>JAREIS010000188.1:0-1283274 GCA_030060385.1 Muscicapa striata striata | reverse complement strand
ATTTTAGCCCATTTCTGTTTGAAAATTTTGTATTTTCTCTTACAGAAGAGCATGCTACAAACTATTTCTCGTAATCATGCAAGAAGATGAAACCAATTTACATCACAGGAAAATTAAAGGTGCCAATTATTTATCTGCCACATAACTGATGTTATTATCAGCCATACATTATCAAACACTGGTTTTCTGTGCTAGAAGCCAACTGCTATAAGTTTGACAAGTCAAAAAAAATAGCCAGAATATGATTTACACGTTTTGTAGGTATTTAATTCTGGGAAGAAGTCTGAGCAAATAATTTTTTTTTAAATGAAAGAAACACTCAAATATAAAAATATGTTATTAACACAAATTGGGTTTAAAAATATATTTTATAACTATACTAGCACTTAATCACTAAACACTGCTTGCAGAGCAAATACCTAATTCAGAAGAAAAATGGCTCATTTATAAGTGTTGTAAGGCAAACATCATGGCAATCAAGTTCACCAAAAGCCTGTGTAGTCTTGGTAAATCAACACAAAACACAGTTTAACAAGGTTTGCTGCTTTTCCCTCAGTCTAAGAAAGGCCTTGTGTGCCTGTGAGCTTGTTTTCAGCACATCAGCTGGGCTAACACAGGACACCAGCACGGCTGCCAAACATTGTCCTGCCTCTGTCATGAGACCATCGTATCATGAGACCATCATAACTATAGAAACCAGCTTGTTTGCCTGCTTTGGGGGGGAGGCTGAAATGTGACAGGCTGCTCACCCACAGAGCATCAAGTGATCAAAGCAACAGTGGAATTCTGTATTTTTCACTCAGCATTTTGAGTAAGGGTAAGGTAAAACCAAGACATTCCTACAATTAGGGTTTTTTTACACTAAGGTTCATGCAAACTGCTGATTTCAGTGTGAATGAATGAGCTAAGAAATTGACAGAAAGTATCATGCAGTGTTAAGGTTTAGTTGGTTTGTGTTTGATTTTATTTTTTTTTTTTACCTATAGCATACTACTGCAAGCAGTACACAAAATTTACAATAGATTCTTTATTTATTCTTTCTATATTTACAATATATTATACTATACAAGAGGTATACCTGCTGAAGAAGTTGTAGCTATATTTCCCTTAATCTTTACATTTGTGGATTATTTTCCCCTCACCTCTCCTCTTACACACTCTAGCCATACCTCATTCAGCTGCTGCCTGTAGTTCAAAGATGTAGGAAATAGGGGATGTATATGTAAATGGAAAGGGAAAGGAAGGAGAAAGGGGCAGGAAAGGGCAGATAATTTTTATTTTTAAAATGATTTAACCTTCCTTTTAAATCCCCATAAGCTGTTGCTCAAGAGGCCAAAATGATTACATGACATGTTTAAATAAAAGCTTAGAGATTTTAAATCAAAGACAGCTTTTTGTGGTCATTTTTTTACAGATTTAGCTCTCACATGGCCAAGGGACTGCTTACTGATAAATTGATCAATTACCCTTCTGTAGTTTCCTACTGTTTTGACCTACCATTCTAAGGTTCCTTAAAGCTGATTTTCCTCTTCTAACACATTTGCCACCATTTTTCTTCAGTCAAAAAAACCTTTTAAAACTCCTGGGCACTGGCTAAGTCAAAGAGGGTATCCCTTACATCCCACCCCAGTAACACTGCTAATAAATCTTTCCCCAGGATAACCAGTAAACCCAAGAATAAAATTACAAATCTCAGATCTTCCTTCTCATCTCTCAAGTGTGCAGATGTTTGTGTTTAGGTTTTCATCTCTGTACTCACAGTGTGCTTTAAAAGGGCACTATTTGGCATCCTTGGCATCCTTCTTTCTCAGACATCAGCTATGACCTGGCAGAAAGAAATTACTTACCCAGGGGCACAAGGATGCTCAAAAAAAAAAGGATCTGGTGCTTTATAAATGCACAACAAGATATTTCCTTACTCCAAAAGAACTTACGAAGTAAATAGAAGACAGAAGGCAGAACATGAACCAGAGAGAAGTAGGAACAGCAAAAAACACAGCCTGAGGTGACTTGATAATGCTCTTGTGGACATTTAAGTCCTGTAGCTGCTATTGAGCATTTTTCAGTTGTCTGCTGGGATCAAGATTTAATTTTCTTTATGCTTTTCGCTCCCATCTATTTAATCTATTCCTCTCTCTAGTTATTTTTGAGTGCAAAGGTTAAACAACAGTGAAATTGGTACATGTCTTTGACAAACAACCAGAAATAGGATCCCCAAACAGCAGCTGGGTATTTTTGCCCCTTTTTGCCTCCACATTTCCAGTGTCCAGGTACTCCAGCCATCACAGAAGACAAACACACCTCTGGCACAGCTTCACTGAATGGTGTACTAGACACCTGTTCTACACCCCAGTAAAGCTCAAATGAAACAAAAATAAAAGTGTTTCTTCACACTGTGTTTCTTTTAGAGTCCTGTTTGTGGTCAGCCCAGACCAGTGACAAGTATCCCCAAGGAGCTGCATCCCACAAGGCACATACCAGGGAGCACTGCTGGGAAGGAGCACAAAGAGTTCACATCAGGTAATGACCCTGCAAGTACAGGACTTTATTTTTTCCACTTGCTGCTCTTCCAACTTGCAGGACTGACTAACTCCAACATGGTGAAATTGCAAAATTTCAAATGTTTTCCCTAAGAAGTTAGCACTTGTAGATTCCATATGGATTTCTATATAGATGTCTTAATTTGGGGTGTTTTAAGGAAAGTGTTTTCTGTAAATCTTTTAAAACCTTTTTGGTTGCTTGGTTTTCTCTTTTTTTAAAATTTTTTTAATCTGGGTTCTTTTTTAAAGGCCATATCATGAGCACCAGAAACTGAGGAATATGTAATTACTAGTTATTTCTGAAACCCTTGTCATAACACCAACTGGCAATAGACATCCTCTTATCCTCTTCCCTAAAAATTATGCCCTTTATTTTTTGAAACCTAAGACAGAACAACTAAACCAAGAAGAAAAAAAAACCCCAAAGCATATTTAGTGTCTTAACTCTCTATAGCAGAATCAGCAATTCCATGATTTGACAATAGTCCAAACATTCTACTCTTAGTAGTGCTAGATACTAAGAAGTGTAAACAGATTTCTGGAAAACAGACAAAGGTAATATGAGGAAAATACTGAATATGTTATGAATTTCTTTAAATACTTAAGACTTGTTTTCCAGGAAGCACCATCTTTTCTCACTGAGCAAAATAAGGAAAAAACAGTCTCAGTGGAAGTTTCCACTCTCCTGGCCATCATCCTGATCATCTGTTCCGAATACACACAAGGCCAAAATTTCCTGTTTTCAAACTATTGTCACCATTTTCTAGTCTTGTGCTGTCGATTCTAACTTTAGCTTGTTAAATAAACAAAACACTGAAAATACAGCAGAACAATACTTCCACACACTTTTACTGTGAGCTCTGCTTCAAAACTGATGTTTCAGCACATGAGTTAGTCTGCCAGCCTGAATTAAAGCACCCAAAAAAGGTACAAAATAAAATGCTGACAGTGGAGCTCAAACTGCTGCTATATTTTGTGAATCTGAAACTAAGTGAATATCTTCATTGTTCTCTCCATTTTGCATGAGAAATCTTAACTTTTTCGTGCCTTTTGCATCTTTTTTACTACATCCTTATCCCTATTCCCAATGTGCAATTGTGCAGCCAGGTCTGTACCATCTAATTCACATTAAACTGACCCTTATTACAATTGGTTCCAGTAAATACTTTTCTGCAACAGGTCAGAAATTTTCTAATGGCAAGCACAAACTTACTCCTGCACACCAGGGAATTACCACCATCTCTTCACCAAAAGAGAGCCTATTCAGAGCTATGCAGAGCAATAAAGCAGGAGCCCTGCAGCAGCAGCAGCAGCAGTACCTGAGCCCCCATTTCACTGTCACCAAGCCAGGACCAGTGACCAGATCATCTCTCTCTATTCCTACATCCTCTAATCCAATTTAAATGCTTATAGAAGTTCCATTGGCTCTGATCTCTTGCAAACCCACCTTTTCACTTCTGGTTGTTCTCCTCCACCACCCATCCTGTGTGGCCAAGACATAACTCCTAGGAGCTTGCTGGGAGCAGGTTCCCCATCACTGATCTGAGCTTTGCCATCTCCTCTCAGCACTCCATCTCACTCCTTGGTCAGCAGTGAAGACACAACACTCACAGCATGAGGTCTGCTTTGGCACAAGGAGAACACAGCTATTGCAGGTCCCTTACTCACACATCTATATGGCCTTTGGGTTGCTGTTTCCCAGAATATTTCTAAAATTTGGTCATTTCCTCTCTGATCATGAGCATGCTCTGATCATCCCCCTCTCTAGTCTTTCCCTTATCCATCCAATTTGAAATAATGCTGCCAGGAGAATCTCCCTTCTCTCATTCTGATTACATCATCTTCTATTTTAAAGTTCTCCATTTATTGACTTGCTTTATTTGGGGCCTCTTTTCCTATTTTGAGGCTTTTTCTACTGAGAAAGATCTGTGTTTTTACTTGACTCTCTCCCTCTTGCAACTCTCCCCCATTGCCTTTCGCTCTACCACTGATACCAGATTTGGATCATTTTTCCTTCTCTCCTGCATTTCTCATCTTTCTTTTGAAGGCTTCCTGAACAAATAAGCAAGGGCAAGACATCTCCTTCCTTCAGATTCCTCCTAAAGTTCAGCCTCTTTGACAGTGCTTGTGATCACTCAGCCGAATCACAATGTGGCTTTGCATCACATGGACTTATTTTGAAAATAATGTTTTTGTGTATTCACCAGACAAAGGTTTGTTTGTTGAAGTTTTTTTAAAAGTTGCTTCAGTCTTTTCATCAGCTTTTAATTAGAAGTCACTTCTCCCGACAGCTCTTAATCTAAGAGCAAATTATCTGGGGTAGGCTCTGCCCTGTTCTCAGAAGTCTCTGTACATTGATTATCACAAGGATTACCACCATGCTGACAGGACCCCCTTAACAGACAAGGCAGAGAAGGCACCAGCCATGCTGTTTGACTTGGATTCCACTGAGCTCATGGCTGTAGGCTGCATGGAGCAACACTCAGAAAAATAAAAATTTTAGTATTTATAAAGATGTGAAAAATTCAAAACTGAGAAGTCAAGCCTACACTCCACTGATACCAACAGCTGCTTGCCCTCTAACTGGAGTGATTGGAGATTAACTATTTCACCATATATTTTCATCCATTCATTCCTCATTTCCTAAGAGGACAGTAGTTTTGAAACAGTGTTTGTAACAAGATGGGGAAAAATTCCCATTTCTCCAGATCACAAGCCCAGTGCCTCCCATAATATTTTGTACAAACTCAGTTATATTTTTTTTCCTTCTTACTCTCCCTTGTAGGTACCTATCTTCATCATCTGTGAGAGAGTTACACACAAGGAAAAGCAAGAGGAGACACTAGAATTTTGTAACCTAACAGGGGTTTGGATCCTCTAAAGGACCCTGCAGTTGCAGTGACATACAACACATGCTTGAGTCACTGCTTTATGTCTGGATCACCCAAGCATGCTCATTTTGCAAACAATACAAGAGCTTTCTACAGATGACAGGAGGCCAAGCATTCTGTACATCATCTCTTCAACAAAATATTCATAGTCTTAAACCCTGTGCTTTGTACACCCTACAAAAGAAAGGGGATTTAAGCTACAGAAGCATCAGTATCTCCAGCTTCAATAGGGAATGATGAATTAAGAGGGATTTAGCAATGAATTAAGGATGATGGTACAAAGATACCCCATAATTTCTACCATTTGCCTCCCAAGTACCTAACCTGGCTTAAGCTACCAGTTGCATTAAAGAAGCTCCTAGCCATCCATTAACACACAGTCTCCAATGAAAAATCAGTCTTCAATGGAAATTCAGACTATGTTTTAAATAATCCCTACAAATTAAGCTTAGGACATGTTGACACTCCATCCTTATCCATTCCTCATGAGTACAGTCACTGACATCTTTGCAAATCAAGCATGGGGAGACCAAGGCAGAGCCTCTCTTGAAATACTCAGCCACTGCTCCAGCAGTGAAAGGACTGACACTCACTCAAGCCCTTTTCCTCAGGCACAGTGAAGGGAAAGCTAAAGGAAACCTATTGTTCTGCCCAAGCTTCACATGGGGAATCAGCACAGTAGTTTTAATATACTGTGAGGTATTGCAAGGAATTACTTATTCATGTAATTTTTCCCCTGTGTATAAGAAAGGGGAAGAATTAGGAATGGCACTCCACATTTTAACATTAAAACTATAAACTTTCCCATTACAAATCACCCTATCTGAAACGTGCATGTGCAGAGATGGCAGGAAGAGCTGCTAAGAAAAGAAAAACCTAAGATAAAATAAAAATCAGCATTCTGTCTGATAAATACATTCTCACTTTACATGGCTGAAAATATTTACCAATTGGGCTCCAGTAGTTTTTTCTGAGCAGAACTGACCTGAAGAACTCCAGAGAAAAATTTATTTCAAAACAAACAAGCACAAAGTCCAAATTCTTTTCAAGAGATTATAATATATAAATTCCTTTCACTATGCTCCTTAACCCTGAGTTTCTATTGTAGCAAAAATATTGTTTTCCCAACAATGCAAACAATACTTTTAGATTCAAATAACTCACTGGCAGTAACAAAATGGTTAAGAAATTCAGAAACCAGCAACATCACACACCAATAGCAAATTCAACTACATACGGGATCCTTGAAAATAAAGATGCTTCAATATTATTACTTGGATTAGCTTACAAAATATTCCTCTAGCTCTCATCAGCTCACATAAAAAAGTTTTCTGCTCCTTCCCAGACTGTAACATTATTAGGATGAACAGCTTTGTAGAACCACAAGTAATTCCCAGCTGTGTGAACAGACAAGGAATCACAGACAGCTCTTCAGTAGCAGCACAAATACTAAGGTAAAATGTATTTTTAGAGAGCTGCATTAACCCACCTAGAGCAATACATCAGAGCTTCTGTTTGTACTTCATGGCACAAAACCTTTCTCTTGCTTTTCTTTTTTAGAGCTAGTGCCATGAGTGAGAGAGGTTTAGGCTCTTGCTTCAGAAAGAGAATTCACCGAGTTAAGTTGTAAATCAAAACGAAAGTTCTTTCTGAACAAAAAAAAATTCAATCACAAAGATAACATTCTTTAAGGAAGCCCCTGTTTACTCTCTCCAATTCATTTTCCCCCTACCTAAGTTACAAAGCAGAAAAGTAAACAACATCAAGAGCACAGTTTTTGACTAGTTTACCTCTTCAAGTCTTCAGAAAATGTAAGCGGTGTCGTGGCCATTTCTGTAGTTTTGTCTACCCCAAAATAAGCAAAGTTTCTTTTTCCTGCCGGCCTCCCACCTCACTCTACACCACCCTATCCTCATAACCTTTGACCAACAGGAAGCAGACACAATGGACTGAAAATAACAGCAATTGTAAGATTTCAAATGATTTAATACATGAGGGGTGGGCTTAAGATTTGAAAAACTTCCCTTGCTTTGGTTTTTTTCAACAGCTGCTTAAAACATGTTATCTACATAGATTTAAAAAGTTAGTCCAAAATCCTAGGTTAAATGGGGCTAAAAACTCTGAAACTTTTACTAGGCACTGTTAAGAGCACAGAGGTATAAATGCTTGCATATGTAGAGATTTTAAGTCATAGTCATTAGGCTGTTATATACAACAAATTTACTTTTCCACCAGTGTAAGAAAGAGCAGTAGAAGTTTCTTAAAACATTTTATCTTTCCTTAAAATACATTTAAAACTTTCTTTTAAAAACTTTATCTGAGATTTTAGATCAGAAATAAAATCAGAAGACATTCCTTGTAAGAAACGCAAGCCTCCGTTTAAACACTGCAATGATGGTGATGGAAAGTCACAGGTGAGTTTGCTAAGACAAAAACTTAGAGACAAAAACTTTTTGCTAACTCTAAGTAGCCAAGATGCACTTTGTGGTGTAGAAGGAACGATCTTTACTTCTCACAAAAAAGCCCAAGCAATGATCCCATACATATCTCCGTTAATAGTAAAAAATTCATGCTTTATATTGTACCAACAGCTTGGCACAAACATTGGAGGGTTACAGATTTCAAAGTCCAATAGGCAATTACAGCATTTCTTTTTATTAGTTACAATGCTTTTTGCCTTGCACCTCAAGTACCTGCTGATTATTATTTTGCAAAGCCACAATCATGTCCCAGGTTCCTCCTCTGTGGTTACACCACAACACACAGAGGTCACAGAAGAACAGAAGCACCAGCTCAGCTCTTGTGCCAGAGCTGCACTGTGTTTGCTGTACAAAGGAAGGGGCAGGGGTGGGATAAAGGGTCAGTGCCATTTTTACACAGACCCCTGGTCCTGAGCACACCAAACCCAAGGCTCTCCCACAATCAGAGGGGTTGGTGACATCCTCTGCCTTGCAAACACCAAGCAAAATTTCAAGCTATGAGTATGACATGGAATAGTTACAAGCATGCTGAAGTGCAAGGTCATAATAATTTTCCAACATTATTAATGTTCCAACACAATTCTGAGTATGTTTGCCACCCCACACACACTTTATCAAGCATTCACTGCTCCTCTGCTGCACATTAGGCACTGCTCCATTTCAGAGGCATTTTAATAATGGAATTACAACAGAAACATTCTCTTTTTTTTTTGGCAGGGGAAGCTCAGGCACTGCATTTCTGCAGGGTAACACTGGATCTACCTAGCCAATGCAGTATTTCATTCAGGTCTGCTAGAGCTCAAAATAACTACAGAGAAGCCCCTCACAGCCCTTGGTATCCAACAAACAACAACTTCCAAACACAAAATATTCAAAGAGCACAAGAGCAAGCTTGGGGACAGCAGCACCAGCCACCACTGACATGCTAGAGGAGCAGCTTGAAACACAAAGAGTTCAACAAGGAAAGTAAATACAAGGTCCTCAGCCAGCCTGCAGTTTAAGAGTCCCTTGATACCACTCTGTCTGCTAATAGGATCCTCCTCTTCCCCCATTTTAAGACACAACCTGATGCCATCACACCAAGGAATAACAGAGAAAGGATATCCTGCCTAGATTTTCCATTATACAGATCAAATCATCAATCCAGAGAGGTCTTTGCTTACACATGGGATAAAAAGAAGATGCTTCCAACTGATAAACCCTGAGAGGAAGCAAGGTTGGCTCCAGGACTATTTTTAAGTAGTTAGCATTCACACAATGGCCTCAAATTAATGGCCAACCCCCAGGGCCCATGAAATCTTCATTCAAAATAAAATGAAAATTAAAAAATAGGGAGTTAGCATGTTTGAGAGGGGAAAAGCAAAAAGAAAAGAAATAGAAGGTGGCAGATATAATTATGCTTCTTCCCAGACTCACCTTGAATTCAGTTTGGATGCTAAGTTTAAGTAAGTGGAAAGATAGGAAGCTTTATGTCATTGCCTCTAAAAATGAAGCATTTCCTTCAACAATTGCTGGGTGAAATCTTTCTTCAACAGCTCTTGTCATTTTGACTAATACTCTTTTGCTGTAAATATCGCATGACAAAAAGTGAGCAAACAGAGAAAAATAAAAATATCTTTCTGTAGCTGTTTTATGAAAGGAGGAACTTGTTTCTTAGCCCTCATTTCCAAGGGCAGATGCCACAGCTGTGCTGCAGCCCCAGCTGAACAGCTCCCTGCATCTCACCACCTACCAGACAAAGGGCATTTAGTTTACCAAATGGCTAGTGTTTCACATTTAGCTCAGTTAAAAGCATCCCACATCTAAGGCTTCATCTAAGCATAAGAAAAGTCATGCTTTGTGCATCTGGACAGATGATGAACACAAACATCTTCAGTATAATTTAAGGATAAATAATTTAAGTGGCATCGTTTCAATGTTAAATTCACTAAAAATGCATTCCCCTGCCAGGCATTTCTCTGGATAAAGAACAAGATGAGGCAAAAAGCCCTGTAAGATCATCCTTGTAATCTAGGAAATGCCCACAAACTCAAGGCATTTTAAATATCACCATTCATCTCCACCTTCTACTGTTAAGAGGGATTTCTTCTTTTAAGCATTTATCCTTGTGGAGGTTGTTGTTCTTGTTCTTTTTAATAACAGCATCCTTCTGATGAGTAACTGAGAGATTCATGGAAAACAAAAATTTCTGATCTCACCACAAACTATTCCCCTCCTCCTCTGTGCACTCAATAAAAAGTGAACAATTAGCCTGCTGTTTGCTCAGTACAGTGAGATTGTTCATTCCTTCGTTTGTATCAGATCACATCACAGAATAGAGAAAAACATTAAAAATACTTTAAAGAAAAAATATCTACTGTTAAACTACCAACACTGCTCTGAGAATTTAAACCACATCAGATTTTTATTATTTAGTTTGGTCATTTTGAGCAGATTCAAGTGTTGCCTTTTACCCTATCTGGTCTGCAAAATACTTCACATTTTTACGTTTTGCTCTTTGACATGAAAAGCAAGCACTGCATTATCCAACTGTTTTTTCCCACCTTTTTTTTTTTTTTTTTTTTTTTTTTGTGAGAGTTTCATAACTGGTTTCATTTGCTATAAAAGTGTTTAATTTTTAACCAACAGGCAGGAAAGAAACTTTAAAACTGGACTCCTTGTTACTTTATTTGCTGTCTTTCTTATACACCTAAACAGCATCTACTTTGTTTACTGACTGGAAGCTCTTTCCACTGCCAGCACTTCAGGAACAATGTGACTGTGGAAAGGGAAAAACATGTTTTTCTACATTTTGTTTGTCATCTAACAGAATTATAAGGTACACATGCAGAAGCTTCAAAATATTTTTAATAGCGGATAACCTCAAATGGACAAAACAACTTAATTCAGCAGGTACTTTATCTCAGCTCCTACCTTAACCCTTTTCATTCTGGAGCCACTTATGAGTAATAATAACTCCTCATAATGTAAGAAGTAATAATGATTTGCTATAGCACTGGTTGTTTTTTAGTCTCTGTATCATGACATTGAAAAAGTGTATTCTATTTCTAACAATGACCATTTTTCAGTCCTTGAAATGGAAAGAACCATGAGACAAGAGCAAGAGGAGTGAAATCAGAAACAAAATTTCATTTTGTACAGTATCTTGTACAAGATTCCCACCATTGTATTTTCCACCTCCTAAACCTATATATGATATTATTATTATTAATCCAGTTAGAGAGACAACTGATTTGATGATTTAAATCTGAATAGAAAGCCACAGAGGTGAAGTTGCCTATTCACAACCTGAATCACGAGAGACAAACTAAGACCAGCAATAACAATGTCAAACCAGAATTCTGGAAATCAGTGATGCAAAGTAACTGTATCTTCACTGTCACTGAGTGCACAGGCAAGACATTACTAATGTCACTTTATTTGTGCTGCTGCTGTCAGCTCCAGCCAGGCAGGTGCCACTTCACTGCAGCTACTACATGATTTGAGAGCACTCAGTTATGCTCAGCAGGCAGAGGCCAAAGGCTGAGCAACATGGAAACAAAAGCATTCTCACTTTTGGTAGCAAGTTGATGTGCCAGAGTGGCCAGAATGTCCATTCTTACATTCTTGTTTAAAAATTTTTCACAGAAAATAAGATATATTCCAACAGATCTGGGCAAGTCAACTCAGATTTTACTAAAGCAAAATCACACCACCAGCTAGTGAAGATCAGAAGATTTTGAGGATGGGATGATGGGATGATATAGCCAGAGTGTTTAGGTTCAAAAACATAAACTTTAAAACATGAGGCACCATGGCATGTGAATAGTATAAATACTGCTAGGACTGCTCACATCAGCTACTGATGGACACAATCCAAATTGTTTCAATCCAGAGGAAAATTATTTTGGTGAAGAAAGTCACTGAATCAAAGTAACAATAAAAAGCACTTATTTTAATGTCTTGGCACCTTAACCAAAACATGTTGATCAATCAATTTGTAAGTCACTTCATGACTAATAAATAAGCATAACCAGTATTTATTGTATGCTTTCTATCTCTTACAACTCTGCTCAAACACAACAATAAAAGCATAATTTAATGGTTCACAGTTTAATGGTTTGCTATACTATGAATTCCTCCCCATGGTGGCAGGGATAGATGATTTTCTGCAATACCTTGAGCCTGATTTAGACATATAAATTAATCACCTTCTGCCTGGCAGTATCAGATGCAGCCTGGGGGAGAAGCTACAGCTGAGCTTCTCTTAGCATTTAAAAGAGGTATCACATCATCCTGACAGAACTGACAAAATTCCCACAGAATGTTAGAAAAGTTTCAGTGACTTTATCACACTCAACAGAAATGAGCTGGCAGGGTAGAGAGGCATATACAAATGACTGCTTTCTCTTTGATTCACAATATTTAGATTGTTATTTCCAGCCCAGGTAAAACAAATTGGTGTTATGATACTATTGTTAGGCTGCATGTATAAACACACTTCTGCACTTTTGGAGGCAGGCCAGCCAGCTCAGCAAACACATTACAAAAGAAACAGCAAAGAGGTAGATCATGAGCTGCTGCTTGGGTTCACCCACCAGGCTGTTATGGGAGGTGGGAAGGAAGAAAACAGCACGAAACAGTGGAGCAAAATATGTTGTGAACACACTATTTTAAGAAATGTGGAAAGTTTCTTGGAAAAAGAAAAAAAAAGATGGCTCAAGAGTTGGTTCATGCTTAGCAAAATAACTCCTGAACATTTCATAGAGACAGACAATTGAGTAGTTTAAATCACCTGGCTTAACCCAAGGCAAAATAAACAAAGAAACAGCAGATATAGATTTCTTACAGTGAAAGGAAATTGGTGGGCAAAGCACAAATTACCATCATCAAAATTTTAGGCAGTGGAGAAAAAACTATTTGTTTTCTTTAAGAACTAAGAATAGGACTAAGAACTAAGGACCAAAAAAACATTCTGGGTAACCTTGATCTTCCACTGCACTGTCTAAGGAGGAGGGCTCATCTTACCCCCTTTTCTTCTGCAACAGCTCAGGCACTGGACTCCAATTCTCCACTCTATCCAACATTTATCCAAAAAGTTACACTAAAAATATTCTTTTCCTCACTTCAGTCAGGAGAGGTGTTTGGAGACAGGTCATTTACAGTTGTTTTCCAGGAGACTGAGTTTACAGATACAAAACTGAAACAAGTATATCTGAACCAAGAGAGATTATGGATTTTTTCAGCCCTTTTACAACCAGCCTATATAAGCAGAAAAAGAGATATAAGTTTTAAATAAGAAAGGCAGACTAACAAATACAATCAGGGATTAATCTCCCTAGTTTACACTCTGTCTTGGTGATCCTGAAGTCACTTATCTGTTCCAACAGCCAACAGGGCTGAGGTATCACCCCCAGAGCTCATTTTATGAGCACATCCAACAGGCAGAAAGAAGAAAGCTGCATGAAGAAGTAAAGCCAGTAACCCATTCCCTTTGGAAAGGATCTTGTGAGGTCTCTTATTTGTGATTTTCTCTCCTTCATTCACAGGAGATGCTGTGGAAAGAGCAAGCTGGGCTGTACTCATATCAACAAAGAAGGTTTTCTATTCTCATAATCAAAACACTTGCCTTGTTTCATGGAAACACTCCATAATTTTATATTCTGTGCAGAGGAACAGGTCCTTCACTGGCAAAGTACAGCTGCATAACAAGGCCTGGCTTTGCCCTTAAGGTAAAAAGTAACTGCAAAGTAGTGCCATTGATAGAGTAGCCCCAAACATTTCAGGAAGCATCAGGACTTCACCAAGGTCTCAGAAAAGGAGATCTTGAGACAATTCATACTTGAGAGTAAGTCGAAGTTGAAATGGAAAATATTTTTGTAAGTATACATTAATAAGATACTGTAAGAGTGAATTCACCTCAGTCAACACAGAAAGATAACTACAATAAAAAAACACTAAGAAGAGTTCAAAACCTTTTTTCAAAATGAAAAAAATTAGAACACTTTTAATTCATTTATTTTCCAAAATATTTAGTATTTGAGGAAACTTTACTTGATTTTGCATGTAAATTATTGGCCTACCTCTAATTTGCCTATCACTGATAGTCAGTATAACCCTGGATATTAAAATCAATCAAAAAATGATTGATGTCTCCTATCATCAAACTATTCCATTTTTGGTAAGCTGGTAAAATTAAACCTGAAAACTTGATGTGCATTTGCTCTGCAGATCACAATCCACACAATACTGGTGTCTGTAACCTGCTGTAACTTGTACAAGTTTGTGATTTAATTTTTTGTCAAATACACGTGAAAGAATATTCTCTTCATAGGGTGTACATTGCCCCACTTCTTCACATACATGGAATAGTCCGTTGGATTATCTGGTGAATTTTTGGTTTTTTGGTGTTTTTCTGTGTTTTTTGTGTTTTGTTTTTTGTTTTTTTTTTTTTTTTTTTTTTTGTGACACCAGATCCAAAATAGCTCCTAGACAAAGGTCACTTCCTTGCAGAACGGCTAAATAAATAAACCACATCTGACAACAGAATTCAGATGATAATGCATTGCTGGGGTTCCCTTGCCAAAAAATAGAATATGTGTGCTTTTGTCTCATTGGATGTGCTTATTAGTGTCATACAGTACTTTCTGTAAGCAAAACAAATGGACAAACTGCAGGACACACAATGGAAGTTACAAATCTTTCTTCTGTTTGTACCCAAGCTCCCAATAAATTAACTGGACTATTTTTTAATACAGAATGATCTGATTATACACAAGAGTGGTCACTACCACAATCACAATAGCAGTCCTGACTTTCCAAAATTCTGGTCTAGTAACCCTTGCATTACAAATAATGTAACAATGGAGATCCAGAATAAGAAATTGTGCAGCTTGCTAGCAAAAGCAAAGCTCAAGTATGGGACTTATCAGGCATGATATAGGACTATAGTATAGGACTATTATCAGGCATAATAATTTTAATTTGAAATTCAGTGTTTTCAATGGGCTCCTCAAAAGCAGTAGTATGTGAAGAAGCCAGGTGGGGTTTCTGTGCACCACCAGCTCTGGTGTGAGCACCTGCTGTCTGCCACACTGCTTGTAAACAGGACAGGCAAGAGGACAAGGAGTGACACTTAAACTACACCTCATCACAAAGGCAAAGCCAACCTGCAGGAAAAACACAAGCACTTGACAAAAACACCACTGTGATACATACACTGAGATACTCCATAGGTACACAAGGCACAGCCTCCCAACATTAACATTACAGAATTACACAAAGAACAGTAAAGCATGATAAAAGTAGCACAAGGCTGACAATGATTTTAAGAGAAAACTACACCATCATAAAGAACCTTACTTTTAAGCACAGAAAGATGGAACATTCTTCATCAGCCTCCAGCTGCTGCAACTATTATCCAGGAGAAAAACCCAGCAAGATCTCCATTTCAGCATCACTCCAAGGAGAACACTACACTTATTTAGCATCAGTTCCCAACAGCAATACAACTGAAAGCTCTGCAATCTGGTAGCCTCAATGAAGGTTTTAATCATCTAATGAGATTACCTCATCCGTGTGTGGTTTCACAATGCAGTCTCAATGGTAGCCCATTATGGCAGTCCCCTGACACTCAGTATCAATCATGCTAATCGGCTTACTCTGCTATCACTCCTGCAGAGACTCACTGCCAGGCACAGGAGCCAAAACTGGGCACAGCTCCCACCCCACAGGTTAAAAGGAACTATGCACAGAAAACACTGCTAGCTCCAAATGCCAAAAAATTCATGTCACTTCTATCCAGCAGGTTATGAGCCATGTTCTGTTGTTGAATTTGACATACATATGCTATACATCCCATAAAATAGCTCTCATGGAGAGCATGAAGTTTACATACAACAATTTACATGTTTACAGTTGATAAATATCACAGTGGAAAAATCTTAAAGCTTCACAGAACATCAGTAGCTGCCTTTTCTGAAGCACAACTTCTTCCCCAGGTACCACCAAGTGGAGTTCACAAAGCACAGCCCCCTGCCTGTTTTACTGTTACCAATATAAAAATGCTGGAGTAATTAATGCCCCTCCTTTACCAAAAGCTGAGCATCCAACTTCAAAGTAACAAAAAGCATGTACAGATAAAACTCGTTCTATTTGAGAGATGAGGGTAATGAGAAAAACTAAATATTAAACACACACACATAACTAACACAACTAATATGAAGCAGCTTTACACATTTGAAACCCTGGTTATCAGCCCATTTTGCTGGGCCAAGCATCCAAAACTCTTCTGAATGCATCTCACTCCACTGCCAGAATACTCACTTAAAATGGAAATGCAGAATGGGAGAACCAGCATGGCAATGTCAGGGCAATAAGGCTTTGGAGCTTGTTATCCCAAATGAACTGCCTAGTGAGACACTGACTCAGCTGGCCCAACAGAAGCCAGGATCTGACTTCTGACTCTTGCTTTGCTGAGCAACCTTTTCTTTAAGACATTAAGATACCAAAAATAACTTTGTGAAATTTGACATTCCAGAAAAACACAAATCTTTGAAAACATGTACATTTTCTGCCCTACTTTTCCACAAGCACACTCAATTCAAGCAGTTCTTTTTTTAGCATATCATCTTTGCACATCCCAAAGTGAAGGCAGACAGCTCTAGTTCAAATAATTAAAGACTTATAAATAATTTACTCTTGCTACCCAAATACATATTAGTCCTTCAGAATAGAATATAAATTTGTAATACAGATTTTAAAATGCACAAAATCAAAGTTCTAGATACAAATCAGCAATACTTCTTCCACTATTTCAACAAAATAACTGAGCTGATAAAAAGGAGACAAGACAGAGGAGAGGAGGGGAAATGCTTGTGACTTGGCTACAAAGAGAAGGAAAATGATAACTCTCCAATAGTGTTTTAATTCATCTGAAGTGTCAAATATTGGTATTAAAAGTGGCATTATTATTCTGCCACTACCACAACACTGAAATCCACCTAGAATGGGCAGCTGTTAGCTGGTGTCTCCAAGCATGGAACACTCAGAGTGCAGAAGTGTCTGTCTTTACACTGCTGAGCTGTTAATAGACTTAAAGACTTAATTCTGTCCCATCCAGGAACTTTCTATTGTTTTCAAACTTGAACAATATTCCAAAAGTCTCTTCCTCCTGAGACCAAGATTTTCCTTCCCACCCACCCCATCCCCCCCACCCAAAAAAAAGCTCTTGTTGAAAATCATTAAATGCCTTCCAGAGTCTCTCAGCCTTGCTACTGAAACAATTTAACATGGGTAGAGGACAAAGAAGGACATCTTGTTTAAACAAACCAGTAATTATCTCATTTTTACTCCTTTTCTCACACACAGCTTACAACAGATATCCAGGACCAAAAGTCATTAGCACAACCAGTTAAAACATGATTTAGCTAAGACAATACTATAATGGGAGATGTTAGGCAACCTAAAACTTTGAAATTCATTGGATGGTCTATCTGTAATAAGATTCCTGATGTTTTTATGTTAGTTTTCACAGGGATCCAAAATGTTAATAAAATTAAAAGTCAAAAAACGTGTGAGTTGCACTCTCAAAAAAATTATAAAAAAACCCCAAGAGATCAACTTTATATGAAGTTTGTTTTACCATGCAGCCCAAGTTTGTTTAATGCCTCAGTGTGATGCTCTATAAAATTGTCATTTAGATTAAAGTAACTCTAAGCTCAGGTAGAAGAGTCACATAAAGCCCAGGGGAGCTGCATTAGGATGAGAGAATTCATTTCTAATAGCAGAGCACAGAATTTATTGGCTTTCTGTCACTCATTTATCAGTGGGACCATTTTCCTCACACAGTCATTTTTGTTATTCTCAACAGAAAGGCACAACATGGCCAGAAATAAACACACTGTGCTGCTGTCCAGACCCAGTCTGAGCATCACAGAGATACTCAGGTGCTTGCTCATTATGGTGAAAGACCAGTGAATCACCAAGAGTGCTCAGAGGATAAAAAAGGGAGAAAAGAAGTTGCCCTGAAAAAAAAAAAATTAAAAAATCAAACAAATCACTGTTCAACCTTTCTGCTCATTCTTTCTGGAGGATCTGGAAGTGGGAGGAGGGACAGGAGAGAGCAGAAGGTAAGAATTCATGCATGCAGATCATCATTCAGAATAGACTAAGACTAAATTAAGAAATTGCATTCCTTTTGATAGAAACCAATTGATAGAATCATGCAATTCCTGGATTTGCTTATTCCTGTAGATCTCCAAGGTCCTAAAAACTTCTCCTAGTGCAAGATTGGCATCTTAAAATTGCATGAACATGCAAGCAAACAGTGAATGGAGGAGAGTGAAAGACAGGAAGAAACTGATTTTCAGTGCAGGACAAGTAGGAAATAGTGATTTGTTGTGGAATAGGAACTGCAATTATAAAAATAATTTTAAAAATATTTCCAATTACTGCCACATATCAGGAAATTATTATCTCAAGCTTGGTATGCAAGACCATAATAATGCTTTGATGCCTGACAAGTCATTTTGGGTGATAAAAACCTGCTATTTCTGGTCAGAACCTACAGATTGCTCCACACTTTTAACCAGGGCATTGCAATAGGTGCAAATGTTGAAAGAAGGCTTTAAGAAATATCTTCCCACCTGACAGTAATTTCTTTCTGACTTCATTATGATGAAGCAGAGTGTGAAGCTGCAGTGGAACTTACACCCACAGAAAACTTTAAAGATGAGAAAATGCTTCTGGAGGTGGACATTTGACCACATTACGTACAGGATTGGGGTTGTTTGGGTGTTTTTGTAACTTTGCATATTTAAAAGAGTCCGTCCTGGGAAAGTGCAGGTGCTCCTCATGCCAGCATGCTCTCAAACCTCACCCACAGGATCTGCAGTGGATGCAGCTCAGAACCACAAACCTCAACACACTGGCTGCACTGAGGCAGATCTCAGCCTGCCCAGCACACCAAGCACCTCCCTGGGCAGCAGCACACCAGGGGCACACACATCCACACACAGCCTGGCAAACTCACTGCATCAGAGAGCAGCCCTGACCACTCCTGCTGCTCCTACCCCCCTGGCAGCTCTCCCAGCCAGGCAGCAGGGAACCACCATTACCAGGGGACAGACCAGCTGAAGAGCAAGGAGCTCCAGGGCGTTGTCTTACTAATAGTCTAAATAAAAAGCTGGCCTAGACAAGTCTTCAGAGGCAGCAGAGCTCTAGCAGAGTGAGCTCCAGACCCAAGATGTTGCTAATAACCAACTTGTGATATCTTCTAATCTCTGCAGTGCACATTCAGGGCTGAGAAGAAAGGATAACATCTTTTTTTGGAATCTGCCTCCTGCCCCTAATTTCTGTTGTACATTATTACATACAGAGATATGGTATGCATACACCAGAAACAACATGATTTTACAATTATAAGTTACCAACATTTGGTATGACAGTGATTTCAACCATTGTTCCAAGAGTACCAAGTAGTCATTCATTAACATATGAATTGAAACTACATGAGATTTTATGGTAAAAATTTATAGTCTAAAAGACAAACAGAACAGTCTCATTAATTATACTTATTAAAAGCACACTTGAAATGTTTCACAAAGTACAGTGAGAAGAGGGGGAAGCACTGAAGTACATGCAAGAACCCAGAGACAAAACATATGTATAAGGTAAGCTGTTCCAGGTACAAAAACACCATGTAAGAAACAGATCTGTAAGAAGAGGGAAAACTGATTAATCAGCCCCAAAATCTGAGCAGTTATGGGGTAGCACACACCTCACCACCCACTGAACTCCTCCCAGCACCACAGTTTCCCCAGGCCATCTGCAGGAAGGATGTCTGCACAGACTGCATGTGGCTGCATCTTGGATACTTTGGCTTCAAGATTCCAACTTAAAAGGGAAAGCTGGTTGTATTTATTTATACTTGATCAGAGGTGCCTCTTAAGATCATAAAGAAAACAACTCTTGCTCATCCTCCAGGAATCTCCCTGCAGCTGTGCATGGGTGCACACACTCTTGCAGACATGTATCTTGGGAGGACAGGGAGAACAACAATTGATTTCCTGCAAGTGTAATGTCCTGTTGTTTTTCCAGGGTAATCTAGAGAATTATCACAATCCCAGATGTTTACAGGGGGAAAGAGAAACTGCAGTAACTCTGCACAGGATGAGACAGTTGATGTTGCCTAAGCACATTATTCTAAAAGCAAATTCAAAGCTCCATTGCTTTTTCTATAGAGGCTCTCTGTTCCAAACCCTGGAACTGCAAGCTGTGGGATATTAACAAGCATACATTTGAGTTTCCAGTCACTTCAAGTGTGTCTGAGGCAATGAACTTATACAAAGTATTTTTAGACTTCCTGCAATCAACTGTCCTCCCAGCATTGCTCAATATGACACACAGTTGTCTGAGGGATGCAGTAGAGCTAACATACAGCTTAATTTTAAAGTTTCATTTCTGTGTTTTCCATAAAATTAGTACTGGCAAATTTGCTCATCCAACAAGTTGAATCACAAGTGATTAAGGGTCATCTAAGCCATGCCATATTGTGTAAATGCTTATTAAATTACATTTATAAAAAGTAACTCGTTTTATCTACATAAGATAATTGTGTAAACTAAACAAAACACTAGTAATGACTGGGTGTGTGCAGCAAAGTGGGATGGCTAAATTCTGCACAGTGAAGTTTTGCCATTACAGCATCTCACCAGCCTGAGGTTAGTCTTGCCTGGAGATAACCTACATGGTCTGTGAAGGAAAACAAAGAAGAAAACGTTGCCTCTACTTTACACATCCTTGCAAGATAGAACAACTGATCTCTAAGAACGGTCCTATTTCCTGGTGTGGGGCAGAAAATAATAAACAGTTGAATCATTTTGGGGAGGAGTTAGGAAAGAGGGTGACAGCTTGTATCATTGGGAATCTCATGTGTCCAAGAAAGGATCAAGATATATCTATGTAACCACGGCAAGCCAGTCAGAATATCCCAAAATACAAGATGTTCTTGCAAGAAAATAACCATGGACAGGGTGATTACTGGAACAACCTCATTATTCAGCAGCATTGAGTAACAAATCACTATTTGATGCAGCTCCAGACTACCCACTATTATAATAAATACTGTCATTAACCATGATTAGGCATTATCTCTAATGAAGACGCTTCAAATGAAGGAGCTTGCTAATTAGCTGTGTCCTACATCTCAGAGCCAACAAAGGAATCTTAGAAGTCTTCTGCTACCAATTTGTAAAAATGGGTGACTAGGACTGGCATAATAACACGTTGATGACACTTCTTCCATTAAGAAAACAAAAGATGCCATCAGGACGTGGCACTGTGATTTTAAACTGTTACTGATGTGTTTCTTTTGGACTGTGACTGCTCTTGGTGTAGTTTAGCTCTGTGACTGTCATTTAGAGAAGAAGCTGACTGCTACTTTTGGCAACTGCCTCAATTCATCATCTCCTCACTGCTGCCATTACTATTAGAATACTGAGCCACAGAAATATTGATCACACTGCCAACTATTCAGAAAAAAATGATAATCAGTTTCACAGACTACAGCTGATGTAGAGACTTAACTGAATTGCCTTCGATTAAAGGCCCAGCTGAAATTACAATGCAAATAAAGTAGTTCATTTTAAAGAGTCAGTTTTCACAGTAGTGTTCTGTTGCAAAAAAATTTAAATTCTTTATGAAGAATGACATCAAAATGACCTCAGTTTCATGTTAAGGATGACTGTTTTCCTCAGACTAAATTACAACAGACAAAGAATTTAAATGAAAGAAATAGTTTTGGGTGGAGAGAATCCTCTAAAAACGGTGAAGAACTGAGTGAAACAATCAAAATTACACTGGATGATTTAATACTGCTGAGGCTCACTGCAGTATGTACAAGTGACTGTAGAGCATTGTATTCCTTTTTTCCAGTTATAGTCTTGGTCTTGGTAAAACCAAGAATAGTTCAAGGAGTTAAAAATTAAGCCACATACAAAGCTGAAGATCCTTTTTAGTAAGCATAGAAAACATTTCTTATTATGATAAAAATGGGTTGGATTAACTGTGTTAGCAAAAAGAGCAAAAAAGACTCTTTAGCCAAACTTTGGGTTTTTAGAACTCCTCTCCCATTCTGTGCAGCACAACCAGGAGCTCCACAAATGGATTATCAAAAAAGAAGCTTTATTAATTTGAGCAAATTTCATACAATTTTGTAAACTGTAGAAGGTCCTTCAGTGGCCAACACATATATATAAAAACATTCAAGCATCTGTTTTACACAACTGTTCGTTCTCTTTCACATCACATGCAAGGAATTTTTCTGAAATACCATCTGAATGCAAGACTATTCTTGCTATCACCTGCAGGTCCAAAAGTAGCACAGCAATCTCAGAGATCTTACCCACACCTGCAAATTCCAAAATGTTGGTTATAGACTACTGTTTTCCCCACAGCTTCAGTCCATGTTTAGACATTTCGCAGCCCAGCACAAACAGCAGTAGCTCCAAGAGCAAATCAAGTCTCAGCTTTTCAGAAGTAAAAAAAGGAAGAAAAAATAAAATAAAAAAAAACCACCAGGCAAAACTCCAGTTACCACACTGACTTTGGGTTTACACGTGCAAAATTATAAACAGTGACAACAAAAGGCAATGCACCAAGTCCAAGCTAACAACTCTTGCATTTGGCATCTCTGGGCTGCCATGATATTTAGCCAATTGACTCATGTCAATCAGCAGGAAATACACATCTATCTTATTTACTAGGGATGTGCTAGGAAAGACATAACCCATGTTGTCACTGTAATCCTGCTCACATGGAATAAAATCAAGTTGTAAACAACTGAAAGAGAAAGCACCAACTCCTGCCAGGCAATGTATTTTTTTTGTCTTTGATTATGAAAGGCTAAGAAATACTTCGACAGGAATTATGTCAATGTTTTAACAGGAAATTTTAATCTGAGAGATACAAATAATTACTTCAATAGCTATGGATTAGAGCAGAGCATAAACAAGTAGTTTTTGTTCATATTGAGGTGAAGCAAAGAGGATGGTATCTGTGCCATGAGTGCACAAACTATTTGTAATAAAGCACAAGTGATACTCTTGATACTCCTAAAAAGTACTGAAAAAATACATACAGAAGGAGAAGTATGCACACAGAAAAAAAATTAAAACCACAAGAGAGCTCAAACTCAGTTTTATGCCACCTAGTTTGACAGATTGGAAAGGTGGACAACCTTGCCATCTCCCCAGCCCTCTCTGGGACATTTAATATTCTGCATTTTTCTTTATTAAGCACACAGAAAGTCATATTGAAATAAGTGACTGGAAACTATTTCACTTCTCTCTACAGATATCCTCATTTTGTATTACCATCAGATCCTGACACTTAAATAAGAAATCCTGGTTATATTTCATATGGGCTGTTAGAGAGATTTGCCATTCAGAACATACTTTGCAAATTATTCTCTGATGTTTTTAACTGGATAGTTAAATGCAACCAGAGGAAAGTGCCTGAGCAAGCCTCATAAAACAAAAGGCAGTTACAGATAAAACTGCCTGTATGGAACACTAGAATTTACACAAATCAAGAAATATCTCAGATCCCATTTTTATAAGCACCTATCTCAAAGTCTACAATTAAAAACCAAAACAAACAGAAAACCAAAACAAAAACACAGAACAAAGACCTTCACGTGAGTGTTTACTACTGCTGAGTGAACTTGAAAGCATAGTCAGAGTTCAGTTCCTCCTTTAAAGCAAAGTCAGTACAACAACTCCTGAAAGCAGAAATAGTGCAAACGTTCATTTTCAGTGTGACAACATCAGTACCCAGAACATGATAGCAGCCAAGGTTAGTTTCACATTTTCTCACTTGAGGAATGAACACCAATTATCTCTGGACAATACATTATCTCACAGAAATTTCTTTAACACAGGTGATACATGAGGGAGGAAAAGTCTATTCTTCCCATGGAGAGAGGCTAAATGTGCAGGGCATCTCCAAAACAGTTTTTCTTTTCTCTTTACCTTTCACAGTTTTTCTTAAAAGCGTGGACTGAGGCACTTCCCAGATCTACTGCACTAAGATGTAACAAAATGTTTTGCAACAGCCTTGATAAACTAGAACTCACAGTTTTAAACATAAACGCCAATCATTGCAGTAGCACAGAAGTTTGAAAAAGCTACTGCATTAGCAAAGACTGAATTCCAATTGTTTATTAGGCTTTTTCAGGCAGTTATGAGAATCTAGATAGTTTGCAAACCCCCACTAGGATTTTTTTTTTCTCCTTCAAGCTATATGTTCTAGGGAAGCAAAACCCATTGGAGTTTTTTTGCTAGCTTTTTTTTTGGGTATGTTTTCAAACATCCACCCTTCTATTTATTATTGCAGTTCTGGAGGAGAACTCATAAAAAGATTATGAGGAACTGCTTTCTCTGAAGCTGACAAACATTGTTTCAAGAAAAAAGCATATTACCTACTGTAGTAAATCCAGTTAGTGTTTCACCACACAGTCTCTTTACATCCAAGTAAAAAGGCACTGAGATTACAAACAAAGAGAAATACCAGGCCTTTGCCTGTGAAATTGGTTTATCAATTTAAATCCCTGTCAAGATGACTTCAGATTTCATGTATTTTTTTCACCCAAATTTAGTAACCTCTACACTATTTTAGGCAAAATGCTTGACTTTTTCTAAAAAAGAAACAGCTAATACAGAAACTTTCTAGATAATAATGATGACGATAATCTGAGCTGCTACTTCTATTTATTGTACCAGTAGTAATCATGTGCAAAGAACCCCCTGCTATGATTTTTAAAAGTTTGGCTTGCATGATGTGCTCAGAGGTGCACACCTGCCTTCTTGTTGCACAGAGATCTACTGACCTTAAAAGCCAAGCCTGTTGAACACGACTTTCACCAATGAAGCGTGGTTGCTTAATGACTTAATGGAGGCAGACTATTAGCTTACAAATCAGCCTACCCAGAGAGAAAGGAGAATCATCCCAGTGGGACAGAGAGAGTCTAGTAAGGAGAATCCAGGAAATGTCAAGTGCAGGATTTGGATATGGATTTGAAGATGGCAGGGCAGAAAGACCAGACATACCTGTGCCCTTGGTGCTGCCCCTCTCCATGGCTCACATCCCTGCCTGTGTGCTGGAGTGGTCCTCACATCCAGCTGCACATCCAGCACAGGCTGGCCCACAGCCAGCTGAGTGACTTCAGCTGCTCCATATTAATATGGCCACAGCAGGAGCAGCAGCAGCAGGCAGGGGGGACAGCCAGAGGAAAGGGAGGGGGCTGCACCCTGTGCCCAGCAGGGCACAGAGATGGGCAAGGGAGCTGCTCGCTCATGCTGGCACCTGCTGTGCCACCTAGTTTGGTGCAAGACAAAAAAAGACAGGCAGGCAGACAGGCAGACAGACAGACAGACAGACAGATATCCCCCTCCCTGCTGTTCACTGCTCACACACCAAGGCACTCACACTCCTCAGCCTCGCCACCTCGCACCGACACTGGACAAAGCAGAACCTCCCCGTGGTAAAGGGGAAGATTAGAGAGATGGAATTTTAAAGGGCCTTGGAAGTTTCAAAGGGTGATAAAATGCACCAAATTCCTGCAATAAATTATCTTGCACATTCTGAGCTATTTCCTGATACACGAGCTGTTCAGTCAAAAACTTAAAGGTCAAATTTGCATCAGTAGCCTCGCCAAAAAGTTTTCTACAGAGAAAGGAAAGGAGGAGGGAAGGCTAAAGAAGCAGACATGAAAATATGAAACAAGTATCTGTATTTTATGCAAGATAAAGTCACTTGCAGTGCAGAATCAGCCTGAAGGGGTGAGTTATTGTTTTAACCAATATGCTCATATCTCTAAGTTTTTCTAATTAGCAATATTCTTCTCTCCAGTGTTACTTAGAAATCCTTCTTTCTTTAAAAAGAGGGGAAGGGGATTAACGACTGTCTCAGTTTTAATCCTTCCTCACACTCCCACACAGAGACCTTTTTCTTCCTTAAGGACACTTCACAAGTACCTCATTATGTTCAATTTTTTTTGTGCCCAGTATATATAAAACAGCTACTTTCCATTTTTAACTCATTCAAGATGCAGCCAAGCATCTTGCCACAGAAAATTAGGCACACTGCTGTTAAAAGCAGTGAATACTGAACACTTAGAGCTATAATGGTATGCTTAAGCAAGCAAACACACAAAAATGCCAAATGTAATTTCTTACCTATGTCACTTGCAGATTTTTTATGAGTCCACATGGGTTTGATTTGTTTGGGGTTTTTTTATACTTCCTTTAAATGAAGGAGAAATGGAAACACCCATATTTTCTATGACCAGCACACCCCAATAAGAAAACTGAAAATCTTAATTACTCAAACCTGTCTAGTTCACAATTAATCAAGAATGCACAACATGAAAGGGTTCCACATTCAACCAGCTGGTATTTTAGTGAGATCACATTCATATTAAAGATTATATGCTACAACACTCAGATGGGGAAGAAAAAAAAAGCACAGCCACATGTATTCCTTATTTTCACACCTCATACTGTCAATAAAGCCTTTCAAAAGCAAAACACTCAAAAAGAAAAACCCTGTCTCTCAATGGAACCTGGCATTGAAATTTGCAAAGTAAACAGAACACATTTAAAGCTGTTACAACTTAGTAATAATTTCACAGTGCTCAAACCATAGTAAGCCAGGCACAACTAATATCCAAGAAGGAAGAGTTCTCAGTAGCACAGTTTCCAGGCTGCCACTTCATCCTCCTCAGCTTCTCCTCCTTCAGGAGAAAACCTGCAAGGTATGTACCCAGCATCACTTATGCCTGTCATACACCAGTGCAGCTGTGCCACCTGGTACCAGTGCAGAAAGGCTGAACTCTGCTCAGCCCTTCCCTCCCCACTGCAGAAGCAGAGGAATACCAAGAACCCAGCACGTTTTTCACACCTTGCTTCAGCTCTCCCCTGTAAGGTCACCATTTTTCCTGGGGACATAGATTTGCCCCTAAGAAAAAAAAACTCTGTTACCACCAGGTGCTGTGATCCACAGAAAGTAATACTGAAATTCCCCAAGAGAGCAGATTCAGCCCAGCTGACAGCAACTGTAGGTCTGAATGACATATTAAAAAGCAATCAAGCTGATTACATTATGCATCAAAACATGGTTAAGTGGTACAGTTTTGCTGCAATGTTAAAAGAACATCTGATCTTCCTCTGAAGAAACACAGCTTCACTGTCAAGATACTGGCAGGGAAAAAAGATGAAAAAACTGTGGAAAAAGAGAGTTTTGTCAACTGTTTCTGGATTAGAAGTCTAAGGCTCCCCACACCCAGTGAAAGCTTTATGGAAGCAAAGGGTGAATTTAATGACCTTGCTTTGAGCAGATGGAAGAGACTGCAAGATTACAAAGTTCTCCTATTCCTTTTGGCTTTTCTTGTTTGTGTTCTTAGGTGCCAGCTATTCCCGCCACTCCCTTCTCAGCAGGTGTAGGCTCACTTCTAAAGCTCCCAGGGAACCACCTCCCCTTGGAAGCACAGCCTGGCTGCTGCAGGCCAGCTACTCTCCAGGCTTCTATAATCAGAGCCCAAGATAAGAACAGAAGTTTTCTGTAGGAAGCAGAAGCATTCAACATTCAAGAGAGGAGGAATTCAGCAGAGATAAGCAACAGCAGAGAAAGAAGTCCACCTGTATATCTTCTTCTACACCATTTTTCCTGAAAGTGTCAATGTGATTTTGGCTAGGCTAGAGTTTATTTTTTTCATGGTAGCTGGTATGGGGTTATAACTTGGATTTGTGCTGGAAGCAGTGTTGATAATGGGAATGCTTTATTGTTACTGCTGGGCAGGGCTTATACAGAGCCAAAGCCTTTTCTGCCTCTCGCCCCAGCCCAGCAGAGAGTGGGGTGGGGATGCACAGGGAGCTGGGAGGGGACACAGCTGGGACAGGGGACCCTGGCTGACCAAAGGGGTGGATGTTGCAGGCCATAGAACACCGTGCTCAGCATAGAAAGGGCTGGGAAGAAGAAGGGAAAGAGGGATGTTGGGTCTTCCCAAGTAGCTGCTACAGGGTTGCCAGCTGGGGTTAAACCAGGACAGTCACTCCAGGAGACTGCAGAGCTCCACTGCGACAGAAACAACACCACTCCCACCAGCAGCTACAAAACTCGGGGTGCTGCCCCGCCTGTAGAAGGAAACTTTGACCAGAAAGGAGGGGAGTAGCTTAGGAGGAAAGGACACTGTCAGAACTTTCCAAATGCAAAGGCTGCCTCACCCAAACAACAAATTTTTGATCCCCAGTAAGTTCAACCGAATAGGGAAACATCTGCTGGACACACAAGCCAGACACCAAGACACCCCAAGTTCCTCAGCCAACAGTATCACAACATGCTGTGGATGACCCCAGGTAGCTCCTGGTTATCCAAATTGACAATATAGTGTCATGGTTTTAAATGGGAGCTCTCCTTCTATTTTTAATTGGAAACTTTCCACTTCAAGTTTCCTCCAAATTTTGAAAGCTCGACTAAGAGAGATGGTTTAAGTCAAAACAGCTGCAGAGAGAGATACATTACAAGTTTGTACACACTTCTGCATACCTTTGCATTAGTGCTTTTAACGTGGTATGGCTTTTTCTTTGAAGACCTAGAGAAACTTAAAAAGTAATATCCTGAATATTAAACTTATGTTTGGATACAATACAGGGTAAAGATTAACTAGCAGTGCAAAAGTATGCTTTGTTGGACCATCACCAAGTCTATCTGTGAAGCTCACAAAGCTCCAGAACCATATTTCTGAGGCTCTGCTGTTGTAGCCCAGGGGGCACAAGCATTTATTTGCCCTCAGGTGATTTGCATCCATAACTTAAAAAATACATCTGTCACTCACACAGCATTTGGACCAGCGAGAACTCAGTCTGCTTTTAGAACTGCCTTTTCCCCTTTTTTCTTTCTTGTTTTTAATCCAAAAGGGTTTTGCTGATTTGTCTTATGAAGAACAATGCTACAAAATAGCTCCCAAGTCTAAGGCACTCCCTTTTTGCAATTCCAAAATGCAGACTTTTGTGGGCAGCTGAGAAGATACAACAAGAATCTAACTTAAGGCAAGACTTTTCTCCAACAAAGTGCTATCAGCCTGTGAGTCCTCTACACAGTCTTGCATCACATCTGTGGAATAAAGTGGAAAAAAAAGTAATTTTCCATGGAAAAAAAAGAAGAAAGATGTGCCACAAAGCTCTCTGCAGGCAGCAGGGGAGTGGATGTCTCCTTTTCCTACACAGCGAGTAAGAGCATTTAAGTCAGCCAGCACACCAACACAAAGTTTCACTTTTCAGCACTGAAAAAACCTCCAAGAAAAATCACAGCAAAAACAAACACACACAACAAAAAAAAAAAAAAAAAAAAAAAAAAGGAATTTCTGCTTCCATGCATTAAGCCTGAGCAGGAATATTCATTAATGATGGCTTCTTACCCTAGTAAAAGTTGTTCCAAGTTATTTTTTGAGCTATGCAGTCAAAAATCTTTGCATTTTATATCCCGATCCAACAAACGAATTTCCTTCCAAAACCCCACCCTTCTCTCCATGCCAAAAGCTCACAAATCTGAAATTCTAGCCCCATCCTGGATTAACAATTCATTGCTCTGTCACCAAGTCATATTTCGCAACCTGCCTTCAGAGTATTTGTGGCAAGAACCATCTATAAAATCCTGAACTGCCAAAACCTGCTCTGATATTCCCACTCCATTTGCTCCCAGTCCCATTCAAGACTCCAGTGCAGCCTGAAAGCAGAGGCAAGGAAAGGGCATCCCTGGCAGCAGTCCAGGTATTTTTCTGCTATGGCTACTGAGTTCTCTATCAATTCAAATTGAAAGATTCCAAGCATGTCAGTAAGTTTGCAATGAAATGAATAAAGCTATTTGCCTCATTTCATTCTTGCCCCAAGAATGAGGGAAAAAGAGTAACTACTAATCAGAGATCAGTCCACCAAGTGCTGCAGATCATGAAACTTTGGTGTATATACTGATAAGAATAAATGAGGAAATCCTCTAGAGCATAGCAGTCATTGTTATAAAAAATATGTAGTTTCTCTACTCTACCAATGTGCTATTATGTTCTTAAATACTTTAAATCTTGTTTATGTAGATGGTTCTTTTTGAGAAGGCTTGTCAATAGAAACACTGATTTCTGAACATACGGAGTAAAAGCTGTAGACAATCTGAAATTTAAAGACTGAAAAAGAGCATTTGATTTCAGGCTTCCTAATTCTTTTTTACACGATAGCATGAAATTGAAAGATGGAAGATTTTAAATAGCAAAGCTAACTGGAAGTGAAGCTTTTAAGGAACAACATGACAAAGGAAGTGTATTTATAGGTTTGAAAATGGCAGGGGGAACACTGAAGCAACTGCATGGTTTGTGCACAGTGGACAAGAAAAAACGATTACAAAGGAGGAAAAGGCAGACAGAGAAGAAAATAAAGTAGTTAAAACTAAGGCTGCAGTACTTTACTTATTCCTGTCTCAAGTATCATGAAAGTGTTGCTGCTTTTTGTTTTACTTTAAAACCAGTGCTTTTTTTCCCCCCCTACCTGATCCAGTTTTCCTAAGTGCCTTTGCAAGTTTTCATAATGAAACCCATTAAATAAATAATTATTCGGCTATGACGCATGTTGCTATGGCAAGGGCTGCGATAGCAAAGATTCAAGCTTTTATGACTTCACTGCAAGGTCACGGAGAAGCCTGAGAGGGAGAAAAATGTGTGGTGAGAAAGGCCATGTCCATTAACATCAGCTGTGAGGAACAGATGAAGGAGGTGGCTGCAAGCTGAGGAGTGGGCTAAGGGCAAGTGTTCCATCTCTCACTGCTCGGCACAGGTCACAGGAGGAGGGAAAATGTGACTGCTGGCTGCCTCATCCTCCTGGTTGTGTCTGAAGGCTGAGCTCCAGTGGGGCCACATCCATTCATCTGCCTGCTCACCCAGCCCTGTGCTCTTTTGCCTTTCAAAGCATCCATAAAAATACTGTGATGTTTAAAGAGCGTGCACTCCTTGTACTTTACTTTAAAGTGAGGCAGATAAACACAACAGCCTGGCTCCCCACAGGAACATGGGCACCTCTGTTCCCACCAGCATCCAGCCCAGGGGGGAGAAACCTGCAAGGTGCACAAGCACAGCAGCACTGCCAGCACAAGGCAGAGGGGCAGGAATTCTGGGGGTTCCAGGCACACTTAGTGGTCTCCTTGGAAAGCTGTGCATGGAGTAAGACAGAGCCCCACAGCAGGGGAGGGAAGTGCAGGGAGCAGCTTTGAGCCCTGTGCCCAGCAAGTTTGGGGGGGAGAAGAAAAGCTGCCCTCACATTTCTGAGCAAACTTCCTCTCCAGCTAGTTAGAAACCACTGCTGCTGAAGGCTGTGACTTGGGAGAAAGAAGTGGCCACTCACAGCATGACAAAGGCACAGACAGGCACAAACACTGGTCTCTAACAAGAAGCATAACCAAGCTAAAGCAAGGTGCCTCTAACTTGTTGCTATTTTTACCAGTAAATCTTGTCCTAAAAATATTTGCGTGGGGGAGGAGGAAAGAAAAAAAAAAAAAAAGAAAAAAAAACAAAAAAAAAAAAGAAAAAAAAGGAGGATTCAGTGGGGTGTCAACTAAAAACTTCTCATCAAATGCATGCATGTATTTGAAAGCAAATAAATGGCTTTGATGCTGCTCCACGGTGATGTCTAAAACTCAGCAGAGAGGACAGGCAGGCAGACTCTCACATTAACAGAAGAGGTGGGAGATTCAAAACCAGAGATGAAGAAAGCACACACTTGTACTGAACTCTCAAAACAAGTTATTCCAGTTTAACATTTTTCTTCCTGAACTGACATAGCATAAATAAGAACCAATGAACTAATGAAATGCAAAGCTTATCCCGAAGCATGAAAGTATTATAATTGTGCTGTGCTTTGCTAATTTTAGAAGACGAAGAAGAATGACTATACTATAATAAGTCAAATGTAAATATATAAGGCCATCCAATCACCCACAGTGCATGCAGCCCACATTACTCAATTTTTCTCTGCCTCTTTTCAGTTTAAGGCAATAAGAGCAGCAAGGAATTCCTCTACTATCTCCAGTTTGCTAGATAAACTTATTCTACTCCAGAGTATGTTTAAAATTTACCAGTCACAATTTCCTTTAATTCAAGGCTGAGCTTCTGCCTGTAGATTTCTGAACACAGGAATGTCAGACAGTGAGATACAGAACTGTAAACTCTAATGCCTTCACAGTGCTCCATGCCCCTTGCTGGCTCCACCAGCACCTCTGAATCCCAGGGAAAGTCAGATTTTCATCCTGTGATACCCACACACTGGGCTAACATCACTGTAGTCTGAAGGTGACAGTTTCTTATGTGGCACACAAAATAATTGGACTGAAAATTCAAATAATGAAAAAAACCAAAGCAAAACCACCAGAAAAACAAATTACTGCAAAGTTACAAATGAGGGAACATCTCCCCATCTAGTTACTATTTCCAGATAAAAATCACTATGGGCCATGGCCTCTCCTGTTACAAAACCAGCATTTTGCACAAACCTTCCTTCTCTAACACAGATTATGGAGGTCAGATAACTGCTCAGAAATACTGAAACACAACCCACATGGTGAACTATACATAAATACAATGCTCACTACCTCCACTTAAAGTTACCCTAAGAAACTCTGAACAATCCATCCCAAGCAAACCATAAGCACATTAGGAAAGCTATCAAAGTAGGAAAGGTCAGGAAAATCAAAGGTTATGAAACTACATTTCCTTCTAAACTTTTGGGAGAGTGGGGAGAGTAAAAGAAAAAAAAATCTGGACATGTATTGTTTCAGTGGAGCAGTTTTCTGATTAAATTTTATTATTGCTTTCATGTTAAAATATACAATTTTTTTACTGTGACAGAAATAATAATTAAATATTTCAATTTTATCAAAGCATTTTTCTACAAAGGTCATTAAATCAATGAATTGCAATTAAATACTTCATCTAGATAACAATTCTGAATAACTCTCTTGAGGGAAACTTCAGATTCTTAGAGACAAACAAATATTACATACCAATGTTCAGAAGGGACAACAAAAAGCAATTCTAGGCGTCTCTCATAATTCTTATGAGAGAACCTGATCCTATAGCTGAAGCAGTTCTCATGAACAAAACTGGCAAAAAATATATTAGCTGCAGAACCTGGTTCACAAGCAGATTAATTTCATGTTTTTCTGTTCTGCACAGTAGTGATCAACTTATAGTAGCTCTGATTAACTGGCTCACTTGAAAAACTCTTTCCTAGATTTTGCTTTGCATTAACTCATGAAGCTTAGTTCAAAAGAAAAATAAAATTTTCCTTATCATTTGAAGTGTTATGAACAATGACTACTACATTCTTATTACACTAGATCTTCTCAGAAAAAGCAGCTGTTCATAGTAGCTATATTATATGAAATACCAAAAATATTCTCGTGATGAACTCCCAAAGGTCACCAGAAGACCAATAAGGCAGTGAACCTGGGAAAGGGGCTTAAGGAAAATAAGTCACCTCACTTGATACAAACTGTCCATCAGCACATTTTCACTACATTTCAGAACAACCCATATTATTTTTTTAATACAAAAGGCTGCTATTATGGTATTTTTTGAGCACGCCTGATTTCCCACAATCTGCAAAAAATTGATACCATCGTTGTGAGGTGTGTCTGAAAAGCACAGGGATTTCAGGTGCCATTAGTGTGTCACAGCACAGAGGCATATTTTGTTAATGCTATGTAAGATATTACAGTACATCCACGTAGCTCTGCAGACTTTACCACACTCACCCAACAAGACAGGCGAGTTTGGCTTATACAATACGTAAACAAGCCTTAGAGCAAACATGCAGTAGAACAAGTTGAAACATTGGTTACATTAGTTAAACCTCATTACACCTGAGTAGCCTCTTCATTTCCAGTTATTCCCATTAAGAACACTGCAGGTTTGCAAGATGAGAAAATAACAAGTCATCACCTTCTCCACCCCCCTCCTGGACTCCCCTTCCAGGAATACTTGGCACAGATTGATGCAGCAGAACAATTGGAGAGTGTACAAACAGGTCTGGACCACTTCCAGTTTGCTTTCCCATCGATATGCAGACAGCTCTATCTTTTTGCTCCAATCATGGTCATTGCAAAACTGAAAACATGCAGCCTGGTCAGTTTTAGCTCAACCAGCAGCAGCCCTAGGTGCCTTGATCTGTCACTATGTGCAGGATCCTGGTGAGGGGACTCAAACAACTATTTGGATAGCAACAGACTTGGATTTCATCATCAAATCACAGAATATTCTAAGCTGGAAGGAGTGGGACAGGATACAAGGCTCATCTCCTGTGCACAATAATTAATTCTGCCTTGTCACACATCATTCTCAGAGAATTTCTCCAAGACTTGTGAAAATAGAAAGCAGTAGTCCCAATGGCCATGTCACCACTGTAAATGTATCTTCCAGCTCCAAATCTCTTCAGACTTGCCTGGCACAGTTTAGGAGAAAAGTACCTGATAGAGGCACAGTTCAGAGAAGACACAACTGATGCTGTCAAAGCATCTGAAGACTCCAAAGCTTTCTACCCCACTCAGATGAGGGAATGCATGTTGTGAATTCCATTGCCTTCAGGTTTTGTTATATTAAAAATAAAATTTTAAAAAACCTAATTATTTTATTATGAGAGTAGTGAGATCATCAAATGAAAGAAAATTTGGCTTTATAGTTAAAATTGCATTCCTTCAGGGGTCAGTTTCATATTTGTGTTTGCTTTTGTATCTCAGTGGAATTTGAACCATGCACTCTATTTGGGGCTTTACTGAAGGATGACCACAAAGAAACTTTACAGCTGATACAGAGGAGAGCAGCTTATCTTGGCAGTGCTCCCAAAAGAGCAGAGATAATTTCTGTGCTCACAAGTCTTTATTCTGTCAATTGTTCCTAGGCACAAATTCAAGCCATTTTCGCCTTCATGGATCTCCATATGGGCAAAATCCATACTACAAAGGAATCTCTTAATCTGCCCAGATTAGACTAAAAAAAGAGCAATTACATGTAAAGCCTGCTACATGCTTTCCAAGCACAGAAAGAGATGTTTTCCACCATGAAGGCTTCTGAAAAATTTGTATGTAGTTCCTTCCCTCAGCATAGACATAAGAGCATCTAGTGAACAGAATAACCACACAAATCCTTTGTACACATAATAATAGAAGAAATCAATCTTGATCGAGAACAGAATGAAAAAAAGCACCCTCTAGTTCTAATAGTTTGGAAAATAGTTTTATCACTTAATCCTAAACTTAGTGCAGAGCTAAAAACCAGAGATAAATCTGCTAGAGCAGGCAGGAAAAATAATAATATATAAGACTCTATAGAGATACAGTGTAGTTATGAATGGCTTTAAATACAACCTCATGGAGACTGCATTTTATGAATTTATGAAGAAATAAAGGAGAGGTTTCGATTGGATATTAGAAAAAAATTCTTTATGGAAAAGGTGGTCAAGCACTGGAAAAGACTGCCCAGGGAAGAGACAGAATTGTCATTCCTGGAAGAGCTCAAACCCATACAGATGTAATCCTTAGGGACATGGTTTAGTGGTGGAAGTGGCAGTACTTGTTTAACAGTTGAACTCCATGATCTCAGAGGTCTTTTTCAACCTTGGTGATACAAAGAATATCAATAGCAAGCCCGACACACACACAAAAAAAAAAAAAACAAAACCCAAAAAACCAAAAACAAACAAACAAACAAAAAAACCCACCAGCTATAGTTGGCTCTGTCTGGGAAATGCCATCAACAAGTTGGCATTTGGAATGGAATGGGCAACTCTAGTGGTGAAGAGGCTTAAATGTCAGGGAAATGTTGGGCGTATGTTAAAGGAACAGAGACGTCAGCTGCAAAGACAACTTCCAAGAAAACAGAAAATACACTTAATTTGGTAGCAATACATTTGACTGAGAAAAGGTAGCATTTAGGAGCAGAGAGACTGAGTGTGTGCCATTGATGCAAAGTTGACATAAAATGAGCATGAGGAGCCATCCACAGACAGATCAATGGCAAGGCAGAGCAAAGATGAACAGATACAAGCTGACACAGAAGCTGCAGATCTTCAAGGAAAAGTGAGATCAAAAGGAAAAGGAAGAAAAGAAAATAAAACACTACTACCTTTTAGGAAAGACATTAATTAAGTTACAAGAGTAGCAGGTTATAATGTCACAAGGTTAAATACAAGAGCTCAAGCAAGGAGTTTTTGATTGCTTCTAAAGTGAATAAAGGTGAAAAGGGAAAATAAGAAATGGAATGAATGAGTATCAGCTTGGAAAAGGTCACATCTGCAGGCATCTGCAAAAGTCATGAGGAAAGACTGAGCCAGGTTAAAGCCAAGGCTTCACCTTCTGGGAAGGCTCTTGGCTCCAAATATTGCTCCAGCCAGCCCCTCATAGATAATCTTCTGCAAGACTTATTTATTTACCCATGTTTTTACCTGAGGGACACAGGAATGGAGACTTTGTGAAGATTTTCCTATTTCTTACTAGGAAGGCACAGAGATATATTTTATAGGCACATCACTAATTTCTAAGCTGTTTGAACTGCTTTAATTACTATATATAGATATATACACCAAGAGGTTCTGGTAATCCCTGAAAAACATAAACTGTGTTTTATTACATTTAGAATATATCCTTATTTGGACATTGAGGTAAGTTTTACCACAATCAATTGAATTTCGACTTGGTCTTTCAAATAATCTCATTAACAATACTTAATTTTAACCAAGACACATAACAAACTTGGAGAACTCTCCCATTTTTTATTAAATTTAAAATAACACATGACTAACAGAGCTACAGTTCAAGCCGTATGTCCTTGTTATCACATACAATAATTGCCCCCAACAAACTTTCTCAATTACACCACTGAAATCTTAAAGATTTGCTGGGTTCTGTCTAATCTTCATGATACACCCTTGGGTAATTTCACCCTTGTGAAATTGTCCTTGTAAATCATAAGCTGAGTCCTGCAATCCCATCTGCATCTGGGCACCTTTTTCTACAGGTGAATAAAAATGAAGGCTACCAGAGAAAAACTGAAGATCAGAAGAGCTACATTTAATAGCCTCAATGAACTCTCTTCCAATCAGTCTTTTTTTTTTAATGGTGTAGCCTGCAGTTTAAGGATCTGTTACAAAAAAATAATTAATCAGTGTTGGATGCTGCACTTCTTCATGAAAAGCCAAGATTAACACTTTGAGTCAACAAGTTCTATTTTGAAATAGTTTAATTCACTAAGGAGATGACTGCTTTCCCCAAATGATGCAGACTTGTCTGCTGTTGTCTTGGCCAATTCAGAGGCTTGTTATTCACTACTTGGCAGATTTCAAAATCACACTACCCCTTCAGAAAGTTGCAGAGACTATGACATCACACTTATGATAATTTATTGCACAATTACAGTGGCTACATCCCTGGTTTTTATTTCATGGGAAAGCATGTTTCTACTACAGTCTCAACCATTTTCTTGGCTTACATCTGGCCAAAGTCACATGTTTTAGTATAAAGCTTAACATGATTTTTTTCATAATACCATAGAGGTGTTTAACAGCAACTTAAGGCTGCATCGCTCAATTGCCTAGAGAAATACCTGCATTTTACAATGAGATTTACTGAAATTTCACAAGCAACTCAGAAGTGCAGCTTAACAAGTTGCTAAAAATCATATACCATTATCAGATTTCACTTTAATACTACTTATGTCTTCTTAAAGAAATAAAAAGCCCAACATCCTTTGAGAAGGAAAGATTGTCATCACCTCAAGATGAAGGACAATAATGCAATCACTGAAATTCAGTGCAAGAGTATAATTTAATAACCTCAAATTCCAATGGAAAGATTTGCATACCACTGAGATGTTTATTGACTAGAACTGATAAAATAGTACTGTGGAACATTACAAGACAAAGTAATGCAAATGACTGCAAAATTGGGTTTCATTGTACTTTGGTCAGTGTTATCTTCATTCTAACCAAAACACTCTATATTACAAGCTTTAAAGACAATAATAGACAGGCACTATAATACTATAATTACAGGACCCAGCCCTTACATTTTTGCTACTGATTCAGCAAAATTTTCACCACATAGCACAGAAAGGACACATAAGTATTTTCTACATTATTTAACATGGCATTTATTTATTTATTTGAATATGTACTATTAAGTTTCAGGAATTCCAAAATGCATGTAGCAAAAAGATACAAATATTTTCATGTAATTGTTTCCACATGGTACAGTAGTATTATGAAAGAGGTTGCCACGATTTTAGACTGGAATATATTATTAAGAGATGCTGTCCTCTATCACAATAATTTCTTTCCAATTCCCAAGTATGTACAATGGTATATTACCCAAATTACACTCCCCCAAAAAATTACTTTTATACTCCACATATAGAAAATTTATTTCAACCCCAACAATAAGAAAAAGTAACTCCTCTCACTATTGTGAAATAAAATGCAAATTCTTTCATTACACATAGGCAAACAGTGCAAAGAGGCAATGATTGTAAAAAGGGTATCCAACCCAACCACAACTAAAAAAAGCTCTCAGGTGTAGAGTCTCCCAGACTTATCTTTCTGAGGAACTTCATCCATTCATTTACTGACTGGATGAGAAAAAAGGGCACAAGAGAAAGCCCCATGTCCCTGTGCATATGCAGCCTCAGCCAGAACAAACTGGAACAAGAGGCATTCCTATGGCACATAATAGCAGGGCTCTTTTGCTTCAATTCTTTTCTGAAACTGGTATTAAACTAGACTAGAGTAAAATTCTGTTGCTTTTTATTACTGGCACAACCTGCAAAATGGCTTTGGTAGGGTTTTTAGATTATCTGCATAGAGAATATGCTCTTTCCACACTATACACAACACTGTCCAGAAAGTCAGGGTAAGTCATAACTTAAGGAAAAGGTGATCTCTTCATCTTTTACAAGAAAGCACAATTAAATCAGCATAATATTCAGGGTATTCTTACCTCATCTAATCTATCCTAAACATACTCAATTTATTCTCACCTTCTTGCATCTTAATAGTAAGATCCAGAGGGGGAAGTGAGGAGGCACAGATTGGTAGGAAGGTACAAGTGCAAAGCTGCCAAAACAAAGACTGGATCTTTCCTCTGCTCCATTCACCAAGTGAAGTCCATTTAACAATTTCATGTGCAGTGCAGGAACTGTAGTGTTCAACACAGTGTGAGGCTGATCTATGGTGATTCAAGATGAATTTTCTTCATGAAGGACAGTAAAGAGAGTGCAAATGCAATGGGAGAGGTGGGGAGCCTGTTAGCTGTGTCTTCTCTGCATCATTCTGGAGTCACAGTCAATTCAAAAATAGAATAAAAGATTCTCAAAGCTAAGAAAGAGAAGTAATAACATGAGAAGTGAGGATGACACACTCCTATTTTGCAGCTTTTACAAATGTGGCTGAAGATATACAGCAGGCTGATGGAGGCTGACACAGGCTCAAAAGCATCCTATGTTATCTTCTGGCATTGCAGTGAAAGAACCCAAAAAATGAGCAAAGCCTGAGTGTTTGAGACCAGGCAGTGTTTCTCCCAAGTGACTGGTTAGATGACCCACACCATGTACCTCAGCACTGTACCTGCATGCAAGGTGTGAGAGAGCCAAGGGGCACCACCAACAGCAGCAAGACTCGAGGCAATCCACTTGCTACTGTTCTTACCTGCAGGAGCTCAGAGCCCACTGTTTATGCTCTGCTTTTATCATCCACTACCATTCACCTGCTTGGCCTGATCAGCTCCACCAGTCTGGAAGATGGGAAAGACAAGGAAATCAGCTGGCCACAGAAGCATGCAGTAAGCAGCTTACCCAACCTGTACATAAGTGAATTAGCTTCCCAAACACACTGCCAGAGGGACCCCCTCCACCTTCATAAACACAATCTCAATGTCTGGAAAGGTGCCAGGAGTAAAATGTTTGTTTACTGCAGGCAGGAAGAGCTACCTCTGATTCAGACATTAGGAAGTGACAAGAAGGACTAAATTATGCAATTTAAAAGTAGGAAAATAAACACAAAGTAGTTGCAATGAGAGGAAGAAGAAGGAGAAGGAGGAAAGGATGAAGAGACACAAGTTTTGTGTCTTGGCTCCCACTTGTGCAGGGCTGAAGCCATCATTGCAGCAGGAGGCCCCCACAGGATTCCTTCACCTTTTAACCCTCATTCTAGAGCCTCTAGCCAGGGACTTTCCTCCTCAGCACTGAGTAAGAAACATCTGTCCAGCTCAGTCTCCCAGTTGGAAAGGACAGACCACAGTCCTCCTTATTCCTTATTTTAAGCCAATTGAGATTTCAGATCATTCCATTTGCCCTCCCTTTAAACAACAACTACCTGGAGCAAAGGGTCAAAGAGCTCATTCTCCAGCCAGCTCAGGGAGGTGGGAACACTCTCCAGCTCTGTCCAATGCTGGCTGCAGAGACTGATAGGAAAACCTCTTCCCGTAAGCAAAGGCAGGAGAAGCACCCCCATGGGAATAGCACTGCCTTCCCAGCAGTTGTTGGAAGCAATCTCAGCAGAGCTGCTTACCACTTTGCACCTCCCATCCACATTTTGGTAGATCCCAGCAGAAGTTTAAAGTTTCTTAAACTGCAATAATAATCTGCATTATTAACATGCCCATTCCAAGGCTGAAACAGCGAACAAGCAGATCTGTATCACAGTGAGTTATGGCTGTACTGTGAGAAAACCCCACCAAAGAATATGCTCAAAATTATGTAATGATAGTGGTGCCTCCATTCTATTACCAGTAAAGATTTTCCTGTCATTCTCTTTATAAATCAGACAACAAATTCCTGAAATTCCTGCTCTTTTTTTTTTTTTTCCTGCAAAGATTCACAGACCAACAGAGCCATCAGAACAAGGAAAAATTCAAAGGACTGTGAATTAACTCAGCACTGAAATACACACCATAGTAGAAAACTCTGTAGTTACTTGTCCTGGGACAAAATTACCCTGGATGAAACTAGGGTTAAGTTTCCCAATTTACACCAATGAGTCACTTGCATGCTACTCTTCATATCTTCCCCCTGCCCCATTTCTCCCTTCCCCACTCCAAAACTCCAGAAAATAAAAAACAGGTTTTATTTTAGTGATGACAGACTCTTGAGTGAATACAAGTGTGTCTCTCTGCTGACAGATCTCTGGTAGTGAAGAGTCATTCTAGTTATTTCTCATAGTGCTGAGAAGCTTATGCAATTTAACTCCATTTGTGCACACAGACAACTGCATTAGATAGGTCATAACTAAGAGCGTGACATGACCTCAGCTTTGAGCTTTGAGGGCATTATTTCACACTGAGTAACAAGCCATTAGACTGAAAAACTTACTCACACAGCATGATGCAAATAATTTCAGCAATAATTGCATACAAACAGTGAATGGAAATGCACCAGGACATGCAAGATTCAGGAAGATGGACTTATTGACATCCCTACTCTTGCATTTATTGAAGTTATCTCCCTTAGCAACAGGGAAGGATTTTGTAAACAACAAGTTTATCTCATGCCACTTTGAGAACATTACCCAGTGTAACATGTAATTGAAAGAAAAATACATTTCTTTAATGAAGAGCACCAAAAGAAATCACAGAATTCTATAACAAGTAATAGATTCAATAAGGATAAGTTTTTATCAGTTTGTGGCTTAAATCTCAAGTTCATATAGATCACTACTTTCTAGGAAAACAGAACTGCCAGATGCCATCTCACTCACAGCCTACCTCTGACACTTGCTGCACATCAGCAGAACTAGGAAAAGCCTGGATCTCACAAGTGAACCAAAGGAACCAGAGCATGACATTTTACAAGTTTCCTCTTATCACAGCCCAGACCTCCAAGTGTTCATGTTTACAGAAGGGGGATTCTCTCCAAGCCTCCCTGGAATCTCCTGCATTCCCAGTGTGGATACCACATGGCAGAGCATTCCACTGCCTCATTTGTCCAGGAAAACACCAGCCTCTTCTCTTTCAAACTACACTCCAAACACTCCCCTCTTTCTCCCTGTCCCCCTTTTAATTTTTTTTTTTTTTTTTATTAAACAATGCAAGGACAAATTGTCAATTCACATCAAGTTCATACATTATTCTGACATTCTCTTGCTTGGTTGTTTAATGATGAAACAAACACATACCAATCCTTACAATAACCATTAGAGGCATCAAATAAATTATCCCCACCATTTCTTTCCTAATAAATTCTTTACATTTTGGTTTTTGATGCAAAGGGACACACTTGCTGGCAGTTTTTACCCTATTTTTAAAGGATCACAGATATGTATATGCATTTTTTTTAATGTTTGTTAAATTCTGTATACGGACTTATGACTGGTTTCAAAAAGCATTCCTTATAAAGCAGCAATTCTCCCTGCACTATCCCAAAACCAGGTGCAGCTTCTCCCCTACATCCCATGTTGTTTAAGAATCTACATGGAAACACAAACGTCAGGAAACTGTAACAGAAACATGCATTAGGTGTGAATGGGAGCATTTGTCTAACACATTACATGACTCAGTGCAGTTATTCTTCATACAAAGGGAAAATGACAAACTGTAACAATTTTCAGAGCTGCTTTTTTCCTTTTTTTTAAAAAAATGGGTATCATTCCATTTTAAAACTCAAAATCCATTTTTCATCTGACATCATTTGTGTGTTTACCTTTTTAATAAGCCTCCCAAAAGCACTGTAATTCTTATGTGTTGATTGCATCAAAGGTCTGTTTGAAAGCAGGGCTACTAACTGTGTTTGAAGAGCTTCCTGTATTCTCATTCCATACCCCAAAATCTAATCCAGTGAACTCCTTCTGTCAGAAATAAACACCTACAGAGGGTTTATTTTGCTTTTAAATCCCAAACCCTGGACAACATAGAAAAATAAACCAAAGTCTAACTGGATGTTGTTTTTCTTTTTCCCCCTTTTCCTTTGAGGCAGAAACACTGCAGAGCCTGGTGTAGCCCCAGAGAGAGGAGAGGAGCCTGCTGGCCTGCTCCACTGAAACCCATGGCATTCCTCCTCCCAGGGTGGAGACAGGCTTACCCAGGAGGAAGGAGGGAGCACATCTGCCATCACCCTGCCCCAAGGCTGGCTGTGCTGGGAAGTGGGTGGGGAAGCAGATTTACTCTGTGACAGCCACTATCTCCACTGCCACGAAGGGTTTATCTGGCGTTGTTTTCACTTATAAAGCAGCACAACAACCCACATGTCACCAGGCAAAGGGATGAGGTTGCTTTTCTCCTGCTAGGCAAGGTTATCCCAATGCCTGGCCACCATCCCCAGCCACTGGCCTGCACAGCAGCTCCATCAAGGTTTCTCATCTGAACTAGCCAGCCTGTGGCATAAAGCAAAAATTACCTCCTTTTAAAAAATACAGAAAGGGAAAAGCTTTCTTCTGGCTTCCTAGAAATTCTCAGACAAAAGAACAAGCACAGCTCCTGAAAAAGCGTCATTGTTCTTAAATCAGTCTGCCAAGAAATCGCTGTACAAAATAAAAAGGAGCAAAAGTTTTCATTTAATTCACTTCTTGATGTGGAGCCTAAACTTGGCTGTCTGAAGAAATAAGCTGGATCTTGGCACAGCTTCCTAGCTGAAGTATCACCTCTTTCTCCAGGTATGTTTTTAAACAGGATTGTTTGTATTATGCACAGATATTATATATAATAATACAGAAGCCATATGGACACAGCTGCCTGACCTTTTTAATTACATGTTGCTGTGCCACCAGTTCCAAGAGAGACAACTCCAAATACCCCATTTGTTATTTATCCCAAATAACTGCCATTTAGCAAGAAAAAAAAAAATTAAAAAAATAAAATAAAAATGTGTCACCATAACCTCAGGGAGTTTAATCATAAAATTGTAATTTTAGGGCATAAAAAGCAATTAGATATATACCTTCTCCTCAGCTAAAAAACAAAAACACACCAAGAAAAAGATGGTTAGTGAGCTCAAGAGAGAATTCTGTCGCTTTCATCTCACAGAAAGTCACCTTGTAAACATTTCCCCGCTGGATACTGCTCAGGAGACAGCCAGATACTACGTAACGTAAGAGTACTTTTTACAACTAAAACTTGTTTCAAAGAGCTTCAAAAGTTCACTGTGAGAAACAGAACCTTTGTCAACAGCTGGAAGCAAACAAAAGTACAAAAACATACTACGTAACCTTTTATTGGAAGCCAGGGGTGCTTTTCTTTCAAAAAAACCCCAAAAGGTTCACAAATACAACTGGCATATTGCACTGAACAATACTTATAAAGCTAATGTTGTTTGTGCAACTATGAACGCTTTTCCTAAAGCAAACAAGGCAGAGAATTAATAGAAGAACCAATGTAAAAGCCTAATCAGGAATTGATAAAGGGGGAATTGAAAATAAACAATAATTTATTGCAGTTGGGATATGGCAGAATCCTCCCTCCATCCTTAAAAAAAAAAAAAAAAAAAAAAAAAAAGAAAGAAAAAAAAGAAAAATATAGTACTCCTTTCGAGCTAATTGCTTGTACATACAAGGAGCTGAATTCACATTAGAGTCCCTAAAACATCACCAAATTACACTCTACTACAATATTCACCTGTACACAACACTTACCTGCCTTGACAAGATTATCCCTTTCTGTGTGATCTTTCTCCCTGCCTTGCTCAAGTAATTTGCAAGACATAAGGTTTGTCCCTCCTAATGAAATACTGCAATGAAATTGCAACAGTTGAACTTGCTTCTATTGGCAATAAAATGATTACTCACAGAAGCACAGAAAACATTAAGGTAATTTTGAAAAGGTCTCAAGGAGTCTGTCACTGCAACACTGCAAAAGTGGGAATGAAAAAATAAGGAGGTGAATCTTGGCTCTACATCAAAACAAAACTTGTACCTCACCAGTTGTACTCCCCTTTGTGATTTAGGAAAATATTTCACCCAATATAGTTCAGTGGCATCTACTTTTAGACTAGGAAAAGGTGAGAGAAGGACTAAAGAAGTATAAGATACCCAAGCCAGAGTCACCTCCAACCCACAAGTTTTTCCTCTTCTTTAAATTTACTACATTTTGAATCACTGATGTTTCCTTCACTTTTTTTTGCCAACATTTGTACCAAAGCCATCAGTAAAATGGGGAGTAAATGTTTTCTAAATGTCTGTAGAAGAGTGCATTTGATTCTAATCATGTGATCCAAAAGCTATGTCAAAAAAGACAAAAATAAAACATGCCTCAGAAGTGACCAAACCACCATTCCAAGATTTTTAAAACTTAAACAGGGAGAGAAAAGGACACTAGAAACAGTTCTGTTTGTCACTTTCTTCTCTCTCTAAATAAGGAACTGTTGAATACCAACAACTACCTTTCAGCTGAGTTACCTGCTCTACCAAAGGTTTCCAGAATTGATGCTCATTTTGACAGTCAAGGCCTATACTTTTTAAGCTAAACTATGCAATAAAACATTCTTTTCTCAATTTATCCTATTGACATTTCACACAGATGCTTTGGGCTGATGATTGACTGAAAGGCATGCAAAACAAGCTCATCTGTGTATAACTGGAAATTAAAATAATGGTATTTCATTATTTCTTCTGCTTAGTACATGTGTTACTTATACTTAAATTCAATGCTGCAAGACTCTGTGCATACATGGAGGAGTGGCCATAATGCACCATCAAGAAAGTGCCAGACACTGTTTTGTTTTCCCACTTCTCCCTGCTCCCTGTTAGTTTCTCCTTGAACTGTAATCCCCTGTTATTAGCTGCACCAAATCTCATCAACAGACTTACCAAAACACAGAAGCCATAGTGAAAAGGTATCCATAAGTTGCTATACATCCAATTGAGAACCATCTTCAATATCACAAAAAGTCAGAATTTTCCTTCCTTTCTCAGCTACTGTGTTCTCAAATTAAGAGTTATTGTTTCACAGCTGTTAGGAAAAATTTTTCACACCATTTAACATACTCAGAATATCTGGTTTATTTCATGTGTCCAGTAGTTCTCCTGCACTTCAAGAGAAACAGATCAACTTCTATTAATTAATTAACCCAATTTTCCTATCTACACCAAGGAGAAAAAAGCATTCAAGTGTTTCAGGTACTATCTGATCCCCCAAGTTTAGAAATGCTTAAATAAATAGTATGGTAAACTACATAAAAATTAAAATAACTAGTGAAAGATAATCTTACTATGCACACATTAGACTTTTCAATTTGTTTTATATGCTGGTGCTTGCTCTTACCCTCTGCAACCAATCTCTGGGAGTTAATTCAGAGTGTGCACCACAGGTCAGGCACTAAGAGTGCTGCAGCTTTGGCAGCAAAGTCAACACAGCTGCTGATGTCCTGTCAAAGATGACAAATACTTGTATGATGAGTTCCAGGCTCCTCAAGCGAGCCTTACACCCCAGCAACAAGCTCAGGACAGAGCTACAGCCCTAAAGCCATCCCCAAGATGGTATCAGCATCTTCAGTTGGCACACAGAACAACGCAACTTCCTCCTATAATCAACAAAATACTGTGTTTAGTTATGCTTTCAACTTCATGGTTTAGGCTTTACTGACCCATCTTTGGAAGGATCAAAAGCCGAGCTGCTGTTTTCTGGCCAGTGCACAGCAGAAGGGGAGGGTCAGACTTCCTTCCAGAAGGGAGTTTTCCTGCCTGAGCACCAACCCCTGTGAGGTCTTCAGCAACTTCTTGAGTAGCACATACACAATCGAGTTTGGATACAAAAGATGTCACATAATGTTACTTAATTACACTCATCTGTCTTGAGTTAACTTAACTTGACCCAGTTCCACGGGGACAGCACTGAATGATGTCAGACAAGCTCATCTTGGTTTGGCTTTTTTTTTTTTCCTGTAAACCAACCAGATTCTTAAATTTGCTCACTATGCTGATGAAAGATCACCAAAAAACAAAAACAAAAAAAAAAAAAAAAAAAAAAAAAAAAAAAAAAAAAAAAAACAAAACAAACAAACAAAAAAAAAAAATAAAACAACTTAACACAAACAGGTGTCTTCCAGAAAAAGGGCCTTGGTCAGGCACTGCAGCTTTTACCAAATTCCTGAATTTCTTAGCACCATTACATATATTAGCATATTTAAGCATTACTCAAGGCAGAAGATGCACCTATGTGATTAGTGCCAAAGAGCAATCTCCAAACAAAACCACAGCAAAATATTGCACTTTTGTACCTATGCTGTCTGAGCCTCGACTTTAAACATAAATAACTAGCTTAACAATCTGGCACTTTTTTAGCCAGTGCCTACAGTAGAAAAGATTAGAAAATAAGAGGATGCTCTTTGTAGCCTTATCTGAATCACATCAGTGCCCCTTACATCCTAGGGAGATCAAGTCCATTTCTCATTCTTAAACTCCTTGTTTTTAAATAACTAAATGAACTATCAATAGGAATAGTCAAATAACCACAGGATTTTTAGACATACTTACACCAAAATTAAGGTTTCTTCATTTACTTTCAAAAATCATCTTATGAAGTATAAGAAGAATGGAGAAGTCTATCAGATACAGAAAAATCTGGACCAATTTATCCCAAAGAGTGCTTGGTCTACAAAGAGTATTTTTGATGGAATTTTACCTTCTATCCAATAAAATTTATTTCTAAGTAGGAAATATTAGAATTACAGAACAGTTAGGGTTGGAAGGCACCTCTGGAGATCATGCAGTCCAACGCTCCTGGCAAGGCAAGGCCACCTGGAGCAGGTGACAGGAACATGTCCAGGTGGGGTTGAAATGTCTCCAGAGAGGGAGAGTCCACAACACCCCTGGGCAGCCTCTTTCAGTGCTCTGCTACCCTCAGAGTAAAGAAGTTCTTCCTCACATTAAGGTGAAGCTTCTTGTGTTTTTAGTTTATGGCCATTGCTCCTCATCCTGTCACTGAGCACCACTGAAAAGTTTGGCATCAACCTCTTGGCACCAGTTTGAAATACTCATATTCACTGATGAGATTCCCTCAAAATACTTGGAATTATTATACTACCATTATACTACTAGACTTTCTAAAATGTGGTTCCATAAAGCAACCATCAATGCTAAGATTCTGATTTAAAGCACATCAGGTGTCCTGCTGAGCTCTAGCCTACCCCAGACAAAAGCGTAGCCATCCTAGGAGAGTATTTAAGATTTATCCCTATTCCCCCAAGCTTTCCTTCCCTGCTTTACCAAGGACAGCTGTGTTTAACTATCTGGTGGTTTCCTAGCATAATGGCAGTAAAAAAACCCTCTGTGCTGCCACCACAAAGCATCAGCTATTTTAACTGGCACGTGCACAGCAGAGCTGCAACGCAGCAGAAAACCACGAAGCCAAGGTTTGCTATCACATTTTAAAGGACAGATAGGGAGAAAGGGGCTTTCAAATTACTTTTTTTAGAAATAAGGGGACATCACAGCAAGTTAAAGTGAGCACATAAATACCTGCTAAGTTGAAGGCAATGGAACAAGGGAAGAAAGAAAAACATAAGAAAATAGCAGAAGCTGTGAAATTTAGCAGTCTCTCCATCTCTCTGCACAAACAAGTTCTTTCATGTACTTGTGAAACCACAGCATAGGCTGTGGAGAGCTGTGCAGGATTTAGCCCCAGCTCCCTTTTCCTTCTCCTCTGTTAAATCCACATCTTGGACCCTCAACCAGCACCAAAAGTTACCTGTGCTTTCCTCAGAGATCTGCTGCTGGAAATGACCAGTCTATTCCCTCAAACAAACTGCTCTGAACACTGGCTCCAGGGAACTGACAGCAGGTGCCAATGGCTGTCAGAACATTAATCCCATATCAAAAACACATGAACAAGGCATGAGAACAGAGCTCCTCAGAGGGGAAACTGACATTCATGGCATTAAGGCATACACAAGGAAATCTGATTATTCCACCTGCAGGACAGGGTTGGTTGGAGGGTTTTTACTTTTTTTAGCCTCAAAATGAGTATAAGCTAGCTTTAATACCATGTCCAACTGTTTCAAACTAAAAATCGAAGTCCCTGCGAAACATATGTGTGTGTACTAGCTTCAAAGGGCTCCTTTTCACCCTTCCTAAGAACTAAACCATATTTGACTGCAACTTCAGAGTTTTTATCTCCATTCCCAGATGGTAACCTGGGTTTGCCCCAACACTTGCATGCAAAACCTAATAGAGCGCGAAGTTACAATTTTCCATGTATGCATGTGAAAAGTATGCGCTGCAGAAAAGCAGTTTCCCGTTGAAATCACTTTCCCATCTTTTCATCTGGTGCAGCCCCTTGAAATACCAGCACCATAAAACAGGGCTTTGGAAAAGGCAGCTCTCTGCTGTGCCTTTACTTAAGCATAGAATTACAGGGAGCACAGGCCAACTCTCCAGCCAGTGCACTCAGCTAAAGTTCATCGTCTTAAGTGCGTCAACTTTTTGTTTGCTGGAAGACGGCGACCGTAATGTCAAGGTCACTTTTAGGTCTTTGAAGGGAGCGTCAGCCTTGAGCCTGCAACAGATCAGGCACTACAGACAAGCAGGAGGAATTTTACTGTGAGTCCTTCTCTTTTACACAAGCAGAAAGAGTCAAAAATAACGTGTAAAATTTAAACTCATGACCTTACGGCCTACAATGCGTGGTGATGTTAAACCAAATCACGCCAACATAAGCTTGCCATATTATCATCCTGATACTCTCTGCCTACTCAAAAAAAGCAGATCTCCCTTTCAAGTGAAAATTAAGGAATTACCTCTTTAGGACAGGGAGCTACTTAATCAGTGCTGTAGTCAGGGTTTTCCCCTCTAAGGTTCTGGTGTAATTGCAGTGTGGAAGTGGAGCTATAAATACACTGAAGGGACAGCTACATGGAAAAAAGTTGGCATATTTAGAGACTGATTTATGAGACTGATTGCAGAGGGCAAACTCTGTCCCTTTACAGACAGCAGCCTTCGTGGGATTTAGAGTTTGAGCGGAATATTTAATAAAAGTTTTGAACAACATGAATACTGCTCTTAATTCCTACACATTGGTAAAGAGACATCCTATGAAAATACGCATATGTACACAAACATGGAGAATTTGCCAAAAATACAGTCCATGTCAATTTCAGTAGGGAAGCAGAACCCCGCGGTGACCCATCAGGATATTCTCTTTCCTTTGCACAAACAGGATTTCTGACACTGGAAACCAGAGAATGGGCTACCCCAAATATTGGGTTTTTTTTTATTTAAACACGAGTCTCATTTTACAAATTTCCTGGCATTTAAAAAAGCCACCCAGAACAGTTCTTTGAGAACTGTTAATCTCTAGCAGACGAAAATAACACGCTCACGTTAAGATCTGTATTCACAGATTCTCAAATAAATCTGAAGTTTAGCTGCTTTAAAAAAAGAAAGGAAAAAAAAAGAAATATGGGGGAAAAAATAAGAAGAAAGAAAGTATAGGGAAGGGAAAAAAAAAAAAAAAAGCCAGCATTTTGTCCCAATTACACAGATGCCGCGAAACAAGCCAGGTGCCAATGGGAAAGGGCTCAGGCAGCAGCGATGACTCCTGGCATCACCCATCCCTCCTACGTGACCTGACAGCCTCCCCGGCGGCCCCGCAGCTCCGCTGTGCCCTGTCACGGAATCTGCCCGCTCAGCAAACGCGCTCCATTTTCTCGCCAGCAGCGTGGTGTCCGCTCCGCCGCAGCCCCTGCGAGCGCAGCCACCGCGGAGCAACAGCGGCAACAACTTCGCCAAAGACACGGGAGCTCCTCTCGCAACCCTATCCTCTTTCTTCCCGGCGCGGAGAGCAAGGGCAGAGCGCTCCCGGGGCATCCCCGGCTCCCGCCGTCTCCGGGCCACCAGCCCCGGGTGCGATTCCGCCGGGAGCGCAGCGGAACCGGGGCACCCCCGCCCTCCCTGGGATCGGGAACCAGCCCCGGGACGGCAAGTGTTTACGTTTAAAAAATCCAGATACACCGAGCCCGGACCCAGAGGGAAGAGGGGGAAACTCCGCCCCCTCCCTCTCCCGACTCCCTCGGAAAGGCGATAAAAGCTGGGCTGAAACATCTGACCGCTCAGCGCCCCTTTTTTAAGGAGAAAAAACAAACAAACAAACAAAAAACCCTAAAAAGAATAAAAAGAAAGGAAGTACGAATAAAAGTAAAGGGAAAACCAAGGCTGGGGAAGCGGCACGGGACGTGCCGTGCAGAAGTCCCGGCTGGAACGGGGAGGGCGGCTGGTCCGGGCCCGGCCGGGAGGGACCGCGCGGGGAGGCCGGGCCGGGCCGGGCCGGGGCGGCGGGAGCGAGCGCGGAGCTCCGGCGGGGGAGAAGCGGGGCAGGGAGGAAGGCAGGGAGCAAGGAGGAGCGCGGCCCGCGGCTGGGAGAGGGCACTCACGTAGCGTTTCAACTTCTTCTCCGGCGGGGACTTTCGGAGCCAGCCCGAGCAGACCACCTCCCCGCCGCTCATGGCTGCGCCGCCGCCCGCCGGGGCGCTCCCTCCGCCTGCTGCTCCTTCTCCTCCTCGGGCAGCGGACACGGCAGCGGCGCCCGGGCCGGCCCGGCCGAGCGAGCCGCGATCGGCGGCAGCACCGCGCCCGGCCCGGCCTCCCGGGGCTGCGGGGCGAGGGGCGGGACGGGGTGTGTGTGAGTGTGTGTCTGTCTGTCTGTCTCTCTCGCACAACAGCCCGCAGGAGCGGAGCGGGGCGGCGAGCGGGGCTGGGGCGGGAGGGTTCCCCCTGCCTCCTCCTCCTCCTCCTCCTCCTCCTCCTCCTCCTCGCCGCCGAGTCACACGGGCATCGGGAGAGCCGACAGGGGCGGCCGCCGCCCCGCCGCAACTCGCGCGTCCCGGGCGGGATCCGGGCTGCGGGATCCGGGCTGCGGGATCCGGGCTGCGGCCGCCGCCCCGGGACCCTCCCGCGGGCAGGGCCGAGGGGCTGCGCTGCCCGCCGAGCCCAGCCCCGCCGCCGCGGCTCCCGGCTCGCTCCTTCCCCTCCTTCCTCCTCCCCCTGCGCCGGGAGGAGGGGATCGCAGCGCTCCTGCTTTCCCTCGCTCGCCTTCCCCTCCGCGGGGAGTGGGGCTGGGGCCGCTCCCTGCCGGGCAGCGAGGGAGGGCTTTTCCCTGGAATTCTCGGCGCCGTCTCCCCCCCGAGCCCCCTTTCTTTCCCCGCGGTGCCGCCCCGGCCGGCCCCGCCTGCCCCCGCCCCGAGCGCCGCCGCTCCCCCCGAAACTCCGCGAAGCCTTTTCAAACAACAAGGGCTGGCAGGCAGGGAGGGACCGGCGCTTCCACAGGGATCCTGGGAGCTGTAGTCGGCGCCCGGCGGGGACTGCGGCGGCGCGGAGGGCAGCGGAGGGGACGGGGGTGAGCCACGGGCTCGGTCACCACGGGGAAAACAAACAAACAAACAAAACCCCCAGCGAGCAAACGAACAAATAGAACGCAACCTAAAGATCCCTGCTAAAACTGTATGAAAAATCGCGCAGCCAAAGTAAACTCCTCTTAGCAAGTCTGAAACTTAGTAAAAAAAAAGGGAAAAAAAAGTTAAAACAACTTTATAATTATCCAAGTCATTCACCATCTCTGCTGTGGGCACTCTCTGTCTCTTCCACTCTGTCAGCAAAGGGTTAAATAAGTGATAATAACAAATAAATAAATATTATAATTAAATTATATACTACTAAATAAAAAATAATAGTACACTTTTAACAACAACAACAAAAAAAGAAATTAAACTTTTTTTTTTTCCTGATTGCTAAACTGCAGGTTCTGGAATGGGATCGCTGCTGTGTTGTTTAGCCCCAGTGCTCTTCCACTGCAGAGAAATAGTCCCCCTAGTGTGCCTTGGCTGAAGGCAGCCCGACGATGCTGCCATTCATCTAGGTGTAAGTGTATTAAAAAGTCACAAAGCAGTGGTTGTAGCATATAGAGGCACTCGAAGAAATAACAGGAAAAAATAAAGAAGAAAGCGCAGAGGTGTTAAAATCTGTGCATCAATTTCAATATAAATCTTTCCACGATAATTATGACATTATGAAGAATTACTAAGCACTATAAGAAAGATCATCAAAGAAGATATTTTGCCAAAAGAAACAAGAAAATATTTTTGAAATAAGAAAAGAGTCGAATGTTGGCCTTTAGCAATATTCAAAGCACACAAATCTGAGCATCCAAATCATCCTTGTGTGAATTTCTGCACACCATCATTTCAGCTTCCTCAACAGTGCTGGTGGAAAGAGCAAAATAGTGATTTGGTTGGTAAATATGAACTTAAATTGTACTCTTAGGTTTAGATTTCAAGCTGGGTTTCAGTGCAACTCTTTTGTTTAAACCACTAATGCCATTGTTTAAGAATCTCAACATTTGAGATTACCCAAGTGCCAGATAAGACCACAAAATTTTCCAGTTTCCTTTAGAACCCTGGAGACGATTTAGTATTTAGAACGTGTAGAGTCAGTGTGAACCAGCTAAAAATGCCATTGACACTAGGGCATTGTGACCTGATCCAATGGCTCATTTGAGTGCCATTAATTAACCCGTGCCTTGAGGGCCAATCAAAGAAAGCCTGTTTTGGCTTAAGCAGTCTCCATGGAGGCACCAACCAAACAAGTTATCTGGTCCAGAGACACAAGATTGTCCCTGAGGTCAGATTTCAAAACATTACATTTGTGTTCTAAAACACACTGAAACCAGTGTCAGCCTGGACTCCAGAACAAGTTTTCATGTATTTGTTTGTCAGTTTTGTGGGGGGATTTCATCCCTGTCATGTAATGATAAAATATTCTCTAGGGAAAAAGAGTTAAAAAGAGTTGTTGTTCATAGTGATGAATAATAAACAATAAAGCTTGCCTTTTAGACCATACTTACTTGTTGAGCCTAGTAACAAGTCCCAAGACTGGACATAAAATGTTTTTATTGCATTATGGAATTGAAGAAAGTGGAATACAGCAAAGCACAATTTCCAAATGTTAAGATGTTGTCTCATGGACTGTTCCTTTCCTAGTCATGGCAGTGGATTTTCTTTTCTATTTGAGTTACCTACCCACAGTCCCACTTGTGCCTCCACTTACCATCTCAGCAGAGGGCTGCATGCAGCTGTACCTCTCTTTCCAAGTTATTGAACAGCTAGAAAACCCAAGAACATTAATCCTGTAGATTTCTGTGCATATCCAACAGTGCTCTGCAGTTCATAATTTAGATACCCTGTATTAAACAGAAGCAATTAAGGCTCATGAAATGCAAAAAGAGCACAATATTTAGGTCTGACTCTAACACCTGCATATTTACAACTGTAAAACTGTCTATGAAGAGAGTGGTGAAATAATTACACCAGTCAGTTCCTCCATGTAGAAAAACTTTCACATGCAGCCAACTTAGGCTAGGGCATAATTTACTGAACTTAAAGATAAAAGCCACAAAGAACTCTGTTGAGAAAAACTGTTTGAGCTACACTTCTGTCCTGAAAGTTTAAAAAACATTAAGCATGCCCCATTTTGAAATTCTCCTGCAATATGGCTTGGAAGAGCCAAACTCCCTTCAGGGCTTGCAGGACTGTAACCCTGTATCAGGACATGACCACCCTCTCCCCTCACTTTGTTCCCTCAGGTTATTTCTGTGCTGTTCCCTGGGAAGTCTGGATGATAAAGGTGTTTTGAGCTCAATTATCTGCATTACAGAGGTCTTTGATATTTGTGTACAAGGCCTTTGAGGAAGAAGAGAGAAGGAAAGAGGATTTTTTTTCTTGGAGGAAAGGGTATTTTGCCTGTTTTGAACAAGGATGTTGCAATGACAGCTGTTGGTTGAAGAAGAGGATGTGGCCAGCTCAAGAAGGGAGCTCAGAAAGGATCCATCCTCTCTGCTACCACACAGCTGGGAATGTTGCCATTCCTGGATCCCACAGAGCCATTGCCATCCAAAACAGTCCCTGTGCTGTGAGTGGACATTGTGGCCATCCTACATCACCCACAATGCTCAATGAAGCACTTTCACTGGCGAGGTGATGCCATGGTTATGTGGAATGTGGGGACTGCACACACACAGTCACGGCGCTGGTGCTCCCTCCCTGCTCAGGAAGCATGTGCAAGATGCCTTGATTCCTCCTCTGACCTTGTGTTCTTCCACAAGTGCATTCCAAAGCGTTTAAATGGCTTCTCCAAAATTTTGGAGTAGACTATTTATGTATCTTGCCAGATAAAGTAGGTCATGTGGAAATCCATTTGTCTCTGGCTTGCTTGCCAAGTCGCCTCGACGAAGGAAACAGGAGCTGATAGAAGATTCAATACACATGGGTTTGCTTTCAAAAATACAAATGACACTAATTTCTCATGCAAATAGCTTAAGAATTCTGGACTTGCATAATAAGATGGTGCTCACTACAGCTCCCAGCTTTGTGTTATACTTCTAGTATGAAAACCTATGCATTCCTCTCTGGTTTCACCTTGCAGTCGCAGACAGCTGTGGCTTCTGGTAGTGATTCCTAAACTCCTCTATGCCCCTTGCTTACATTTGAACACAAAATTTGTACTTTGACAAAAAAAGAACCAAACTGTCTAATTAAAAAAAAAAAAAAATTAGCAAAAAGTTTGCATATCAAAACATATTTAGGTATTTATGCAACAATGGATCAGTGAAAAAAAAAGAGAGATTCTTTTAAGTTTGCAAAAATCTGCATTTATATATTTCTTTTAATCTCAAACACTTCCATTTTGATTTCAAAATTATTCCCAGGTAAATTTAATCTATGTAGTTTTTTTGGTCAGTTTGTGGATGACATTATTTACTGTTTCTTTCAGACTGTAGTTATTTAGATTATTTGGCAAACAGATTGAGGAAAGTAATACAAAACAGACATAGTTAAAAGAGATGACTGTGTCCACACACTTTAGAGTTGTTTACTGGTTGTTAAGCTACCTCACCTCTTTTCTGTGATTACTTTTAATATTGATGTAGGCAAATAAAGGCAAGAGCATACTGCAAAACTCATATTTAAAAAAGGACCAGTTTTCTGTTCTGCATAGGTGTAATACATTGATATTTCCTTTGTGTTTTCTGTGGAAAACTCTCATTCCCGATTCTGGAGTGGAAATTCACTGGTAAATGTTTGTCCTCTGTTTTTTCGCCAGGGGATCAGTTGACTACCTTACTTCATGCAAGGGAATTTCCCTTTTTTTCCTAGGCTAGTCAAGGAAGAAGGAGCAGGTTGGCTGGTTGGCCAGCCATGCAGAAACTTCCTCAGGTCTGTGCTGTTAAAAATTTAATTGGAAGCTTTTCCCTCCGTAAGGACGATACATTTGCACCTATGTACTGCAATGTGTGGACTTTTTTCTGTCATGGGAAGCATTTTACAAGTTCAGCACGATGGAAATTTAATCATTCAGCCACCTAAATTGTGGTCTTGTAACATAAATAAAAATCACTGTAGAGGTGATCATGTTTCCAGGAAAAAAAGTAATGTATGGTCATATAAGAGACCAATACTCCAAAGCTGTGAATAGTCAAAGCAAGCATCAGCCAGGCTCTTTGGTTGAATGTAGTTTGTCCTCAAAAAGCACAAGGTGGAATTTGTACTGAACACCTCCCAAAACAAAAATTTATTGCATTGTAGAATCCTGGGGAACAAGTTAAGTCTAACAGACAGCAAATATGGTAACACTGCAGGCTGATGGTTTCTCTTACTGCTTTAAAAAGTAGGCTCATGTCAGAGAATATTTTGGTTAGAGAGCCTTTGTATACATTACAATAATTTCAATAATTCTGGCTACAATGCAAGTGCAATAGTAAGTTATGTCAACTAGATTTTATGTTTTTTCTTATTTTCTTTGTCTGAATCTCCATGCTTTAACAGTTCATTACAGCTGGCATTTTGAAAGTAAAGTAGGGAAACCAAAAGATTACCTAGAAATATCTGAAGGGAGAAGGAAAATTGTCTGAATGCCAGGCAGTGTTAAGGGGTGTTTAGCCAGACCTCCTCTCTTCCCCTAAGAGATTAATCCAAAAACAATGCACAGTGCTCCCAAATTCCAGTTATTAAAATAATTTAAACCAAAAATGAGTTGGATGTCTTGGAATACTTTGATACCCAATGGGAATATATATACAAAACCAAGGGAATTAGGCAGAAAAGAAAAAAAAAGATGTTTTTGCTGAAGGCTCATCTAATGCACACACAAATGGCTCTGAACATTGCAAAAAAAGGACCTACCATCACAAGATGGAGACAATGGCAAGGAGGTGCCTTTCTGACATGTTCTCAGGCTAGGGAGGGACACATTTGGGCCAAACCTCACACTTTGGTATCTGGTACTTCACAGAGAAATTAACACCACTACAAATTAGCTTCTCTGCAGACTCAGAATGCCTCCATCAGAAATGCTCTGCTCTCATTCTGTGCTTGCTTTTCAGACAGACACATTTCCTTATCTTTTATCCTATTGAAGGAATAAGAAATGCAAGGCAGTAACACTGCCTTCAGGGGTAGTGCTGACACTTGCCTGCAGCCTCAGCCACAGAGATTCCTACCACAATATTCCAACCAGCAGTGCCAGTCAGCTAGGCTGGGATTGCTCTCCCTGAATAACCTGCAGCTTGGGGGTTTGTACATGAACCACTCACCTACACCTCCTTTATAGCCAGGGAGAGATACAGGCAACAGTGAAACACAGCTGGGACACCTCTCATCTCTTCCAAAGGCTAAAGTGATTAGGTGAATTGTCTCCTTGAAGCTGTTGTCTATAAAACAGTCTAGACACCTTGCTCAGAGAAAAGCAGCCATGCTTGTGACATGCAAAGTTATGGAAGATGAAAATCATAGCATGTAGGTGAGAAAAGTAACTATATTCTCAGTCCTGAATGTGGATTTATCTGTCTATTTATCCATCTATCCATCTATCTGTCTATCTATCTATCTATCTATCATCTATCTATCTATCTATCTATCTATCTATCTATCTACCTCAGGGATGGGAGGTGTAATAAATTTACACATTGTATTAAAACAATTGAGAGGCAGAGCCAAAGACTTTGTCTGAAGACATGACAGAGCACAGAGGTGAGGTGCAGTTTTTCTGTAGGTGTTTATAAAATCTTTAGTGCTTTGGCCTGAGAATTCCAGAGCCTGAAGAGAAAGAGATTTAAACATGTTTCTACCATTATTATTATTTCATCAATCTCTGATACCTAAGATCACCATTTTACATCCCCAAAGTATGGAACAGGAATTATTGTCTCATCAGGAATGCACCATAGTGGAGCAAAGCAGAATGTCTTAGCTAAGTGAGTGGAACATTGTGTATTGCCTGAGATCCAGTTACATCCTCCAAACATTTCTGTACTCCTCAAAACAACAAAGGCAAAATCAGACTGGATCTTTGTGGTGCCACTCTCAGGGAAGAAGAAACTCAGGGTCACACGGTGTCTGGGACAGCACAAACACAAGTAGGGGAAATGGGATGGCAGGAGGACAGTGGAGTCACAGCTGCTTCCTCAGGATGTCTCAGGCCAAGCCCAGAAAAAAGGGGAGGGAGGGACAATCACAAATAACTTGACAAGTAACATCAATGGTCAGGTTCAAAATTTAGGGATGGCGTTCATTTTCTGTTGCATTATTTCCAGTAATTCTGGATGACAGAGTTGTCACTAACACAGGATGAGAGGAATCTGAGGAATAATGGGAAGAAAAATTTAAGACAGATGTGAACTCATTCTTTCCAACATTGCAAAATTCAGATGAACCCTGAGGAGTTCAGTAAAAGTCACTATGATAATAACTCTTTCTTGTTTCTTCTTGCCCCAAAATTATGCCTCTGACAATTCTGAGTGAAGCTGAAGTGTTGGGAGGCTTGGTCCATTCTTCAGTCATGAAATAGAAATGCCACACACTCCCCTTGCTTCTTTCCAGGCACAAACAAATATTTTAAGTTTAACATAAAGGATCTGGGAAAATGCTTCTAAAATTACAGGCGAATAAATAGAATGTTCTACTTGTATGTAAAAGCAAAAGCTGAAATTTTTTAAAAATCATCTCTCATTTCTATCCCTCTATCCACCAGTGTTTCCTGAAGACCAACAATACCCCAGTTGACTGATCAGGCCATCACCTTGTCCACAAGGTCATCCGAGGTGATAATAAATAAAAATATTGCTTACTTGATCAGCCACACAACTCCAGTGTTGATAGGTGAATGACCAACATGAACAATTAATAGCAAAATTGCCACAATCAGCAAAAAAAAAAAAGAGTTAAACGGTTCACAGGAAACTTCTGATCAAGTGTAAGAGCTACATTTGACCTCCAAATAAATGTTTTCTACTTATTGATTCATCTACCACTACTAAAGACTATTACATCATATTTTAAAGGACTTAGCATCACCATTTTGTTTAGAATAAAAATCTTGTGCCTATCCTCTGTCCATATTTACTGTGGACTTTCACAGACAGACAGCCCTTTGTGGGTTATGAGATGTAAGATTTTAGCAAAGGATTTGGTATTTTAGGGATGAAATATTTATTCTTTTAGACTTTTAAAGCATAGCTGTATCTTGAGCCACTTGCTTCACTTGCTGTGAGCTGGATCAGTTCCAGAGCAGTAAATTTTGCAGGCAGACAGGCACAGGCATTCCTGCCACCCAGTATCTATTACACAGTAGGAAAAAGGCACTCAGTTCTGAGGTTCATCCTAGGGCCATTGGTACAGACCTCAGGTATCACTGAGGTTTTCTCATTACATTCACTGAATATTTCACAAAATGTTCCTCTGGTGGGTTTTGGGTTTTTTTGTTTTTTTTTTTCCTGAGGAAAAATTAAAACATTTAGAGTTAGGATGTGAAAAAAAGCAATTCAAATAATAATTTTGCTAAGTAGTGATTAACAGTGTTTTTTTTAACACTTACTAAAATTCTCTACTAATGTATTGTAAAATTTTTTAATGCTCCTTCTTCCTGGTGTTTTTAGATTGCTTGAAAGTTTCCTCTGGTTATTCCTGTTCCTCTAGAAGCTGGATGTGTTGCCAGAGTTTCCTTTATAGATCAGTGGTGTAAACAAAATCCTCACGCAAAACAGAGAGAAAAGTGTAAACAGAAGGTGAGTTGTGGTTAATTCACCTCCCCAAAGAATGGGAAAACTCATTTATACTTTATTGCTTCTTAATATTTCTAATCTGCTAATTTCCTGATTTCTTTCTTAATATTTCTAATGTATGAATTTTCTACAGAGAAGCAGCACAAGAATTTTCAGTGATGTAGACTAACTCAAGTTTTGCCTTCCCACAGATAAGAAGAATGACTTAGACAGTTTTCATCCTCAGAAGCAGCATCCTCCAGTTTAGCAGAGAAGAAGACTGCATGCCCAGAATGGAGAAGACTCAAATGGAAATTTCAGGCATCAGGGAAACAGCCTGGGAAGAGAGAGAGGACAGGCAACACAAAAAATCTCCAGCTTTTCAACCTTGGGGCAAAAAGAGGCTTCAAGAGACTAAAAATTTTCCTTTTTTTTTCCCCTTTCTTTCAGTTTTGGCAGTGAGCACACAACTTTTACTCCACCAAAACTCATCTAGGAAAGGAGCAGCAGCATCCCCTGTGTGCTGTGGGATGGAAGTGCCTTGCCACATGCATTTCTCTATTCCTGGCCCTGCTCTTGGTGCATTTACAGCAGATAAAAAGGAGGGGCTTAATCCCATTTGAGAAGTGCCCAGCATACCTAACTGAGCAAAGGCAGAGAGAGTAATGGTGATAATAAACTAAAGTCTAATTTGTTACAAACATGTGCAGCCTTGATAAAGACCTATTTATGATGTAAGCAAAGGTTAAAAGTGATCAGAAATCACGAGAACTATTATAACTTCATCTGCACCTTATGGCCTCCATGGAGGATTCAGGCTTTTTGCAGTAAAACACTGAAATTTGCTCCACCATATTTTGTTCAATAATGGTTTTGTTTGCAAGGAGATGCTCTGTTCTGGGTAAAAAATTAAACTCTTCCATACTCTGGTCCAACATAGCTTCCCTTTGAAAATGATCCAGCTTCCACACTAAAATTTTCTGGCTGGAAATTGAAGATCATACAAACTGTATGTAGTTGATATTTTCTTATGAATGTATAATTAGAGATTCCCATAAAACAGGTTTGTGTAATGTGAACTGTTCCTGACTAGTGATGTCAAAGTTGTTCCAATGGCTTATTTTCATTAGTTGCAACATCCTGTAATCTTAATAAGAACAAAGTGCCTTAAATATCTAAGAAAAACAGAGCACGAAAGAAAATTATTTAAGAGTCTACTGATACTAATGGTTGGCAGTGATTTTGTTTTAACTTTATTTTGCAACAACCTAGATGTAGCATTCCCAAAGCCACATTGCATGAAAGTAAGGAACATGTGTTTTTGGGTTTTTTTTTTAGGGCAGGTGGATGCTGTAATTAGTGAAGCAAAGAGAAAGACAAGGCAAAAATGAAAAGTAAGAATGGGAGAAAGCAAATAGAGCTGTAAGCTGAAGGGGAGAGCAGTACTTGTATAGCCTATGGGATTTTTTTTGTCTTAGGTCATAAATTTTTTGAAGTGGGGAATGTCTTTCTGAGCTACATTTGCATGAACAACCAGAAGAAATGCACCTGCAAATATACTTATTTATTCTACTTTACACACTATGAAAATCCCAGTGCAAAGGGACTGTAAACTTAAACCACTGAAAGGTTTATGCACAACTATGAGTCTTCACTTACATGACCATGTGTCTGTACTGCTGTTTCCACACAGCCCCTGTCAGAATCTCATCATATAAGAAGAAATGTCCTGCAAGTTGTTGAAGCTAATGGGAACTGAAGTTATTTTGCAGCATACTAAACTGAGGGGAAAAAGCACATGGCATGTTTCTCAAAACTGCATGAAGAGAAAGTATAAATTTAAATAAAAGACCATATCATGATGCAAAGTTTGGTCTTTTGGTCTAAACAAGCTGTTACTCAACTTCTAATAATTGCAGTTTCCTAAGCTTCTCTGAGGAAAAACAGGAAAATGAGAAAGAAAAATGCTGTGTTTGCTGTTTCCTGGTCGAAGTGCCTAGACAGCACCAGAGATGGGGAAGTGAAATTGCTTGGGATAGATGGATCACACATGAAAAATATTTCAGAATGTGGTTGAAATGCCTCAGATCAGTCTTCCATTTAGACTCCCAGCTGCTGTATGATGTACCTGAGTCTATTTGCAGACACAAACACAGGCTTGAGCCACGTTGTGATCAAGATTTTTTGGAATTTGTGACCTTCAGCTCCAGAAATGTGGGCTTGGTAAGGTAAAAAGAGCAGGTCCTTCAGCTTGCAAGCTTACACCAAGTAGTTTGGGATGCCTTCCTGCAGAGTGCAGGGCTCTGCATGCATGTGATAAAACTACAGTGCAACTTCTTACACCACCATTCATAAACCATCATTGACCAAGGCAGAGCTCCCACATCAGGAAGGCCCAGATGTCATGGGAATCAGCAGCACAACTTTGACAAAACAACGTGGTGTAGAACATCAGCAGCTTTCCAGGAGATCCCCTAGAATGAGTGTCACTCTGATTTATAAATCACTGCAATAGGATGGAACATCACTAAGGTGCATGTGTGAGTATATCTGTAATTATTTTCCTGTAATCTTCTGGAGCATTACAGAAGGAACTTTGCCCGGTATAATCCCCTGGGCTTAAAAGCCTTTTCAGTATCTGCAGGTATAATGAGCTTAGAAGACTAAGTCAATAGTCAATACTATTTATTTATTGCTTTTTCCTGCACTGAAACAATTAATGAAGGTTTGCAAAACCTTTGTGGTCATATTGTCCTGGACAGGCAGACCTGCTAGTGCTGATGCAGCAGTGCAGCTTGTGGGAGGCCAGATATGTATCCATGTAATGACACATAATCCAAATTTCCTTGGTGGTAGGGAATATTCTATGGGATAAATTGTAACTGTGAATGTTGCAAATGACATCCAAACAATTAAGTGCTATTGCAGTACATCAGTACTGAGAGTAGTAGATTTATGTGATGTGGTGCACTGCTTTTTATCATTTCTAGACCTTTCCACATAAAGGCAGTGGTAAACACATAGCATTTTTCCTCATACAAGGCAAAGAAAAGTTGTGCTGTCTTTGTATACAGATTTTCAGGACTTCTCCTTCTGTCCCACTGAATTCCCTGTACCCTGAGGTCTGCTGTGGCACTTAGGAGAAGAAATCATATAAGAAGACATAAAGATGATTTCTGAAGAGGCTGTGCAGAGCTGGAGGAGCTCCAGGGCAGCTTTGTGCCACAGCTTTCACCACAAGGTGAAATGTCTGTCCCAGGAGGGATTGACCAAACTCAAAGAGAGCAGGAAGAAAAGGCAGATGATCCCTCATAGGACCTTTGAATCTCAGGGGGGCCATGTCCTAGTGGTACCATGGTCCCTGACAATGCCATAATAGCTTCTGATTTAGCATCAGCTCAGACTCTGGCACAGGTTGCCTGGGGAAATCGTGGGTGCCCATCTCTGGAAGTACTCAAGGCTGGCTGGATGGGGCTCTGAGCAGCCTGGTCAAGTGGAAGGTGTGGTGGGGGGGATTAGAACCAGATGACCTTGAAGGTCCCTTCCCATTCAAACCATTCTGTGGTTTTATGATTCTCTCCATACAAGAATCACCACTGTATCAGACACAGTTTCACCCACAGAAAGCTTAAAAATGAATACTCTTATTAGCACCAGTTGTATGGGCTTTGGAGTGCACACTGGCAGTGCATTCACACACTGCAAACACCTGGTGCTGGAGGGTTTCACAAGTGAAGGCTCAAATCTGGGGAAAATGCCAGAGGAGGAACATCTTCTTGAAGAAGCAGACAGCTCCAGGAAGCAGAAATCTTTCCTCTGAGGTTTGAAGTGGGTAAAACATACCAGAAACATGTGAATATCCAGGGGCCAAGACTGCACCTGACTTGAATAAGGATAAAGCAGCAAGTGCTGTATCCACAAAATGGATGCATTGCTCCCTGCTAAGACAGATTTTCTCTTTTTTTTTTTTTCCTCATTCAAGTAATCAGTTCTTTTAGGTGAAAGAAATCAGCACTGGGCTTTTTGGAATTGACTCATAATAGTAAAAATCTGACATAATACGGATTTTCCAATGATAATCACATCATTAATGAATATGCACTTCTATACCATTTTGGAGAACTGCCACCATTAGAAAGTCTGCTTTCTTCAGAAGGAAGACTATTCACTGGGAAAGGAAATGTCAAGGGCAATTATTTTGCCTAAATGATCATGACTGTTTCTTTTGACAAGCACTATAGCAATTTCTGGCATGGTCCTTGAACCGAGTGAAAACCTAGCTGGAATATCACAGAATGTTTGGAGTATAATTTTCTATCCTGAATTTTTATTTTAGACCACTATTGCTATTGAAATAATAATGCTGTCGTGTTTCTTCCTGAAATGAACTAGCCAGGATCCAAGGTCTTCCCAGTGCCTTTCTTCTCCTATTACCTCCTGGAGAAAACTTTGGAAGAGTTTATTTCCTGTTAGGGGGAGAATAATTTTCAGGCCCTTTTAACACAGAAATATCTGCTTGGTACAACCATGCAAAGTAATTAGCAAGTATTCCTGATGGGAGATAATTTGAAACTATTCTCATACCATCTGTACTAGAGACCTCCTTAGCAGCAATACATTCAGGAATCTCATTACTTATGTGTATTTAAAACACACAACTGAAGAAGCAGTGGTACCTTTTAAAGCCCTACCTGACATTTCTCTGCTAGTAACACCTTCTTTCTGACTTTAAAAATTGTGCTTCATAAATTGCACAAGATCTGTATGAGCTTTTTAGATAAATTCTCTCCATGTAAATTCACTGAAACACAATGAATCATGTTCCTTTTTGATCTGGGGAACAGGACCAGATCAATCTATCACCTACATCCAAGTGAACTTGAAATCTGGCTGCATTCATGTCGAGCAGCCTTGGGTCTGCCTGGGCATCCCTGTGCTCCAGAATGTCCCCAGGAAGGAAAAAGGGTGTAGGAGAGCACAGAGAAATGGGCCCTTGAGTCTTCTGTGCACAAGAGCAAGTGATGGCAGTGACAAACAATGAAGCAATGTTGTTGCAAAGAAAATCTCAGCAGAAAATACTGTAATCATAAAGTAATAATAGGTTTCTACAGTCAAACAACTTGAGATTCTGCATAGTAACCACAAAACCGTGTCCACTGCAGTTTTCCTCTCCCAAAGTTTTTTGTTCTTCTCCCATCAGCTGTTTATTGATGAATGCTTTGCTACAAGAAGCCAAGGGAGGAAGGTAACCTTCAGTGGCTTGTACATTAGATGAAATGCAGAGCAGTCATGTGCAACAGTGCATCTCAGCAGACATCTTCTTTGGGCCATGATAAACATCTTCTTTGGGGCATGATAAACTTTTGGACTCCTATTTCTTGACTAGATGTGGGAAGAAGCAGGACAGATTCTGCTGTAGGAAGAGTTGCAAAGCAACCAACCACTTTGTCATTTGCTTCCCACCCTCTTCCTTCTGCTCAGCATCCCCAATCCCTGTGAAAGTGTACCTAACCACAATAGTAATGACAAAACCAACAATAAATAGAAACTCCTTCACACACAACCCTGTGAAATTATATAAAGCAAGCCAAAGTTTTAGAGGACAGAAAAGAACAAGGCCAGAATAGAAAGCAGATGGGAATGCAGTTAATGGAGAGGAATATGTTTCTGATATGGAAAAGCAGCCTTGCTAAATTTTTGATCAAACATATCTGCATTTTCAATAGAAACCAGAGTTAGGGTGTGAACCCTGAGGCAATGTGTCGTAAGGAAACATATTTTGCTTTGGTAGTTCCCAAGGGTTATTTACCTTGGACAATCAGTGCTGATCACTGATCATTCTCTTTAGCTGCTTCTGCACCTCTAACAAAATTGCCTGAAAGAAATATTTGCAATAACATATATGAGTTTTAATTTCCATTGAGGAAACAATAAATCATGTCATAGGTTTCTGAATTCATATGCATAGGAAAGGAATGACTTTTCTGGGAAAGGATTATTTTCTATTTCTTTCCCTGCACATGCAAGTCTGTCCAGTTCCAGTAATGAGTGTGGAGCTGAAAAACAGAGTTTGTTGCTTAATCTCATACTTCTGTGTTCTTCCAGAGGCGTGTCAGCATGTGGACATTTGATTGCCCCAACTTCCACTCTTCTCCAAAAGAGTCTGAGATTCCTTGGTTGTGGACAAAAGTTTAGAAAGATGACTCCTAAGCCCTATATAGATCTATAATTTATCATTCAATCAGTCTTTCAAAATATTTTGTTAGCAAAGTTATTTTCCCACACATTTCTTTGCCTTCTCTTTCATAATTAGGGTGGGAAGGAGAAAAGGGAGGAAGGCACAGAGTGAAATTTAATTTCACTTCTGTGTGAACCATGCAAGTGGAAAGGTTGGTAATGGAGACTCCTTCCTCTTCACACACATAAGGGCCAGGTTTGGCACCTAAAGCAGAATCAATCATGGTAACAATTTACTGAAGAAAGAGGTCCTTAAATATGACAGCTTCTGATGTCTGAAATTAATTAAAATATATTTTAGTTCATGGAATAGCACGCACTAGATTAAAAAAAAAAAACAAAAAGACAAAAAAAGGAGGCAGCTCCCCAACAGATGCTTTATATCTTTATATCTTTGGACCTCAGTTCCAGGCACCAGCACATTCCAAATTCTACTGGATTTTTGTGCCATGGTATATGGACTGTTTATTGCTTGAGTTAATCTACTGCCTGGATTAAAGCCTTGTTTTTAAATCTGGGAGCAAAATGGACAAAGAGAAATCCAAGAAGAAATTGAGCAAAACATGTCATGGAGGTGAAATTTTGTTTTCCACATATAGGGCCAAATGTGAAGTCAGTGGAGTAGCTTTGAACATACAGTGGTGGAGCTGAAGGCAGGATTTGGCCCTTGAAGCTGTGGATTACTAGGTTTGGAAGAGAATTCCAGTCTCTCTATTGCAGTTTGGCTCTGACAAAATATGACTTCTGGACCTCATCCCAACGAGACGGGAATTATTTCAAACAATAATCGTTTTGTTTGCATAGCTTAGGATTTCACTCAGTTATAAATACATCTTTGAAATTAAATTTCCCTTGGAAAACAATGATTAAAGGAGCGAATTATTCGTTAAACTCAGGCTATTCTTGGTGAAATCTACAGCTTAGGGTGGGGTCCATTGAGCCCAAATCGCTGCTCAGTTTTTGCCATGACCACAACAATAGGATGTTCAATCTCAAGCAGAGAATGAGTTGGCCTCACAGTTTCCTTTGCCTTTCCTGTAACAAGGCGAAAAATTCACAGGCAGCAATGGCACAAAGTTTGTTGTTTTTCTCCCTCTCCCTGCTCAGTGAGGACAGACAAACCGTGGCTTTCAAAACACTTCAACTGTGGACCACACACAGCCTGAGGTTAACACTATTATTGTTGCTTTGTCAGGCCTTCCTTGCCTGCTCTGCCAAATGAATTGCTTGTTCCTTTATTAAATAGGATTCTTTTCCAGTAGCTATCTCCCTTAACCTCAAAATGATCTCCTTCCCTAGTGAAGAAAGATCAGCTTTGTGCTCTTGTCCCTTCGTGAAATGGCAGAGACAACATTTCACCAAGGGATGTTATAGGATGTTCCCTGAACCTCTTACAGGAAAGGCAAACAACAAAAAAAGCCAAAACCACATATTTTTCCTCTCTTTGGGGCTGGAGAGTAAGTGTATGGTACTCAGGTTGAACTCTGGTTCCCCCAAGCTCTTTAACTGACCCTTCAGGAAGTAAAGCCTGACTTGTTTCTACAAAATATTAAATTTTCTCTTAGATTAATACCTATCTATGAGATATAAGAACTGTCTAGAAAGCCCTTCTGCTTTCTGGGATTTTTCAAGGGATGAGCAGAATGGTTATCTAAAAGAAAGGCTTCTGACTGTGTGTCACTTAATGTGTCTTTGGTCATTGTCAGCATTTCAAAGACTTCAGAAGATTCCCTAAAATATCTGCAGATCTATCATTCTATCATTATCTTCCCTTGTTCAGTTTTCAGTTCACTGCTCCTATGTTCATACTGCCTCTCCTCATTTTCCTAGGACTGTGAGAGGAAGTCTCAGAGTCCAACTTTCACTTTTTATTCTCTGTACAGTAAATTTTCTTCTGGTGCAACCTTTTTTTTTTAACCCTTCGCTTTGACTTCCTCTTTTCTGTCACCAGTTTTGTTTTCCTATCTGCTTATTAACCCCTCACTTAGTAGCTCTGCCCAGAAGGATTGTGTTAATAAAGGTACAGTCATGGTCTAATCTGATTTAGATGTGATTTCTTCCTTCTGTTGAGTGGCAGGTGACAATTAAATCTTTCCTTTCAGGCTTACTCAAGGAGGTGGAAAATATTTTGATTTTTTCATCTGGGATTTGTGTTACATGAAAAAGATAATACCCTATTTTTTAAAGGGTTTGCCATCTGAAAGCATCATGTGTGCCCAAAAAAGGTGATTTTTGCTGTGTTTTTGTCCCCCAGAAAGCACAACCAACATGCCAAATATGGTTGGAAATGCTCAAATCATAGCCAAACTAGGTGGATTAATCTGTTTATTCTGGTTAATGATGCTGGCTCCACTGCAGGGGCTACACCCCAGTTCACCCTCTTCTTACTCCTGTACCACCTCCTGCACTGCGTGTTCCTTGCAGAGCATCAGTGTTTTTTGGCTGTGCTGGTTTGGGAGGCAGAGGGAGAGGCTCAGCCCATGCTACAAGGGATGGAGATGGGCAATTCAGCACCTCTGAGTGTCTGCTCATCAGAGCAAACACTCCCAGACTGAGCCAGGAGGGAATGGCAAGGGAGGTTCACATCTCTGCTTCTGCACTGGAGAAAACAGACACATGCAGGGCCCACAGAGACACAGGAATGTTTCATGGCATGCCTTAAACTGGGGTCTCTTAACCCATTTAAACTGGTCTTAAACTCTGCACTTTCTACTAGAAACCCAGGGAAAACCCCCTTGGGTTAAAACTCATGAAAATAGCCAGAGGAAGATTTCTGATAATTCTGAGTAATAGTCAGCATTTCAAACATATGTGATTCAAAGGATACAATATTCCAGATAAAGTCTCTGTTTAAATAGCAAACCTCAGCACAATGCACATGCTAAAAAAGCTGTTAAAAACTGACATCTGTGTTTTGCATGGGTGTGTGACTACACGTTATTTTTAAGTCAGTTTTACAGAGAAAAAATGAACAGGGAAATGTGGGTTTGTACTGTTAAATATTCCCAAGTGGTCAAATCAACTGGTTATCATGCTGAGGGGATGACACTTCCTCAAGTAGCATCCAGCAGAAGAGTTCCTAAAGGAATTGTCCCTTCTCTCCTTTGTGGGAGTGCACACTGCTGAAGCAAAGGGGTCTTTACACAATGGGATCTACAAAGTCCTGTTTTCCCCACTGGGACAAAATAAACCAAAGCAGACTCTGAAGAACAAAATAATCTATGTGTGTCACTGGGTGATGAGACTTTCTCCCTGCAAGACAAATGCATGACAAATTGTACTGGGGAAGGCACACAGCCAGGCTGCAGGCTGTGCTATGACAGTGCTGAACCAAACACGTGGGGAAGGAAATTTTGGGGACATCTGCGCTGAAATTTCAGGGACATCTGCACTGGACTCTTCTGAACTTCTGCAAGCACATAATTAATACCACAGTATTCAATATGAAGTTTCTGTGTGAGGGAAGCTCATATTTATAGATGTTCTATGTATAGATGTACAGATGTAGAACAGAAGTGTTGTGTGGAATAGAGGGAGTTTCTTCTCCTCAATTAGTGGATATGCAGAGGACCACCATCAGCACAACAGAGCAGAGAAGAGAGCTTTTTTGGGTCACACCCAGCTGGAAAACAGTGTATTTCTGCTAAGGATCCAGTTAGTGTTAATGTCCCATTGGAGAGCTGGAGATGCTGCAGAGATGTCACTTTGATGGCCTCAGCAGAAACATTCACAGTATGGGAGGTCAGAAGAAAATGTCTGGATCTGGAGGGCAGGGACCTGTTCCTTGAAGGAGGAAGGAAGTTGTGAGAGCTTTGAACCTGCCATTTCCTGATGGAAAATGCACACTGGATCACAGTGACAACTTGTGGCTGCTCAGTCCCCAGTCCCTCTGGACCCAGCCTCAGAGCCTCCAAACAGGATCTTCCCTTCTGAGAAGGGAGCCTGGAAAAGCACCAGGCAGAGAGAACATACCAGAAAGTTTGCTGTGAACAGTAAACAAAAAAATTGATCTCTCCTGGTCCTGTGCAGCTGCATAGGTATCTGGGGACTGGTGAACCTGCTGGATGAGAGCAGATGCTCTCCCTGAGGAGATATGAGCAGAGGAGTTGTAATAACTGCATGAACTCTTTGAAACTGCCTGCAAATTTCTGTTCAGAGGAGTGAGCTGCACCCAGGATAAGGTGGGGTGAAGTGAAGTGAAGTGAAGTGAAGTGAAGTGAAGTGAAGTGAAGTGAAGTGAAGTGAAGTGAAGTGGAGAACCCAAACTACCATCCCTGAGTATGAGCAAGTGATTGCTATAAAACAACAAATGTGTCACTAAAAAGGGCAGGGGCCACTACGGAGGGGTCTGAAGCAAGGGGTGCTCAGCACTGACCTCAGAACACACAATCTCCAGGAATCTCCCTGAGCTCATCCCTTCTCTGCCATCAGCTGACAAGTTATGATATTAAAACATCATTCTCTTCTTTTTGTCAGTCTCTGGCACACCATAACAAATACTTGGGTCAATAAAATCAGATAGCAAGGAGCCATCCAGCAAAACCAAAATTCAGATGAGTTATTCTAAATAAAAGTAGAAGGCAAGAAAACAGTCACTACCAATGGCAGATTCAGCTGTCTTGGAATTGTATATGGCCAGCCAAGGATGATGTTCCAAAGAAACTGAGGAAAAAAAAACGTGTTCAGCTAGTTCTCCTTACAAAAATTAGAGTTAAAATTAAAAATATGACATCTCAAGTTCCCTGACAAAAGGCTTGCTTTTTCTACGGGGCCTGATGAATGGGAATTTCAAGAAGCTAATGCTGTTGAAAGGAAGAAAATTGGATAATGTAAAATGTGGTGCTGGCAAGTATCCTTCTGTGCCTTCTGGTTAGTAAAATAAAGAACACTAATGGTAGCAACAGTGCTAGAAAAAAGCAGACCATTTCCAAACCTGAGCAGCCACAGATGCACACTTTGGTTGTTTTAGATATGGCAATGGAAATAACTATAAAAAATTTGTCATAGCCGTGTGGGAGGGACAACCAGAGGAGAAGTGAAAATAGTTTGTTGGATAATGTTTATAATCAGAAATCTTTGTGCAGCTGACATAGCAGAGTAGTACAGAAGGGCATAAGGAAAGTCTGAGGGCTATGAAAGAAAAAAACCCCATAGTTATGGAAAATATAACTGAATATTAACATAAAGAATACAATGAGTTACCAGTTATTAGAAAGGAAGGCACTATGTTATCACAATATTTTATCTCCAGACTCATCTCAGGCTGACATCTAAGCAAGGGTCACACCATGAAGAGAAGCAAGGGAGTCAGTGCTGTCAAATTTACATCCAGCAGCCTAAATTAATTTTCATGGTTTTAGAAATGTTTTATTCCCTCCCCTCCTTTCAGTAGCCACAAGTTTGCCTGGCAAAGTGTTAGCTTCCATTTACATGGATGGTCTTGTAGAAGAATCATTCTGTAGTCAGGTAACTGTGGGGAATCTCAAAATGTACAGATCTGTGTGAGCAAACTGAGCCTATGTGTCTATGTTCTCAGTGGATAAAAGCTCTTGGCAACCATTAAGCAAAGGGAAGTGTTCTGTCTGTAAACATTGATGAGGACAGCATTTTTAAATTTCTCACTTCTTAAGAGATCTTTTCCAAAGTACATTTCTTGCAAGCAGTGGAATGCAGCTTAAATTGCAATGTTGCAATAAGCATCTATCCAGTCTGGGAAAACAGGTTATGTTTTTAGACTTATTAGCAAAACTGTATAAATTAGCCCATTTTTAAATACTGTTTAGCCTCCTGCATGAACAATGACAGGAAAAAATTTAAAATACTAGTCTTATGAATAGCTAACATATTTTCTAAATGCTTGACTGTAGCTTGGGAGCTGAATTTTTCTTTAAAACTTATTAAAACATGTTATAAAAACATGGAGTTTTTAATCTGAAAGACAAAACAGATAAGCCAGGGTACTGTGAGGGAATAATTTGGAAAATTTCAGGTTTATTTGTGTTTCTCACTCCTCCCTTCCTTTGGCTGATGGTGGTCTGCAATCCTCTGAGCCCATATCTCCTGCTGATGCAAATGCAGCGGGACTGACTCCTCCTGTCCTGGCAGGGAACCAACCTCAAATCAAAGGGCTTCTTCCAGATTGCACCTTGTAGAACTGGCTCTGTCACTGTGGAAAGATGAGTTTACTGGGAGGCAAAATCCCAAATTAAATGAAAACTCACGGTTGTGATTAAGGAACCCTGGCATAGCATTTGCAGTGCAGCAGTATAACCAGTACATCAAACACATCTGGAAGGTTTGTCCAGGAGGAGACACTGGAATGTGAATGTGGACTAGGCTGGGCCATTACAAACTTGAAGAATGTAGGTCAGGCCCATTGCAAATCTCTTATCACTTTTTTTTTTTTTTTTTTTTTTTCCAGAAACAAGATGAGAAACATTTAAAAAATAAAAGCCAAACAAATCCTTTGGGTCAATGATTGAGGTTATACCACGGCTGAATTGTGACTCCAAGATCAAAGCCCATCATTTACAGCAAATGATCTTTTATTTATGTAGTGAGGTGTTGATCAGCAGTTTCTTATTTTCCTTAATCCTTTCCCTTCTGCACTGCATCAGAAAAAACTACTTTCTAAAAAAAATCTGCTGTTTTCTCTGAGTGTCACACAGGTGCAAAGTAGAGACATGGTGGATGATCCTGGTTGTTGATGCTGTGACAGTGTGTAGGAATGGAGGCTCTTAAGTAGAAACTTGTAATAATGGTATTTCCATGGATCATTGCCATTTTACATGAGTTTGTGGTTCCTTGAGCAGGACCATTCTTTCTGTCTGCAGCCAGGCCCACTCCCAGCAGATTAAAGTTCTTTGTTTCCCAGAGCACAGATGGTAATTTTCTTCCTAGCACTCATCTCTGAAGATGTTAGGCAGATGGGAATAGATCTTTCAGGTATCTTTTGATAATTACATTACAGTTGTATCATTCTAGGATGCTTTTTGCTCTCTGTGGGTATGCCAGGGAGTGGGGAATTTAGACAGACTACAAACCTGTGAGACAGAGAGAGATTTCACTGATCCTCCCATTCATGGCACTGCTCCTCAGGTCTCTCATCCCAACCTTGTCAAGCTTGGATCTTCCCTTCAGCATTACCTCTCTCAGAGCAGGAGCCCTAAGAATGACAATGCTGGTTCTTGTCCAGCATTTAGGAGAGATGTGAGTGACAACAGCCCCTGAGAGATACCAGTTCTCCAGAACAGATTTTTGTGGTTTAAATCACCAAAAATCAAGATGTTTTTGAAGGAACCAGTTTCTTCTCAAGCACCAACCAGTAACACCCAAGTGCTCTGAGCCAAGAGTTTATGTATCCCCAAATTTCTGCAGGCCCCAAAATAGCACGAATTAGAGGTATGCAAGCCTAATTCCTCATTTTCCCTATCAAAAGCTTAACTTTCTTGTTGTGCAGAAATGTATAATGAGGTGTAATTTGAGTTCAGTGAAAATTTTGTGTGCTGATAGCTTTTATCCTGAATTTCTCCTTTTCCCCCCAGTGGTAACCATTGCAGTAATAATTATAGCAGCAGAGCGGATATTAGTCTTGTCTGCAAAGACTTCAAGTACTGAAAAATATACCTGAGACATTAGGAAGTAAAAGAGGGTGTAGTCTATTTTAAAAGGCAGTTATCCAGTTCCAGGTGGTTGGAGGGCAAGATCAGAACATTCATTCATGATGTGGGTGGTCTGGACTGAGAGCTGAACTCTGTGCAAGGGAGTGGACTGCACAGTGGGAGAAAGAAAGCTTGAATTTATTGCTTTTTTTACTTTATTCCTATAAGTAGAAGTTATTAATGGAATATGTGCAAAGGGAAAGCTGCCAGTGGAGCTGGCAATGCATAGTTTAAAATTACTAAAGATATTTAAGACAACCTGGGGAGGAAAAAAACACAGAGGAAAGTAATTTCCAAATTAGAAGTAGCTGTGGGGTAAGCACTCAGCTCTGAAATTATTCTGAATTTTGGAAAATCTGGATCCAAATCTATTGGGCCATGGCAAGCCGTATTTCTTGTTTAAAATCCTTATTTTCCATCCCCAGGGGCCTTCCTGTGCTTGTTTCATTTACAGAGCACAAGGGATTATGTGGGAGTGGCAAGTAGGCATCTTGCTCTGGTGATAGCACAACAGGACCTCCACCACAAAAAGGGTGTTGGGAATGCAGCAGTGGTGTAACTTAGCAAAATCAACTTTCTGGCTGATAAGTATGTGCTCCAATCCATTACTCATGGGCAAAATATTCCATAATCATATTACTGGTTCTATAAGCAAAGTTTTTCAACCATATTTTAATCTGGAAGGCACTTTTCTGTCAAAGAGAGGAAATTTTTGTTTGTTTGTTTTAATTTAAAAGGTAATAGTAGTTGTACTTTTGCTCTCCATGGAATATTTATACCTGAGTTTGTGATGCACCAGAGATGGGAGCAGGTGCATGATTTCTGCAGCACTTCTGGGAAACTGGACCAAAGCCCCTGTGAAGATCACTGAAAAAAAAAATAATTTCGTGGCATCAATCCCATGTATGACAGAGCAGAGTTTGGGCCATTATACTTTCAAGGTCACTAAAGACAGCAAATAGAGAAAATGAAGAAGAAAATATTCTAGAGCAGCTTGATTGGAGCAAGAGAATAAGAAACCAACATTTTACATGTAATATATGCTTTCAAAATCAGCAATAATTAGTCGAAAAGCTTTAACCTACTGAAAGCAGGTTTAAGGTTGGAATTTTGTTTGGAGTAATAGAAAGCAATGCTACCTAAATTTCTGGGGAAAAAAATATGTTCAAATATGCTATATCTAGTATTGTTAATTTTTAAAATGAACTATTTCCAAACAAAATTATAGATGGACCAGGGAGCATGTGGAGTCTCCATCCTTGAGGATAGCAGCTCCACACTGCCCCTTGCTAACCTTTCAGGGTGGAATGGGAAGGGCAAAAGTGGGAAAACCTGTGTTTTGTGATGAAGACAAATTAACAGGTAAAACAAAAGCTGTGTGTGTTAAGTAGAGCAAAATAAAGGAATTAATTTACCTCTTCCCATGGAGAAGCAGGTGTGCAGCCACCACTGGGAAAGCAAGGCTCCATCACATCTAATTGTTACTTGAGAAGGCAAACGCCTTATCTCCAAAGTTCTCCCTTGCTCTTCCTTCCTCCTAGGTTTTATTTTTGGGCACATTGTGTGTCCCAGCTGTGTGCCCTCCTAGCTCCCAGTGCCCCACAGCCACTGGTGGGGCAGCATGAGAAACAGAAACCCGCGAGGCTGTGCAAGCTCAGACAGCTGAAACATGGGGGTGTCATCAACACTGTTTAGGTCACAAATCCAAAAAAGAGCACAGTGCAAGCTACCACAAAGAAGATTAACTCCATCCCAGCCAATCCAGTATATTGGTTCTTTTTATGACCATAGTGCTTATCTTCCTCAACTATCTCCTAATGTCATCTTACATTCAGTCAGCAAAACCAGTATCTTATAGTTATTTCAGCATTTTTATTTTGATTAAACAGCAATTCCAACAAGCTAGTAGTGTAATTTTTTTGTTTCAGTGATTTCTTTCAGGGAATTGGATATATCCAGCAACTCTGCAGTTGTAAAAGTTTCTGCCAAAAGAAACCCTGTAGCTGACTGGTGTCACACGTCACAGCTCCAGCAAGAGGAGCACTCAGCTACTGGCTCATTTCCATTCTCCATTGCATCCCTATAAATCAGGAGGCAGTTATCTCAGATTCAAAAGATGTAAGTTGGAACTGAAACTGGCTTTAGGGTGGTTCCTTCCAATCTGACCCATCCTGCAGTTCTGTTACTTGTTATGCTTACTAAAAGTAGTATTGCTTTAAAAAAGAAAAAAAAAAGAGAAAGAAAAAAGAAAGAAAATGAGAAAGCACTTTAGGGAAAACAGAGAAAAGGCAATTGCGACAGACAAGGGAAAACCAAACATTAACATGAGAGAGTATTTAGCTATGGTTTGTAGCAGTGGAAGGTTGTTGGAGGGCTGAAGGCAACTGGAACACCCCAAAGAGAGAACCCTAGTGATTACAGCTTCCTCCTGTGGTTTACTGCCTGATATAGAAAGTCCTGAATACATTAGATATTACAGGCTCATTCATCACAAATGGAACCAAGCTTTAATGCTTTAATGGAACCAAAGGTCAAGGGCAAAATGAATGCTGAAGAGAAGGGATGGCCTAAGAGTGTGTGGAAGGGAGGAGATGGTTATTTCTATTTTAGCTTAGGTTAAAAGGTTGTAATGTGTCTGTGTATGCACAGCTTTGCACAGGATTTCTGGGTTTATGTGCATAGGCTTGTTATAAAGCTCCATGAAAAAATTCTAGAAATGCTAGGTAAACACTAAAAGATGGTTTCAAACTAACAAAACAAAACAAAAAAAGATGCCAAAAGGTGCAATTCATCCCTCTTGAGAGAATATTGTAAGACTTAGCCGCAGAAAGAAGGAACTTGAACATACAATAGGAGCTTTATCCCAAGCTACTTCATTTTATGTTGTCAATTTAATTCAGAGTTTTAATGTACCTTTCTGACAATCCTGAGAAGATTGTATGCAGAACAGTTAGCAAGAGACTTTTTGCAATTGGGACTTTATGAGATGTCAGAGAAATAAATGTGGCAAAGACTTCAGAGATCACTGGGGTCTCCAGCTGAGTCCCTGAAAAAACTGAGCAAATATTATTGGGAACCACTAAGTCCCCTTAGAGGCTGTGAGCACATTTCTAACTTGCTCTGCATGCAAGAGGAGCTCAAAGAAAAAATTCCATATTTATGAAATCTGAATTCACTTCAGAATATTTTAATAACAATAATAGCTTGATTAAGATCTAAGTGAAAATATGAAGCTCTAAAATGAGTTATTTTAATAGTACATAATTTTGCCTTTTGAAGCTGTGCCTAGAAAGGAGTTAATCCCCAAGGACTAAAGAACACAACATGCATAGGAAAGGCTTTTTGAATGGTTATTCATTTCTGCAATGTTAATGACACACAAGCAATTGTGCAGGGCCCACCCACACAATGAAGAGAGCAAATATCAGACTCTCTCAAACCCAGGTATAGCCAAAACTGAGATTGAATATACAACTGCTGTTCAGCCCCTTCCATGCAGGCTTTGGGGTAAAATCATTAGTTTCATGGATATAAATTATTCTTCTATAGCAGAGTCTGCCACTTAGTCCAGAATAGTCTGTTCAGGGAGCTCAATAGCTGTAAGATATTTAGATTTCCCAGTGTTGCCAGTGACTTACTTATTACCCACCACCTGAAGCCTACACAGAACCTCTGGTCCCTGCACATGAGGGGAAGCTGCTGGTAGGATAATGATCATGCCTCTGAAAAAGGTACCATAGCACAAGAGGACTAAATTAGGGATGCTCACAACAATCTCAAGAGTTTTTGAGCATTTCAGTGCTTCCTAAATATATTTCAGCTAATGATCTAGTTTTTGAGTGTTAATTCCTGGAGTTTTTTTGGTCTGAAGATGCAGTCACAAGCCAGCATCTAGAACAGAGCTGAATTCTGATATGCACTGCTCACATAGAGTTGAGCAAGTATATTAATAACAGGCGAAGATTTATGATGGAGGTTATCCTTTCCACATATATCCTGTGTCAATTTGATCAACTAGGAGAAATTGGCAAGCATCATCAGCTCCAATCTCTCTACCCACATCCCTTGAGAAGATGTGTGTTCTCATAGATCTGACCTGACTAAAAGCTTAGGTCTGGGCTCACAGCTTCCCAAAAGACCTAAGCTGAACCAAAATTTCACAGCCACTGAAAAGGAGAATTTGTTCTTTCCTCCATCCCCATCCTTACTCCTCCATCATCCTGCTTGCACAATGCAGTTTGTATTTCTATATGTTTTTGGATTTCAGGCAATGACTTGTGCAAGACATATTATCTCATCACTGGTGTCACAAAAGCTCATATTTATAGGGATTTATTCCTTGGCCACCTCAGAAGGAAATGATCTAATTACAGACTAATACAGTAGGATCATTATTATATTAGCTGCCCAAGCCTTCTTGTTATAAAACCCCTTTCTGTATTGTCTGTAATTTGGCAGTTTTAACTCTGTGACCAGATTTCTTTCATCCCACGAGGCTTCTTCAGTCATTTTTTTTTCTTAAATAAAATTTTCTGCCAAAACCCATGCTAATTTCCAAGAATACAGCTGAAAAGAGTGATGTTGTTTTCCTGACACTAAATCTTCCATTGGAAAACTCTGAGTAGGGAGTAGCAATTTGGGGTGCAGGGGAATTAAGGGATTGCTGTTTGAAAATCAAAAGCAAAAAAGTGATGCAAAAAAGTCTGGAAAAACAGTAGTTTGTACATGTTCAGTAGAGAGTGTCCAGAACTTTGTAACATCACTCTTCAGAGATGCTGCCTGCAATGAGCACTCTTGACTTCACTAGGTTATCTGTGGCAGGAAGGTTTCCAACCCAAAACCACAAATAATTGTTCCTGCAGATTGGGTTGTATGTGTATGCAGCAGATTTAAAGTCTTGAGCCTGCTGATAAATCCTGCTGCTGTTGGTACAATTACACAGTTGAATTTTACTTGTTTGCACTTAAGAAATTTGGCATAAAAACTCTGCTTTAAAAAAACCTCAACAGTACAAAACCTATGCAAAGTGAGTATTATTATCCCATTATATAGATTTGCATCTGAGATATGTGAAGTTTAAAGCCAAATGTATCCACTGGTTTTTGGGTATCCAGCCAAGAAGCAAAATTTAATTTTTCACTTTATTTTTTGATATTTCTGAGCATATGGCTTGACACAGCTGTAGCTGTGTGTTCTCTGACTCCTGCAAATCTGTTTCAAGTCTCAAAGTCAGGCATTCAAAGAATAGGGAATGTACAAGATAAAGACTACCTGTGAAAACCATGAGGAAAAAAAGGTGATCACCCACAGCCCCTATCTGACCTTGCATTACATGGAGGACTGCAGCTTGGATGGGGAAGGGACTTCCTGACCAAGGACTGACAGTAACATCCTTTTATCACAGCATTTCTATTAAGTAACCCACAAATATTAAATGATGCAAAGAGGCCTGCTCATTTCCCAAAAAGTCTTTGGTCAGAACTATTTCAATACCAGCTTGGTCTTTCTGAGATTTTCCCTTGTTTGTTTGTATGAACAAAAATATTATAAAATTAGTAATATATCTTATCTGGAAAAAGTATAACCACTGCATACTAATTAGGGCAGATATTTGTGTAGAAAAGATGTTATATAGATACAAAGATAATAATGATTCCATTAGAATCATTGCAAACCTTTCATTGTGATCTACCATAGAATAATTAATATATTTTACTTTGGAAGTCTAGCTACAGAGATCACTATTACACTGGGAACTTGGGCACTGGAAAAAGTTGATGACAACTGCATGTAGTGTTAATCACATGGTATTAAAAAGCAAGCAGAGGAAATAAAACACAATATTTTCTTTAAAATGGTTGAGACATTATGACAAACACACAGAACCACTTGTAATTAAGATAAACACAACATCCTCTGAGTGCTGCTGTGCTTACAGCTCTTGCAAACAGCACATATGGTTTGTTCTTTTATCAAGTGTGCTTAGACCTTTTTCTCCTAAAGAGTGATTCTATGTGTAGTAGTTGGGAGCAAAACAAGACTAAGTTAAATACACTCTGGTTGTCTTAATTCAGAATTTCCCTCATATTTACGGATTTATATTAAATCCCTAAGGTTATTTTAAAATTGTTTTCAGTGTTATTTTATCATTAATCTTATAATCATCCAAAAAACTGGCTGCAAATGATTGCTTTGAGGATTGGCAAACACATTTGTACAGCTTGAAACAATTTATTGAAAACATGTTGCTTACTTAAGAGAACATGCTGTCTTTGAATGCTGTTGGTTAGAAATGTTCATTTCTTGGATTTCCATTCTATTTATGGAGAAATAAATAGGAGAAATACATTTTGAAGTGCACCTAAAAGTTGCATATGTTTTTAGGATCACCTTATTTTTAACCTCAAAGGATCTTCCCTGTCCATCAGGCTCTGCAGTGCACAGCACACAAGCCAAGGTAACACGCCTTTGCAAAATATTTGATCTCTTCTCCAAAGGAGAAACATGTAACAATCCTGTTGTAAATTGGTGAACTATGGTTTAATAATGAGAAGAATAGATTTATGGTAATGTATTTCCTTGCTTTTCAGCCTAATATCTCTGAATCCCTGTAATACTTCACTCATTTGGATATAATTTACATTTACAAAATTCCCTACGATGAAATGTCTTGTAACATGAAATATCTTTGCTATTTTATAGCTGGTGAAAAGGAGATACAACCTGAGTTACACAGAGCATACCAAGCAGAACAAAACTATGAACGCCTCAAATGGTGAGTCCCAGTGAAGTTTCCTCTTTCCTGTGTGTAATGGTGTGTGCAAAAATTCCAAGCTTTTAAAAGAAGTTTAGCCCCTAGAGCATCTTCCAGCAGGATGGAAGAAATTTATTGACTTTCATTGGGAAAATTTTGCTACAGCACTTTCAGGTCAAATTAAAAAGAAGAGAAAGTAATATCAATTTGTAAACATTAATCTACCTGGTTAGATGTGAAATTCTGCCTGTATATCTGTCTGCAGTCAAGTTTCTTACAGGGACAAATACAAACCCTTTCTCCTTACTGAAGAGAAGAGGGAGCTGGCTCACTCAGAAACTCAGCTAGAATCCCACATTCCTAGCTTGCTTTCCCATTTGGCCTCTCGTTTTAAATTAACAAAGGCGGGATCCAAAAGCCTAGCAGTCCAAGTTGACTCTCCTATATTTTAATACATTTTTTTAATATCCAGTTTTAAATGAAGAGAGTGACATACATGCTTAGGCATTCAGAACAGCTTCCTTTTAAAATTAAATATAGCTGTCTTGTAAAAAATTGAACTTTGGAAACATGATAGATAGAAAGATTCCCCTAACCACAAGTATGCATAACTTACAATCACAGCCAGACTTCAAAGCTCCTGCCTCTACACCCACAGCAGGGTCTTTTTTTATTGCAATTCTTTTCCAAATAATTAATTGCCTGCTAAGTGGTAAATAAGCAATTTACACTTTCCCCTTTATTCTTCACGGGGCAGCTGACATAATGTTGAGAGCACACCTACCAGCTTAACCAACAACAACACAGTTTTGGCCAGGTCTCCCATCCTATTTTCCCAGGGATAAGAAGTGTGTGTAAGGACTTCTTTCCTGTTCCATTGTAACGTTTGCCACGTTCTCCTTAAGATCTGATTCAGCATCTCCTGCCAAGAAACTATTTCTTGCTTAGATTGATCACAGAGAGTTCAACATGGTTTTGTCAGTGCTCCCAAAAGCTGGGATTTTGCACAGAAACTGCACAACCACTGGCACAAACTCTGCAGCACCACTTGCACTTCTGGGGCACTTCTGGGTCCCCAGTAGACCTGGATGTTTGTTTGCCTGAGTGCTTGAAAATGCAAGTCAGCATTTTGGAGTTTTATTTGTGCTCTGCTGGAGTCTCTTGGCAGAGCTCCTGCCAAGGGAGGGGGCCGTGCTGTCCCCGCCTGTCACCAAGCACCGAAGCCGTGCCAAGTTAAATGCTGTGAGTGCCACGGATCAGATGGATCCACACAGGTAAGAGACTCCTCAAAGACAACACCAGGTCTGTGTTTTTGGCACTTTTCCCTCCCCCTAGATTCTTCAAACTTCTCACTTTAAAAGGATCATAAAAACTGTGATGGAAACCTAAGGAAACCTTCAGCCATTTGTTATTTACTCACCTACAACCAGTAAGAGACAGATTATGGTAACAAATGATCAAACTTTTAAAGATCAATGGTCAGCTTTTTACAAACTATGTTTGCAGCATATTTTTGTCTGGCAACATATAATCCAGTCACACAAAACCAACTGATCTCAATTACTACCAAGTAAGTAGAGAGTTTACTTTCTAATCACCTTGTTAGGTCAGCACTATTCACTGACATACAATTACATTGATACAGGCACTAAAAATAGCTCACCTAGATTCTTCTTTAAGGTCAAGCCTGGAAATTTATGGTAGCTGTTCAAATTTCTATGAGATTCAGATCTTTGTGGGAAGCCTAGCCCTCCCTCCATCAGCTGTGGAATAAGTCTGGGGAATATGACCTCCTTTTTCAGTAATCTAAATTAGGCAAAATGAGTACTTTGATTCTCCCCACATTCCCAGTTTCTGCTTTATGGTTAATGTAATTTAAAACTCCTTTACAAAGGTTACTTGTTGGTATAAATACTCAAAATAAAGAGAAATAGAGCCAATTACATCCTGTTGACTAAAGGTTATTTTAGGCTTTATTAAGCACTCCACCAAGTTATTTTATGAAGTGTTTTAAATAAACATATTTTGTAGGTTTTATAAATTTACCTTATTTTCTTAAGACATTATGGTTTTCTTGGTTTTCTTTTAGTTCTTCCTAAGTTTTCTGTGTATCAATTATCATGGGCAACTTTCCCAAAGTGTTATGTAAGGTGATTTGGGATTCTGTTCCAGGAGCTTTGTCCATGTATCTAACTATTTTCCTTCTCAACAGCTAATTCCTTCCTTCCTGCCTCTGATCTGAAATACAAGACCTCTTTCTCCTTTCCCTGGAAGTCCATGTTAACTCAATCCCCACTCCAAATTTGCAAGATAAGGTTCCATTTTTATCAGGTTTGCTTCTTCCACATTTACAGTTGCCTTGCTTAGATTATATACTCTATGTACAGTGTATGTATATCAATTTTATGCATTACACTAAATGTTTATTTTCACCTTTCCTCACAGAAGTCCAAAAAAAGGAAATGACAAGTTCAGAAGATACCAAGCTCAGCACACAGTTTCTAAAAATGCTGACAGGAGCTTGGATGAGAGATGAGGGCACACATGCAGAATAAAAGCCTGCTGGGCTGAAGGGCACACCAGTCCTCCCAGTAGATCACAGGAAGGGACTGAGCTTCAAAACAAAATGATTAGGCTTTCCTGGGCAAAATTTCAGTCCAACAATGAGAAAGCAGTCTGAGCATTTCCACTACCTAGGTTGTGGTCAGGCAGGCAGAATGAAGTGTTCAAGGAAAAGAAACACCTTAAATAGACTGAAATGCCCCAGTATTTTTGCTGAATAACAAGCACTGCCTGGAGGACACCATCCTTACTAGCAGCTCTGGCTTGGTTTTGGTTACCATATAAAGAATCCCCCAGAGCTCAGTATGGTTTCAGGAACTCACATGCTATATAAACGTGCAGTCTCCTTCCTGAAGCCACATCACCAGGCACTAGAGATGAGCAGCCCAAAAATAATATTTTGGAAAGAGCACTGCCAATCCACCCTTCATGTGAACAGCTTTCTCATTGGCTTGCCTTGAGGTATTAAAAGTTATGATATGAAAGCCCTCCAGGCAATCTTTTCCTCCTAGTATTGTTAGCTTGTACTTTTACTAATTCTGGTCTGCTGTGAGGGCCTCCATTACTTCCCAGACAGAGTTCTGGTTTCAATTAGTGCATTTAGACATCTTATGCCTGGGCTATAGCTTTCTCTAAATCTGCAGTTTTCTTCTTACCCCTATTCAGAAATGGCTATTCTATTTCTTTTACTCTCTTTTTCTCCCCCAAAAATCTTCTTGGCAAAAAGTATTTCCCTTCCCTGTGTCGATAATTTCTAACTGGGTCCTTCCTCTTTTGTTTGTTGTTTCCATGAGGCACAGCCCAGAGAAGAAATTATGTTTACTGTTCATAAAAATGCCCAACAAAACCCAATGCAAAGTCACTGTTTGTTTTGTCCTCCTCCCCTCAGAGCCTGCAAGCCACCAGACCATGAGGTCCTTTTCCATCTCCCTGTGTGTAATCATGGAATGTGCCTCCTTGTGCTCCTACTCCAGATGCAAATCCTGCACTAGGTGTGCCTGTAGTAGCTACTGCACACTCATGGGGTAAAGCTGAGGCTGAGAGCACTAGTGAGGCCAGGTGGTACTTTTTGAAAAGGAGAAGAATAAAGCATAGACCTGATGATGGGTTAGCAAAGAAGCCCTGAGAAATGCATTAAACATCAGACCTGGCTGGGTAGGTGAAAATACAGATCAAAGACAAAGGCTGCAGCTTCAGGTGTCCTGGAACAGGTACGTGGAGGAAGGAGTGTGTAGTAGCTGAACTAGAATAACCCCCAGCTCCAGTGGAGCTGAGTGGGAAGAGGACTGTGCAGCTCACAGCTACCTGGGAAAAAGGTAACTGCTGGGACACCAAATGCAAAGTGAGGTAACAGAGACACATTGGAGACAAGTTCTCACCTTTAAGCTGCAGAATTCCCTTACTCTGGAACCATACAGAAAAATTTTAATCCACCAACCATTTTGAAAAACAGTACCTAAGTGACCCAGGATACCAGGCTTTCCCAGAGCACCTCAGACTACCCACAAATGACCTTTTAATGCTGTATAAGCACGATTCAAACTAATACTACTGTATTATGATTCTGGTATATACTTAGTATTTTTTTAAAAAATACCCCAAACCCAAAATACTGTAAAAGGAAGAAGGAGAAAGAGCTTTATTACATGCGAACGCAGATCAAAACAATTTTCTGTGCCTACAGGTGTTTGAGAAAAAAATACAACAAAACATAACTTTCCATGAGGTGTCATTGATGAATGATTTATGGGCTATTTGTGTAGAAGTACTAAGCACTAAGTCTCATCTTGATAAATCAGTTCAAATTCCACTAATGCTATTAATAAATCAAGAGCAGGTCAGCTCCATTTTTAATGTTATCATGGTGCCTTCTGTCTGCTAATGCAAGTTTTGACATCTTCTTCACACCTTAGAAGGAGACAAAGATACATGTATCTCCTCAGTGAATTAATTAGCAGGATTTTGCCTCCCACCACTCTCTTCCTTGCACTCCTCCAGCTTGCTGAAGGGGACATCTATAACATGTGAAGGACGAGGATACAGCACTATGATAAAACTGAGCCAAATGAACAAACAGCCCTTCTAGAAATGGAAAGCTTCCCTCTTCCCTTCTGCAATATCCTCTTCTCAGCCTTTCCCTTTGCTCTCCAGCTGTGCAGGTCACCCACACCCTCCCTTGTGCTGACACCAGCACTTGCCCAAGTGGAAAGTAAGTTAATGCAATTTACTATCCCAGCAGTACTCAAGAAACCCCAACAAAAAAACAACAACAAAAAGGCCCAACACCCCACACCACACTGTTTTGAAAACAAGCCAGAATATCTGTGGGAACATTCAGCAGAACAGAAAGGAATTTAAGTGCTTTAAATTGATTTAAATGCAGTCACAAATGCCAAAGCCAGCTCAAGGTGAGAGGAGAGAGAGGGATAGGATCTCTTCCTTCTGATAGCTGCCAGTTGCTAATTTGGCTCATCCACATACGAAACTTTATCTTAAGACTCTAGGACATATTAGTGGGCTTAAGAATCATTAAAACTTCCAGTTAGTCTGATTTTTAATTTGAGTTGGTCTAATTAGTCCCTACACACAAGTAACAGTAATTCTCCACATCTTTACTGTGCTGATCAATGCTCAACAGCACAAAGGGCTGGTCATTGTATTACATTTAGGATTTATTATGCATCTTAAAAATAGTCAACTTCTACTTGTAATATAAAACATTCTTAAGATGACAGAAGAATTAATTTTTTTTCATAATGTATTGATGAACTTACATCTTCTGAAACACAAGCAGGTTCTATTTGGTGTGAGAACCCTACTCCTTACAGATTAATTTTAAGGATGTGTGACACAGAGAGAGAAAGAGAAAGAAAGAGAGAGAGAGAGTACTGATAAAGATTGAGAAGAAATAGTTTCAGCAGATTTTTAGGATCATCTCAAAGAGAAGGAGGACTGAAAAACATCCTGAAAGATACACAGGAATTCAGAAATCTTAATACAAGTACTGGCATGCCAGTCTGAGGGCCTTTTTCTGTTTAGAAAGAAAACCCCACAGCAGCTAAAACAAAAAAATTTAAAAATTCTATAAGGCTATACACTAATTTTGCCAATAATTTCATACATACAAAACTAAGACCTAAAAACTACACATAAAGGTGTATTGGCCAGACATTGCCACACACGTGGCCCCTGCTCTGCAGTTTGCAAAGTGCTCACAAGGCACGTTCCCAAAACCAAATGGCTTTATGTAAACTGCATATTTCAGCCCCAAAATTTAAAGTGCTTATTAAACTAAACATTCAGCAATTTCCTATCTCTGCATTAATCAAATATTAAGCAGACTCAGGAATGAGATGATGTGGTACAAAGCTTTATTCCCACATGTTTAATCTTCCCTGAGAATTCACAAGTGGTTCCTCAACCATGACCGAGATTTGCAGGTGTTTAAAGGTTTTGGTTCTCACTTGGCAGCCCCTGCTGTGGTCTTGAAGCACCTTGCAAGAACTAAAACTTCCTCTCCTCTCTTTCCTTTCCTTATTCTCTTTCTTTCCTTTGCTCTTTCTCCTTTTCTCTCCTTTTCCTCTCCTCTCCTCCTATGACTGAGCTGAAAGGGAGTGAAACAGAAGCACAGCAACCAAGGAAAGCCACTGGAGGAGCTGAATGCTCCATGATGAACATTCTGTGGTCATCCTTCTGACACACAGCTCCAAAGCCCAGCTCACATAAACACACAAACTCTGGCTCCTATGTGCAAATCTCCTACATTTGCTGCACAGGTGCTGCACACAGCCACAAATGCGACAGGACAACCATCCCAGGATAATCCCATAGCAGGCTCAGAACAGCAACACACCCAGCAGATGGGAAGAGGACCCTGTTAGCACACAGGACAGAAGTGTGATGATCTCAGAGTGACCTGCACTGCCCAGCAGGCAATCTGCAGCAGGTTTGGACCAGATGGGGCTTTCCAGGGTGTGATCTTGGTTCTCACTAATGGAAATAATCACTCCTGGCTTTCTCAAGTGCATAGATCATTGTGGAGGATAGGTTAAGGCTCAAACTCCTAACCAGAAGCAGATGGAAACATTTATTATTGTGGTTCTTCTGCACACAGAGTGGAGGGGGTCTAAAGGGTCTGAATGCTGGAGGCTGACAGCATCCCTCTGTGGTGGGGGAATTTACAGAGCAGGCAAGTTATCTCAATCACACTCCTCTTTTCCAGCAAGAAATTGAGCTCACCTTTTGTCCTCTATTATTGTATCAGGAATTCCAAGTTAAACAGCAATAATATTTAAACAGTTTTTCTCTTTGTTGGGAAGACATAAGGAGAAGAGACTATTACCTTGTTTTGACTGCTTTATTTCCTTACTGTTACTGCTCATAAAAATGTACTCCATATTTTGTGACACAAAACACTATGCAGCTTTGTCTTGTGACAGCTTATATATATGTATATATGTATGTGTGTATGTGAGCTGGGCATTTGAGTAATTATCTCTGGCAGCCTTCCTCCCTCATTTACAGCTCCTCCCCAAAACAGATTAGTAACAGGAAAGATCTTATTTTCTATCTGAACATGGGATAAAATGCTCATCAACTGCTTTAGGTAAAGAAAAAAGATCAAATCCTTAGATTACTTTATCATATAGGCTGCACATTCTTCAGTGACTGTAGAAATCACTTAATACTTCTTTACTCAATTATAGAGAGTGATAATCTCTCACTCTTGCAAGATTCCTGTTATTATTGAATGGAAGCTATCAGTAAGAACAATGCAATGGGAAAATACCAGGCTCAGTAGGAGTTGGCAAGCACCAGACATAACTGTGGGAGTGACTCCCACAGTGGGCTCTGGCTAAGATATGCCAGTTATGCATTCTTATTTTATCTTCATTGTAAACTGGGGTTCTGACAAACACCCTTACACCATTATTGAATTAATGAAACACAGTGTTATTTTGCAGCTGCAAACCAAAATTATTGGCAAGGGAGGTTTTTCTTACCATTAAGCAAAGCTAATCAGCAATTGTTAATTTTATTTTGTACCTTTAGACCAATATTTCTCCTGGAAAATGGGAACTCAAGTGCTTTCTATGTATAAAAAGGTACTCTCCCTCATCCCAGATACTTAGGTGGTGGCTCCATGCCTGGGAGAGGTGATGATCTGGAGAAGGAAGACATCCCATCAGCAGCTGAAGGGGAAGCCCAGCAGACTCACCCTGCCCCCAGTCCTTCAGCCTGGCCTCTGCTCACCCCCTGCCCTGCTCTGGCACTGCAGCAGCATTGCCCTGGTCAGCTTTCTCACCACAGCAGGAGTAATACATCCCAAAATAATTAGGGCTTCAAGGGATCCCTGGAGGACATCTACTCCAACCCCTTTTTCAGTTCATAGCTGCATTTCAAAAATCCAGCTCAATGTTTCTGACCTGTCAGAAAGTGTAATCTCTCCAAGCACCCCAGATGAACAGAATCACACCTGAGACCAAGCTGGCCTCACTTTTTCACTTGCCATAGGAGAAATGAATTGAAATGAACAAGTTTAGCTCCCTAACATCTGCTCAGCAAATGCTCACATAAATCAAGATGCAGAATATAGAGTATTTGCCACACCCTGAATAGCAATAGTCATGCAAGATGAAGAGTGGAGTGAAATCCTGGACTTGCTGAAGTCCATGGCAAGACTCCCATTTAATTTCAGTCAGGCCAGGGTTTGAATACAGATTGTTACCATATGGTAGATTTTAAGACCAACTGACAGATGCAATTAAAAGCAGACAAAAATTAACTGTTATAATAGCTACATGAATTAACTGCATTCCTATTACCAGAACCCAGTACACAAAATACATGTATCTCCCAGCAATACCTATGACTGCTCTCTTAAAAGTACCTATTTTCACCTTGAAGAACTGAAATTCCTCTAATCCAGAAACATTCTCCCCCAAGCAAGAGATTTTCCATATCAGCTTGACTTCTAAGCACAGAAAGATACTATTTTTAATGTTAACATAGTTTATTTAAATACACTATATTATTCATGACTTAGACCTTTTCCCCTTTTTTTCCTATTAATTCTAATAAAATGAATCTGTTCAAATAGCAAGGATAAAATTTGGGAGTTGTTCTTGAGGTAATACAGTGGTCTTCTAAATTCAAACCAAACATCAGCTAATGCAAAAGGCCTAGAGATAACACTACAAGTTCATGCTTAGCATCACAGTATGCTGTTGGATTTTTTTTCCTTAACTCCTTACAAATAATTTAATAAAGGCATTGCCTCCAGACAGTTTTTCTTAAATTCATCCGAGACTAAGATGAATTACTATAACTCATGCTTCTCTCAGTATGATTGTTTCAGATTGCCTGTGTATTTAGGAAGATTAATATACACTGGTCACATTATTGAAATTCTTCTGTTATCCTAAGGGAGAATTGAAACACCTTTTTCTCCTATAGGCAACATCTTCATGCTGCAGATGTAAGGTTAACAGTTCAGTGAGCTATTAAGAATGAACTGAGTTGGGCAAAGTGTTTCTCACCATGCTGCTCAGCAGTCCAGGACACAAATTTGAGACACTCTTGCTTATTTTGAAATGTATTAGTGAGTCTGTTTCTATTTTCTTATTGGCTCCATCTAATTTTCTCACAAAGTGAGTAAAGGGACTTTGAAGCTGCTGGTCACAAACTCTTATTTGTCATCTCAAAGACAAGTTGCAATATTGCCCATGATGACCCTGAAATTCCAGCTTCAGTAAACTATCTCATGTCCAGCTTGGCTCTGAAGCAAAGGCAGACCCAAAAAGATGATTAATAAAAATGCTTTTTTTAGCCACTGCTGGTAAGATTCTGGCTACATAAAAAAAAAAAAAAAGCAGGAACCACCTTGATTATACCATACCATGGAGATGTTTAAGGCACTTATAGCATCAGCACTCAGCCATTTATGCCAACAGTCCTGGCATCAGCTGCTCCAAGAGGGATGTTGATCAGCTTCCACATTAAAGGCCTTGTCTTAGTTTTTTTCAGAGCAAAGGGACACTACAGTCCTGCTGTGCCTCCAAACTGTGGTAAATGTTAGTTCAGCATTTCCTGCAGGCTCCTGCTTTACATTCTTTTCCTCCAAAACTATTCATAGCAGAGCTTCAGCCACACAATGACTTAGAAAAAACTCTACATTCCTAAGCTCATCCCAGTGCCCCATAGCACAAAACTTTAAGACAACACCTAATAATTTGATGGGAATGTCAACTAATGCATAGCAGCGTCATTAGTGCTCTCTACTGGAAAAACACATAATTACTCCAAAATTAATATAGCACAGCAGGGACCTCAGTAACTAAGTAGGTTAAAATTACTCACATTTAAATGATAATGCTTGGAATATATTTATAAAATCTGACACCACTCAAAGGAACTTAAAACCTTATATAAGGATGCAACAAAGGATGTAGAGAAGTCCTTGAAAACAAAACACAGCTGAAGTTGCAATGCTGACCTCTGAAGCAGGACAATTAGAGAAAAAACCAGGCAAGACTGTAGAAGAATACTTGAGTCAGGGCAGTTTTAATCAAAAATACTCCTTCCTGTTCTTCACACCCTATATCCATATGCACAGATTAATTTACAGCTAACAACTATGAAAATCAATTTCAGAAATTCCTCTGCCCTCAAAAGCAGTAATGCATTTGGAAGTCACAAAACAATTTGCTTCATCACTGTTTGTATCCTAATGCAGGGCAACCTTCTACTTGGCAATCAGACTAAATGGTGTCACTGAGTTCCCTGACTCCCACAAGAACAAAACCAAGTCAAGGTTTCTATTACCCCTCACCACCACCACCAGTGTCCATGGCTCCATCTGAACGAAGACTGCTGTAATTTACCATTCCCTCCAGCCAACACAGAACACCAAGCCCTGCCACCAGCAGAGTTCAACATTATTCAGAACCAAATATAAAATACCTAAATTGGCACTGAATCGTTAAGGGTTTGAGCACCTGCAACCACAAACCTTTGCATAAAAATGAGCAGTGATTGGCCTTTGTGAGAACCTCTTAGTACTGCAATTCCCTACAAATACCTGAAGCAAACCTACCACTATCCTCTTCCATCAGTGGCCATACACATTTCTTAGCAGAAGTTCTTACAAGTGCTGAAGACACAGAAAATATTTTACTGTAACTGCTGTTTGCCTGAATTTTTAAATGCAGAATTGAGTCTGTACAGAAAGGCACTTCTCCTTACATAGATGCAACAGTTAACTCTAAGTTTTCTAATTGCATTTTTGTTACCCTGTGCTTGATACATTTGGGAATTATGTTTATCACAGCAGCATGTAGAAACTAACCAAGAAAGAAACAGTGTTAGGTGCAGCCCTGCATTGACCTGAATGCAGTGTAAAAGATACATCTGTGTCCTGGAGAGATTAGCCCCAGTCAGCAGGGGACATGCATGAGGAGGGGGAGAGTGGATGCAAGAGGAACACCACCACAACACTGCTGAAGCCATAGCAAGAAACATTTTGTAAGCATGATTTCCACCATATTTGTTAAGGGGAGAGTAGGATAAAAGGAAGTTCCCACGTGGATGGGGCAAAATAGGTTAAAACCACTCCCAAACACTGAACTGCTGAGAAAACTCCCTAAATGACAATTTTCCCTAATTTGTGATACCACAGTTTCTCTTAGCCAGGCAGACTCCTGGCTGCATCCCTTCAGTTTTTCGTGATGCAATTAAAGTAGGAGGGGGGTAAAGAGAATAGTCTTGCTGGGACCTAGTGATCTGAAGGATAACATGCATCCTAAAAAGAAATCTGGGGTTTAGGAGGTTTCGGGGACAAGGCTACCTACAACCTAAAATTATACACTTATCACACCAAATTAGATTAATTGTCATTATACACACCCACACCTCTTTACATAAGAAATTGTGCATGATCCTTTAAAAAAGTGGGGAGAATATGCAAGGCAGAAATGGTTTGGAAAAATTAAACAGCTATTTCCAAAGGAGATCAAGTTAAAAAGACAAAACCCTAAAATACTTAGTTTTGTGTAAGAAAAATTGCTTAAATAAAATGTAGAGGGAAAGGCTGGGAATTATTATAGCTCAAATAATAAGAACACAAATAGGTCAGAATTACCTTGACCAAGTGATTGCTATACTTTTTCCCACGTTTTTTCCTTATGTATACGTGACATGTATGGTATGGAAGTTGGTATGGTTTTACTTAAACAAAACAAACTCTTTTTGGCCCTAAAAAGAGTAGGAAATCCACAGCTTTGCATACCCACACGCTCTGAAGTTCTTGCTTGCATTTCTTTCCAGCTTCTTTTCCTTTTTAAAAACACTCAGCTTGTTTTCCTTTCATCAAATCCTCTCCTCAAGCAAAGCATTCACGCCCATTCCCAGAGCAGAGCTGGGGAATGTGAGCTGCTACTCTATAGTTCATCCTGGTTTTTCCCACTCAGCAAATCCTTAGCACCAAAGGGGGCCAAAGAAGCTGGAGATGAGCTGACTTGAGCTCAAAAGCAGCCTTGTCAAATATGCAGTTAAAACCTTGAAGTGCCTCCTGACTTGTGGCTCATTCTGTGCAATCACAACTGCAGAAATACTGACCACAATGTGCAAACTCCACACTGGATTTGCTCCCAAGAAAATGAGAAGTTGCAGAAATACTGTGCTTCTACATACACCCAATAAAAGGAAACAGTCTTGTGTGTATGACTACACTTAAGCCTGTGATCTGTGAACAGAGGGTGCACTTCAGGCCTCCTGAACTAATTGCATTTTTGTCTTTCCCTCCATGCCTTCCAGCATAACATGCTGTGGGAGCAGCACTACTCTTGGAGGCTGCTATGCAAGATCACACTGACACTGCCTAGGATCCTGCTCCAGGAACTGATGCTTCTTCTGCAGAAACATTTGTAAGTGCTTTTAAAAAAAGATCATCCTTACACATCTCCTTTCACATCAAATCCCCAAATGTAAAACACAGCAGCCCAATCCAAATGATGAAATCATCCACCTAGCTGCTTGTTTATACTGCAGCCAATTCCCTTCCCCAAGGAATTCTGCATAGCTGCTGTTTTCGTGGTCTCAGAAGTAGGAAACACCTCTTGCAGACCTGGGACATTTAAAGCACAGCACACAACCAGCAGCTCCTACTGGAGCCAAAGCACTTATTAAAAAAAAAAAAAAAAAAAAATAGCATTAGGTTCTTTATTATGTTAAAGCTTGATCTGTCCTTTCCCTTGGCAGTTAGCAGATTTAAGTTACTTAATCAAAGCAAAATCGAAACAGCTCAGGTCAAGAATAATTCTTCAATTAGCCTGAATAGGACTTGGATGAAGGGGAGGTTCCCACGATTTTCTCCTCCCAGGGAGTACCAAATTTAATCCAGAGACCACATAAAGGCAGCTCTTTCTAATGCCAGAGGGAACTGTGGGCAGCCAACTCGAGGAGACTCAACTTCAAACTACATATTCTAAGGGCAACCCAAACCTTTCCCTTCCACAGTTCAGCACCCAGTAGTAATTCACAGATTATTAACTGACCTGTTAATTGTTTGAGTTTCCTAGGTATTCTCGTAGTCAAGAAAAACAACCAAACCCAAAAGCCTTCTTTCAACTTTTAGTCTGGGGAAACTTGAGGAAAAATACAGAAAAGTTGAAAATCACTTTTGAGAGTCATGTCTTTATTTACAGGAGGCCTGAATGTTTCTGTGCCTTAACTTCCATGTTCATTGGGAAAGGCTGCATTTAAATCAGCTGTGATGTCCTTTATTATTTCAACAAGTTGAAGTAATTTCATCTTCTTTGAAGATTGAAGTATCACCAGTTGAGAAGACAAGTCAAATGAAACAGTCATATCACTGCATTGTAAATACACAGGAAATCCAGCTACTTCATTCTCTAGATACAGTTGGACTATCAAGAGAGTTCTCAGATGATTAATTTTCCATGTTTTTGTGTGAGATCCTTCAAGCTGAGATTTACAGGTAAAATATACAATTAAAAAACCCCAAATCACAACTGTTATATTTTACTAGAACATCTCTCTTGCATCTCCAGTCAAACACACGAAAACTTAGATACTTTGAGACACCTTTTGAGGCATTTAAATATATATATATATGTAGACTTCTTCATGCAGCCCAACACATGTACAGTCATTTTGCCCCATCGATTTTTAAAAACTGATATGAAATACTATTAAAAATTTATGCCAGTTTACAAGATTAAAGAACAGGCATACCATAAAAAAATGGTTTCAACTCCAGTTCAGTAAAATAAACACCAGGAAAAGATACAGCAAGAAAATGAATGATTTTCTTCTGAGAAGCTGAGCACTAAATATTGCAATTCTTTAGTGAACATTTGAGAAAGGGCAAGTCAGTTGAAAAAATGGTACTAACCTTTAAAGCCAAGTACTAACACATCCCTGTGTTTGGCAGGAGATATGCCCTCCTTCCAAACTGGAATAGCTTTGCATTTCTGCAAACCACTTAAGGCTGACACCTCCTGTTTTGTCATTTAATGCATACTGTAGGAAAACAAACAGCAAAACAGTTCATAGCCCTTGGACCAAATTCTTGAAGAACTCTGAATAAACAGAGATCCAAAACAGAGTCATGCAGCACAAAGTTGAAGACAACAGCCTGTATTCACAGATTTAAAAACTGTCATTATAAACTGGTCAGTTTTGATACCTGTTCCCATCAAGTTAAAACTCTTTCCAAGACTATACCCTAAAGAATTGGTCTTCAAAGTGAGATGCATGCATCCCAAGAGAATCCATTTGGGTGCAAGAAGAAAGTATATTTTGCAGAATTAACAAACGAAATTTTAAATAATTTAAAAATAGTCTTTATTTCACTTTTCTCTCATACTTTTTCAATTTCTACTCCTGTGTATGTACATAATAAATTAGTATAGTAGTACATATATTATTTATAAATTAATAAATATACATAGTGTGTGCACACGTAAGAGTTTTTAGCGATACGCGTGTGCAATCAAAGTTTGGAGACCACTGGCCTCGAAGATGCTGTATGATACTACAGCTGCTTGCACAATCACATATCCTGTTGCTGAATTCATTTTTTTAATGTCAACCTCAAAATACACTCCTCAGCAGCATATTTTCAATATGCCCACTGAGATGTTTTCCCTTCAAAACATAAATTATATAATGATTCAGCAGAAGCTTTTGAAGGATCAGGCTCAGCTAACACAAGGCATTGTTGACAAAGTATCCTTTGGTGGAATAAAGTTACAGCAGTGAAATTAAGACATGTGCAACTTTTAAATCAGAATAGAGCCATCCTGTCCTTTCTGCATTTGTCCCATTTCAGTTCAGTACCAGCTCTTCTCCTCCACCACCCACTGTCCCTCTTTCTCACAGAAACTTCATGAAGAACCACCCAGTGTTGTCTCTTTTGACATGTCTATTAAAGCACTTTTACACCAGATTCCTAAAAATATTATCTGCACTGGAGAAAAAAAAAATAAAAAGGAACAAGAAACGTGTATCCTGAATTGACATTTCTATCTAGAATCCTGCAGATTTAGAAGAGAATTATCCATTTTAAATAAGGAGGGCACTTATTGTATTAAAAAGTGTTCATCTGTGCTTCACTCTGGGTAGTTTTGGTTGCTGTGCCTCTGATCTGGATGCTTTAATTCAAGCAAAAACACATTCCCAGTGAACTGGGGGATGTGTGTGTGCACTGTAACACAAAAGCACATGTGTTGAGGCAGTATCACTATCCCCTACAGCCAGAGCTCGTGTCAGACACAACCCAGACAGCACTGCAAAATTCTTGGTTCTCTGTCACATTTGACCCCATACCTCTGGGATTTAACAACATATTAATCAGAGCTCTGAATCTGGATTTAGGTAGACGTATGATGACTGGCTGCAGGGAACATGAAAGCCTTGAAGATAGTCTATTCTGATCTCCTTTACATCATAGATCATTTGCTCACTCTTTGAAAATGTCCAATAATTTCCATTTGATTACAACCTACTGATGATACCAAGTGCTACAACTCATTACATCTCATTGTAGGCTGCTACCCAGGGAAATCAGCCTTGTGTTAGAAACTGAGCACATTCCTCTAGATCACAACTCCTCCAAGCTTCCACTTGCCATGATTTGGTAACTTATATGCTTCATTCCCCTGTATCAGAGACCAACACCACCCAAAATTGAGCAGTTAACTATGTCACAGTTTAATATTCTCTTTACCCTCAAATTTTTGAGCCTTAAAAACAAAACTGGCAATGTGGCAAGACAGGAAACCCAACAAAAGAGCAAAACTCTAGGAAGGGACCTCTGGTTTATCAGGTCTAGTTGCCTACTATTCAGACACCACTTTGCATTTAATTTCTTTCATAGATATAGTTGGCTCTTCCTTCAAAGCAAGGCTCTGCCCAGAAGGCTGTTCCAGAATTAGGAACTTTGTGTCTAATCTAAATTTTATTTACAGAAAGTTTATACACATTTGATTTTGTTTTAACACTCAGCTCCCAGAGCTTCTGCCCTCTGCCTGTCACTTGTACAAGAAAAGTGTTCTAACTCAATGAACAAACTTACTGCTACAGATTTAAAAAAAAAAAAAAAAAATTAAGGCTTACCCATGAAATTAAACTTCCAGAGCATAGAGAAGATAAAATATTTAACTTTTCAGAGAAGGAAACACACACACAAAAAAAAAAAAGAAGCTAGCCAAAAAGTGTGATTTCTTTAGCTATCCAAAGAACCCTCTTCTCTCCTCATTCTGGATAAATGGGCTCATAGACATTGTAATCACTTGTTACAGAGGGAGACACTGTGATGCTCCACATGAAAAAACTGTACAAAATTAACAGCACAGAAGAAAGTTAATGCAACTCCAGAGTCCACTAAAACAAAGACTAAATCACAGTCTGTCTTGGTAGAAGCAAATATGATTTAAAAAGACATACCACCCTTAAGTTTGGTACAACTGTGTCTCTGTCATAAAAAGCAACAACAAAAACCCCCTAAGCTTCTGAAATGGTCTTCTGCATTTTGTATCTTCCTACTGATTCAACTTAGAAAACATATTAAGAATGGAGCCAAAAAGGTAAATAAACAAACCATCCAGCATTCACTCACAAGCAACAGAAATCAAAGTACCATATGTACACTTTTCTCTCATGTCCAGAAGACAGTGGCATGCAACACCATTACTGTAAACAATAAAAAAGGTGCATTTCAAAACATGAAATAATTCTCCACTTCCACTAGGTTTATTTAAACCTTCCAAATTGGGGATCTATGACTCATCAGCCTAGGACAGCTGTCAAGTCAGCAAGCAGACTTGCAAAAAGGTATCCTGAATTTTAAAATCTACTTGTAAAACCCCAAGCAAATGCATTGACAGAAGTCAACAAGTGAAAGAAAAGTTATTTTCAGTTTCAGACATCCATTATTTTGCATCTAACCAGATCCAACCTGATTGGCATTATTCTCATGCAAATTTTCCATATTTAACACCTAATTTAGAACAGGCAAACAAGGGTGTAGAAAGCCTTCTAAGAGCTCATGAAATAAATATAGTCCAACAGGTATACGAAAGACATACTGCATATTATTTTTAGATAGGCTGCATAATTTGCATTTTTACTGTGAGAACAAAAAAACAAAACTGACCTTTACAAAGTTATGATTTCATATTGAATAAAACCACTTGCCCCTGCTTCTACTTACTAGCAGTTTAAAATGAACAGTAAATTGAAACAGAGAGACAAAATATTTCCATGGTAATGTGAAGAGTAGACAGCTTTTTAGTGTGCCCTCAATCTGGGAGAGAAAAGCCAAATTAACCTGTCTTATAAAACATTTTCAAACCAGAGCAAACTGGCAGAGAAGCCCAAAAGGAAATAAAAAACACTCTTAGACAAAGAATTTCAAAGCAAAGTGAACTTTCAAAAAAAAAAAAAAAAAAACTCATCCAGGTACAATGAAATGAGAATGTTCCTCATGCTGGTCTCAAAACATTCCATGTTTTTGTGGCTGATCCCCGGGTTCAGAGACCTACAGCTGAGACAGCAATGAAAAGAGTAGGCCAAAGCCAAGGTATCACAAACTGTCACAAGCAAGCTTGGGAACTATTAAAAACAAACAAACAAACAATCAAAAAATCTAAGTGAGCTGCCCTAGCTTTCTTGAGTATAACCTCTGAACCTATAGCAAATAGCATAGTTTTAGTAATAATATAAAAATAGCTTGGAAGTTAAGTTACCTTTCAGACTAAACTCCATATATTTAGAATCATATGAACAAGACTTCATTCTCTCAACTTATCTTATGCTTTTTTAAAGCATTTTCTAAGAAATCTGCTTATTTTTATACAGTTATGCTAAAACCTGCCAGGTCCGCATGCTTTTTAAGGACACACTTTGTCATCTAATAGAATATAAAAACACAGCAAGAACAGTGCAGAAATTTGTAAAAATACTTTAAATAAATTTGCACTTCACTCTAAGATTACTCAAGAATTAATCACTGGGTTCAATGGTCTAAATCTTTTACCTCTGTTATCCTCATTGCACATCAAAACCAAAGCTGCTATTTCTGCCAAGACTCAAACAAGTGGCTTCTCAACCTCTGCTGGCCTAATGAGCAATAAAAAACTCTGCTCCTTAGGCAGAATCATTTTGGGCTTCTGCAGACAAAAAAAAAAAAAAAAGTCCTGAACTCACCGGAAAGTTCTCCTTACCAGCAAAGCCAAAGGCAAAATTTCAAAAGACTTATAAGCAAAGATCCTCAGCAAAGATCAATACAGGCAGCTTTTCTGTGACTTCACAAACATAGCTTCGTTTTTCTGACCACTTTTTTCTCAGCAGTGCAGGCCATGAAAACTATAGATCACTAGGTATGTATATTTTTTAATAAAAAAATAAAGGGCAACACTTACTGCATTTCAAACTAACAGATGCTTACTTCTGGAACCTAAAAGCTTTCTATAAATGTCTTAATTTCTAATGCTGACAAAATAATTGACTACTAAGACATTTTTCTCATCTTTTGCAGCCTCAGAGAGTTTAAGTTACAGTACTGCAAGGCACATACAGAATCTCTTCCTTTCCAATACTCAACAGATATATTCCCTGAAATAATTTTAAAATCCTCAAAACAATTATAAATGCTACAAAGTTAACAATTTCTATTTAAAAACATTGCTCCTACACAACATGCTCTTTTTTGGATAACAAGTTAGCAAATACTTATAAATTTTTTTTTTTCATTTACACTGGAAATAGACTGCATAATTTTTAACCTGGAAAGTACTGTATCATGTCACATTTAAGTTATTGCCTTCATTACAAATTGCATCATCTCTGAAAAATCACAAAGGTATTGTATTTGAAAATAAGCAGTGGGTGAGAGACTACAGATGCACTTTAGCCTATCTGAAAACAGGTTTCCACATAAAGCAATACCATCAGAGTAAAATATGGACTTTCTTCATTCAGTGGATGAGGGCAAGAAAAACTGATGCAAGTGCATTTTGCTCAGTTTAATGCAATGTCATTAGCATTTACTTAAAAAATCTTAATTTTCTGGTTTTTGGGCAAGCATATCTTACTGAAAGCAACTGAACTTTTAAGAGGTAGGTTTTTTTTCCATTATGCGCTTATTTATTTCAAATAAAACATAACCAAAAAAACACCAATATTTGCTTTTAGACAAGGATCAAGTCTCAAAGCCTGGTACAATATCTGACAGAGTTCAGTATTTTATTTGTCCTCAGCAGTACTAGGCTGCTTTGGAACCAGTGTATTCCAGGTTGTCTTCATAGTCAAAAGACCAATCTACCGACGGTACTGAACCCACCCCCTCCTCCTCCACCTGTGGGCCCACAACTTCCAGGGGGATCATTGTCATCAAATCCATTGGGTCGGAAAGAGCAAGAGGCTGAGGCAGCTTGAAGTGCTTGTGTTCGAGCACTAAGCTCTTGCTCCTGAAATGAAAGAATAAAGACAATTAAAAAAAAAAAAAAAAGCCCCAACCCAAAATCTCATGCCCTTGAAATGGCTTTTAAAGCAGCATCACTAATTTCTAGTGAGCAGCTTTACTGAACTTCCAAGTTGAACATCCACAGCCAATCTTAGCTGCACAGTTTCGCTGATCGTCAGTAAGCCTAAGTGAAATAAAATTAAACCCATCTGAGTTCATGCTAAAATTGTATTTTATAGCAACATGGGATATAACTGAAAAATGAGATTGCTGATGAGAAGTTAACAAAACTGGTTTTGATATGTTTCATATAAATTTTCATCCTAGCAATTTTCAGATGCTCTTATTTTTGGTTGCAAAGTTGAAAGGTAAAATCTTTTAAATCAATGTTAATTACTTTAAAGACACTTTTTCATTCCACTCAATCAACTGCATAGAGTAACATTATATTCAGATAAAAGGTCAAAAGATGGACAATCTATCTAGTTTCTGTTCTCTGGAGCTTTTCAGCTTTCAAGTATTAGTGCTATGCTAACTGCTATAAGTTTGTCTCTAATTTTTATGAAGTGCTTGAGAGTTGTAGAGTCAACTGCTGGAAAATGTACCTGCACAAGTGGAAGGAATATGAAAGCTCTGCCTCCTGCCAGCTGCTTTTTCAGCTGAATGCTCTTGAGGCTTCTTAAGGCATCTAAGAAGGGGATGAGCACAGGCTTTTCCCTCATTAGACATATCATGCACTATTTTGTCTCTGGCCAATGAGTTCAATGAACCCTGCAGCAATTTTGTACCTTCAGTATACTTTTCTCAAATTGGCCAAGAATTTTATAAATGGAGGGAGAGAAGGCAGTTGTTAGCTCTGGAAGGCTAACAGGAAAAGACAGTGGGCCTGGCAACAAACTGAAAATATTCCAGTGCTAAGGCTTACAGCGATAGCTGCCTTCACATGACACTTCATCACCACACACCTCCCTAAAGGCAACGGGGGCAAACTTTAGAACAGGGTTTTAGTAACTACAGGGGTCACCTTCAATTCTTCCTGACTGTATTATACTACCATGAAAGCACTAAACTCAAGTCTTGTCCAAATGCTTTCGCTGTTGCTAAAAGTAGTCCTTGTGAGTTAAAATTATTTTGCCCTCTTCAAAAACACAGTCTGAGTTTCAAACTATTGTACACTACTAAGGACTGAAATGCATACTCATTTTCAAAATTATATAAGATATTTGGAAGACATTGTCTACACAGATGCACTGGTCATATTCCTGAAGACACTACTATGCTATCTCCAGCAATATGTGGAGTCATACACTAACTCTATGACACACCAAAAACTAAGTTTACTAGGAATAACAAGGAAATATTAAAAACTCACTTGTAGTAGCAGAAATCAACTGCAGATTTTGATTAAAAATAGCAGACCTTGCATAAATAGCCTGTTTAGTTGAAAAACTACTCTACCAGTTTACAGCACTGGCATTTTTACAAGCAATAGCCTTATTTCAAAAAATGTTGAATGTTTTCAGATTGTTGTATTATCACATTTATCCCAACAAATACTACATTAGATAAGTAAAACTTGATAGCCAATACAGTTCCCTGGACTTAGAATAATGCAGAGCATCCCCCTTGCTTTCCACTTGTTCCCAGAAAGGGTTTTTAAATTTGTTTTCAATGGAATGGAAGCTACCCATATTGCAGGTTTAGTTATTTATATTGAAAACATCTTAATTTACTATGTGGTAAACTGATTCGCAATAGCAAAACAAAAGCAGTAAGATACAGAATATTTTTTAACATATCTTCTAAAAATCAAAGGTTATCTCAGGACAGAAAAATTAGCTTAGCTTAGCTGGAAAACATTAGGTTAGAACTCTGAACCAACAGTGAAATATGGCATCTTAAAATTAGACTAATCTAATTCAGTGAATCACAGTATATGCATTAATTTGAGAAAAACAGTAGCTGAGCACTTGTAATGAGCCTCAATTAAAATGAGAAAAGGTCAGGAGCTCAAAAACTCTGAGATCATTGAGACACTACAAAGAAAGCCCATACTGAAGAATTCAAAAGGGAAAGGTAGGTAAAGATCTAAAAACAAGCAAAAAAACCTAGAAAGCAAACAAAAATAATATGCTTGGAAAATATTTTTCATTTTGAGATGATTGCAATTAAAACAGGGAAAATAATCCACCAAATAGGGCAAGAAGTAATGGTTTTCAACTAAACAAGGGTAGAGTTAGACTAGATATAAGGAACGAATTTTTTATGAGGGTGATGAAGCACTAGGGGCTGCCCAGAGAGGTGGTAAATGCCCCATCCCTGGAAACATTCAGGAGAAGGCAGGATGGGACTTTGAGTAACTTGGTCTAGTTTAACATGTCCCTTTTCATGGCAGGGGCTGGACTAGATGGCCCTTAAGGCCCCTTCCAACCCAAGCTACTCTGTGATTCTGTGATCAGAGATGGCTGCTACAGAAGCCAAGGAAAAGTCAAGACAAGATGTGGCACATAAGCAAAGACAGACAGGACATAAATGCTTTAATCACACAGTTTGAAAATAGCAATAGAGTTGCAATTTAAACTCTCAGTTTTCCTGTTCATGTTTGTAAAATACCTGCAGCAGATTTTCCACAGTGAGATTTAGATCATTTTTCTAAGTTAAATTTACCTAGCTCTTCTAATTTGAGTAGGCCTATAACCCTCACAGGAACAGTTTAACCCATCAAAGAGCACATGGTAAAACTTTTACTTCTAGAACATCCAAAAATAGCAGCAATGCTGTAAGAATAATATATTGAACTGTGGATAACACTGGTTTTGTTTTTTTTTTTTTTTTTAACAGCAAACAAAGCTGCCACAGCTAGGTGAAGTTCTCAGACCACAGGGAGTGTGCTGCTGGCAGTGCTGGTCCCACAGAGGATATGCCATGGGCAGCAAAGGGAAAATGGAATCCAGTCACTCACATCTGGTCATCATTTCAGTTGTTCCAGCATTTGGGTAAGGACAGTTTTGTAAGTAAAACTTCACTACAAATGAAAATGCACTAATAAGAACACCACTTCAAAGTTTTTAAGTAAACTTAAGCCACTCTTGTAAATTAGTAAAGGCAAGGAAAGTTTGCACTGTTTGAAGCCTTCTCCTGTCTGGAATTACAAACGGGTGAACGACCTATACAAGCATCTCCACTCAAAGTTTAAACTGAAATGAGTTTATGCCATTTTACTTGACACTTCCCATCTAACAGCGACAACCTTGCAATGAAACTCTCCAGCAATACCAAGATGAAACCAGACTAGTGATTTATAAGGTTAATATAGCAGAATACTTAAAAGCTCCCTTGTTCTTTCCTCTAGACTGCCTCTTGTGAGGCTTAAGGAGACACTCTTTACACAAAATTTCCAACTTACCTGCAAGTACAGTTTGTTGTCTTTTGTAATTGCATCCATGAGGTCTTTTTGTAGAGGAGGGTCTCCATTTACCCAGAGGCCATTTGCTGGATTAGTGTTGAAGCCACAGGTGCTGTTCTGCTTTTTGTAAAACAGAACATAAGCAGTGTCCTTTGGAAATCTACTGGTGATTTTCTGGACTGACTGAAATGAGGTAAAAGTCACTCTGCTATCATTGAATAGAAACCATTCTCTTGGCATCTCAGTGTCCAGCTCATTTTCTACAACAGTACAAGGACTCTCCTCTGTAAACAACTTATCCTGAGGAGAAACTAAAGAAAGAGCTGTAGACTGGTGGCAGAGCCCTGAAGGCCCTGACCCAGTAACATTTCTAGCATATGAATAATAATGTCCACTTTCAGAGGATACACCAGAATGCACCACCACAGAGCTTAGCACGTAGGGCACCAACTGTGGGCAGGTCACTTCATCAGCACCTGAGGGTTTCAGTTTTTTAGCAAGGTTTTCTCCAGTATCAGAAATCTCCACATCAACAGACCAGCCTCCTGAAACAACAGCTAAAGGGGATGTTGCTCTTTTCACTGGCAGTTCCAATACAAGTGGAAGAGAAACATTGTCCAAGATTTTGCGCCTTATGTGACACTTTGGATCATACGAAAATCTCAAAAGAGTGAGAATGAGGTATTCAGGTTCCTCAATGATTTGCATAGTTTTTTCAGCATTCTGTAGAGAGGCACACTTTTCACAATAATATTTATTTTCTCCACTAAGGATCTCAGGTGCCAGAAAATAATTGAGTAAGTCTGTAACTGACAGGGTATTTTTACCTACTAGACTCTGAGATATATCCCCATTATTTTCAACTTTGAGTTCAGAAATTGTGGTATTCTCAGAGCTTGGCTCACTAGAAAAATCTTCTATGGTTCCTTCATTCATTACTGTGTCACATCCACGATTCACTTCCAGATTACTGAGAGGTGTTTCTGCAGCAGGACTGGTTGCTAAAGTATTACTCTGCACCATGTAGTCATCTTTCACTTCAGAATGTTCCATGCATTTTGGGTCAACATTCTCTAAAGAAGTTGGAGGACAGAAAGCCAAAGAGAGATCTGTGAAAGCTTCTTCCTTTTGAGACATACTTTTGCAGTTCAAACAGCATATGTTAGTCTTCAATTTTCCTCCAAACATCTTCTCAATCAGAGTTCTTTCTTCACTTCCCATACAAGGTGCTTCAGTAAATACTTGCGTTTTATGGACAGCTTCTTGTGCCTGGGACTCATCAGTCATTATGCTTTCAGAATTCTTGGCTGAAGACAATGCTTTCAAAGTTCTCTCTTCTTCATGCAACCTGAAGACAAAGAAAAATAAATCCAAGTTACTGTGCTATTTTCCAAATGTTGCCACACTATTTCAAGGTTTTTTTCCAGCTAAAAAATACAGATGGTTAAGCTGCCAGAAGTGTCTTACACTGAAAAATCTGTTTATTTTTTATACAAGGAAGCTGAACCATAAAGGTCTGTTCTATCCAAAACAGAGTATGAGAGGCACAAATGCATTTATTGTGGGCCTCATCACATAGAACAGAACACAACTGATATATTGAAAGAACTAGCAAGTATTAAAAAACCTAACCTATCATTACATTGTGTTAATAAATCAGCTCTTGAGCTGATTGGTCCTGTATGATTGAGCTTGACTGGTCCTGTATTTCACACTTTGCAAGAGAAAAAGTAACTATTTGTCCACTGCCAGACTATTTCCAAAGAAAATGTCAGAATTCTTCAGCCAGGAAAGCTAAGAAACTACAGCAAGAAAATCCAAACTAAAAGAGAAACCTAAGACATGGGGAAAAAACATAAGAGAACGCTATTTCACTATTGAGAAATTTCTCCAGAAGTGGAATGTGTCTTACAGTAATATTGCTTAAGTCCATCTCAGCAAGCAAAAATAAAGAGGGTTATTAATAAATTTAGGCATTACTGATTTATCTCTGCCACAGTTAATTTGCTTACTTAATTATCTGATTATAAAGACATGTACATCTCTTTGTGACTTATGTGCCTTGTATGAAATACAGCTGTCTCCACCAACATGAAATTCCAGAAGCACAACTGAACTGCTTTCAGCAACCACATTAATTTAACAACAGGACCACGACTTCGATGTAACACCCATGTTTAGATTTATAAAAGTGGCACATTGTTACCACCATAACCTGTTTTCAATTATGTGGGTTCAAAATGGCATCCAGACCTCACCACAGACTAAACCCATGAAGAAAAATAGCTCGCAGACCATACAAAAACCAGAGCAAGACAGGAATGAGGTTGAAAATTCCTGATCCCCACTCATGCAGTGGAACTGTTACACAACTGCTCCTAAAGAGTTCAACATTATTTGGTAAGGCTGTAGATTCCTTCCCATTAATGGCACCATAACCATACCTGTCCAGCAGGAATCTGAGATATTCTGAGCAATCCTGCTGGGATCGAGGGGTGAACCATGGTGGTCTGGAAGCTTCAAAGAAAATTCTAGGAGCGTATGCCTCCCTCTGTTCAAGTGAGAGAACAGGCAAGGTTACATAGGAACTACTTTAAAAATTGGTTATGTTATTTTAATATTAACAGCTGAACTTTGGACTACATTATCCCAGAGTAGCTGAATGAAACACATGGTACACAAACATTGAAACTACTTAATCATACAAAGCAAGAGCCATTAATTTTGTAGCAATCACCTCTAGTACAAAGATAAAAATAGTTTATCCTGCTGGCAAGTATTAATATTTAGTGAGTGCAAGCCAGGTATTATGCATAAGAGCAGCTACCATTCTTGCTGGTGAGTTAAAAAGCCTGCTTGCTTTTTTCAGAACACCAGCACTATATAAATACCCATTTATTTTGAAGCTCATCCCCTTCACAAGTTTATTGCCATTATTCAAAGAGATCAGAACTGTCTTGTGCCTTTCCAGCAATAGCAAACTGTTTTGAACAGCTAATAATGTTCACATTAAAATTTGAACTACAATAAAATTTAGTGTAAAAACCACTTAAGAAGGTCACAGATACATAAAATCAGCTTATATACCAACTCAGGTCTTATCTGGATTTTCTCATTCTTGCTTCTCAAAGAAAGCACTTATAAAAACACCAAACATCTTCCACTTAGATAAATGTGTATTTCATAAGTCCATCTACACCATCTGAGCACTTGAAGGCAGACTCATTCCCATACAAAACTAGAATATTTATACTTGATATACTCAAGAGGTCTCCCATGGCATCATGTTTATTTCTCAATTTTGGTATATAGATCTAGGCTTAAAGAAAAACAGATGGAAAACTGACATACCTGGGTATGGGCCAAAAATGCAAAAAGATGCTGTAATTTTCTCATTAGGGAATTACAGCCATTTAGATTCAGAGATAAAACATGTCTTCTGAAACTGAAATGAAAGAGAGAGACATCAGTTTCCTTGCTAGACTTCTAACAAAGCAGTTATCATTCCAGCTGAGATAATTACTTGAAATTGAAAGAAAGCAAAGCACGTAACACTTCCCGTTAATACTGCAATTAACACTGCAAAATACCTATGTCTTTAAACATTTAAATGAGTAGGAATGGGATACAGACAGACATTTTTCCAATACCCTTCCAGATTATAACAAAAGCATCACCAAAAATTTTTACAATACAGCAGTGAGTAAGGACAGTGAGGAAAAAAGGATTTGTCTTTCGACATTAGGCAGAGGGATCAGGATTTTTTGTGGCTAAAATTGCACTTCCAGAGAATGAACATGAACAAACCAATCAGTAACTGAGTGCAAAAAAAAACCCACTCAGCTCTAGAAAGCCAAGAGACCCCAGGACGTTACTATTCTGTGAAAATCAAGAAGGCAGTAACTGCAAGAATTATTTACAATGAAAAGAGCTATTAAGAAGCACTCACTCTGTAGCCATAAAAAGTGCCTGAATAACACTGTTCATGTAGCAAGTATTTCCTAGATTTATTAGGCCTGTCTTCCCAGTTTCAGATTTCCCAGAAAGTCTAGATAAACAAGATGGCAAAGAACTGGATTGAGAAGTCCAGGCACTCTGACTGAGGATCAACTTAATCTTCTCTTCAGTGGGTTTGGGTAGATCCTATAAGAGAAACATTTAACACAATAGGTTTTTTAAATTTGTTTCTATAACAGGTTCTGCCATTCAGCAGTATTGTATCTTCCCCTGCTCCCCAATTCTCCTTCAAGGTCTTGCTGCTGTCCCTGACAGCCAAGGAAATACAACAGCCCCCCTGCCCCTGTTCCCTTACCTCCCCCCAACCTTTTCCTTCAAAGCTTTATATTTATTTTATATTTCAAGCACAGAGTTGACATTATCATGTGGTTAGCTCTTGTCTCTACATGGAAGCTCTGAAGAATTTGGATCTGTGGAACTACAGCTTCACATCTGGGAAAACAAAAAAAAAACATTCAATGCTCTTAACATTCCTAATGTACCTTAATAGCTTCCAGAATGGGTTCATAGAGCTCTGGAAATCCTGAATAATGATACATCATACAGTGTATCAACTCAGTCAACTGCATCAAAAAGGCTGTACTGGAAGGCAAGCCATCTCTTTTGAAGGAGTGAACCAAACTGACCACGTGTGGGACAATCTGAATGGGAAAACAAAGGAACAAACAAAAAAGTGTTAACTGCATTTTCTCATTGTTTTTTTCTTCTACAAAATACTTCATTGAACTTCATTGAGTTATACATACCAAATGACAGAGGATCTTTTCTTATTAAATGAGAATTGGTTGAGAAACAACAACTTAAAAAACATACATTATTCTTTACACATGACAATTTTCAAGCAGCACAATCAATTATTCAATGCCCTCTTTAACTCACATGGCAAGTTTTGAAAGGAACTTTACGAACTTAGAAGATGCACGCTAAGGTCTTAAATAGTCAAGTGTCCAAAAGCACTCAACTTGCTAAGGATATTAACAGCAAATATTTTGCTTTTGCCACCACTAACAGTTTAGTATCTTGCTCAGATTTCAGAGATATGGTTTTTAAAACAAACCTCTCAATTTTCCTCTAACAGAACCTAATGCTCGGACTCAGAGCCAATGAATACATTCCTGCTATTCCTACAAGAAGGAAACTGGCCCATAGCTCCACCTAGTGAGGCAGCTCAGCTCCATAAACCATGACCATGTCATTTACTAAGATCTGAAAGCCTACCACAGCTATGGCAATCTATTTGAGACTTAATTCAGATTCAGGACTACTTTAAATTGGGTCAGATTAGAATCAGATGTTTACTTCATCTCCTTCCTCTTCTTCAGCACAGCTCTCTACTTTTCAATGCATGAGACATTAGCCTTAAGACACCAAATAGAAATTTACTTCAAAGCAATTTACAGAGAGGAGGGACTTCTGTGAAAGTATTTCAGACATCTTCCCCAGTTTCCAAGTGATCAAAATTGATAGAATAATTTCTCATCATGAATCACTATCAAACAATTTGTAAGCTAAAGACATGAAATGCAGAACAGAAAAACATAAGAATCTGAGGAAGGCATACCAATTACAAGAACTGATATAGTTCAAAACACCAAAGTAAAAGGGGCTAGATGCAAAATACCCATTTGCCACTTTTTCAAACATTGGCTATTTTCTGGGTATGAAAAATATTTTTACATCTCTGGTAAATAAACACTGCTCTTCAGATAAGCAAGATATCCACTGTCTAAATAGAAAAACACAAGGATGAAGTATTCACTGTACCACAAGGCAATAATGAAAGCTATTGCAATGAAAAAATTCTGTCTTCCACTTTATAAATGTGGATAGACAGCAATGAGAAAGCAACTACTGAGCTCCAAGGAGGAGATTTGTATCAAGCAGATCTGAGATATGATAATTCTGCACAGATAAAGCACATGGGAAGAACAGAAAAAGTACAGGTTCTTAATTCTGTCAAAGAGAGTCAAATTCTGCAGGCTGGAAAATAGTGAATGTTACACTTTGAATACACACAGAATTATCACTTCTGGCTTGAGGTTGCATTAAACTTTTGTACACGAGTAGATTTTTTATGATCTTAAGTTCTTCATCCTAAGTACAAGACTGCTTCTGCTATAAAAAATAAAACTAATTTATGCTAATGAAACTCAAGTGTAAGGAGGGAGAATGTAATTTCAGATGCATTACCAAGTAAATTAATTTCAACTTATCACATGTGCATTTGACCCTTTCATAATCAGACATTTGTTATTTAAAAAGTAAACAAGCACTTAAAGTGAAGAAAGAGATTACAGAATATTAAATAGTAGTAGCACAAAAAATGATAGTGAAGAAAATTGTTTAAAATGGAGCAAAAACGGTAATGATATCTTGCAGGGAGGTATTTATGCAGTACAGTAGGCAGTCTCCAATAGAAATTTTGTTTGTTAAATCAAATTCCTCTTTCTAGAATAAGCTATCTCACATTTTGCATTTTTTCTACCGTTTTGTCTCTCTCAGGAGAAGAAAAGCAAGAAAGTAAATATATGAAATATTTATGTTTAGAGCATATTTAAAGCTTTCAATTGCAACTCAAGTTTCTGTCCTAAGACAGTGGAGAAACTTCAGACATGTCTCTTTAAAAAACAATGAAACAGGAATAAGGCAATTACTCTGACATTAAACAAAGGGTTTGATATCCCTTCAGAGCCTTGGGGAAACAATGTGCAATAAATCTCAGAATTTCTCCTAAACTTTAAGCTGAACACCTTGTGTGGGAACACCTTGCTGTATTAACAAACAGTCACTGCGTGCAAACAGTCACTGTCACACCCTCCTATCTATGGCCTTAACTAATGAAATGCATTTTGAAAAGTGGTCATTAAAAATGGTGACCTTTAATTTGTCCATGAACACTGACACAGACAGCACAGTTTTCTGAAAGTGAAGTACTTCTGGGTCTCATGAGCCTATTCAGGGTGACCAGGTTACACACAGCAGATGATCTCTGTTATCTGTTTTTCCCAAACAGCTGTTCTCAAAAACCTACTTGCTGCCCAACTTTATCAGACAATTTCACACACATAAAATGGATTTCCAGAAGCATGCAGTCAAAATGTGGTGCCCAGATACTCCTGCCAGAAATAGGTACATACAAGGAAGGACAATGCTTGCTTCCAGTTATATATGAAGTGGTTGAATCTGGAAGCTAAAAAGCCTTCCTGTGACCACAGGAACCTGATTCCAGGACCTTCCAACAGACAAAATCCAAGCACATCAATTCTGTTGCTCTTTACACTCATTTCAGAAATGACACAGTGAGTGAGTGACATTTCAAAGCTCTGAAAAACAGTTATTTAGTAACTCACCAAATGAAAAGCTTCTGGAGAATGCTGGAAACTAAGTAACATGTGGGAAAGGACAGCAAGGGCACCAGGCCTCACTAGAGGAAACCAAAGTCGATTAAAGACCTAAAAAAACCCACATTTATTTCAGTGAATCAGCAAAGTAAAATTTCAGTAAACACAAAAACAAATCTTCAAACACACAACCATTTGAAACAGACAAAATCATTACATGCAAGTGACAGCTATAGATGTATTTACATCATCTTTGCAGAGTAAGAAGATACTGTATATTACAATAAAAAATATTTTACACAACTGCCTAGCTGGTAGCAACTCCTTTCCCTCTCCCAGAGTTTTGAATGCTCAACATACCAACTCAATCTTAAGCAGAGTGACATCAATGAGGATGGTAAATTTCTGGACTGCAGCCAATCCTTTCAGCAGTGCAATCACCCATGTTTCCACATGCTGAGCCAGAGGCCAGGATAGCCAGTCAATCATTCTGCAAGGCAATAGGAGAAGAAAAAATGTAAAATAACCAATATGCTACTAACTTTAATCTCAATAAAAAGATACTTTATATAACCTTGCTACATGCTTACACAATATGACTCATAATAAGTAATGCAGGAATGTTAGGCAAGTGGTAAATGATCTTTGATTGTATCACAAGTCATTTAACTCTGAAATTAATAATGATTTATTTAATACGTTTGAAGTAAATATGCATCCCCAAAAATAAATTTAAAAAAAGCATGAAAAACTCAATATTTTGTATTGTTTCTTGTTAGTCTAGAAAATGCACCCTGATTTTACAGACATTGAGCTAACATTTGGCAAAAACTTACCTGTACCTGGTAACCTCCCCTCTAACACCTTTTATCCCAAAGCAGACCAAAACTGACTACTAAGGAAGCCTCTTCAAGTCAAAATTACACTCCTGGAAGCCAGCTCAAACACTCTAAAGGTAAAATCCAGACATTTTAAATGTCTGTTTAAGTAGTCTCAGGTCTACAAACATCTCAAAAGGGAGAACTTCATTTAAGCTAAGTAAAAAAGTGAAGGGACCTCCTGTGCCTAGAAAATACAGTGAAATATCAGGAACAGAAAACAGAGTATTCCATCCTCTTAAATTAATAGTCAATTTATACTGATCCTTAAGGCAGACAAGCAGATGAGATGAAGCAATTCTAAGACACAGACAATATCGTAAAGGAGCTAAAACATGAAATCTAGGCTATGCTCTTCTGATACTTTACTTGGCAATATTTTCAATTTCCTTTAATTGTCCACAAGATCCCTTTCTTCCAACAAGATGAGGTAGCACTAACTAGGTGGAAGGAAAAAACTTGCTACCACAAGAGTGGACAGATATTGAGACAAGTTCTAATGTATATCTCTTAGAATTATGTACAGTCTGCACATATAAAATTCAAAGGTTTTTCTAAAACAAGGGATCTCTAGCACTGCCTTTTTAACAAACAAGCACAAATCTTACCAAGTTTCTACTATATTATTACAAAAAAAAATTTGGGAAAAAACATGGCAACATCATAATCACTGCTCTGAATTTACACAAAGCTCTCATCTCCTCAAGATGTTGAATTCAAATATGTTTATCATGAGCAACTTTTCCATGTATCTTCTAAAAGAGAGAATCAAAAACACAGGCCCAAACTGTTTTTGTCTGCAAAGAAATAACCTTAACCTAGAAAGACCCCACAACTCATAGTCCAATCATCTTCAAATCTCCCTTCCCTGATTTGCAGGCTTTATTTTTCAGCAGTGTCAGAAACATCTGCAGAGCTAATTTAAGCCTAATGACAATATATTTTGTTTTCTTAACTGTTTTAGACAAGTATTCTTTAGAGCCTTACATCAGAACCACTATTCTAAAACATCTGAGAGTTACTGATTTTGAGAGCAGAAACAAAAGCCAGCAGAAACAGAAGTGAATTTGCAGACCTGCTTGAGATTCCCCCAAAAAACATAAAATCTTAGATCTGGTAGGTGAAGACCAGGTGTTTTGGTTGTATTTACTTGGCTTCTGCTCTGTTGTAATCAATGACTGCATTTTTAATACAAAAACAGATACTAGTATGGGCCATGATGATCAAGAATATCAACAAAGGATGCTTTTTTGGGTTTGACTAGATTAAGAGAACCTTCTGCCTCATACCACCATAAAAGCAGCAGGTATTTTACCCATGTATGTGCCTAGGAAGAACAGTAGTTTTGGTATCTTTGAATAGAAAAAAAATTACTTGTGCAACCTTGGACAGTAACTTCTTTCACAAAATATCTTCTACACACATCAAACAATCTGGCAGCTCAGGTGTGAACCTCTCAGATTAGGGAAAAAAAAAAAAACAACCAAACCCAAAATAGCAACAGAAGATCTTTTGGTACCGCCCCCTCTGAACAAACTCCATTTATGAGTCTGTTAAATATAAATTATTTACTACTCTGTGTTCAACTTTAGACAGACTTTGCAGTGCCACAAGTTATACTTAGGAAGTGAGCAACAAGGTCTCTAATTTAGTCACCAAGGCTCTCCTGACTCTCATCAGACCTTCTTGTGCCTGGAGTTCTGCATCTCCTGGGAATGCTGCAAGCCTGATGACAGCATTGTCATTTGGTGCTCCAGACATTCCAGCTGCATTAAACTCTTAGCAATTGCACCACTAAGCCAGAAGAGAGTAATAACTGCAAAGGGCTGTCAGAGGTAGAATAAGAAACTGGATGCAGTGTTAACATGAGAATATCCAGAAACAAAACCAACAAGGTTCCATGGAACAAAACTAGAGGTTCTTACAGAGTATTACCTCAAAGAAGGAACAAAGCAAGCAAGACTGCTCTTCCCTTTCAAACACAAGAGAAAAATTCCCCCACTACATGGCTGACACCAAAAAAGAGAGCACACACTTGATAATAACAGCTCCTATTGTAACCAAAGTTCAGCACTGATTTACTCCCCTAAGCAGAGGCACACAGTGAAGCTGCTCTCAAGCTACAGTTATATGATCACACTGTCTTGATGCAGCAATGTAACATAAATGTTAGAACTACACTAACTTGAAAATGAATCAGCATGTTACTGGCAAATTATCAGCATGAACAAATCCTGAGTTTCCCAGCTCTGGCTTTTTGACTGGGCACATACTTTGGCTGAAATCTCTTCAGTCAGAGAGATTCTTTTAAAGTCCCTAAAAAATGCCTTACCCCAAACTATATTACTCATGCTGCTTCTTTTCATTATGTTTTCAACTGAAATACAGCTTCTCAACTTACTGAAAACACAAGGAATGTTTTCAGTGTGAGAAAGCCCTCAGTATTCCACCAAGATTTTCAAGTGTTACACTACATGAATGCTTAAGAATTACACTACATTCAAATGGATGTACTTAAAAGTAAAAAAGAAAAAAATAAGTAAAGAAGACACTGATCTCTCAGTTTAAGGCTTTTTAAAAGTTATTGTTTAAACAATATAAATTTCTAATAGTCCCCTGTTTAACTGCATTACCCATCTTCCTATCCTTCAGCACTCAATAACAGCTTTTTCAACAGGGTTGAAAACAAACAAACAAACTTCAAGGTCTTCATCCTTCTATCACTGTCATCTTGCTGCATCACTGTTATTTATCTATCTGCAAATACTAACCGAGATTGCAATCTTAATCCCAGTCTGTTTACACCTCTACTCATCTCCAGCACGTTTACTCAAGGTTAGATTAGTGACAAACATAATATGCAATTGCTTCTACCTCATTCCTATTCCTCTTATCATTCAAAGAACACCCAAAAAAACCTATGAGGGTTTGAGTAAAAAAGGTAATACAGGCTGTTATCTGTGAATCCTAATAAAAAATCCCTCAAAACTAAGCAGTAAAATTCATTTTGAACTAGCTCCTCTCTTCAGAGCAGGACATAATGGTTAATCCCGTCACATGGAAGTGCCACCCTGCTTCTTGGAAAAGCAGAAAGGTTCATCCTCTGAGAACAAGGCCTTGTTTCTCAGCTTGACTGTAAACCCCATGAAGTTTCCTACTTATGCTACCTTCCATAAAGCAGAAGACCTCACTTCAGATGTCATCTAAAAGGAACACAGCTGTTTCCTATTAATTTCTATTTAACCCTCTTCATCCACCCCAGCAGGGCTGGAGAATAAAGTCACAATAGCAACAAAGGCAGCAACCTTAAACTGAAACCATGCCAGTAACACCCACAGCATCATATATATTACATATAATATAACCTTAAACCTTAACAAAATGCATGACTTGAAATACCATCTTAGAAGCTCCCCTTTTTTGCACTTTTGTTTGGTTGGCTTTCTTAATGGAAACTAAGTAACAAATAACTTCAAGAAAGAAAAGATTGAGAAAGAAACTCTTCTCTCCCTTGACTATGAAATACATTACCTGCACAGAGCTTGAGTCATACTTGCATCTTTCACATTAGGATCTGTAGTAAGGCTCCTGATGAGTACTGTAATCATCTGCAATGGTATGTGCTGCACAAGACTTGCCAGTGCAACAGAAGGTTCAAATGAAGTATCTGTAACAATTGAATATGACAAAATGTAAGAAACGAAAAAGAAAACCCAGCAGAAAAAAGTAAGCTTTATGTTCTACCCTGCAACTTCACTATAGTTTACAAGTGACATTAAAACTATCCTACATATTTTTGCATTCTTTTTGCATTGCATTCTACTATCACAAACCAAGCCAAAATTAAAATGTATCAATGAATTAAGGACAATGAAGAGCAGTGAATTACAAACTCCTTTAGTTCATTTCATATTCATTCAAGAAAGTGACAAGTTGCCAACTTCCTCCTCCTTCACCCTAAGCGGAATTGAGAAGTAGGCTTTGTATCTTTCTAAAAAGAAGTACCATGAGTTGTTTATTATATTTCATGTTAAGCCTGTTAACATGAAGTATAATGAATGTAATTTAGTGCAGCTGGTAATCCCCACATCCCATCTTAACAACTCTGCTAACCATACCACTTACGGCAAAACGGAATGTTAAGTTTCTCAGGTGCATCAACAGCAAAGGTACTTTCCAGTGGGAACTATTACAGTACTTCACAGATTTCAGAAGTCAGAAAGGATCTATTTACAACCACATTTCCATTACTCAGGCACCAGATGCTTCCTAAAACTTTACATATTGCTTTTGCATATATTACTTATATGTATTTATAAATCCCAATTTGTTAAACAGTTCCAAGGAGAAGAAAGAAGAGCAGCTTTTCACCAAATCACAGAACTGTGTTGGAAGGGACCTCTGGAGACCATGTAGCCCGACCCCTCTGCCAAGGCAGGGTCACCTGGAGCAGGTGGACACAGGAACACATCCAGGTGGTGTCAGAATATCTCTAGAGGGAGATTCCATGACCCCCTGGGCAGCCTCCTCCTGTTCTCTGCCACCCTCAACCTAAACAAGTTCTTCCTCATGTTAAGGTGAGACTTGTGTGGGAGTTTATGGCCTTTGCTCCTTGTCATGGTGCTGGGCACCACCAAAGAGTCTGACACCAACTTCTTGTCAACTGTCTTTGAGATATTTATATGCATTTCACTACTGATAGCTTTAAATCTTTCTTAACAGAGCACCCAAAACTTCATTTCAGTATATCATTTAAAGCATTACACCAGGAGTTTTGCCAAGCACCATCCTGCCCCGCAGCAAAATAAATCACTATTCCCCCTCTAGCTTTTGGGGAGTGGGCAGGAAGTAAAAAAAAGGCTTTGCTTTCTCGACAGTCAAGAAGTTACATCAGTGTTTCCCAGGTGATGCCCTAAGGCTTTCCCTTTTCCCTGGATAACCCACGCCCCCGTTACTCCGCATGGCTCCCGCTCACCCGCGGCGGAGATGACAGCGAAGAGCTCCTGCAGGGAGGGTAGCAGCGTGTCGGGCTCGGCCTTCCAGACGCTCCTGAGCAGCGCGCTGACCTGGGTCACCTGCGAGACGTAGAGGCGCAGCTCGGCCTCGCGGGTGCCCTGGCTCTGGAAGTGGGCGATGCTGCGCACCAGCTGCTGGCAGAAGGCGAGCGAGAGCTTCCTGCCGCGGGGCAAGCACTGCGGGAAGTCGCTCAGCAGCTGGCAGAGGCGGGCGCAGAGCGGCGGAGCCGGCCGCTCGCACACCAGGCGCAGCGCCTCCACCTGCAGCAGCTCGAAGAGCTCCAGCACCGAGGGGCAGCTCATGATGAGGCGCAGCCCCGCCTGGATGTAGTCGAGGATGGCGGGGTCGCGGTTGCTCAGCTCGCCGTAGCCGCGCTGCAGGAGCCCGAGGACGAGCCCGCGGTTGAAGAACGCCTCGAACTCGGCGCGGTGGAAGCGGCCGTAGGCGTCCAGCACCTGCCGCCCCACCTGCCGCTGGAAGGGGTCGGGGCCCTGCAGCACCAGCCGGGTGCCGAGCGCGAACATGGCGCGGCACTGCGCGTCACCTGCTGCTCTGTCCGCTCTCACGGAGACACCCTGGCGCATGAGGCGATGGCCGCCCGCTCACCCCTCGGTCTGCGTTCACAGCCCGTCAGCTCCTTCTGCGATGTGTATTTATTACTTCAGTTGCCTCTCATCCTTGCCTTAGTTATTGCTCCTTTTTGGGTGCTAGCCACAGATGTGCGTGTGACCTGCAGCACTTCTCAGAGAAGCCTTCGCTGTTCAGCAGCGCTCCAACAGAGCAGCAGCTAATGCCGACACACGTGCTTGTTGTGAGGGTGTTCCCGTCCTTATTTAAGCCTGGGAATCCTTCATTTCTGACCCAGTTTAGCTCCAGTTTCCAACAATCAAATTTTGTTAATACCACAACATATTTTCAGAATAAGTGAAAAAAAAATTAAAATAATTCTGCAAATTACATGGACTGAATATTATCGTCCAGTCACACAGAATCAGGGAATGGTTTGGCTTGGAAGGGATCCTAAAGGTGACCTAGTTCCAGTCCCCCCTACCATAGGCAGGGATGCCACTCAGTACATCACCTTTCTCAGAGCTCCTTCCCCTTGTCCATATTATCTCTTTGAGAACTAGGTGACAAGAAAGGTCACGAATTAAAACCATCATTGCCCGTAAACAAACTGGACACCAAACTCCACTCACTCAAATAAAATCCTTTAGGCCAGCTTGCTGGTGACATAAGCTGGGCGTGCTGGCAAAGCCCTCTTGGTTTGCTGTTTCTCAAAACAAACATCTTCATGCTATGTGGTTGAGCAATACCTGTAATTCAGCATCAGGAGCATATGGAAAAATGAACCTAATTGATCCCTGGAAGTATTTGAAGTGGAACAGGTGCAGAATCTGAGCTGGAGCTTAGGCTGACAACAGATACTTTTGATTTAAGAGTAAGAAAAAAGACCCACAAACCCTTCAGTGACAGCTGTAAGATACTACAGCTGTCAAGCAACAAATCACGAAACCAAGAGGTTCAGAGATGGCTTGAAAATTGAGACCCCTGTTGATAAAATATTTCAATTGCTCAGTCAAACAGCTTAGATGACTTGAACTTTGCTCCTCTGTCCTTCCGTTTTCTGTTTGCTCCTCACAGATGTAAAGTCTGGTTCTAGGAACCGCTGTGTAATTACCAAGTCATTACAGTCCAATATAAAGTATGTTGATCAAGGGCTTTTTTTACAAGAACTTTTCAAAGGTCAGAGGCTGTTACCACCAGCATCTTAACTATCTAAACTGTGTTTGTACAGTGCACTGTATTGGAATGATATCTAAATTAACTATTTTTTTCCCCAGACAGACTTTGTTGTAAACATACAAAAAAAATTATCCTTGAACAAGGTGCTAGATTGTGTGGCTTGTATACCTGTGGAACTTAATGCTTTGCCTTCTGTGTTCTGGACTAGGAGTGTTTTAATTTTCTTATATTTACTATATTTGCTAGTATGAACTTTTTTTTTTTTTCTAGCACTGTTTATGGTGAGTTCTGAAGCCAGAAGAGAAGAGGAGTCCACTCAGAATCTAAAAGAGAACTCTGAAAAAAAGAAGCACTGAAATCAAGTTGCCAGTGACACATGCATGGAAAGGGACAAAGTGAGACCTTATCTGGGCAGAGAATCATGGAGAATGGAAAGAGAAAGGAAGTTTGGAGGTGTGAGAATCTGCAAAGGTGCTCAGGTATATTGATGTGAAAGAGAATAAAGGAGAAGAAAAGGAGAAAGGCAGGTGGTATGGCAGGCTCATGGGGCATATGATGGAGTAGGAAAATCAGAGGGGTGATGAGTGAAGCAGTTGCCACAAATAGTGAAACAAATGTGGAAGAGCTGGAACAGCCATTTGAAAAGCTGGAGACATATGGATGATTTTAAGAGCATGGAGATATGGGGAATGCTGAAAGCATGAGCAGCTGCAGATTAGTGGGATCAGGGGCTCCTGTGAGCTGGGAGATCAGAGGTCTCAGCAGGTTTTCAGTGCTTTGCCCTTTGTTTACACAGCAGTGTGGATGGGAGGGGGCAGTGCCCACTGCTTGGGATAAGGGAACAGTCTTCCTGACAGCCTGGAACTGTTCTGTCCAGCAGTCCAGTCACAGCAGTCACTGTGTAGATAAAGCAGTTTCTTCCCAAAAGCCCCAGGAAGGTCTGAAAATCTACATCTCCCATAAAAATTGAAATTGATAGCTGGAGGTGTATAGTTGGAAGGGGGGCAAGGTAATTCTAGCAGAGAAGCTTGAAAATCGTGATCTTATTTGCATGGAGATGACTGAGCATGCATAGTCCTTATTTAATGGTTGTATTTCAAGTAATAGAGCCAGCAATGAAAAACAAGTGGTTAAGTGTTGAGTCACTGAATTGCCTGACCTCAGAGCTAAGACTAACCTGAGCTGTGGGGATGATCCTAATTGCAACCTTACTATTAGATATGCAATTAACAATCTATAATTATGAGCTAAATTTTAGAGCACTGACTGTTCTTCTGTTTACCGTGAAATCTGACTCCTGTATATAAGAATATTACTAAATGTGACAAAATTAAAAATAAATTAATTCTTCAATGAACAAAATACATCTTTAAATACTTCCTCTGAAAAAGTAAGTAAAACACCCAGTCATGTTTCATGAAAAGTAATGATTATTATTAAATACTAATTACCCTTACTGTGAAAAAGCACAAATAACAGTGGGAGGTTAACCATGGTGACATCTCTGTGATAACTCAACAATCTTAAAGACAGGAAGGCAAAAAGCAAACTTTTTGCTAAGAATCCTGGATTAAAGATATCCTGTCAGCCTTATGCATGGGATGGATTCTTTCTAGCAGAACATTTCATAGATAAGGAGGCCATCCTAAAGGCTTGTGAGGCTCTGGATGCAACAGCTGCCCGTTCCTTATGCCACCCACGTGAACCAGTCTGATGTGCTGGACTTCCTGCTGCTGTACAGAGGTATCCACATGGCATGTCCAGTGAGGCCAGTCTCCCTGAGAGGCAGGACCCCACATGTCTGCAAGAGGTTCAGGGCCTCTGACAGAGAGCACCACATGCTTGGCTGTGTGCTTGCATGACTGCTAAATGTAGTGTAAGACAGCAACAGGAGACCAGGGGAGATGAGGAGCAGGCTTCTCCTTTCAGTCACAGCTTGCTCTTTGAAGTGTCACCATGGCATAAAAGTGCACCATGAGTTGGGAGCTCCTGAGCTCTACTTGTGGCCTCCATATCAACTCCAGTGGTGGCTGCGAGCAGCTGAATTAACTTCAGGGTTGGTATCTGTCAGGTACAAAGAGTGGTAGCTAGGTGCTTGAGAGCACTGTAAGGTTCAATTAGATCATGTTTGCTAACTATTAATTAAGTGTTTTAAGTTTGAAAGTGTTGATTAGGAATGCCTGAATGTTGAATCATTGTGTTCTGGTTGTACACTGTCACATGTCCCGAAGGTTCATTCAACCGATAAACAACAGGCAGAGGTTTATTTATCCAAAAATCAAGACAGCACATCATGCAGCCCTGGTGTCTTACTGAAACCTGTTATCATGATGCAATTATTTATTTTTGAGGAGAGAAGCTTTGATTTGACAGAGCTATTTTGCCTCCTGCAGATACAATCTGTCATGATTCAGTTTTGCATATATAATATAAATATATTTGCTGTGTCAAGGAGCAACATCTGACTGAATGTGGCTCTATTTCTAATTCTGTATGTTTTTCTCAGTTGTTAAAGAGAGATGTTGCAGGGGTTGCATTTGGTATTCAAGACCTGTGCAGAAATTGCCTTGAAAGCAAGGAGCATCCATAGCTTCAGACAAGGAACTGACTATTAACAGTTGTGATTAAAGGCTGCAGTCCAGCAACGGTGGGAGATCTAGGTAGCTCCTTAACATTTATGTGGCAATAATCTGCCACAGTATTAGGCTGAGGCATGAAGAAAGTTTAAGGAGACTGAGGCCTTAAACACATACATTGTAGACTGTGGGGCCAGAAAGGTGATGTTTTAAAAGGGCAGCATATCCACGTGAAATGAACTAATAGATAGTATCTGCCACTGCCAATTTCCAGGAATAAGAAGCATCCCTGTGATTCAGCATGGCTCAGATATATTTTGGCTGAAAAACTGTTTCAACTCAGGCTTCTTTGCCAGATACATCCTCTTTCTTCACTAAGTACTCTCTCAGTAAGGGCTTCAGCTGCTCCACTGTGGTGAGTGTATTTTGTATTTCTTTTTCTTCCTTTTACTCTAAAGGATAACTGGCAAATCTTTACACAACATCTTTCTCTCAAATCTCCCTTGCATGAATAAACAATACTGCTTGTTACCAAATATGCCTTTCTCACTGATCTCAATACACCCTAAAGAAAGTGAATGTACTAAACATGGCAAAACAATGGTGGTTAGATGGATATTTGGACAGTTGGCTATGCATTAGACTCTCCTTGTTGTTCTTCACTTTGTGAGATTTAGAATTACATCAGTAAAATCTCACAGTAGTCAGGAAGGTTTAAGGTCCCTAGACAGTCACAGCTATTACCCAGAGGCAATCTGTATGCCAGCTTTGTGTTTCACCAGTATGAAGTGCATAACTATTCGAAGCCCTGACAATGTAAAAAGTGAACTTTTGGTGGCTCCATATCTCCTTTCTCTAGCATTGCACAAAATGTTCAGGATTAATGTCCCAGATTTTAAAACTAACATAAACTCCTTTATGTTAGGGATGTGTGAGCCTAGATGTTTAAATATAGAGATTCAGACTAAGTTGTGCCAAAACCCCTCAAATTTGTGCAATCCTTTATTTATTTTTCTTGTGCAAATGCTTACTTTATATGCATAAATTTGCAATACAAATGCAACTTGAGTGTGTTCATATGAAAATGTGGGAATTATGTAGGAATTTATGTGCAATGATACATACTATTTTCAGGGAAAAATTTGTAATGGTGATCGTCTCTTTCAAGTACAAACTGCTCTTAAACCCAGAAAAGCGAGCCTCTATGAAGAGCTTCATTTGATAAATGATACATTTGATGAAATTCAGATACCTGCTGAGGAAATAGCCTGTTTATAGAAATAGAGTTATACATCAAACTAGCTATCTGACAGAAAGTAATAAAAGTTGATTGCCTGCAAGGTCATCTGTGACTCAGAAATTAGACAGAATATGGACTGTGGAAGTCAGCTGTGAGGCTCTGGCAGAGAACAATGCATACTTGATTGAATCCTCCGCAAAAGATGTGTCAAATATCACACCTTTCTCAAGAAACAAGAGACTCAGGAGGTGAAGAAAATATCAAGCATTCTACTTCCTTGCGTAGCATGCACAGCTGACTTAACAGGATTTTCATGATGTGATAGTTCTAAAATTTTTGTGAGATGTTCAGTAGTCACACAGGCATCCAAATAGATACATATTCTAATTTGTAAAAGTGTGGCAGCATAGTTCACTTGGAAAAGTAGCAGGTTTAGCTTAAGTTAAACTGCTGTTTCTTTTATCAGTTTTTAATGAGACACTTGGCAGAACCAATACTGAGATCCTTATAGCCGTTGGCTGACATACACAATGTCTGCTGCTTTAATGAAGGAGTAAATTGTATCATAAATCTCCTATTTTTATTGCAGTTTCTTTGTATGAGGAGTGCAAATCACCTTTCAAACTTACAGATTTCTGCTGTCTTCTTCTTCATATATTATCTATGTGTATTGTAAAGGATACCATAAAAAGATGTAATTTGTCCAAGACCAAGTATCAAAGATGCTATCACATCTTCTGGTTATATATTTTATGGATGACATTTGGCAGAATAATTGAGGACTAAATGCACATTATCATTAAAAACAAGTCAAAAAATACATGGGGAAACCAGAAAAAAAAAAGAAAAGAAAAGAAAAGAAAAAGGTAGAAAATGAGGTTTCACAGAATAAAAAGTTTATTCCTGAGAGATTTGCCCATGGCTTGATTTGTGTGTATTTTAAAAGATTCACCTTATTGGAGTCCATCGATTTTCCGGTATTGCAGTATCTATGCATCCTGTGAGGATCTCTGTGTACCGTTGCTAGTTGTTACCTTACATTTATAGCACTTCCCTCACTAATCCAGCATTTTAGCATGTATGGAACCCTTTGCCCTGAGCTAATGAGACAATATGTTTCGGTATATGCCTGATAATGTGGCACAAAAGAAATCTCATCGGCCTTTGCTGTTCTGCTGATGTGTGCAGACTCCTCCAAAGTGGAGCAATCTACTGTGCCTTGCATCTTGGTTGGTGCTTCTCTTTTAATTTTTTTTTTGGGGGGGGGAAGTGGGTGTGATGGTGTTCATTATATGTTTGTCTGTTTGTTGGGTTTTTGGTAGCATCCATAGGGTCTATGTTTTCTCTTACTTCCATAGGGCTATTATTACCACTGGTCAGGCTCCATCCATTTCATGGGCTGTACGACTTCATTTGTTCTGATTATTTTGCCAAAGATTAGGCATTGGTTTTCCCAGCTTTTGAGAATTTTGTTCCAGGTAATAATCATGATTTTCCTTTCTCCACTTAAGCCATCAATGGGTTTGTTGGTTGTACATCAGTCACAAGTGTCTCTTGGCATCTTTTGGGTTTTTTTTAATTGTCTCTCTTTAAAAATATGCTGCTTGGTTATGCTCATGATATTCTGACTTATTCAGCAAACACTCTGTGTTAAAAATGTCAGACAGAGCTCCATTTTATCCTCAGTCATCCTTGTAACTGCATCTAGGATACACTGAGTGGTGGAGACACCCAGCTTAGTCCCAGCTTTAGCAGGGTTGTCTGGTCCCTGCCACAAATAATAATTAATGCAGTAATAAGCAAAGCAATTCATGGAGGTACAGCTGAACTGCTGCTACTTCTGGCACTGAAATTCAGTTGCCACCAGTTCAAGTATCTCTGCATTGTCCTTTGTTGGGATGTGGATATGTCCTTCATTGCCCAGAGAAAGTCTGTTTCATCAGGTAACTCATTGGGTTTCAGAGTCCACCATCAGGGTCAAAGCATTACACCTCTGAAATCTGTACCTCTTGTCAAATCCAACTGAAATAAGCATTTTATCCTAATGCTTATGATGAGGAAGAGGAGGTCAGTACAGGGACATGACAACATATGCCTCCTTTCCTTGTAAATCTAAGAAAAAAATCTGACTTCCAGCTCGAGGAATTCCATTACACTAGAGAGATCATACACTGAATAAATTCACCTAGCAAGTGAAGTGCTGTGGAATGAGGAACACAGCAGATCAGGACAATAATGAGGGAAAGAAAACAAAGGGTAATTGGGGCAAATGTGCAAGCATGAAATAGAAATCACATGCAGACCAACTAGCAAATGCCCTCCAAGATTGAGGCAGCATAAGAAGTGCATTGTGTTGGCCTTGTACAGGCATCCTCAAAGATTTCACACTTAAGTGAGCAGATCACAAGGAGTAATTTAGCCCTAAGACACAGGATAGTCACACTGGTAATCAGAATGTGCAATTAGTTTCTATCTTCTGCCAGAAATGTCAATGCAGTTTAGTGAATTTTTTGAAGAGTTTGTACAGCTACAGCTTCATTTACCTAGTAGATTGCAGAATTTTTTGCTTTTTTAATTCATCTCCAAAATTCAAATCCCTTGAAGACTTCTTAGCAACAAAGCCATGTATCTTAATTCAGAATATTTTGGCTTGGAATCTGTGATAATTTAAAAAAAAGTCAGCCTGTCCTTATTTTGATACCTTGTGTGTGGTACTGAATGCACTAACTGAAATGCAGAACAACAAAAGGAATAGTAACCATCTTTTGGGTTGAATAACTGAATTCTTTGTAAAAATTTGGATCACTAAGAAACCTGTACCTCAAGCTTACTTAAGATCCATGAAAATAACTATTATGGGGTACAGAAAAGCAGTGCAGGGTCAAAAGTGTACTTTGAAATGTGAAATTTTGTAGATACATTTTTATTTTGATTCTATTTTAAATTTTAGCACAGATGGAGTTGTGATAATTCAATAGTAGTGGTATTTTGTCTCCATCTGAAACTAGGATCTGACATGTTCTTCTCTTACAGTAGCTGCTGAGGGGAGCTTAGGTTAATGTGTAAAATAATTGGTTGTTTGAACAGTTGGGCACAGTCTCAATCAGTTCCAGTGTCAGTATCAGAATTCTTTTAATCAGAGGGAAGTATAGTCTTTTTCTGATGCTCTATATGCACTAAAATTGGTTGGAAAGAAAATGCTTTGAGCAGTGCAGTGTAGAAGCAAATGTTCAATGTTATAAATAATATATGATTATACAAATATACTAAACTTATAGAGCTCATTTATGTTGAATCATGTGTCAGGGTGTACTATGGACTTTTCTGTCCTGATTTCTATATCTCATTCTTCTGGGAGAGGACCTATTTAAAGTAAATTTCATGCAGAGCATAAATACATAGAGAAAAATAATTATTTTTCTTTATTGAAGACAAAAATTCTCTACTACATATTATCTACAATATGAAAATATGAAAACTCACTGTTTGTGGCCAAAACATTTTAGAAAAATGAGGCAGATCCATCTTTTTAAAAATTACCTGGTGCATGCTGACAGCTTGATATAGAACTTAGCCAAATAAAAAGATGGACTTTTTTTTTTTCATATAGTTGTTACATATGTTTGAGTATCTTCATTTTCCTAGAAAGATTTAAAGCAATGAGAGGATCACAGAAGGTTTATAGTGTCATAAATTATTGTAGGAAAATGTGGATAACAGAGAGGAAAATAATTTTTATGTAAGTGGCTATAAATTGCTCTTGGTTTGTTAATTTAGCATAATGTAAATCAGACACCTAACATGCACATGGAATATTCTTTCTCAAAAAAGAATTACCATCCTAGTTTTCAACAAAGACCTGGCTTGAGTTGATTGCTGGGGAGCGCTCACAGGTACTTATTACTATTATTTTCCCTTTAGGTCAGTCACCTTCTAGTCCTTCCTGAGCTGTGAGTGCACATTGCTGGGTCATATCCAACCCCTCACCCACCAGCACCCTCAAGTCCTTCTGGGCAGGGCTGCTGTTCATCCCCCAGCCTGTACTGATACCAGGGGTTGTCCCAAGCCACATGTAAAACCTTGCACTTGGTCTTGTTGTACCTCTTGAGATTCCCATGGGCCACTCCTTCAGCTTGTCCAGGTCCCTCTGGAGGTGTCCTGTCCTTCAGGTGTGTCAGCAGCACCACTCAGCCTAGTGTCACTGCAGAGGTGCTGAGGGTGCCCTCGATCCCTCTGTGTCATTAATGAAAACTTAAGTGACACTGAGCAGACCCCTGAGGGACAGTGCCCTTCACTGATGTCCTCTGGGACTCCGAGCCCTTGACCACAACCCTCTGGATGCAGCCATCCAGCCCATTCCTAATCCACCTACAAGTCCACACTCTGAATCCACTGCTCTCCAGTTTGGAGAAAAGGATGTTGTGGGGGACCATGTCATAGGCTTTACAGCAGACCAGGTAGGTGACATCAATAACCCTTCCTTTGACTGATGTAGTCACCCCATCATAGAAGGCCTCTGGGCTGGTCAGGCAGGACTTGACCATGATGAAGCCGTGCTGGCTGTCCTGAATCACCTCCCTGTGCCTTATCAGATCTTCTGGGAGGGTCTGCTCCATGATATTCCCAGGCACAGAGGGGAGTCCATAGCTCCAGGGGTCATCCTTTCTACCCTTCTAAAAGATGGGTGCAGTATTTCCCTTTTTGTAGGCACCTGTGACTGCCATGACTTTCCAAATATCCTGGAAAGTGCCTTGGCAATACATTGACCAATTCCTTTAGGACTCTGGGATGCCCCTCTTCAGGTCCCACAGATTTATGTGCATTCAGCTTCCTTGGGTGGTCATGAACTTTATTTACAGTGGGAGAGGGTATGCTCTCTCAATCCCCATCCTTTCATCTATCCACTCAAGAGGTGTGGGAAGAGAGGTTGCCATTGAAGACTGAGACAAAAACGTTGTTGATTCTTCTACTTCAGTCTTCCCCTCATTAAGCTGATTACCTATTCACCAGTGTTTTTTATATGGGGGATTTCACCTTTTTTGACCTTCCTTTTCCAATTAAGAAGCCTGCAGAAGCCCTTCCTGTTATTTGTTGTGTCCCCTGACAGGTTCAGTTCCAGTTTTGCCTGGTCTTCCTCTTACCCTCTCTACACAATCATATTTCTTTTCTACACTCTTCCCAGGTCTTCTCTATACACTTCCCAGGTTACCTGTCCTAGTTTCCACTGCCTCTGCATTTGTTTCTTTCCCTTTATTTGACCAGCAGGTCCCTACTCAGCCATTCTGGTCTCTTGCCTTCCTTGCATGATTGCTTGCTCCTGGGAATCTCTAGGTCTTTTGCTCTATAGAAAATTTCTTTAAAGATTTGCCAGCTCTCTTCCACTCCCTTGTCCCCAAGGGCAGTCTCCTAGAGGATACCTCAGACAATCTCTCTGAAGAGCTAGAAATCTGCCTTCCTAAAATTCAGAAATCTGACTTTACTCCTGACTTGACCTATATTCCTCAAGGCTGCAAAATCCACCAATGCATGATTGCTGCAACTCCAACCCTGACATCCCCAATTATCTCTCTTGTGTTGGTGACCATCAAATCTTGTGTCATGCTGTCTCTGGTAGGGCTGGTTTTTACCTGGCTTAATAAGTTATCTCTGGAGTCTTCTAGATTGTCTACAGTTTGCCATGCTACTTTCTACCAATACTTCACAAGTACCAGTGCTTTTGAAGGTAAAAGGCTTTTAGTGCTTGGTCATTTAAAGTTTGTCTTCCCTACTCTCTCCTAGAACCCTTGCAAAAGATTAATTGTAGCCTGCAAGTTGCCTGTGAAATAGACATCACTGTAGACAGTCTAAATCATTCACCAAAGGCCAAATAATGACTTTACAGCACCTGGGAGTCTCAGAGAATTATACTTGACCTTGTTAAGTGAAGGAATTTATTTTTGTTTAGACAGTAATTTGTCTGTGTTTTAAAGTAAATCCAGAGGAAAAGAAATTACACTTGCAGTTTCAAAGTGCTTTATGAGTATCAGCCTTAAAAAAAACCAATAGGATGCATGTTCTGAAATTTCTGAGATGCTTTTGAAAACTCACCTCTGTAAACACCTTAACATTTTTCTTCATGAAGCTACATCTCACATACTTTATAAATACCTGCAAAATCACCACGTTCTCTTTTTGTCACTCTTTGTCAAATTTATCTTGATGTGATACTTACAGAAAAAATCCAGTTTGCTTTCTGTGATCATTCCTTGTTTTTACTGGCCTGAATAACCACAGTCACTTTCACGCTCCATCTATTTGTTATCTCTTCTCTCTTGGTTCATATTTACATCACCAGTGCTCAAGAACTGAACTGCCCTTTCCATTTTGTGATTTTCCAGCATATGCTAGGACATAGCTTGCTTAACAGTGAACATTTCCCGGAATCCCAAAGCAATAATGCACCAACTTTACATGCCAGGGAAAAAGCAAGTGAGTATTGAATGAACAGAGGTGCCTCTACCCAACTGTAAGTAGGGAACCCCACCTACCAGGGGCTTTTGGACACTGCAGTTCTAAGAAGAGCTTCAAAATGAGGTGGAAATTACCAAAATATTATTCATAATTTTGCATTAGTATGCATGCTTATATCCTGACAGGACATGCCATGAAAAGATGTTTCATTACAGTGGAACAGTGTAGCATTGGAAATATAAATAAGGATTGTATAATACAAGTACAGATGCTTAAATAAAAGCAGTTGGGATTTGTCTGGAAAGAACAAAATGAAACTGATTTTTGCATCATTTGGATAGTTAAAATAGAAAAAAGACCATTATAGTGCCAGTGGCACACTTGCCAGTACAATAGAAATAATCAGGATTCCAGTTTAATGAGATATTGTAGAACGTGAGAATATTTTGAAGTGCTAATGAAAAAGAAAGAAGTGTTATAAGCGGTGGAAAATGGTAATTGGTAGATAGTAGCACTTTTAAAGAATAATGACAGTTTCATATGAAAAAGCATTGTAAGAATGTTGATTAGCTTAACTGGAACAGGAAAGATTTACAGAAAAAAAAGGATTCAAAAGGAGAACAGCTTTACTTCTGTCCTTGCAAAGCATTGAGTAGTATTAATTAAAACTGGGACAGGACAAAGCTTAGGGCATGCACAATAGCACAACTCTTTTTATGTGAAACATAATTCTTTTCATTTTCATGCAGCCAACAAAGTATCCTCTGGATGGCATTGACCTACACAGGTGAGTGCAGAACTTGGGAGAATTACTGATTGCAGAGCTCACTGCCTTGTACCTAAGAAGTTGCATGGGTAAAGCGTTCCTATTCCAACCGTTGCATTCCCGGTTAACGGGGCAGGATCTTACTGCCTGTGGACATTCTGGTCTCATTTGTGTAACCAGCAGCATAGAATTTAAGCCCTCTGTACCTTTTTATATGGAACTGAGAATTAGGGATTGTGATGCTTCTGGCATGGTTTTGTGCATGCTGGTTTGAGATGCAAAACAGGGAAACAGCAAATGATAACCTGAGCTTCTATCTGGTTTTATTTATTTAAGTCTGCCTTTTTCACACTGCTCACTGGCAAAATGAATGCAATGAAGTATTTTATTTTTATTTTACATTTCTTATGGTACTGAAAATGGTTTTAAAATATGGTTTTAAAAATACATTTAACATAAAATGAAGGGGTTTTTTATTCAGAGCTGTCTGATGCCATTGTCAAATATCTTATCTTACTTGATGTTAACATAATTAATTTTTAAAACTGAAGTAAATTACCATCCTAATCATTATTCTCTGGTTTGTCAGCTGAAGCTAGACCACATTTAATGGTAATGCTATGTAAAATCTGATATGCTGGGAATATATAACATATTTCTGAAGGGCATGATGATAATCAGATTTGTCTAGACATGTAAAGCACATTTTTGATGCAGTGAAGTCCTCCAATTAATTTAATGAGTTTTTGAGACTCATAATAATTTAACTCAGATGTAGTGTGAGAATTAGAAATTGTAGCAGCCACGAAGTTTTTAGCAGAAAGGCCACAGAATTCTTAAAATAATGAGGCCATGTGTTATAAATACTATTGTTGTGTTATTTCCAGTATTTAATATATTCACTAAGATTTTTACTTGATGCAGGTACTTGCCTGTCTGAGGAAGGGTAAATTTAGGCATTGGGCAATGTAGTGTATCTGCTGGTTAGTTAATGGCACACTGTCTCCTGCTGCAGCCATGCAGCTGTGAGCTTTTTCAGTTCATCATGTTTCTCTTGTCTTGATCCAGCACATGCTGGCTGCAGCAATCCTTCTCCAGAGGGGCTGAGGAGTAATGGAGCAGGTCAGGATATCCATGATTTTCCATTGTGGCTCTGCTCTGTAGGAATATAACATTGTCCAAAACAGTACCAGTAAGCTGGTTGCACGTTTTAAAGTTGCAAAGTGAGAGGTGCCACAATTCCAGTTTTAAGCTGGCCAGTGGTATGTTGGTCCAGCAGTCAAATGTCTGCATGTTGCCAGCACTTCAAAGCCATGGAACACCCCCTGGTTTTCATATTTGCCTTTCAGTTCCTCTTGCTTTCCCCCAAAGTCTGGTGTACAACCAGCTAGCAAAAACATGCCTCTGCTGATGAATGTGTTCATCAAAAGCACTGATGACATTTCATTTGTCAAGCTGAGTATCTCAGTCTGGATTAGGTGTGAGTATTCTCCATACTTCGTTTCATCAAGTGGAAAGTGAGGTTTGTCTCTCTCTCTTTTCCATCTCTGCAGACTGCCCGCAGACACTGTAACACAATGTGAGCTGGCACAGGAGACTTGGCTGTGGGGGATTGAGGGCAGTCTGTCTCTGCTTGCCTGCCTGTGTCCATCAGCTGGTTTGTCTGACTGCACAGGAGCAGTGGATCACTGAGGAAGATGAACTGGTCCATGGAAAGGACAGCCCCTGTCCCAGAAACACCCCAGCTAGGCTGGTCTCTAGCCCCCACTGCTGTGGCAGACCCTGCCCTGACAGATCTGTGTGAGTTCCCCTCACTGCCTCCAGCTCCCATTCCTAAGGGAGCAGACAAGTCTTGCTGTACTCAAAAAGACTCACCCAGAGAATAAAGGCTTGAAAATCACAGTGACATTTAAAAAAACAAATATCCATCACTGAAAGATAGACTCACGTCCTTTTTTTCTCCCAGGGAAACTTATAACAACCTGCTTATTCAGCTTGATTGCATGAATATAACTGCTCTTTGCTGCTAATAATAATTACAGGGAAGCATTGCACAAAGAAAATAAAATTTGTCTTCCTTTAAAAGGTGTGGCTTGAAAAGCTTTGATGTGTGAAATCCAGTTCTATCTGGGAGCTATTTGAATTCCCAAAGTAAAATATGCTCAATGTGGAAATGTGTTTCAAAATCAGGAGGAAAATGTGTGACCTAGAAGCCATATAGGAGACAAGGAATTAACTGGAGAAAGCTCCAAATGGAGCTCCAAATCTCCTGGGGGTGACCATAAGAAGGATTTCCAGGAGGCTCATCTGCTTGGCAGTGTCATCACCTAGAGACCTCTGTAGGGATCTAAATGCCAGCCAGAGTGCATGAATAGGAAAGACAAGAGTGGAAGAGTAAACTGCACAAAATAGACAATTAATTTCCTGTACAAAGGTAAACTATCTCCATAGGAGAAAGAAGGAGAAAAATCTTTTAGGCAAAACTGGGATGACTGTTTCTCAAAGAACAGATGAAAATCCTAAAGAATGGTGGAAACAGAATTCAAGGCTTTGGCAGTCTGGGCTTGAACACTTATTAAGTGCATGGTGGGAGTAAATGAGTCGCCACTCTCTGGATGTTCTCCGAGTATCTGTAAGAGAAGGAGTGTTCCCACTGCCTCTGGGGTTTACCAGCATAGGTCTGCCTGTCCCTTTGGAAGCTTTTGGAAGAACTGACACTGCCAAAGCCTAGGCACACATCTTCCCCTTCCACCCTGTGTCCACAAATAGATGTCAGTGTTGCACCTGAGGAAAACCAGCCTGATTGTAAACTTTCATTTGCCAACTGTCTTTTAGCAGTACCTTGGTTCATTCATCTACCTGGCTGCTTTTGTGTGGGTTGCTGCTAAAAGCAGTAGCCCACTCTCCTCTGATGCATATTTCAGCACAGAAGCTTTCAAGATACAGGTGTTTTCAGTGTGAGCTGACATCAGCCAGCTTGTGTGTGTGGCGCCAAAATAGCAGTTCCTCACAGCAGACACCACGCATGAGCCTTGTTCTAAGAGTGGAGGTTAGAGGGGAGTGCAAATAGTTTTTCCTTGGTTAACAGGAAAACCTTGAGGTAACTTCCCAGGGAAGATGAATCCTTCCCTGGGGAATACTGGTGGGCCTTAGCATCATCATCAAATTCATTAAAAGTTGTTCCTCCTCTCTTGAGGTTAAACTGAAATGTGGAATTTAGCAGAGGACTGAAAAAGTTTTCTGTTTCCATAGAGGTCCTGAGCTACAATATTCTTCATACTTGTTGGAAGTGAATCACCTCTGAAGTACTAAAAGAAATTAGTTTTTTTTACTTCAGTTATATTGTTACAGTGTCTTATTCCAGTATTCATCCAGGAATATATTAGTAATTACTAATATTCCAATACAATTATAAAATCTCTTGAGTAAAGAGTGCATGAATAAAGCCATCAAATAAGACAAAGTGCTAATAAAATCTTACACAGCTTGGGGAATATTACCATAATAACACTTGATGAAGAATAAGTAATACATAACAAAAATACAGTAGTACAATGAAAATAATACAACTATAGTTAAGTGTTATTAATTCAAGCCCTTTCTGTTAATGTAATTTGATTATAGTTCGTTCCACTAGGGGTCAAATTCATTCCTGGTGTGACTTGGAGAGAATGTATTCAAGAGATGGATTTTAGGCTTTGGTTTGGGCTAGTAGAATTTTGTGTCATGCTGCTTCTGAAGAAGTTATGAGCACCTTCTTCTGGCATTTGTGTAAACCTGAGCTGCCGTTTTACAGGTTTCTTAGCCTCGTGTCCCTGCACGCCCCTGCTCCTTGAATGCCTTCTAGTGATACCAGCACTCTACTGAAGCAGAAATGTTTGCTTAAACCCGGGCAGCAGAGCCCTCCTGTGACTTGGGGAATACTCGCATCAGTAGGTGGAGCTGTACCGCGCAGCAGGAGCTTGCTTGGATTCTCTGGGTTACATCCACATCAGCACAAGCATTTTGCTGGTACAGGTCAGGGGCGTGCTTTTGAAGAAAACCTGGCGGCTGTGTGTCGCGCTGCACTTCTCCCTGCAGCACAGAGCAGAGGGAACAGCAGTCCTGCGTGATCCTGACAGGACAGGCCCTTCCCATCAGCAAAACAGAGCCTTAGATTAGGGAGTCCCCCGCATAAAGGTGTTCGCTGAGTGTGCTTGAGGTAACACTGATGAGTGTCTGATCAGAAATCATGAAACCATTATTTTTTAAAGTGCCACCTTTGTCTCCTACTAATCAGCTTGTTGACTATCTCATAACGATGAAATGGAACACTTTCAGTACAGCCCTGGGATGTATTGGCTACAGTCAGAGGTCTGCATCTGCAGATTACTTTTTTATTAGGTGTGTTTTCTGCCTTCTCACAAACAAACCATCACTTGCAGTCATTGAATTAATTTTATGTTTGTTTGGGTTATTTGGTAATTTATTCTGTATGACTACTAGTGTTTGAGTGGAATAACTGAGTTCATTAGTCAAACAGTGAGATGGCTTCTTGGAGCTCTCTCTCCATGCTTGCAAATGTCTTGCTAGTATTAAAACTTTATTTCTATCAGTTTTACTAGTCCTTACCACAATTTTCAGTTCTGTTAGGCCACACTGCAGTCTTCATTTTACATACATCTCCTGTTCCACAGAAATTGTCTTATGCTGTTGAGATCTGATATTATTTTTATTGCTTTAGTAGCTCTTAAAAGCCATGGTGCCCCATAAAGCAGGCACTGGAACTAACACAGTAGTACATCCTAAGCTTTCCTGTTTTAATTCTGATCAACACAGCAGAACATGTAAAAATGTAGTATTTCATTTGTCTCCTTTATTGCATTTATGTACTGGACAGATGGATGTTTTGATGATTCTTTCACTGTAACTACAAAATCCTTTTTCTGTTCACTTTGATGGATGATTGCTCCATTTAGCACATTCCTGAGCTAGATTCTTCACTTCCAGGCTAATTATTTTACAAGGTGCAATGGCTAATCTAAACTGTTATGTCATGCTGTCAATACCTGAAATCCATTTTTTTTCCCACTTACAGATACACCCAACCAAACATTCAGTGCAAAAAGATAATATGAAGGACAACTTTCATTCAGCTGTCAATCATATTGCTGTGTAAACCAGGTAACAAACATCAATGAAGTAGCAATCACATCTCTATGACTTTTTCTTAACTCTTTCATTCATCTCAGTGCTTCTTTGCCACAGTAACATCTGAGAAGACCTACACTTACCCACTTACAACTATCATCTCAGTTATATGAAATACTGCTTCAGTAAGGTTTTCTTTTAAAAACAATCATCCCCTTTTTCTGCCATCCCATACTCTCCCAGCCAGTGTTTTTTCTCCTTTTTCTCTAAGAGAGGCATTAACTTGAAAAAAACTTCTTTCCAGGGACTTCATACTGACCAAGATATCTTAATCTTCCATTTGCTAGGAAAATCAGACTAAATGATGTAGATCTCAATATTAGCAATGAGAACTTGATTCCCTGCCAACTAGGTATGTCTTGCAGTAGGCTGATCAAAGATTCCAACATGCCATCGTGAAGCCCATGTCAGCAAAGCCTCAGGTGATTTAAAGCCCTAAATTAGCATGTATACTTGAAAAATGTATTTTGGAAGAAAGTCTGAATGCAATCAGCAAGGACTATTGCAACACTCTGGTTGTCTAAAGCAACAGAAATTGTGCTGTACCCAGATTTTGCCTCCATCACTCTTGAGCAGAACTGAAAGAGGATGTGGACCTAAAGAAGGCACCACTTACAGCAAGGAAAATTCCAGATAAACTGTAGGAAAACAGGTTGGACAATCATTCAATCAGGCTGCCCATTAAGGTTGTGGAATCTCTGTCCTTAGAGATACTCAGTTCTATACTGGCCATAACCCTCAGAAATTTAATCTAGTTTTGAAGCTTGATCTGACTTAAAATTGGTGATAGTGCAATGGACCAAATGACCTCCAGAGGTCCCTTCTAACCTACATCTCTCTGATTCTGTGATTATAAAACAGTTGATGAGTTGGGGTGAGAAAGTAGAAATTGGGAGGATGAAGGGGAAAAGACAATGCTAGTTTTGCTCTCTACTGTAAACAGTTTTCTTAGGTTCTTATTCTGTCTTGGGCTGTTACAGAAAATTTAAGAAATTGCTGCTGTGTCCAATTGACTCAGATTCACAGTGCTTACAGCAGTGCAATGGCAGCACATTTTAAAAAGGGAGTTTTTTAAAAGTATTTGCACTTCTTAGCATGCATTTTCTTGAATCTTGTTGAGTTTAACAGTGTTAAGAGCTAGATGTATAGGAATATAATCTTGAAATGTAGCAGGAGTATGCATAAAGATAGACCATTTAGAATCTATCTTCCAAACAGAGTTACCTGTAAAACAAGAGCAAAGATACTAATTACAATGTCTGCTTTTGGCATGGTTGAATATTTTCTGTGGAAGAAAGACTAGATGGAGTTTTTAAGTCACTTTGGTAGTCAACCTCAGCCTGATGACTTCTATCCATTCCTATTGATTTTTACGTCCATTCGTCAATCACTTGTTTTGTAACTGAATCTGCACATGGTTTCTAGCTTAAAACTCTAAATTTTGAGATGCAATAATGCCTTAAATGGATAATTGCAGTTCAGAGCAGAAGAAAAAGTAGGAAAGTATTGTGGTGATTATGCTGATTTCTCATGTTTGATTGTCTCGTTTGCTTACAAGTCTTTGAAAACAGTGCTTAAAATCCTTGGGCAAGGATGGTAGGATGGTGGTCAGTGATCTAAAAATAGCACTGAGAACATGCGCAGATTTAGCAGTGACACTGGTGATTCATGATTTATCTGATTCTTCCACTTCAAAAAATATTTTCTTGCATCTCTGCATGGCATCAACTTACATCTTCTCTCCAAGATCTGCTGCATTAAAAAATCAGTAGAGCATAAAGTTCTTCCATTTTCAAAATAATAGGAACCCGGGATTTTCTGGATTTCATATTTTTAAATTCTCTGAATGAGATCTCTGCTTATATTGTACTTTTGTATCATTTAATTTTTCTTCCTAAAATATGCTGATCTAAGACAGACTATGTGAAAAGACCCGTAGTAGTAAAAATTGAAATTATTTATGTTCCAATCAGTATTTTTCCTTAGAAATGCTCTGCAAACATAGCAGCACATTTCACCCTTTCACATTCATGGCAGACAAAGAATATATTTTCATTCAGTGATCATTGTAAGGGAAAGTCACTAAAGTGACATTTCAGTGTAAATTTATGATTTATTAAAACAGTTGAAATGTTCTGCTAAATCACTTCCCTCTTTCCTTTCCCTTGTGCCTTCTCCATCTTATTCATGTATAGTTCTTTTCTTCCTTACAGGAAAAGTCTCTGTGCTATCCAATCTGACAGCATTGCCATCCATGTGGTTAATGACTTCCCTGATTCTGAGTGAGGGTTGATGGCATTGAAAGCAATGGGAAATGACTATGAGAAGTAATTTTAATCTACTTAATTGAACACAGCCAAATGACAGTTACCAAAATGAAACTCCAGTGTAGTATTTCCAGCAGATATTTATGTTTATGGCTCTGTGTCTGTCCTTATGGTTTAGTGGTTAACCAGTAACTGGTGCCATCACTGTAGAGGCAGCAGAACTGAGCTGTCTTTTCCCCTCCTCAGGGTGATGCCATATTTCTGTTACCAGCAGAAGAGTTTCTGTAGGGAATGTGTACACTCATCCAGACCCCTATGCTCATGTCCTTTATGTTGGATGTAAAGGATGTTTCAGGGCAGTCCTCGCCACACAGTACTTCCAGCAGGGCTGGGCTGGCCTGCACGTGCACAGAACAAAAAGCCAAAAGTGTCAATGCAAACTTTATTTCTGTGACTTTGCACAGAAACTGAGGCTCCAACTTTGTTTGAGTAAGGAAGGGTATTGGTGCCCATCTCGTGATGACTCAAAAGCAAGTCAAGAGCTGTCCTGATTATTATGCTTTGCACATTGTAATGGTTGGCTCATCCTAAGACCAGATATAAAGATTTGTGCTAAAAAATTAACCCAGAACCCATCAAAAACAGTGAGAGTTCTGCTGAGTATAGGTGGGCTCAGATTTTACAGGTCCTGGTGAATATTTTGTCTCACCTGAATAACAAACTGACAGAAGAATAAGGGGATTAGTGTCTAGGGGCAGGGAGATTTGCCATAGCTCTGTAACTTCTTTCATTCTTCTTCAGTTTGTAATTAAAGGGATTTTGGAGGTTAAGAAGCATTAAATGAAGAGGTCCTATGGCTGCTCTCCCTCCAGAGTTCCCTCTTGGTAGAGAGGGCTCCTTTCTCCCTTTATGCTGTTGATTGTTTTAGGAAGGCCCTGCAGTCCTGTACTGTAATTGTTGCCTTACTAAGGAAAGTTCTTACATACTTTTTTTAGAAGCTGCTAAAATGCATGTACATTTAGCCATGGAGCCCTAGTTCCCCTCTTTGCACAGACAGGAGTGGCTGTGTTTGATTAGCAGCCATGACTGGCAGCCAGAAAATAGCTCACAAAATCAGTGGTAAACAAGGATACTTTGATCCTGAGACTGTGTGGAGAAGTAGCCTTCATACCTTGTTAACAAAGTCTCAGCTGCACATATCTCTGCTTGGTAACAAATGACAGTCAAAGATATAAAGTTTCTGAGTGACACCCTGCACCACTGAGCCCCTCCACTGCCGCTGCCATGGACTGGGAATACAGGGATCTTGGCCCCCTGCAGGCACCACTCTTTACTATTTCATTTAACAATATATCTGACTTCTGTCCTTGGATTCCTGAGCATGGGCTCTTCCTGTTACAGCTCTAAAGTCTGACAGAAGGAAAATTTGCTTTTATCCCTAAAATGTGACTCTGATCACACTTCAAGAGTGGATTTGTTGCTGAAGTAGGGACTATTTTTGACTTTTTCAGAGAAGCAAGCCAGAAATTATTTAACATTGGCAAAGTAGACACATTTTTATAATGGGAAAGAGTCATGTTTCTACAGTTCTTTGTGATAGCAAACCAAAGATACTGTTTTTTCTATATCTGATATAAAAAATGAATTTCTTTTAGCATATTCCTTCAAGTCAGTGCTGTAAAATCAAAAGAGAGTGTGTGCATTTTTATAATACATGAGTCAGTTGGTGTCGTGTCTTCCGTTAGAAGTAAATCACATCAGGTGCTGCTTATGCCATTACTTTTCTAAGAGTACAAACAACATATTATTTTGAACCTCAGCAGACAAAAGTGCAGTGCATCTGCTTCTCCCAGTTTAATCAACTTTCCATGGAAGATGTTTTGGCATTCAAAGGCCATATATTTGTCAAGGTGCATAAGGATTAACCTAACTAAAGTTTCATAATCCTATCCAAAGGGTCTGTAATTCAGGTGGCAGGAGAAAAGGGGAGGTAGAGAATGAGAAATATTTTTAATTAATAAACTAACACATCTGATATGTGTATTTTTGCGACAATAAGTCAGGTTCATATTGAAATCAATTGGTTCTGTGCATGTTTCAGAGGGTCTCATGGATAATTGCCATGTTGAACAAATCTTGAAGGTCTCTTTCATGTGACAGTGTAGCTGGGTGTTTGTAAATTTAACTTTTGGTGTGTCATTTGAAATGGTTCCTATTAACCTGGGCCCTAAGGTGGTGCTTTAAGACAGTGAGGTTCCCAAGTAGAAGACACAAGACAGAAGTAGAAAATGGCACAGAATTTTTTTTTAAGACAGATTTATTTTTCTTTAATGAACAGTAACTGAAGACCTGTTATTTAGCAAATCCAGATTCAATGTGTGTAATTACAAGTGGAAAATACCTTGGTGATAGGAACCTCTTGTCCAACAGGAAAATCCTGACCCTACGTCAGAAGCCTCCAGGACTGGCCCAGCAGCAAGGTTTTGGGTGAGATGGGGACTACTTTTTGTTCTGTAAATGTAGATATAAATATTTAGCAGCTAAATCCTAACCCTGCAGCAGTTTGATATTACCACATGGTGTTGATAGAGTGCTTAGTGGCAAATGGAAAAAAAAAAATCAGCTATCATGCATTTCTTTTTATCACTACAATCACTTTTGTGTGATGTGGTTAAACTTTTGTATACAAATAATCATTTTTATGATTTCTTGAGTTTTTAAAAATTTTGTTCCAACTCATTTTTCCCTTATCATTCATGATCAAATGCTGTATTAGTATTATATAAGCATTTTAAATTATAGTAATTTGGATGATTTTATTACAAATGTCTTGTGTAGTTTCCCTTGTTCTTTCTATTTGTGTCTGCTGAAAGACCATAGTAACAGAATGATTTACTAAATCCATTTGAGAATCACACAATACTTATTAACCAATGTTCCATGTTGCTGTTTTACCAGCAAAATGTGAAGTACAAAAAGTCAGACAGAATAAGGAAATACATTGAAATGTCCTTAAATCATATGGAACATAGCTGTTCTAAGTGTAATAGGTGATAGAGCAGATGGGTGAAATAAAGTGAGTTATCTGCCAGCAGCTTCAAGTCAATTAACCAAGAAAGCATGTTTACCATATTTTTATTTCTATTTCTGCCAGAAATGAAAACCCCAGAAGGAAAAAAACCCCTCCATATTTAATAAGAAACATGCTCAGTTTTGTAGGCCTTTTTTCCCCCTTTCATAAATCTCTGTAATCCTCTTCAATGGTGTGTGTAGGTGTTTATAAATACTGTGAAGGAGCACCTCCTGGAAGAGCTTCTGGCAGCTGGGAATTGGCTCCAGTGCACACAGCAATGTTATCAGTGCTGTAGGTTTAACTGCAGTACTTCATGCTTTCAGAGAGCAATATTCAAATGACTTGTCAGGATAAACTTTGTATTATGCATTAGCTGTTAGAAAAGCTGGTACTGGAGTGAGAATGCACAAATACCCCTTTCTCCCTCTCCTGACCTCAAAAGAGTGGAAAAAAATATTTGCACTTTGCTCCATGGATTGCAAGGGGTGAGAGACTGCAACAAAAGCTCATTATTTCTTCTTGTCCTTCTTATGTTTTTGAGTGTAGTGAAGACAGTGACTCTAAAAATTAAAGTTTTATGAGGCAGTTTGTAAACCATTGAGTATTGCTCCATCAAATTTATTTTTGGACTCTGTCAATAATTCTTAGTCCATGACCCATCCAGTCCAGCTTATCTGCAGTTGCCTACAGCCACATTTTGCTGCTTCCAATTCAGACAACTAAACCCCTACAGAGTACTTCCCTGCCAAGTCTCCTTTACAAAGCCAGCTGCTGCTGCTGGGACCACCTTTATGTGGTGCCTGTAGGATTATGGCACACACAGTACAGATGTGTGCCTACAACCCCATCCTTCTGAGTTGTACAGTGAGATAAAGTTGGCAATATCCACTTAGAAATGTTGCAGGATAAATATAATCCTTATGAGTACACAGAATGTCTGAGGACACAGCTCAAGTGTGCCTCTTGAGTACAGTGACCTTCTGAGGACGTGGCAGGGTGGCTTTAGGTGGTATCAGCTGTCTCTTTCATCATAACTGGCTCCCTCTACTATGTTAAAGGAAGATTGGGAACAGGTATGTGTAATGGCCAAAGATGGAATTGTGCAGGGAGAAACACTTCACAGATTCCATGCTCAGAACAATATAATTTCTGCTCTGGAAACACTTTGAGTACAACATAGAGATATTCTGAAAGAGGCTTAACTTGCAGGCTGTTGAGACAGAATTGGTGGACTGAGGGCTGGTAATGGGAGAAATAGCTGAAATAGTATGAAACCCTAAAGTACAGTAACAGGATGTATTTTCCAATGTAAAACTTTTATGATTGCTGCTTTTTGGAGTAGGATGAAATCCCGGCTGATTTGCAATTGGCAGTTTGTTATAGCAGCTTGTCTTGAATTTCTCATGAGCTGAGGCAGTTGTTTTGGTTGGGGGTAAACAGTCCCCCAAAGGGAAGAATGGTACTAACTAAATCAGAAAGAACTGCTTTTTCTACTTATTTAACTGGAATTTTATTCTAATATCATTCAGTCCTTCTGACGTCCATCTTTTTCCTCTGGATAATTTTAAAGAAGCATGCGTACTCAAAGCTAATAAAAAAATGTTTTATTGAAGCAGTTTTTGTAAAGAAAAAAGTTTCTGTTTGGTAGTTCTTCTCCCATCTCCATTTTATCTTCTACTTTGAAGAAACTTTATTTTAAAGTGAGGAAAATTATTTTGGAAAACATTTAAATGTCTTGTTGAAGAGCTGCAGAATGCAGTGCCTTGGGTTTTGCTCCTATTTAAAAAGTCTGTGCATAAATTAACAGAATGGAAACATTTATAATTTATTAACATGTTTTCACTGTGGACTTGTGTTACAAAAATTCTGATTAATTGAAAAATCACAATATGCCTTTTTTTTTCCCAGCTTGGAATTAAACCACTTCATTTTCCAGTCACCACTACTTCAGAAAGAAGTAATATGGAAATGGGTAGGCATAACAGCTACTGAAATTCTCTGGGATGCCTCTTTAAATTTATTTCCTTTTCTACAGTTTCGATCAGTTGTGATTACATTTGATTTTGCTGTGCTTTGGGACAAATGATGTATTTGATCATGATAGCCCACTATTTTACACTCCCACCAGCAGGAAAATATTGATTATCACAAAATTAAACCAAAGCCCATAACATTAAATGATAATAATCCCTGGGGTTTTTTTGTCTGTCTGCTACTCTGTGCACTCCCACCAGCCTGACCCTGGGAGGTAAAATTTTAATAAATTTTCTAATATTCTGAATTCAGACTGAGTCGGTTGCAGTCCCAATGGTGGATTTACTACCAGGAACTTTTTGGGGGGCTCTGCACAGCCTTGTGCTTGGCATTGCACAAACACACAGTGAGAGTTTGTGTCTGACCTAAGAAACTACCTCAAAGCTGTGCAGGCAAACACATGAAGCAGAAGCCAGAGCTGAGACTAATTAATCTAGTGTGCTGACTCCAAACATCAATTAGCTGGGAATAAATTTTAATCCCTGCTTGAGCCAGGCAGGGTTTCATTTGGTATCAAGAGGTGACAGGCTGTATCATTCATTTTCCACACTTTGTGTTCTGGGAAGAGGCTTATTATATTAAGTCCTTATCTTTTTTGGATTTTGTACAGACCCAATCACCTTGTTTTTGGGAATACAAGTAAAGCTGCCCAGTTCAAAGAATGCTTTGTGTTATTTCTTCATTCTTGTCACTTGCCACACTTTCCAGTAGCAGCAGTAAGCACCACACTACTGGTTTGAGGTCATGCACCACTGAACGATATGCTGCAGCCTGAAAAGCACAATCCCAGTGAAGCCAGGAGGCTGCCACAGCTCATCCTTGAAGAGCTGGATGGTTTCAGTCAAAGTGAAAAATGTACAGCAGTAAAACATATATTAACACAAATCTTGAAGTCACATATTAATCTAATACATAGGAAGAAAATTATTCTAGAGGCATCTGAATTGGCCTCTGTCTGTGCAGGAGCCCATACTGGCCTGTGAGTCCTGGTTTCAGTGCTGTCCAAATCACTTTTAGAATTCCTTTTTCTGCAGAACTGGGGAATAATAGTTACTGTGCAATTGGATGTAATGTCTTGGGTTGTGAAGGGCAGAGAAATATTAAGCACAGTTGGCAGAACAGCTGGGACTTGAACAATTAGCCTCTAGACTCATAGATAAAGCTCTCTTCCTCAAAGCCCTAAGATGTTTTGAAGGGGATTAGTTCCTCATTCTCATTTTGCTTTGCAAAAATTGTGTGAAAGTTGCAAGATTATATATAGCGACAAAACAGCCTGTAGCAGTGACCAGAATTATGTTACCTGTGATTAATAAAAAATGACAACACTATCTGTATGTGGCCTATTTCAGCAGGAGGAATCCAAAAGTTACAAGCACAGAGCCTGGTCTTTATCCTGCTCTCTGTGCTGAAGGAGTCATCACTTTACCTAGTGCAAGAACAGGCCTTTTGCAGAACTTTGCAAGCTACACATGTGGCACAATTAATCTCCCACTGTACTGTAGCCACTCCATGTTTGACACACTGTAAGATCCAGCAGCTCCACTTCATCACATTGCTCAAAAATAAAGGACACTAGATGGTTTAAGACTTTGGGACAAATGCTTTCTCTTCTCTTCTTTTGGTTACTGACTGACCTACAGGGCCAGAGGATCCCGCTGCAAAAGGAATTTGTGGGGCATGAGCCCAAGCTTTGTGGCCTGCAAGAGCTTTCCCATCAGCACCTGCATGCTGAGAGAGTGCCAGGGAGGTGAACTAGGGTAAAAGTTAAGCCCTTGTGCATGGCTCTGCAGGGTTTCTAAGGTCCTTGGTCTGAGGGTGTCATATGGGATGATCTTCTGGAAGTTGTAGTAGTTGATAATTTGCCCTCAGTTATTTTAGCTTTAATTTCTAGCCTCCAAAATGCTCTACACTCTGTAGAGCAAAAGATAAAAGTGACTATTAGCTATACAAGTTCCTGGGGGTTTTTTGGTTTGATTTGATTTGGTTTGCTTTGCTTTGGTTTGGTTTTGGGGTTTTGGGGTTTTTTGGGGGGAAGAGTGTGTCATTGATGTTTGTTTGTTTGTTTGTCTTTGTTTTGTCTTTGTTTTATTTTGGTTTTTTCTTTTTAGTTTAGTGGGTGTTTTTTTGTTTTTTTCCTTTCCCTGTCCTTTTCAGCAAATGCAACAATTTCAACATGTTCCTTACTTGGTTTCTTTTGAAATCAGGCACCTTCAGCAACTTGATGCCCCTTTCTCATAGCACCAAGGAAGTGATTCATTACTAACTGAGAGAGACACTGTGCAATCAGTATCTGTTATGACTTGATTCTGCTGTGCTGTTTTACTTGCCTTTTCTCTAAATAAGAAAAATTCCTGTGAAGTGGGGGTGGTGTCAGTTTTGTGATCAGATTCAGCCTGCAGCAAGATAAACATGGAAATGGTAAGGAAGACCTTATATTTACTCTCTGAAGCTTTTTGTTCGGTGTAAGATAAAGGTCACTTTAGAGAAACATGTCAAGAATTCTAGTGAGGCTGGCTGACATCTAACATAACCAGAAAACCAGGAGGTTTAAAAGGGATTTAAAACAGCAAAGGGAAAAAGGAAATATTTTAAAAATATTTTTTAGAAATCTACAAGTTTGCTTTTTGAATATAAGGACATTCTATCTGAGTCATGTCTTCTGAACTGCAGAAAGATTCAGGTATAAAATGATCTCTTCTCTTACTGTTTAGAGATGCAACACAATGAACCCACCACTTTCCCCTCCCTTGTGTTTTCTAGCCATGGTAAACTTGGTAAAGTGAGGTGACACTTCGCAGATATTTATATGCTGGATTTCAAAAACAAACATACAGCTTTAAAGAACAAGCCTCAACAGAGACAAGTAATAATACAATTTTATTAATCATTTCCTGAACCCTCTGTTTCCTTTGGCATGTCTCATTCCTGCTGAAATTGGAAGAATTGGAATGTAAGTTATTGTAGAGGTTACAGTAATCAGGATGTGTAAATTTAAAAAGAGCCTTTTAAATATTTTTGGGAGTGTGTAAAATGTGCTTCTTCCCCCATCCTTTGTCTGATGCAGAATGACATTGATTTTTTTCTTTGATGGTCAAGGTTTTTGAGTTTGCACCCTAACAGGACCACTAGGTATAAAGGCAGAGGAAGCTCTGATTTTGAAGCTATTAGCTTCTTATCCAGTAGGTGTATCAGAAGTCCTCTGGTTCTGGAGAGCTAAATTGGTGAGGATTTGAGATGCAGCACCATTTTCAAGATACAGCACCATTTTCATCTGATTGACAGGGAATCTGGTGAAAAGCCGGCCTTGGTCATCAGCCTAAATCAAATTAACAGCTTAAGGGTCTCTTTCCTGTTCTAATAATGTCACAAAAGCACCACCATGACTGTTGACAGTGGCTGCTCTTTGTCACTGAGCATAGGTGCACATTAATGTGACAGAGCAGGATGCCCTTTTGAGGGGCACTGGCCTGTCTGGGAGCATTGCCTGAATTGTTACTTGTATTTACTTCTCTCTTAAATGCAGAAGCAAGCCTGACCTGCCTCTCCAGCTGCCTTGAAGACCTTCCATGAACCAAGTGGATGAAGAACATGTAAGAATTTTACTTGGCACTCTCAGAGGACACCTCTGACATATGACCCTGGATAGTGCAGCTCAGAAAGGGTATTTACAGCTCAGATCAGCTTGGGTCAGGCTAGCATTACCTACGTCGTGGCAGTTCATGCATTTATAATCTGACAACTGAATGATCAGTTTGTTAGTTAAAATCAAATGTGGTTTTAAATCCAGCTGGCAAAATACAGACTTATGTCAGCCAGACATTTCCTGTTGCAATGGGTACCCTGCACCCTGGCTGCTAGGATGTGTTGTCCTTCTCCTAACAGCAAACTAAAATATTCCAAGTTTGAGTTATTTCTGATGGGAAAGCCAAAGCTACTTAGCTTTCCCAGCTAGCTGCCAGGTCAACCTGTCCCTCTTTCCTCCACTGGTATGTGCCCCCACCCTCAGGCACCAGGTTAGCTCCCTCATCACCACAGTGCCACAAGTCTGCCATGGGTGTATTGCTGCACAAGATCTTGCACCCATCACTCTTACTTCACAGCTTGTCCTTTCCAGCTGGTCCTGCCAACACTGTGATGGTGGCACTGCCTAACTCCTGAATTAGATGATAGGGATGAAAAGGTTATCAGTTTAGGGTCACTCGCTGAAATTAAGCTACAAAATGATTGTATTTGCCTGCTAGATCTGACATCATGGGCAAAAGTTGTTCCAAGAACTTCTTGGCTATACAGGACATGACTTCTCCGTGGTTTAGGATAGGTAACACAGCTTCACTGCCACTTCTAGGACTCCAGGAGTGCAACTGACTACAGCATGGCACAGGAAGGCTTCAGGACATGCCCATCCTTGTTTCTGGTGATGCTTTTAGCTGCAGCCTGGTGCTAAGACAGTCTGAAAACTGCTCTAAAAGATGACTCAGAAATGTGTGACATGGCTGGCCTAAGAAGAAAGAACAAAACAGTAGGAAGCTACACGCAGGCACTGAAAATTGGGACCAGAGTGCCTGAATGTGTCAGCAGGCAATAGTACCAGTGGGCATTTTCATGCTTTTTGCATTTCAGATTGATAAACATTGTATTCAGTCATTCACCAAAGCTAATAAAAGATGCTGGTAGCAGACTTTGAGACCAAATTCCTTTATTCAGAGAAGATACTCCACAGAGGCAGTCAAAACATTCACGTCCCCTAGACACTTCTTTCAAAGTACTTTTATGCTCAGTCACCATCTCTGAGACGTTAAAGGGCAGTTCAGTCACATTTTTTATGGAATCCTTGCCCTTTCAACTTAAACTGCCTACAGGGAAGGCAGCTCATTCTGGCTCCTTGGAATGTAAACAGTAAGGACTGGTTTTGAGCACCATTTTTTCCCTTCAAAACTTCTAACTATCATTTATAATAAGGTTTTTCATTGTATTTTAAACCTTCTCTACTACATTAATTTCCATACTCTGCTGAAGTATAGATTGTCATGACCCAATATTCTGCTCTTTCACAGAAATGTTTTTATTAGTGATAGCTCCTAAGTGAGCCACAGGACTTCCTTCCTTGTACAGGGGCAAGAAATAAGGAGCTTTTGCTTATTTCCAGCCTTCCATCCGTCATCCTCAGGCACAGAATGATGGAGAGCAGAGGTCCACTCCTCCAATGCACTGACTCACTCCCCTCTTCTCAGTGGCACATAAGTCAATAGCATTTACTTCCTCTGTGAAGCATAAAAATCACTTTTTTTTAAAATTTTTTTATAGCTCACAGGCAACAATATTTCTTTTCCTGCAACTGGTCGTGTACCTAGAACATAATTACATTCTTAGCAGTTAATTTTAGGAAGGAGGATAAATAGTGGGCTGTCAATATTATCTCTGTATTTAGCATCTTTGTATGGTCCAGTTTTGTTCTCAAATCTTCATTATTTGACAATGGTAGATAAATACTTCTTTCTCCCCTGTTAAGTAACAAGACTCTCATTTGAACAGCTGATTGCTCTTAACAAAGTTACTGTAAGAAAACCACTCAGAATTCAGGGAGGACCAACCTGTTTTTGGTGAGATGTTACTTTCTCTGGTGGGCTTGTATGTTTTATACAGTTAACCTGGGATCAAGCAGCCACTAAGAGAAGGGATCTTCTCATCTTTGTATCATTTATTGAAATAGCTTTGTGCTGAGCAGGTTGTAAGGGGAGATGTGTGCCGAGTAGCAGCCTCCTTTTCCATAAATTGTTGGATTTTAGGGAATGTGAAGAAATAAATACACACAGAGAATGCTGAGGGCTTTTATTAGCTGAAGTATTTTGAGAGAGCTTAGGTAAATGGAGATGGTTTTGTTCTGTAGTCTCTGACTCTTTCTGACTGTAGTCTCTGTGGAGAAGAGAGATCCAGGTCACCATTACTCAACTCTTTTTATTGACAGTGCAAAGAGGGTATTAAAGGACACCATAGATTTTAATAGGTTTCTGTATTTGCTCAGCACCTGGTTAGCATTGATGCAAATGGACACACTTCTTGTTTTTTAACAGTAGTGCAAGCTGTGGCATTTTGTCTGCTTCCTCTTTGGTGTTGCTTTCCTTTTACTTTCAGAGCCATAGCTCAGGACAAGTTTGACTCAATGCTGAACCCTTAACCAGCTTAACCAAAAGAAACCTTCCCACAGTGCATATGAGACAGAAGCAACCCTTCTAGTGAGGGACATCAATGACTTCAGAAAAACCAGCAAACCAAAGAGAGCACTGAGGCAGCACTTGTGGGCTGATGGTGATCAACATCTGACACCACATGTTGTCCCATAGACCAGCCATGGGAACTTGTGCTGGTACTGGCCTAGACATGCATGGGAACACTTACACCAAAGCCTCCTTATTCTCTTGTGGACAACTCTTGTAGGGCTCAAAGAAGTGATCCCTCATACCACCCCAAACATCACACAGGACACCTGAAGCCTCAGACTGTCCCGTTTCATCGCTCTCTGCTGCTCATAGACTTTCCTTTGTGTTTCTTTCTCTGGTCACCAGACAGGGATCCCAACCAACTGCTCCCCGGGAAGTCCCTCCAACATTCCTGAAAGACTTGTCTTGATGACCAGGCTTCTTACCACCTGCTGCAAAAGGGATGTAAGGTAGTCTGCTCTACACCTAGAGCTGTCCTTAGACATCCCATGCTCAGCCTGTTAATCCAGATAAGCCTTTTTCTTTTTAAAAGTTTTAATTTACATTGTAGCATTACATAGATAAAAAAAAAAAACAAAAACAACCCAAAAAAACCCCCAAAAAAAAAAAAAAAAAAAACCAAACCAAAAAACCCAAACCCAAAAACCCCACAAAAAACCACAAAAAAAAACAGAAAAGAAAAAAAGCTTTCTCTTGCTTCTTTGTGGTAATTTAATCTCATCTTACATATTCTAACCCCAGTAGTTCCTGATCAAGGAGTTGGAACCTTGTGTTTTGTTTTCAGTATTCTCTGAGCAAAGAAGTAAGTCTGACTGGCATTGAAATAAAGAGGAGCCAGCTTTCCAAGACTAAAATAGTTTATCATCCTCTGCCTTTCTCAGTAAGTTCTAAGCTTTTAGCTGTTCTTTTAATGGCTGCTCTGAATAATTGGTTTGTTGTTTACAAGCAGAGATGTAACTGTCAGGCTTGTTAAGGGGTTCTGGTCCTATATCCATTTTTTACCTATATTACTGCTGTCTCCTATTTCTTTCCTAAGACCTCTAATTGCCATTCCCAGCTTGTGCTGCCATTAGTTCCCTGTGCCTTTTACCTGGTGCTGCTGTGAACTCACCACAACAGTGATTGAGGAGCTCTCCTACCTACCTAAAGTTTTGCAGATGAAATTGAATACATATCCCCATCTGCAAGGCTTGGGAACTGCCATACTCTCAGTTTCAAGAGAGAGAAGCAGATTTTGACAAGCATCCAAAATACAAGTGTCCCAGAAACTGCTGGAAGAGACAAGAATTAGGCTCTCAAATACTAGGAAAATAATATTTTTTGTTCCAGACAAAATATTTGATAAGAAGAGAGCTGAGTTTTGACCTCTGACTTGTCAAGTTTTGTCCTTAAGACCTCAACAGAAGGGCATTTTTCCAGAACAAGCTCACTGATAGGGAGAAAAGAGAGATTGCAGTATAAAGAAAGAAGAAAGGATTAAAAGGTAAAAATTAAATGGAGAAAATCATTGTCTTTTCACTTTGAACCTTCCGCCAAATCCTTTGATCTGTTTTTAGAGCTGTGCTCTCTCTGCTGAGGAAGATGAAGCAATGTCCCTTTCAAACCTTTGCAGAGGCATCTGTTGTTTGGTTTGTTTATACCAGACAGTCCAATTCATTATCTCTCTTTGCTCCATCAATATACCAGGTCTGGGGGAAAGGGGAGAGGGGAAAGACCAGCAGTCGTTAATGCTAATGCAGCTTGATTAGTGTGGGAAACCAAAGCATAAACTGTATTTTTGAGAGCTGACCCAGCTACTATCATGAAATCCTTTTCTTGCTCTACAGCATGATGCTAAAAAATATCAATTGCTTAGATTTCAGATCAGGATTATGTTTTCATTCCCATTTATGTAGTAGCTATTAAACAATTTTATGAGATTTTACAAGGACCAAATTTTGCACAAAAGTAGTCCCACTGAGCTGGATTTCAGCTCAGTAATACAGAGGTAAATGCAGATTAGCTCCTTCAAAGGCAGTAGAATAATTCCAGATTTACTCTGGTGTTTTATTATGACTATTTCTATGAGGGGAAAAAAAAAAAAAGAAAAAAGACAAAAAAGACAGAAAAGACAAGCAGGCACTTGCTTAAACTCTCCTGAGACTGTCTGGAAGATAACTGTATTCAGGTTATCAGGCATGATGGTATGGAAGGGAGGAAAAACTGACTGTGAAGGTTTTGAACCAACAGTTCTTAGAGAAGTAAAATTTTCAGAGATGCCAACAGGGAGTTTGGTGAGGAGTGAAAGATCTCAGTACTGCACATAGGTCTCTTAGAACACCAGCAGAGTAATTGCACAGGGAAACAGGGTGACTGCTGTGAGCAAATTCACAGATTGTTTAGGAGAAACAGTACATTTAATAGGTAGGAAAAGCTGACTTTAAAACACTGGTTTTTACTTTGCATTTCAAGTTAGCTTATAACCCAGCCTAGCATTTAGATCACAACATACCAGCCTGAGAAACTACTGCCTGGGAAGACAGCCAAGAGCTAAGAAAATTAGCGAAGGGAGAAAACACATTCTGTAAATGCTGAGCTTCAGAGAAGGTATGCTCCAGCCTGATATTTTTACAATTTTCTTGGGACTGATATTCATATCCTTAAAGCAGTCTGCTTTTATGTGAACAACAGTTACTTCTTTTGATGAGAAATGAAAGGTTGTGCACCCCTGGTTCCTTTTGCTTTGCTTCCTCCTGTGCTCACTTCTTTCCCCCTACCAATAACTGTTTTACAGCAGTCTAAGAGTGCTGAATGCAAGTTAAGAGTGACAACTCCTTCCTCCTATTTTGTCACAGACTGCAACTTTAAAAACAAAATGTACAATGAGTGGTCTGCATTTATGTTTATTACTAAGCTATTCTCTAACTGGAGAGAATAATGTACAATTAACTTAGTAATAAACAGAATTATTGAAAACAGAGAAATTTAAAAATTCAAGGAGGTTTTATCTCTGCACTTTATTAGCCTGCCAAGATGAACAGTTATATGCCTTTTAAAAATAACAACATGATAATAACTCTACAAGAGTAGAGCTTGGACAGAAAAAATTCTCTTTGACTATATTGCACAAAAATGACTCAGAAGTGTGTAGTGTCCTCTGAAGATGCAACGCTGTATTTTACAGAGCTCATGCATGTGCCTACAGAAGAATTCCACTTTGGTTAAAAAACATATTTTTAGGATGGAGTTACAGGATAAGCCATAGGGGTGCTAGGTGATAAGGTTTGCATTGTTTAGTGTCCTGTAATAAAACAGGGGAAATAAACTGGAAAAACATGGTTGTTCTAATTTGAATTTACTGTCCAAAGATGTTCATAGATCCTCCCTGTTATGTAAATCAAATAATACTATATGTCAAGATTTATAAAAAGTGAATAAAAGGAGCATAGGTCACACACAGTATTTTCGGAAGAGTATGAACTCCAAGTTGCATCTTAAGGGGAAACATCTGAAATATTATCTTGGTCAAATTAATTGAAAGTCTCTCCAAAGCAGTGTAGCATTAAATTTGTTTTTACCTTCTTAAATTGTGGGGTTTATGCATTAAGTTTGAGCACATCCCAAAAGTTTGGCCAACAAAGTAGTCCTAGAGTATTAAGAAATTGAGATTTTTTTCAGCTAAAGGAAGGAATATGCAAAAAGCCTGAAACTGCAGAATGTAAAAGGAAAGAGAGAACATTTGCAAACTTATCAGAACCAACAAATTACTCTACCACTGGCACTAAAAGATTGTGCTGGCATGACCAGTGATGAGTAAAGCTTTTTGAATTGAATATAGTAAAACCTATTCCCATTCCCATATGGGTTGCAAGAAGTTGAACACAGCAGATGCTTAAACACAGCAGAATGTTGTCTCTTCTTAAATGATAAATTGCTTGCTGGTAAAGAAGCCTCACACAAAGTGATTTTATACTCCTATTTTCTGTAAAATATGTGATTGTTTTTGATCATTTTACTTTATTTTATTGCCTTCATATGGTTCTTGTAATAAATTTTCAGCCTTCTTTTTACCAGTAGAGCAGTGAAAAAATAAGAATAGAGTTATATAGTTGCTGAAATTACTTATGTTTGAATATATATATATTTGTAATATATTTTCCCACTCAAAATCCTAATTAATTTATTACCTTAGGTAGGAGATAGCTAAAACTATAAATAGAAACCCTATTTGAATGGCTTTATCTCTTTTTAAAAAGCTCTGAACACAAAAATGAATAATAATGGACATTAATAGAAATACTCTTTGTACAATGAAAACAAAAAGATCAATAAAATGATAACAAAATATAGGTATTTCGAAGTGATAATTATTATAACTACTTTTTTTTTTTTTTTTTTTTTTTTAAATATAATTACCAAAACAAAGGACCTAGCAAAAATTAATCTAGAAGAGGCAGCAATATTTTTCTGACTGGCCATTCTTCTTTCTTCCCACAGCATCCCAGACTGGTTTTCAGGTATAAAACAGAAAAAGTTCTGCTCATATTTGATGCCAGTGAGGCTTTCCTGGAGTGCAGCACAGCTCCATCCTGTTTTCCCAGCCTCAGGTACAGATGTTGTGCTGTAGGTAAGCTATAGGGCCTTTATGCCTACTGCAAGCTGCCTGTGGTGAGACCCCTCTCCAGAGAAGTTGGTTCATTTTTCAGTGTCTGTTCTTTGCAGGAGCCCAAAGGGGATGGAGCAGGCCAGAGCCTGCATTGTATTTTTAGACACTTCAATAAGAAAAAGATACATAAAGTTCCTGCTATGGTTTACAGCAGGGATCCCAGACTTAATTGGCCAGATGTTTTGACAGCTGTGATAGATTACAATTAAAACCTGGTTCTTTTCCATATGCACGACTTGAGAAGTCAGAGGGAAGGACTGAGCTTTCTCCATACATTGTGCACAGTTAGAAAGGACCTTCCCAGGGCCTCTCTGCTGCCTGGGGCTCTCAGCACAGGCTTGTGAGGAACTGCCTGATTTTGCAAACACTGTTAGAAATAAAGCTCTGCACCAGCCCCTCACCTAAGGTTTTCTACATCAGTCCATGTATGCACCAAACCAATGAGAATAAAAATCAAGGCTGGAATATGTAGGATGCCTAGGTATATCCACTGATGTCATAGTCATGGACATAGCTGTGGAAAAGAAGCCTCTGTACTCAGTTTCTCCTCCTTCCCTTGCAGTTTCTGTGGCCAGAGGCCTTTGAGCTATCCTTAATGAAAATGCTTTCAGGTTGTAGAGTAATGACTGGAAGAAGGAAGTGACCTTCCACTACATTGTACAACAAGTTTGTAATAAAATTCCAAAATGCCTTGCTAAGCAGAATCCTGGTTTACTGTGTAGGAATGAGAGCAGAGAGGAGCCTGTTGCACACCATTGTCAGGGAGGGAGCATTGATTTTCACTGCTTTTGGCCAGTGTGCCATGCCTATTTGACATGCTATCAGTCACATTTGACATGAAAATCTTCTTCAGATAAATCTATCTTTCCTACAAAGGAAGGGATTTGATTCCTTCAGACATTCAGAGTTTTTGTCCTTCATGGAAGATATTTAAGAATTCACAGCTTCAAATAATAGCCTGAGAGTCTATGGTAAGAGTCTGGTGGATATGATGATGTCTGCTCCTTGCCTTTAACCACTTTTTTACATTAAAATGGAAACAGGATTACTATTGTATGGTCTTGCAGTTTAATATTTTTCAATATGCTATGAACTTTCCAGTCTCTGTAATAATCAGAGCCCAGAAAATTAGCTGTTTCATGCTCAGGTAATCACTTTTGCAGTAAAGGTGGGTCTAAATAAAGACTCATTTCTGAATCAAACACAATTGTACTCTTTTTCTTGCCTACTGGTCAAATTTCATTGCATTTACACTTAGTTGCTGATAATTATTGTCAGAACAAGCAGAACAAACCCTGTGGCTCCTGACAGGCTAGAAAGCAGCATTCAGCACTGCTGTGCTGAGCTGGCTGGAGGAACCTGTGCTCTCTTACAGCAACTAAATTCCAGTGAGAGGAAAGTTACTCACCATACAGAAGTGTAGAACCTCTCCTACAAGGAGGTCATCATTATTTTTTGGTACTTTGCACCTCAAAAGCTCAAGCCTGAAAGCATGCTCTTTTTCTGTTCTTGTGAAGTGAACCCAGTAGAAGAAAAGCACCTGCTTGTTTGCAAGCATGCCAACTGTGCAGGTATCTGGCACTAACACACATGTCAGAACTTGTTAAACCATTTGGCTGCCTAATACATGAAGGAAATTCCCTAAGGACAACATCTTAGTTTTAGCCTGTGATTTGAATTACCATTGAGCTCAGTTCTATTGTCTTTTCCTTCTCTGCAGTGAAGAAACTCATGTTTAATTCTCACTTGATTTGATGGGCTTTTGATCTGTTTAATTAATCAGAATAAAAAATAAGGAACTCCTAAAATCTATTACCTATTTTGGAAACAATTCCTTGTAGATATCAGAATAGACCAACAAGTCTGATATTTCATTTAAACTTTTAGATACCAGTGGGTTTTCTTTGTGAAAGTAAAGGTTGGAGCATCTGAAGGCAAATGGTGCAAATAAGCAGTGCTGTTCTTCCATAGCCTAGGTACAATTATTGCATTAGCAAACTTTCCAATTAACCTACAATCCACAGCTTGATGATGCAGTGATCACTCAAAAATGTTGCAGCTCTCCCAGAGGAATCTAAAGTGCTAGATGTATTTATCACAGAGTCTGCTTTCCAGTGAGCCAGATACCACTGGAAGTTCATTCCCCATCTGCTTTAATTGAAGTGCATACTTAGGCTGAGTGGTCTCTAGAAAACCTGACAAAAAGTAAAGCCAGCCTCCACAACATGGGGTGCAAATGCATACAGTTGCAGCTGCTTTTGTCTAGAAGTAGCTCAGGCAGAAATCAATATATATGTGAGGCAGAAGGTAACTGTCAGACAATGAATAATTTTGGTCACCTGCCTGTACCCCAACCCAAAATAACTCCCACACTTGGCTGCCAATCTTGCATTTGTTTTGAAAAGATTTTGATGCACCATTAAGCAATCCTTGTGTGTGAGCTACCAGCATAAATCAGCTTTTGTTTGAAGAAAACAGGCTGCTGGGCTTCTCTTCAATGTTTCTGTACTCCAGAAACTGCAGCAAACATGAGTAAACTCCCATATTTGTGCCTTAAATTCTAGGTTGCTCTGAAAGGAAGCACAGGCTGAATGATGTGCAGTACAAGGAAACGGGATGTTCCAGTTCGAGCAAAACAGATGAAACACTTCTAGACCAGGTAGCCTTTGACACTGAATAACAGATGAGCAGCAATATATGACTCAAATAAAGAAATACGCAGAGTTTTTTTCTGAAAACCTTTACTGGTGTAATAGTCCATCAGGCTTGGGGTGTTCTGTTCTTGTTACATTTTTGTTTCATACTTACCTTCTGTCTAAACCATACAAGTAAAACCAGAAAAAATTGGAAATATTCAGGATAGACTTGATTTTTTTTTTTTTTTTTGATGAAGCAGGTTCAATCAGCCATTACTATGTTAAAACCTCCTGTTTCTCTAACCAGTCCTTGAATCATTTGGTCTGCCCAGGAAAATTTTCCCTGTATTTAAAATCTAACATTGTGGATGTTTCAGGTCACACAGATAAGAACAACCCTACTGAGAAATAAATTTTGTTAAAAGTTTTTTAGCACAGATGAGGTCATATCAGTTTCTTTAAAAAATTCAAGTATTATTTGTCTCAGACCATTAAGTTGCATATTTAGTAACACAAATAATTTTGAAAGAATATTCTATTGCTCAAGCCCATATGTTCTTATGTCTACCTTTATGCAGTGTTTCTGGATTTAAGAACCTAGAAACTGCAGAAAATGATGTGCTCCATTATCCATTATGCCATTCAATGGAAATAATCAAAACTGCATTGGAGATTAATCTGGAGCTAGTTTGGCTATCAGATCTTTCTGCAGCGAAAGGTAACCTATCTGGATTTTTTTAAACTATTGAATTAACTACAGAGCATCTGGTAAAGATTCCTTTATTATTATTATTAATATTATTATTTTCAAAAGTATAGAAAATGTTACCCTTTTCTCATTAACACACACAAGACTCAGCGAAGTAATATCCACTGTGGAACTGCATTGACAGAATTTTAAACCTTAAAGGCAGAGCTTTTAAAAGGTAATTTAGTGAGGGTCTCTATGACACTAAATACATGATTTTGAAGACTTAAAGCTAAAATAGCAGTGTGATGATGAAACCATAATTGCCACCAAAAGGAAGAGCAAATTCAAAGCACTTTTTCTTTCTTGAAATTTGGCATCTTTTTGTCAATGAAGCTATCAGAAGAAGCTAAACAAGTGCCTTGGGATGCACTGAGCAGTTTAAACTCCATCAAGTTTCTCAAGAGAAAGTGACTTCCTTACTCCACTGGAGAGTTTACAAGCAGGTAAGAGGTAAATCTCTTTGAGTTGAATACCAAATCTCATTAGATACTACAGAAGACAGAGAGACTTGTTAAGGACTGAAAAAATTAATATTCCCTTTTTCTGTTTTGAATTTGATGACATTGTAGAAATGGCTTTAAACTAAAAGTTGTGGACACACATGGACATCATAGAGGCATGGACAAGGTACTGAGACCATGGTAGTTCTGATCAGTGTCTGTTCCACTAATTCTCGCTTAATGCTTTGTTATTTAGTGTTAAAGACATGGAGGGAAGAGATGAAGTAGGACCCAAGGTGAGACAACATCTTCTATAAGCACTGAAACTAATGCTGGTTGTCAATAAAAATGGATTGATTTTATCATAGAATTTAGAAGGTTTAAATTTAATGTGATTATTTCCAAATTGTCATTTTATTCCAAAGTGTCTCTGTGTGTCTGTCCCCCTGTCCTTCACACAGATTCTGCAATGTCTAATAATGTGTGAGCACAGTTTCATTCATTGTAGGACTTCATTCTTGACTGTCTATATTACCAGAACTTGTAGAAATCAAATAATTTTGGGGATTCTTTATTTCTATTAGATTAAATGTGACCAGAATATGAAACCAGTATTGAAGAAATGGGATGGAAATAAAGAGAAGAGTATATATATACGGAGCTGGAACTTGAGGGCCAGTAACATATGAACTATATATAAATAAAATATAAGTTTCAGTCTGTGGACTTGGTACAGGGGAGGGTACAAGGAAGCAAGAAAAATCAATGTCTGTACTTTATGTACTATGGTGTGTCTACACAGAATTACATCCAAGATCTGGTACATGTGGCAGGTTGTTCTGATACAAACCTCAGCTTTATCAAGACTGCAAGAAATTATGCACATTGAGAAATACCTGTTGCTCAGGTGCATCTACCTTAGGGACATAGCTAAAGTATAACAGTTACAATAGTTGTCCCCTGTGTCACAGGTACTTAAATTGCATTTCACAAACCCCAGGCAGAAAGGCATTTAGATTTAGACTGTGCCAGATCCCAAGAAAGAGAAATCAGGAACTGGTTCAGACTCAATCCTATTTTAAGCAAAAAAAGAGATGGTCGAGAACATTCTGAGGCTTGGGCTTATTCAACTCCCTTATCAGAAAACCTCCAACTGTTTCTGCCATCTCTGAATGGGGAATAAATCTGATCCTATTACTTGGTCAATTCTAGGTCAATATCTGATCATCTGCAGGGAAAAACTGAAATCCATGGACACTTTATACTAGCAGAGAATCTTACTTTTTATCCTTCAGCTACAAGGAAAAATGTAGAAAACCCCATAGTGAATAAAAGGAAAGTGAAGCAGTCCATTTGTGAACCTGGGGATGTGGTTGGCAGAAGGGATACTGGGCAGTCACTGATTCCAGATGCCTTGCTCAGCTCTCTCTGTGTGCCAGCAGAAAGTGTAGGAGTACTTTTAGTACTTTGGATTAATGTGGACTACTCTGTTGTTTTGTTTTGCTTTTTTTTTTTTTTTTTTTTTTTTTTTTGTGTAGTTTCTTCCAGTCTTTGCTAGTTCCCACAAGGGCTCTAGCTGGAGGAGAATGCCTCTGACACCACCCTGCCTCCAGCAGCAAATCCCTGTCTCTGTCCCCATCCCTGCCCATGCTGGCTGCTCCCTGCAGCACCACAGTGCTGGGGCTGGCAGATCCAGGAGAAACCCCCATGACAGCCCCTCTCAAGCATGAACTGCAATAACTCTTACTCTTGAAAGTCAGCATGATGCCCATAATTTATTCATTCCAAGATGTATTTATCCATCCATTATTTATTTGCATTTGTTTTACTACTACCATTACAATTTCATAAACAGAAGCATAGGGAAGGAGATGGGAAGTTAAAGGCAGAGGTAGCTGCTGGACAAAGACCCTGGGCTTGCTTCTCCTAGACTTCTGACTGCCTTCAGGCTTTGTGTGACAGAGCAAGCAAAATTTCTCCTCTCTCTTTGATCTTCAGCAGCTTGGTGGAAATCCTTTCTGCCACTTAAGATCCTCTGTGTAGTCATTGATATTCTGTTGATGTGGTGAGGACACTGGAGTGTAGCAAGGTCAATGCACAAAAGCCAAGAGAAAGGCAGGGATACATGGGGAAGGGATGTTGGTGCTGCAGGTCACCATCTTCCCTCCTTAGTGCATTCTATGGGTGCAGGGTTCTGCAAGGAGGACAAATGGACTAGCTTAGGGTCTACTTGTACAATGAACAGATTTAGATTTACTAGTTCTGGCCATGTTGAGGTGTGGGGATTCCAAGGGAAGTGAGAGATTGTATTGAAAGTAGTGGGTGGGGAACCCTGTGTAAAATATCCCCTCCCTGGCACCCTTCCTCCACAGGCTGGGGACAGGTGATTGGATTCCTCTGCTTTGGCCATGGCAGCTTCTGGCTCTACGTGCTCATGAGTCAGCTGCAAGGGAGGGAGGGTTGGCTTAAGCCACCTCCATGATCATGATCTGGAGACAGAAGTTCAAACACCAGGTACATCAAGGCAATTGAAGGCCATTCAAGCCCTTCTGTAACACTGGGCTTTTTGCAATGTGTTATTGACTTTATTAAAACTATAGCAGTCTTTCTCTGACTACTGCCTTCTAAACCTCCTTCTTTCAAAAAATATGCAGCACTATTGTAAATCAATGTCCAAAATCACTTCAACAATGCTACTTCTGTCTGGAGGAACCATTTTGTAGAAAAAGGATATTTCTTTAAAAAAAAAGAGGGGGTACACAAAATTTCCTAAGGAGTAATTTTGAGCCTTTCAATCAGTCAGATATTCACTTCATGCTACAAACCCACGGTTTTGTTATTCAATTTATAGAAAAAAGGTAAAAAATAAAATAAAAAGATTGCCATTTCACTCCAATATAGAAGAAAAAATAAACTGCCATGAAATTAGATGGTAGCATATCAACCTTTTATGCAAATCAAGCCAAGAGGCTAAGTAGTTGTAAAAAAGTCCTTAGCGTGAAAAGTGGACTGTTTCAGGTTATATATGTTCTGGATTTTTAAAAGGACAACTTATCTGCAGCTTTGTGTAAAACAACTGCAGGTTTTGAAAAACATGAATCCTACAAAATGAAATCAAGGTCTTAGAGATGAAAATTTAATCAGGGAAAAAAAGTACTAAATAATACATGTCAACGTCATGGATATTTGAACATTTATTGCCCAGTATATGGTACATAGAGTTGTTTCTTATAACAGAAGGTTATATTCTGAGGGGTTTTCTGCACATAAGCAGGTGAGAAGAACAGCTGTGAGATGGAGGAGCAGAAGTTAGCATCCCTTGGTCTCTCCTCAATAACTGTAGAAAGTGTGTTTTGCTGATTGTCCTTGCTAGGCTTGAATGAACACACAAGCTCTAGGCCCAACAGATCTGGGGCATTGTCTGCGTATTTAGATGTGTAAGCAACCAAGAGAATGAACTTTCAGGTACTATTCTCTTACTTGGATATCCTTACTATATTTTTTATTAGATTGTAAGGGTTCCCTGGCTAGCTCTGGTTGCAAAAATAACCTTATTTCCTCTTTATTGTCAAACAAAAATACTATTATTATCTCTTAAGTTGGTGTAAAAGCTATGGCCAAGGATGCACCATTAGAGATCAGAACTATTAAGTGGCAACAGTTTCCTTATTTCTGGACTTGGAGGATGCAGAGGAAATGTAAACAACTGCCATTTGGTTTGGAAATATTATCCCAAAATAACGTTCTCTCACTGGGTAGTATGCACATATTGGAACTTTATGGTATTTGTATCACATAATTCTGCACTAGAACAGTGTAAATTTGGGTCAGTTTCTTGTGCATCATTACACAGAATGTAGAGGGACTTAAAATATTTATAGCGTTGTGCTGTATGATATATCTTAATGTCATCCCTACATTTACATTTCATTTAACTGTTATCCTGCCCTTAGGGAAATCTCTTTTGCCCAAGAATGCACACTCTCTCTAACAAATAGGATCAAGAAATCTCAAAAAAGAATTGAACAGCAGTAATATCTATAGAAGGAGAAATATCTGTGAGTTCACTATTATCGAGGATATTGACCTATAGAAGCATTTTTGCACTTGATTAAAGAACTTGGACTGCATATGATAGCAAAACTTTGAAGGAAAAATGAGCAGAATATATATTGCAGTGTGTGCTCCATTTTTAAAACTTTCTATACATTGAAAGTGTCTGATCTGTGCATAACAATACCTCAAGGCATTTGATCTCCTGTGGTTAAGATTCCCATTAGACGGTCTCTGATCATCTCATGTATAGGGAGACTCTAATAGTTAAGGGAATCTGGAAATTTTATAATTCTTCAGAATTCACCTCGGAAGGTGAACAGCATTTTCCAGTGATCTAGGAAAAATAAACCAGAAGAAGCTCTAGGGAAATAAATTTCTGCCAGACCGGTAGTTAAAAATGATGGGACCTTTGTCTGAAATTGAAGTTGGACAGAAACTCCAAGTCACTTGTAAGGAAATCAAAGGTGGGTGGATAGCCCTTTGGTCAAGGAACTGACCTGAGAGCAAGCCTAGAGCCCTGTTTGCTCTGCTGCAGACTCCTCCCTTTACATCTGCTGCCTGAATTTTTTTTTCCTTTGTACAGAGACTCAGAGCATCTAAACTGCTGGGGTGGGGGCTGGCTCTGTCATCTGCAGGGAAGTGCCTCTTTTATGTCCTTTGAAAGAAATTGGAGCTGTATCACCTCCAACCATTTTACAATATGTTGGTTTCTGAAAAACTGGGAGCTTTTTGAAAATTTTTCTGGACTTGTAATTATGACAAATGTAAAAAACCTATAGTTTTCCTCTCCAACATACTTATCAACCAGCCTTGCTATGCAGTGTCCACTGAGATCACCATTTTAATAACAATGTCTTCAAAGTATTAATTCCACTGTTATTAATTCAAAAAGCCTCTCAGAAGTTCAGTATTCATAAAAGAAAAATCTTCTTTGGCTCACCAATATATAAAAGTAATCCTTCTAATACAGCAGCACTGTATCAACAGGAGCCAAAAGCTACAGATATAATTACTGGGTGTCACTGTCTCAGGAGTCATAAAAACCTTGACTCTGAATAAAAAAGCCAAATTTCTATTAACAAATTGTAACAATTACTTCTTGTAGCAAACAAACCCTGTATCTTCTTATGATAAAGAAATGCATATTAATGAAAAGATTAAATAATCTGATTATGTAAGAGCATATTTGTGGCCTAAAAATGTCCAACTATGCTGCTATCATTAATCTTTACATTGTATTCTAATCAGGGTATGGTAACAAGAAAAAAGTGTGCTATCCCCCAATGAAATTTGAGAGACAGGGCTTGCTGACTTCCCTCTAGGCAAAATAAATTTCAGGAATTTTATGCCCAGCTCCACCACTGTCTGTCTGAGACAAAGATTTGTGTTCAAAAGTGCTCATCAGCTGGCTGATTTCAGCAGACTCAGCAGACTCAGTTCTTTCAGTGAGCTGAGCTGGGACACTGACAAGAGCTTTTTGAAGTCCTTTCCTCCTCTGCTGTTCTTGGGCAAATCTCTGCTTTCCACGTCAGAGAAAAAAAAAAGAAACTCTTGCAGAAAGGAAATCTCTAGGCTGTTTCTTTGCACCATTTTTTTTGTTTGTTTGTTTTTCAAATTGTAACATGCTGGCAAAGAATCTGCATCATTAACCTAAAAAGCAAATGACTGAGGTTGTGTTTTCACTCACAAGCAGAGGTGGAGGCTTCCTATCACCCTGGGCATTCTTGTTCAAATGCCTGGTTCCACAACTGACTTTGGAATCCTCTAAGAAAGTTTTCTAGCCTCCAAGGAGCACAACAGGATAGATAAAGGGTATTTGATCTTACTTCCTTTTTCCAAATGCATTCCTGAACTTTCACAAAGCCTACTATTGATTAATGAGGAGATAGCAAGAAAATTGTGGGAATAGCTTGCTTTGAGGTGGTGCATAAAGCAATAGCTTTCCATATCTGCACATTATTACTCATTCATTTGAAGGGCATGAGCAGATTCTGTGCAAGTCCTTAGATTTTGTCATAGTGTTCAAAGGAGGACTATTCACCCATTTCTGAGAGAAAGCTGTTTTCTTAATTATGGAGATATCTGTCAGTGAGAAATTAAAAAGGAAGGAGACAAACCTAGTAACCAATAAGAGTAGTAATTCCAGCCTGTTTAATCTGGGAATTTAGGAACACTGGGTTTGTGCAGGCACAGGTTGTAATACAAGCACAGATACCCTGGAATCAGAAGACTGTAGACAGCAGAAAAGAGAGTCGGGCTTGTAGCAGATGGTGGTTTAAGTGGTGGAACAGAGAGGGATGGAGCAGGCATAGAAGTGGTGGGACCAGATTCAAATTAGCAAGGCCATGTATCAGGACTATGGGAGATAAAGCATCAGAAGTGAGTAAATTCAGTACATCTTAAACTGTTTTTCATTCAGATTGAATGAATCCACTGACAGCTGTACAAAGCAATACAAATTATAATTGAGGAAAACATATAAAGAACACTGAGCCTCTGTGATAATGAGGCAAGTCTTCATTTACTCCTTGTTATACCAATTCAAGTGGCTGACCACCTTTCCTTTGATGGTGCTGAACTCAGTTCAATGTGATCAATAGCAAACTGTTATGACAGGATATTCAAAGTGTACTAATCTTGTAGGCATGTCTAAATAACCTACCATTACAGCAGAGGAGCCTTACAAAGAAATAGGTAATAAAGGAGTAATAATTCAAACACAGCCATTCTATCATATTTGTAATGGGAAAAGGTAAAGCCTGCCAGATTAGACTTGAAGAATTAGTGACCAGTAAGAAGGTATAAGAGAAAGGTTGAAGAAATATAGTACCCTGGTGAGGAGTGAAATCCCTCTTGTAAGGAGAAACTGCATCTCACAAGATTGTCTAAATATTCAGTTTTAAGTGATTGAGTCAATGTAGTCTACTTGGATTTCCAGAGGATTTTGGGTTAGGTATAAAGTCTCTTAATGAAACCTTGCAACAGTGGCATGAGGAGAAAGATCTTTGCATGGATGAAAAAATGTTAAATGATCATTATCAGAAGATCTAAGAATCTGCAGGAGGCTGCTGAGGGGATGACCAGGCTCTTCTGAGTGGTGCCTGGCAACAGGACAAGAGGCAATGGGCAGAAAATGATGCACAGGAAGTTCCACCTGGACCTGAGGAAGAAGTCACTGTGCAGTGACTGAGCACTGGAACAGGCTGCCCAGAGAAGGTGTGGAGTCTCCCTCACTGGAGATATTCCAGAACTTTCTGGAGGCAAACTTGTGCTGTGTGCTCTGGGATGACCCTGCCTGAGCAAGGAGGTTGGATCAGATGACCTACTGATCCATTCTATTCATGGGAATAAATGAGTAATATGGCAGTGGAAAGAGACAGGGACAAATTCTGCAGGATGAGTGCTAGGATCTATGCTGTGCAGTATATCCATAAAAAATCTAGGAAAAGTATTGAGCAGTGACAGGAAAAACTTTGTAAATAACACTGATGTGCAAGAGTAAGAAAGAAATACTGGTGAAAGATCCCATAATCTTAATAACAACACAGTGGCAACCGAAATTTAATGTAACTCAAATGTGGAAGGAAAAAATACCCCTAAATTTATAGAAACTCTTCAATTACTAGTGATATTAGAGAATAAGATTCCATGTTTGTAATATAGACAGCTTTCTGAAAGTTTCTGAAAGTTTCTGCAGTCAAAAAAAGTTGATCTAGAAATTAAATCTTGAACTGAGGCTCTTTTCCATTCACACCAAAGGAATGCAGTAGTAGCTGTACAAAACATTATAAATTGTGAAGAAAAAAAACCACAATAGAGAATAATTTCCCACCTCTGGATACTCCATGCTGTTCTGATCCTTGCATTTTAAAGGCTCTGGAAGAACTAAAAAGGTTCAGAAAATGACAACAGGCTTGTCAAAATTATTGGACAACTTCACTTGAAGGCAGGATTAAACAGATGGGAATCCTTCAGACTGACAAAAGAAAAGCCTGAGGGATGTAGACCAGTGAGTGACATGACAGAGTGCATAATGATTGATCGTTCACAGCTTCATCCTCTACAAGAACAAAAAGATATGAAACAGAGCTAACAGAATCTAAATTCAAAATAAAGGATATGATAAAAGACCTGAGGAACTCCCTTGTATATGCTGATGGTTTACAGGCATTTGTGTGAAGATTGCATGAACTTATGTAAGGAAGTTCTGTGAAGGAATGCTCAGTGCGCAGAAACCAAATCTGTTTCAGGAATTCCCTGAGCTGGCAAAGGTTGAATGGCAGGAGAGACTCAGAGGAGGACCATGTTTCTGAGGCATCTGCATTTGATCATTGGTGGAAACAGAATACTAGGTTATCTGGATCTTTTTTATACTCCAGTGTTGTTTGCTTATGTTCTTCTGTAACATTCTTTCAGTACTTAAAGGGGCTTATAAAAAAGTGGGATAATTACTTTTTACAAAGGCAGATAGTGAGAGAAAAAGGGGGACCAATTTTTAAACCAAAGGCAGAAATTTTTTATTCAGAGGGTTGTGAGTCACTGGGACAATTTGCCCAGAGCAGCTGTGGATGCCCCATCCCTGGAAGTGTTCAAGGCCAGGCTGGATAGAGCTTTGAGCAACCTGGTCTAGTGGAAGGTGTCCCTGCTCACAGAAGGAATTAAATGATCATTAAGATCTCTTCCAACCCAAAACATTCTAAGATTCTATGGTATTCCCTAACAGGGCAAAGCAATTTCTGGTTGCAGGCCATGCTATGTTTGCAGGTTCCCAGTGTTATAGTTCTGGGAATGCTATGGACACTGTGCTGTAACTAGTAAATCTTCCTATGTTCTTGGCAACAGGACCAAATATCCCAAATTATATATTTCTAGCAATCCTGCGCATGCAATACAATTGTAACTGAACATTTCCACGTGGATTATTGGTTACTCTGAACATACATCACTGCATGTTCACTGCATCACTATAACAGGGAACTAAAGTAGTGTAAGTTACTCTTTTCAGGCTCTTCTACGCTGCCAGAGCAACGTGAAATGGTCTTAAATTAAATTTAAGCTCCATCTTAAATCTGCCATTGTTTGAGAGAGGTTGTCCCGACAAGAAAGAAGTATGAGGGAGATGGTAGGAGAGTAAACTTGTCACTGATGTGGCCCATAAATGCATGCTACAGAGCTGCTTTCTTGATTTTAGGTGACAAAGACCACCAAATTGAAACAAATGACACAGAAAAATGTTCTTTAGATTTGAGCTGTTTCAACAATAATTTGTTGTCCATCAGACTCATGAAGCTTAACTAATGCTTTGTGAACTATATCAACTAGGATATCCTTTTTCTTCAAATATCTTTTCCAGTTCATTAGCCTGTAACTAAAATGTCTCTTGGGTAAGCTACAAATTCTAGAAGCCCTAATAAACTGACTAACCTATAGTCTGTTCCCATCTCCACACTGCTTTCCCCTTTGTAATTCAACAGGGTTATTCCTGTCACTTTATTTTTTCCAGAAAAAGAGTTGATTATTTTCCACCAGCTCTGTACTTGACCTCACCCTTCCTGATGCACACCTTAAAATTAATGGGATACTACACATATCAGCTGAATTTTGAATTTAAAGCCAGCCCTCTTGTTTAATGATTCCACCAGGCCAGTGTCATAGATGTAACTGGTAGAGTTGCTTTTTGAACACTTTTTGGCTGGTTTTAACTTTTAGATATGTGTTGTTAAAAGATAACCATTAGCTGAGAAATTAAAGGTATTTTTTTTACCATGATATAGGTGTGCAGTACCATTTTTTGTGGGTTGTGGGAAAGCAAATAACCAGAACTCACCTCTAATTGTGGTAAACTGTCAACATAAAAATCAAGCCTTGCTTAGCTGCCCTTCATTGTGGCCTGATGTGCAACAGTAGGCAAAGCTTTTGTCCTGCAAAGGCTAAGGGAGAAGAAATTCTAATATATAAGGCACAGATACTTTCGTTATCATTAGTAAGCATGTTGGATTATTCATGAAAGTTTCACTTACAGAGATAAGCAGGCATTTCCCATTTATTTCTTAGTGCAATTTAACTCAACATGTTACTTTTCATGTTAACTTTGTGGAAGATATTTTGATCTTAATTGGGTTTTTTATTAGCACATTACTAAAACTCTGTATCCATTTGCACCTACCCATCCAGCACTGGGTCACAGAGCCATCCATCATCCATCATCCATGCCTTTGGTATGGGAAGTCTTGCTAGGATTAGGGAAATGAGGAGTCTGGATTTAGGTGGGAGGAAAGGCTTTGTAGGGCCAGCCCCCGTCAGCAGAGAGTAGGGAGGCTGTGACATCCAGCTTGCAAACATTACTCCAGGGGGAAGAGCTGAAAAAGAGTGTGTTATAGGAAAGGAAGTGTTACTGTTAGGCACCATTTGTTCCACAGCTCTCCTCTTCCTTCTTTCTTGCCACTACTTGTAAAGTTTCAGCACAGAGCTGTGTCCTGCTGCTGCTTCTCTTAAGTCACTGCTCCTCTGTGTGGTGCCACTGTTCCCCACTGTGCATGTACAGGGGAGAATGAGCAAAGTCAGGCACTCCTTGACATCTCAAAGGATGGCAAAATTTGCCTCCCTGTGCTGTGATCTCCTCTCCAAAGAAAAGGTTGAACAAACTGAGCATGGGTGGGTGGTCACTTATGTGTTTTTGCTTAGGCGTGGACAGGTTATCACATCAGTGAGTGTTCAGCTGAAGAGCAAGCAAAAAACACTTCCTAGCAAACTTACCTTGCTTATTTGTATGGGAACAGGGAAATACAGGAATGATAGAGAAAAATTGCTTCCCTAGTTTTCTATGCTAAAGAGGCAAAAATATATGCACATATGGCTACCTCTCTCAATTATGAGTGAGGTAGTGGTAAAATGAACTGTTATCTATTCTTGAAATCTGGTGTTTTGTAGCAACTCGGGCGGAAGTGGGTAATTTCTGTTTTGAAAAATTAGAGGAAAGCTCACTCTGTTGACTTGCATTTCTCCTTGACTACCCAGCTGCATGTAGTTATATGTCTGAGGGTTTTATATTCATAATATGTAATGACATCTCAGATTTTAAAAAAAGCACTAAACTTTACACTATTAAACTGAAAATAATCAACTGAAGTGGCTTGCTTATTACCTTTAACAGGTGTATTCTTCAAGATGGTTGGCTGAGGGTTTTTTTCAGCTCTCTATTTCTAAAGAAATAAAATAGAACATCCTAGAATTTGCTCTAACAAAACATTTATTCCCACTAAAAAGTCACCTTATTTCTATGTGATTTTTATGTGTATTATACATTACAATTCTCTATGAAACTATACAGCATGTACAAAAATAACAACACAGGGATTTTTTAAAGTAGTTTATTATTCCATGGATATTTTCCATGACATGATTTATTTTTTACAAACTTCCTCTTGCCTCACCTCTTTTTGGTTTTTCTGCCTGCTCCCATATCTCTTCACTATTCTAATAAATGATAGTCATATCAAAAATCCAGATATATCAATTAAATTGTTGATTTAGAGAAGAAGAAAGAATGGTGCTGTAGAAATGCACCTCAGCAAGAGGCAGTGAAGGTTTGATTAGGTTGTTGCAAAGGGAAGAGCAGCTCCTTGGAGCTGGAGCTTCATCTATTAAGTAAAATGATCTCTATATAACAACCTCATTTTCTTCAGTTCCTATTCTTCCTTGTCTTGGCTCCTGTGCTGAAACTGTTATTGTGGCCGTAACAGACTGTTTATGCTGTTTATGCTATCACCCAAATGTGAGCCATGATTAGTGTGCTTGCAACATGACAATATTGCAGAGTTGTTTATGGCAACCACTGGTTGGGAAAGCGAATGGAAGGGAGGGACACCCTGCGCTGCCTTACAGCTCACACTGAAGCTGAACAAGCTGCTCTGTTCCTCCTCCATGAGGAACACATCAGTTGCTTTCCCTCTCAGCTTGCACCTCTCTGAGCTTCCTTTTGGATTCTGTTCCAAGGAGGAGAAAACAAGGACCACTGAAGTGGCATATGCAATTATTGCATTTCATCTTAAAATGATAAATGCTGTATGCTTGAATATGAAGCAATAAATACGCTCAGGATGAACATTATGATAAATTCTATTGCACAGTGGTGCAGGGAAACCAAGGCAGATTTTCTTGCTATTTCAAGTTTTTGAAAGGAATTATAGATATTTCCTTTATCTGTTATGCCATCATTTTATTTGGTCCAAAATTAGGCCTTCATCAATGGTAGCATTTCTGCTTAGTTGTGGTTATTTTGAATCCCTGCCAAGACTTCTGAACATGCATTTCAGCCCAGCCACTAGGTGCAGGAGAAGAGAATTGTTGTTTTGGGCTTTTTTTCCCCCTTGGTATACCATCCTAATTAAAAAAAAAAAATGCTCTTTCTTTACAAGCTATTCTTGCTTTAACATTGCACATCAGAGATTTCAGTCTACTACTTTGTCTGGGAATGGTTTGTTTTTCTCTTGTCCTTAGCAGTTTTGCATGATCAGTAAATAAGGGAACTTCATGAATGTTCTTGTTTCATTGAAATGGACACATAGAGATTGGGTTGTCTGTGTAAAGTGCACCACAGAATGCAACAAATATTTTTCATATGCGTACTGCCTGATCTCACAGACAGGAAAAGGGCTTAAACAAAATGTCAGCTGAGAATTATGTTCAATTCTGTGTAGCCAATGAGCAACTACATATTTAATTTTAAAGAAGCATTTTGACTTATTCCTTGATATTTTAACCTTTTTGTTATGGTACTTTCACCTTTTTTAAAAGGCACTGTAGTGGCAATGTGGATTTATCTGAGTACCATTTCCAAACAGCAGGCTGGTTTACTACACTTCTACACACTGTGTCTTCTAGAAATCTGAAAGTAAGGGGGATAAATGCCTCAGTGTTGATAAGAGTAGATTACACCTGTGCTGAAATGAATAAACTTGGTATCTAAATCAACTCTCCCCCATTTTAACAGTTTATCATGTTATGATAGCTTTTTGTGTTCTCTTTTCCAACAACCACATTTACAGAAATTGTACTCTGGGATTTAAAGCATCCTGTTACATTTTATAGAAAGTACAACAGCACAGTAACTATCAGCCTGAAGTCTGAGGGAGCAATTCCTTGATATGACAATGGTTGTTGCTTTAATCTTCCATCTCCTTTGTTTATAACAAGTTGTGTCACAAGGAAAATATCATGCACCACAATGCATCCAGCCAGAAAGCAATGCTGCTGTTGCCAATACGTGCTGAGGTAATAAATGTCAATGCTAAATGAAGGACTGCAACACCTTGAAGAGCATTAGACCATGTGCTTCTCAGTCCTTGCTCAGATTTTGTCTGGATTATCCCTGCAGTCATATCACTTTTCCAAATTTTTTTATGATTATCTTATTGTCAGCTACACAAATACACTGTGAACTCTACAAGAAGAGTGAATGGCGAGAAGCCCTGATGTACTTTTATCTTTCTTCATGGAATCTGTAGTTTTGTACTTCAGCACTCTTTAATGTCTAAGATTTAATATAAAAATGAGCATGAAAAGAAATCCATTTCCACAGGTACAGACAAGCAGTTTCCTCAGAAAGTAAAGCCCCAGTGAAAGCACTCAACAGACTCAAGCTCTTGGAGACTCATTACTAGTAGACATACCATAGGCTTTTCCCTTGTACACTGTCATCCTCCTCTCACCTTTAATTGTGAAATGCTTGTTCATTCCCCATGATTTAACTCTTGCCCTCATTAAGGAGAGGAAAATGAATGGCTAGCATAGAAGTAGTGTTGTGGTATAAATATTATCCAGTATAAATGTTTCTTCTCTAGCCAGTTTCACATGTAGGCTAATTTCATTCTTCCAGCCACAAGAGACATTTGTTCCCCCTGTCCTTTGCAGGCAAGTTGGGTCTCATGCTGAATGTCCTCTGAGCATGGCAGAGGTGAAACAGCTCTATCTCAAGGACTCTTTAATCTACATCCAAAATTTCTTATCTCAAATAAATGTTCAGAAAAAACTTCCCCTCTGGGAGGATTATTTCCACCTAAAGGAGAGCTTGCCTCCAAAAATGTAATGTACAAACCCAGAGTTTCATAATTCCTGCATAGTTTTTTCTTTACCATTGTTTCTTCTCAAATTTCATTTTCTTTCTTCATTTTATGTACTTTGCAAGAAACTTCCTCAGGCAGATCACTGTCAGAATACAAAAGCCAGGAAAAATAAAACATATGTATATTCTGGAACAAGATTTTAGGGAAATCCTGAAGAGAATCAGTATTTGTCCAAATTTACTCTGCAGTAGGAATGTAACATTTCTACAGGAGGAAATATCCCCAGATTCTCTTGGCAAAGCTGCCGGACAATAACTCTGTGGAAGCCAGCATTCACTTCCTGTCTTTTAGTCTCACCTTTTGCTCCCCACAAATTGGTTTGAGGTTGATTTGGAGGGTCAAAGTCTCTCCAGAAATCATGTGGAGCCATGTACAGCACAGGGAGGGGACAGGTGGCCACAGCACACTGGTCACACTGGCCCGAGGGCGAAGGATTGATGGAGCACAGCCACAGCATTTGCCTCTGCCTTGTTGTCCTCCCCAAACTTCCTTCTCAGCTCATCTCTCACTCACTTCCCAGCCCACACCACAGAGTTTGGCTACTTGGTTCCTGTTTCCTGGGGTTCTGCGGGGTAATTTAAAAAGAAATGTGAAAGATGCAAGGTAAATTCCACCTGTGATTGGTTGGAAGGCAGCTACAAGTTCATGTCTTCAGAGTGGGCGAATCCTCTTCTTACTCAGATGCTGCAGCTTCAGAACAGTTTAGCTGGATCCCACAGAATTTCTCTGAATTTGTCACAGGGAAAAAAAATAAACTGATTCTGACACAATGTATCAAATGCAGCAAGCTTAATACTTCTGCAAGAAGTCATACTTTTAATTTTTTCCCTACTTGACTTACAAGTAATATATGTGTAAACCACTTGACCCTACACTGTCCCTAAAAATAACGGGGAGGAAGTGGTTAAAGAGTTATTAACACCATCCACATTTGCTAAAATTTGTTATTTGTTTTTATAACCCTGAAGTTAACATCTTAGCAACTAATGCTAGCTAACTAGCAAGACACCCTCCTCCAAACACAAAAGCCCCCAAACTCATGAATGCAAACATTATATTGTAATGGTTTTATACTTTACCTGTGGAAATTACCTTTTATTAAGTAGACTTAACAAAAATTGTGCCAGCCACATAGGTCAAATTACCCTGAAATAGCTGAAGTAGTATTTATTCTGAAGACATTTATCTACAGGCAGTGGGCCAAGCAAATTAACATGCTCTGGAGTTGCTGTTATGTGCCTACCAAATATATATTTTTTTGAGAAGGATCAAGAACAAATGTTTCTCTCTAACCAGATGTGCTCTATCACTATAGCTATCTTCTCTACGTAGTTCTGCTCCAGGATACAGAATCCTTGATTTTTTTTGTGATAGCAGCAAAATATTAGAATGTTGTAGACAAGTACATAAAGCATAGAGCTAAATATTCTTACTGTCAAGCTGCAGAAAGAAGTCCTAAAGCTACATGAGAGTAACTACATTAAATTCAGTGGAATATTTGCGTGTATCAAGATGACCTAGATAAAAGTCAGGGAGAAGCAGGGTATAGTTCTTGAAACCAACCTTCTGCTAAGCAGAGAAACTGACAGATATTAATTCCCTGATAAAAATGGGCTTGACTTCTCATATGACCTTAAACATGACTTAAATTATCTTAAATGTGTTCCTCTTAAAATTAATAATAACACTTTACTCTTGTCTAGAGTCTGTTGGTTGAGGATTTTCACTTGTCCTAACCACTCAATTAAAGGCCAGACTGTCCTAGACATGGAGAGACAGGCAGCAGCCTGACAGAGACTCAAAGGAAATATGGTTCCTTCCTGATCCTTTATAAGCCAGCAATATCATATGATTCTACATTCTCCCAAGCTCTTTGAGGTAATCAACTGTGCAAGGGTACACAAAGGAGAGTTTCCCTTGTCATTTACCCAGACTTAATTAATTTTCCTTGGTCAAAATAAGGCACATAGGACAAAAATCTTTTTTTATACCCTGAAAGGCACACAGAATGTTAAAAGGCCAATTATAGCCAGAGCCCAAATTTAACTTACCTTGTGACATCAGTGAGGGGTATTACAGCTATTTCACAAGTGGGTCAGATTCATTTAAGTTAAGTGAAACTCTCAAAATTAAGTAAAAGGTCAGTGACAAAGATGAAACTAACCCCACTGTCCTCACCATCAATCACCACATTGTCATTATTTCCGTTTGTTTCATTTACTCTACAGTGCAAGGCAGAAAATATTTTTGAACACAGTGGAAAAAAAGACCTCAGCCAGCAGAACAGACAGCCCACTTTAAGCAGTGAGCATCATTAGCCTTAGGTAGTTGATTTATATTACACACAAATTTTTACAGGACAGACAGGCTCAAAATCTAAAATATATTAAAGATAGGAGATGAGAAGTGAGGGACATAATCAGCTAGGCATATACTAAGCTCTCCAAAATATTCTTTGTATCACTTTCTTAAATTGCAGTACAGGGAAAAGGATACACCATTAAGCAGTGATGATTTCAGATTAAGCATTGAGCCTAGGACAGGCTGCAATATCATACACAGACAAGAGACTGCTATTTTTGAATGGGATCAGATTGTGAATTGAAGCACAGTGGGTAGGAAAATACTGCAAAGGGGATTGAAAGTGATTGCTCATCTGTGTAGTAAAATATATCCTTTTTAAAGTCCTGCTGTGACCAGTATAAAATGATCAGGGGTGAGAACCTGCATGTGGTCTGCCAACATGTAGGAAACAGAAGGAGAATCATGCATTGTCCAAGGTAGGGCTGTACATTACAGTTACATGAATAAGCCAATACTAAATGATGATATAAAGTTATTCTACCAGTTAAACTTTTCTGAAATCCAGGTGGCTGTGATTTAAAGTTTTCTCTGATTAGAACATGGGCTAGCAATTTTCAAACAAGGGCTGTCAGAACTGTAGTTTTCTTTTTCAAATTAGAAGAAAAGTGTGACAACAGGAGCTTGGCAGAAGCTCAGCAAGAGCAAGAGGGATTTTTCCCTTCAAGAGATGAGATGTTGCTAATTAGCTGAGTGGTGGAATCTTAGCTCTGTGGCAGGCAGGCAGAGCTCTGTGCTTCTGCTGCTCCTGGTACCACAGGCAGCAGTGAGCCAGCCCCTTGCTCAGAGGTCTCCCTTGGGGTGCAACATCCTAAATAGCTGCAAGATCCCTCTACCTGCTATTCAAACCTGCCTGCTTGCTGACTCTAGTACTGCCTCATGAGCCCTTGATTTTGCCAGTCAGTATTTGATGTGGTTAATCTGCTTGTGTTGTCACTGACATCCTCTTGATGTATGGATGACATATGGTGAGAGAAAAATGAGTGCTGGAAGCTTTATGTTCATTTCTCTGAGGGAGTTCCCCAGTGGTTGCTCTACGTGGATGTGAGAGGTTTGGAGTGTCATGGCACAGGGCACCAGGTTTAAGGTTTTTGTTAGCACTCATGTCAGGAATCCACCTAGGAACTGTGAAATTTAATATTCCAGGCTTTTTTTACATGAACCATGCCCTGGAAAAATTGTCAAGATCCAAGTTAAAGGCAAAAAGTGCTGGCCAGCAGAGTAATGGACTTGCACAAAGCATTCTCTCAGTTGTCAGCTGTGCCTGTCTGATACCTGGACTCTCTTCCAGGGCAACAGAAAAGAATGCAACTTACAAAGATTATTTTTCTATTTTCAGTCACACCTTATTTCTGAAAATTCTACTCAAGCTCTAAACCTCTGGTTTTATATGGAAGACAGTATCTGTTAAAACTTCAGTTTAAATTATTTTCTTTCGTTTTCAAGTGTTTATTTTTCCTCAGATTAGTGTGGGATCTTCTTGGGCTCCTCTTGCTATGAATTCACAGGGTATATATTAAAGGTATTTATGCATCTGTAAAGGCAGATACATATTAAATAAGAATGGAGTTCTCATAACCATGTTGTCAAGCTACCAATGACAAGGTATCCTATCATCTTGCTACATCAATCTGGCAGGCATTTGTGAATTTTCAGGTTTTTAGATGTTGCTCATCTTCAACCAGCTGCCACAAGTGGAGCCAAAATCTATTTCAAAGGAGAGTGTGAATTACTGTGTGAACTACTCCAACAAAAGCACTGGAAAACTCTAAGGGCTTCATATTCTATTGTGTCAAATATTTTAATTTTCACCATGCAAATAAAAAAAAAAAAAAAGCCATCATGGTTTGAGAGAAAGTTGTTTTCAATATAATATGCTACAAATAATTACACCAGTGGAGGGCAATGCAAATGTGAACTTGGCTGCTTTCTGAAAAATTGTCCCTTTGAAAAATGAGAGAACTGGGAACAGCTGGCCATTGGCAGGGACACTTTTTTGTGGGCTCTGCTATCCCAGAGGACTGTTTTGTCTCTGAATGCTGAGGCAAAGGGAATAAAGGATTAAGTTTAGGACAAAGGCAGATTCTCTTGAGTTTGTGGCAGAATTATGAAAGGACAAGATCAATAATATTCTTTTTTTGTCGATAGGTAATAGTTACACTTCTAACTTCTGAGAATGAAACTGGGAGTCTGAACTATAATTTAAGTGGGTGGTTGTAGAGAAATAAAAAGTGCCATAAAATTCCTTTCAAAGCTATAGGAATGAGGTTGGGTTTTGGGATTTGAGAGTTGAAGATTTTTTTTTTTAAGGAATTTTCTTGACAGGTGTTTTGGTTTTATTAGTTTTCTTTGGGGAGGGGGGAGCTTGGGGATTTTTTGTGGTGGAGAGCGACAAGATGCTTTAAAACAGGTCTGTTCTGCCAACGTACAAACCTTCCTTGAAATTCAGCCTACACAGAAAATGTTTAGAAAGTGATGGTGAAATCTTGTCAGCAAGAAGGGAGCCAAGTATTGCCTCCACTTCAGCCTGTCTGATGACTTTATTGTTTTAGACAGTAAACTAACTGTTGGCATGCCCTTTCACCTTCTGTCCCCAACAAGTATTGCCGAAAGATATTGAAGTGTTTTTGCCTTGTGAGATAAAATCAAGCAGTGTGATTTTTTGGCAGAGGTTAAGTGTCCAACATCAAGTAACAGGGCGTTTGGCCTGAAAAATGGCATCCAGTACTAGTAGACCTAATAAAAACTATGGCTTCTGCTCTGAGCATAGGTCAGTAAAAGACCCCTGAAGTCTACAGAGTTTGTACTAATGGAACTGGTCCAATAATTTAACCATTTATCTTGACTCTTTTAGGCCTTACATGCTGTCTAGTCATTTATACTGGTGCAAAGTGAACAGAAAATGAAATTAAAGCTCCATCTCTCCGGGTATTTTTTGTTTGATTGGTTGGTTGGTTTTTGTTTTTGCTTTGGCAGGTTGTTTTTTTTTAAAGCAGCAGCCCCACAGTATTTAGTACAAGATCTGCACATGTCTGTCTTGCCCAGCAAATGTGGTCCAGATTTCATTTGGGCACACAGTTGCACTATTGTTAAAGTGGCCAGAGAACATGATACATTGGTTATACAAGCTCTAAGAGATGATACCCCACATGGAGGCTGTTTCAATAAAGTCTCTCCAATAAAATGTTTTGAACAATAGAGAAGGCTTATGCTGTTCAGCATTTTGTGTCATATGAATATGATATTTTCAAGTTCATATTAGTGATAAAATCCCATTTTCTGTCCTTTGGAACTTTGCTTCTTGTCCCTTGGTTTTACACAAAACTTTGCCCAGCAACAAATGTTGAAACTGAGAGAAAATACTATTGAAAAAAAGAACAATAGCAGTGTAATAGTGTCTTGTCTGGGATTTCTACAACTGCCTTTTTCCTGGCAGTGGGGCAAGAAGTGAAGTTATTGTTGAGATTGATGATAAATAGCTGCATGTTTTATCCATTGCACAGAAAAACATTAGGGTTACTTTGTTACAATCATTCCCTACTTATACAACCAACACAGTAAATATTTCCAGAATGTAAAGAAAGCAAATCCATCTGCCTTTCAGCAGGAGGTACAATCTAGGCAGCATAAGACATCATTTTGGTTTGGGATTTTTTATTATTTGCACTACCCCTCTTTCATTCAGTACACAGTGTGAAACTCTCTCTGCAGTGCTTTCTCCAACAGCTCTGTATTGGTTTTCCTCCATGTCTTTTGATGAAAAGTCTGCAATCATTTCAGACAACTGAGGAGGTGTTTTCCTTTGACATTGCTTTCTTCTGTGTTTGGTAGTAAGGTATTTGTCTCAGTTTCAGTTTCACCTCAATGTTATCAGTTACACAGCTCTTCCTCTGGTGTGTGTTGATCCTGCGAGTTGTTTGATGTTGACACTGGCCTGTACAGGCCTCTGTGGGGTCCCTGGTACAATCTATTGCCCACACAGAACAGCCTGCAAAGCCATGGCTTCGATTTGTTCAGTAAGTCATGGTTTGCAGTTCCCCTGCAGAACCTAGGTCATCGTCTTCTTGCTCCTTCTGCCGTCATTCTGTAGCTGCATTGCAATCTGCATGTTTGGGATAAATGGAAATATTTAGGTTAGCAGGGTAGCTTTTTGGCACACATCCACCATCAGCGTAAGTAACCAAGTGTGAGGCACCGAGAGCTAAACTGAAGTTTACGGTCACCAATTCTGTTGAGAACCTGACATAGTGCAAGGATTTCAATTTTGTGCAGTAATCTACAGTGACACTGTTATGCAGGAAGCCCTACCAGTCAAGTTCAGTCCTGCTAGGATGTGGTTTTTGCTGATTTTCATTTAATACTTAAGGTTTATTTTCAGTGTTAGAAGCATCCTCTGGTTTCAGGCAGGGTTACTGGTTCCAGCAGGAGATGACTTTAAGGGGTGGGAGTGATCCTGCACTGATGGAAGAAATGTTTATGCTTTCATTAGGATTTAATTTTTGATTCCCTAGTTCTTCACAGTTAAAAAGTATAAATTCAACAATCTTTGCTGTATTGTGGTTAGTATGAAGAAGCAATGCAATTATCCCATGTAGTTATACATACCAACTGTCCAGAGAATGAGCAGCCTTCGATTTTTACCCTAGCTCTGCCTTCAAAGATATTTCATTGCTTGGGAATACAGCATGCCTTAGATCCTCTTCAGTCCCTCTTTGATTCTGAGCCTAAATTTAACTTCTCTGTCTGACACAGCCCTGCTTCCTAACAAGGTTAGCATGACAGCCCCAATTGCGTTTGGTGTATATTCAGTCCTTTTCCTTGGTAAACTGTTATACTGAATGCCAATCGAAGATAACACAAAAAGAGCTTCTTGAAAACAAACCCTTTCTATCCATCAAAATGTACTCTGAGCAAAGGCCTACAACAGTAAATATTTGCATTTCTTCTGGCGTAGACCTTTGCCTCTCCTTGAAGATTTAGTAAATTCCTGTCAACCTTGTTATTTCCCCCTGTGCACTGGAGACTTTGATTGCTAGTTAGAGCTTCTCCAGCAGAGAAGTTCTACTGCAGCTGCTGACAGACCTGTAAATCCTACTTCTTTTCCTCATCCTGAAGTTCTTCAATGATTTATTGTTCTCTTTGATCCCAGGCCTTGGCTTGGCTATAGCAAACCTTGATAGCCAGATTGCAACTGGTTAGATTGAATCTGGCTAGCAGAGCAAGAATATTCTCCAATAGCTCCACTCATTGTCCCCTTAGGAAGTCTTAAATCTGTCACGATTTAATTTATTCTTTTCTTCCCCCCTCATCTCCTTATCCCTACCCTTTTCCATTAAGTTCAAGACTCCTGATAAAGATTTCATATTTATAATGTGGAATATAGGATGTTATACATAGAAGTTGGGGAGATAGCAGAGGGAGACTTCAGACCAATAGGCACATTGATTTGGAAAATGTTGGGGAATATTGGAAAAATATTAATGATAAAACTTCCATAATATGCAGGTGTTTCATATTAATTTTTTTTTCCTTCTACTACAGATGTCTGTTAAAAGCTGAGCTTCAGATGCTACTTTCCATATACCAGAATGAGCTGAATTATACAGTACTTTATTAGGTTGTTGACTTGTCTTCTAATGGCTCAAGTCTGCATTGCTTTTTTGAGAATACTTTTATAGCTTGCCTGAAGCTTTCTGATACATTTATTATGAAGCACGGGTAGAGGTAGGCTAAAATTTTCAAGCCTGAGTGGATGCAGTGAGACACCCTAAATCCATATCTAGGCACTTTAGGAAATGTGATTTTCAGAGGTAGGGAGCATAGAAACACACTTGAATTCATTTTGAGCTCAGTATTTTAAGCATTAGATACCTTTTTTTATCCTTAAGTGTATTTCCAAGCTCTGAAAATTTTGACTATATGACAAAAGAGAGCTTTAGACTATATATCCATTTTAAAACATTGCAGAGCTGGATGAAATTCTGATAATCTAATGTATTTTTTTTTCTCCATTCTGACATAGGGCAGATTTCTGAACAGCCATTTTCCAGTAACATCTTGAGTCTTAACATAAGACTGATCTAAAAATTAGCCTTTTTCCTTCCTGTGGTCTGCAGTGTGACTGGCTGTACAACAAAGTCTTGCCCAAGAAAAAATGTTCTTCAAGACTTTATTTTTGATAACTACTCTTAAAAAAGTTCAATGCTATACATAGTCATGGTTTTATTACTGAAAAAAATGAAAGCGGGGTCTGTCATTGCATTTCCTTCCAAATCTAACAGAACATAAATTTTACAGACTTGGTACTCAGTTCTGATCTTATATAGGTATTTGGAATTGCTTTCATTTGAGAAGCAACCACAGACTAAACCTACATAGTATCTGGTTCTTAAGGGAGCACAGAGAAAGGAACAACCTATGCAATTGAATTGGACATAGCCAAGTTTTGCAAGTTCCCTGTTTACCACCTAGATTTTCATTGTTGGCAACCTGAGTCTACTGCTACAAATTTCTGTGCCATCAGGATCTTTCCTGCTATGTGTTACAATAAGGAACATTAAAAATGTAACAAGGAAGATTGTGAAGAAACTCCTGTTGTGAGAAGCAAAATACTGTTCTTGAGAGATGCTCAAAGACCCATCTCTGAATTGAAAAGGTAGTTTAACTTCATTCCCATGATTTGTTCGATATGAGCCTTATTCTGCAAACATTTATGCATGAGTAGCTTTATATAAGTGGGTAGCTCCATCAAACTAGATTTTTGTGTATTACTTTGTTTAGGTGTTTGGACAAGGTCAAATATCTCCTGTGCCTTCTCAGGGTTCTCCTTTCAGGTTTGTGTAGCTTATAAAGCTATTTGTTTAGCTCCCATCTTTGTTTCTCTGTATCTATGTTTCGATTTCAAGCTCTCGAAGCTGAATCAGTCTTGCTTTGCACAGATTGTTGTTAGGCTTTCTGCTGGTACCTTGTAGATGACTGCAGTTATTACAACACAGGAAACACTAAATCCAACCCTGAAACAAATGATACTGAGTAGGCTAAAGTAGCTATCTAATCTGTATTAACTTCAGTTGCTTGGAGAATGATGGTGTAGGAGTGAGTTATGCTGCTCAAATCCCAGACGGTGTCCTGCAATAATGCACAAGTAGTCTCAAAAGGATTGATTGAATCTTCAAATGCCAGAATTTATCTAACTATAAAAGAAGTAAGGGAAAAAAACTGGATTAAAAGAAGGTTATTATCATCTGAGTAAAATGCTTTAGAAAATATTTATCTTTATTCCTCAGTTGCCATTCATAGGAACCCAGTTTTCAGATACCGTGGATCAAAGGCCGGTGTATAGATGCCATTAGTGCTTTCTGGAGCGGCAGCACCGGCCGGAGGCGAGGTGTAGCGCTCCCATCTTCCTCCCGGACAGAACCAGACATCCCTCATCGCCCACCCCCCCAAGTTTTCAGGCTGGAAGGCAGCTGAGAAACCGCTTGCTTGCCTTCTAGAGAGATTGGGTTTCCAGCTCCGGGACAGCGGAGGGATTAGCCTTTCCCACCGGTCCTGCTGCATTTCCCTGAGCCACAGTGCCCCGGAGGTGCCGGTGTGGAGCTCGCCTGCTGGGGCCGAGCCCCGGGAGCGACCCCAGCCCGTTCCGACCGTCCCCTCGGGCCGGGCGAGCTCCCGCCACCGCCTGCCAGCCGCCGGCAGAGGCGGCCGCGGAGGCCGGGCTCCCTCTGGGCGGCAGGAGGTGAATGGCAAGCGCCGGCATCTCCCTCCCACACCCCAGTGTCGGTCTCGCCTCCTCCAGCAGCAGCAGTAGCGGGTCACCTCTGCGCGGCTGAGCCGCGCCGCGCCGTGCCGCGCTGCCTGCTGGCCGCAGGGCTGCCGGAGAGGCGGCTGGCGGCTCCCTCGCCACCCGCGGTGACATTGCCCGGGGACTGCCGAGGGTGGCGCCGGGGGCAGGAGCGCCCGCGCCCGGAGCCAGCCGCACCTCGCCCTCCCGGCGGCGGCGGGGAGCGGGGCGGCGGGCGGGCTCGGCTCCGGCTGCCCGGGCGCGCAGCTCTTCATTTCCTCTCGCCGTCCGTCGCGCTGCTGGAGGCTCCGGACTATAAATAGCAGCTCGCCCGCCGCCGAGCGCTGAGCGCACGCACCGGCGGAAAGTGCCGCGCCGGCCGCCCCGCCGGCGCCCTGCCGGACAGGTACCGCCGCTCGGAAGGGGTGCGGGGGCTCTTGCCGCTGGCTAGGGTTTTGTTTCCTCGTTTTCCCCGCGGGCTCCGGCGCGTCAGGAGAGATTAGAAGCCGAGAATCGGTTCCGGCAAAGTCCCTCCCTTTTATTCCCTTATCAAGTTTCTTAAGGTTACAGCCCGCCGGGCGCGCAGCGCTGGCAGCGGGAGAAGGCGCGTTCGCCGGGCGAGGGGCGATCCGGGCTGGGGTGCGCCGAGCGCGGCTGCCGCTCTCCAGCCCCGCAGGGCCGGCGCTGAGGGAGGGAAGGTGGCCCGGCCGCCCCAGAGACCCCGGCCCGCTGCCGCCCTCCGGGGATCGCCGCGGGTGCGGGAGACCCGAGCTGCCCGGGCAGCTTCCAGCTAGGACGCGCCAGGGATCTCCCCTGGTTTCTCCGACGGCCAAAGCCTGGATGCCGCCGTGCCGGCCCCCCGTGCAGCTGTGGCCGTGGCCCTGCCGAAGGGGTATCGGGGTCTCGAAGACATTATCTGCAAAGGTTTTGTGTCGCATTCGAAAGTTCGGGATACTTGGGTGAGGGTAGCGACTTCTATGGGCGACGCTAAGGGTTAATTCGGTGGAGTAACCGAGCTGTAGGATCCCCATCCCCATCTTGCAAAGAGCAGCGTCTGCCGAGATGTAATGGAAACCACAAGAAAGGTATTACGGATAATTAAGTTGGGTAGAGTTGTAACTTGAAATTGTATCAGCCAGAAAAAGGGGGTGGGGGATGATGTTCAATTTCTGATCTACAATCGAGCGGAGCTCTGTTTTCTTTCTCTGAAATGACACAGAGATTTTGAAGCGTGGATGGCAGAGCTTGGGACTCCCAGCTTGGTCCCCAAAACTAACCCGAGATCTTATCCAAAATAGAAATAATAGGATCAAGTCTTTGTGGAGCTGTGTTTTCATCTGATGCCTAATTATGTTTCCATTTATCTTCTTGCCAGAAGAAATTTACTTGTTTATTTACCCATTCATGATGTGTTAAAAGAGATATACTAAAATCAGGCCATACGTATGCCATTTAAATCTGACTTTCAATCTCAAAGATGAGAATATTTTCAGTCTTTACTGGTTTACAGCACTCTCTGTATGTAAATGATGCCTACACAGCAAGAATGATGGGGAGAATGTCTCTTTCTCAGTCTGTATCAAAGAAAAAGTATGCAAATAACTGGTTACTGACAAAACTTCTCTTTGGATAAGTATTTGCAAGTGTGATAGCAGTCTTTAAAAAGGCAGTTTTCTAGTCACTTGATTATTTTCAATGTTGTTTTTATTTTACTTGATTAAATTTGAGCTAGCTTTAAAGCCCTGCAGTGTCTCAGATTTTTTTGTTCTGTGAACCTGTATACTGGATGGTGTTTGTGTATGTAAGCCCTCATTACTGTATCTATCCATGCAGGACTGAATGCTGTTTACTTCACACATATTGATAATTCCACCAAAATTAGGATACAAGTCACAAGATTAATGTGAGCAGCAATTAGTCCTGTGAGATTTTTATAACCCTGATGGCATTAGTGGCAGCATGTGGCAGTGTTACTACTTCAGAGCCCTGTTTTTGCTTTTTTTTCTCCCCTTCCGCTTTCTGACAGTTTCTACAGTACTGAAGATAAGATTAAATCTTTATTTGAAATACATCTTTTCTTTTACTGGCTTTCTTGGGCTGACTGAAGCTTCAAATTCCAGTTCTCCATGGGTTCCTCAAACCTTGCAAGTGTGGCTGATCCTTCTTTTGCTCGGGTTTCTCGTTCTCTGGAGACATTTATCCATGAGGCTGCTTTAGTTTTTTTGATCAAAGAATTCTGTCTTCCTCAGCCTAAGGTATATCAGCTTGAGCAGGTGTATCCAGGTGCCTCTTACAGATCCTCCTTTATGATCTATAGTCTCCTTATCTTCTGATCTGATTTCGCATTAGGTGAAGGTTTTGTGAGCCAAAAATGCAAGATTAATACTCTGCTTAGTGCCTGGAAGTCTACTGTACTGTAAGATGACAAAACCCCCCAAAACCCCAACAAAAACCGCAGGAGTGGAAGACCTGCCAGGAGCATAGAAGTCGGCCTGTAGAGGACAGTGCTGCTGGCTGACAGAAATGAGTGAAGGCTGTGACAGAGTCTGCAGGTGAAGTAATTATTTGAATAGGCCTAGGCCTAAATTCACTGTGAATTTTTGGAGGCAAAGTAGTGGGATTGATAGGTATGCTGAATTATTTAGCTTGCTATGGATATATATTTTTAGCATATGACTTCTACAGAGAAATATGAAAACAATATTTTTTGAATTTATGTAACAGATTTACAGGAGGAAGTAAGATCATTTACCAAGACAAATCCAAAGGTGGACAGTTACTCCAACACTAAAGTTTCTTCAAAACTTCTGATGACTTGAGGCAGCATGCTTAAACACTTGGGCAGTTAGCTATATGTTTCTTCCTAACTTATATTTTCATAATCCTTCCCATATGTCAAATGCTTTGACTGATGGAAATTTTTAGGAAGAAAAATTTGCTTGGCTCATTAAATATCTTGTATTATATAAATATTTTATTGTTATTATTGGTGAATTGTGATTGTTATTTATTACACTTTTAAGAAAGTATTCTTTCTCTGAAGTAATCTGGGCTGATGTAACTCAAATGCTATGAAGTACTTTTCCCTGGATTTTTAAATTTACTTGTAAATCTCACTTTGAGCATCAAAACATGAGCTGGATGGAAGGCTGAAATGTTATTTGGGATGAGTTGGCAGTCCTGGCCTGATTTCACCTACAAACCTGACAATCTCGCAATGAATTTGTCCTGAGTTCTCCATCTCTTTATCTAGCAGCAGCCATAGCTGATTTCACCCTTGTTGGTTTTAAGTTGTTGGGGTTTTTTGTTTGTTTGTTTGTTTGTTTTGTTTGTTTGTTTGTTTGTTTTTTAAGGGAATACCTTATTAGCTCGTCTGGGTAAGGATCTGGGCAGTTAGTTTCTCAGGCTCTCTTGTTCTGGATAGTTGATATGTTACAGAAACCTAAGGCAAATTGGATTGCACAAAGTTTGAGTGTGATCCTGGACTTCAGCTCAGAGATGTTTTCAGAGTGATACAGGATTTTAATTAAAAAGACTTGCTTGTCTTTGTACAAAAAAATACTGAAAATTCTAAAGAGGGCTTGAGGTTTGTGGGTTTCAGTTTCCTGCTGTTTGGAGAGCTATGCTTTTACTGCTTGCTAGAAGAGAATAAATCTGTATAAACTACTGATGTAGAATTGTCTAGTCCATTTTCTCCATGATCTGCAAAGGTAGATTCAGTTGATTTGGCCAGGTCAGTAGCAGGCCTTTTTGGGGAAGATTTTTCCCGATTTTTTCTGTCATCATAAATTAACTAAATAGGAATCTCGGGATCTCAAAGAGCAAATAGGATTTAAGCAATCCATTCTACTATGAAAATTGCTGTTAGGAGACAGAATACATTGTCTGTCTTCCAAGTCTTGTGTACCTTTTTGGCAAGGTATACTGAAATAACATACTGAAAAGTGGACATGGTATGATTATTAATTTGTCTTGAGAAGGAGTGAATAGAACAAACTGTATCTGCTTATTCTGTAGGTTTTTCTAGTTTATAATGATAAAGTTTGCTTACGTGTTTCAGTACTGGGTTTTGAATTGTTTGATGCCAATGTTGTTGGCCTGACTTTTAAGAAATGTACAGTTATTTCTGCTTCTCAGGTGTTATAGATCCAAGGTCTAAAGAGCTTGCCACCTTTCAGAATCCAAAGAGTCTGGGCAGGAGCATTCTGTTTACAGTTGTTTCAGCTCTGTCTCTGCACAGGAAGTTTAAAATTGGGTTTGGATGTTAAAAGCCATTTTGTTTCAGTCTTGCAAACTAAGCTTCTTCCTATTTGCCAGTGAATTTGCCCCACAGGTTTCTTGAGATGGTTTTTAAATGTTGAATCAGGCTCTATTTAATGAAAATACATAAGAAAACTCAAGCTAAAGGTGTTTACTTGACACAGTACCATGTCAAGTGGTGCTGTTCTTCAAGTACCATGTCAAAGTGTTAAATGTGGTGCTGTTTATCAAGGTCACTTTGGCAGGCTGAGTTTGTGGTCTGTTACTGGGTGTCATAGCATTAAAAATCAAATCCATCTGTGCTTTTTTGATGGATGTCTTTTTGTTTTGTATCCTCTTTCTGTGGAATTCACCCTGTGACCCCAGTGAAAATTTATCCCAAGTATGGCACTAAAGTCAGTCTGGGGAGAGCTTTCTCTTAACATATGTAAAGAACTAAACCACTTTCCTTTGTATCAATCTCTTTCATTCTGTTATATGTACTCTTGCCAGTTGGAGCTTCTTGCTGCAAAAACAGTTTTTGGCAAATAGAGTGAAATCTCTTAATATGAGGCACTACAAAGACCCTGTGTTTTAACATGGCTGTAAGAGGTGGATATGTAATGGACAATTAAGAGGAAGAAAGTCTTGTGGGGAGTAAGCTTTTATTGTATTTTGACAGCTGTTCATGTACCATCAAGTTTGTGTATTGTCTGTTGAGTTATAAAGTGTGATCTTAGCATATTATAGCAGTGCTAGTAAGAAGCAGTAAACCTAGGGAGCATATTTCTGTTATGAAAATGGCACAGAAACATTGGGTGTAAAATTAGGTGTTAAATGTGGCTTGGTATCTTGTGCAGTTGTGCAAATAGAGCATTAAGCAGAATGCATCTGCTCTGGTGTTGTATGGTGTTTCTGTAGCAGCAGTAACAGGTTCTGTTTGCTTTGTGTTTGTGTAAGTGGCTAAAGAAAACAGCTGTCAGTAAAACTGAGTTTTCTAAGATGAAATAACTTTCTCTGCTATAGAAATGTAATTTTGGAATAATATCTTTATTGAGTTATTCCATTTTATCCTGTAAATGAGAACAGGGTTTGGTACACAGAGTAGGAGATACTGCATTTGACGTTCACAATAACGTCAGTCTGCTATTTTTATAGTTTTAAAAATATAATTTCAATTGATGAGAAGATCCCTAATTTTTCAACTTAATAATCTAGAAGTTTGTAGTGTCTTAGAAGTGCCTTTTTGTTTTAGCTGAGTAAGAGTGTGGGTTGGGTATTTTTTTCCCCCCCTTCAAAAGACAGCTATAGAGCTCTGCTGTATCTGGAATTTCTGTATTACTGCCTGTCATGACACAGAGCTTGGGTGGGTTTTGTAGAATGGCCATGGGGTGTAGGCTCTCTGGGTTAGCTGGAACTGAGAATTCCACAGTGTTGCCTCTGTGTGGAAAGTGGGTTGTAAAGCAAACTCCCCTGCAGTCCTGCACAGCAGCTCTTTCCTCAAGAGCACTGTGACCAGGATCATGAGATGGTGGCCCAGCCTTGAACCTTGCAATAAGACAGAGGATGTAAATGAGGAAGAAACACCTGGTGAAAAAAAGAAAGAGTAAACATTGGAGTTTAAATGTCATTTAATGTGAGAACATTAAATATTCTCACTTTAGACCTGCAATTGAGAAATATTGTTCAATTTATTCTGTAGTTTCTCTAAAAGCACAGATGCTTAACTTGCATAAATTTTCACTCTGTGAATCTACATTAAACATTTTTCCAAATGATTCACGTTTGATAATTGTTTATTCAGAGTTACTACTGGGAATTATATATTTTTGACTCAAAGAATTTTTTTTTCTTTCTGCTGTCAGTGTCAGATTAAGTTCTGCTATTATATTTCAGCTGGCTAGCATTGACATTTTCTACTAGGAACTGATAGTTTCCAAGGAAGAAAAACGAAACTGATGGCTGCTGTTTTTATGGAGGTTGTTTAGGTTTTGGATACCACAGGTGGCAATAGTTGGAAGCTTGGAATGTGTCGATACAGCCTACACTAGGTGGCAGTGTAAAATATGAAGAAGCCTAAAAACATTTGGAATTCTTTATGAAGCCAATAGAAGCTGCCACATTTATGGCTCATTTTCTAGACCGGAGTATTTTTATTGCATAGTCTCCTCTTAGATATGAGGTCACTTATTTTTCATGGTATTAATTTTTCTTAACTTTACCTTGTTTGAGTCAGGGAATATGTTTGGGCACTTACTGTAAGATAGCTGGTATACTGAAAATTCAGTCTACACTCTTATTGTGGTTAGCTGGCTTGTGTTTGTAGTGAGTTATTGGTTAGGAAAACCACACGTTGTTGAAAATGTTATGTGAGATGTATATTTTTAACTGTAGGACAGAAGCTGTCAACTGCTGAAACAATGATGGGTGAGACTTTATTTTAACATTTTATAGTTGTATTATAGCCATCTATAATTTATCTAGGATGATCTGGTATGCATATCTTCCATGGACTGTTGGAGTTTGCTGTCTTTCACTTAGAGAGTGTATGTGTGTGGACTTGTGTACATGTATGTATATATATACATACATGTATATATATACACCCCCACCCCCAGTTGCTGTGGATTTAAGTCTTTTAAAAAATGGTAGGATGTGTGAGTCTTACAAAGCCTAAATGCATCCTGATGTTCTTCAAATGTTGCAGGAGGGCTTAACTGACAGTGGGAGTTAGGACAGTTGTCTGTGAGTAAAGTACGTCCTTTGTTAGTAAAGTTTGGAATACTTTCAATGTTTTCCTTCAGCAATGTCTGATGATACAAAAATTCTGATCAGGGTGGGGAAAATAACATTTGCAGAAAACTTTAAATCAGCTTCTGTGCCATCAAGATGCAGTAGCCTAGAGATAGATTTCCCTACTAAAGCATAGAAAGCAAGAGGGATCAGAGGATCCAGCCTTTAAAGGTTGTGTGCAGAGTTCCTGAACTGCTTTGTTATGTATTTACAAGGGAAATGAGAAAGCAGTTTGATGTAACACCATGGAAGCTTTAAGTTTTTATAAATTGGATTTTCTCACTCTGACAAAAAATAAAAAGCCTGGTCACAATAGCTTCTTTGGAACTGTGTACTGCAAAAAAACCAAGCTGTCCACATGCTGAGGTTATTAAATGAATTTAGGCTGTCAAAATATGCATGGAGATATATTTAATACCTTGCACTAAAATTGATCAGTAATGAATCTGATGATAAATGAAAAAGACTGTACATACATAAGGTATAGTCAGGATATGCTGAATAAAATCCCAACTTTTGATAATGGCTTCTTTTAATCAGAAGACACAAAAGTACTATGAAGCAGTGGGAGTATTTAGTGAGGAAACACTTCCCTCCTTGCCTTTTGTTCATACTATTATGCTTTTCACAGAAGAAAATGTTCAGTACCATTGATATGTCATATCAGTGTTTTGAAGATAATGTGAACGATTTACCAGCAGAAAATATAGATAGTCAAGTAAACCTGTGCTTGCAGACTTACTGAATTTATGTATGGGTCCTGGAGGGGCACAGTAAGTAGTGACCCTCTATGTTCATGTAGTCTTTGGGAAACTCAGCCCTAACTTTTATCATTCATAGTTTCAGCAAAGGAAACCTGGCATAAATTCTCCTTGGCAGCTAGGAATCTTAGCTGTTGCTTGAAGTCCAACTGTAAATTGAGATACCATGTCTCAATTTGGATTGTCTTGGTTCAGTATTCACAGCTATTTTTATTTGTTTGTTTCGACTGGTGTTAATTGAATGGCAAGCTGTGGTAATCTTGCAGAAAAGTAAAAACATGCTAAGCACCAATTTATCAAAGAAGAAGGCTTGTGGATGCCCACATTAATGTTAATAGGAGCTGTCCTACAATTTGCAGCTGAAGATTGATCTAAAGATGTGTGGGAACCTGACAGAGCAGATCCCTGTCAAAAGCAGAATGTGAAAAGTCACTGACTGAGTCACAGGGTGAAAAGAATAGAGACACTGAAGCAAGATTAAATGGTAGCTTATTTTAGACCTGTATAAAAAGTATTCCAGAAATAAACTGTCTGATCTGATGTCTAAAGGTCTCACCTTCAACTGTGATTATAAGGAAAATGAAATCCTTTAGTCCAGTTTGGGCTGTGTTTTATAACCCATGTGTAAAAACTGAAGGAATTACTGATGCTGATCTGGGAAGCAAAGTGGTGAACCCCAGCTTAAGGAAAGCAAACAGTCTCCAGAGGCTCTGGGAACAAGTCACTTCTTACCTGAGCAGTGGGGATAAAAGGAAGTCACCCCATCTGGAGTTCTCACTTGTTTTTTCTATTAGTACCAAACCCTGGAGCCTCCTTTCAGGTGGTAGCATTTGTTGGCTATCATATTTAAATAAATCTGATATTTCACTACGAAACATGCTGCAGTTGTTTCTATGTTACCCTGAGAAGATACATTTATAACAATTATTTTAAACACCTTTATCAGTACTTGGTCTACTTGTTGAACAGCTTGTTAATGAGGTGTCTGAGAGTTATCTGTGAATATTTATTAAGATTTATATCAAGAGTAAAATATAGAAAAATGGCACTCTTTTTCAAAAGAAAAATTATGAGTACCCATTTTCAGTGCTCTGAAATTACCTTAACAATTAATTTTGGTATGTTAGAATAATTACATGCTTGTGAATTTTACCTGAAGCAGAGATCTGATGTTTATGGCTTCTCTTTGTTTTTTGGGGCTTTTTTTTTTACTCTTTTAGAAAAAGAAGAGCTACCTTTATCCTCATTAAGTGTTCCAGATGGGATGGTAGGGGGGAGGGCCAAAACACTGTAACACATAAACATAAAATATTTTGCCTATTTTAAATAAAATAATGATCAAGATCTAGCCCATGTTTGTGGGATTTTTTCTTGGCAGATGCTTGCTAAGTTCTGAAAAACATCAGCTTTGAGAATCTATTTTTGTGTTCTGGTAGGGCAATGTCTCCCACTAAAGTTTGAAGGTTAAGGTAGAAATACTTTTTTGGAAATTGAACTATGAAGCACAAGAAGATATATTTTTAAGCAATTTTAAAAGACAATACCAGCCTGTCAGTTTTGACCCTAGTTTTTCATTTCTGTGTTTGGAACAGTGTTGCAGCTTTACACCCAGATGATTTGTTAGTTCTGCTGTAGTAAATAATTCAAAAGAGCCTTTGTTGTGTAGTCAGCAATGTCACACATCTCTCACCTCCCTTAAGTGATGGGAGCAGATTCTGACCCCATTTGCAATGCTGTAGGTTTGCTGCAGCTCAAGGAAGCACTTTGGAAGATCTTGGCTTTTGTTTTCTAAAAATAAATGAAATCTTAACTTAAAAATGAAATTTTAAAACTTAGCAGTGATTAAGCTTCTCATATATTGATTCTCGAAATGCACAGAAGGGATAAAATAGTAAGAAAACCCAGATGTGCTGGTATTTTGGTAGGAAGTGTACGCCTTGGAAACACTCATTGGGCTGAGGGTCAGGCTGGAATTTTGAATCCTTAAACAGGCAAGGTAAGATGCGCCTCTGTTAAGGAGTGTGCCTCCTCTGTATCTCTGGAAGAGAGCTGGTGTCTGCAGAGCAGGGCACCTCTGGGAAGCCATAAAAACATTGAAGCTAATAGAAATTTGCCTACCAGCTGGAAAAAAAAAAAAAAAAAGTATGCCATAGCCAGTCTCAATGCTGCAGCTTTCCTGAATCTTTAACAATGGAGATAAGTCTTTGTGTGCTTGGCTACTTTCCATCTTACCTGATAGTTTGTTTTATTCATCTTTGTGTTTAGAGAATTTCTGTGGCTATGAGGAGATAAGCTGGCTGCCTCCTTAGACTACAGTAATTTCTATTCTTACATACTGCTGAGCAATCTGGGTTTTGTTTTTTCAATGAAAGATGCATATAGTTGTTTTTTTGGAACTTAATGAGAAGTGTTTGCTAGTGTCAAAAACTTGTAAAGTCTCTGTCATACTACAGCCAACTCGCCCACTTGTCAGCAAAACTGGTTTTTCCTTTTTCTTCATGGATGGTTATCTTTCAGCTTGTTCTATTTCTGTCCAAATAGTGTTGCTCCCATTCTAGCCCAGTGAAGGATATTCATAGCTTTCAGACCTAGTTCTCATCACAGCCAGACCTCTAACAGAATCAGACAGTGCTGAGGTGGGAGGTGCATGGAACTTGCCATGCTCTTCTCAGTAGAATTTTCTGCATATGACAGGTGATGCAACCAAACAAATAAACAAAGCTCAGATCCTGTCATGTCTGTAGGCAGCAGGTGTTTGTACAGGTCATGGACTGCAGTGGCTCAGGTAACTGAAAAAATAAACAAAATAATTTCTACTATCTTGAAAATAGACACTGCATCAATCTGTCAACTTAAAAGTTGTCGTATGTGAAGGAGAGAACAGGGTAACTAATTTCATAAGATTGAACAGAGAAAGACAGATGATTCTTCTTGTCTGCTCTGCCACATTGAAAAAAAAGAAGAAAAAAAGCCTTGAAAGAATTACCAGGCAATGAGGAGATAATTAAACCATCAGGCACAGGGAATTTCACGGCCATTGTGAGTAAACAACTCTGGCTGCTCCAGGCAAGGGACCAACTTAATTAAAAACAATGACCAAAAAAAAAAAAAAAAAGAAAAAAGAGGCCAAACTCGAAATTCTAATTTAGTTAACCCATTTACCAAAGAAAAATACTGGAAGCCCATTAGCTTTTGTGCAGAAACTAGCACTTTGTCTATAAATGCAACATTTTAGAAACTTTCAAAATTATCTCTGGTTTTGCTTTAAAAATGTATGAACAGCACGTGGTCCAAAATTTGTGGGTTTAAAATATATTTTACACCAATTTTCAGATGTTTTTTCATTATGAAATATTTTTCTCTTCTAAGTAAGGGGAAAGCTGAGATCTGTAGCAGGAATTGTGTTTTATTGTGTTTATTGGAATACCCTTTGGGCAGAGAGAAGGACACTGAGGAAACCAACAATACCCTGGCTGCATCCAGAGCGCTGTGGGCAGCAGGTCAAGGGAAGGGATTCTGCCCCTCTGCTCTGATGGGACTCTGCCTGCAGTGCTGCATCAGTTCTGGGGTCCCAGCACAAGAAGGATATGGACCTGCTGAAATAAATCCAGAGGCCAAAAAGATGGTCAGAGGGCTGGACCACCTCTCCTGTGAAGACAGGCTGAGAAAGGTGGGCTTGTTCAGCCTCGAGAGGAGAAGGCTTCCAGGGAGACCTTGACAGCAACCTGAAGGTCCTGCAAGAGAGCTGGAGAGGGACCCTTGGGGCATGGAGTGGCAGGACAAGGGATAGTGAGTTAATACTGAAAGTGGGCAAGTGTAGATGAGATATTAGATAAAAAATTCTTTACTGTGAGGGCAGTGAGATGCTGGAACAGGTTGTCCAGAAAATCTGTGGATGGCCTATTCCTGGAAGTTTTCAAGGCTAGATTGCATGGGACTTTGAGCTACTTGGTCTTAAGGAAGATTTTCATCCCCATGGCAGGAGTGTTGGAAGGAGCTGATCTTTGAGGTCACTCCTAACCCAAACCCTTCAGTGATTCTGTGACCATCGTGTGCAATGAAGCAAACTCTGTTGGCACAGGTTATGCAGCCTGTGGTAGTGTGGGTGCTGTCCTGACCTGCAAGCCTTGCCTTGTCTGTCTGTAATTGAACCATCGTGGCTACACATCACCAACTTAACATCTCCTTCACACATGGGAGGCATTGGGAAATAGAAATTTCTTGGCTAGGTTGCCCAGGGAAGCACTTTATGGCTCAAGTAAAGATTGGTGTTTGTGTGAGCTTGAGACTGTGCTGTACCTTGAGCTGCCAAATCTAAGACTTTAAAGTCGATGTCAGCTTAAAAATTCAGAATGAATCAATACTTTCAACCTTTAGCTTTCAAAACCATTTTTATTTGTACTTGGTATGCTAAATTGTTACAGAATATGATATTTGAAAATAGCAGAATTACTTCATAAATTACTGCCATTCTTGCTGGCCTGTGTAAATGCATTAGTCACATTACTGAAGTTGAGGGGGAAAGCCTAGAACTGAGTGCTCTTGTATAAACAGACATATATAAAAATTGTGCCAGAAGGGTGGCGAGGGAGAAAACAGGTGGTGGCCAGAGGTACCTGTCAAACCAAAAGGCAGAAATAAGTATTCTTAAAGAGGCTTCTGTTGCTGTGTTTATGAAGAATGAACACTCTTCCTGTTGCATCCAGTTGAACTACCTTGTGCCTCTCTGACATTGGTTTGGAAATGTTTTGAGTCAGAGTCTCCATTCTAGCTCAGTGGGACAGTGATTCCTGGTAATAACAACTGAATTCAACTTAAAATTCATATTATTACAGGGCATAGTTCTCTAACAGTTTTTGAAAGTAATTTCCCAATCTTACTTTTAGTTATGGATTTAATATTTAACATGCGAGGATTCTTAATGTTAAGACTAACATTAAGGAATATTAATATTTAATTTGATGTCATAAGAAATAGCTTACAGTCATTTTTCCAGATGAAATAGATAAGATATCTCTCATAGTTCCTTTGGAAATTTGGTGCTTCTTAATCACCCTTTACTTAAGGGATAAAGCATAAAATCTTCGTTTGTATGTGACTGCCAGAAGTTAGATTACATTGGAACTAAATAAACATGGAGTTGGGAGGAATTTAGATTAACACCCATATTTCTAGATTTTGAAATTACCTTAATCTAGAAAAACAAAGCTTGAAAGTTGTCATCTCTGTTAGCACTATATTAAGCTCTGCATTGGCACAGTCCTTACTTCTGTGCTGCTCTGAGCTGGAACTTGGTGTTTTGCAGCTCTGTTTTTTCATTCATGGAAGTAGGACATAGTGGAAGAGCTGTCTTCTTGGATGTGTGCTCTGAATTTCACTCTGCAGGGCAGTTTGCTGGTCAGAGTTGGTGACTTCACTGGAACAGAAAGTTCAGATCAGTTCAAGAAATTAACCTCACTTAAGGTCTTCAGTATTAAATCTACATTATTATTAAAACCAGAACACATTGGTGGTTTTATTAAAAGTCTTGCTTTGAGTTATGATTTGAATTTGAATTCTTTCTTTGAAGAATTTTTGGCAAGATTTCCCTGTCACTGAATGCAGAGTCACTTTTGTGTGCTGTTAACTGCTCACCAGCCCAGTTTCCTATTCTTCAGCTTAGTTGTAGTAACCTATCATTAAGAATTACTTAATGATCTGGTTAGGACTATGTATTGCCATATACTGAAATATTTCTTCCTCTTCATTCTTGTAGTGGTAGTTTTCTGCCTTAATCTGAAATGCAGTATTATCCTTCACACTGAATGCAAGAGGTTTAATCAAGTTCTTTACAACTAAAAAATATGGATGGCATTTCTGGCTGAAATAAGGTTGCTGTTGTTTGTTGTTGTTGTTTGTCTTCATTGTTTGTGTGGTTTTTTTTTTTTTTTTTTTTTAATGGGATAGATTAAACTATTTAAGGGTGTTTTAGGGAATGTCTGCCTCAGACATGGTAAGATGCTTGAAACTGGGGAAGATATGGCAAAAGAATGGTTTTGCTAGAGAATGCTAATGGTGGAAATTAGTTTTGTGGGAGGAAAGACTAGGTAGTTCTTGTAATGACAGGAAGTAGAAGGAAAGTATGAGGGATTAGGATGAGAATATTCTTTAAGGATTAGAAGGATGGTCACTGGAGGTGAAGTGATAGTCTCTTGGTTAATTTTGCTGTCTACATGGATTTCTTCCTCAGTTTTTGAGGCCTTTCTGTTAACATGTTCTATTAATTCAGCAGCGGGGTAAAGGAAATGAAAGCTTGAGGTGTAGTTGTGAGTGTTTTAGACTGAGGAAATAAAATAAAAAAGTAACAAAGTTTATCTAAACTGTTTCATTTTATGTCTCCTGTGGGTAGTGAAAGGAGGGCAGCTACAAGAACATCAACTGCACAAACCTTTGGGCAGTTTGAGAAAATCTTAGACCAGAAAAATGAGAAATGACAGAAATGCTGGGAGAACAAGGGAAAAGATGCCAGTTCTGTATTTCCCCTAGTTTCTGCCTTTGTTTTCCTTTATAAAATTTAAGTGTAACTTATTCAGGGCATGACAGAGCTGTTGTTTTTTCCTTTTTGTTTGTTTGTTTTTTAAAGAAAAGCACAAACAAAACCTCATCAGTTGAATCTCAAAACTAGTCCTTTGTTTTCCAATAACATTTCTGTGCCTGTGTAGAAATGAATTTCAAATATGAAGTAAAACATTTAAAAATTATTATATAGTTTATCAATAAAATGCAATTTATTTTGGGTAGCCTACAAACTAGTTGCATGGCTAACAAAAATCTTGTGCAAGTCATAGTCAAAAAATTAATTAAAAAAATCCAGTCACTCTTTTGCATGTGATTGTAATTTTTCAGTCTAACACAGGAGTAAATAACCTTAGTTAAGCAATGTGACAGAAAAAGACAGGCAAAAGAGCATGCAAAGTCTGCCAGGTAGTATTGAGTTCTACCACATGAAAGAGAAGAATGATGAGTATTCTGTAGTCAGTTGGTACAAGACAACAGTGTTTATTCTACTGGATGACTTGGCATCCAATAAAGTTTCCTGAATGCTGTCACTGAAACACCTAAGTTAGTAACAACGACAAAAGTCACATTGCTCCCAAGTGCAGTGCTGAGCTGGAGCCTGAGCCCATCTGCCAGCAGTCACTGCTGGGTTGGTGTTCTTCACCCCTCAGACCCAACCAAGGAAGGGGGCAGAGCTGGTGCCATGGGGTTGAGTCCTCTGATGATGTAACAAGAGGCAAATAATACTTTTCCAGCCAATGATTTAGGAGTCAGAATGTACTGTTGTATTTCATTAACCACATTTTTTAGCTTTCTTCCTTTAGTTTAATATGTAAATTGCTTGACAAATATATGAATTGTTTTCTCAGCATCCATGGAAACGTAATAAAATGGCAGGGAAGGCAGCTGTCAGTGGGAGCTGTGCTCATTTAATGACTGTGAAATTTGACCTCGAGCTAGGCCTCCTTGTATTTCCTTTCCTATGGATAAGGGATTTGATGGAAGTATTTTGGTATGATAGCATTTCAAAATTTTGACATGTATTTAAATAGATACAGACTGCATGCTTGAATCTGTACTTAGCCTTTCACTTAACCCGAAGACTTACAAATGAAAACAAAGCAAATGAACAAAGTATTTTCTAAAATCATTCTGAGTGATGCCTGCCATGTGAGGAAAACAGCAAAGCATCTGCCAGACAGTATCAGACCTAAAAAGAGACAACCTCAGCTCTGGCCAGGTATAGCAAACACCAAATGTGGTTACTGCTAAGCAGATGTTAGGAGGTAAACTATCTTTTTCTTATTTTTTTGTATTTTAAATGCTCTGCTGTAGAGTAAACAGACAGCATAAATGCTACTGGTATGCCTTAAGATGTATGAAATGTCCTAGAACAATGTCCCCAGCCTCTGGTACATGGCAGCTGGTGGCACAGCTGTCATCTGCAACAAGTTAGCCTGGCACTGCTTACTGTGAAACCTGAGATATGTTTTGTCTGCAGGACTCTTTTTCTCCTTACTAAATAGATGTCCCATCCCTGGTCATCCTCTCTGCAGTGCAAGACCAAAGTACACTAGTGAATTTTGGGACAGTGGAAGAAGAAGCTGTTGCATGTCTCCCTTCAGGCTCAATTGGCATTGCTCTAATTTATGTCAGATTTGAGCTGATGCCTCAATCTCCATGCTGTTCAGATTAGTCCAAGCATAAGGTGCTTCAAGTAAATTGCTTCTTTCATGCTCAGATTGGCTTCCAGCACCTCTCTCCCTGGGGTAAATGTATGGCCATTTTGTTGCTGAGATGAGAATTTAAATTACTACCAGACACATTATGGATCCTTTTAAGGATTAGCCCAGAACAGAGAAGTGAAATATTTAATTTTGATACCATTCCCTTCCTTCTCTCTTCTCTTTGAAATGGTTCCAAACATTTTGCTACCAGACACTTGAACTATACACTGGTACGTGCCAGTTTTTCTGTTGCTGGATTTTTTTCTTTATCTTTACCATGCTTGGGGTAGAATGCAGCAGCCATTTAACAGAATTACATAGCTACCATTAGGGACAAAGAGAAGAACAGTATCTATGAAACTGCAAAGAAACTCTAGGTATGTATTTGGGAGTTAGCTTTTGTCCAGGATGCCATAATTAATGCCCTTAGTGGAAGGCAAGTCTCCATTGCTTACACACCAGCTGTCTTGCATGTTCATCTCAGTGTCAGAGGGTGCTGTGCCCCTATAAAACCAGCAGGTTTTCACCTCTGTTTTTGAGCTGAAGGTACCCAGAAGCCCTTTCTATCTTTGCCCAGTGATGAGATCCAAGAAAACTGCTTGTGTAGTGTATGTTTGATCTCCTTACTTCTGAAAATAAGTAATACACTATCCAATACACTCCTCAGATTCTGCTGCAGCAGTGGACAGAATGCTTAACTCAAAATTGTAGTTTTAAATATTTTTTCAAATGTATGTGAAATGGTCGCTCATCTCAACATCAATACTCTATTCAGAATGTTAATTCAGCTAGAAAACTTTCTCAGAATTAAACATCCACTTTTTCTCCAGATGGTATTTTTAAATTAAGTGTTTTTTTGTGTCCTCTATCAATAATAGTTTGGTATGAGATTTTTTTTTTTTAAAGAACATTTCATGAAGTTAATCAGTTGTTGCTTTCTGCTCCTTCATCCATTCAGCTCAGCTTGATTTTTGTTGGTAGCAGCAGTGGAGTATAAGGAGCAGAAAAATGAATGTGCTGCCTGTCTCTACCAGAAGTGTTTGTTAGTTAGCTACTCCATTCTTCATATCCTTCCAGTCAGGACAACATGTACAGAAATGGCTTTCTTCATCAAAGTGAGAGAACATACCACTTAGAGTACCATTTTCATTCTGGAAATGGAAAATTACTTTCCTTCTGGGAGGCACGAGCATTCAGACACACTGATGTTTTTGCAACTTTAAAACCACCACACAGCTCCTTAGGAAAATGAATAAATCAAGCTGTGAGGCCTATAATCTGTGTCCAAGAGTCTGAGCCTTCCAAGGCTCAACATGTAGGACCAGAATTTTGTCTCTTTGAGATGAAAGTCCTGTGAGTAAGCACAGGTCCCTGTTTCACAATTCATTAAGTAAATCATTGCCCTTTCTGATATGTTTGAAATGTTTACTCTGCATGTATACTATTCAATGGCTGATTGAACATGAAGACTCAGGTAGGATTTGAGTTTTTCTGTCTTTTCCTAGTTGACCAGAATATTTGTGGCAGAGAATCAGGATGTAAGTCAAGTAAAAGTGAAGCTGTGCAGTCATTGATGGAGTGAGCAGTTATTGAAAGGAAAAGCATTTGCAGGACTCCAGCACTAACATCCATCTATCTGTGATTTCCAGGCCTGTTTTATTTACCAAGGTTTGTAGGAATACAGAGCCACCTAGTAAAGAGCTCTCTGGGCAATGATTTGTTTTGTTGCCAACAGGATGACACCAGTCTATAGTTAGCCATGTCTAGTCTGTAATCAGACTCAGTGGGGAAGATTAGGTGCTCTCATGAAGTGAACATGGCTGGAGAAAATTGGCAGCAGAAAACAGCACAGATACTGCAGCAGCTGGACTTGGATAATCAGTACTCCAGGAGGCTGGAGAAATTTGTTTTTGAATCCTTTGCTGAAATTTTAGGTTAAGAAATAAAACTGTGCCATTCTCTAGACATAGTAACAATCCCTACAGATTGTAGGAAATTGTTTATTTGCATACATTCATCTACTTGATTATGTGTTTTTTGTATTTGTTTAATGGTGGTGATCAGCTATGCTATTGCAAGAACTAATCCCATCAGGAGCAGTCTTGCAAGTATGGAAAACCATAACCTTCAGGGATTATGATTCATCTGTCTTTAAAAGGAACATACTGACATTAAATCCAAGTTATATTACTGAGTATCCTGAGATCCCTGGCTTTGTACAGCAGAATGGGAAGCAAGAGTAGAAGGCAGATGATGAGCTTTTCTGGGTGTTGCAGAAGTTGCTGGGGAACTTCCTCTCCCTGACTGGGTTGTTGTGGTGTTAGTGCTGGGCAGCAGAAACAAATGATGTCCTGGCTGTTACCGGTCCCATCCAGGTGCTCTAGTTTGTGTTGATACCGGTGCTCATTTATGTTGAACAGCAGGTGTTGAGAATTAGCATATCTTTATTTTTGGTCCCCTTGCCGTGGGGGTGGTGCCTTCCCCAAGGAGGGAGGAGTGGCAACCAGTAGTGCAGCAGTTTCATGCTGTTACTGCTAAATTCAATGCTGTCTGTTTGAGAGGGAGAGAGTAAGATTTGTAGAAAATTGAAAATTTCAGGGAAGAGGGGAAAAAATCAGAAGTGATCAAGATGAGTTTCTTGAAGATAGTGCCTTGATACACTAAGCTCAGGTAAGGCAGTTAGTTGTAATTGTTTTTCCTTTAGAAGTAATTCTTGACAATTATGTGTTATAGATGTATGTATTGTTTTTGTTTCTGTGTTTAGCCTGGTCCTGGCTCACAAAGGTATCTGAAAGCTGTTTGATTTTATAGAGTACGCATTGGAATGTAGGCTTTATGTTGCATGTAGTAGCCCAAAGAAAATTATGACAAATTCTGCTCTTTAGGCTGAAGCTAGCTCTAAAGAGATTGTTAATAGTGTTAATGTTAGTTCTTCATTGAAACTAAGCCTTTGAAAATAACTGTAGGTTTCTACTGCAGCATCATGTCAGATTTATTTGTTAGATGTTTTGGTTAACACAGTGCTTGGTAGCATATAGTTTCTCTTATGCCATGTTCTTTTTCTTTCTTTGCATAAAACAGAGCCCAACAAGAGTGAACCCCACAATATTCAGGTTTTGGTCCTAACTGCATCTGCAGAGATTTGCTGTGAAAGAAATCTTATGCTATCTTGAGCTTCTTCATGAGTTTCATAAGTTAGAAATGATGGATTTGCATTTTAGTAAATAAGATTTGCATTATATCTGGTGTGGGTTTTTTTTTTTTTTTTTTTTTTTCCTAGCACCTCTTTGGTTTGGAGTCCCTATGAGAACACTGAATTAACTTTTTCATATCTATTATTTTGGGACTAGCTTGTCTTTTTCTTTTCCTCTTCAGTAGCAGAACTTGATGCCTCAGTATTTTCTGTCCTCTGAGGGTATACCATTCTCTTATCCTCTAGAGGCTGCTGTAGGAATCATTGTAATACATCAAAAACCTTCCAATGTGATTAGTAAGTTTAAAAGTTTTGTGAAATTTCCTTATTAGTTTCCATTTAAGAATGCAGAACATCTAGACTCCCTATTGTTTCTATTTGGCCCAGGGGCCTTTTGCAGTTAAATAGGCTGTTCAGTGTTTTTTAAAATTTATAAAAGTCATAATAATCAAGTTGTGCATTGTTACAAGTTGGTTCCTAGCATGTCTGAGAATATACAGATGCAATCAGGCATACTGAGAGTTACCTGCTGTCTGATCCCAGGCTAAACCTGGAATTATTTTCTCAGTCATTTACCTAATGCTATCTTGAAGTCCTATCAGTGAGCTGGTCTCTTTATCCTAGATGGATTAGTTTAGGTATCACGTGTTTATATATCCCACTTATCTTTTATATGATCAATCCTACTTCAGGTTTTCAGTAAGCACTTTTCCCTTTAATCCCATCAATTCATGCATGCAGCTACTTTACAAGGTACCATTTAGCTTCCTTGTACCTGCATAATGTTATAATGGTTGAATGTCCATCTTTTTATCATGTTTATGAAATACAGGTTGCTAAATTTGTCATCAAAGTAATCTCAAAGTTGCAGCTGGATTAAAAAGAGGTACTTGAATATTAAAGTAAAGGAATAAATAATAAAAAAAAGATAGTCAAAGATACACAGATCAGCAAACTTCTGGTTTATTATAAATATAGCCAGTGTGTGGGATATCAAGCTGGATTAAAAATGATAATAGTTAGGTTAATAGTAAGGAGGTGTGTGTTCAGGTGGATGTGGTAAGTCTGAGCTCTGTCATTTGCTGAAAAATAATCTGGAAACTAATTGCAAATTACTAATAGGATTATTATTTATTATTAAAAAAGTCTAGTGTGTATCAAACCTGCTCTTCTTGTTTTACTGGATGTGTCTGAGTATGTGTTATAGGCAAGTTACTCAGACTTTGCCAGGTTGAAGTGGCTTACCTGTGCCTGAAATTAAATAGCTGCCAGAAAGGGGAGGTTGAGTGTACAAGAAACAGGGTTAGGCTAATGTTTGCAAGAGGGCTGGACTTCCTTAAAGGGAGTCAGTTGGCCATGAAATGCCCTGGGATAATGTGTTTTGTGCTTTTAGGAGGAGATGTGGTAGAAGCTGTGTTCCCTCTTGTGTTTGTAGCAGTTACTGCATTTCTGTACTGCTCACGAGAGAAATGGGGACAGTTGTATTTCAAATACGAGGAGGTCTGGCCTTTCTGGTTTTCTTCTGTAAAATTGGAGAAGTTGTGTTCTATGACTCGATGGATAACTCTTAGGTCTATGATATAGATGGAGATAATCAATATTGGCATTTTTAGTACTTCAAAAGATACACTTGTAACTTTTGGTTAGGGTCTTGTGTTTCTGTGATTCTGTCTGAACTGAGACAACGGGCTTAGTATTTCCAATAACCCAGTTCAAAGCTTTTTTAAAAAGGTATTTGTATATATTAAGCTTTCTGGTGAAAATATGAGGCTTAGTCTGGTGTAATGCTAAAGTAGTTCTGTCCATAAGCTTTTGATTCTGTACAAAAATACTTTTGGTTTTGAATTCATGTAGTGTTTTGATAGTGTTCCTGTTTGCATCTTCTCTGTATAGAAAGTCAAGTGCTGACAAAAACCAACTTTTATGGTTGTGTGCAATTGCTACTTTACTTGCCCTCCCCCATTTTTTAGCATGATATAGTAGCAGAAAGAAGCAAAATATTCCAGCTACAGCTCCATCTCTTTTCTGTGATGAATACCATAAGGTGCTCAATGGAAAAGAGAAAGATGCTGTGTTTCTTTAAGAGTCACACAATGTTATTACAAGCTATGTTACTAAGACTGTGAGAACATGTAAAATGAGTAAAAATATTTCTAGTTTCTTAAGTATATGTGAATGACATTTTTGCTTAACAGTGAAAACATGAAGACCAAACGCCTCCAAAAAAAAAGTGCTAAAAAAATTTGTTGTTCTTGTAGAAGGAAGCACATAATTTCATAATTATACCAAATAGAATTAGTGTTCCATCATAAGTTTCTGAACTCTAAGTCTAGCCTATTGTAAATAGTTTAATCAAAAGGAATTTAAGTGTTACCTGGACTATTTAGAAACCTTTCTTAAGGATTCATAATAGAGTCGCTATATTAACTTTTTCTGGTCTATGACATGAGAAACTGCAACTTTTTGTCTTTGCTGCTTATGTTCTGTGTGTAGTTTTTTGTCATTTCACATTATTTAGAAAGCAGAGCTTCTTGTTCTATCAGTATCCCCCAGGGACAGGGATAGTGCTATCTATTGTTTCTTATTCTAAATTCCTTCTGACTTCATTTTGCAATCTGAGAGGATGGAAATACTGATTTGTGGCTGCTGCTTTCATGTTTTGTTGTGATTTTCTTTATTGTTGCTTAAGAAAAATGACAAGCCACCATTTGAGATTCAGAGCTTTCTGGTAGTACCCTTATGTTTTATCAGCTGAGACTTCATTGCTTTGCTGTGAGGAGAGAACAAGTGTTGCATCTTCTTCTGTGACTTTGAATGTTTACTGCCTTAAATTTCTAGTTGGATGCTTGGATTTTTAATATATAGAGGAATATGACTACTAACTTTTAAAAAGAGAATATTCAGAAATTAACCCAGTATTTTTCTGTGAGAACCCCCCACCCCTGTTACTCATGGTTAAAAAATGAGTCACTAGAAGCTCCATATAACCCATGCTGGTGAAGGTCATACTTGGGGAGTGGGGGAAGGTGAAAGAAATGTGAAGTTGCAATGAATCTCTTTTCCCAAGCCTGCTAGCCTATTTTGTTTATTTTATTTCTTTGTCATGGAAAGACCAAAAGCTTACAGGCTTGAGGTCACATAAGACTTTGGCATAGTGGTAGAATGTAGAGATAGGCATATGCAAATTTTGAAGTCTACAGGTGAGCTGGACAAAATGGCAACTCCACAGGTAGATCAATATAACCTGTCTATTCAGTATCTCAGTGGAAACTTGAGGTGCTTAAAAACAAGGCTGAAGAGAAATCTGGCTAATGGAGAGTAATTGCAGGTATATGTTTGTGACTCTGCAGAGAGTTTTGAAGATCAGAGATATTGAAAGTTTCTTCAAACTTTCAAACAAAGGAAGAGTGCAGTGGGGTTAGAGAAGCTGCATGGCACATGTACAGGCTTACTTGGCATTGAACAGAGCTCTCCCAGGCCTCGGAACAAAGATGTAACAGGATAACAGAGATGTATCACTCGAGACCTTTTCCTACAGAGAGGATTTGAAAATTTTGGCCATTTAAAATGCATTTACTGGAAGAGGAGTCTTTGAAAAGATGAGATCAAACTGCAGTCTCCAGAGAAATGGCTCGCTGGCATTGAGAATTTATGCTGTTGCTGAAGAACTTGAAATTGAGAAATCTGATAGATTTGCATAATGCCTATTTTTTTTTCTTTAAAGCGTACATGAAAAGAGATAGAAACTCAAGGATAGCATAGCAGATAAAGTGATGTAACTGTACAGAACAAAAGACAATTATTAGAATAAAAGTTAAGTGCAATAAATATTTCTGAGAATAGCAGTCAGGTATGTAACTACCAGTTATGACTATGCCAGCTTTCAGTGCAGTTAAGATTGTGTATTAGCTGAAGTGCAAGCAAAGCTGAAACACTTTTGTGCAAATACCAAGAGTTTGGGGTACTGAATGGAATAATTTGAATTGCAAAATATTAGACTGGCTATCACTGGATATCAGCCATAAGGTAATAGCATCACAGGCATAGCTGAACATGACTGTTGAAGGGTATGACCGAAACCTAGAAATAGATGTTATTGAGTGGCACTATAGTACATGATATTATAATGTTATTAGAGTGTTGCTGTAATAACTTAGAGGAAATGCTAGTGAAGCAGAAACCACTTGGATTGATGTCAGTTCAGTGAAAGGTGCTGAGACTTCTGAGGCATTGGTAGATTTCTGCAGTGCTGAATCTGAAACAAGTAATTGTATTGGAGTCAAGATCAAAATTACTGGACACATCACAAGAGAGACCATCTTTGTGAATATCAATTGGAGAACAAGTGCTGCTGATAATGGTAGGTAGGGCCAAGATAGTATGGTTTAAAGGTGTAACACCTCTTTAAATATGAAAATAAATCATGGGACCAAAACCAGGTGAGGCTTGTTTTAAATAAGGTAGTTTCAACTCAGACTTGTATATCTTGAGGATTTATATGGGTTTGGTCTTATATATTTTCCTGAGAAATGGGTTCAGGGAAGGATTATGAGAACTGGAAAGCATTTCCTACAGAGGATGAATGAAGGAATTAAAACAACCCCAAAACTTGGCTTCTTTATCACTTCCAGTAATGGAAAAAAAGAGAACGTACATGTAAGATAAAGGTAATTGTTGGCATAATAATGTGGATAATTTGTACATTAAGACATTTACTTTGAAGGCTACAGAAGGTTCTTGATGCTAAACTAGTCAGCTTTTGGAAGAACATTCTTCTGTGGATATAGAGACAAAGCTTTCTAGTAACTTTTAGGCTTGAGCTAAAGAATGTGTTGTGGAAAATATTAGATTTTGTTGCATGTTTTAGTAGGTCTGATAACTCAGAGAGCTCTTTCTGTTTGGCGTTTTTTAATGTGGTTGGACTAGTCCTGTCCCCGGCATGTGATTTCTGGGTTCAATTTGGTTCAAGTCAGTTTGTCTTTCTTTGCTGAGATAGTCCAGGCTTTACAGGAGTAACTTTGTGTTAACAGTTCCTTCTGAGCATTACATCCAATTAAGTTGAAATGTCCCTGCAACACACACACACACACACACACACACACACACAAAAAAATTGCCCATAACCTTTCATTTCCACATTAAGAGAAGGTACTGAATGTGAAGTTTAAAGGACTTCATGTCTTTAAAACAGACAATGCTGTAGCTGACTGGTTTCTGACCCTTGGTAAATTTTTTTGTGCTTGAAAGGTAATCATAGGAACAGTCTTTCATTCTCACACATTTCAAAAGCAGCAGCACAGTAAAACAAGGTGACAACAATTCCCCTCCTTCACCTTGTCACCCTTTCAGACTTCACACCTCTTCCATCCACCTGCAGAAAGAGTCTGACTTGACTGGTCTTGACACTTGTGCTAATGGCAAGGGAGTTTTCTATGCACCTCCATACAAAGTGATTCTTAAATGAGTGTTAAACTCTTTTGCTGGAGCAAAACAAAGGTTGAATCTTCTTATTTTGGTAGGGCAGAAGAAACCAGATGATACATTCATAGATTAATTAAATATGGCAAAGCTGGATTTGAGGAAGAAAATAAACAAAAAGCAGATAATTAAAGAAGTTGTGTGGGTCTGTGTTACTGCTGGGAGATGGGAAAAATATTTTAAAACAAAAGATAAATGTTGGACAGAAGTTAAACCATATTTATTGTGAATGATCAAAGAAACTTAGTGCCAACTTAGTGGCATTTTAAACAAAATGTCAGTGTTCCTTTAATTTATTTTAAAATTGTATTTGTTTCAAAAATTTTGATTTAAAAAATTTATTTAAAATATTATTTTATAAATGCTGGGAAAGGAAGGAGACAGCTAAATTTGAGAAACTGCACAGTGCCAAGTTTCTTTGGTTATATCTTCCAGCTAACATTCCTAATTGCCCAACTGCCTCAAGGTAATTTAGAAATCAGTTTTTGAGTAATTTATTTTATTTTTTTTTTTTTTTGGGTTGCCCTTTTAAGGTGCTAATATGCCATAGTGCATTGAGGAGGAGGTGGGTAACCACAAAAACCTGCAGTGGATAAAATGCTTTTACAGAATGCTTCTGTAAAATACTGTTTGTGGGCACGTGTGAGCTTCCATGTGTGTGCTTTAGTCTGAAAAGCTGCAGATGTTCTCAGAAGAATGCAAAAGCTACTTACCAGGAGAATTTAAGTTTCTTAAACTTTTTGTCTAAACTTCTGCACAAGTGGTTTTTTTTTTTTTTTTGCCTTGAAGTAAGATGGATAAAATTGTTTTGGCTAACATCTGACAATTCAAGAACAGGAGGGGAAAAAATTCCTGTAGCCAATGATGTTCTGTTTTTTAAGGCTGCTATACATCAGTTGCAGAAAATGTGCCCCTCTCCCAGCTATAGAAGAGCTGTTGGTCCCCAGAGGCAGCTACCATAGATGGGCTTATTTAAAGAGCTGGAAGAAGCTGTGCTTGAGTCTTGAAAAGTGACTCCCTTCTGACCTGGACCTTGATGTTTTAGTGTGCTACTTTTCTACCTCTCATTTTTCCTTCTAGGCCTACTAGCAGCTCCCACAGAGGACTCTTTCCACAATCCTCCTCATAAGTTCTCTACTTCGTGCTCCCTACAGCTCTAATGGCTCTTCCCAGGCCATGCTCAGTTGCTATTTGTTACAGTAATGTTTGTCCCTCTTCTTTAAAGTGCATTGTTATATTCGGTCCTTTCCTTTCTGTCCCCAAACCTTCCTTCTTTTTGTGGTGTCCTATGTCAATTGACTCTCTGCTGGCTCTTTCCAGAAAGTCTGCAGTCTTGAAGCTGACTTTGAGAATTATGTCCTGGAACTGCATTTCCTTAGAAAATACTTTCTTGAGAAACACTTTCATTTCATTAGTTAGGTAATATTCTGGATTATTCAATACACAAGGAAGCATTCATTCTGAAAGATTTAGATCTTAAGAGATTCTCATCTTCTAATGTATGCAAATGTAGTTAAGATCAAAATAACTGCATGTCTACAGCAGTGCAATGACATTGTAATGGAATGATGCAGTGAGGAGGAGGAGAAAGTTCATGATGGTATTATTCAAATTTATTTTTGTGCTGAATTAATGGTACTGTTATATAGTCACTGTGTCTGTATGGGTATGTTCTTCTCCAATATCTGGCTCTATGTCATTAGTAATGCTGATAATTGCTCCAGTGCTGACTGGGATGGAGTTTAGTCCAGCCACTATTTTTACTTGGATGGCTTCCTCCTCAGGCTGTGCTTACTGTGTGTGAAGCCCCTGTCTGTGGGTTGTGAGACCTTACTCTACTCCATTTTTGCCTACAGCAAACACATCAGAGATTTAGAGATACCCAGCCTGGTGAGAGAAGCTTGCTCCAAGCTCTGGCCAGGCTGTAGATGCTCTGCTTTACCACTGTGGTGGGATGATAGGAAAGCAAAGAACACAAGTGTGACCAAGGAACAGCCTGTTTGTAACATCACTGCACAGCTTTGCAAGCTGGAGTTCTGAGGGCTATTCTTCTTTTCAGCCTTTTTAGAGCCAGATCTTTTGCTGCCTTGGGTTTGTTGGTCCCCTCTAAGCTCTGATTCTTTGCTTCAGGCTGGTTTCCCCGTTAATTCTTGCCCAGAGGGTCTTTTAGAAGATGAGAATCTTTCAAAGCATGTAGGCCTGATTAAAATGTAGGTGATAATCCCTCAGCTAGATGTTGAGCAGCTATTCCAGGCTGGGCAATCAGATGCAATTTTACTACGGATGAAAAAGAGGCTGTTGCCAACCATTCACATCCTGAGGCAAGCTCAGTTTCTGTGTCAAGGGACTTGGCTTGTACTACTGTGCACCTTCAGTTTTCATCACAGAAACATTCAGCCCTGGACTGCTTCTAGTGAAAAATCATAGTTATGTTTCATGTTTAATATAAAGCCATTCATTTAATTCAGACATACCTGTTTTGTAATAATTGCATCATACCACTGCAGTCATGGCCTTCTTACCCAAGTAAGTCTGTACCTGAGGAGCATGAATATCTTATGAAACCAACTCTTGAATTTGCTTATAGTGTATAACTGTGATAGCCTTATATTTATTAAGTTATTGTTGTGAATTTTTTTCTTTGCAGGGGGTTTAATCTGAAAAATGTGTACTTTTAGCAGGTTCTGTGTAGCTGGGCTATTTATCAGTTTTGACTTTGTCAACTACTTTTTTAAGAAAAAAAGTTTATAAAAACATTTGCCCATTACCCTTTTAGTTGGAGAGAGCAGGATGCAATACAGAGTAGATAACTGTACACAGAAATCCAGCTGAGTGTTTGTCTCTATTGCCTAATTAATAACCTATTAAATAAGATATAACTTTTTTCAGGATTATTTGTATTCCCTCACTGTTTCTAGCTAGTGAAAAGCTGCATAATGGTGAAAACAGGTGGTATAGTAATGGATATGCATGAATAGGAAATTCAAAGCAAAGGAGGAATGAATTCCCTGCTCTCCATGGGCAGGCAGGAGAGCAGGGAACCATCATGGATAACTTGGGAAGGCAAACACCATCACTCCTAATGTTTCCCCTTTCCTTCTTCCTCTCACTTTATACACTGAACATGGTGCCACATGGTCTGGAATATCCTTTTGGTCAGCTGGGGTCACCTGTCTGGGCTGGGTCTCTTCCCACCTTCCCTGGCACCCTCATCTTCCTCACCAGTGTGGCAGCACAAAAAAGCAGAAAATCCCCTGGCTCTGTGTAAGCTCTGCTCAGCACTAACAAAAATATCTCTGTACTATCAACCCAAATTTTCAGCACAAATTCAAATTCAGCACATATTCAGCACAAATCCAAAACACAGCCCCATACCAGCCACTGTGAATTAATTCACTCTACCCCAACACACATGGTTTCCCCTTAAATATGGATTAGTAAAATCAGTCTCTTGCTGGGTCTTCACAGGCAGGTTAGTTTCTGTGATAGTTCTGAAGGAAAAACACTTCTGTTATTTTCATTAAGGTTGTATGGGGAAAGAACAACCAAAACAGAATTAGCGCTTTAAAGAGATCAGGAGGAGTCCCTCCTTCCTGTTACCAAAAGAAAAATGATGGTGAATTCCAGAACTGCCTGGAACTTAGCAAAGGGATTTTGTTTCAAGTACTTGATCTCTTTTATCTCAAAAGATGATATTATGTTGTATTTTGTTTTGTGGGTGACTTGATTCAGTTACCTTTTAGCTATAATGTTTTAGAGCTCAAATAAACCCAAATGACTCAAATACGCAGTTAAATTTTTTTTTAATATGCATCGTTCAGATATTCCTCAGATATAAGTTTAGAGGAAGGGAGAAGCAGAGAGAAACTGTTTTCTCAGCAATGTGGTCTTTTTACAGATATATATATATAGGTGTTAAGACAGATGAAGTTTTTTAGTTCTAGGATATGATGCAAACCAAAATGGTTGAGAAATTCAAAGGTGCTAGGGACTGCAAACTTAAGATAAAATCCTGTATTTTAGTAAAAGCTGCAGTCTTAATAGAGTAATTTATCTGTTATAGTAGTGACCACTGAAACTGATGCTACAGCAATTTTGTATTTTTAAGTTTGCTTCTTTTACATGTTTATAGATATTGGAAGAGAGGAAATAAATCTTCTAGAGCCAAAAGTTCCAGTTATTGCCACTCAGCAGATACTGTATCTTGCAGAATGAAGCAGTGTAGCAATATTTTTTTGAAACTGGTTACTGTGTCCTAACTTTGTTCCTTTTTTAAGGGGGATTGATGTTCCTAGCAAACCACTTCCCCCAGCCAGGTTTGACTGCTGACTTGCATATAGGAGCTCCTGGTGAATTGATCTGTGCCACACTCATTTACTTGGCATTTTTGTTTTGTTTTATTTGAAATGGCAGCTTACAGGTTTGTGTGTTTTCATTCCTGGAGATTAGAGAAAGAAATCTGCTGTGTAAATAAATTTGTAAGTAAGTAGTGACTGAAATGCTAATATTTAGCTGAGCTCCACTTGCTCTGAACCCATGAGGTCACAGTAGTGGCTGAACTTGTCTTCACAATTGTTTGCATGTAGCAGATGTAGGGTTTTGAAAGACTGACTTAAACTTCTAGTATTTGTTTTCAAGTGCTCTAGAAGGTAATGTCCATACCAGTTTATGGCTGGCCCAGCAGAGTTAGAGCCAGTGCTACAGCATGTCTGTGGCTGAGCTGCCATGGGAGAAGGAGGAGTACAGGCAGTGTTGCTTGAAAGCATAGTTGGAAATTTGTGCAAAGTTCATAGATGAACTTGAATTTTGTGGGATGGTAGGTTGTAAGGATAGTAGAATAGTAGTAGATAGTAATAGCAGAAGGCAATTTTCCTCAATGAGTTACAGCTGTACTGATTGCAGAGAAGTGGAGACAGCCTTGCCTGTCCAATGAGGGTGGGGGTTATAAAAGAGTGGGTCTGCTGGTTGAGAGTTAGTTGCAGATGGAGTTGGAGAATCAGGGTCTGCTGCAGTTTGGGATGCAGTCTGCTGGCTGTGCTGTGAGGAGGAAGGGACACGTGCCTGTGCAAGGGACAGACAAGGTAAGAGGATGTTGTATGACGGACAGACAAGGATAGGTGGCCAAGAAAGGGACAGGTTGGGTCAAGCCAGTAATGCAGAAGAAAACTTGCAGAGAGGAGAAGAGTCAGTGCTGTGTGGAGCTGCCTGTGAGGAAAGGAGTCAGAGTTGCCTGAGAGAAGGCATGAAAAATTTTTAATAAAAGACTGGTGTTGGTGTCAGTCATGTCTATCTTGACATAATTACTACAGAATTTGCCATGAATCGTCTTGAGTGAGGACTATGCTTGAGGCCCTTCATACGGGAATTGTTGTAAGGCTGCAGTTACCAATAATCCTAAACTGACACACCTGTGGTCCTCTGCAGAAGGATTACCTGTGGGGGCACTTCTGCCCTCTGTGTTGGGCTGGCACTGGCATTTCTGCAGTGGGTAGATCAGGGAATAGCTTGGTTAAGTTTCCATCGAGGTCAGTCCTTTGAGATGTGTGGTTCCATCAGCCCTGGTGCTGCTGTGGGGAAGGAGAGCTTAGGGTCAGCAGCTGCTCAGGCACAGCCCAAGGGAAGTTGCACTTCGAACTCTGGGTGTCACGGTGCGGCGGCTGTGCTGTGCAAAGCAGTAAATTCTTGCTCAATCTCTGCCTACTGTGGTGCACTAAAACCACATGGGGCAACTCCCACTAACAGATAAATGCCTTCCTTCTCACAGGACAGGTTTTCAGCTGGATCAGTATCAGTAGCTGGAAGTACATGGCTCAGTGGGTGTGTCAGGTGATAGCTGTTATGCTTATTTGTATTATCGCTTTTCGAGGAAACAAAAGGCAGATTTTTTTTTTTTTTTTTTCCCCCTTTCCCAGAACGATCACATTTAAATGTGATCTGGGAATGAATACTGGGAAACTACATGAATCATTTAGGAGTTTGCTTGACTGGGAAATCTGTCAGCTGGAGGGAAGACAGAGCTGTTCTGCATGGTTGCTACTTTTTTCAGCTGAAGGGAATACCTTCAAGGCAAGACAGCATTTAATTTTTCATTATCTGTCTCCAAATAGAATAGCTCACCTCTAAGTGCCTCTTTTTGAGGAGATACTTTGCTTTTAAGCTCTTTTTTGGTTTAAGACTTTTGAAAAGGGACTTGCAAACAGCAGTGATAGCAGATGAGGATGCTGGTTGGTTTATGTGGTGCACAATTATGCCATTGCGAAGTCATGCATCCCTTGGAAGAAGTCTGGTTCTGGTCAGGGATTGCCATGTCAGCTGAGCTCCCATGATGTTTTTCAGGGCACAATGAGGTAAGGGTGGCTGAACTGAAAACTTAGAGCATAAAGTTATTACAATATGGTGTGTGTGATTCAGAGCTAAATACAGCTGGAATAACCACTCACACTATTGTCAAAATGGATCATTATTTAATGTTTGTTACCTTTCTTCTGTGCAAACAAATTCAAAATTTTTTTCAATGCTCAGTAAAGGGTGTCCTAGGAAATGACATGACTTATTAACATGCTGAATATTGCAGGCCTGTAATTTTTTGATTCTAATTGTTTTTGAAAGGCACAACGGCTGATAAATTGTAGGAAGAAACATTTGAAGTAGTTAAGGACAATAATCTGTTTAAATAGATTGCTATAGTACTTTCAGTCTACCAAAGTACAAATGAAAACTACAAACATTACTTGACCAGCCCTAACTTTGACCTTGCTGGAAGGAAATAAGGCAGGAGTGAGGAGACTGAGCAGCTAGAAAGAAACAGAAATTTTCCCTGGATATAATCAGTTAGCTTGACTCCATGCAGCCAGCAGATAAGCATCTTTAACTTCATATAGAAAGGCATGAATAACTTTGTAATGCCAATAGATATCTTCTGTAGATAGCCTAGTGCTTAGTGATACTTGGTATATAGGTCTTGCCTGTCATTCTTCAAAGAAAAACCCAAACCTAAAGAGAAGATTCTTTGGCAAGATAAATTTTTCTACTGCTTTCTACTGTTTCCTCCCTTTATATTAAGGTTGCCTTTGCAGATCTCTGAAACCTTGTTTGGAATGCAATCCCTGAATATATGCCAGCTGAGAGTTTTCTTCCCTGCAGATCAACTGCTAATGATTTTTAGGGTAAAACTTGAATATAGACTTAAATATATATTTTTGAAGTTTTTACTTAGCTGTATCCATATATCTTATCTATTTGAAACTCCTGCCATGTATTAATTCTTTTTGCTGACTCTGCCTTGTACTCTTATTTCCTCAGTCCAAGGCAGAAAACCTAGAGTTTTGTTTCAGTGTGCAGGGATCAGGATAGTTTAGAATTTTGAGTGGAGAATTTTAGTGGGGAAACATGTTATTTATTTATTTTCATGACCTAATAAAGAGACGGTATGAGGAATTAGCAATATCTCCTTGCTTAAAAAGAATATAATTTTTGAAGACAAAATTATGGACTAATTTTGCAGCATTCCTTTTGAGGGCTGTTTCCTGTGCTATGTATTGCAAAGATTAAAGAAATTCTTAATACAAAATGATGTGAGCTAAAAATATTGTACCTTTTCAAAGGAAGAGAATGGGAGTTTAGAATGTATTTGGTAGAGTCTCTGAGGATTTGAAGCTCTGAATTCTGGTGTTTTTCTTTTTGAAATAGCTAAACTAGTGAAATTGGGCAGTCAATTTTATTGACTTTGTTTCAGAGGTTTAGAAGATTGCAGTATTAAAAAGCTTGTATTTTAACGCTTTACCAAAATATCTAGAGTTATATGCAGTACTAATGAAAGCTTCAAGGTATTATGCACTGATTTGATGTTGATCTGGGATTATGATCTGTAAGAAAACTTGGAACCTAAGAGACTGTGCTGAAAGTGTTGTTTCAGGTAGTGCATGCAGCCATGAAAGTGCTTACTCCCTTTTGTACTTGCAGTAGTCACCTTCTGCAGTTCCTGCTTTGGACAGGTACAGTGTGGTGGTTGTTTAGAACTAGTAACATATGCTTTAGCAGCTGTTGTGCAGGGTGGAAGAGTTGCAGATTTTCCAATGGGTGGCTGTTATTCATCTAGCCTTTAAGTGCTGAAGTCAATTTTGTTGCAGGTTTTACATGATAAAAATTGCTTGTGTTTTAAAAATTTATTCGAATGTGCTACTGGGTTTTTTGACTTCTAATGTTTATGTTAGGGTAAGAGGTATGTTTGCATTTCTTCAAGTGATCTAAAATGTGCCTTTTTTATGCTGATCAGAGATGTGCAACTTCAAGGCTGGTGCTTACAGTTACTGTATGTTGCAGTTCTTTTTCTGTGTCACATATATCACATTTAATCTGTCCATGGAAAGTGATCATGAAAACTGTAACTTCAAATGCAGGGAGACAGGGGACATCCAGCAGAGAACTTGATAAATTTTGTGGCCTATGAGCTGTCAAAATGGTCATCTGTTCTAAAATTATTACTTCCAAGGACATAGACTCCTCCACCTCTTTCTCTCCTGGCCACTCACAAAGTAATTGACTGGTCCAGTTTGTTTGTAAATTATGGCTGTGGTGATTGTGTGCAGAAGAATGTTGAGAAGGACTTTGGTCTCAGCATGCCTCTGTCTCTTTCCATGAGCATTAAATAATGCCTGTCTCTTGAACCACTGGTGTTAAATTACTGAAGATAATATCTTTTCTATCTGAGTTCCTGCTAGGAAAGAAATTATCTAGGACAAACATTTAAAGGCACTGTATGACTAAGTAGTTTCCCTGACTGACAGTTTTAGTCTGAAATGGAGACAGAAGGGAAGTGGATTATTGAGCTAGAAAGTTTTTCTGGTCCTTCAAGGAGACCCAGTCCTGCTGCTGAAGACAGACATGTCCTTTGGGGTTGTTTGCCTTTAATTTTACTGTTGTGATAGCCTTTGGATGGTCATTGAGTCTCTAAGTTAAATCCAAGCTTGAATCCCAGAATCTCCTACATGTTTTAGTCTGAATACTGTTCAGACACTGTCAGATTAGTTTAGCTTCTCTGGCAAACTTCCAGGGAACAGGCACCTTCATTATTATTGCTATGGAGCTGCTGGCCCTGCTGCCTTGCATTTCCATTGGGTACTGGCTGATATGTACCAAAGTGTGATGTCTCAAGGGTTTTGCTGCTGTGTCCTGCTCTTACTGTCCCCCATGATTGAAGTGTTATGGCTCCTATGCAGAGCAAGTGGTGCACAGATATGATAGAAGGAATTCTAGGCTGTTACTGCTTTACTGATAGATGAGTGCAAGATATGTACCATCTCCTCTGGAAGAGAAAATAGCAAAATCAATATGCACATCTCCTGGAACTTCTTTATTCCTTTTAATAGCCCTTCCAGAAGCCTGGTGTGTTCTGTTTACCTGGCATTGTTTTTCCTTTGCTAGAAAGCAAATGGTTTCTAAATAGCAGTTTACAACTTGTCTCATCTGCTGACCTTCTATGTTTTGCAGAGCTATGTGGGAGTACAGCTGTCTGTGCATTATAATAATTACTGCATTTAAGCATAATTAGTTAAGCAAGTAACCTTTATTTTCTTTGATAACTCGAGTTTTAGTCAGTTATTGGCAGTTTTTAAGGCTTTTTCATCTGGGACCAGACTCATAAGTTCTGATTTTCTTTATGTTACTCAGAGATTGAAGCAGTCAAGAATAACTGTAAGTAGATGGAGATTCCATTTAGGATAGATTTATAAGGTGTTTATAAAAAGTACTGGAACTGATTGGTTCACAAACCAATAAGGAGGTTGGTTGCTGTTGGATTTCTAGAACATTTTTCTCTAAAACAGGAAGGGTACCAACAAGCTGTGTGAAAGGTGTGCAAGAGATCTAAGAGGGAACCAGCCAAACCAAAAGAGTGCACAGTTGGAGACAGCAGAAATTGTTTAGCTTGTCAAACCTCATTGTTTGTCTTGAAAAACAAATAGGCCTATTGCAAAGGCTGTGTTCTGTTTTTAAAAATACAATCTGCTGCTGTAAAGTAAAATGAAGAATTAATTCCATTCAGCAAATGGAGAATGGTAGGAATGTATGCACTGCCAGCTCTAAAGTTCCTTTTGCAGGGGTCTGTTGTGGCTAGATTTTGTGTGTTAAGGGGTCCAGCCAGTGTCTTTGGATGGATTTGGTCTTCAATGCTGAATATGCTCATAGTATAGGATTACAGTGTATGATAAATATCTTATTTGTGAGTCATCTTTGCACAGCTGTAGTCTATCAATTTACAAAACATTGGCAGCCAGCTGCACCTGCATGGTGGGGCCTCTGGTAACTCATTTTGGGCACAACAGCATCCTTGTGCTGGAAGCTGTAGGTCGGGTTTTGAGATGACTGTGAAGTTATGAGGTTGTTTCAAGAGGATTATGAAGATGGGCTAAAGGAAGTATAGCTGCTGATGCCTGAGGGAAAACAAAAAAGGTGTATGTGTGGAAATGAACAGAAAAGTTGGAGCTGTACCTTCTGCTGCTTAGATACATGTTGGGACTGCTTGCACGTATTCTCTTCCTTGCTTGCCAGGATATTTGATAATGGAAGGGAAACTAAAGAGCTTTCAGCTCTGTGCCAGTTCCCTAGAACCTTCCTAGGAGGAGAAAATTACTTGGAGATGTCTTCAGAACACCATATTTTTGACTTGGCTATTTTTCACATGTACAAAGTAGTGGTTAAGTTTGGTTTGATTTCAGTGACATAGAGCTATTGGAACTGGCTGTGGTATGGCTGTTGGAGATTACAGGACTCAGCAGTGACCATTGCTTGAGGGTTAAACTCAAAAAGAGTGTAAAGGTAAAAGTAGGAATGAAAGGGCCCACAGAAAGATACAGTGCATAAGATGTTGCTTCTCCTACAGCTCAGCAATTGAGAGGAACTGGATCAGGAGTTAAGAGTTGTAGCTCTCCCCCAGAAAAAGATGTCAGTATTGCTCTTTAAAGAATAAAGGCTTCTGATTTAGACTGAAATTGGCTTCTGAAGCCCATGTACTGAGGACTGGGCAGCTTTGGTTTTTTTCCTTAGACTGCATAGGTGTATTAAAATCCATCTGACAGGCTTCACTAACTTGTTTGCACAAGGGTCATACCAATAATTATTTTTCTGAGAAAGGCCTTTTCATAAACGTTGGGTATTTAAAAAGCATAGAATATTGTGGGGATTAAAAGGAAGATCTCTAGAACTACTTTTCTGGCCTTATTTTCTTATCTTTGCAGTAGTATGAAATGGTGCATGTTAAATGCAATTGAGACAAAAATATTTGTTTTCAAATATCCAGTGGTCAAAATTCCTATGGAGCTTAATTAAAATAATTTCCAATAAACAGAGGAGAGATGTTGAGAAAGAAACAAATATGTCTTCTGTATGCCAAGTATAATTTTTTCATTAAGTTCAGCATATGTAGTTCCAGGAAATAAAAAGCTGTTGGGTTGAGTTTTTTTGTTTGTTTTTATGGTTGGTGGAAGAGGGAAACACACAAGTCATTCCCTGAAACCACAGAAGAAAATGTTCCAAAAGAACTGAAAATTGTTAGAATAGTAGCCTTTTATAGTTAATGCTTGGTATTTTGTTAGAGCTATTGTCCCTGTGAAGGAGATGGAAATAAAAGGCAGTCTACCCTCTTTGCCTTGCCCCCTAACAGCTTATTTGAGCTTTCTAGTGATTTATGACTATAGCTAAAATATGTATTTTAGTGGTGTTAATTAACTGTGGCAATGCTGCATAAAATTAAAGCTTCTGCATGAGATCCTAGAGCGACTGAAAAGAAACTAAATTTTTCTTTCACAAGAAATGTGAGGGGTTACCTCAGTGCCCTTGGGTTTTTTCCCCTGTCCCTTACGCTGCTCATATATTATGAAAAAAAGTAGTGTTTGGAGTCCATCCAATAGAATGGAAATCACAATAAACAATGGCATCTTTTTGAGTTTTTTTAATGTTTCAGTTGACCTTCACATCTGCTGTCTAGATTTTGCTCAGCTTCAACAGAATAAGTAGCAACATCATTGTTCCCCTCCATCTCTTACTCATCGTCCTCTTCCCTGGCAAGCTCATGAGGTTGCTAGCCAGGTGCCCATTGGGTTGTTTTGACTAGGAAGGGAAAATGAAGATTTGCAGAGTGATTATGGGTGAGAAATTAGGTAAAAATGACTTGCACTGAAAGTCATTGACTTTCCCAATCCTATTGGACAAAAAGAGGTAAAACTGACTTTCACTGAAAACTCCTCCTGGTTGCTATGCATGCTTTGTGCAGTAGTTAGCTTGGTTTCACTAATCACATGCACCTGACTTTGTTTTCTTTGTTACTGGTGCTTGATTGGCACTAAATACCTTTCTAAATAATGAGACTAGTTTGCTCAAGTTTCCTTTGTCATAGACCTGAGAAAGAGTGCGAACTCATTAACATAATTTTTTTCCCCTGTAAACAAAGACTGGTTTTTTCTCTACTAGTAACTGCTAGTCACCAGTCACTGGTTGCTATGTTTTAAAAATTAGATATCCAGTTCCCCAGAATTTACCTCTCCCATCTCTAAAAACTGTGTTCTTTTATCAGTATAGATTTTCCATGACTCGCTTTGTACCTCCTTTGCAGGTTTCTTCAGGCTTTTATGACCATATTTTAAATGTCTTTCAATTTCCAGTAAGCTTGAATAAATGTCTATTCCCTCAGTAGCTGTTAGAAAATAGCTCATGTTTAGTGGTAAAATCAGTCCTAACACAATAATTTCGGCAACAGCAAATGTTTTATCTTCACTTGTCCCAGCTGATCTTCATAGTGATTGTATTTACCTTTATTTTATTAGAAGAAAAACCAAACAAGATCAAACCCAGCACAGACTCAGTTATAAGGGGCTGAGCAAATTCCTTGCCACATTTTCAGAAAACTTTATACATTCTCTGGTAAAACCACAACATGCATTTTCTAATGATAATTAGCCACAATTTCCTGTGGGGTGTGCAGCAAACTTCCTGGGCAGGAGGCTTTAGGGAGCACTCACTTCTGTCTGCCTTGAGGTTCCTCACCAGGTTTACTTGCCCTGTGTACCCATTGTAGGTACCATATCGAGCCCTACCTGGTTGATATCTGCTATTTTGTGTATGTTTTCAAATTTTCTGTTACTTATGATTATGTTGAGTGCTATTACTTCTAATACTGTTAAAAACCTTACATTTACTGGAGAGATACCAAACATTTCTGTTGCTCAGTATCAGAGATTCTAGAAAGTGTTTGAGGAGCTATGCATGATGTTCCTATTGCCTTGTAAATCCTTGTGGCTCCCAGCAATCATGGTAAGACCCCTTGAAAGGAAGGGTCCTTTCTGTCAGGGCATGTTGGTCACTGTACATTGATAGGTTTGTCAATGTTAGTCTGACTAATCTTTAGACTTCCTTATTTCACACACGTACAAAGTAATGACTTTCCAATCCTATAGAAAAATAGCTTTTATTTGAAAAAGCTGCAGTGTGAATGTCATTCCTTCCTTCTGATGCCCACAGTGTTCTGGGGGATGGAACTGAGTCTTAGCAGCATCTTGTACTTGTACTCTAAAGCTACATACTTGGATCTGATAACTTTAAGTTTTCAGTTGGTGGATGTTCATCAATTCATATTATGTTCTTTTCTGTGTTGTCCTTGCACTAGTAGGTCTGAAAAGATGCAGCAACTTCAATTTCTTTTCTAAGAAAACCCCCCAGGTTATTACTGAACACAGTTCTTCTAAATCCCAGTGCCTCTAAGTGTAAACCTCCCACTTTCTTGTGGGGAAAGAGGCACTCTGTTTTTTCAAATGTTGCCTATTGGACCATCTTAATTGAAATTATCAAGAGAAAAATAGAATGCTATTTATTTGTTTACTGCAACAAGACATCCTTCTGCTCAGTATAATGATTTTAGTGGTGGCTAGCTTAGGGAAATGGAAGAGTTTCTCAGAGGCAGCTGTAGAATAACATGACCTTAAGATACAGCTGTTCTTTCAGCTCCCTAGCAATTCCAGGCTGGCTGCTGTCTGGAGGTACAGGGTTTCATGTGTCCCCTCAAAAATGCAAAAGAATACATCTTGTGTAATGATATTTCATCATCTTTTAAGAAATGATCTCTAAAGAGATAGCATTTTTCTGAAAAATGCATATCTGTGTATGTTATGTATCTATATGTATCTACTCATATGCCTACAAGTGTGTTTTTAAAAAGAAAAATAATGCAATATTTAAAACCATCTTTCAAAGTTTTTTGACCCACTCACTGACCGTAAAGTTGTGAAACATTCCCCATTCTCAAAAGGTTTTTTACATGCCTGAATGTATCTATAAAGATCTAGACACATAAATAAACAAAAAGGTGTTATTCCCACTGGTTAAACACTTTTTAAAAAGTGTAGCAATATAGCAAAGTGGCTGTAAATATTTAGGCCTCGTTTTACTCATCTTTTTTATGTTCTGAAAATTGTAAGTTCAGATTAGCATGTTGTAATATAAGTGTAATAGTGAGTGTTTTTCTGGTTTAACATGGATTAGTTTTGATCTCCTGAAATTAAGGGAACAAAAGGTGTTCCATGCTAAAGTGCCTGTTTCTGCTCCCATGTGAGGAAGAGGGAGAAAAGCTGAGAAAACTGTTGAGGGTGTGCTGCAGTCACCACTTCTCCCAGCTGCAGAGCAGAAGAAATCTTCTGGGAAGTTATTTGACGTCTAACTTAGGCAGCCACTGAGTTAAGCTGTCTTGTTTTGGTTGATAATGATTTTCTTTTCTGACCTTTATAACTAATTCACCTTTTTGAGAAGCATTTAATGTGTGAAGACAAAAGGTTGTTTTTATTAATCTCTTACCCCTCTTTGCATGCAGAACCAAGGGAGAGACGGTGCTGACTGAAAGGATATCTGCGTTTTCTAATGAAAAATAAGGTAATTCATTTTCCTACTGCTTTTCTAGATGTGCTAGCCTAACATGAGAATTTGAGTAATCCTTTTTAATGATAGCTATATTGGCATTGTGCTTTTAGGGACACAAAATATAAATCACTATTACTAGAAGAGTGGAAATGAAAAAAATCCATTGTTTGCCGTCTGTAATGCTGGCTATACTTCACGATATCAACATCCTTTAGCTGAATCATAAATAGCCTATACCCAGGGTATGCTTATAACATACACAGGTCTAAATCCAGAATTACTCCACCAAATCCACTGGAATAATGAAAATGAAATCTCACAGAGAAATGAGGCATTGTGGCAATGTTCAAGACACAATTTCAGACCTTGACTATAGTTTTTTCATTTGATTTTTATAACTAAATCTGTTATAAGGAATGGTACTTTCTCTTCCTTTGCTGTAAAAGGCAATTATATGCATTATATGAAGGGCCTGTTCAAATAGGCTTTGACCCTGACATGCAGTGGAAAGCCTTCCACAAGCTACTGAGTGCCCTCATCTGTCATTGGCTTTATTAGGAGTTGAGGCCACTCATCTTCTTGAATGAGCAAGCACTAAGTGTAGAATTGCCCTTTTTCCTACTTTTTCTGTCTGATACTATGGACATGCTTCCATAGTTGCCTGAAAATAGCACTGGATTGCAAAGAATTGAGCATAGTGTGCTGCTTGAGACTCTCACCTGTTAACAGCAAGTACTTTATAATTGGCTTCCAGGATATTTTGTACTGTATGGACCAGCACGTTGCAGGAAATGATTGTCCTGCTGGGCAGATTGTGTATTTTGTTGGAATGATTTTTCAATGTGATATAGTGGCTTATCTTAACATGGTGATGAATGTACACATGTGGTACATTTTTAAAGCAGTGTTTGCTTTCAGGAGCCTGTGATATTTATGTGTGTTTGCAAACAAATGGAGACAGTAGGATGTAAGGGGTTCTCTGGCTTGAGTTTCATCCAGCTGCATTCACTTGCATGGTGAATGGTCTGACAAGTTTAATGTAGGTGACAGCAAGTTCATGGCTACCCCTTTGTCACACCTTCATGCATTATCATTCTGCTGTGTGACTTGCAGAAATTTTTAGTGAAGGACTTTAAATTTGAAACTAGTCTCCTCTACTCCACATTCCTCTAAGTGCCCGACTTTCGAAATGCCTTGGCATTTTGTGAAACAGTTTAAAGAAGTGTTTTGATCAACTTTGCAACAGTGAAGAAAGGAGTGGGTGAGTTTTGTGGAAATCAACTGCTAGGTCCACTTAGGCTTTTGAAATTCAAAGCTTCATTTTAAGAAACTTGGAGAGTGAGACACAAATTAATGCCTTGTTGCTGAAGTGATTTAGGCTTGCAGGAAACAAATGGGAATTCCCCTTGAAATGTTGCATTTTGAAACTTTAAGTAGGTGAGTGATTTTCACTCTACACCCAGGTCAGTGCTAGATAACTGTAACTTAATCTGGCTTCTTTGTTTAAAGAAATTTTCAAAATTTCCAGAAGAAGAAACCAGGAGATTTGACAAATTTTAGCTCATAAAAAGACTAGTGACATGATTAATGTCAGTGTTTTCAAAAGGTGATTTTATCAGGTACTGCCTTTAATTAGGGAGATCACAATAAGAGAGGAACTTGGAAATGGAAGGCAGACAAATGAATCTGATCACAGAATGATTGGGCAGCGAAGCCCAAGTGTGGTTAGATATAACAGGTGCTTAGTTTAAAATGTCACAAGGTACCAGATGCTGTACAGAGACCACTGAGTGATTAAAGGGCAATGTCTTATGGATCAAACTAAATGATATAGCACTTCCTAGTCAGCTTATATCCCAGGAATTTGTAAAACAGTCACTTTCAGAGGCTTCATCTGTTGGGTGCTATAAAGGATAGCTTCTTTGACAAAGACAAATCTCTCTTGAATCTCATAACCATGTTTCAAAAGATGTAATTTATAGGCATAGTAAGTAAAACTAAAGCAATTTGTGTGCTGTGAGGACAGAAGGGAGTGTGCCCTGTATATTTTTTTCTTCTTATATCATCCTAGAAATGAATAGGCTTCCCATCTAAAGCAGATTGTTGACATATGAAATCATAGTTTAAATTTTGAGAGCTAGTTTGCCAGTATAAAAACAAAAAATAGTCTTATGATGAAATATATTAAGCCTCTTAATAAGCATGGTTGCCAGTTTTCTGCTCTTTGCTTGAATTAGCAAAGGTTTCAGTAGGCTGCTAATGCAGTGTGTGAAAGATATGTCCCCAAACAGCCCTAATGAAGACATGTTCATACTTCTGTTGTTGGAATCTGACTTGGCTTATGACTTGACATGGAAGAAAACTAACTTGAATGTTTTGGAAGATCATGAATGCTGAATGATTAACTCTGGAAGTCACTGCCATGAAGCAAACACTGATTTGCTACTATTTGTTAGCTGCTCTCAGGGGCACGTGCATGTATGTCTGTGTATACAAATATTTGCAGTGGCAGACTATCATTTTAGTTCAGATGCTCATAAATTATGCTACTTGTATAAGAAGAATCTTCTCTATGAAATTGCAAAGAATGCCTCCCAACTCATCTGTGCTGTAAATCTTAAGTAGTGTGGGAATAAATTTTCAGTGTAGGGAGAAAATGTGGTTCATTCTTCCACTTTTTCATATTTAGATGCAGGACAATAAACCATTAGGCATCTTAAGGACATTTATTTTCTTTGGTCTAGCAGTGTAATTAGTCATTTTGAACTGAGGCACAACCCAGCATTTGCTGGTGTTGGTGTAATTTTTTTCTTTTGTAGACTTCAGTGTGGTTTTGTGTGGGTAGGTTGTTGGTTCTTTTGTTCTATTTCTTCCTCCCCTCCCCAGTTTGTTCCATACCATATTACATTGGCTGTAGAGAGCTGAGTAATAGCAGTGATGTATTAGGAATGCATTTAGGAAAGGGAAGTGTGAGAAATAGCTCTGCAAAGTCAGAGAAGGAGAGGATCTGCTCCAGGTGGAGGAGACCATGCAGGGGCATGCAGATATCCTGTTAGTGATGTCTAGCCCATGGCCAGTCCATGTTGAAGCTGGTCCTTTTGAAAGGAGCTGTAGCCCATGGAGAGGACCCACACTGGAGCAGGTCTTTGATATCTGCACACCTTAGGAGGGAACTCCATGCTGGAGCAGGGGAAAAGTACGAGGAGGAAGGAGTGGCAGCAGAGAAGGAGCTGCTATGGCCTGAGTATAACCCCATTCCCTATGTCTCTTCTGCCACTTAAAGAGGTGTCAACAAGGAGGTTAAGTAGTTGAGAATGAAGGATCTGAAGCTGTACCTTGGGAAGAAGGGGATTGGAGGAAGCTGTTTTAGGTCTTGTATTTTTCTTATTGTCCAGGTCTATTTTAATTGGCATGAACTTAATTTCATTATCCCGGGGTTGAACCTGTTTTGCCTGTGATGGTTATTGACAAGTAACCTCCCTGTCTTCATCTCAACCATTAGCATTTAAATTTTATTTTCTTACACAGTCCTGCTAAGAAGAGGCAATTGTAGAGTGAATGGGTGGGTGGCAGCCTGACCAACCAGAGATAAAATCCCCTATGGGAAGCATACTTTGCTAATACCTTTGTGTGTGAAGTCCTCCAATCTTGAGTTTGTGTGTGTGGGCTTTGTGTCCACTTTTCAGGAAGTGACAGGTGTGGCTTTGCATCCTGTGACCACACTCAGTGTAAGTTGCTTTTGAAGGCAGAGTTGGGAATGGGGCTCCATAAAGGTGTGGTCAGCAGTGTGACTGGGCTGGGGAACCTGGTGCATGACAGGGCTTCCAGAGAAAAGTTTGATATTGTATTAATCTTGGACCAGTTCTTGAGGATCCCAGTCCAAAATATTTAATGTGGAATTTGGCAACTTTGTGACTCACCTAAAGTATCTGGCAGGTGGGTTATGTACTTAGTTTCTGCCCAGTTCCAGCCTGGGAGGTGATTTCTTTCAGAACTTGAGTGGGATACTGGGAGAATATTGCTAGTTACTATTATACACAGTTGCTAGTCTGTATAATAAGTATTTATATTTATGTACCTCTTTTCATTAGTGTAGGAGGGGACTTTTGATTAGAAATCTTGGATCACTTTGAGGATTGCAGTATTGTGTACTAATTTTTGTTTAATTGCAGGTCACAATTTGTAGCAATGGTTTTCTTGAGGAAAACGCCCCAACATAAACCAACAAAAAGCAAGAGAATGGAGCATATTCTTTTTCATGTTGTTTCTTTTCCTTTTTGTTTTTGGTTCCTAGGTTCTTCAGAATAATTGTATTTTTTTTTCCACTAAAGGAGTAGACATATTACTTTGTCCTTTTTCAGTTGCTTAATACTTACGCCAATTCAGGGCTGGAATTCAGCCTAAACTGTCATTTGCCATATATGTGTGAATTTGGAGTCATTGTTAGCAATGTAAAGAAAGAAGCTACCTCACCCATCTATGGTTCATTTCCCCATATCCTAATATTCCCAAATAGTAGTGTTGAGACTTAAGCAGATTTTTAAATTACTTTGCAATTTAGCCACAAAAAAGATACACTAAAAAGTACAATTATGTTTTTGCATTTCAGTAATAGTTCCAGAGGGCCCATTATGTTCTATTGAGTAAACATGTTGACATTGCTGCTTATTTTTGAGTACGTATTTAGGAATTTATTTAAAATTTGATTATTGATTAATGGTCTGTAGTGAGTTCTCTGGAAGAATCATCAGTGTCTGTTGTGTAAATCTTGCATAGCTTGTGGTTTAATGATCCTGTGGAGGTAACCATTTCAGTCTGTCAGGTCAGTTTGTCTATGCAGCAGCTCAATAAACTCCTTCTGCTTTTGTGTAGGAAAATTGTCTTTTAAGATTTTTGTGATGTATTGATTGTTAAAAATTATCATGCAGAAAGAAAAAAGTTTAGTTTACAGATGACAATATTGAAAATTAAAATAAAAGTTGCTCTGAATGCTGAAAGTATTTTGCATTAGAAGTCATATTTCACACAAAATTTTAAACAGGTTAATTTTTTCCCCCCCTGTATCTAAGCAATGTTGTGGACACATTCATACTCTAGTAAACCCACGTGCTTGTTTCCTGACCCCTAGAACCATGAGACTTACAATGGCCAGAGCCAATCCATGGACTTAACTACACATATGTGAATTAGAGTGCTGTAATACACCTAATGCTAGAGAGAATTATGCACAAGTGGTGAATATTTTGAGACTCCTCTGGTAACGATTAAATTTTCTTAAACCAAGTGCATTGTTGGGCTTGAGATTTTGTAGAGGAGTTTAAAGAGCAAGTCTGAATGGTTATGCTGTCAATAAAAACAAACTTTCCTGTAAAGTATGTGGAACATAAATTACATTGTTACAGTCTTTGTCATGGGTGTAATGTGTTCTTAACAGTTGGCAAAAAAGCCTGAAAGTAAGATTTCAGATTGACTCATAAATTAATAACCAGAGAACCACATGCAAGGTAGAAATACTAGAATAATGACATAGTCCTGAATTTCAGATGTGAATTACATTGTAATGCAGCTGAGAAAATGTTATTTGGGTTTTCATGGCATAGTTGTATATGAGTTCTGCCATAAAAATGTGTGAATGTATCATAGAATCTTATCTGCATCAGGCAGGCATACACACTGTATTGTCACCATTTCATGCTGTAGAATTTTAGGTTTTTTCCTCTCCAATTTGAAATTTTTAAAATATTCTTATGGAATGAGATTGCTTTATATGTATTGAAGCTGCAGTGTCTTTTCTGATCTGACAGAATATGAAGTTTGTGTGTGTGTGTGGTTTAGCATTCTGTAAGTCAGTGATCTCTCCAGGGCATCTTGAAATAAAAGTGTCTCTTCTGGCTAAGGATGTACTTATTATAAACCATTTTTCAGCAGTGATTTTAATTTTCTAGAGCATGCTCTGTGTCAGTTTAAAGACTGAGCAGCTGAATAAGTGCTGCTGCACAATGTAGCACAGCTTCAGGATTGCATGTCTTTGCTCAATGTGGTTTTTCTCTGGCTATAAACTACATGTATGATACTAGTTATGAACACATTCTACAAGCTGAGCAGCAGGTAAGCAAATCTATGTCCATAAGTTTCAGTGACATGTTGTTGCTGTGTTAGTAAGATTTTTGATTTGCAGTAGGAAGTGTGCTAGATGGAGAAGAGTGGAAAAATTACAAAACTGTGGTACAGGCAGGTCTGAAAGCCTTATCACCCTTTCATGATTCACAAGTCTGTGTGTTTGAGTGTTCTCAGCCCCAATATTGCCTGTGCTTCTGCCTGCACTTGACTGGGATGTGAGTTGTCCTCTGACTGTTGGAATGTTAGATATGTAGCAATAGACATGTGCATATAAATTTATAGCTATCTAGAAATATGTAGATATCAGTCAGTGTTTAGTGAAGAACTCCAATGAATTTGGTTGTGTTGAGAGAAGAGATGTTGCCATGAAGAATTTGCATCTGCCTTGGTGTTAGGCATTTTCCTGTTACTGTAGTCATGCATTCAGGTTAGTGAGAGATCTTATATATGTTTCAAGTCCCTTACTTAAATTTGGCATCTTTTAAGGAAGCAGTTTTTCTCCCCCCTTATGTTTTACTGTGAAGGCATTTTTGAATGCTTGTATTTTTGCATGCCTTAATTTAAATAGGTTTTTTTTTGGGGTCAAGGTTTCATGATGGTTTTAGCCTTTTTGGATTGGGAGAATGCTGTGCAGAGAGCTCTGTGCTAGATGGATGCTGTAAACTCTAGCCTTAGAACCCTGCTGAGCACAATGTACATAATGCCAATGCAAAGCCTTGTGATAGCAGGAGGCCACCTCTCCCTGGGGTAGCAAGGGCACACTGGGATTTTGTTCCCAGGGATCTGTGCAGGATCACTAAGGGTCTGTGTGCTAACTGTTGCTTCAGTCTGCTTTTCAACAGTACTTGAAAATGCAGTTTATAACCATTGAGGAATGAGAATAATCAATTTGCTTCTATTTTTGCTATGAACTGCAAGTCTTTACATCTCTCATGTCCCTTCTTAACAGGATCCTGGCAAGCCCTACTGCCTTTTTGCCATCTGATTCCCCCCATTTTCTTGTTGCTTTTCCTTTCCCCCTACAGATATGGCTAGTTCTCCACATAGTAAAGCACTCTCTTCCATTCCACTTCTGTTGGACTCAGACCTTTTTGTAACATGTTGTCACTTAGATAATCCATTGTCTCCTGTTTTTCCTCTGTCTTTCATCTCTTGCTTAACTTGTTCCATGCCTTCCTTTCTTTTAGCTTTTTCATGGTGTAGGTAGGCTTTACTCCTTCCTCTTTTTAGCCTACTTGTCCTTGACCTGCCTGCTTCCCCAGCTGTGCCCACTGTTTGCCTTGATATCTGAAGTATTGCTTTGTTTAGTGTCCTCCATTGCATTTCCATCCCAGAATCCTCCCTTGTCCTGTTGCTGTTCCTTGCACTCTAGAGCAGTCTTTTACTAATCACTGAATAAACTCTTCTAAATGAGAGCTAAGGAACATCTATTGTTCCTGTGAGTGACTGGAAGAAAAAGGAGCCACAGTCAGAAGGTGAGCTGGTGTTGGAAGCAACAGACATTCTCAGCTTCTTCCATTGATTTTCTTCCTTTGAGGGATTAATGCTGTGCTGTACCTAGAGTCAAAGCATATATGAGAAAATGTAACTTTAAACTGAATATTCTTCAATACTAAGTTGCATCTAGACCTGCCTCAATACCTGTTTGTCCAAACTGTGCTTTCATCTTGCCTTTCAGAGACCTCATCCTGTGCATTTAGCCATGAATTCAATTTCAGTGGGACTCAAACAGCTGCTTAATCTTTTCTGTCAAATTCTTTCTCCCCTTGGTTTTGATGGCTGAAGCAAACATCACTACTTTTCCTGCTGCTCATACAATTTTTAGCATTGCTTTCAACAGGAATGTGTTTCTAAGTATTTGTGCTTTACAGATTATTTTAAAGATATTTGTTTTTTGTTTTTTTTTTACCATCCCTCTTTCCTTCGTGTCAGATTGTGGTGTCCTTGTTGCTTTCACTGTGAAGATTGTTTCCAAGTCTCCAGTACCCTTCTTGTTCTTTTCTGAAGTTTTCTTTAAAATTCTGATTCTGAGATGTGTCCAGCATACAACAAACATGTTCATAGGTCTGTCAAACCAGCAAGGAAGTACTAAAACAAAACACTTAATAAAAAATGTAATCTCATTATCTCCCCCAAAGTTCTGCATTTACAAATCATCTTTTCTATAATGCCTGCCAGAAATTCAAAATGTTTTTATATAATGTTCACTGGCTCTTGTGTAGACTGATGTAGGTTTTCGTGTCTGTGGTGTATAAATTCTCCAGGTTTTTTGTTTATCATCTGTGTTCTGTATCTGTCAGTGGTTAATATTATAGGGTCCTGTGATCCCTGACCTTCATTCATAAACCATTGGGTGATAAATATAAACTTTTAATCTGAGCAAATCCCTGAATTGGCAAGTGTTATCTAATGGAATTAACTCAGTTTAATTTTTAAAAATTTGTTGTATTCTCTGCTATCCTTGCAGCAATTGGTGTATTACAATTGTGTAATAGATAGAATTGTGTGTTACAATTGCATAATTAATCATAATCAAGTATTAGTTTCATTTGCACTAGATAATTGTGTAGATAACTGTATTTAACAAAAGGTTATTGAGCATCCCCATGTGGTTCTGTCTCAGTTCAGTGGCTCTTACTGGATTTGGTGCTGCTCTGTGGTGTTTCTCAGTGTGGGGTTTGTCAGATGTTTTTGTTGAACAGCTTCTCACATGACTGCAGAGAGTCCTGGGAATGAGTGTGCATTCACTATTTGAGATGTAAATTTATTGGATCAGGATTCCATTAGCTTCCATACTCTGCTGTTTTGGCCAACTTGGGTGGCAGTTCTTGAAATGCAAGCTATGGTTTTTGGAGAGGACTCTAATAGCAGTCTGGTTTGGGTTAGAGAAAATAAATATATGCATAGAAGATATATATGTAGAGATAGCTATATTGGAGACAAGAAAGGCTTTAGAATGCTGTGCACAAGTAGTGTAGCAGTCTATAACTGAGTAGGTGGCAAGTGAAATACTTGGTATTTCTCATTAAATATTAGCTTTTAACACATGAAAGAAACCTAGGGATGGAGGAAGGCTAATAATACCAGTGTATGAACAGGCTGCATTGAGAGATGACTGCTGCTGCCATCCCTCAATCTGAAGGGAATCATGGAAATGTTGTAGTTTGTGTTTTGAAGTTGGTATTGACTGTAGCAGGAGGAGCTTCTCGGCCTCTGAAACTGTTTCACTTCACAATGCATGCCAGTGAAGGACCTCTTAGGGAAAAAAAACCATATCAAATCAAGCACAGAAACTGGTCTTTTTGATTGTTATGATTATGTTTGATTAGTCAATACTCTAACAGAATATGCTGTGAAAGAGTTAGACATTGATCTTGACAGTAGTATACCTACATTTCTTTATTGCTGAGTGATTAGTAATCAAAGAAGGGGACCCCAAACATTTTATTTAAAGTTTTATTTAGAATCTAACAAAGAAAATAAATCACCTCAGAAAACTTATGACTTGCATCAGATTTCTTGTTTAAGGCCATAAACTAGTCTGTAAGGATACTGTTGCTAGACCCTTTCTTCACTGAAAGTGATCTAGGGCTGATATGAAGTATTATTCGTGTTTCATTATTCTATTGTATGGATAGTGTAGCCTGGCTGCCAGTCTGTGCATGCTGGGCTTTTCTATAGCACCAGTTGGTCTTGCTTTAGACTCTAACCTGGGTTTAAGTTGCTTTATATTTGTTTATAAGGGAAGCTGTCAGTAGATGGCAGCAGCAATCTCCTCACATAATAGTTTTAGGTTACCAGCCAAATGAACATCTTGCACTAATGCTAACTAATCCTAAGGAAAAATACTCTACTGAAGTAGTTCAGTGCAGGCAAAACTCACTTTTATTCTTGGCCTAAAGCAGGATTCTGAAGCCAGGAGCTGCTGATTAACCTTGGTTTAGACTTTGAGCGAGGAAGGGAAGCCAAAGGAGTCTATGTACAGCTAGAGACATCTTGCAGCTGCAAAGGGATTGATGGCAGCCAGTCCAAGGAAATTGTGGGTGCAGCCCAAAGGACCATTAAAGATCTTGGGGTTAGGCTGCTTTCCCCACCATATACTCATTAGTGCAGTTGTGTTTAGCACAAGGGAGGGAGGGGCTATGATATACACATGCATTTCAGGGTGCTGCTCTCTATGTTTTATCAGAGATCCTAACTAAGCTAGTGCTCTGAGTCTGGGAGCAGGCTGATCTTAAGGGGCATGGGGTCCAGCTTACCCTGCACCCTTTGCCCCTTCAGGAAGTGAGGCATACAGGGTTGTTTTGTTCTGTCCATATCCTTTTCTGAGTGGGGTTGACACAGGATGTGTTCTGTGCTTGCCAGAAGGTGCCTTAGGGAGGGGCTGTTTTACTCCTCACAAGGTCTAGCTGTAACACAGATGCTGTGGTCTGGCTGCTATAGGGATGCAGGGTAATCTCTTGAAGTCACCTTGGCACCAGCATGGGGATATCACGGAACAGAGGAGATCAGCAGGGAAGAGCAGCCATGCTTCAGGCATCTGGTTGTGCCAAGAAGAAAAAGGCCAGGTTTCTTACCCATATCTCACTCTGAGACGAGATTTTCATTTTCCCCTGGAAGAAGTTGAATACCTCTGATTTATAAGAACGGCTTAGTGCAATCCTACTCTCACATTTGGGATGTCAGGAACTACTGACTGGTAAGGGCAAAATGGTGCCCTCTTGATCAGTATCTCCACTGAGCACTATTGACTATTCCCATTTTTTTCTGACCAGCCCTGAGAAGTGAGCTGAATTCTCCACAGTGCCACCAGAACTTATTTGCTGAGTGGTGAGAGCTAATTTTAAGTCCAGTATTATAAAAGTGATTGTGCTTCAACAAATGTATCCAGTTTGGACTAATCAGCACTGAATTTCATTTAATATTTGATCACTTGGTGGGGATACTGGGAGCCTTTAGCTCTGCCTTTAGTTATCACCTTGCCATATGCATTGTTGTACCTGAGCATCTATTAATAGAAGGTATTTGCCTTTTATGCCTTTGCAGTGTCATTTTTCCAAGCAATTTGCCAAGGACCTTGTAAACATTTTTTTAAAAAGAAAGTTAAAAAATGCTACACCAGTGCTTCTGATTACTCTGCCAAGTTTGACATGAGACTTCTACAAAACCCTTAACTCTTTACCTTCGTATTTTATTTTTATAAATTCCTCTTATTTTACTCTGTATTAAAATTTCCACCCATTAGTCCACCACAGTGTTGTTCTTACTTAGAAAGTTCCAAAATCTGCTGTTATGTGTCTATTTGTAGAAGATCAGTAATACTAGCCACAGACAAGGATTGGCCAGGATATTAACCAAACTTAACTTTTTAGGATGAATGCTGAATTTGTTATTTAGTCAAAAACTGACGTACTTATAGCATTTTTCCAGCTATCTAGTAGTTCAGTAGAAATGAAAGATTGGGAAAACCAGCTGTAGCTGAAATCATATGTGTTCTATTTTCCTTTATAGAAAACAGGAGACAATGACAAATTTTATACATTAAAATAATTGCTTTCTTTGGGAGAGTTTCTTTAAGAGGTCTTGTGGGTGATTTTATTTTTTCTATTTTTTTTAGGCCAAATTTTTTTATTTGGTGTTACCATCTTAGTGGGGGTTTTTGGTAGTGTGTTTTTATTTTGTGTGGATGTTGGTTTGTTGTTGTTTTATTTTTAAAAACATGCATCTGGCTTTTAGGCTTACTTAAGTTCTTAGACTTTCTCCTCACTGTTTGAAATGCCTGCCTTTTATTGAATGTATCTTTAGACTTTTGCCATTGACCTTTTCTTTAGAGCAATATTTATGAGACTAGAAAAAATGAAGAACTCAAAAGCTCCTGAAACAAAAAAGGATATCTATGTACTCTTTCAGAAGGGTATAAAAGCCTTCCTAATATAAAAAAAAAATTCTGAAGTACTCTCATGAGAGAAGATAAGCCTGAGCATTAGCCCTGATGTCTCCTTTTTCTCACAGCCTTACACTGGAGTGCTAATGGATCAGCTCTTTAGAGAATTGCAATTAATTCTATTTCTGCTAAGTGCATTGCAGATACCAGTGCAGCATAGCATGTGAGTGACAAGCTCCTATGTCCTACCCACCACAGGTGGTTTGATTTCATTGCAGTACAGATCATGGGATGCAGCAGTACTGCTTTTTTGCAGGAGTTATTTGAATGACATAGGTTTGTCAATGTGCTACACAGTTGAAATAGAAGGAGAAAATAAAATAAATAAAAAATTAAATATCCAGGAACACACAACCATTTCAAAATTAGTTGGTGGAACTGCTTTTAGCTGACAGAGTCTTTGATTTTTATGGATATGTCCTAGGTACATAGCTTAAATAAGCACTTAAAGTAAAATGGGACATTTTGAGGATTAATGTCAGTGTAGTCCAAGATAATAATGGGATTCAGTGAGGCCAACATGTTTGGCATTTTAGAGAAATAAATAGTGTATATCATCAGTTTTTACTGGTGAAGTTTTCTGTATTTGAGGAGGAGTTTCTGATCAATGGTCTGGTGAGTAATCAGTGTTACTTGGTCTGGATTTTATCAAAGCTTTGATAGCTTCCACTTAGAACATGGTTTTCATATCATGTATGGCCATCTTGAACAAAGCCAGTTAATAAACTCATGGATTCTTGGGGATACATGCAGCAACAAGGAAAGGTAATCTTATTTTTAAAAAATGAAAATAGGTCAAGAGAGACAATAAGATGGGAAGAACCATTAGGGTGGTATAGGTTTTTCTGGATGTATTCTCTCTTTTTATATGTATTGACAATACTTTTCTTCTATTTGCAAAGTTTTATATAGGTTTTAGATTTAGATTGTTGGACTGATATCTGGAATGCTGGACACAGAACATCTGCCAGAAGTCAAATTATTGTTTAGAATACTCTTAAATTCCTCCACACTTCTCTTTAATGAGCACAGTAGCTTTGGTCAGGTGTGTGGGAAGTATTTCTGTGTTCCCTGAGTCTTGTGTTTGTTTCCATCAATCATTCTTATCTGATCCATGGTGCCAACATTGATTCTGCAAATCGTCCTGAACACTTTAAAGACCCATCTTTGAGTTTAAAAAGGGTTTTAAGGCACTGGTCCTTGCTGTGTTTTGTCTTGAATCTTTCTGTAGTGACCAGTGATCACAGTATGGTTGTGTTGAAAAGGTGGGATCTTAAAATTTTTCTGGTGCTGGTTGAAACAAATTGTGCTTCACTTGTTTCTGTTTCATTTAACTTACACGTGGGGAAAATGTCTATTCCCTAAGTTATAAAATTAATGTTTTGAGATAATTTTATGTTTGAGAACTGAGCTGGGAAACTAGGACACAGAGAATTCCTGTGGCATAAAAATAATTAACACTTAACCAGGCACTATTAAGACCTGGGTGTTTAGCTTATTTAAAAAGAAGCAAATTGAAGAGAAAAGAATGTTTTCATATACATTACCACTAAAATCTTTAATGAGTTATTTTAAATGCTCTGTAATCTAGATAGGAGAAAATTGCATATGGGAAGTGGTAGCATGAGAGAAAAGGCCTCAAGTTGTGTCAGGGGAGGTTTAGATGGAATATTAGGGAAAATTGATTCACTTAAAGGGTTGCCCAGCATTGGAACATGTGCCCAGGGAAGTGGTGGAGATAAATCCCTGAGGCATTTAGAAGCTGTGTAGATGTGGTGCTTAGGACAGGTTTTTTTAATGGTGTGCTTGGTGGAGACTGTCACCACATTCCAGTATGTGGCTGCAGAGAAGATGGAGACCCCCATTTTTACAAGGTGTCCCATGGAAAAGAAGAAAAATTATGGATAGAAGTTACTCCTGGGGAGATTGCTACTGGGCACAAGAGGAGAATGTTCACAATGACATCAATTAGTTGGAATAATCTCCCCAAGGAGTGGTGGATTCTCCAAATCTGGACACTTGTGAAATTCAGCTGGAAGGTTGCTGAACCATCTAGTCTTAGATGGTGCCTTTGCCAAGGAAGGTTGGACCTAATGATCCTTGGAGTCCCTTGCAACCTGGAATTGTAAAAAAGGCACTGTAAGTTCAGAATTTCTGTTCCTTCCCTGTCTACTCTGACATGAGTGAAATGTGATTGTTCAAGACAGATGCAAAACTTTGTATTTCACCTGAAAAACCTTCCTTGTGCTGATTATACAGGTAGTTACCAACCTGCTTTCTTGCTTTAGACTATCACATGTATTGCTCTAATGCTAAACTTCAGAAAGAATGCCTATACTAATTCTGTAAGATGCTCAGATGGGCCATTCTCTTCCACTGGTATATTGTATTTCACCCTGTATTGTAGGTTTAGTCTGACTACTTTTTCATTACAAGGGGTCACGTGCTGGAGTGAATCCATTTTGAAGTAGATTTGTATCTGAAATGTTCTGAATGTCTCTGTTGGGACTAACAGGTCTTTTTACTGTATGAAGCAATAGGTCATGTTCCCTTGTGCCTGCCCCTTCCTGCTCCTGATAAAATTGTAAACAAAAGGATAGGATGAACTTTGATACCTTGTTCATTGTTCTGTCCTTTTTTATTCAGTGCTACATTATTTTGGTGTTCAACCAGGTTGAACACACTCTAAAAGCGACATGAGATGAGGATCAACAGTATTATTGACAAGAATTGTCTTGTTTGCCTTTTAAACTTTTATTTTATTCATGTACAGCCTGTTTTTAAATGTCTGTGCTCTTTCATGCCTCAATTCCGTAGCTGACACAACTATTTTTTTGTCTAATCTGTAAACAGCCTATTCTTTCAGCCTCATATCACTATTTTCACATTTTGAAATTTAATTCAGACTTAATTTAGTTTGTGGGGAAATGTTTCCAGTTTGTTTCTTCTTGGTGGTAGAAATAAGTTTGATGTACGTCTGACCTACTAATGATTTTTTCCTCTTCCAAAACTTGAAAAGAACTGGAAATACTCTTCCAGTCTCTTTAACTACCGCATGAATAACAAGAAATCCAAATATTTTTTTGCATATGTGCAGGCTAATTTGAATGTTTTCAGCTTCATTCTACAGTATTTTCAATGTGCTTTTTTGTTGAATGAAGAGATGTTCTTCTGTTTTTTCAAAAAAATTTTGAATACATGATTTAATTTATATAAAGTAGGTAAATTAACCATGAGGTAGAACTATAATTGATTTATTACTTGATTTCTTAATGGCATACTCAGTTATTTTTTAATTATATGCCTTATTCTCCACCTTCCTTTTAGAAGGTGATAATTTCTGTGTGTAAAGCTCAAAATTGAAAGTGTCTTTATAAGGATCACTTTAATGCTCAGCTGTATTCTTAAGTCAAGTATTTGTGGTTACACATTTTAAAACATTGTTCCCTGCTCTCTGTGTAGGGAAACATAACCTGAAAGCAAAGGCCTTGCTCCTGTGAAGGAAACAGCATGATTTGTATGTAAACATTACAGGCTAAAACCCCTAATCAACAGAAATGTGCTTATGCATGCTAGAAATTCTGGTTAAGAAGATGGGAACTGTGCTTCCATGATCTTCATCTCTCTCTGGTTATCATGAATGAGGGTTTTCTGGGTGATCCTGCTCTAACAGATTTATTGCTTCATGTGCCTCCTCTCTGCTTTATGGAAGAGTTCACTAAAGACAAAGTTTTGCACTGAATTTTGCATGCCAGTGCTTTAATGTTGCTGTTCCTATGTCTGTCCTTCTTGTCAGAAAGGAGTTGTCACCCCTGAAGATATTTTGTTTTGCTGCTAGACCTACGTAAATTGTGATTGCTGCCTTCTAGGGCAGTCCTCAAAATTTACCCTGAAACTTCATATCAAGGTCAGAATACCCTTTTACTGGAATGATGGAATTGTGCTGATGTCAGCTTAAGTTCTCTAAATTAGACTTTCTATACCTCTTTCCATTTATATGGGAAAAGTAAAATATCACTGTCCACTTTTCAGATATATTATTATTATTATTCCTATTTTGGGTTAGGAGCCTATACTGTAAGTGACTTTTAGAATTGTGTAGCTAAAAGAGTTGTATGAGATTTTTGTTTATTGCTTTAAGTTGTCCCCAAGGGGAATTTCTAAATTTTTTTAGAACAACCAGTGAAATATGGGACTGTGAAATATCTCCTCAACAAAGTATTGCTCTTAAATGTTGCTGGCTCTTTCTCTGTTCTTTCCAGTCTTCAAGGAGTTCTGAAGTTGTAAATACTCAAATGTTCTACTTGTAGAACATTTGAGTATTTTCTGATCCAAAGTGGATAGAAAACTGTTGAAGGAAGCCAACTCTTGCCTATTAAGTAATATTGTTGTGGCTTGTAAAGTGGGAAAATGGAATATGTGAAACTGCAGCTTTCATTTTGATGTATTGCTGGCTGTTACTCCTTTCAGAATTATAAAAGACATACTTAAGTATGAATTGGAGAATAATGTCAAGGGAAAAAATGTTACTTTTTGGCAATGGTTTAAAATAAATTAAACTTTAGAAATGTTCAGAGTCAGGTGTTTTTATTTTGATTCATTCCCTTGCATTAATATAGCCCCAGTATTTTTTGTAGTAAATGACCTTTTCTATTTGAAATCAAAAAGAAAAAAAACAAATTACAAGCAAAGCTTTTTCTTATTTTCTTCTTCTACTCTGAAACAGGAACATCTTCAAGTTCAGTAAGTAATCAAACATTTACAAATGGGGGAAGGAGTAGGACTTTAGAAAATTTACAGAATTCACAGAATGACTAGGTTGGAAGACACCTTCAAGATCCTCAAGTCCAACCCATGCCCTGACACCTCAACTAGACCATGGCACTCTGATTAGCTCTGATGTGTAATGCACTTGTGCTTCTAGAAGGAGATTAAGGTGAGCTGATTCCTGACAATTCCAAGCTCTTCAACACCGCAGTGTATAAAGTGAGCAGCACAATGGCTGCATCTCTGTTCATTTGTCTGCATCAGTGCAAACATTGGTTAGAAATTGGAAGAAAGGTCAAGACTGTTCTCTTAACTACTCTCAGAACAGTTCTACATAATTTGCCATCATGGTGACAACTTCTGCCTCTGATTCCTTCTTTAAATAAAAATAGAAAAAGGTGTTAATAGCTACCCATGTAGCTACCTCAGTAAGCTTTCTTAAATTATTTCAGGTTCTCAGTGAAGGAAGACAAAGATACATCCTTTGATTTCAATAGTCAATTCAAGATTTTTATTACTCTGTTGTTCAGGATGCCTCTAAAAGTTGCCTCAGAACAATGTTTAGACACTTTTCATTATTGATGAAGTCATGATGTTCTGAGACTTTGTGAGGTGAGATTCAAAAGTCCATAGGTATAAAGAAAATAATTTTTTCTGTATTATCTCACCATTGCTTCATTCAAAACATCTAATTTGTATTCCACATAAGTCTTAAAAAATAAAAAATGCAATTTTTATTTCTTTTTTAAAGGTTTAGTATGTTTTTGGAATTCCATAATGCTGACTGTTTTGGTAGGTAAAGGGGTCTATTATATTGTAACTTAAAGTTTATATAAAGTAAGCAAATTTGGAATTTTCCAAGTTTAGTTTAAACTCACTATTAAGCAAATGTTTGTGTTTAAGCAAAGCTCTTGAAGGCATAATTTAGGCAACTTTATCTTGCAATCAGTTCCAATAGTCCTTTTTTTCTTTAAAAATTTTAGGAGGAATGGTGAATGCTACTGAAATTCTTTCAAATTATAGAGCTTAATGAGAATCAAGTTTAGCAAATGTAGCCCATTGACTTTACTGTGAACTCTTTTTGGATTAGTGCATGGTGCCAAAATTAACAGTTCCTTCCTGTTGATACCAGTTACTGTATGATACCAGTTACTGCTGGTATGTATGTACTGCTATCTTGTCATTTTTGTCCTTATTGACTTTGTAGATGAGTGAGGTGTGCACACACTGTATGTAAACGAAGTATATTAAATATTCTCTTCAGTGGAAAAAATGTCCCAAGAGTACAAAACATGTTAAAATTAGAGAACTAAGTGAATGAAAGACAGTTTTTACATAATTAAAACACTTGTTTTGAGATGTCATGAAGCTGATAAAATAATAGTATTGAGGTTATTTTTTCAAGGATAAGACTTGAATGATAAAGCAGAAGAAAATAGAAAATAAAGTATGTGCTAAATATATTTATGGAGATGAAAAATATGTACTCAGAGATAAAATGCAGTGTGCTTTATTATATCAAGTCTATTGAAGGTGAATGAGAGAGATGGTTAATTAAAATAAGCCAAGAAGAACATGAATATTGAAATTATTAAAAGACAGTTTTGTGTTGAGCTAGGAACCTTGTATCTTTGGTTGGATAGGCTAGGAACATTTCTTATTCTATTGTGGACTATTTATAGATTTTTAGGATAGGTTTTTAGGTTTATCAGGGATAAGTTCACTTGTATTCTTTGTGGGTTTTTTTGGTTATGGGTTTGGTTTGTTTGTTTGGTGTTTTTTTTAAGGGTTTTTTTTGTAGAGGAAAGCATATTCTAAAGCATTGAAAATCTTGCTTTTTGATCTCACTAGTTTGAAAAGGGTCTTTCTTTGTGATCTACCAATGGCAAAGTAGAGAAACATCCTTCAGGAGAAGAAACAAGTGTGAAATAGAACACAGCTACCTTAAAAGTGCATCATTATGATGATTACAGCAATACTAATGAAAGCTTTATTTCAGATACTTGTTTCTGCAGGGAAAGAGGTTGTGGATTAATTAAGGATTAGCACTGGAATGTGATACACTGTTCTTTAGTAAGTCTTGTTTTATCCCCTGGAGACCTCAGGAAGGCAGCAGATTGACTGAGCCATTGCAGGTCTTGAAGTCACTTTGTTCTCTTAGTTTTTGCTTATTAATAATAGACTCAGTTGTGCTGTATTTCTGCTCTGCTGCTGCAACTGACTGAAACAACAGAACAAGTTTGTTTTCCAGGAACTGAGGGCTAATATTCACCCCCTTCCATGCTTTTCATAGGATTCTATGAAGACATTATCTGGCACAGTAGCAACAGTTGATGGAAGTGCTCCTTCAGCAGCAGAGATTGCCAAATGGGTGCTAAATATACTGCTAAATCATGCTCTAACAGCATTCATGGCTACTGGATACTTAGAAAATATTTTGTTTTGTTGGTAGAAACATGAATGGAGTAATGCTGGTTAATGTAAGATATAGGGCAAGATGATCAGTAAGGGTCAGGGCAAAAAAGTGCCTAGAGAAGATGGGATTTATGGATTCTTTGCTTGCTGAAGGTGGAATTGGAATATTTGCAATTATTTTTCAGAGGGTGCTTTCTCAAATTGTACATTGTGTGCTGTACCTTCCATGGCTCTTTTCCCTCACTGCTAGCAGGGCACCTGCTGTCACTTGTAATAGCATTGCCTCCTGCATACTGACTTCTCTCAGGGAAAGTGAGTGACCTTTTCTACTTGAGAAACTGCAGAAATTGCAGCTGGGTTTGGTGTGGTTTGATGAAAGAGTCATATTGTCTGCACCTGCTTGATTATGCTGTCCACAATCTGATATTTAGAGCTTTAGAGCAGTGACTGCTGTAATTATTTCTTTGTTGTAGCATTCATTTAGGCCAGTCTTAAAAAAATAAAAGAAAAAAAACCTAAAATTGGAATTATGGCAGGTAATGTATATTTTTGTCTTGATTTCTTTGTGATTTCTCTAAGTGAGAGCAGGAAATGTAGTTTGCTGTCTGTGGAGTTGCTTTGATTAAATGGGGAAGGGATGTTTATGAGGTGTCACCATTGCAGACCCCTGTGCCAAGGTGCCTGAAGAGCTCCAAAGGGAATGTGCATCCTATATGGAAAGCACTTGTATATGGAACTTTGGACTGATGATCCTTTTCTTCAGGTGCCAGGGTTGAGTGTTTTCTGAACACTCCAAATTGGATTTTTGTACCTCGGTACATAAATTATTTAGCCCTTTTCTTGAGCTTCATTCATGTCAAATTGTTGCAGCGATATGTTTCAGCTGTTTTTAGTTTAATTGCCTCATCTTGGTGTTAAGGTAGTTTGGTTTAGGCAGGTCTCGTTGTTTCTTCCAGTTTCTTTCTTCTAACCTCTGTTAGTTTTCTTTCCTTGTTTTTTGAGGGAGAGGTAGTTCTTTCTTCCAGTTTTGTATGAAACCCTCTGTTCTCCATCTGCTTTCTGGTTTTATTTTTCCCTTTAGCTTTTTGCCTTTGCATTTTGTCCAGTATTTCCATTTTCATCCCAATGCCTTTCCTGCATTAGCAGTAATAATTTCTCTTTTATAGTGGTGTTTTTTCTTGTCTTTCATGTGATGCATGTTTTAGAGGCTACATAATTTCAGTGTTAGCAGGCATATCAATATTATGTGCATTTTCAAGAAGCCATTAAACCTGACATATTTTGTGACTCCTACTCTTGTTTGCTATAATTAACCCTAACTATTAATCAAGACAGACTAGTAACTAATATAATGAACTAATTCCTTGCCACACTATTAAAGTAAGTTATTATTTATTTTATGTGGGAAATATTTTATGTATGTTAGAAAGGATGTTGTAAGGATGGAAAACATTAAAATGGCTCAGTTAACAAACTGAGATTGCTTTTTCCATCTACTGAAGAGCCTGATTGTTCAAGAAATTGAATGACTTTTACACCCTCTCACTGTTCACCATGCAATAAAAAATACTGTGCCTCCTAAATCAAATTTTAACAATCTGCTCCTAATTCAACACCCACTTAACCTTTTGAGCCTAATGATTTTCCAGTAAACCAGCAAAATCTGTAGCTTATCCTACAGTGTCAGATATTTTGACTTTTAGAGGATTTCTTAATATTTGAAATTGTGGGTTTATTTGGCTTACAGCTGCAAAACTACTGTAGTTTTTCTTGCTGCTTATAGAATGCAAATTGGTTGTATGTAATTGTGTGCTTGATAGTGATGTTGCTGCTAGAATTTGTATGGGTTGTGTTGACTTATTGACAACGAGCTCTTAAGTTTCCTTCACTCTAAATACAGGGCATGGAATTAAATCTGCACTTTTTAGTAATAATTGTAAAGCTGATAGACCTCAAACTTAGTGGACTCCTAATTTAATTTTCAATAAAGAAAAGTTGTTCAAAAATTTAGAATTTGTTATTTCAAAACAAATTGCAGTGGTGTTTTAAAATTCTACTAATATTTGCCACACAAGTCAAGGAGCTGGAGTTTTCTGCAGTATAAATGCAATTGAGTTCTGCTTGTCCTGTGTTGTGCTCATTTGTTTTACTTCTGTAGAGGCTGGGTGAGTATCTCAGAGGAAGGTTAGAATAATGCTTTGTTCATGGCCAAAAGGTGAGTCCTGCATAGAAAAGAGTGTAGGGTTTTTTTTTTAGTTTTCCCTTTTTTTTTTTTTTTTTTTTTTTTTTTAACCTCCCTGTGGTTGCCCAGCCCAAGAATTTAAAGCTAGATGTAGGATTAGGCTTATCCATCTTATTCTATTAGTTCTACAATTTAAACTTTCATGAATGTTATCTAAAAAAGGTGTCTGCACTAAGATCAATCCAAGCAGGCAGTGCAGGGGGAGGATTGCTTGGCTTTTGCTCTCTGGGAGAAAGGCAGAACTTGGCTCCAAGGTAATCTGTGGGATTGGATCATATCATGATTTGGTTACAAAATCTTTCAGCTGCTCACAAAAACATGGATCAGAGTCATAAATTGATCTAATTTGGGAAATAACAGGTAGTGTGTAGCCATGGATGGCTAGGAAGGTAACAGGCTGCAGCCTCCATAGATGAGAAGAAACTCCAGGAAAAACAAAGCAATTTCCTGACAGCAATTTTTATGAGGAATAATGTGCACATTTAATGAATGAAGAGCTGCTGCTGCAGATCTATTACTCACCTGTTTTTGGGTGGGTTGTTTTTGTTTTGTTTTTTAGAAGCCTTTTTCTATATTTTGTCTTTGAACCGTCTAGGACAAAAGCATTAGTCATTGGCAATACAGAAATTCAGCAGCTGCTCTCAGGAATCATTTAGTAGATTTAGGTCTCTTCAGCTGTATTTATTTTTGATTCTGCTATCTAATTTGATGTATTTTGATTTGAGGATATTCTGTGGAAGGCCAAATTTATACTCTAATCTTGCTATGAAGAAGTAGATACTATCTATAACTTGGTTACTTGTAAATAAACCAGTTTTTAATTAATAGTATATAGCTTATGATGTGTAAGAATATGCTCAGAAAGCCATTAAAAACATGTACTGGTTTTTGTGGACACAGAAAAAAAAAATCTATACTTGAAGGAAAAAAATTTGAAATGGAAAACTGCATCTATCTAAAGTATTCCACACAGAGAAATAACAGTAAAGGATTAAAGCAAAAGGTCGGTTCCTGGATTGCCAGCAGTGTTTTGTTCAGTTGGAGGATTGAACAGCAGGCTTGGCACACCTGCATTGATATTGACAGGTGGTGTTTTTCTTGAAGGTCAGCAGCTACACCAGGTGAAAAATTCTGTGCTCAGGCAGGAGACACTGTGACTAGTGATGATAGCATCAAAAACTTGGTTTCTTTATTTTGCTATGGATTCGAAAAAAACTAATCTTGTATCTTGTGCTTGATTAGTTTGGGTTTTAGTTCTGTTATTTTATTTTGTAGGCTTAGTAATAACAGGATGATGCCTCTCTCTTGCTTATTCTCTGTACGAAGTTTAACAAGTGAAGAGCTGGATTCAGCCCCAGGGATGGGGCAGCCCTGGATGTACAGACTGGGGAATGAGAGGCTACAGTCCCATACTTCACTTGTGAGGGAAGCACAGGGGCAGGCACTGAAATCTTCTCAGTGGTGACCAGTGACAGGACAAAGGGAATGGCTTGAATTTGTGTCAGGAGAAGTTTAGGTTGGATATCAGGAAGAGGTTCTTCACTCGGGCATGGTTGGAACCTGGAACAGACTCCGCAGGGATGGGCGAGATTAATTTGTTTCCTTTGAGTGATGTTTGAGCTGATAGTCCCAAAATTTGGTATAAAAGTTCTTTGCACAGGACAGAGGTGGGACCAAGTATCTTTTATATTCCTTTGTAGCATCCTTAGTATCATGAGCAAGTGAAACTAACCTTACAATTTCTCATCATCTCTGTGAGGCTCTGTGGTGTTGTACTTTCTCATTTGTGGCCCCAGAGAACTGCTCTAGATCCCCTGGTCTTTAGACTGTGACCTTGTTCATATCTGCTCCATTGCACAAAGCATTGCTTCATCAGCAAAGAAGCAGGGTATAGTGAGTGAATACAGAAAATCTCTAGATATTATGCCTTCATCTCCTCCTTCTTAATATAAATAAATGAATATAAGTTTAATCTTCACAGTAACTGGATTTTAGAAATGGAAAAATTTGTGTTAAATATTCTAAAAATATGAACAAAGTGATTTGGAAATTCTTCTCTGAACTCAGTAATTTTTTTTTTTGAGAGATCTTTGTTTTAAATTGAAATACTGATTTGGCTGTATACTTCAGTGGATGAGATTTGTTCTGCTGGCAAGCACCCCAGCAAATTTATGCTCTAAGCAGCATGCTGATTGCATTAGAGAGAGAATCATTATCTTTGCTCTAAGTGATTTGAGATGATTTGCCCTAGATCAGCTAGTTCATGAGGTTTTGTAAGCATGCAGCACACTGCTTTCCCTTTGTGTACTAAATGGTTGCCTGGAAAAATAAATGTGGCATCTCAGTGTGTTGCTTGTTTAGTCAGATATTTGAATTTATGTGTGTACATGTGCAAGCACAGCCATGTGTACCTGGGAGGACAGAAGGTGAGGGAGGCAGCAATAAATACTTGAGCAGGCATTGCAAACTGCATGTTCAAGCTGCCAGAATTACTGCTACAGGAAAACAATATATGGTGCATATTACATAGCAGTAAGTGTTTCTGCTCATCTCTTTAGCATGCAAGGAAATGCCACAGACCCCCATTTCTGGGATCCAGACAAGTGCCCTAGTCCAGCACATGGCTCATCCTATGCTGCCAGTCTTTACTGTTTTTCAAAACACATTCTAAAAAAGCTAAAGTGACTCTTTCTTTACTCCAAGTTCATAAGTTCCTTAAAATTATCTATTTTAGGTGGAGACTGTTGGCATGTGCTACAAGTTATAAGTGCTTCTATGGTCCAGTATGAATTTTTCAGTTTTCGTTTATGTATCCCTCAAGGTGCTGTGCAGGTAAACTTAAGAGTCATTATAGTTCCCAGGGCATCATGGAGTAAAGAATTCTGTGTTCTGCTGAGACATCTAAAATGCTGATGGAAAGTGCTGCTTGGAGTCAGTTTTCTGAAAGGTCTTTTCTTTATAAAAGACTAAGCAGATTTGGGATATACATTTTTTAACCCTCTGTAAAAGTTTTTTAAAGCTTTCAGATTGCCCTATTTCTTAAAGCACCTTCATGATTTACTGGCAAAGTTAATTTCTTTAACATGAATAGTTATCCTGCCTCTTTGTCCTAAGAACTGGTAATTGAGTGAAATTCTCTATTTAAGCTGCTACATTTACCATTAATAACATACTTAACATAAATGTTTTGCCATGTAAACTATCTGAAGTATTTGTCTTTGCAAAGTATCTAAATGCTTTGGGTCATGTTGAATACCAAGTGTAGGCTTGTTCATTTCTTGAAATAATGTGTAGTCCTCATTGTGCTTTGCCCTCTGATAGAGGACCCTTGGGGTTTAGCCTGTATATCAGCAGGTGCTATTCCCCTTGCACTATGGAAAATCCTTCTGGATATGAAGTAGTTCACTTGTATGAACCCCTCCTTTTGTATCAGCCTCTTCTTCCTCATGTAAGTGAGCTGATGTGTGCTGGGGAGGAGGGGATGCTTTGTGTCAAGGGTAGGGCTTTGCCTGGGGAGTTTCCCACCAAGCTCTGTTCCATACACCTGTGCTCAGCTTTCCATGCAGTTGAGTAGCTCAGATCAAGAAGGTGGTGCTGGAGTAGGTGAACAGGAGAGAACAATGTGCACTGAGTGAAAAATCATCCTGTTTGTGAGGGTTGTGGAAAGGATTGAGACATGGTTTTCTGCTTTCAGATTCTGCAAATGTGTCTTCTGTACTGTTCGCTGGACTGTAAAGTAAAAAATTATTAGCCACAAATTTTATAGTAGCTGTGTTGTTTTTGGAGCCTGGTGCGTTTTACCTTCAGAGGTGTGGGGTTTTTCGATGCTGTTTTGTTTTTGGCTTTTTTTTTTTTTTTTTTCCCCTCATGTTTTTCCTGGAGTAAATCTCTTGTAGAATTAAAATGAGATTCTAAAAATTTTCAGGTAGAAATGACAGCAGTTGCCCAGCCATAGCTTAGGTATCCCAATCTATTCTTGGGGGAATTATTCTCTCAACATTTAGAAAACAACAGAAAATTAAAAGTGAGATTGTTTACTTTGAGTTATTACACTCATGCTCTCAATGTGCAAGCAGACTTGTTTGCTTCAGGATACCTTAAAAGGATGTTCATTAATTATGTCTTTTGCCTTTGCATGTGAAGAATGGATGGATAAATTAAAAAAAGAAATGGAGAGCAGTCTGAATAGTTACAGATTTAGCTAGGATACAAAAAGATAATTTTTCTTTGTAAAGAGATAATAGAAATAATATAGCTGGCTTTAGGAATCAGCTCTCCACATGATTGGGCTGTCTGAATTCATAAGAATATTGCTATGCTGTAGACCTACACTGTAGTGAAGAAAGATGGTTTCTAATGGCCTTGACAATAACTGGGAAATCACCTCTGGAAATCTACATATACAGATCAAATAATACCCTGGCACATAGGAATGAATTGCTGATCCCAGGGCCATTTCTTTCAGTTTTAATAATAAACCAGCAAAACCTGGTGCAGTGAAAAGGCTTCTGCTGAGATCTATGCCCCAATGTAATTGCAGTCTGTCTATCCTTCTTCCAGCCTGCCTCTGTGGCATTCAGCTGAGCTGTGCCCCTTGTCTTCCTTGTGCAGATAAATAAGGCTAATAATTCTAAGTGTAATGAAAATGTGCAGTAGGCTTAATATGCAATATATGCTATAATTAAGAATACTTTTACTATTATGCACTTGACAATTTTAGGTCCCCAAAACCACCTAAATATCCCCTTCTTCTAATACTCTAATTAAGCCTCTGCTAATGTGAGAGAGTAAATAATTTGAGTAGAATGGAAGCTGTATTCTAAGAGAAAAATGTTGCTCTTCAAACTTCCTTTTCCAACAGTGGTATGAATTGTGTTCCGAGTTCAGGCAAGGGAGAAATGTAGTTTTCTCTTTTGTTTTAAGATAGTGGAAATAATTGTAATAAAAGTGCAAGCTCTGCAGGCTACTTTTAGTGTATTTATAATGTTTACTTGTAAAATCATTACTAAATTCTTATGGTACTTTTTAATTAACTCTCATCATTTAGGATCAGGTTGGTCTTGGAACTAGCAAGTTGAAGCCTTGATCAATTTATTTAACCAGAGCAATTAATTCAAAATTCAGGCTGTTTCAACTTTTTGAAAAATAGCTTTTCTTCAACTATTTGAAGAAAAGGATAATATATTCTTTTTCAGCACTGGAAGAATTGGTACCTCATGAGAAAAATCTGTCTCTAGAATAGGGAAGAGTAGCCCTGGCTAGAAGAAAACCTGCTTCAGGCTAGTATACCTTTGGTTTTTTCCTCTATATGGAAAGGAATCTTAAAAGGTTGTTTTATTGCATGCAGTGCTGAGCCTCAAGGGGAATCCAAGTGAAACAAATGAGTTTTGGTTCATTTTTATAACTTCTGTGCATGTGGAAATAGTTTTTCACTGTATGCAGTCCCAAAATAATATGTTCTGTCTTGTCCTTGGTGGTCTTTCATAATGGGGAACCATTAGAGTAAGTAAGGTCTCCACAACTACCTGAAAGGGAGGGTGTCAGTCTTTGCTCCCTGACAACAAGGGTGAGGATGGGAGGAAAGCGTCTCAAGTTGTGCTGGGGTGGTTTAGATGAGATTTTAGGAAAAATGTATTCACCAAGAGTCACCATGGTTGAGTCACCATCCCTGGAGGGATTTAAAAGATGTGTCGATGTGGCACTCAGGGACATGGTTTAGCAGTGGGCTTGGCAGTGCTGGGTTAATGGTTGGACTGAATGTTCTTAAAGGTCTTTTCCAACCTAAATGATTCTGCAGTTCTTATTCTGCTTAATTTTTCTGGGATTAGAATAGTATTCACATCTGTCTTGTGAAGTGCTGTAAATTACAGAGAGATTTCTTTCAGAAGTGATGAATTTCTCACTTTTAGTTTATGTATGTACTTCCATTTTAAAGAAAGAATTCCCTTGTTTTTCCTTCCACCTCTGTTAGTGGAGAGTTCAAAAGCACAGAATAGTTTTCAAGTGAGATTGCTTACTGAAACTTCATGTCTGTTTTCAAGCTGTTGGCTAAGTGAATGCATGGTAGCCTAATGTATCTGCTGTATTGGTTTTAGGAATCTGGATGTGACTGTGCCTGTCCCTGATGCCATACACTGATGCTTGCTATTTCAGCTTTCTGCAACACTTGAAAATTATGAAATGAAATAACAGAAATGAGAATTAGAATTGCTGTAGAGAAGAGAGCAAAACATAAAGGGCTTGATAATGTCAATTTTGCTTATTAAAAAGTCTATTTAAAAAAATCCCCAAAGCGCTTAAGAAACACATACCAGATGACTGAGACTCTTATTAAAGAATGTTTTTGGAGTCTATAGAGCTACACTTATGTTATGATTGTGTTATTCCCCAGATCAAAGCTACAAAATAGATGACTAGGAAGAAGATTTCAGCTGTCTGAGAGCTTTAAAAGACAGGCAGTCACTGCTGTTGTGAAATTTCATTCATTAAGCACAGTAGGAGTATAATGCTCTAAGTGAAGCAAGAAATTTAAATTATTTAATTGTGAAGTAATGCCAAATTCCATGTAGCTGCCTTTTTTTTTTTTTTTTTTTTTTTTTACTACAAATGGTTATAAGGCTATTACTGGTTGTTTTTCAGGGTTTTAGCTGCAGTAAATCTGCTATTTCAGGTCTTTTTGTTTTCCGGGTATTCTTACTTTGAAGTCTGACACCTTCAGATAGGAGAGTGTTAAAAACTCTGAGTAAAGTTTTTTTTGCTGTTGCCTCTGTGTCTGTCTGATCAATTTTGAGCAAATCCCCAAGTTTCAGCCTGTTGGGATTCACAAATAGGCTGAAGCATACATGTGTGGAGGAAACTCCAGAACTGAACGTGGTGAGGCAGAAAAAGCTTGACTTTATGCAATAAATATGCAAAATTTAAATTATGGGACACACCAGACATGTTCTTGAATCCTTGCCCTGCCAGCTGTGCTGGCATAACTAGTTCAATAATTTTATTTGACTTTTCGGAGATGGTGAGCTAATGAGAAGCAGAAACTCGGGGAGAAATTGTGACCATTGGTTGAGATGAGTTCTTCCACTGTCCTCTGTCACCAGGCAGTTCTTAAGGTCAGACTTCACATGAGGTAATCAAGTGTGAGATTAAATCATTAGAAGCAGTGGCAGAGGAGGTGAGATAAATGTTCTTTCTTTCTCTCTGTGACATCAAGTTCAGTGTGAAATGGTTCAGGAGGACCTCGCTGATTCGAAAGGGCCGATACTGGTCAATAACCTGTTCATTTGGCAGTGACTGCAGTGTTCTGCTTGTCTGCTTTCATAGAGCCAGGGGCTGAGTGATGATGAGTGTGAGTGGCATGGTGGCCTTTGAAATGCAGTAGGGACAGTCCCATTGCATGCATTGGAAAGTTGTTTTCCTGACACTCTAGATTCACTCTGTTCTGCAGATTTTTCTGCTTTGTTGGCAACATCCCACTCTGAATTAATACATCCTTTGAGGTGCATCAATGTTAAAATCTTGAAATGAGAAGAAAAAGCATTTTTGTAGTATTTATTTGCTTAGGTATTAGAATTGAAATTCTTAACTTACAGGAGTTTTCAATTTTGCTGGTGACTTGTCCTGGATGGCTTATGGAGCTTTTGTTGACCATAACATAAGTAATTAAGGTAAAATGGCCATAGAATTTGCAATTATGTGATTTAAAAATTCCTGTGATTAGGTGATTGAAGTGGTTGTTGCCTGCATATGGAAGTGTAGGCCAGCTGTTCAGTAACAAAGTTAAACTGTTCTTGTCATATATGTGGAGGAGTGAGAGGTTCTTTCCAATCAAGAGAAAACCATTAGATCAGACCTGTATTAGCTGAATGTACATTGATGGAATGGTAGGGTTCTTATGCAAAACAGTGGGAATAGATTCCCAACTTCAAGTGCTGTTTACCCAGATGCCATGGAAGTACTACAAGGAATTGTATTTTACACTTGCTTGCTGCTCTCTTTTGGCTGTGGGAATTAAAATGGGCTCCGATGTGCCATTCAGAATTGGACACAGGAAAAGTGGTGCAGTGAAGACTGGAAACTGCATGCAGACATAGGGTTGCTCAAATTCTTTCATTAGTGTTGAAGCTTAGATCTTGGAATGGAAACTTTTCATTAAGGCAAGCCAGTAAGCAAGCCTTTTGGATTTGGCTACTATTTTTTAGGAGGCTTGGGGGTTCCACATCCAGTGAAGACTTCCACTATACCACTCCTAATGAAAAACTGTGTGGAAATCTGGTCTTGAAATGTTATGCTAGTGACTTTTAAAAATTTCTCTAAAAAATCCCAAACCTGAAAGACCTCTTTTTCAGAGGGAAAAAGCCTCCTCTGAAACAAATTCATTGATTATGAAATAAATATTATTTTATTTTTATTATGATGGTGCTTAGTACTGCACTCTATTGTCTCATTTCTGAAGTGCTCTATTTAGATTGAAGTCATAGCCAAAGGGAGTCTAAATTATGTAAATATTGTCAAAACCACTGTTCAAACCCTAGAGGAATTACTGCTCGCTTCCTGACCATAAATGGAATTTAAAATCCAGGGCTTATTAAGAACAGAGAGCCTGCATAGGAACTGATTTTTAAAAATTTTTTCTCTTAGAGAGACTTAAGATATACAGTGACAGAAATCTTGTTAGCCAAGCTTCAATTCAATTTTCTTTTTTGACTGTTTTATGTCTTATTTTAAACTATTCTTGATGCTTAGGAAATGCTCTTTTTATGCTTAAGAAAACTCTTCTTGTTTTTGTCTTAGAGATGAATACTATTTTATTGGACTACATGAGGAAGATGAAGGTAGTTTGTATTTAATGGCTTTGTGTATAAATCTAATTGGATAATGATTTTGTCTTCATGGGCAAAGCTGTACATCACAACCCTTTCGAGGGGATAAGAGGATCTGCATAGCTGCTCATAGCCACAGAGGGACAAAAACCATGAACTGTTTGTGGAAAATACCAAGCAACAATGGACTTCATTTGGTTCTGACTTTATCAAGTTTTTTAGGTTCAAACTGGCTTGCTCAGCCTTGCACAGCTGGGAAGATGCAAACACTGCTGGCATCTTGCTGGACAGGATGAGTGTAACCCTGTAATAAGGGAGCCAATAATTTTATAGGCAGCTTACTGAGGTGGAGGACTTGATTTTGATAGGGTGGAAAAGGTTTCCTTTACCATAGCCTTGGAAAAGAAAAACTACTGGATTTGTTTCAACCCTTAGAGACTTTTATACAACATAGCAGAAGACTTTGGTGAAAAGGGACTCTAATGCTTTTACAATAACTGAAAAGGAAGTAAATTGTTTTAGATATCATAAAGTGCAGAGTAGCTCATGGTGTTATAAGATTATCTTTCGTTCCTGTCTCCTACAAGAATTTTTACAGCCAAATATGAAATCTGTGTTGTATCAGTGGTTCTACTGAATGTGCAGGTTGTGGCTTCATCCAAAACTTGACCTGTGAAATGGAATTTGTTCTTTGTACGAGTCCTGAGTCATTGATGAATAACAAGGGACACATTTGACCCACGGAAGTGAAGTTGGTAGCTGAAAAACCTGGAATGTTAGCCATCATATTTCTCAGTATACATAAAGATTTTTTGCTTCTTAATGTATCTTCTTGGTGTTTGTTTTGTTTTGGTTGTTTTTGTTTTGTGGGTGTTTTTGATTGGTTGGCTTATTTTTGTTTTTAATTTTTAAAACGTTTTCAAAACTCAGGGGAGAATTCAGCCTAGTAGACATGGTTTCTCATATCATCGTGGGGTTTATTTCTCATTGGGTTTATAAGCAATGTAACTCTATAAATACAATTTTTAATGTATGACAGAAATAATTTATATTCTCAAACAAATGTGGTCTAAATCCATATTTTGAAACAGGTCATTATGGAATGTTGAAACTGATTTTCTTTTGTTTTTGCTTCTTTTTTGTCTCTCTAAATGCTACATTCACAAAAAACATGAAGAGTTAATTTGGTTTCCTGTTTTTAACTATACTAGAGCTGTATGGGAGTGCAGTCGATGCATTTAAGCAAAGGAGCAGGAAGGCAGATTTCCCAGAGTTAGAGACATTTGGAAAGAAGATTTGAGATCACCATTTTGAACTTTTTTCTGTAGGTTGTTTCTCAAAGTAGCTTTGAAGTTTTTTATTGGGCTTCATTTCAGTTCAATAAAGTTGAAACCTGAGGCTGGTGCAAGAGATTCTATCTTGAAAAACATGAAGATTTCTAGATGGTTTGTTTACCTGCAGTCACTCCTCTTTAGCATTTGTAGTTTTCAAGGGTTTTATGGTCTTTTAAGTGATATTTACTGCAAGACTGTCTCTTGTATTACAATGTGACAGCAGTGGCACAGCACCAGGAATCTGAAGTTTTTGGAACTGTACAGTGAACTGTACCAGCTGCTGGAACAATCCTCCTCATCAATTAGTACGTTGAATGCAGAAATCTTTTTTAAATGAGAATTGCAAAACTTGAGTCGTCTAGTAAAATACATTCTTTCTCTTTTAATTTCTTGTTTCTTAATGTTTGGATTCTTCTATGTGTGCCAAGTATGTTTTAGCATAAGTAAATTACCTTGTACAGGATTTTTTCAAGTTCCATGCTGTATATTCCAAAGGGTCTGATGATTTGTCAGTTTTGGAGGGGGGTGGTGCTGCTCACCCAGAACTTAGGGCTGATTTTTCAATCGTGCCTTTAGAAAAGGAAAGGAAATTTGCTGCTTGGTGTGGCAAGAAATGCTTAAAGATTTTATGATTAAAGTGGAGACTTTAGTCTGCTTTATAGTCCAATATCACAGCATTTCGAGTGCCTTTCAGACTTGCAGATTTTCTTGAAGTATAAAAAGATCTTTAAAGAGTAGCCTAAAATCCATCATATAAGTGGTGAATATATTCTTAATATAAGTAAAAAAGCTGTATGAAAAATGATGAAAAAAGTTTGAGTATATCTTAGGGTATTTTAGATGTAGTTTTCAGGTAATTTCTATAGTACTTCAGTGTAAGGAACTTAACTATAAGATTTCCCACTCCCCCCTCCCCCCCCAGGGGATACATATGGTCATGAAGTTGAAACAATTTAGAAAGAATCTCACTTTTCTTTCAAATTGTTTGAATTGGGCTTTTTTTGTCTGAATGTCATCCTGTGAGTCACTGGATAATAATTTACTGTTCATTCATGGACATTCTATTTACTTCTCCTTTCTTGTTTTTGTCTTATTGAGTGTCTTGATGATTTTTGAAGCAGTTCCCATCTCAGCTCTGATGAGCTGATGTTCTTTAAGAGAAAGGAAAGAACAGTATATTTTGGGGACAAGAGAAGAGGGAGACAAAGTGAAAAGATCCCATTTAATAGTAGGAAAGCTGTAAAAGGAATAAAATGGAACACTATATGAGTGGTTGGAAATTATTTCTCTAGGGCAGAGAGCTGCTTTAAGGGGCATGAAAGGAAAGTTTCACTACTGTTACAGTCCTGAAAAGTGATAAATGTCCTGCTTACCTATCACACAAATCGTTCAGCTTCCATAATAGGGCAGCTCATTTAATACTTGTATTTGAATTCTTGCCATTATTCATAACCTCTAAACAATAGTTCTCACCAGGTACATTTATGTGTTATGCTATATTCCCACAGGTGTGTTTTTCTACTTGTATTCAATCTGGATTTCAGTTTATTTCTGGTCCACACACTTTATCACTTTAATTTCCACTGAACTTTTTTTCTTAGTCCCTTGTATTGGAAGTAGTGTTCCCACTTTTATTCTGTATTAGCTCACATATAGCTATGAATTAAATCAATTTCTCTAAGGTCTGTCACTTTCTTCTCTTCAGAGATGAGTCTCACTGTTATCTTTGTATTTCAAGGTAAGGTCCTTTGTAAAGGTGAGATTTTTGGTCTGAAATGATATAAAATTGTACAAGTCCCACGTTGACAGCAGAGGAAAGCAAAGGGAAGTGGAGATGGGACATGGGAAAAATGGTGAATTGTGATGTCACTGTTGATACTATGAACACGTGTGTTGTGGGTTTTTTTTTTTTTTTTTTTTTAATGGTGACCAGGGTGGCAGGTAAATCCATTTGTTTGAGCACTCAGTGTATAGTTCTTAGATTATTTGGTCTATCTTTTCCAGTTCTTTTCACCAAAGGGGGCTAGCAGAGTATTAAGGACCTCTTAAAGGATGAATCAGGCCTCTTCTTCTGCAAACAGGAGTCATCTGCTTAGGAAATCCATGTGATCCAGCACTGCATGTGAGAATAGAGAATGCAGGAAATGCTTTACAAAGCTCTAGCACTAGCATTGCCACTTGGTTAGAATTGGATTGCCTGATTTTCTGCCCCCCATGCAATGGAATAATCTTGTTAAATTATGTAGGGAGCTTAGTAGCTGCAGTGTCACAGCAGGCTAGTGGCAGAATTAGGTCAAGTTTCCAGTGTTTGACTTTTTGGGGATTTCATACACATGTTGTCCAAGACTTCTGTGGCTGACTGTGAAGAAACTTTTTATTAAAATTTTTATTAACAAAACACCCTTACAACAGTTTGAGTCTTAATTTTTTTTTCATTTTTTGTTTGGTTTTGAGATGAATAGCAAAATGGTCTCACTGTTCACCTATTTCACCCATTTCATGTGTGCACCCTTGTTCTGATGCAGGAAAAAGTCCTAGAACAGTACTTTTACTCTGTGTTGTCTCAGTTGTTTTCCTGTTCAAGTTGAATGTAAATTAATTGGTATTCTATATTAATACTTGCTTGCATAAGGAATGCATGATTTTGAATATGCTTCTAGATGGATTTGTTGGATTAAATATTTAATATGTTAATCTCTGGCTGCAGTTGAGTATTGTCCCAGATCAGTGCAGCTTCTCTGAGCTGAGGTCTATCTAGAGATTATCCATTTCTTAAAATTATTGGTATTATTTGGATATCTGTTCTGTTCTTTGTGACATTCTGCAAGAAGAGATTTGGCTGTGCATCACAGAAAAGTCTTTGTATCAAGTTACATAAAACTAGTTGAACAGTTATTCTGCAGCTGTCCCCAGCCTAAAAATTGCTACTAGGTAATCTCATAGTATTTTCAGCTGAAGAAGGATCTGGAAGTAGTTTACAACAATGGGTGACTAGCCTTTCACACCAATTTTTGCAGATGAGAGATCTATACTGGACTTCAAATTGGGATGCCCAAGCCATGTAAACAGCATTTTGCCTGATCAAGCTGCCAGCAAAAGAAAAACCAAAACCCAAAGCATTAAAGCAGCATTATGAGATAACTGAATTTACTATTGGTAAGATACAATATCAATTGCTTTTTATTACGATTGAAATTTACTTGAGTCCCGACTACTTTTTGTTAGTAATATATCTGAATGCCTTGGAAAGTGGAGTGTTGTAACCCAAAATGCTGAAACAATTTGGCTGTGTCTCTCCAAAAGATTATTAGGCAGAGCAGACCTTAGGATTGAATGTCTATATGGATATGTTCACAGTTTGTTGTAGGATTAACTTCTATTAAGTTTGAATTGAAGGACTTGACCATATTTGTATTTTTTCCCTCCCACATTTCACATCTGTTTGAAAGTGCTATGCTTTCTGGAAGATGGAATCCATATTGGCTGGTTTAGCATGTTTTGCTCAGGATTAGAGGATATACTTCAGAGAAGCCTCTCAGTTGATACTGTACTGAGCCCAAAAGTATCTTATTGAGTTGTTAAACTGGGACATGGGGAAACATTAGATGCTTATTTACAAAAGTAGGCCATAGTTCCTTGTGTTTTCAGACTAATTTTCAGGGCTGGTTTGTTAGTAGCATTACCACCCATATGCTATATGGTCACACTGCAACTGGGAAAGAATTTTCTCTTTTTATTAAACTCTTACTGGTTTTTTTTTTTTTTTTTTTTTTTTTATCATTCACAAAAGTATTGATTTCAATTATTTGGAAGACTGAGATCAGATATAGGAAAAAAAAGCAGCAGTGTTGTTTCTTCTTTTTTTCCTGTTTGCTTATCAGAAGTTAAGGTGAAGTGTCATGTACCCGCTTCTCCTTCAGACCTAGAAGCATCCTCAGTTTGTGTGGTTCCCTGCCTGAGGAGGGTCGGAATATTTACAGCGGTGCTGAACTAAATCTATGAATGAATGAGACACCTGTAGTTCATTCAATTTTGCCTTCCTGTGTACTTGTTGTGGGGCACTATTGTCAAATTTTCTGTAATTTGGAGTGCCCTCTTTATAGGTATGCTCCATTCATTTTTGAGGCTTGTAATGTTTGCAAAATTATAATCAAATTGTCATGCTTAACCTCAATAGATTATGGAAAAAATCACAGTGGCTTATAGAGACATAAGACACTTCCCCCAATTATGTGAAAACAGCACAGTTTGTGAGAAAATTAAGCATATTAAGCATTGTTGCTTTGGGCTGAAAAGAAGTTATATCAGTTATCAATTGAAATAAAGTTCTTTTTTTTTTTTTGAAAGCATCAGCTGGATTTTAAGAATAATTCTTTTTTATTGAATTCTAAAAAGAGATACTGTTTTCCTAAGTTCTCCTTTCTGCTGTGAACTTGAGTTGAACATGAACCCTTTTCCCCTCTTATGAACCTATCAAAATAATAATTAGAAGAAAGAATGGAATGCCTTATCTCAACTTCTCAAACAGCATCTCTTGCTCCATGGTTTTCAAGTTCTTAAGTGTTTCAAGAACCTCTTCTAGATTTCAATCCTTTGTTGGTTCAAGTCTCTCTAGAAGGAGAGCTTCTCCTTGGGATATCATTTGGATCTCTCTATAGCAGTGGCAGTGATTCTACTTTGAGGCTTTGAGCGAACAGAAGGACTTCTTTTCATTCCTCTCATCCTTAGATTAACAGTGAAAGTGTTTTATGTTGCAGATAAAGTTTTCTCAGGTAGAAGGGGGAAGACAGCTGTTAATCTAGATGGAAAAATTAGATTTCAGGGACACTAAAGGAAGGCAGATCTGTGACATCTGAGCTAATTGTAAGCAAGACTGGTAATACAGCAATCAGTACCACTGAAACCTGACAGTCTCTGAGCTGATGGCTTTATGGAAGCTGACTCCTGCAAGACACAAGCTGCTTGATGAGCTTGCAGCTGGCTGGTATTACATATTTGCAGCATTATAGCTGTGCATTTGTAGGTGGACATAGTACATGAAAAGGGGCCTTGTAGAAAATATCTGAGACCTCTCTCTTTTCAGGCAGAGCTGTACTCTCTCTTCTGTACTTGTACTTGTGTTTCACATCCAGTGATAAGCTGTTTTTGAGATCTGACACATCTTTTCACCAATTGTCACTAGCCACTTGCCTAACCTGAACTGTGGTGATTATATTGCCTGGAGTCACTGCTTTCTCAAGGGCTGAAGTTGTCAAGTGTTTAAGAAGAAAACCCTTAGCTGTTATGAAAATTAGCCAGCGTCTCAAACTGCTTGTCTTAAGTGGAGCCTTGTTGCTCGGAGCATCTACTTGACTCCTTCCTAGTGGCAAAGGTTGTTAATAAAATCAGTAGCTGTCCTCATGAAATAACAGGATAACCAGAATTATTTTTCTACTAGCTTGAACAAGGACTCTGCTTTCTGCTTGCTGCAATTGCACTATTTTAAGCTGCCTCTTCATTTTTGGACATTGTTGGTAGCATGGGCTCAAGTCCCAGAGGCAATCTGTAAACTGAGATGAGGTTATAGTTACCTTTGGGGCTGAGCTTGGATTGGAGTGCTATCTATTGATTGCACCATTCAAAGAGTTGTGGATTTTTTTTTTCCATTTGAAGATGCTGTTTTTATTTTATCACCTAAAGATTAAGTGAAATAAAATGTATTATGGCTTTTTCTCTAAGAATGGCACAACTCAGGTTTCTATATTGTGGGGAATTTCTAAACATGAGCAAAGCACACTTCATCTTGAAGGATCTGGAGAGTTGTCTTTCTAAATGTGGCATGGAAAATGATTTTTACTTTGTTATAAAACCTAAACCCTTCACCATTGTAGGTGGCATTTGAATGTACTATCTGGGATTTAGTTCCACTACTGAGAATGTTCTTTATCTTTAGGCATGTCTGTCTTTTTTCCAGTCTCAACCAGTCTTACCACTGTAGCTTAGTGGTACTCTGCAATCCTCAAGTTTAGCACTGGCATGTGCTCTCTTGAAGTTAATTGTCATTTCATGCAAATATTTTGGGAGTTCATAATGTTAATATGGTGATTATTTCCTGATGAAAAACAGGTGAAGCCAAAAGCAGATTGCATGCTCACATCACCTTGCACCAAAATGAAACTCTGAATTGTGTTCAGCTAGCAGCGAGGCAGATGTTCCTTGGATTTACAGCTTCTCACAGCCACAGGGATTTAGAAGTTCTCTTTCTGAAATGTCCAATGTCACTGGAACAGCTGTGACTGCATTGTATATTGAGAATATGCTGGTAGCTGTGATGAAATTAGAGGTGGTACTTATTCCAGCCAGGAGTACAAGGTATTGGGCAAGGGTTTTTGTCTCTTCATGGGCTTCTGTTTTGTTTATTTTGTGCTAATTTATTTATATGTTTTTAAATTCTGATTGCCTAGGGAAGTTTGCTCAAACTACTTCAAGGGCATCAGTTAACTGATGATGATCTTTTAATAGAATATTTTGATGTTTACTGAACTTGAAATATATAAATTTAAAGTCTGTCATATCTAAGTTGAAAGGATACATTTAAATGGAATGCCAAATTGAAATTATATTGGGAAAGCAGCCAGGAAATGAAGAATTAAAGTTCTGATATGGACTAAATTAAAATCCTGCTTGCTTTGTGTCTGTACAGTGCTTTTGATTAAGGAATCAATTTCTTGTTTATTCTTTGCTGAAAAATTAGTGGGTTTGAACTTATGTTTTCACTTGAAAAAGTAGCCATTTCTAAGAGATGTGAGAAAACCAATGGCACATGAATAGGGAATATAAATAATATTTTTTCTAACTGTGTACTGAGCTTAAAATAATACTGATTGGAGTTATCATCAGGTCATTTTAACGAGTGGTTTAAATCTGTGGGTGAATCTGTGCAGTGAGCAGATTGACACTATGCTGGTAAAGGAAAATAAGTCATCCCACTCCTTGAATTAACCCTTGGTCCCAGTGGTGTGGTTCTGTGCCCATCACTGTGTTTCTCCTGATGGTTTTTAAATTGATTTGTTCACTAAGTAGAAAAATCCTTGTGTTACTGTATTATTATCTTCAGGCTAATACTTGATACAGCTTATGGAGAGTGTTATGGAGCAAATACCAGAACAAAGGATGTGACAGTAAAGGTGGCAGTGCAGGGGGAGAACAAAACCCCTAGATATTGTGGTATATCTACATATGGATGGCAATTAGACTGGCACAGCTGCCTTTATTCCTTCACCCTGAATTTATGAGATTTTGTGCCAGGCTGCTCCAAAATTGCTCACCCCAAATAAATCTGTCGTTGCTAGTTCAAGAGCCTTGTAAGTCATTCTAAGGTTTCTTTTAGATGTTGAATAGTGAGAGCTTTGAAGAAATGAAATCATAAAAGTATAGAAAGGTTTGGGTTGGAAGGGACCTTAAAGAGCATTCTGTTTCAGTCTTTCTGCCATGGGAGGAGACAACTTCCACTGCATGAGGTTGCTCCAAGCCCTGTCCAACCTGGCCTTGAAAACTGAAAATGTGAATGTAGGTCAAGTAACAGATAATAGACTGCATACTAGAATAACTAAACTAGCTTGTAGCAGTTTTAAATACAATTTAATAATTTTTTTAAAATTTTGTATGTGCACGTACAGTGCTTTTTCGAGTTGGGTGTAATTTTTTGTTTGAAGCTGTGATGTTTGGCACTCTTACAGGTATAAGCTGGAGTTTTGGCTACAGAAGAGTTATGTAGCAATTGTTTTGGTGTTGTGGTAAAATAAGTACTAACAGAAAAGCAAAAATAATTTGGTAGAAAATTTAACAGCTTAGATAATGAAGGCTTTATGGGTTGTTGACATTTATTTCCAGGGAGAAAAAAATCTGTAGTAAGCATTGTATTATTGCAAAGTATGTGTGTAAATGTTCTCACAGAACTTGATATGCTGTGGTTTGACTTCTCTTTTTGGTGTCTTAACCTGTGTTCTTGTGAAGACCAAAACAGTTTTCTCATTTCATCGTATATGATACATCTTGTTAGAAATCATGGCTTATAATAATTATGATAAAATTTTCTCTGCAATAGTTTTCATGAGGAATAATGCAGTTGAACTTCTTAGCTACAGCCCAGATGGTGGACTTTGAAATGTTTTTGTAAGTCCTGGAAAAGCTCTTACCCTGATTATCCCATTCTTCTGCGAATGAGAAGGTTGAGAGCAAGGGATGGAGGGCTCACTCTTTGCTCAGGCTTCATTCCTGATCTGCACAATTCAGGGATCAGTCAGGATCTCAGACTGTGTTCTGGATGCAGAAGTTGAAGTCAGCCTCACAGAGTGAGCAGTCTGGTTTGTGTGTTTGTGGAGGTCCTGTTAAATTGGCAGTAGTTTTAAGCTGGACTGATCTGGGAAGTGTTCAAGTTTGACCTCCATGTCCTTGAGGGCTGCTGGTCTTGGCTGTGTGTTAAACTATTTCTACATGAAGGAAGCATCTCTGACAGGTTGGCTTTCCAGCCTTTTGTTCTTGCTGCAGCCCATTTACCCAACATAAAGGAGCAGGAATGGGAATAAGAGACTTATCCTAGAATTGTCTGTCACCATGCAGTATTGAAATGTAGCCTGATTTCTCACTAATCTGAAAATGAGAGCGAGCTTATTTGTTGACCTTATATCTGATAACTTAGTTTTTTTAATGCAAAAGAGAGTGTTTGGGGATTTGTATTTAATGAGGCCAAAACTGGGTCAAAATTAACACCTAGAATGGAGGGAGCCTAAAGGCTTAGCAGGAGTTTGTATCTGGCTATGCAGAAGCAGAGTGATCTCAATATGACAGAACTTGCTTCTACTTGCCAACTCATATCAGGTTATTTAACCCAGAGTAGAAATGCCAAGTGGGACCTTTTACTTATCTTTTCACATTTTGTCTAACTGGTCTTTGATAACAGCTTAACAGCAGAAAATTTTTCTTTGATCTTATGAATCAGGTGTTTTTATTCCTAGCAACGTTTTATTGGTAAATGAAACTTACAGAAGATGTTAACACACAACTGTTGCTCTGTTTTCTTACTGCCTTGTTGTGCTATTGTGTAACCCATAATAAATAAGCTTTCAGAACAACAGTGTCGTTTTATGGCGCTTGCAAACTAGCAAAACTGTTTAACATATTACAGCCATGACAGTGGTGACAATTTTAGTAACTTAAGTTGTGAGTTTTAGGCACAGTTTGTTTCAGTTTATGTACTGTAAAAAGGTGATTTCACTATGCAGTTACTCTGTAAAACACACCACTTTTTCCTGGCAAAATGAAAACGTTATAATTATATTCATGCATTAACTCACAGCCATTATGTCTAAGTGAGGGGCTTATTTAGTCAGTAGAGCTTCATTTAAGGCTGAAATTCTGGTACACCCAAAGAATTGCTAATGAATGACCTCTTGAAGTTTAAGTAGTGCTTGGCACTGTTCTCAGGAAGGTTTATCAGCAATGACATTTGTGCAGAGCTGAGAGCAGCTGGAAGGAGCCCAGCACAGCTGCCTGCATTGCTTGGGCACGACAGCCTGTCTTCAGGCACTGTGCAAAGTCCTGTCTCTGTGCTGAAAACCTGAGACGCTTAAAATAGGCTGTTAAAATCCTGTGCTCTTTGTGCTGACATGCTGGATAGAAATTGCAACAGCAAACCAGGAACTCGTTCTTTTAGATCCAGCTCTCTACTGAGCTGCTCTGGAGACTTGTGAGAAAGAAGACCCTGAGTCAGGAAAGTGCTAAAAGCATTTGTCTCAAGCTGTGTTTTTTGCCCTCCTGTGCCAGTAAGGGTGTGGCTCCATGTACTTTTTCCTTGGAAAGTGGTGCTGCTGGTACAAAATCCTGCCTTTTGCTGCCTCATTAGTTGTGTTGATGGTGCTGGCTATCTACTTAGAGTAGATCTGGTAAGTCCCGAAGTGCTGGAGGGACTTTGTTCCTTCTCCCAAAGAATGATTTCAGCTGAAAGGCTGAAGTACTGCGCATATTAGGACATGCCCATAACGTGCATCTCCAGCTCTCACTCTCTTATATTTGCATAAGATGTGTTTTCATTTTAATTGTAAGGTTTGGATAGGTGTATGTTTTAATGATAAGCCTGTCATTGCAATCACATTTCACAATAGCTCCTGTACTTTGAGTTAAGATGAGCTTTTCAAGTAATTTTGATGCCTTCACAAATGGCAAGATGGTAAGATTTACATTCTGCATTAAACACTTAATACTAAGGCTGAATGGGACAAGTAGTTATGTGACTATTATCCATGGTTAAGAAAGGGAGCCCAAATTGAATATTTTGTAAATGAATGTGCCGGATTTGTGGATGTTTTTTCCAGCTTGCTGCATTTGTCATTTGTCAGGGTCAAATGCAGGTGGCATGGATACTGAGGCTGTTGCAGTAGCAGCAGTTGCTGGGGAATTTGAACCATGAGGGTTGCTGCTGCTTGCTGGGATTCCAAGTGAGCTGTGTTTGGTAGCAGCCCAGGGACAGGAAGATGCCACGGCCACTCTGCTGGTGAGAAATGTTGGGGAGAACTGTCACATAAACAGACTCATTCTCTTCTCTCATACTTCCTTTCCTTGACGCCTTCATGTGCATCTCTTCATAGAAGCTGAAATTGGGATAAGAGTTGCAAATGTCTGGGAGACTTCTTGGTCCCTCTACTGTGCTTTATATGCTCCTGTATCCTTATGCTGTTGTGTCACCATCCAGTCCCTTATGGAAGGTGGAAGCCCTTCCATATTTCTGTTTACTACAGCAGAAAAACTATTTTAGTGATAATGGCAATATAATTTCAATATATTCCCTGATGAATATAGTATAATTTTCAAAAAAATGAAAGCAGGAAATTAAATGGACTGAGACAGATCAGCTTTGAATCTAGCCTCTGTCTTCACCTAGCATGGCATTGCTTTAACACTACTTGATGTCTGCCATTTGAGTTTGTAGAAATGTTTGAAACTTAGTAATTTTCAAAAAAATTTAGGCTTTTTTGTTAACTTTGAGTTAAAATGTGAGATTGAATGATTATCTATTTAACAACATATGGGTGGAACACCTTATGGTGCAAAAACTCTCTACATATAAACATCTTTGCATTGTGCACTCAGGTTTGCCTTTGCCAATGTCTCTGATAGACTTCAGCTGTTATAATGTGTAAAGATCTGATGGATGGTGGTGCCTGAGGATAAACTACGTGAAACTCTTTTTTGAGGTGCTACATTAAAAAAGTTTTAGACATTCCATTAAAAAAAAAAACGTAAAAAACCCCTGTAAAAATAATGAGGTAGAATCTAAATATAGTATAAAGTTCAATTTCAGATAATACCTATTCAAAAGCAGTTACAAAAGCTTGAAATTGCCATAAGAAATGTAATAATTTGGGATGAAATTATCCAGGATAGCTATTATGGCATAGCTAGGAAGTACCAGAAAAAGGTATTTTAAAAGTTTGGTATGGAAGAAAATTGTTTTGTGTATCTTAGTAAAAACAAGACATTCTGCTACGTTAATATGGCTATAGAATAATTTATTTACATTTTCCACATTAAAAAATGAATATAAGAAATGTCTTAATGTGAAAAGTTCTACTTTTCTGTTGAAGACTTTTCTGCTGTGCTACTTCTAAAGTGTCTGTGTTCTGAACTCAACAGCTGTGATGAAAAGGACACATTGACCTAGGCATAAAAGCATTGCTTTTTCTCCTAAAACCAAATTTCCTGTTTAGGCTCTCATTGAAAAAAAAAAAAAAAAAAAGAGGGGAGGAACAGGGCATTTATGGCATGTGTGTTTCTTATGAGCACACATGGTTCTAGTGGTTTCCTTTTTCAGAGCTGGGGATACCAACACTATTCCTATTGATAAAAGAGCATGAAAGCCAGTCTTGAAAATTTAGACTGTGTGTGTGTGTAAAATTGTGGATATTATACTGCTGTTTAACATTCCTAGCCTGTTGCTTGGATTAAATTCTAGCTGCATTTAAGGAAATGCTCAGTGTGTTTCAATTCATTCACAGCAAAAGAGGTTAAATGGTAGCTGTAGTTCTCCTCTTTAATATATTGACATGGATAAGATGTTCTGGAAAGCTGATTCTCTTTTACTTAAGGACTTGCTTGTGTGGGAAACTTATCTGAAGAGAAATTCTGTGGTAAAGAATTAACCAAGACAGATTGTGCATATCCCTGGCAATTGTGAGAAAGATTAGTTGAAATGAGCCTAATTTCATTCTCTTTTCCTCAGAAATTACTGCATTTATATTGGGTCCTTAGAAAAGAGTAATTACAGCTACCAGCTTAAGAAAGCTTGAAGTCCTAAATTTGGTTTCACTTCTTTGGTTTATTATTGATATTAGAAAAATGAATCAAAGAATTGAAGCACTCCAGAAGTGCTTCCCTGTCTCTGGAAATGACACTCAGAATCTTCTGTACATTGAAATACTTGCTGAGCTTTCTCCTTCCTGCTTTTATGTCCATTCCTTCCCCTCATCCTGGTTTCTTCATGAACACCTCTGCTCAGGGTCCCTGTCCACAGGTCTTGTGTGTTGGGACAGTCTTGCTGTGCACATGCCCAGAGTGATGCTGAGCTGGTTTTGTTCAAGAAGATGAGACTTGTGTGGCTGTCAAGCCTTTATTTGCTTGGACAGGTGATGAGTACAAGTCACCTGCAGGAGGAAGATAATTAGAGATGAGAGCATCTGAATTGAATTACAGATAGCTCCTTTCTTAATTCTAGAAGTTTTTGCCAAATGTCAAATATAGTGATCTAATTTTGATTTAGTTTAGATTGAAGTCCACAGCAGTGTGATAAATACAAGAATCAACTCAGTGGAAGCTGTTGCTTCCTATGAAGTCTTTTGAGTTGATGACTAGATTGGCAAAATCAACATTGCACAGCTTTATCCTCCCTTTTGCCTCAAACTCTGGAAAAATGAAGGTTTAGGGGAAAAGGGCTCCAAGCCTAAAGTACTGAATGAGTAGAGAGAACTGGAACCTGCAAGCTTCCCTAAAATGGGAATTCAGAAGAAGTTCTGTAGGAGTTGCAGTAAAAGGAGAAAATAGGCTTTTTACCTTAAAATTCCAGAGGAAAAGGAAATGGTTTTTATTCCCACTCTGAGTAGAAATCCAGGGCCAGTTGGGCATTGTATTTCTTCGGTCCTCTGACAACACAGATATGAGTCCTGGTAGGGATTTAGTGGTGTTTAACCAAGAGAACTGAAAATGCAGGTGTAGCCATATTACTGTGTCAACCATGTAATTTTACCAGGTTGTCTGCAAGCTCACCATGTCCTGAAGTGTAGTTGAGGTAGCTGTGACAAAACAAAACAGTTTCATTAATCGTGTGTATTACTTTGAAGTGTTCAGCTGGTGGGTTCTCCTCACACCTTAAGTGTGATTACAGCATCTCAGTATGATAAACATGCACCTTCTGTAACATTGAAAAGTCACAGTTAGCTGCTTTGACATTTAAATTAGTAGTAATATGATGGATGCAGTGGATCCTGAAGTCAATGTTGTAAGTAGCTTCACAGGGTTTCTATGCAACTGAGTATAAATATTGTACTAATTCTTTAATATGTGTTATTTTATTATACCCTAGATTGCTGGTTGCCCTTTATGCTGTGTCATTTTGATCAGTTTCCTGGGGAATATCTAATGCTTCATTCAATGTTTAGGGCACATCACTTAGAATGAGATGCTGTATGAAGCAATAAATGCCTTTTTGAGGGTGGCTAAATGCCAGAGCAGTGATGAAGCTGCTAAATGAGAGAACTGTTTATAAAAGGTTTTTTTTTTTTTGGGAGACATTTTTCTATTTTGCTGTAGATGGAAAATAATACTAGTAAGTGGAAGCAGGAGAAATAATGTTCTATTTATTTTAGATTGAGAACATACACTTTGCTGCTCACTAAGTGTCTCTGTGTGCAAACTGCTCATAAAAGTCTGTCTGAAAGGATTTGGCAGCATGGTACAGGAAAACTCATTAAAACCACAAAGGAACAAATGTGTAGCACCGTGTTAGCATTGCACATGTATCTATTTGCAGGGGGATACTTTGCCTGCGTGGTTTTGTTTTGTGGACATACATCCTTGTGTTCATGCACAATTGCAAACACTACATAGATGGGAGCAGATTTTGAAACAAGATTGCTGTGACTTTTGATGTCTGTAAAGAAAGAAGGGGTTGTATTTGGCTTTTTTGGGGACTTGGTGTTTGGTTTCAGGGAGGGGGTGTTATAGGTGTTATACCCTTAGTCATTTACAATGTAGTCTGGAAAGTTTTTGATGTGCTGTTTGAGAACAGTGCTAAAACTATGACCTCTAGGGCTTAGTTTTTTCTTCTTTTTTAGACCTATAATTACAGCTTCAGGTTTGAATATGAAGCCCATATGAAGGTTATAGTTGGCTCTATAAAGGGTTTCTAAGCTGTTATGTTGCAATAAACATTGACATTTTCAGAACACTGTACAGCTTCATCTTTTAATCCAGTGCTTTCAGCTGCACTCCTCTTTTAATAACAGTCATGAATGTGTTTTAATTTTATGTGTAAAATCTTTGGGGAAACTTAATTGCTGTTATCAATGTTCAGCATTTGACATAGTTGTTTCAGGAACAGTAAGCTGCTTTTTTATGACTGAAGAAGGAAAATGCAAAAGGGCAAGATAAAGGCTATTTAACCTTAACTTGCACATGATCATGCAGTAAAATCCCTTTGTTGCCAGTGAGATTTTGAGAGTATTTTATCAAAAGACCTCTGAGTGCAGTATGAACCAACAGCCTAAAAAAACCCCAAAACAGAATGTTAAAATGTTGAAATTTTTGAAATTCTTGCTTTATTTCTTTTCCTCAGTGATCAAATATGTTTGTGATTTGTCACAGTCCACACTTATGGTGAGAAGTTTAATCTAATTCTGCATAGTATGCCATAAATTTTCACTCAGTGTTTGCTTATATATAGTTTTGTCAGCAAACTCTAACTTCTTACTTGGACTCTTCAAATGCATGGGCTCTTGAGAGGCTGTATCAGGACATTGTACAGAATATTTTCCTTGAGGATGAGCTTTTGTCTGCTACAACTGGTCTCTCCAGACATTGCACAGCATTATTTAGCCCATGTGTCACAGACTTAAAACACTAACAAAATTAGGATAGTATTCCTGCAACAGTTGTGTTTGGTAGCCAGATTCTAATTCTCAGAGGTGAAAATGATAGGACTTTATGTAATTTTGCAAGAACTCTGAAGTGATCCATATTGCCCTTTTGCTTGGCCTAAACTTATCTGTGTGGTGTGCTTTCTGCATATTTCCAAGTGTTTTCAAACCATTTTTACTGGGGATTTTGTTTTCTTTTGTGGTTGCTGTGGGAATACAGCAAATTAGAAGAATGTCTTTTGTAGGAGGTTTTTTAAAATAAAAGCCAAAGTAATTTCAGGAAAAAATGGAAGAAATTATAAGAAATCTAGAAGAATTGAATACATTGGCAAATGCATTATGGTGAAAGAATTGATACAAATTCATTAAACACAATTGCCCATTTGTTCAGAAAAGTCCCTGAATGGGCCTAGCAAAAGCTTTGGAGCATGACTATGATCTTGCCCAGTTCTTAAAGAATTCCTTATTTATTTTCTTTTGCTTGCTGTCATAAATTCATACAGTGCTATATGGATTTTGCACAGGTGCAACAATTATTGTGTGGTTTATTTATTTGGATATTTTTAAATTTTAATTTTCTGGCTTCTGTTGTGATGTAAATGTGGTTCTTTGTCAAAGTAGTCTGGTTAGGAAATTAAGAGTTTGAATATTTGTAAGATGCTGACATGACTGGAGGGGTAAGCAATGCTGTTTCACTGGAAGATAGCAAAAATTTCAAAATATTTTTATTCTTGCCTAGTTTCTTTATTGTGTAGCATTTTTTGAATAACAGAATATTGGAACAAATGTCAAAGCAAATTGAGACAACCATCTTGGTGATGGTAAAATCTGATATTCATTTCATAAATGATAGCCAAAGATGGCCTGTGAAGTAGCCTTAGTATTCCATGAAGGATATGTATTTTAAGGCATGTTTTAGACCTTTACACTTATCACAAATTTAACAATCAATTTTATGCTTGTTTTGGAGCCAATGTGTGGTACTGTAGACTTCAGTATCTATACCATATTGGAGGCAAATGAAATATATCGAAATGGAATTTAGACATAAATGAAATATTCAGGGCCTGTTGATGCTATAACCAACAATTTCTGGATTAATTGCATTTCAATAATCTAACTTTATCATGGCTCTGTTTATTTTGCTTTGAATGTAGAATGTGATACTTAAATATTTGAGAATCCAGAAGACTGGTAGTAGTTTCTGCAGCTGGACACTTTTGTTCCTCATGCTCATGGCTTCAAATTGAGATTGCATACCTGGGGTTTTCAGTTTAGGACTGAATTTTGTGGTTTCCTTTTTAAATATACTTTGATTTTTGCAAAATGTAGAAAGAAAAGATTTCCAGAGAGAAGGTGCAGTAGGTCTAAGGTAAAAGTTTGCTTTAATGTATTTACTCATCGTTATTTAAAAAAGAATTTCTGTTAAATAGGTTAAAAACCCCTGTGCTACTCTTTGCTACTTACCTTTGAAAACTTTATTTGAACTACACATTGAATCACTAAATGTAGTTTGAATTTAAACACGGAATGGTGTCCCCACTCAAACAAGTAGGTACCTTCCTTGCTCACACATATTCACCTATTGTTCTTTCTTTCCTAACTGCTGAAAATATCTTTCCTAAAACTTTTTGCTGTGGGCTCATTACTCCTTTTTTGTTTTCATGTGTGCTAACTCTGAAGAATGATAGTGGTGTATCTGATGCAAGAACACAATAAAGATCAGTAGCTGTAGGCTGTGAGGTTTATTAGACCAGGTGACACAGCTGAGACATGACACATTCTTGATCACAAATACCTTTGTTAAAGTCTGAAATCAAAACATCCATATGCAAAGCCAAATAGAAGGTGAAGATTTCTCAGTGTTAAATAGAGATCAATTTTGCCATCTCAAAAACAGAAGGTAACTCCTGGGAGAGGGAGGCTGGAAAAAATAGACAGTATGTTCTTGGTGGAGGGAAGGGATGAGAAAGCCTCCTAAGGGTCAGGCAGTTTACAACTGGTGGGATGTGAAGAGTTGACTGTAGAGGGAAGAGATCATATGGGGCCCATCATTTTTTCTTTTAAGGCCCATTGGATGTGTTTGGTATCTAGCAGAGTTACGAATTTTTGCCATTATGTCCGTTTAGTTCCTTGTAAAAATGCATCCCCCATTCCAAAGCACAGATTTGGGAAATGCTGTGTAGGTCTCCCTTGAGGATGGTCTGAGAGCTCAGAGATGAAACAACTGTTTTATGAGAAATATCCTCCTGCTGATATCTGGCTGGTTTTGTCCTGTATCAATTGTCTGCACTAATGTGCTTTTTTCTGAAGTATTTGTTCATGCTTAGTTACAGTTGTTACAAATACTAAAAAATAGGAATGCATCATGTTTTAGTAAAGCAAAGCAGCTGTTTTTTGGGTTGAAGAGCTTGTTTTTTGAAAATCTCTAATTTGCCTATTAAGAATAAAGTGGGGCAAGCTTATTAATTATGAGATTTCACCATTTCCTTTTATATTTAACTTAAACATCATTCTTGCTGCTTATGACATTTTTCTCCTGATTCTGAAGCACCAAAATCCTACAGTCTGTCATGTGAATGCTTTAACTTGTGAGAGTTCCTGAGATGTAATCCTGAGCACCAGAAAGCCAGTAAGATGTCTGAAATAAAATATTGTTGTTACTCTGTAGCAAAGGGAGATGTTTTTCTTTATTAAATGAAAATTGATGAAACTTAATTAATCTCCCTCATTTCAAAGAGTGTGATGTAAGCTTTCTAAATTGAGAGCTTACAACCTAGATGGCTTTTTCTCTGGGTGCCCACACATGAATTGATCACTCTGCCTTTTATGTCTAGAGACTTATTGGTTGCAAGGAAATATGAGAAGAAATTTTTCTGGCAGATTAAAAAAAAAAAAAATCATCTTTCTTTCTATGGCTGTGGTCTGTGGTTTTTTGCTTTGTTTTTCCTCAAACATAATATCCTCTATACATCTCTGCTATATTTTCAGGGCCTAATTCTGCTGCTCTTACAAAGAACAGAGATGTGCAGATTAAAGGCAGAGTTTACCTTGCTCTGGCATATCTTCTTATGCTCCATTGCATTTGGAAGTGGTCAGAAGAGCTACCATTTCTTTAGCTCCCAAAAGGGAGAGGAAAGGAAAAGCAAGTGCTGGAGAAGCAATGGTGAAATGAAGATGAAGAAGCCTAATAGAATTCAAGTACTTCTCTTATTTGTTTCTCTGTTCAGAAGTTGGTGATTAGTGATGTTGGGCCTGGTAATAGTCTACAGGTCTGCTAGGGTGACTTCTGATCCTTTTAGGGACTACTGCTAATCACACATCCATCTCTTAGCATGATGAGTCTTAAGCATACTGAAAAATATTCTGTTTGCTTCTTCCAAAAGAATTGTGCTGGAGAGTAAAGCTCAGGGGCTGTGTGGGGGAGAATCATAGCCTCCTGTCAAATGAACATCACTGTGGGCAGTCCAAGGAAGCAGAAAGAGTTATCTTTACAATACATACACTAGATACATTGGCAGTTTATAATTAAAATATTTAAGCCACTTGATTTTTGCAATGTTTCCATTCTGATTTCTATCTTAAGGTCGTGTGAAAAGTGGGTAGCATGTAGTGAAATTTTGGGTTCATTTTTCACTTTGGGGGAAAATGTAACGATGGTTAAAAAGGATATTTTGTCATGAAGTGATCCATCCTGAGACTCTCTTCGGAGTTCTGTGGTTCATAAAGCTCAGTCTTGAATAAAGCAGAGTTCTCTGTGGTGGTAATTTCCACATTTTACTTGTTGGAGGCCAATGAGTAGAATGCAGTTTGGTCTTGTTTTTCTCTGCTCTTGAAGTATTTTTAAAATGCCATATTTTGCTGCAGTTTATGTTGTCATCTATGATGTTCGTACTTTAAATGTATTCAAGTAATTGCCCATGCAGTTTGTGCATCATTTAAATCAACGATCTGTGTGATTCCTAAAAACATCTTTCACTTCCAAGAGCACACAGAAACAGTTATATAAGCAATTATTTTCATTCACTTTATATGCTTGCATTCTTCATTTGCCTTTCAATATAGTTTTTCTCACCTGCTGATGCAAATAATGCTGATCATTGCTAGACTTCTTCTTACATGAATAACTAGTTGAATATAATATAAGGTCTAGGAAATGTGGCAGTCTGGTGCTGTCACATCTGCATAAGTGGTGAAAAGAAGGTAGGCAGTGAAGTGAGAAATTCTGTTACTTGCTAAATAGTCAAGATGGGGTGCCAAATATGAGCAATCATAAAATGCCCTTACAAGCCTAAACCATTAGCAATTAAGTGGCAGATAAAAGTCAACATCCATAAATGTAAAATTTCACATGTGAATGTGAAGAAATATTATACAAGTTTCCCACCAAAATAATGGGCTTTGCATCAATTCCTGCCTTTGTGTCCCAGAATGACATCTGTAGAGAGTTATGTTTCTCTTAAAAGGTCAGATGGATGATCAGTTGTGAAAAACTAAATTCAGTATTAGGAGATGCTGGGAAAGGAGAAAACAAGGCAGAGAGCTCTATCTGTAATGAATCCACCATGCAGTTATTTTCTCCTCATTTTACAGGACATAGAGGTGCTGGGAAAGTTTCAGAAAAAGGGCTGATAGAGCCATCAGGACAAGGAGTGAGAAGATAAAACTTTTCAGCCTAGATAACTGGTGATGACCCAGTGGTCTCTGATAGTAATCCAAAGAAACATTAACAGCTTGAAGGAGGAGATAGGGATTTATGGTTTGTCTCTTCTATTGTGATGCTAAAGGAGGTTGGGGGAACTCGATTTCAAACAAGCAAAAAAAAGAAGATGGTTTTTCATGGAATGTGTAGTGGAAATACTGGAATTGCTCACCATAATGCTAAAAATATATGCTTAGCATATATGCTAAAAATAAGCACATATTGAGAAAAAGTACAAGGTGCTCTCAAGGAACATTGTTGAGAGTAAGTGAATGGAAAAAAGGCATCTGAAGAAAAAAAAAATCCCAATGTGAAAAGTGAGGAGAACTGAAAGAGGACTGCACTGTGGTTGCTCTGCTTTCCTCTCCCTTGGATACGTCATTAGGTCACTTGGCAGAATAAGGGATCTTTGGTCTGATACAACAGTTTGCCTGAAATACTGTGTGTCAGTTTTATGTCAGGTATGCACATGCTCAGATTTCCCAGGATTACAGCAACCTCTCTGGTAAGGGCTTCTTAACATTTCTGAAGTAAAAAGGCAACATATAGGGAACAGAGCAGAGATGAATACCACATATTTTATGTAACTGTCAGAAGAGTAGAACGAAGTGGGAGAACTTTCACTAAAAAATGAATTATATAAAGTATGTGTTGTGATATATCCCTGGAGTCTTGCACCAGAATATAACATTGAAAATCTTAATTAATTAGTATCTAAATTACATACAAGTAAATTCTGGTGGGAAGGGTAATTGGAGATATTTTCAAGCTGAAATAATTAACCGAGTGAATGTGGGGTGTGAATAAAGAGAACATGTATTTGTACATTATAATTATTACTAATGCATTTTGAGTTTGAAAAGGAAACTACTTTTGGTTATGTATTCACTTTTGTTAAAGGTAATGATCTATTAAAGGTAGTTTTGTGTTCTGCAGAACTTATTCAGTGATGTAAGTCAACATTTTGCAGAGTGAATGCAGATTAGTGGTATTATATTGTCAGCCTGAAGTTGGGATGTGGAAGCATTGCATGATGGTTTAATCACAGTGGGTAGCTCATGCTTTGTAAGAGATGATTTGAGCATCTTTGACGAGCTGACAGTTTGTAAAGGTGCTTGTAATGAACTACCAGGTTACAGCTTGCCTGGAGTAATTGAATCACCTCATCAGATACTCAGCAACCACATTTTTCCTTATCACAAGGCTTGGGTCATAGGCTTCATATTACTTAATAGACACAGGATGGAGATGTTATTACAGAAGAAGAATAGATAATATTGAAGGAGATTGTTGAATTCTGCTTGCTGGCATTTAAAGGGGTGTTTTTAATTCTGTGAATTATATGCTTTTGATTGCCATGGAGTCATTTGTTAATACCTCAAAACTAGAATATTTTTTTTACTCTATTTGGTAATGGACATATTGTTGTAGATATATATTGAAATAAATTTAAGACCATTAGCTTTTCTGTTTGTGAATAGTATTACTGTATAATTCTTGCTCCTTTCTTTCATGTTGAATCTATAAGAAAACTGTAGTTTATCAGTGGAGTGATGAACATCATCTGTGCCAACACCAAAATAGCAAATGTAGGTGGTAATGTTTGAGTAGTCAAAAGTGTGACCCAGGCACATCCTGCATTATTGAGCTACTATCAGTCTGATAAGCTCATTTGCCAGTATCAGGGAAAATAACTTGTGTGAAAAAACACTAGTAGTTGGGTGTATGTAGCATCCTTAGTCTGTAGGGTTTTGATTTGATTATTTCAAACTTGTGAATATATGCTTTTGAAAGAAATCAACTGTGCAATTCACACACACCACCTAGCTGACTGAGGAGGCTTTAAATAACCTCTTATTAGAAGATTTTTTATCTTTTGTAGAGTTTGTTCTTTGTATAGCTTGTGTTATAGCTTTACTTTCCTACTTACTGTTTTAACACAAAGGAATTGCTTGGAATGTCACTTCTAATTTTAACTGTCAGTTTAGTTTTTGTCTTGATATACCTATTAGTAAGTTCTCTGCATTGCCTCCAGGAAAGAATCTCCTATTGTAAAATCGATTCACAATGAAACACTTCTCCCCTCCCCCCCAAAATGGTACATCAAATCAGATCTATAGGAGTGCAAAAATAGCTCAAATGTGATGTTCTCTTTGACAGCTACAAAAGTTTCTTGGTGTTTTAATTTTCTAGGTTTGGGGAGTCTTCTTTAGCAGTTTCACTGAGATATTTAACTCAGATTTAGAAATAATTTGTCTCCTCAAATCACTGTTTTAAAGCAATTTCCTGATCTGGGGTGGCAGTGGGGTGCCTGTTGACTTTGTCAGTGTTTAGAGAAAGAGGTAAGAGTTTGTCTAGTTGCTGTTTGGCATTTGGATTGATTCAGTAAGTTTTTATAACAATTATTGAATAATACCAATGGCAGGAATAAAAACCCCTGAACATATTACACCTTAACACAGTGGTGCAGATGTGATTTTGATATTTTCCATGCATACAGACTAGATCATTACACAGTACCCTTTTAATAAAGGGTATTAACCATAGAAAAATAAGATAATAGCTAGTTCAGATGAGCTTATGTTATGCACCTAAAATAAGAGAGATTTTGGATCACTTTGGGTGCTGAAAAACAAAGCTGATCCTTTATCAGATACGCATAATGGTTTCCTTGATTTTTTTGTTCTTTACTTTAAAAGTAAATTTCTTGTTAGCTTTTTGTGTGATGGACCATAGCACTGCTCATCTAAATGATGAAAAGTCAGTCATAACAGCAATTTCAATATTTTTCTTCAGGTTTGTGTCAGGATGTGGGAAATGTTTTGCAGCAACAGGTGCTTTGTTTTCTGGCAGCCTAATGCTCTTTCATCCATTTTTCTTGCTTCCCTTTTTGTTCTCTCTCACATACAGAAGAGGTAAATATACATCCTCTGTTCAACGTTCTGGATTGTGCATCTTGGAAAAGCATTCACATTCATTTGAAGCTACAGCATTGCTTTGTTCCAGCTTCTCCTGGTGCAGAGAGGGGAGTAACTTCTCTCTAAAGAGGCTCTTGAGCTGCAACATCTGTGGGCTTAAAATGCAGAGAGCTTGAAATCATCTTCTTCTCCCTTGTGTTTGCAGTTGCTGTTGTATGTCAACTGTATTGTGAGACAGATCCTCATTAATGGTTTGAAAGCTGTTTTTGCTGCCTGCTTGCCAATTTATTTGTATTACACACTTGTCATTCATGTACAAATCAAAACACCAAGTCTTTCAGTCTTGGCAACTACAGAAAACTACACAGAGGCTGTGATTGCTCATCCCTTGTCTTTCCACACACCTGACTCACCTGAAACTGTGTAACAGGGAGTTACTTTTCTTTGCCTACTGACATACATCCATTTACCACAGTTACATGTTTTGGAGGAAGTGTCAAGTCTGGGGACTTCTCATGTTTCTGTCTTTTGTCTTTGGAGCATCAATGTAGCAGAGCAATGATTTTCTGCAGGAATGGAAGGAGGAAAACTCTTCAGAGTCTTTTTATGTAACTGAGTGTTAAATGGACTCAGACCTCCACTAACTTCCAAAATGAACTCCATTTGGTCATATCTCCACTGAAAGATTGCCAGCTCTCAAAGAATGAGGGTGCATCATCTACATTTCAAGGGAAGATTATTTGGGAGACTCTATCGGGGCTTGGAAATTTAAAAAATTAAACTAATTGCCAGGATCATTGCAGTGGTAAACTATTCCTAATTAGTCTGCTGTTTGTTTTGTTGGACTACTATTTCCTATTTTCCCAAACTGACTTTAGCTCTTGCTCATAAAGACCTGGTAGATCCTCAAAGAATACCTCACTGAACAGCACTTGACAATTGCTGCTGGGTTGCCATGTATTGCCACTGACTCGCTGGATTCTATAAATTAAAAGGTTTTCAATAGAGCACTTGGGGTTACTATCAAAACTCACTGCATTGTTTCACTACTTTCTTATTTTATTTTAATTTTTTTTGTTTAAACAATAAGATGGGCTGTTTTTCTGTCTATGTGACAATATATTCCTTTTAGACCAGCCCAGATTTAATAATTTTTCAAAGAAATCAATTTACAAGTGGTTTTTAGATAAGTCTGTTTTTTCTTAGTATACTCCAGCTTGTCTCTTGAATTCTGACATATTTCAATACAACATAGTGTGCTTTTTTCATGCTCTTCTGTTTTATTGTAACATTTTGTTTTCTTTGGATGCTATTTTGTGTTTAATAGCTAGGTTTGGAGTATTCATTTAGTAAGAGGTTAAAGATAAGAGAATAATTATAAAATTTTCCAGGAAATCCTTTTTAGACTTTGTGAAATGTTATGTGTTCTGTTACTAGTCAGTCTTTCAGTCTTCTTGTATTGAGTTTTCAGTTTTGGTCATGAAAGACAGTGTATTACTTTGTATGTAAAAGGTCCTTTTTTGAGAGAAGCAGGATCAAGACATCCACTTAAAAATTAACATGAAACCCTTGGCAAAATTTTGAGTCTGATTCTGGCAGGCCAAATAAAGCACTATAGATAGGAGAAAGGGGTAGACAAAAAAAAAACAACTTGTGCATGTTAGGCAGGTGTTACAAATATGAACTGTTTTATGAAGCCATTCATTAAGTGGCAGATATGTGAAACTAAAGTTCAGGCTTTTGGTAAAATTGCTGCAAAATATGAAAAATATTTCATCTTGAGGACCACTTGGAATAAAGTACCACCTGAGGAAGGAGTGTTAAAACAAGCATTTGCATTAATCCCTGTAAAATGTCACTGAAGAATGGAATGAGCTCTGTGACATTCATGTTGGGAACCTGGAATGAAGGGAGTGTATGGGTACACGTTCTAAGGGTTATTTGTTACCAGATGTTAGAGATAAAAAAATGGATAAGAGTTTTAAGGGAAAAATTATTAATCTTGAGGGAGTGATTGATAGCTTCACTCTTCTGAAATATGAATCACACTTATTAACTAGGAAAGTTTGCATCTTGTCTGCAAAGCACTCACAAAAAATGATAGTGGTAATTTGTATCCTATTGCATTCAGCAATAGGTCCATATCACTTAATGTCATTTGAATTGCATAGCCAGAGACCATATTCAAAGTTTCAAGTGCTGATAAAGAAATCCCTTTTAGATAAGAATTGAAGAGAAATGCCTTCTGTAAAATTACATGTTATTTTGTTCACTTGAAAATATCCTAGTCTTTGAATAGAATCTGACGTTTGATTCAACCTCGTTAGAAAATATGACAAAATGTGAAAGTTTGAATGAGCTGGGCTTGCCTGACTTGCTTAGGAATGAGGTGTCATCTAAACTTTTGAATACTGGAAGTATGGAAAAAAAAACCCTCTGAAGTTACTTTTTCAAGTTTCCTGCAGGGTCTTTTCTTACAGTTTATTCCTTTTTTAACTCATTGAGCTGAAGTAGGATGGCACAGATCAGTAATTAAAGAATGCCTTTATCCATCTGCCTAGTGCCTTCTATGCTTTGTTGTCTTTGTACCTCCATGTCACTTCATCTGTGAACAGCCAAACAGAAGGACTTGCCAGTCAGGTTCCAAATCCTAATGTTTTGCCATCTTTGTTTCACAGAGTTCTGATGCCTCTCAAGTGGTAATCCTGGAGCACTGCTGGGTAGTGGAATTCAGGAGTAAAACAAATGTTTCAGTAGTTCTCAGTAAGTAAGCCATGTCTCAACGTGTTCAGTATGACTCTTTTATTTCTGCCAACAAAAATGAAATTAAAAACCCAGCCACCCAGGCATTGGAACTTTATATCCTGTCTCTTCCATGCATACATTTAAATACTGGTGGTCTTTGAATTCATGCTTACAAAAAAAAAATCCTGTAATCAAGTGAAAGTCATGTCATCATCTTCCTCTGACAATAAATAGAAGTTTGAGATTGTTCTGTCAAGTATTTTGTACTATATGGGGTTTATGTTGATGCATAGTGAATGCATCTTATTCTTCGATAACTAATCCTCACTGAACTCCCATTTAAATGACAGGTTTCCTGTTTTTCTCACCTCCTATCAATTCTTCATGCATAAAATTGTTAAAAACAACAAAAAAATAAAAGCTGTCTCATATAAATCAGAATCCTTGTTGTAGGGGAAAGGTTTTATTTGGAGAGTTTTCTCTGCAGCAGCCACTTAAATAGCCACTCTCTTAGAATTTTTTTATGACATGGATTCTTCCTGATACCACTGCAGAGTTCTGAAGTGCTTAGAACAGTTTGCCATCTTCTGTTAGCTGTGATAGTGTAAGAGCAGAGGTAAAAAACTTAGGATGCATTTGTGAGGTTGATGGATACATTTGCATTCAGTAGAAGTTCCTATCATCTATTTTTATGCACCAAAATCTCTAGCCCACTTCTAAGAAAATGCTGCATTAATTATGCTAACTTTTGTCCCCACCTGCTGAAGTGATTCCTAGTGGTTGGTCGTGTTTGAGAAGCCAGTGACTTAAATTATATTCATTGTGAAATTTATCCTTATCTGGGTAGTGTTCTGGGGAACAGCTCAAATCTTTCATCTTTTGTAGGGAACAAAATCCTATGATGGTATGTTTTGTTCCTGATATTGAGGCACTGCATCAAAAAGTATTTCCTTTTGGATTGGGAAGCATTGCTTTCCCTGGCTATGAGAGCTGAATGTTTCCCATTGACTCTCAAATTGAGGCTTTCTAATTGTGCCTTCAATGAGTCCAATTCATTCATAGAATTTCCAACTTTGAGTATAAATACAGTCATGTCAGTTCCCTTCTGACACTTCTTTTACAGTGCTTGAACACAATGCTGCTGAACTGAACCCAGAATACAGCTGTAATTGCTGACAGGACTCAATTAGCTTTGAAGCCTGCAAACAGGACAGTTTCTGTGGCAGTGACACTGGCAGGTTTTAAGCCCAAAAGCTGGGCTTAAACATAGACAACAGTGAATACTGAGTAAGCACTTCAGGCTGCCTGTGGAGAAAAAAGAGCCTGTGAATATGTGTGGAGGAAGAAAGAAAGCTTGTATAATTAGGAACTAGATGAGAGACAGACTTTCCAAAATAAAATTTTGAAGGTTGGTAGTGTTTCTGTAGGAAACTTAGGAGTAAGGGTGGTGTTCTGCTCATCCTCTTAAAACATATTAAAAGGGAAAAGAGGAAACAGTGTAGAAAACTCCAGGTAAACAGAGCCAGCAGATGATGATGAATACCTGTGGCATAGACAAACAGAAGATAAAGGAAGAGACAGACAGGTAGAGGAGAAATGTATTTCAGACTTGGCAAGTTTCCCAAGTAAGAGAGCAAGGATGACAACCAGGCTGATGATTTGTTGGATGGGAAAAGAAAGCCAGACTATTATGAGGTATTAGAACAAAACTGAAGACAAATGAAGATGATATACAGTGTACTGAATGAGGGTAAAATACTAAAAGAAGTGAAATAATAATCAATGTACTGTAGGATAGAATAAGACTCAGAAGACAAAATGGGGGAGAAAAGCAAAACTCAGGAACTAGGAAGAGAGCCCTTTTATCAGTAGGGGCTTTGACCATGAAAAGGTTCTTGTGTTGTCACAAGATGAGATCCATTGGCTCTTGGGAGCCACAAAAAGCTGTAGAATGTGTATCTGGGACTTCAAAGGATTCAGATGAAAGCAGGATAGGAGGACATACCTGCTCACAATGTCAAATTTCTTGTGGAACTGATGGAGGAGAGTTGTGCCACAGCACAACAGAAGCTCCCAGAAAGGAGGCTGTGAGATTTAACTTGTGGTGGTAAAAGGACATTTTCTTCATCTTGCAAGCTTCAGTTTGGAATTGTGAAGGGGGATTGGAGACAGCCTTTGTCTAATTGTCTCCATGTGTCTCTGACTGGTGGATTGAATCCTAGGAGTTGTAAGAGTGAGAAATGGAGACTGACTTGAGGAAGAGAACTTAATGAATGGCAGTTAAGAATGGAGTAAGCATGGAGGGAAAAATAAAACCATTTTTGTGCAACATCTGGTGATTCTGTGGAGCTGCTGATCACCTCAGGGCACTGTGGGCCCTGAAATCAAGGGCTGTGCAGAAGTTAGAGCAGATAATAGTGTCAAGGCTTCAAGTGGAGTGCTCCTGAAGCAGCTGAACTCAGAAGGCTTCCAAGTGAACCATGGAAGGAAAGAGAAGGATTTTTTAGGTGAACCTTGACACTGCATGTGGCTGATGGCTTATGTGCCCTTCCACTGGCAACTGGTCACCATTAGCAGGACAGGGTGATCTTTGGGCTCCTGTTGTGCTCCCCTGAAACAGGGCAATAGGAGCTCTGTGACTCAAAGCTCAAACTGCCCCTGGGAGCAGTCTGAAGTTGATCACAGTGTTGTACAGAGCCTCATGCATGTACAACTCTGCCTCCTTTCCTGCATGTAATGATGCAATGCAAATTTGGGCATGTCCCCAAGAGACACAGGCACAGTGAAACGAAACCAGATGTGAGAGACAGAATGCAGACACAGCCTTCTCTTGATCTGTAAATCTTTTCTGTCTTTCAGGAAGAGAGATTCCATAAGGACTGCACTGCATTACTGTGTGTGGTCTCTTAGTGAGAGTTAGGGAGGTAAGAGCTCTAACATCCAGGGAGGGCTGGTGAGGAGGATGAGAGGGACAAATGGAAGAAAACAGAGCTTTTCATACACGGTCAGTCATCTAAATCATGTTGCAGTAAATCAGGAAAATAATAAAAAAGGGGCCTGTATGTAGGAATACCCCTAAGACAGCAAGCATTCCCTTTTGCCATTTATAGTGTGCAAGCCACTTAAACTTGGAGACTTTTGTTTCAATAGTAGTGGCTTGGAAAGGCAGGTCTGGATCACTCCTGGTTTTAGAGACAGAATAAGTGAAGCATATGCAAAGGTTTCTTTTGCAGATCCAGACAGAGAAAAAAGACCTCTCAATCCTGCCTTTTTAAAGGTAAACTGATGGTCCAGCCAGAGATGTGAACTGCTTCCATTTAGCAAAAGCAGTCCACCTTTGCAAAGGCCACCCTTGGAACTTCCAGTGAATGCTGCTGTGTATTTGTCCAGGGCTCTTGATATACGATTGTGGTTTTCAAATATTTGTGTGGTTTGCATTGCTTCCAGTATAGGTGTGGTGTTGAATGAAGGGGTAGAAACAGCGTGGCATGTGTGGAAGCTGACAGGTATTAAAAGAAACAGTGTTGTACTGCAGTATGTAGCCTGGGGCATCATGCTATATTAATTTCAAATACTCACACTCTTGGGGAGGTTCTGTAGAGACTAAAATGGAGTTTATAATAGTAACTTATATAAGAAGTTTATTCCAGCATTTCAAAATTAAAAAAAAAAACAAACCCCGAAACACTGAAGATAAAATTTTTAATTAAATTCTTTATCTTTGATTGAAAATATAACTTCCAAAGAAAGATTACCATAGCATCATGAGTAACCATGGGATGATTTCATCACTACTAATTTGAACATGAAATGCATCAGCATATAGAATTCAGACAGCTTTGTGAATTAAAAGCCTCTGATGTCCGTATTAGAAATATCCTGCGGATATAATTTACGTATCAAAGCTTCCATTCTACTTTTGTTACAGCATATGGTGGTTAGCTGTGATGGTGCCTAATATTTTAGAGTGTCAGAGGCTCACTGATATTCTTAAACATTTTGCTCTGCTGAGCTAGCAGCTGAGCTGAGAATTACTTTTTAGCTGGTGTGTGTGAAAAGAGACAGACAACCTCTAACCTGTTGGAACTCTCTTACTTTGCATATCAGCACAGGAAGAAAAATAGTGATCCTCTAAAAAAGTCAAAGCTGTCACTGGGGATGTTGGCCATGGGCCTTGAACATTTTATTAATTTGAATTATCCCAGTAATTTTTTCTTTGTCCTGTTATGCTTCAACTCTCATGAAGGAAAATAAAACAAACGAAAGAATATCAGTCTTCCTATCACCTGTACCTTTTTAATAAAAGAAAAGGATAAAATCTTAAAAAATAGAAAGTTAATAGCAAGTTAATAAGATGTAAAACCAAAGTAGAAATGTATTTGTTTTATTTTATTATGTTTTTACTTTGAAAGCCTTTCCAATAACTGCAGTTTTTTGAAAGACAAGAGTCAGGTCCAATAACTGCCTAAAACTTTTTGGTGAATTAACAGAAACCTAAGTTTCTGTGTAAAAAATTGTGATGAAAATTACAATAAAATAAGCTTTAAAATTTTGAGAAATGTCACTCGAGAAATTTGTTCTCGTTTTAAAACAACTGAGCTACTAAAGTATTTAAAGGAAAAAGAGGCAATTGTTACTGTTAAATTGAAATACTTGAGAAAAATAAATTTTGTTATGAAATAAAGGAGGAAAAGTTTTCTGAGAATGAAGGAGCTAACATCAAAATATATTTCTAATTCTAGGCAGTTGGATTAGAGTAGAAGAGTCTTTCTAGTGTCACTGGAAATGTGTCAGTGTTTTGTGCTGTTCCTTTTTTTGACAGCAGTCCTTCAGAGCAGGGGCATTGAGTTGAGTGGCACAAGTCCTGTGGGACCAAAACTTTCTATGCTGACTTCTGTGGGAGAAAGTCTTAGTGAGACTGTGCCTCAGCCAAGAGCTCTTGGTGAGGAGACCAGGAAAAGTTTTGTGCCCAGACCTGTTTACTTTCCATTATCTGCTTCCTCAAGTCTTGTCTTCCATTGAGTCTCTGATACTGAAATAAGGAGCAGCAGCAAGAGATCAAGATACTCAATATATGATTTTCCTTTCAGTTTAGGACTACTAAGTTCAGAGTTTGTTCTGTAAAGAAAACTGGTGTGTTGAATTTTGAACGTTTACCCCTGGGTTTATGAATTTGAAACCCCACTGGGGATGTCCAGCTTGAAAAAGAGGATTATTGTTCTGCTATTACAGATTCTCAAGAAGATTAGAAAATTTTCTTACTATAGTATGTTCTTAAATCTGATGCCAGCCTGTTCCAAAGTGATATCACAACAGTAAAACTAGGAGTGCAAAATAGATAAGGCACTTTTTTTTGAGGTCAGCAGTAAATGTTTGCAAAAGTTAAGTTTTTCCAAAATTCTCATGATGACTCCTGTCAGCAGTAGCAGTTCAGCAAAGGGTGCTTGTGCTCTACAGTAACTTTTTAGCAGCTAAATATGAAGTTCTTTTGTCCACCTATGAAATACTAATGCATTTAAGTTCATTATTTATGTTTTTATGAATTAATATATCTATTATTTATTTGTCAATATTCTAATAAAACACAGAGTAATGATTGTTTAATTATGCATATAACTCTTCTGATATGTCTGCCATTTGTTTGAGGCTTTCATTACATTTGTGGGTCCATTAGTTTCATTTTAGGAAAGATTCATATTCATTTTTTTCCCCCCTACTGATATTTGGAATTAAATGTCTGAAATTGTTAGGGTGTACTGTATGCAGCTGATTTAAAATAAGTCATCAACTATTTGAAGGAGAAGAGCAAAGAGATTATGATCTTTTTTACATAAATAAACCTGTGTGCTCCTTTATTGCAACAGACTTTTTCCCAGTGTGCATTTTTCATGTTGTGTTTCCTCTGGCAAGATGGCTTTTGGTGCATAAACCTTTCAGTACCTAATCTACAGGAGAGCTGGAGAGGGACTTTTTACAAAGCCACGGAGAAATAGGACAAGGGAGGATGGGTTTAAACTAAAAATGAACAGGTTTAGATTAGATGTGAAGAAATTCTTCACTGTGGGGTTCATGAGGCACTGGAAGAGGTTGCCCAGAGAAGATGTGGCTGTCCCATCCCTGGCAGTGTTCAAGATCAGGTTGGATGGGGCTTTCAGCAGCCTAGTCTAGCAGAAGGTGTTCCCACCCAGGGGCAGGGGATTGGACTAGAGGATCTTTCCAACACAAACCACGCTGGCATTCTGTGTATCAAAACAAAATGGAAAATAGGTAACTTACCTACTGTTAGACCTTCAGGATGAAACTTTTTTACAATTGCAGTGATGAGTACGATTCGGCATTTTCATAGGCTTTTCAGAATTTAACTTAGCTGTCAGAGTACTCAAAGGATCTAAATATAGCAGACTGTAGTGTTTTGAAGTGATAGTTTTGAATGAATTTCCACATCTCAAAACTGGCACCTGTTAGATCAGAATACAGTGAATTATGCCCACTCCTACTGCATTTCTCTCTCCATTTCTGGTTCCATGCATATTAATGATGATTCAGTATGCCTTTTCATCTTGGCAGTCTGATTTTTACAGCTAAGAGGTAAATATAAATAGCATGATTTCAATTGAAAAACATCAATTTCCTCCCAAAGCAGATGTTTTTTATCTAGCTAGTGGTAGGATATTTCAAGGCGAGATTACTGTTCCTATTTCCATTTAAAGATAAAGGGAGAAAAGAAAAGAGCACCTTGGTATATTTGGGTTTTGGCTGTTAAATGTTGACTTTTCTTCAACAGCTTTTCTTTCACTAAGGTATTTTGGGTATCCAAAGTGCTTTTATTAAAATTGTCTATGCTTTTAAATGTTGAATGGTATAAGCAGATGTTAATTTTGTGGTTTGTTTTTTGTGTTGTTTTGATGGCTTTTTTGGGGCAGAGAGGGGGTGTTCAGGTTTTTGTTTGCTTTTTTTGTTGTTTGTCTGGTTTTCAGCATTTTGTTTCAAATGTTTTTTTAAGTTATAGTGACTGCTGGCTCGTTTTGATCTTGATGCTGGTTGATTGCATGCTTTTTCTTACCTTTCCTAATAATTTTCCACTTGTAGCTCCAAAATATTGTGAAATATAACAGAGTTCTGAAGCAGTGATGTCAGTGACAGAGGGGAGTAGAGCACTCTGCTGGTGCAGACCTTACCAGAGCAACAGAAAACTTACCAGCTCTTCTAAATACTGTTTTTTCTGAAGTTTATTGCCTCATGGCTCACATGCAGTACCAGATCACTGCAGAGCTTACAGCTAAATCTTCTCTGTCTCATCAGTCATCTTTGACACAGCAGAGCTCAGCTTGGTCACTCAAGAACAGACCTTGTGTGTGAACAGGATCTAATGCACATCTGCAGCTTCCAGAGATTTTGAATATTCTTCTCTCAAGAATTGAATACTTTTTTTTTTTTTTCTGCCTGAGCCAGGTTAAAGGCAAGCATTTGAATACTTATTAGCTTTTATCTGCCCCTGAAGCAGATGTTTCCACTTTGTTTCTCTTTCTAGTTTTTCCTCATGAAATCTATGGTCCAGCTGGTACATGAAATGTTACCCAGCATTTTTAACAGCAGCTGCACAGTTAGATCTCCTTAGATCCAGCCCAGACAAAAAACTTGTCCCACCTCCACAGGGATTTGTGTGTAGTTTTTAAGAGCCTTCCAGACTTGAGGTTTCATCTTTTATCCCCTGCATAACCCTAAAAGCAGAGGTAATTGTAACTGGCAGATGCTCACTTTATGAAGTACAAACAGGTTTAGAATAACATGTGTGCAAGTGCCCAAGGTTAGATACTCAAGGTAGTAAAAAGAATTTAAGTTCATACTGTGTGGAAAAGAACTTTTCTATGTTTGGATTTTCAAACTGAGTATGAAAACCTTTCAGTGTTCTGTTTCATCCAGTGATATGATACATGGCTGATTTAGCTCAGAATGATTGTGATGCCCAATGAAATACTTCAGTCCTTGTTAATATAATAGTAAAGGTGTTTTATAGAGTTTTATGTTTCTAAATTAGTTGGTAACTTGTTTTAAAGAAGCATTGATTTTTCTCTTTTTCCCTGTTTGCTGTTCTCAGTGTGTGTTGCACTAAATGTCACGTTGAATTTGTGACTCTGAAGCCAGCTATAGTGCAGAATTTTAAATGCCTAAGAGGTGTTTTTTCTTCCTATTCTAATCTTAATCAAATGACCAACCCTTACTACTTATCTGGATTCCTTGGGAGCTTCAGCTTTTTTTCCCCTCTGCCTCTTTTATTCTCAGAAAATTTGATCATTAAACAATTAGACTCCAGGCAGAACAGCAAATGACATGTGGATAGTAATGAGGTCTGAAGCTCCCACATACAACCTGTTGAGGAGTTATGTCATGCTAAATTATCTGCTTGTGTTCCTGATCTGTATTTGGGCAAGGATGAATGAGAGGTTGAGCATAATGGAAATCTTTAATAGAAGAGATGATGGACACATTCATTCTGGTGAATCCCACTCTCTGACAAAAGTGTGTCTGCTGCCCTGGCTAAATCAAACTCTTTGTCCAGTTAGCAGCTCTGAGAGCTACTTGCTAGGCTGCAGAATCTGTGCTGGAAAAGGATTTCCCATTTTGGTTCGATTCTGCTGCCTAATTTAGCCCTCTGTTAGCTGATTTTGGAACCACTCTGTGGATCTGTTTAGTACTGCACTGAGTCTGGAGGAGCTGGGCTTTGACTCCAGAGGTGGATGGGGCTGCATGGCTCTGTGACCATGAACACAAGTGTGTGTGTGTGGTGGTTTTGATTGTTTGTGACATCTGTATTTCCATCACCCCCTTTCCAATCCCAGTCCCTAAGAGCTGCTTTCATGCTTTCTGCATGCAGAGTTTCAGAGTGGAGAGCCAGATCTTTACCTTGGAGCTGCATCGAAGCCAGGCTGTGGATCCTGGGCCGTGGCACAGAGGGAGGCGAACTCGGAAGGTTTGCGGGATAAAATCCAGCAGCTCCGGAGGCTGATCATGGAAATCAAAGAGGAGAGATCATCAGATGAAGCACAGCAGTTTCTCCCTTCATCCCAGTTAGACAGTCTAGCAGAGCCCCAGTTTACAAGTAAGCATGTACTCATTTTATGGAGTGGTACAATCCAAGTGACCTCTGTCAGTCTCTGTGTCACAAGCAGAGCTTGTGACAAAATGCTGTTCAACTTCTTGCTTGTCAAAGTGCGGTTTAGAGAAAATAAACTTTGTCTTATAAAAAAAAGACAATAAAATAGTCTTTCAACTTTTTTTTCCTGATATATTTTGGTTTATGCATATAACCTTCAGGGTAACAAATGTGTGATTTCTGTTTTCTGAGTGTTTCTTCTAACCTATTTTATTCATAAGACTTAAAATATTTTTTTCTCTTTTATGTGCTGTATGAACATATGGACTACTGTTTAAAATATAGTCTGACAACTTTGATAAATGCATAAATCTTTAGTGATACTTAAACTAGTATCACAGATTTTGTTCTATGTGATCTAAAAGCACTCTGGGGATTTGAATGCAAGTAGCCATATGTTGTTGAGTTGTTTGGTGCAGAAGACTGTCTCTGGAGTCAGAATACTGTATTTCAGTTGCCTGGTCACTTAATCAATTCCATATCCAGCATATTCATGAAGGTGTTTTAGGCCAATGTGCTAGTGGCAGAGTTCAACTCAGAAATTTGTTAAATCTCCATTAAAAACCCCTTTTCTTTTTGATCTTTATAAGCTCTGCAGCTGTGAGTTTTCTCACGCAGGTGTGAATGAATAGTTACACTAATGAAAATGGTATGAATCTAGATTTAACAACATCAAGTTTTTAAGGAGCAGACACAGCTATAAGTGTGGGATGATTTTTTTTTTTTGTTTTTAGGTTTTTAAAATTTTAGTTTTTAAACAAAAATCTTGTTTCAGTTCATATACTAACAGAGTCTTTCCCATCTGACCCATTTCTTCAATACTGACCAATAATTAGTAATGCTTACTGGAGAAAATGTCAAGAAGAGAGTTTAGTTTCTCCAAGTTCATTGAAACTGTAGTTGTGGCCCAATTACTTTCTGCATCAGGTGAACAACTCAGTGTTATTCACCTGTCCCTCCTTGCTGCCTATCTTTCTTTTGTTGCATCTCTGTGGTTCACTCCTTTATTTTAGCACAAGAAGATATTGCCCTTTGCAGTAAAATATGCAATAGAACATAATTCTACAATGGATTAAACTGTTCTTTCTATGTGAAAAGAGAAATTAATGTACTTATTTTCCAACAAAAAGAAGTTGGGTTTGTTACTTTGCAATTTGTTTGTGGATCAATAACTATATTTTACTATATTAACCTGATTTACCTACTTTCACAAAACATGAGGTTTGTTTTTAATGTGATTACATACCTACTTAAAAATTCCTTTTGAGACTTAATATTTTTTCCAACAAAATCTTACAAGTATTTATCCATGAAAGCCTGGGTTTTTCTTCCTAGTTTTCTTTCCCAGCAACAGAAGGTTTCCATTAAGAAGAAAGTCTTCTTCAAAAGTAGCCTTTTTTCAGGCAAATATTTCATCTAAGTTTGTTTTGACCATGAGTTTCTAACACAAAATGTTATTTCAGTGGCAATGGCAGTGGTTATAGGCATGTGAAAATTTTAATGTGTATTAAAAAGCACAACATGGAAATCTAATTATTTCTATTTTTTTTTCTTGACCTTTTAAGGTATTCAGAGAATTGCAAATGAGCCAAAACTGGAGTTCAGTCTTGGTAAGATATAATTTTGAATTTTTGGAGCTATAATTACTTGTCTCTGTGTGAGGAGTTTTTTATTTATACAGTTATACAGTGTAGCATGTGACCTGTTTAAAAAAATGAAGGTCGAGGTAGGAGAAGTTCCTGTACATGTCTTTTGAAATGCTGATTTTAGTTTCTTAATTGGTTGGAATGGCTAAAGGTTTATTGAATTCTCTAATGCTACACTGCTCTACCAGGCTGAAAATCTGCCCAACAGCTTTGCAAATGTGGTTTGTGAAATACTACTTATTTGGAAAAGGAGATTTAATATGAGTTTTTTTAAACAATATTCAGATAAAAGTACTGTTGCTTTAGAAACTTTAATCTAAATGTGGTATTATTTGGTAGTGAAGAGGCAATGTAAAGGTTTACCTGACTTTGACATTTTATACTTAGTATAAGTAATTGGTATATGAGAACTATATATTGCTATAGTATGTAACAGAATTGTTTTGGAAAGTGTTCTACAGCTCAAGCTTCCTCCTCCATTTGGAGGCTACAGAATGATTCAGATTGCTTAGTAAGTGAAGCAATCTAATTGAATAATGATATATTTGTAATACGAGGTCAAGGAGAAAAATGTCAGCTCAAACTGTGCAAAGCAAGCTTGGCTACTTTTCACTGTTCTTTCAGTGCAAAAACTTTGAAACCTTTCAAATAGTAAGTGAAATAATTATTGGCTGGAGAAACACTAAACACAATAATTCCGTGTGGGAAATAAGAATGATAACTAGGTTTAGTTGATTAGTGCCTGGACTCTCTTCAGGGTCTTAGCTAACTGAAATGATCCTGTGATTATTCCCTGCTCCAGTGTATAGTAAAATAACACAGTTCAAATAGTGTCGCTTTTGAAATATTTGGTATTGTGTGCTGACTGCATTGTGTGTTAAACCTGTCAGGTTTTTTTTATGACTTTTACATCCACAAATATGTATCAGATGTTGTAGCTGTACACTGAGAAACTTTTACTCAGTGTTATTCAATATCTCTTAAATTTACGCTGGTATAAAAACTTTTATAACATCTGTGGCAGAAGAGTTTAAGAGGAAGAGGGAAAGAGAGATAACTGTAAGCAGACTATTATATAAATATCAATTAGTCTTCAATTAGACTTAAATTCTCACTTCTATTGTGAGAATTTAAATAGTCTGCAAACAGATATCCTTCAGAAATCCCAAACACAGTAAACAGGATGGCATCAGTGATGTGGCTGCAGGTTCTGATTTTGGGAGCCTCTTCCCTGGCCTTGTCCTTGGAACTGGGTTACACTTGGCTTGTGTGCTGCTGCAGCTAGGCTGATTGAAAAGCTGGCACCTTAAAGCTGTGCCCTTTGGGACAGACTCAGTTCTATTTGGTATTATAATTTTTAGATGTGTGTTTTTTATCTGTATGCCTTTTAAAAATTAGGTAGTTATGGCATTTAAAAAAATTTTTTTGAGTAGGTCATGAGTTTTCTTTCTGTATGACTATTTCTGCAGAAGTTGTTAAATGCTGGCATGAAACAAAGGCCTCATTCTCTGTTGGAGGGAATCACCACGGTATAATAATCGTTAAGAGCGGATTTAACTTTTCTGTGCATTTCTATTTACATTTTATAGGTGATGTGACTGTAGAATTTGGGCAAAGCCAGTAATTGCAGCGTTCCAGCAATAACAAACTCCCACAATGACTTGGGAGTAGTGTAGGAGAGGGAGGAAGGAGCTACAGGCACTGACTGCAAATTAGATCAGCAGTGCTTCAGGAGAAGTTGCTCTCAGTGATAAATGTGCCCCAGCAGGCAGAAGTGTAAAAACAAAGTAAAGCCATTTTCAGACTTGTTTGGGCTCGTGCTGGATGGATCTCTGTTCACTCACTGTCAGTATTTGTGTTTTGCATTGGGCTGTTTCTAGTAGGCATTTATGTTCTGTGGTTTGTTCTGCAGCATTATTGATTGAGTCATTGCAGCCCTGTGAGGGATCTTACACACTGGCTCCTGCTGCTGCTCAGGTAACAAATAGGAGTAGCAGCATAAACCTCTTGGTTTTGGCTGATCCTCCTGCCCAGAGTCATTAAGTCAGGGATATTTGGCAACACAGGCAATTGTATAAAGATAATTCTTAGTGTCTTGATCATTAAATAGTACTAAATGATATTTAAGCATAACACATTTGCATTAAGGGAATCCACCTTTAGTGACTTAACAGTCAATGAAATTATTAGCAATTATCCTTTATACTGGAATATCAACATTCCCATGCCAACATTTCCTAGCTCCAGCAACCCCAGTCACCAGCACTGTGCTGTTTGTACAGATGTAGAGCAGACACCTCCTGCTGATGAGTGACACAGGAACAATTTAGCTGGGAAGGATGCATGTGCTGTGTAGCCCAAGCAGTTAAAATTCCCCTCACCAGGGCAGCCAGTGGAGATGCCCCTGGGCTGTTCACCTGGATACTGGCAGGGCTGGAAGGGACTCTGCAGCCTGGCCTGTGCATCTGGGGAGCACCAGTGCTTGACTGACACCATCCTTTGAGGAATTTTGTCTAATTAAAGACTTGGCATGCACTTTAGCTCTCTCTCTCTGAGATGAGCCAAAGCATGGGGAGCAGGGATGAGAGAGGAATTTGCTGCAAGCAAGTGCCACAGCTATGATGTATGCCTGGCTTGGGTAACCAAATCTTAGGGCTCTGTTGAGACACTTCAGCTTGATTGAGCTGGTATTTGGCATTTAGAATTTGGAAGGCAAATCTAACAGTTAATGATGTATAAAGCTGGTCTTTAGCCCTGAAAGAATGGATAGTGCCTCTAATTTTGTTCATATTCATTGTATAATCAATATTATTATATGAGTTAAGTAGCCTACTTACCCATGTGTGTGAAAATAGACATTTGCTTTTATCACTTGCTTTGGAAATGTGTTTAAATATATTTAAAAATTGTAGCATCTTATCATTGTAGTTTAAGTCTCTTGTCTCTTGTTGGTCAATAAATAACATTCAGAAGAGAAACTTCAGTAACTGAAACAAAATATAGCTTTTAAATAATGTTTGGGTGCTGCCTAATACATGAGTTTTATGTAGAGACATATCTAAATACTGCAGTTCAGTGTTTGAAGTTCTGATAACTAAATTTTGAAAAAATGATATTAAAATTCTTCCTAGGGTTTTGTATTTTGTTCTGGTAGTTATCTTGCAACATTCTATGTCCATAATACTGTGGAAAGCATTCTCTTCATAAAATGTCTAAATATTGCCTTCTCTTGTTTTATTTTAAAGTTCAATAAAGTGGTATTTTTTTCCTCTTTCCCTGAGGTTAAAGCAAAGAATAAAACTCACCTGAATTACACTCACCTGAATTTCCACTGCAATACACTCAGCATTACAAGACAGGAGTGTGCCTGTCTTGTAACATAACCTTGGAGTCAGAACCTCAGAGCCTTGTCTATCCTTTAGACAAAGATTTTTGAGTTTTATATTCCTGGTGACTCTTTGAAAGTACAGCTGATTTCTGGACCTTCTAGCTGCTGCTTAGTTTAACTTTACAAACTCTTCTGGCATTTTGAGTGCCTGTGTTCTGCATGCAGTTCCATGAAGCATTAGGAGGTAAGAACTGATAGCCTGTGCAGGGTGCTGAGTAGAAGGGAGCAGAGCAAAAGGAATGAAACCAGATTCTGGGCCTGAATAACAAACCAGTGAAACTGATAAAAATCTTTCCCATGACTTTGAAGTGTGCAGGGTTAGATATTACAGAGATGTTTATTTTGAAGCTACTCTTCTTGGTTGCTTCTCTAAAATATTCCAGCCCTTGAGTCCCAGATCAAACTAAATATGTTGTGGGTTCCTGACTTCAAAGCAGCTGTGCTACATCAATGTGAAGAATGTGAGTCCAGCTGAAGTATGAGGTAATAGTTATTACTGCATGTTGCTGAACACTACTGTGAAGTTTTCAAGAGCTTGTACAGTGAACTGCCAAAGCAGCACAAGAAAACTGCAACAATCAGAAAAATGAGGGAGCAGGGTACAATGCTCAATTGGTGGTCAAAATGCTCAAATGTCAACTCTGTAATGACCATAATGTTAATAGGGAGAAATAAACTGGAGAAAAAAAAGGAAAAAAGTTTCTAGTTATTCTCTCAATAACCAACACAAATTGAGTGTTTTTTTTACATTTGTCCAATTGCTTAGAGTTGTGAAGAGAGAGCAAGGTGGTTGTAGTATGGTAATAGTAACCAAAATAGGTCTATAGAAAGGAATATCTCTGCACATAACATAGCATATTCAAGTGGTAAATTTAATGAGAGCACCTGTCTGACATTTCCAAATATGAGGTTTTTTTGGTTTTTGAATTTTTTTGGTAACTATATTAGGGCAGTGAATTTTGATAGACTTCTATTGTTGAATAACGTCTAGGTACTTTTCAAAGTGTAGAGTAATGTAAATCTTATGATTATGTTTTTACAAACTCTCATTAAATAGTGCATAATTCACAGCAAACTTGAGCAAGTACTTGAAAGAATTAAAATCTTAAATTTCTAAGTTGTTTATTCTTTTTACCAAACAGTGATTTGATAAAAAAGCAATCTACCTGTAAAGGCAGAAGTTTTTATTCTCCAGGATCTTATTTTCCCCTGACTGATATTGTGATGCCATCTTTTTGGAAAAGGTCTTGAAGCAGATTTAACCTTGCATACTGAACATAAATGATACATCAATGCTGCTCAAAGAGCATGACTAAACGATTTTTCCAATTCTGAAACATAGTCTGGAGCTTTTTCAGCAACAGCTGTTCCTGGAAGAAACATAAGCAGAAAGACTTGTTTTATCCTTACCACAAACTTGAAGCCAGTCTTGATCCTAGCAGAATCTGCCCATTTGGTTATCCTGCTTCATCAAGTTATGAGCTGGTGAATAATTGATGCTTTGTTATGGTAGCCAAATGAATTTTTTAACAAAATCATAACACTTTTGAGTAAATCTAAAAAGGGATAATTTCTCTGTGAATCAAATTCACAGTATCACTTATTGCTGAGGGGTATTTATCCCTAAAAAAAATGTTGTGTTGGCCATGTTAGAAACAATAGCAGCAAAAATATAAAAAATGAAGGCTGGATTTATTAGTTTTGTTTTTATTTTATTTTATTTTTTGTTTTGCTCTTTGTTGTTGTAGCGACTTGCTGAATTTTACTTGAGTTTGTTCTGGTCCCACACAAATTCCATCTTCCACCAAACCAGCTAGTCAGGTTTGTTTTCTTAGTTTTACTGATGTATAGTAGTTACTGTTACATCCCAACAACAAATAGTAAATAAAAACAATTTAAATTGAACAGAAAAGATTCAGGATGTTGAAAAGCTACCACGTGATTGGAAAGAATGTTCTTGTTTTCCTCTGGGAACTACTTATTTGACTTCTGTCTGCTTTGAGACTTTTGCACTGTGGCACAAGATGCCTTAAATGCAGTTTATTCTTAGTAACTGAGTGTTGCTAGGATGAGTCCTTTGACTGAAAGGAATTCTCCCAAAGAGATAGCAATTCAAGCCCAGTCTGAAACTGTGTTGGCATGTTTTGACTTAGGACTTGTAATGTTTTTGCAGTAAACTCCTGCAGGAATTTCTTCTTTCCCCACTTCTGCAAGAGAACTTGAGCTAACTTGCAGTTGGTTTCAGTGCAGATAAATCAACAAGTGAAACAGTCTTCCAAAAAGGTTCTAAGGTAGTGGATGCCTATCATCTTTCACATCATGCTGTCACCTCTCTTGGCAGTGTTTGATGCTGGATAATGCATATCCAGCAAATTGATGAATGATGTTGAGTTAGTGACCCCTGAGGAGAGCCAGCTCTTCTTGCTGTGCCCCCCTGCATTCTCTGGGACTCACAGCTTGCTTTGTTATATGCAGACATTGTGTGAACACTGCTGAAAAATTATTTGAGAACAGATTTGCCACGACCCCACACCACTGTTTTTATCCACCTCTCCTCCCACAGTACTTTGCTCACTTTAAAGAAAGCTTTTGGGATTCTGTGTTAGCCATTGCCACACTGAGCCTGTCTGGTTTTTTTAAATATGCAGCTTTCTGAAGCATTGCTCTTTCATCATTGTGCACCTCTTCTCTGAGCACCACTAGCATGACTACTGAGTTTTGAGTGTTGCATGCTCTGTCAGGAAAAAAAGGCCAAAACTGTCTAGATACTACCATCAATATTGGTAATGTTGGAAAAACAAATCCAGAACACAGAGTGTGTGAAGTGTGACGTGTGTGTGGCACTGACACATACCCCAAAAAGCTGAAAACCAGAATCCTTTTCAAAAACTCATAAACCTGTTTGGTTTTTTCCTAGCTTAAGTGGGTTTGAGTCCTAGAGAATTAGGCTGGAATTTTAAATCTGTACCTGTAGGCACTGTAATTCTTGAAATCTATCCTTCAATCCCTTTAGGGGCAGGGATTGTCTTCATTTGCATTGCAGCTGGAGAAGCAGGATGTTGTCATGGTCCTTAAATATTAATCTGTACTAATTGTAGGACTTAATATGCAAGGACTCAAAAATTCCAATAATAAACTTGGGAAGGTGAACAGTTAGTGTTCTCTCTACTTTTTGCATATTAAGAGAAACTGAAAATTCTGTTTATAATACTATGTACTTTACAATTAAATAGAGTTCTTAATGGAATTGTCTATATAGAGAGTTATATGTATATCTATTCCACGTAGTCCATTAATATGAAAATTTGTTTTGTTGCTGAAAACCTATTGTATCTAGTGGAGCATTACTCAATTTTTGTTTGTTGTCTACTTTGTTTCTGTGTCAGTAAGAAGCAATTCCTAATAGAAATAGTCTTAGATATATTTCCAACTTGTCAGCATCCATTGATACTTAATGATTTTCATTAACTAGCTTTGACTTGTGTAAATTCAACTTCTGTGTAGGTGTTAGAGATGAAAATTCTACATTACAGGGTGCTATGTAGTAGTTAGTCCTCATGATGAGCCCTTTAAATGCAGGGATGTTTATTTGCTCTGAAGTGGGTCAGAGCAGAGGATGAACCAGCATGAGGGACCAAATCATTACTGTCTGAGTATATTCCAGTGTGATGGATTTACAGAAATCTGCTCATGTGCTGATGCAAGTAGTAAGAAGCATAAAGGATGTTTGGAGTATCAATATTAAACCCAGGTGCAAACTGAGCTTCAGGCAGTTTTCTTCCATTCTGCTCCATGAAATTGAAATATTTTCTGTTTCCAGAAGCTTTTGCTTTTAAGAAAAAAAAAAAAAAAAGTATTTGAACTACCAGAAGAAAGTGATTGACAACCTTGTAAATATAAATATGTATAAATCAGGGCTGTGAGTAAGGGAAACTTTTAAATCTAATAGCATAAAGATTCTCTCAGTGACTTTCACATGTTTTGATATAAACAGTTATCTACAGATAAATTTTGAATAGCTATGGCTAATCTGTTTAGAGAAGAGTTTGTAGATACCTGAATTTGAAAAACTATTTAACAGTTGAAAGGGTTTTTTTGGAATTTAGCCATTCTGAGAGACAGGGGTTTATCATCTTAGCTCTCAAATGATGCAGCAGATAATAGGATTATATTCTGTCAGAAATGTACAAATTCTGAAATCTTGTCAGTTAGAAAACTGCTGCATTTAGAATTCCGGGGGGGGAAAAAAAGGAGGATAAGACTAGGAAGGAAGGACCTTTCCTTTTCAAACCTTACATAAATAAAATTGTTAGGCTTCTTAGTAAAATAATTTTTTTTTTTTTTTAATATTGAAAATGCTGCTTTTGTGTCTATGGCATATTTTTCTCATAGACTTTACAATTGTTGTCTCATGTTTGCAAAATTCCTGTTATCCAAAATTTCAGAGGCAAGGTTGTGTTTATACTGAAAACTTATGTTTTTTGTGAAGAGGAGTGCCTGCTCAGTATCCCAGTGAGGCAGGGTGCTAGAAACAGATTAATTACAAGAGCTCAATCTTAGCATGGGCTCATCTACCTCATTCCGTGCTGCTTTACCTGAACTATTTCTGGTTTCTGAGGTAAAACACTCTTTGCTATCAGTAATATAATGATAATTTGTAAGGCTGATTGAAAATTATGTAGGAAAAGGGCTCCAGAATTACTTAATTTATAGATATAGGTAGAGATTTATTGCAGTTCTCTCAAAATTGAGCTTTTCTATGTTTGTTTTTTTTTTTTCCTCATGTGGGTATTAAAAAACCACCAACAAATAACTCAGTGGATACCTTAATTTGTCCTTTAGTATTTTCACAAGAGTAGTCCTTGGCTTTTGAATTATTGGGTGTTCTGCTAAATGGGACATTAATTTTTCAATTATTCTGATGAAATGGAAAACTTGTGTTTCTAGGGTATTTTTAGTTCATAGGAATGTAGGATTAAAGATCATTGTGTTAGAGAGAAGTTATTTTTGGCACATGCTGCTGCTCTTTTTTCATCATTATTTTTCCCTTCCTGCTTTTGCCCAAAGATATGCCTTCTATTGTGCATACTTTCTCCTATTTGTCTTGAACTGGAAAGAGCACATAGAAGAGCAATATTTGAACCTGATATTCTCAAATGAGGCTCTCCAGGTTCCCTGAGACAGCTCCCACGTGGGTGTGGTAGATCTCAGCAGGAGATTTGACTTGTGGGGGTGTTTGCACATACACAAACACGCACATCCTTTACCCCTTCAGGCTTTGGGATGTTGGAATGGCAGAAGAGAGCCACTGGGAGAAGGTCTGGCTGAGCAGGGAAGGGGAGAAGCTGGCAGTTTTTTGCCATGGAAGGAGATTTTCTAGGCAGCATCTTCCCAGTGAGAGTGGCCCTGAGTACACTGTCCCATTATATCACCACACATCTGCAAGGACAGCCCCTAAGTGACCGGATGGCTTTGTGCTTATCTGGTACCTAAAAAATCTGTGATTTCTCTGTGGGTCCAATGGCTTTGTGCTTATCTGGTACATAAAGCATCTGGGATTCCTCTGGGTCCAGGAAACTTTACTGAACTAAGAGGGCTATTTAGATCCTTATTGAGAATGTTTTCTGTTGCAGGTATTTGTATACAGAGAGCAACAAGTCGAATAAGAATGAGTTGTTCTTTTGTTGTTGTAGTAAGCTCTATAAGACTTCCTTACCTACAACTGAGATTTGGATGGCAGTCCTGGTCCTGCTGCTTTCTTCCAACCTTTCCCTGCCTCCCAGGAAGCTGACATTTTAACTATTCAGAATGCAGTAGTTTTTTTTTTTTGTTTTGTTTTGTTTTTTTAATCTTAACTCCTTAACAATGCTGTTGTCAGGGAAGCTTAAAAGGTATACAGTGACTGCACAATGTTTTCAGCAGTAGATGCTGGTCTTCTCCACAGCTTCATAAATCCTTTAAAACTACACTGTTTCTTCTAGAAACAGTGCTTTTTTCATCAAACTGTGAAGTGTGGTAGCATTAAAATTTTAAACTTTCTATCTACTTTAAGAAGAAATTGTGTGCACCACTAAGTTTGCTGAAGAGCTGTTTTCAGTATCCTTGGTTGTGTGCTTCAGTGCCTGACAGTTTTCTCTGCTGCTGCCTAATGACCCTTGCAGTCCTGGGATTTTTTTTTCCAGGCAGGAATGAGAAATAAGTTTTATTTTGGAATTACTGGACAGGGACAGTTGGGATTTCTTTTCCTGTGAGAGTGGTCAAGCACTGGCACAGATGACCTCGGGAGGCTGTAAAGTCTTTGTCCTTGGATGTTGTGAATACCCAAATGGATGCAGCCTGCTGTAGTTGACCCTGCTTGGGCAGAAATGTTGGATCTGTTAAGCTTAAGGCTGATTCTAACATCTGTGTGCCAGGGATTTGTCCTGTAACTTTCCAGAAAGAGTTTGGAGGCTTCTTAGAGCTGCTAGTGATTGGTTTGACATGGACTCCTCCAGCATTCTGTATTGTATATGGACAGTAAGCTATCTGTTGATCCTTCCTTTTGTTGATACCTTGCTTGTGATCTAAAAAAATATTCAGGATCTCTTAAATAATCACTTACAGTTATGTTGAAATTAGACTACTTAAAATGGTTGCTATCTATGTGGACTCAAGCTGTTCTAGGGAACTTCCACCCTTGCATCATAATGAAACCATAATGTGGGGCACACAGAAAATATCATAAAGAATTTAAGAGCAGCCTGAATTGTCCTTCTTTTTGGGCAGAGTGAGTCAGGACTGGATAGAGTAAGCTATTGTTAAATTAGTTTTGTGGATGTTCTTGTCCTGGATGATATGCTACTGATGTTCATTTTCATGAATTTTTGTATATATGCAAAATTATGTTTATTTTTTCCTATATATTCTCTCAAGGAAGAGATATTTGTAGCGATGTTTGTAAAATGAAAGCTTGAAGTAAATAATCTTTAGTAAACATGTATTTGCAGCAGTATTGGCCAGGAATTAAATTGAAATGGACTTTTACCCTGAGTTGAAAATCTTAGCCCTTTCTCTGTGAAGAAGGGAATTTGGGTCAAAGACAAAATAAGCTGAGGATGACTTTAAGAGATGGGTGCCCTTTCCCTAGTGGGGTGGACCTCAGTTCTGGAGTCATGATGGACAGCAACCTGAGTTCAGTAGTACCGGAATGTAAAAAAATGTATGAAAAATAGCAAATTACAGTTATCTTTTGTATCTATGCCTACTGCCAGGAAAATCTTCCTTATTTTGCAATCAAGGTGAGACAGCTTTGAGTGGATGCAAGCAGACTCTCAAGTCTTCCTCTCTCATGTGTAATGGTTTGCAGCTGTTGTGTTAGAGGTGGGCAGAGTGCTGAACCTGTGGATGTGCTCTGTGTGTCACCCCTTTCTGCTCCAGAGCTCTGGTGAATCAAGAGAGGCCCTGGCCCCATTTCTCCTTCAGCCACCCTGCTGGGTGTGTAGTGAAGGAAATGAGCAGTGATGTTTTTGCACAAGGTGGATGAGCAGCTGTGCCCTGCCATGCCTGTCAGCAGAGCTGTGTGCTTTTCAGATCCTGGCAGGGCCAGGGGTGGCCTTGGAGCTGTTCCACTTGTCAGTCAGGGATGTGCCCTGGAGCCAACCTGCAGGTGTGTAGGGACCTCTTACAGTTCAAAGCTTAAATACCTGGGGACTTGAAATCCCTCCCAAGCCAGGTAGCAGGTGTGTGGAGGCTCAGAGTATTCTGTTTAAAACCCACTCCTGGATATCTCTGGCTTGTTGAGAGTTTACTTTCAGCTTTTTTACTGCCAGTTTTTGCAGTTGGTCTTTCCTAACCTTTAGCCCAGACTGTAGAGCACTGCATGAAAAACTGCCTGGAGAATTCCTTCCATCTCTTTCCTTGTGTATCTTTCTCTGTGAGGGTAAAGTCACCTCATAATTCCAAAAGGGTAGAGATTATTTGGAAGACAAAAAGCAAGCAAATGATTTACAGGTTACAGTAGTCACAGAGTTCTGTGCTTCTTGTGCAGAATGGTAATGACTCAACAGAAATGAAGCAACTCTGTTGTTAGGCCAATAATATATTAACTGAAAACATTTTTTAATAACTCAAAGCATGATAGCTCTTGACTTTTTTGACTCTAATGGTATTTCACTGCATTAGCTGAATATGCTTTTCAAGTGGCAGTTGTTAAATACATCTCTGAATATGCCTGTAGAAATAATTGCAGTAATACTTTGATGTTATAAAACATTTCCCAATGGACTTGTTTTTAATCCTTACACGTGGAAACAGAAGTTACATAAATAGAAAAACATTGAATTAACAGAAGACTGGAGTCATCCTCCCCTTTTGGACACATTAGTTAGAGATGTACTTATTTTGGCAATTTCTGAAATATATGTCCTGTGGTGAGATTTGACTCAAAATCAGGTTCTCCTGCAGGCCCTGATAAAACTGGAATTCTCCTAAATGCAGCAGCACAAAATCCCACACAACACTAGATGCAGCATGACTGGCAGACTGACCTGAGGTGCTTTACTGAAAACAAACAAAATGCTTAAGAATGCTTTTCTTCATTGTTTTACCCTTACCCCCTGGCAAATAGATTTTCTAGTCCAGTTATGGACACTGTAATTAATATCAACCATATTTTAAGAGCCTGTTACATGGAATATAAAAGTAATATGTAGTAAAGAAGCATTTAAAAATTTACTTCAATGTTCAAAACAATTCTTCACACCTTGGAAGCTGAGGATTGGTGTCTATTGGAGTTTAAATGACCTACTTTTAAAAGTGAAGTGGGCTAGCATTGTTTTCCACTTAGAGATTATGAGCTGCAATATCTAGGATTTAGATTTCAAATCTGCCAGGGGCTGTCTCTACAGAGACAATAAAGTTCTTGAGGTTTTTTTTTGTTTTTGTTTGTTTGTTTCCTTTTAGTTCTAAATTAATATTTCTTTGTACAAATGAGTGGAAATAATTTAAAATTACATCTCTGTGAGGAAGTCAGCTATGTCTTTCCCTGTGTCAACAAATCAAAATCAAGGCAGTTTCAAATATATTATTGTTGCATGTAAATAGCCATTGTTCATCCTTGAAGAAATTTCTGCTAGAAATGGGAGTTTATTTATTGTATAAGGATCAATTTTTCTGGTTTGAGTTTTACTTCTTTGTAGAAATCAATGTCTCCCTTTTAACTCTTCAAAATACAAACTGCAGAGTTGAAAATTTAGAGTAATAATTATGAGCCAGTATCTTGGAGGGGAAATGAGCTTGGTGTTGATATTAAAGAAACTGAAAATACAAATGTATGTGCTGCATTGAAAATGTGGCTGTAAAATCCAGGCAATCACAACAGCTACAGCCACTGTGGTGTTTTTCAGCCTGTACTTTTTAGAAGGCTGTTTGTCTGTACCATCAGAGTTCTCATAGCTGAGGTACATTTTTTTGGAGAAATTTAGGAGTAAAGGTTATTCCTTCAGAATACACAAGTAAACAAATACAGATGCTCGTGGGAGACACATTCCTTGAAGCTTGTCCTGTGACATGACCCTTGACCTATGAGTTTTTATTATTTCTGTCATTTATGTGAAAAAGATACAAATATATGTTTTCTAAAATTCCTTGTGAAGGAGTTCTACTTTGCTCTTTTGTGCAGGTCCCATGCTATTAAAGCAATGACTGATTATTGGCCAGAATGACTGCTTCAAAATCTTTTGAGGAGTTAATCATTCTCTTATTTGGACTTGGTTTATCTTGGTTTAATTTAGGAATTAATACAGAATTACTACCTTTTCATACAAGTCTTACTTATGTTAGAACATCTTCTTCTTTTAACTACAGCTTGAATGCAGATTATTTAACATTTATCAAACATTTCCCTACCAGGAAGTTTAATCATTATTGGGCTAAAAGTGATTGTTCTGGATTGCAGGAATCTATTTCCTCCTTTGATTAAAAGTGTGTCTTGCTCTTCTTTGCCTTGTCTTTGAAGTACATTTTAGTCTGCTTTCTTTTGAGATGTGTGGGTTTTGTTTTGCTAAAAGGTCACCTCTGGCATATTGGAGGGATTAGTCAGTGCTTTGCATTGTGTTTTCTGTAGAGAACCATTTTTTTAGCCTGTCTCTCTGGTCATTTTCAACATCAGACACCTATGCAATGAGAACCAATTGTGAATCAGCCTGACATTTAGGAGCCCAGCAGAGTGGGGGGTTAAAATGAAAAAAAAAAAAAAAATTACGAACATACAGGTAAATAATATACCACCTACTTTTTTTGGAGGCCACATTTTACCTCTTCTTAGCACTACACATGAAGAGTGCTACAGGGCTCAAAAATTCCTGCTACCTTCCCTTAGGGTATGTTGAGGAGGTGGTTTTGGTGGGGTTTTAAAATTACTTTATTTTTGGGTTGGTTTTTAAAATATATTTATCAAGTTAAAACTACATCACTTTCTTGTCCCTGTCTTTGGCACAATGAAAGGAAGGTCCTTTCACACAGATGAGTCTTAAGGCTGTTTAGTAAGACAGTAGATCTATAGTTTGCTTTTATTATTGTCTGTCTTTTGTTTTGTTGAGTTACTGCTGTTAATGTAGCTCCCTACTGCATCTTTTCCTGAATCTTCATTTTATTACCTTTGCTATGTAACGTTTTTACTTAAAGAAGGAATTAATAGTTTTATTCACCAGCAGAGCCTCATGGGCATCAGGGCTGTGGCCACACATCAATTAGCTTACAATTAGTTACAGAGCTGGCTCCAGAGAATTCCTTAAAATCCTTAACACAAGCCTCTAAAACTGCAGCATTGCTTAGATGTACTTATGCCAATGTTAACATCAGCTGGTTTGGGTGGTTTGTCCAGGCTGCAGGTGGATCACTTTTTCCTGGACTGTGCCTGGACTTCTACCCAGGAGTCAGAGCAGCTCTTGTGCAGCAAAGAAGCACCCCAAAAAGATTTCAGGCTGTTTAAAACTCTTCCTGAATCTTCTTGTCTGGTGTAGTTGCTGGACTGTGTTGCTTGACTGCCTTCCTTTGTTTTTGTGAGGGAAGCTTCTTTCCTCTCCAAGCCTGAAAGTATCTTGTGAAGATGCACATGGTGACATGGATTTGGAGTCAGGCTAAGCAACAGCTGAATTTTCTTTGCATATTAGAGAAAACTCCTGTCTCTACAGTGTTGTAAAGTAACACTGCACACTGAGGATCAAACCCATGTAATGCTACACTTGACAAGTGGTGTAGCAGTGAATAAATGCTCATGTCAAAGGAAGCAATGTGTGCTGTTGTAATAAAAGCAGATGTGGCAGACTGAAAACGTTGAGACTTAGCACTTTTGTTTCTTTGCATCATCTTGTGGTATTGCTGATGCATTTTTTTTACATTCATTTTGTTTCCAAAGAGATGGGAAATGTTGGGAACCAGCAGAATGTATTTTATTTATAAAATCTGAAAGAAATTGCTATAGATTCTAATAATTTTCTGAGAGCTTATGGTATAAAGAAGGTCATAGTTCAAAGAAAAATGAAATTCTGCTTACCATTTGCAGATTTTCTTATTCTTCATCTAGTACTTTTAACAACTCTATTTTTTTGGGTAGTGAGAAATCTGTGAGAGAAATTACAGCAAGATTACTGCTTCATTAGACACTTGAAATGAGGAAAAGGTGAAGGAAGAAATGGTATTTAGCTCTGTTTCCCTGAAGATTTAAACCCTTTTGTGGTATTCTGAAATATCAATGACGCCAAAATAAATTGCAGCCTTGGAATAGCACTATCAAAATTGATTTTGATATGAATATATTTTGGAGTGCAGTAATGTATAGCAAGTTTTTGTAAAGCTTCAAGCCCTTTCCCTCCTGCCCCTCTTCTTTCTTAATTTCTCTCACTAGAAAATGGAAGATCAGAGTCTAAATATCATTAGGAGGTGGTGCCATGAGTAAAATGGTTTAGAATAGAAAAAAAAGAAGATAATTGATAATTTAAAGCAAACAACAAGAGATCTGCTCTGCTGTCACAAGTCTACTGCAGCATCTCTGAGAAAGTTTTCTGTCTGTTAGTCACAGTGTGCTCTGTAAGGAAATGAAGTCTTTTTGGGAAAAATGATATTTTTGTAATTACTTGAAAGAGATACACAGAGGTACATATTCTCAGACACATTTTCAAAAATTGAAGTTGTTCAAAAATCTTGATCGAAAGCAGTTTCTTTCATTACTTAGGGATGTTTTCTAAGCCAAGCTGGAATTTCTCTTCTTGTTGCTGATGTGCAACTGAAGTCTAGAGCACAAAGAAGATGGAATTAAATTTTCCACAATTGTAAGTAAAGCTGGAGCAGGATTGTGGATATGCTGGGACAGAACATCTGACGTTAGCAGGGGATCAGTGCCCAGCAAATGTAAATAGCAGTGGATGGATGCTTAACACGTGTAGCCACTCATTCACTCCTGCAGTGCAGATATGATGCTGTGAGCTTGTTGATCCAGTCACCTTATTTCCTGAGCCTCTTACATCTGTCATACTTAACCCCCTAAGAATCTGGGGGTGTCCAGGCTAAATAGCAAAGCTGCAAGAGGAAATAGGCCTGTCACAAGGAAATAGGCAGGTCACAAGAATTGGCACCCCTGCTCAGGAAATGCTGGCAATGGCAATGAAAAGTTGCAGATTAAGCCTTTGCATTGCTAAGGAAACTTCCCTGATCACTCTGGTGCCACTCTGGCAGTCACACTCCACCAGTTGAGCTGGGATCAAAGCCCCTTTGCAGCTACCCCCCACACTCATACAGGCCTTACTCTGAAAAAGATCACTTCTGATTTTCATGGTGGTAATTTTGGCCAGATTAATCACTTCATCTGCTAATAAGATGATGAGTGCAGCTGGCATCTCAACTCATGGGCATGATCACTTATCCCCACCCTCCATCAGCATACAGCATTTCCCCCCAGCAGCATTCAAGTGTATCTTATTTCAGTGACTCAAAAATAATCTTGTTCTTTTAGCTGTAAATTAAGTGGGTAATGACTGATGTTTTTCTGGGCAGCATACTGATATAGTATTTACAGTTAGTATTGTTAATATTGTTTGGTGTTTGTTGGGGTTTATTCCCCCAAAACCTGTACTCGTAGAGATACCATAGAGATTTTTTTTTTATGCTTTTTTGGTAAGACTTCCCTGCCATCTTTCTTCTTGGATTGTTGGTAGAAGTTTTCTTCCTGCTGTTTATTACAGACATCCCTGAAGGGTACTAATTGTTTTATGTATGTACATTTCCTTGAAAATGTAACTAGGTTACTTTAGCAACCAGCTGTATGTTCTAGAGAACAGATATATTATTTTTATAGAAGCCTCTCATCCCCAGAGAAAGGAACAGTGATCTTGAATGTCTTTGTAGCTGAAAATCAGTGGATCTTGTTTGAATATGTGCTCCAAATGTAGTCTTCTGTTGCACAGAGCTTCTTTTTATTATGGAGTTCATAAGTCTGAGCATGTATTTTGGTCACTACAATTAAACAGTGTCACTCCTAATGCATGGCTATGTAACTGTGCCCTCATTTTGTGATAACCTGCACATTACCATTTTTGTAGCCCCATCCTTTGGCATTTAGTGTTGCATGGTGAATGATTCTGGGAGTCCACATTGCAACCTGTGGGAGCAACTTCTCTGTTCTTTCTGTCCCCATCAACAAACTGAAGCATTCCTGCTGGTACAGGCATGGGACAGCCAGCTAGTAGTATTTACAATAAACCAGTTAATGAGGTTTATTACAGAGCAGTAGCAGGAGTGCTCATTAACACCATTCTGTGCTAATGCCCATCCTCAAACGTTTGTTTCATTTGCTTTCAGGCATGTTTTGCCAAAGAGGGAACACAATGTTGTTCAGTCCTCAGCCCTCTTGCAGTTGCATTTGCACTCCTAATTCAAAAGTATGGCCGAAGCTTTCCTGTGCATTCCAAAACTGGATTATTCCGAAGCTTTTGCCCGTGCCTGACTGAAGGTATTCCTTTCCAGTGGAGGCAGAAGCAAGTGGTGATGTGCACTTCCTTCTCTTACACTTCCTTGCCATCCCCAACACCCCCTCAGAGTGGAGGAAAGCAAACTCTGTGCTGTTCAGTGCTTGTAGCACAGGTCTGAGTGTGGCATTCCCTTCTTTAACATGTTCTTTTGCCCACTAAGGAATAGCTACACCTTACTTATGTAAACTTAATTAGTTTATCAAGACAGATTCTACATTATTATTTATAAACTAAGTTGCTTTGGGATAATAATGCTGCTGCATTATCAATGAAATGCATAAAAATTTGAACATTACCTTCACATATATATGTGTGTAAGACACAGGCTTTTCCCATGCCCCTTGTCTTCAGACACTACTAATTTTGTCTTGTTTTGACAGCATACAAAATAGCATGCCCTGGAGACATCAGGGCTATGTTGTTAATTCCTCTTCCTAGCCAGCCTTCTGGAATCTGTTTTGGTTTGGAATATGGAAAGGAATGAGGCTGTGGGAAATGGGTTTCTGTCACTGGTTAAAGGAAGAGCTACCTTGCACACTGTCATACAGGCTAACACATGCGTTGTGTGAATCCAGAGTATGAGAAGACATTCATCAATGTACTGTATTTTTCTTCACTAGCCAAAATAAGCTGTTCAGTTTCAATGCTATTTCCCAATTTTTGGTCTCCTCCTTGGCTCATTTCCCAAACAACTCTGAACTCTGAGCTGGGGATGTCTTTCATTCCCACTGCCAGCCTTGTTTGTTCTAATTACTGGATCTCTTCCATTTCTGGGAGATGCTGCATCTCCCTGTTTCTCTGCCAGATTAATTCTTTTTTTTTTTTCTCCAGTGGGCTTTGTGCTTGGAGCAATGTGTGCTGAGTGTCTGGTCAGAAGTGTTACAGTTTCAGGGAAGGTAGATGATGAATTTCTAGGCTATTTCTGGTTTGAGTTTTGTTTGTTTTGTTTGTTTCCTTTCTTCTTACTGTTATTTAATAATTGCGTTTTTTAAGTTTGTCTCTCTCTACTCTCGTCCTATATAGAAGTAACATTTTCAGAAAATCATCCAAGGTGCCATGAGGAAACAGTAACCAGTCTTTTGCGTCTTTATGTGGGCATACACAGAAGGACAAAGAGCATGGCCATCATGTTAGTGCAGCACAGAGAACAGTGAAATATCAGTAGAGGATTTGTTTCTTCCTGCTGTCTTAACTTTTTTCTCTGCTGGTATCAAAGCAAGAGTTATTCCTAATGCAGTTCTTCCTTAAACATTCATTGCACACCGATAGGCTCAGCAGAGGTGGGGTCACCAGGGGAATGCATGACTCAGGCTTTTACACACTGAGTCAACAGTCACAATGAGTAGATTCATATACTTTTGGCATGTAAGTACAGGCTGGCGCTTCATTTCACTGAGTTCTGTTGATGAATTTTTCCAGAATTAATTGAGACAAAGTGAAGTATTGAGAATTAACATGTCCTGTGGTATTCTTGGGCGTAGGTGATGGTGGAAAGTGTGTTGATGTTGCTACCTGCTATCATGGTGCTACACTTTGCAGTTAAGGAAACAGCCTCAGAATGCCTTTTGTGCTTTTCATCAGTTTCTGTTTGGGTAGTATGCTAATAATACCTAACAGGTTTAAATACTTAATATGTAGCTGGTCTTCTGCTTTCCTAACTGTGTAATGTTTCACTTTGTTTCTTTGGAGACCTAAGGTTTTCAGAGATGTTGACAGTAAAATTGTTCAAAGGGCAACAATGCAGCATGGGGCTGTGAAGCTTGCCAGGCTGTGAACAGGATATAACAAGCTTTTATTCTTTGGCATCAGCTTAAAAGTAGTCCTTTTGTTTTGTTAAACTTTTCATTTGGGCTGTTTTGAAGGGAAGTGATGCACTGTGGCTCAAACTGACAACTTCTGTGTTCTTTATCAGGGACATTTTATTGAATGTCCTCTCTGACTGAAAGGCAAGTTTTGAGCAGCAGTAGTTCAGTGTCACAATAGAGATAAATAAGTGTCATCAAAGTAGATGCAGGTTTCATTTAATTTCATTTATCCTTCTCCACCAGTGTCTTCCAAAGAGTTCTGATGCGTTATGCTGATCCTCCCTACTGGAGATATGCAGATGAGTTATTTTCCTTTCAGCTCTATCCAATGAAATTCAAGATCATGCTGCTAAGCCACCTTTTTACAGGAAAAATGATCTAATGGCTGGATTGCAGTACTGTCACAGAAATAAATTGTCTCCTATGTTCAGATAGCACCAAGGTGGTGACCACTTAGTGCAAATCATCTTCCTATTGTTAAAGATTTCTCAATAGGATAAAAGCCCGTCCTCTTGGCAGCTAAAAGATTTAGTCACATCTAGATAATATATTTGAGACAAGCCACAGCTAGATCAAACTATTATTTGTGAGGATTTTACCTCCATTCATCATGCACTAGTACTTTTTGCAAGAGTTCAGCTGTAGAGCTCCTGTCTGAGTCACTAGTAGTGTTTTTTCAGGGTCTAATTGTGTCTCGTTGTTTTTCTGCCTTTTGTTGTATTCTATTGAATTGCGAGCTGACTAGCCTTCCTGTGTGGTGGCTGTGAAAAATGTGACTGTCTCTCTGTTCCACTTCTGATAGTAAACATGAGCTCTCTTGCCATTCCTCTGAAACTGTGCTGCATTCTAAAAAAAATGATTATAGAATACAACGTGTAAGGGTTGTATGGTGGCCTGAGATCAGGTTTTGTGGGGGGAACTGGCTGTATTTGGACATCTCAGTGATCTGGTACTACTTTTGTGGTCAGCTTTAGAGAGAACAAAGTCAAATAGTGTCAAAAGGTATCTGCCCTTTTGTGCTTTGGCAGCTGCTTTTCACTAAGTCAGTAATTTCTCAGGTGATGTCAATTAGTGCTAATATTCAGTCATTTTAATGATTCTGTGAGTCCTAGCAGCAAGTTGCTGGCAACTCACTATTTGAGCCAGGTGCTGTTACATCAGCTGTTTCTTAAAGATTTCATCATGCACAAACTTTTCTGCTTATCCCACTTTTCCTACCAAATTATAATAGGCTCAGTTTGAGACTATGTACCAGGAGAATTTCATTGGCAATTTGAATTAAAGCAAAACTTTAATCTCTGAAGGTCAGATTTAATTATCTCCTTGTCTCTTTTAACTGTAATAAAAGAGAGGTAAAAAAGATTCAGCCAGTTTTCCTTTTATTTAATCCAGCAGCAGGTTCAAGCCCAAAGGAGAAAAAAAAGGTATAAAACAAGCTGAGTTGGCCTTTTGTATGTATCAGAGCTTTTCTAGCATTGGCTTCTCATCAGACCAAGTTTGCTTGCTGTGAGGATAATCTGACTCACCTTTTGAAAAGTTAAAGGTCAGCTGCACTTGAGGAAGCCCCTAGTAGGCAGTGGCTCATAGAAAATACCCTCAGCTCTTTCTTGACAATTACCTTCCTGAATCCACAGGCTTTTCTTTGCTTGCCTCAGGCTTCTGAGATCCCAGGGTAGTTTATTACCCTGCAGAAAGCACTGGGTAGATCCCAACACAGTGTTCACTATTGTATGCTCCAAAGGGAAGAATAGAAGGTTGGATGGTTTTTGCTTCTGAGCCAATGCATGCCCCATTAATCTGTGTCCCTTCTGTGGAGCAGCTAATTGTGCATTTATTTATTTCCTCTTTTTCCTCCAGTGCTTTCACACTTTCATTTTGAAAGCACACTAGGTGTGTTAGTCTAAAGAAAGATCTCAGTCACCTGAACAGGTGAGCCCAGGATCAAAATTAATTACTAAACCAGAACTGAATTTCTCTATCAGGTAGAGTGAGTTTTAATAACGATGCTATATAGGCAAAATGCAATTCTCATTTGTATACCAGCTGCTGACAAAAGAAATGGTTAAGTTGCTCTCTGCTTTTAGGTATGTAGATTTATACCTGATAACTAGTTCTGCTAAGTTCACAAGTAGTAACAAACTATATAGACCAACTTAACCACTGAAGCAATTAGCTGGTTCAGAATGTATTTGAAATGACTGTGTAACTGGAAAAATTGTCAGACAAGAGCAGATCCAATAAGGCTGCTAAGAGAGATTTTGTGGGCAAATTAAATGAGTACTTATGTAAAATTAACTACTATTGCAGCGTATGCGCACGCATGCTCGTGGACTGGGGCTGATGAGCCTCTGGCAGGGAGCTTTGCAGAAGCTGCGAGTATTTTTAGTGGAAACGAGATCTCAGCTCAGTCCTGTGGCATGTGACTTCCTATTTCTGTAGGTTACTTCCAAGGGACTTCCTCTGTTAAATCGACTTGTCTCCGGAGATTTAATCTGGAGCCAGAGCATGGTCTGCTTTGTTCAGTGCCTGTGACAGCGTTTTCCTGGAGTTTGCTGTTGAGTATTTCATTTTTATTTTGCACTGTCTCCAGCATGCAAGGACCTAGTGGCTGCTACCCGTGATCGGAAGCTGAACACGTTTATCCAAGTCTCAGTGGTGCATCCAGCAGAGCACGTTTTGACGCGGTACTCAAGCACTGAAATCGTGGAGGTGAGAGCCTTTCTTGTTCGATTAACATGTTGATTAGTGGATTGCTCATTTCGTCCTTACAAAGTGAATTAGGAATAAAACAAGTTAGTGCATAGTCTTAGGTAAGACAAGCACGCTCTAGCAGTTAGTAAAGCATACCTAAGTGTGCTGTAGTTCTTGGCATTTAACCAGGATAAACAGAAATTAACTTGGCTTTTCATGAAAGCACTGTTGTTCCAAGTGGAGGCATGGAGAATATTCCAATTCTCCAGACATAGGTTTAGAATGAAGCAGGGAATAGTTCCTCTCATGAAAGGACAAGGCAATGCAAAATAAAACTTAAATAAGAGTATAGTGAGTTTGGAAACTATTTTAAAATTGCAGAAAAATATTGGTGTATTATGTGGTCTGTTACCCCATTTGATTCTTGTTCTATTTCTTCCAGTAGAGAGTTGATGCTTTTGCAATTTGAAAAATTTGACTCTACATCTATAATTTGGGAAAAGAATGTGTGTACGTAATGTCTGTGACTTTATATAAAATAATTAGTCACTTGCATCATACATTACAACAAAAGTTGTCTGAGGCTGCTTTGTTAGTCCTCACTTTGCCATGTAAGCATCGGTGTGAGAAACAGCAAAAATGGTTCAGAGAAAATGAAGGGTGAGCAATGTAGGTGTAACTTGCTTAACTTACTGGGGAGATTCATTAAGAGCAGGGAAGTCTCATTGTAAACACACAGACTATTTTGCCAGAGGCTTGTTTTAACTGTTAAATACAACAAGAATATTTCACGAGCTCTTTGTGTGATTACTTTCAACCAACTACTAATTAAATTATTATGGTTTCAGCCCTCAACTATCCTGAAACTGCTTAATTCAGATATCTTGTATCTGATCAGGATGTTTCATTGCAGACTGTCTGGAATGATGTCGTGTAAAACATGAATAGATAACTTGTTTTTTTTTTGGTAGAAGTTCATGCATTTCCTAATGCAGTGTCCTAGATCTCAATAAATTAATGATTTTTTTTTTTTTTTTTTTGTCAAGGTTCTCAGCTTTGAGGGGTAGGCAGGGGCACAGAAAGTTAATCCATGAGACAAATTACCTTTGTCATGCACAATCCTTTTGTTTAGAATTTATTTTTATTAATTAATGGAAAATTTAGGGATACATGCCTAGTAATCTTTGGAAATTAAGTATAATTAAACATTAAGAAATTATAAACAACGTTTTGTATGATTAATTTAATTGTATATCTTTAGCTGTGATATAGTTACTTCTGTTTACAGCTTTTAGGTGTAATGATAATGTTTCAAAGTACAGGAGTGTTTTTTTATTGCAGTACTGAGTAAAGAGGAGTATTTCAATCCCCCCTCCACAAATCAATATCCTAATGTAATACTGAGAGTCTCTGTACCATTTTCTATATACTTATTATTGTGGCTTAATGAAGATTGCTCTCTTTTGTATGTGTGTGCAAGTAAAATCTTTAGTTCCTTTAAATTAAGATGAAATTGTGGTACTTTCAGAAAGTGTCGTGGGAGTAAGGAAGGGTTTGGTTATTATAGGTTGTATTCCAGAGCCTGAGACTGGCTGAGCTTTTTAAAAACATGTTACTAGGCTCTGCTTCAGAAGCACTTCATATCCTTTCCAGTTAAAAAACTTTCCAGGAAGTTGTTGTGGTTTTGTTTGGGGTTTGCTTGTTTGTTTTTATTTTTCCTGATAAAGTTTTAAGGTTTGTTTTTCTCATTGATTGGGTAATAACACTGAGCTGTTCCTGTCTCTCTGCTGTAGACAGGTGACTCCTTTTGGGTTTCTGTACTTCCACAGTGACATCCCACACATTGCACAGCTGTTACCTTACTGAGTGTTTACTCATGTTGCACAGGGTACAAAAGATCCACTGTTTTTGACTGGAGTGACCTTCCCACCGGAATACCCCATCTATGAGGAAACTAAAATAAAACTGACAGTCTATGATGTCAAGGACAAATCCCAAGACACGGTAAGTGCTTTGCTTCATTCCTTGCACAGATCTTACTGTTCTTTGGCTCTCATTAGCAAATTGGGGAAATGGGTTGATGTAAAATTGGTTTTGTTGTTCTCTTGTGCCTAAAATCTACTTTAGCTGTTGTTGATCTATTAGAGAAAGAGAGCCACACATTTGAGATGGGCACTTTGCTATTGGCTGTTTAACTGGTACATGAGTCAGCACAGGTATTCCTGGCAAATAAAAGATTGCTCTGGTGTGCCTTTTGAGGGCAGAGAACACATGGAATAGACTGAGAGAGCACCACTGTGAATAATTTTTCAGAAATATGTTTCTGATAATATTTTACTTACATGCACAAACCTGAATGACAATAGAACCTGTAACTTGGGAGAGAGCTACTCATATTTTATTTCAATGTCTTGTGTGGTTGTGCCTGCAGCTTTTCTGTCGCTGCTTCTGTTATTGATTTGTAGCAGTCCAAGCTCTACAGTGTCACAGCTAAAGGTGAATCATTTGGGGTTCCGGTGTTGTACATTCTTGAATACAGAGTCAGCTTTTTATTCTTGGAAGTTACTCACTTGAGCTGATATATGGAGGTCAGTGGGACAATCAGAGTGATTTAACTGCCAAATACAGAGCTTGAGTGCCATTTTATGAGTTCCAGGTAATCTAAGACAGCCTTACAGAGCTAGATGTCATCATAGGACCTATGGGAGATGTGTGTTTTTCTTCTGTGGCAGCCAGAGTCCAGCTGAGAGCTTGCTCTTGGGCATCAAGAATGGCCCCTGACACCTGTATTTAATTAACTGAATTGCTCTTTATGTATCTGTAGTTGGCACCCAGCATGATTAAAGCAAGTGCAGACTTATGTCCTGACTGTATATGTGTTCATTATCCATAAGTAGGAAATTAAATGCACAATTTAAAGCTTGAGACTGTCTTTGATCTGCTTGCAAAAGTAAAGCTCTATGTTTTGAGAACTCATAATCTTTTTTCAGGTAGGAAATTATTGATCTATTTGTTTAAATTTTTGACCTTTGTGAGCCAACAGGTTGGTTCTGTCCCCCACTGTGCTCTTCCATGGGAATGTGTGGAATATTTTAAGCATAGAATCTGGTTTTCTTCTCTGTTTAAGAATAACTGGGGAACAAACATGTACGTGTATTTTATAATGTATATATTTTAAATGTGCTAATGGGTTAGATTACAGGGGTTTAAAATGGGATCTGCTATTTATTCAGTAGACTTGTCACCTGTGGACAGGTAACAGTCATTGAGTGAATGGAGTTGGACTTTGTCCTCCACTTCCAGTTTCATTCTGACTGATAAATGCTAAAAATTAATATCCTATCTGTAAGTGATAAAAGTGAACTAGATTCATAGTACTGTTCCCTGTACTACTGCTTTTCTAGCTCCAGGCTTCTCTACTGCCACTTATGCAGAAGATCTACCCTAGAGAATTAATATAATTTGATAAGCTTTTTGCAAACCTGTAAGAACTTTCTGTAACTGTACCTTACAAATGAAGTACAGGACTAGAGTCTCTCCCAGGGAATGCCATTGATGTAGCTTGTAAATCATGAGAGAATACCTTTCTCTTTTGTCATAGCATTTATATTGTTCCTATGTGAAGCATTCTAGATCTGTACTGTAGCATCTTTTTGTCAGGGAATATGTTAATCCCATCTCTAGTTTACGTACATTTAACATTTTTTACTACTCAGCCATTCTAAAGCTGAATGTAGGTAAGGAAAAATTAAATAAGATGTAAGACTTAAATCAAGGTGGGCTGCAGCATATATGAATGACCCAGGCTGCCCTGGTTACAACTTCATTTGTGGCAATATTTGGACTTCTGTTTAGATCCAAAAATCTCAGTTATGATAAAACTTGACTTTCTCATCTATAATTAGGTAGAAGCCATCACACTTTCTGTTACTTTGGGTGTCTTTTTTTCAAGTCTGCTTATGTAGGTTCATGCAAGGTTGAAATGAGCTATAATTTGATATCATTACCAGCATTGCTGCAACAGCACAGACCTCCATGCTTGCTTCACAACCCAAGAAATTAGATGTGTCCTTTTGGCCCTAAAACTGCTCCAAGTGCTGTGGTGTCACAGTTCTGATTCTCCAGTCTGATGGCTTTCTTGCTTCTCAAAAAGTTCTGCCACACATATTTTGGCTGCCAAATGTAGTCCCACCATTCCTCCAAACAGACAGGAAAATCCAGCTGGGGATGGAGGGGAATCCAGGCCTGCTAGGTATGCCCTGCTCTTCTAGGCATGCCCTGCTCTTCTAGGCTGTGCTCCAGAGCAGACACCAGCTCAAATAATTGGGCATTTATAGCAGAAATAAACCTTGGATTTGACTGAGAGATATTTTGCAGAAATTGTGCTACAGAAATAATTCCCATGGCATCAGGGATCTGCTCCTGCTTGCCTCAGTTAAAAAGCTCAAAGTAGCTAATATGCCTTGTCAAAAATATATACTTAAACTTTTCTTATTTCTCTTGTTGCAACTCTAAGAAGTGATTTCTGTGCATTAATTAAACTCAGCAGGATATTACTGCCACAAATAGAAGACTGCAGAGAAGGGGGGGAAAGAGCAGTGATTACATCACTGGGTAAAGTGTTTTCTTGGGTTTTGTTAAACCTGACTCTGGCTATACAGGAGAATTAGCTCTCATTTTCAAACCTGCTGGATTTTTACTGTAATGCAGTATGTAAATGTAAGTGTTTTTAATGTCAAGACTAACTAAATACTTCTTGGGTTGTCACACAGGTCATAATATTAAAGTGAAAGAGGATGCTTCTCACTGAGAAACAACTAGAATTTATTTTTGACCTGCTCTTTTTAAAAAATCTTGAAAATAACCTTTCCATGCTAGTATTCCTGTACCAGAAAGCTGATAGTTACTTCACTCTTGCCTGTCATTTGACTTGCATTATGTAAGATGTGTGGTTTAATTATATTGAAATACTGTGCAGCTGGGATCACATTCACTGTGCTTGACACACTGAATGTTCTGACTGCACTTTTCACTTTTTATGCATCTCTGTCTGATGTTGATCATAATTATATCTTGGCTGTGTCAGACTTTCTGTAATTGAGGCTGTTTAATTTAATGAAATGGGGGTTTTTGTTTGTTTTGACTAGTCTAAGTGATTAGTTACTGTAAGTTTTTATATAAATAGAAACTTTTAAGGAAGACTGTTATTCCCAGTTAACTTTGATATACTTAGAATAAAGTAGTTGGAATGCTTATGAAATATCATTTATATATATCCAGTGAAGCCACATGTACAGATCAGTGGGTAATGCCATATTATGAAAAATGCATAGTGACATCTGTTTCTACATCACAAAGGTTTTTCTTCTCATATTGCCATGAGCAAATTTGTTTTGCTGGCTTGAGCTATGCTGTCTTTAAGATTTTAGAAACTTGGGTTTTGTTGTAATGCTGGGGCTGTACCTGTTCTTTGTCATTGTCTAATAAGATCAGAATTATAGGCTTTTCAACTGTTCAAAAATTACCTCTGTCCCACTTTTGCACAAGCATGATATTCTTACCTTTCTTACATGCCTGCAGGTTAGCCCAGTTTGGTCTAATATGTTTTAGAGCTGAAGCTGAGTTCATTCTCTGGGAAAATACTGCATAGCACAAGTCAAGTACCTCTGCCACAGGACAGAGACACAGAAAATGTAAAGCTGATGATTTTGTGTTACACTGTGAGTAGTCTAGTGCCGGATCTGGGAGGCAACAGTTCTGTGTTTGGAATATGTGTATTAGGAGCCTCACACCAGTGAGTTGGGCTGCCTCTTTTTCATCCACACATGGACAAGTGCTGGGAGCACATGCAGGAGCAATTTTCTCTACCTGCTGGGAGCTTCCTATATCTTATCTTTGCATCACACCTTCAAAGATAATCTACTTTGGATGGATATCACTACTGGAATTCATGTGCAATACTGGAATATACAGCCACTCCAATGTTATCTCCTGCGAGCAAGGAGAAACTGCATGTATAAAAGGCTGTTAAAATATTGCATGTTTGACAGTCTGGTCTTTTTTTTTACTTCCCAAATTTCATCTTAATCATTGAGAATTAAATCAGATTAATTTGATAATTTTAGAAGCAATAGGGCTAGAAGTTCTGTTTTGGGTATGGGAACATATGTTGTAAAGTGACAGTTTTAGATTACTTAGGCTTAAAATTACATGTCTTTTAACTCTTGGGGTTTGAATCTTCTATCAAACCTGTTCACTAGGAATGAAATTCTGCAAAAGGTTTTGCCTTGTGTCTTTCTTGATTTTGCAAGTGTTCCTGTTAAAATTGAATCCTGCTGGGGTGAGTGGAAAATGAAGACTGTCCATCACGACAGAGAGAGCATTTTGAGTTTAGCTGTGAAGCCAAATCTGAAGTGACAGCCTTCTGTGTTCCCTCGTGGGCATTGATCCCTGCCACAGCACCACCATCCTGCAGTTGGTCTTGGCTGCTTTGCCATCTCTGCTGAACAGACACAGGGCTGGAACATTAGGAGTGCTGCAGAGCAGGGTGAAATATATTAGTAGAGATAAATGTGAAATCTTGTACCTCTCCTGCTCTCTGCCTGCACCAGAGTGCTCTCAGTCCCTACCCCTGTGAACACTAAAAATACCAAAGCTGTTTCTCTTCAAAAACTGAAGCAAAGTGCTATACTTTGTTTAAAGAAAAAGTCACTTAAGTCTTCCCTTTCTCAGTTCAGTTCACTGCTGCCTCTGCAGGATTTGCAGAGAAATATTGCCTTAAATTAGAAACTCTTATTATCTCATTCTCCTTAACAGAGCAGTACTATGACTACTTCAGTCCTACCCACAGAAATACTTGCACTAAAGCTTTAGATTTCATGTTTTTCTTCAAAATAATCTATTTTTTTCATAAATATGTACTGGATGATAGATTTAGTTTTCTTTTTGCATCAGGCTAGATGTTCTTACTAAACATCATTATTAGGAGAAGAAGAGGAATGTTTTTTGATTCTTTGAGCCACCTGTGTGTCAAATCCACCTAAAGTATTATTGTCAGTCTTTCTCTGTATTTTTAAAGTCTTGGATACAAAAAGGGAAATTCAAACTACTAATTTTCCTTTGGGTTTATATTGATATAAATCCTTTCTTTGAAGTGGCTGAAGGTACAAAAGGGTTTCATCTATCTTAGTCTATCTGTAAGAGAATTGAGGATAAGTGTCAAGACTGGTAAAGTTACAGGTATAGACTTCAAGTCCATTTGTTTGTGCCTCACCCTTGAAATTTCAGTGGGAGGTTTTGGCTTTGCAAAAGCTAAACTACTGCTTTTTCTCCTGCCCTTTTTAAACTTTTAAAAAACTTTTCTTATTGAGGCAAACTCCTCCCTATTGCTATGTAATCAGGGAAAATTGTAACTTAGTGTTCATTAATTTTCCATTTTCTTTTCCTTTTCTACCAACTCTGGCAATCAAATGCTACTTGCTGCCTCACATCAGGTGAAGGTTTGTTCTGAGAGCTGACATTTGAGGAAAGATTTGTAAAAGTACCTAGCAATGAGACCAATGTTATTGTCTAAAAGTTTAAAGGGTTGCCTTGATAATGTCTCAGAAAGAAAGGAGCAAATTAGTAAATTATAACATTTTCCTGTAGATTTTATTTCAATCAGCAAAGGATTTCTGTAACATAAGCATGATTGTTGCAGTCTCTGTAGGACTGCCTAAAAAGCTTGCAAATATATCATTCTTGTATATCCTTCATTGCACTGCTCCTCACTAGACCAGCACAGAACATATTAGAACAAAGAAATCCAAGGCAGCTTTTGCACTGCCCTGTTGTTTCTAATGATAACTTTTAGTGTTCAAGGGGCACGTGCCTTGTGTGGAAGTCTGGGATGATTTCCCCTGAAATTTGCATGCTGCAGCAAATAGAGGAAACAGAGCATGGCACAGGGTTTCTGTGGTCAGGTGTGGAGCAAGCTGCCTGTGAAAACATGACCTCAAGTTGTAGAATTTGCTTCTGCCCTTTCAGAGGGTTGATCTGCTTTCCCTCCCAGTGCCTTTGATGCTGACACCCCCTGGACAAGGCACTGGAGCAGCTGCTCCTCAGGAGGGATGGCTGGTGCTGCAGCTCACATGGGGAGCCCTGCAGGGATGAAGGATTTCCTCGAGCTAAATGTGACAACATGGAAATGTCTGAGTCACTTCAAGGATAAGATTTGTTTGTTCTCATTGGTAATTTTGTATTTATTGTCAGGTGAATGATCAGGTCTTTCAGGTCAGATGTGCGGGTATCCAGACAACAGCTGGTCTATTAGAGTCTGGGGCAAAGAAGGCATTAAGTACCTCAGCCTTTTCCTCATCCTTTGTCTCTGTGTGCCTCTGCATCCATTAAAGATGAGGTTCTCCTTAGCCCTCCTTTTTTAGTTAATGTATTTATAGAAACATTTGTTGCTGTCTTTTATGGCAGAAGCCAAATGAAGCTCCAAATGGCCTGTGGTCTCTCTAATTTTCTCCCTGCATGAGCCAACAGAATCCTTGTGGTCCTCCTGCATGCTTTCCCTGTCTTCCAAGAGCCACAAACTCTTTTTCTCCCTGAGTTGCAACCAAAGCTCTTTGCTTATCTGGTCTTGTTCCCCACCAGCAGCTCTTTTGGCATAGGGGGCTGGCCTGCTCCTGTGTGATAAGGTTTTGTGATAAATGTCCATACTTCTTGGATCCCTTTTGCTCCTCAAGACTGCCATTTAAGGGACTCTGGTAACCACAGTGCAAAATAGGACAAGGACTCAAAGTCCAAGCTGGCTGTTCTGTCGACTCTCTTCCCCTTTCTGAGACCTGGAAATTCATCATTTTGTGATCACTGTGCCCAAGGCAGCCCCCGACCAACGCATCACCCACCAGTCCTCCTCTGTTCACAAACGACAGGTCCAGTGATGGCTCATTCACCAGCTGTGTCAGGAATGCCTCTTTCCCACATTCCAGCAATCTCCTGGACCCTGTCCTCTCTGCTGAGTTGAATTTCATGCAGATATCTGGGAAGTTGAAGTCCTACCATGAGAACAAGGACTACTCATAGTGTGACTTCTGCCAGCACTTTGTCCATCTCTTCATCCTGGTTCAGTGGTCTCTGTCTTGTTGCCCTTCCCCAGTCCTTTTCTGTAACCCTTTAGTCACCATCATTAAGCTCTAGACAATCAGAACCCTCCCTAATACACAGGGCTACCCCACCACCTCTTCTTCCTTGCTTATTCCTTCTGAAGGGTCTGAAGATATTGCAAGATATTGCACCCTTTGTAGAGATTGATGTAAAACACAGCAAAGTATCCAATAAAGATAGAAAATATGAAAAGAAAGGTGTATGGAGCAGTGGTAAGTCTGCTCTTGCTTTTGTATTATGAAAGCAGGCACTCAGGAGTTGGAAACAGATTTTTTTCTTTGGAGGTTTTGGGGTGTGTGCTCTGTGAAATTGAAAAGAGCAAATTCAATCTGTTAGAACAGATTTTTCTTCCTCTAGCACGTGCCTCACCAATGTGTCTTTTACAGTTATGACCATGCTTGTACCAGTAAATGTTTATGTTTGAAACTTTGTACTTAAAAACTAAAGCTGAGCAAATAATTCTATTAAAAGTTACATTAGAAACAAGTGCACTAGATGTAATGTGAGACTTTATCTTCTTAAGAAAATTTTTGCCAGAAGAGCAAAGTAGTAATAGTAAATTTCTCTGAGTAAACTAGTTAAATGTTTTGTATTATGCTGTATTTTAAATATTAGATGAATAAACTTGAAAGGCTTGTGTAATCATTTAGGATTTCCAATGTTGTTAGAATTGCATGTATCATTGAATTTTACAGTAATCAAAGCCTCTTTATATAATCATTATGCAGTATTTTACAGAAACAAATTCCCATGTGGCTGAAATTCTCCATGCTCGGCTTTCTTTATGCCAGAAATGAGGATTTTGTTTTGATCTGTTCTTTTTGTCCTGTTCACCATGGCATGTTTGATCACAAAGGAAGGGCAAAAGTCTTTGCCTTTTAGCATGCATTTTCTTTAAGGATTTGTTTGTAGTTTGCATAGTGATGGCCAGAAACCTAGGAGAACAAAGGGCAAATGCAATCTGTAGTAAAAATTTAGTGAATGTGGTCCTCTCAATCTCAGCAGCATAACTGTGAGTGAACATTATTAACAACAACAGTTGTGGACCCAAGGTTTCAGTGTACAGAGCAGTGACTGCATTGAACAGAGCATCAGCTGCTTTGTAGCATTCTGGCATTCTGAGATGTCCTTTCACTGAGGAGTAAACTGACTTCTCTCACCTTGAATTTATTACTTTTTGGTGAGATAATGGATTATAACCAAGGACTCACTGGCACAGTGACATTAATTATGTTTCTATTTAGTCTTTTTGGTGTATGGCTTTTGGAAGTCACAACTATCTAAACCCCTTTAATAAGATTTCATTTTTCTTTTTTCTTTTTTTTTTCTGTTTCAGTTCAGAGTAGACAACAGTATGACTTTGTATTTTACTAGGTTTTTCTACCCCAGCTTTCCCTGCAGGTTTCAGCATATTTCAGTAAGGCCCAGCATTTAAGGCATAACCAATGTAATGGCTCATAGAGCTATCAAGGTAACTCAGAGCAGAAAACAAAGATGTCAATTAGCAAAGACTATTCTATCAGCTTTGTCTGTAAAACACCTGAGCCTCCTTCAAGTGAAATTCAGAGGGCTCTCACTGGAGAGGGAATAGAGAAATGTATTTTGTCTTCAAGTTGATAAGCAGACATGTCATGCACATGCCAGGAATAGTAAAGGAGTAGAACTTTTTCACCATTTCTAGCATATGTATTCTTGTGACAAAAAGGAAGGTTTTGAGAGTCTGTATAATATATTAGTCTGAATTGATATCTGACTTGACAACCCCTTCTGGTGGAAGCTGAACTCTTCTTGCTTCATGTGTCTCACTGTTACATATGGTTGTCTATGTTGGTCAGGTTTTTGGTTCTAAGCTAAGACTGGGCATTTGTCACTGTATTTTTAGTGAAAGAAAATCTGGATCTCTGTGGAGTAGAAGTCTGGGTCTATTAGCACAAAATTCTGCATTTATAACTGTCTTAGAAGTTTGTCTCTACTATTTCCACCAAAATCTGGCAGCAGTAGCAGCTGAGGCAGCATAGTATCACAGCTCTTTAATTTTGTTTTCCTTTCTTTACTCTTCAGCAGTTTTACTGGGTGTATTAGAAGTGCATTGAGAGTTACAAGCTAATTCATTTCCTTGCAGCAGCATCTGCACTGTGAGCAGTTGTATGTTGGTATGTTTTGTCTTAAAATGCAGATCCATAAGTTTGTGTTGGGAAAAAATAATTTCTCTGTTGAGAACCCTTCAGACAGGGTTGTTTGCTTCCAAACAGAAAACTTGTGTCATAAGGGATAAATGTGATTTTTTTTTTTCCTGTAGAAGGCAGCAGTTAGTGTGTTTTTGAGATGCTTGGAAGGCTTGGATTTTGACACACAGCTGCCTTAGTGAAATCAAACACAGAGGTCCTTGATTTGTTATAGCTGTAGATTCTCACTGCCTCTGTTCCTGGGGAATAACTTGGCAGCTTTTCAAAAAGAAGTAATTGCAAGGCTCTTGCTAAAGAAATTATCTCTGAATGTGGAAGCTCTGGACAGTTACTGCCCAATTATTGCTACCCTGTTCTGAAATAACATCACCCCTGTGAGACAAGGAAGTTTCTGAATAATTAACTGGGTCCAAATGGCTTTCAGGCTTGGGTGTGACAGAAGACTGTCCTTGCAGTATAAATTAAAGTATAAGGCACATATACCCAGTTTCACTGAGAGGCTTCCTGAGAGGCTTTTTTCTGTGTACACACAATACTCTGTGACAGTCATGCCCAAAGTTTCATTGCCCATTAAGACAACCTTGACATTATCAGCTAGCAATCCTCTCCTGGTGAATAAATCTGTCTGGACTTAGAATTAGCCCTGAACAGAGTATTTGATAGTAAGGCAGGGGTGTGTATTCCTTTTCTCTGCTCCTTTCTTCATGTTCCTCAGTCAGTAACTCACTGACCCCTGGAAAAGGCTCCTGTAGGAGGGACCACAGGGCCAAAAATTTTCATGTCTGTTGTCAGACAGGTGAGACTTCATAATCAGCAGTACATTCAGTATAAAGACAAAAAGCCTGTTGACTCCAGTTGCATTAAACTCCACAGAAATTAGGATACTGGCATTCTTAACATCTAAAATATTGTTCCTCAAAATCCATGAGCTATCTGTTGAAGGAGTTGAAGACACAGTAATAAGAAGTGAAAGGGTATTATGTAGTTTGGAAAAAGCAAAGCATTATTTACCTTGGTTTTGGTTTGTTTCCCTCCTCTTCCTGCCAGTTCATTTTGTTTCAGATTTGCAATTTGGTTTCCCTGCTACGTGTGCAGCCTATTTTGTATGCTCAGGATGGACCATGATGTTGATTTAATGTTTCTGAAACTCTTTGATGAAGCTGCTCCTAGAGTTACCTGAACTGTTTTTTTTTCATTTTTAGTTGAGACAAATTGGATGTATCCATTGAACTACTAGTGACTGTAAGTCCTTTACAGTGGAAAAAACCTGCAAATTCAGGTTATTTAGACAGAGTAATTCTTTCCTCTTATGATCTGAACATCTAGCTTAAGTAACATAAAATATTCTGGGTTGTCACTCTCCTCTTTAAGAGAAATTGTCGGGAAATTTGTATTTACTATATTTGTACCTGTGATATAATCACAGTGAATCTTTTGAGACTGCATATCTCAGACATTTCTTTTGATTAGGTCATAATTATTGATGTCTTTGAATTTTTAAAAATGGAATGGGCAATAAATTCTTTGCTTCTTTAGTGAGTGGCTGTCATCCATAACAGTTAATTGAGATGCTGTAAGTTAACCTGCACAGCATCACACTTCACAGTCAATTAAAATGGAAGTGGTTGGTTCTGACTTAGGGAATTCAACACTGTAGGCCCTGTCTGTTTAATTCTAGGTTTTTTGTATCCTGGTACTTTCCATAACTGAGGTTGCACTGTCTGAAACCAGATACAATAAGTTTTTTTTATATAATGATGGCAACTTGTTTAATATGGGTCTAGAGACTGGGAAAAAATTTTAGATTTTCCACAAATTGCATAGCTTTATTACAGGTAAAAAGCTAAGTATTATTTTACAGTCTATAGTCTATTTTCTTTATTCTATAAAGAAAAGCAAACATGTATTTGTAGGTGGTTTTAATATTTGTTATGACTTCTAAATAAAAGATTATAAATGTAAGCATGTGTGGTTTGGGAGTGTGCAGATGTTTTCCTTTACTCTTTCTCCCACCAAGTGATGACAGCACAAGGATTTAACCTGGAATTAAGCAAAATTTATGTTGAAAATTAGCTTCTAAGGCAACCTCTGGACTGGGGAAAAGATACACTTTGCTGTAGCATCCTGTAGTCCTGATACCCAGACCTGGAAACCTCAGAGGAGAAATGTGGTGAGTGTCTGGCCAGCATCCCAACACAAAATGCAGAGTGGAAGACAGATGCTAAGAAAAATCTTAAGAGCTAGATGGGATCTAGAGGACCAATCTAATAGTGCATAGCAAAGTAGACCCATCATTGCTCTCTTAGATGTGTGCTCTCAGCATGCTAAAATGCTTTTTTTGACTATTCTGTTCCCTGTCTGCTGAGATTTGATTTTGGCACAGGATGAGGGGAGGATGGGGAGCAGCCGGCCAAGTGAAATAATTAGTAGGGATGTGATGGGAGGGAAGTCCTAGGGAGATTGATATTCAGAGAAAAAGAGGTTGAATTAGAAGATATGCTGAAACTTGAAGTTAAATAGCCCACATCATTCTGTCTCAGGTTTGCATTCAATTAGAGCTGGATTTGTTTGCCTACAAATAGAGCTGGATCTCTGAAACAGGCTTCAAGTCCTGACTGCTTTGGTATTTGCCATTGGAAAGAGTAATGATACGTGTAAGGCACTGGAAGGAGTTACTGAGGAGATAACCCTGAATACTGTGGAGCCTTAAGATGACACATCTTTGCCTTTGAGATTGCAGTGAAAAATACAGAATTAGCTAAAACATTAATATTGCAAGGACTCAAGTATTGTGTGAGGTATGTAAAAAGCTCAGGTAAAATGAAGGAGACTGCAGGTTCTAATACAGTTGCCTTGCTAATCCAAAGTTCATGTAATTACATTGTATACCTGCAGTTGATGTGATTGTAGTGAATAGCTGCTCATTTTTGTTTTCTGGGCCTAAAGCACAGGAGGTCAAATCACAGTTATTGTCATTTGCTTCCACAGTTGCCAATATTGTAACATTGGGTATAATAAATTCTTCGTGATGTTGAGGTTAGGAAAAAAAAAATCTGTTTCAAATTCTATAAACATAGAATTTAGAGCATTAGTAACTGAAACAACTGCAAGTAAAGTGCATGTTTCATTATCCTTGAAAAAAGGAACCAATGTATACTGATATTACTAGAAAGTACAATATGATGAGTTTTGCAAGTGTATTTCTTCATATCTCAAAATCATGTTCAGAAATTGTCTAGTGTGCATGCCTACACCAAAATAGTAATTTGAAGTACTTTATTTCATTTTATTTGTGGTTTCTCATATATATGATGTATTCATATCTTGTTCAGGATTAGCCCTGCAAAGTATAAGAAAAAGCCTTCAATACTTTATTAAAGTAATTTCATTTTTCAATGAAATATTTAAGTTGGCTTTTCCAAAGAAGGAAACATTGTCATTAGCATTAAACTAATGTAATAATACTGCATTATTATTAGCAGTTATTTTAAGCAGATAATCACTTTCTCTTAAATTAGCCTCTGCTGTTACTGTAAGGCCGTTCACCTCTAATGACACCTCACCTTCCTGAAGAACACAGTGGTTAATGGGGGCATTTGATTTGGCTCATATTTCTAAAATGCTTTCATTTTCTTGTCTTCCATGAAATTTAAACTGTTTTAAAAGGTGATATTAGACAAAGCAGCTTTTAAATGTTGGGAATAAAATTCCAAGAATGTTCACCTGGTGTGTTTGATTTCTCTTGAATTAGGTTTGTTTGGTTTGATTGGGGGATGCTTATAGGGGAAAAAGGGTCTGTTTCTAGTACTATCCTTGGTCTGATGGTACTTTAAACTTGCTGGGTCTAGCTGGCTGGATGAGTCAAAATTTCCACATGGCATAATTCCTGGAGCTTGAGCTGGCAGGGAGTCTGCAGGCGGGGTGCTGCTCACAGCCTGGAATATAGGTCAGTATCTCAGCAACCACAGCATTTGCAGGAGACAGGGCTGAAATTATCAAAGGTGCATGTATTTACATGAAGGTTTCTACATTCATTTTTGGAAGGCAGCTTAAGTTATTTCTTTTTAATCTCTTGCTCCTTCTCCTGGTTTTCAGATCAGTAAGGAGATCACATATAGGAGGGTTATTTTCTAGACTAAGTGGGATGATTGGAGTTTGCACCCCAGAGCAGTGTGTGCTGTTTAGTGCTCTGACTTTTTTCCTGTGTGCTGTTTCTAGAGTCAATATTAACAAAGTCCTGTGGAAGATGAAAACAATCTACACTGAAACCGTGAATAGCATTGAAGCTCTGCTACATATTAATAGAGCAGCTCCTATTTATGCAGGAGGGATTTTATACCTGTATTTAGAGTCATGCAGCCTTAGAAAAGGTGTTGCTTTTTGAGGTACATTTTCTTCAGGACGTTTAAAGGAAAAAGCTGGAATGTAGGCTACGGTGTCAGGTATCTTTATTTACTTTTTTGTTTTGTTTGGTTTTTTTTCTCTTTCTAAATCTATATAGTCCTTGTTACTGCTGATCAAGTTCACTGTCTCTCCTTAACCTTTCAGTTTTTAGGGAAGGAAGTTGAAGTAGGGCTTGTATTATTACATTTGGTTAGCTTCAGATCCAGAGTTGGAAATATATGAGCTCTGCAAATCAATCCTTTTCTCTAATGTCTGTGTCTGGAAGTGGAAGTGATGTGTGACTGCAGTATTTCTCTGATGGTGTCACTTCAAACACAGAGTAGTTTGCAACATGCACTGAGTGTTCCTGCTTCTCTCTTTTGAGGGTTCTGTAAAAGTGTTACTGTTCACAGCATTTTGATACCTAATAGTAATTTGCAGAAATTCATTTCCTGAAAAAATAGTTGTGCAGATAAGGATAGTGATTGCCCTGTTAATCTGAAAAAATCTGCAAGCATAATCCCTGTTTTTAAAATAAAAGTAGTATTGTGCCAGGGAAATAGAGCCTCTTGTCCTGTGGGAAATAATTTCTACATGGAAATAGAGAGAGATATTTAAAATTAAATGTGCTAATCACAGGAGTTAACAATGCTGTGACTGGGACCCAGCAACACTGCACATAGCTGGAAGATAAGAGCTGAAGTCACACCTTACTGCAGGTACTGGGAGGCTTTAGACAGGCAGGTTTGAATCCAGAACAGGGCTGGAGCACAAGGATGCAGACCTCCATTTCAGGACTAAACCCTCACCACGAGCAAGGATGTGTTGAAGTAAAATGCTGCAAGAATGAGTGATGACATTGTGTTTAATTGGATTCTCCTGGCAGTCTTATGGATATGATTAATTGCAGAAGCTTTTATGGCTGAAAATGATGTTTGCAGTGCATGTGTACAAGCTGCATTTCCTTCCCAGGAGTTGTTAGTATTTTGACAATCTTTGAATTGAACATTGGATGTAATTTAACTCTGAAAATTTCTTCCTAATGAAAATTTTCTTTGCAGTAAATGTACATGAAAATTTCCCTAATTACATCTCTCCAGAATTTATATTTGGATCCAATATTTTCAGAAATAATGGAATTCTTAATCAGTCTGTCCTTATTTGGAACTGAAAGGAAATTTGTTGAAAAAAAGCAAAGAGGAAAAGAAAGAGTGGATGTCTCACTGATTTTCATGGAAATTGCTAAATTTGCTATGAGCTTTTGATGCTGATTGGGGTGCTTGCTGTTGGAGTTCCCATCTCTCAGTTCCAGAAAGTTGGAGAGTCAGTTCAATAATCAAACCTGTTCTACCCGAGGCCATCCCCAGCAACATCTGGTGCAAAAAACTTCACCAAAGGCTTTCAGTCAGCCTTGTTTGCTCTGCTGACAAACTTACAGATTTCTGAAAAGTGCCTTAAAAATAACAGTTTCTTTTCAATGCCTTTATGATTTGTGACATACTCTGTTCCATGGTCCTACCATGTTTGTCTTTTAAAGCACAACACATCATACCCTTGAAAAAAAGATAACTTTTTGGCATAAATTTCACTGAATATTAGTAATTTACTTGGCTGCTGCTAGGATAGTTGATTCTTATATAATTTTCATTCACCTTTAGTATTAAAGTTATGAAATTTATCATAGGTTCTGTTGGATGTCACCATTTGTTACTTTTTACCTTTTTAGCATAGATCTCCCACAGCAGTGCAAAAGAAACAAGGCAGTTTATCCTGCAGGACAAAGTTATTCTCTTAACAGACAGAGAATACAAGTAACTTACTTAGACTGTGGATGTTACTACTTATATGCTGTTGTAGCCTTTGGGGAAATCATAGCTTATACACTGGGCTGGCAAAAACCTGAAAAGTCTGGAATGGTGCTGCATTGTCTAAGGTGCTTTTTAAGAATGAAACATAAGTTTACAATGGTTTTCATTTTTTCTCCATAGAGCTAGAACTTCTACTATAGCTGAAGAGTATGTTAAGGCTTATAGGTTGATTTTTATAAAGGTGTTCAGACTGGAGATAGTTACACACATGAAGTTGTCAGTGTGCTGATGAAAGGATTTGAATAAAATTAGACATCCAATTTCCCATTTTTTAAGCTATTGGAGGTACTTTTTTTTTAGCCCCATGTACCTCCTCAGGCACTTTTAAATCTGCATGAAGAAATCTGTCAGCACCTTTTTCAGACTCCATGTACATTTGAAAAAATGTGACCCCAACTACAGTGTGTGCTGAGATTGTCTTTTTTGTATGCATGGATCATGGCAATCCCAAAAATATGGGCTGGGTGGAGAATGGATTGAGAACAACCCTGCCTAGAGGGACTTGGAGATGCTGGTGGAGGAGAGGCTGGGCATGACTCAGCTATGAGCACTCAGTCCAGAGAGCCAAACATGTCCTGGGATCATCCAAAACACCTTGGGCAGCAGGGCAGGGAGGGGATTCTCCCCTCTGCTCTGCTCTGGTGAGACCCCACCTGCACTGCTGCATCCAGCTCTGGGATCCTCAACATGGACCTGTTGGAATGAGTCCAGAGGTAGTTATGGAGATAATGAGAGGGCTGGAACTCCTCTCCTATGGAGACAAGCTGAGAGAGTTGGGGTTGGGCAGGAGCTGTGGCTCTGGAGTAACCTTAGAGCACCTTCCAGGGGTGCCTGCAAGAGAGCTGGAGAGGGACTTTATGCAAGGGCATGGAATGATAGGACAAGGAGGAGGGGCTTCACTCTGAAAGAGAGCAGGCTTAGATTAGATGTTAGGTATAAATTCTTCCTTGTGAAGGGGGTGAGACAGGGAAATAGATTTGCTATCTATAGGTGTGGATGCCCCATCCCTGGAAGTGTCCAAGGCTAGGCTGGATGGGGTTTGAGCAACCAGGACTTGTGCACAGTGTCCCTGCCCATGGCAGGTGGGTAGGAATGAGGTATTTTTCACATGCCTTTTGACTCAAACAACTCTATGATTCTATGAAATATAAGTGAGAACATTAAATTGGAGGGCCCACTGCTCTTCTCCAGCTTCCAATAGCCCTAGTTTTAATATCTGAGTAGTGCTGCTTTAAATATCTCCCTTTCCTTTGATGCTTATGCATAATTTATTTAAATAATCATACCTCCTTTAAGCTGTTCTGTTCTGATGCTAAATAAATTTCAACTATTGCAGTTTTCTTACCTAAATTTCATTCTCTATTCTTACCAGCATCCTTCATCCTGTTTTTTTTATTGTGCATGGCAAGTGTTCACAGTATTGCTGATAAACAGAAAAAAACTTTCCTGTTGTATCTGAAAAGCATAATTGTATTTTTTTTCAAAGTTGTTGATTCCTGATACTAAGCCTGCTTATTCCTGATATGCTTAATTCTTTCTGCCACTGTGTTTTCTGAACTGACATGCTTCCAGCACATAGAGGAAGTGCTGGTTGTTACTATTGAATGCATTGCCTTGTACTTAATACATTTATATTTCTGTTACTGATATCTTCCATGTGTAATTCCTTCTGTAGCCCATTGCAGTTTTACTTGTTACAGATTGTGCCTTTTAAATTTCATTATAAAGCTTCTACAACTTTTGCTCTAGCGTTGAGTGAAAACCTGAAATGAAATTATCCCTGCCACTGAATCTCAAGGAAATCTCCTTACTGTTTCAGCTCTACATTTCCTGATTAGCCAGTCTGTTAATCTCTCTAATTCCTTTCCAACTCAGTAATAATTTTTGAAAAGGCGCTATATCAAATGCCTTGTTGAAGTTCAGAAGATAAGAGCTGCTGCATTTCCTTTGTCTAGACAAGCACTTATCTTCTGGAAGGAAAATAAATTAGTCTGCTTGATCTCCTCTTAATGAACACATGTATTTTTCTAAGAAGAATATATAGTGTGTGTATGTTTATATATTGTGACAATCATCAGAAATAGTCACCCAGTCAGTGAATGCAAAATCATGACTAAGTCTTAAATTACTGGCAATGTCTAGAGTAACATGCAGCTTATAGTGAGATACCAGCTAGATCATACACAGTCCCTGTCATGCTATAACATGGAGATGTTAAACTATAAAGGGCACAAAATACTCTGAACTGATGGGATTTGAGGAAAAGGAAGATCCAGAAGTGCATTAACAGCAGTCTGAATCGTAACTGGTGGAATTCTGGAGTGGTGAGTGTTTATTGTTTTTATTTCTTTAGCATATTTGAGGGGCTTGATATCTGTGGAATCTTTTTGACATGTGAAGGTTTGTTTTTAGTCTTCAGAGTCTAATATGCAGGGTTAATTCTGGAGTTTCTATTTTATATTGATTGATTTATATTCCTAAATACTTTCCATATCACTCACTGTTTTGGTTTTTGTTTTACACTGGGATAATACCTACCATAGTTTATTTGCAAAGTGTTTCTGACTGCAACTTTAAATCTATTTGGATCTCAGCCTGTTGGTGTGTAGGTGAGGTGAGTTTAACAAAACCAAAACATGCTGCTACATGTCACTGTGGATCTGTCTTAGCTTTTTCCTCTTCTCAGTTGTAGATTTTTAGTCAGCTCTAGTGAGCTAGAATAACATGTCAGAAGTAGTGCAGATTGCTTTGAAACAAGATTGCCTTCATTGTTGGAAGTCAAGTGATAGATCTCCTTTAGACAGTCTTAAGTTGTTGTACTGAAATAATACAACTATTAAGATTACACTTGGTTCATCTACATTTGAGATACTTCTAGCATGAGCATTTTAAACTTTCATGACAAAAACTTTTTAATAAGCTCAGAAAGTACCTTGGTATCTGCAGAAAAATACATTTTATGGGGTCTTAAATGCATAATTTTTTTTGTCTTTAGCAAGTAATTGTTTTTCATGGAGAAAATATGTGTTACAAGCTTTAGGTAAATATCTGGTGTGAAGAATTTCTCATTTGGAGTTTTGGAGTTCTCAAAAGATAGATTCTGCTCTTGTATTTAAAAGGCAAGAATGGGTCAATTTTATTCAGAGGAAAACTCAGCTGCTTAGAAAGCAGACTCCTGAATTTTCAACACAGTTCAAGAAAATGTCTTCCCTTTTGCCTTGTTAGTGAGAGAATCTTTTCCATGGAAGAAGCAGCACTGAAGTAACAAAACTCTTGCCATGGGATTGAAAGCACAGACCAACAATTAATTGTAATAATTTATATTATGATTTAACATTGTTCACCTAATCTGAACTAGATGTACTAGATATTGCAATATAACCAAATTCAGTTCTCCACCTCTATTCCCCCCCCCCATTCTGTTAAGCCATTTTAAGCTATGTAAATACCACTTTTTCTGTGTTAAAGTAAAAATTTGCCATTTGGTTTAATTTCAAAGGAGCATTATGTTTTTCTCCCTAGATAATCCTTTATAGACCCAAAGCCCCTGGTTTTGCAGTAGTGTTACTTCTGTGACCTGGGTTTGCTTTTAATTCACATTTTTGCAGCTAGGAGCAGCCCTTAATTGTTTTAAACTGTATCTGGTTTGCAAAAAGCATGAAACATTTATATTCATGTTTGTAAAACATCTGTTTAACTGTGCATTTTTCATTGCACTTATTGACTGTTTCCCCATTAAGAATAATTTTTTGGTTCAAATTGTTTTTTCCTTACAAAGTGGCTGCCATACAGCATCTGTCTGGATCCATTTCCCCAGGAGCTATCTTGGTGAAAGGGCTATTCAGATTAACTATTTCACAGTTAATTAAAATGACACCATCATTTTGTCCTTTTTCTTATGGTCTAGAAATTCTGAAGTTTTGACATTAATTTCTTGTCTCCTTTTAAGCCTATTCCTTTCTTTTGCTGACTTTGAAGATGATAGCCAATAATCTTAGACACTGGTAGGGCAGAAATTACTGATGTTCCCAGAATGGAAACCATTGCAGGAATCCTGTGTTACCTTAGCAATAAAGTGCAATTGCAGATTCAGTGATGGAAATATTATTACAATGTTTGTATTGACTTAGGGGATGCTCAGTTTAGTTCTGGGACGCCAAAACATTATTATAAAAGTAACCCCAAAAAGAAACTTGTTAATGCAAGAAAATAAGACATTTTTCACTCTTTAGATGTTGACATGATGTTTCCTGCTTCTTTTACTGCAGAACAGAAATAAAGTGTACAGTGCAAAATTTTCATTGACATCAATTGCCTGCTTTTAAATCCCAAAGTTCTGAACTGGAAGTGACAAATATTTTATCTTGCTTGAAAACATTGCCACTGTACAACAGGAATGAGAAAGATTTCAAAAAGTGATGTAGAAAATCATCGTTTACTTTGTGCATCCTATACCAACAGTTTTTTTTTCAAAATAACTTTAAATTTGTCATTAAAAACCCATCCTTTAAGTACTGGTCAAGTAGTAAAACTAGTTATGTAGCTGTGACTAGTTTTACTGTATTCAGATGATCTGAAGTAAATCCTCTGAAGAGATAAATCACTGGAGCAGGATGCTGGATGAGAAGTCCCTGAATAGCCTGGCTGTTCATGGAGCTCTGCCCAGCTGGATTGTGTGGCTGGCACACATGGCTTTTTGGGATGGTTTCAACTAGGTCTTGGACTCTGAATAGATATTAACACAGTGCAGTGGTTAGAACAGATAAATGTGATCTTTAGGGGGATACCCCCCAGCTGTGAAGGGAGGAAGGAAGCTGAGTAATTCTGTGTGGAATGGGAGGCAAAAAACTATGTTTTTAATTTTTGCCCCAGGCTTACTGTGTTATCACAGGCAAGTCACAAATATTTAATTTCTATTCTGCAGAGGATTTTTTCTTTTCCAAAATTACCTCCAGTGCATGAGGTTAAATATATTTGGAGACATTGCTAGGAGCAGTGAGCCAGGTAACTAAGCAAGCACCACTGTAGTGGCTGGGTAAAGGGGAGCTTCTGTCTCAAAGTGATGGAAACACCTAAGTATTTTATAGAGAAATGCCTGGGATATTATAGAGTTAACTTTCTCTTTTAACAGAAGACAATGTAAAAAATGCCAGGCTCCTTCCATCCCTGTACCCTTTTTTATTTTCTAGCAATATTTGGATGCAAGGAAGCTCTCATTCCTAATAAAATTCTGCCTCTTTTCTTATCACTAGATTTAGATAGAGGAATCCTGAGAAGCTTAGAACTGCTTGGAGTCTTTAATACACTACTCTTTGTCTCGTTTGGCTGTCACCACATGCTGTTGCATGGTGTTTGGGATGTCCCAAAAGTTTCAGTTCTTTGCTCTTGGTTAAAGGCTACCCCAGCTTTTAGACACTACTCATAGCTACTCTGATATTAGACATCTGCATTCTAACTAAGTGGAAAAAGAAAGTTTCTTCCTTGGGATGTCAGAGGGCTGCCAGTGGCATTAGAATTTATTTTTCATCCTGATGCAACAACATATTTGCACTTGGTCAGACATAATTTTTTCACCTCTTCCCAAAACCAGTGTGCATTCCACTGCCAAAGGCACTTTCTGATTCCAATGAGGTGTTCTGTAGCAGCACTGTTCATGCCCCTTGTGAAAGTATCTCTCATGGAGAAGAATGGTTTTAGTTTGCTTCAGCTAAATTTCTCATAAGTAATTTGTGCTATCTCTGGAGGTGTTGGGCTGTGTGAGAAGGCAAGGTTACTAATTTTGCCCCAAACTCTTTTGTGTGCAGAGTTTTGACCAGAATGGAGCCAAGAGAGCCATAATTTAAAGCAGTTTCTCACTTTAATGGGTTTCTTTTTTTTCTTTTTTTTTTTTTTTCCTCAAAGGTATATAAGTACACAGCAATAAAGGCAGAAGAAGCAGACTCTTTTTTTTTAATGCTTTTGTAGCTAGAGTTCATCTGTCTGCCTGAAATGAACTAGGATCCAAAGCTGCTTTGCCACAGCTTCTTGGTTTATTAACCCTTTTTTGCAGGAACAGATATACTGGGGTTTGAGTTCCATGGAATATTACCGTGTGTGATGAACAGGATCGTGATTTGAGCTGGCATTTCATTTAGTTACCTAACTGAGCTACCTTTAATTTAAATGTTACTGTGTGTAACCTTCACTGAAATATTTTCTGTTGTCCTACTTTGCCAGTCAGCCTCTAGGGGCTTCACCTTGATTATTTACTGCAGCTTATTTTCACTTATTTTGAATGTGGTGTTGCTCATTTTATTATGCTAACAAGTGGAGATTTTTTAAATTTTTTTTTTTTTTTTTTTTTTTTTTTTGAAATATGGGTGTCAGGCTCTCCTGATCTGTTGTACAGGAATTACTGAAATTTGCAGGAGCACAAAGCCATTTGTAAATAAATTTCTTTCATACATGGAGAGAATAGATCTTATTCTCTGGAAGTAAAGGACATGAAAGTAAAGACTAAATTACAGAACAATCACTAAGTGCAGTCTGGTGTATGTGTCTCTTCATGGAAAGTGACATATATTAAGCACAGAAAATATTTGTACAAGAAAGAATTTCTGTGGAATCCTATTAAAAGTGCTGGTATATAACACCCAGGAATATGCTTGCCAATGTTATGGTTAGTATTAAAAGGAAGTCAAAAGATATATATGTGAACTTTGATAATTTTGAATTTGAAACTTTGCAGATTGAGTTTGTAAAGGCCTTAATATAAAAAAAAAGCTGTGAACGTGGGAGTGTTAAAAAGCAGAGATGACTTTCCTTTGTGACGTGAACTTGGTGACCAATGAACTGGCTGCTCCAAGTCAAGCACAGAGCCTAGTTTGGTCTCTGGTTGCTAAAAAAAGAAAAAGATATATTCAGAAAAGAGTAGAGGATTTTTCTGGGTTCAGTGTAACCATGCTGACTCCTAGTGTCTTGAGCAAGTGCATGTGCTGTACTGGCCCCGTGCCACAGGGCAGCCTTTATCTGTGCCCTGCAGGCACGAGGAATTATTTTGTCTGATGATTCATGGGTTGCCAGAATAGGATTTATGAAGAATGTATTCGAACTGTTTGTTATCAGCATTGGATGTGGGAAATTTAGGGGAGAAAAAAGCAAGAGGAAAAAAATACTGCTGGTAATACAATTGAACTGCGTAACTGGAAGTGGCTTTTGTTGCTACTTTTCTATATGAAGGCAGGGCTGGAAGCAAACTGAGCCTCTGCTCAGGAAGTTTGGTTTTCTTAAATGATGTTCACTAGGCTTATCTTTACAGATGAATTTGCAAGGCAAAATGGCAGTCAGCCTGCCGATTTTCTTTCTTGGAAAGTTGAGTTTGCTGAGACGACACTGTGCTTATGTCTTTGGTGAAATGGAACAAGAACAGTAGCTCTGCCCTTGAGAGATCTTTAGCATCTGCAACACAGTAGATGAACAAAAGGTTAAAACATGAATAATTCTCTGTCATTTCAAAGACCATTTTTTAGCAGGGAAAAAAATAATCTTCCAGACATCACTTTTTGAATTTTTTTTTGTTGTTTGTTTGTTTGGTTGTTGTGTTTTTGTTCTTGCTTTCCTGAAGTTTATTTTTTTATTGTGGATGGTAGCTGTAGTACTGGCAGGCACTTCTGTAGGCACTTGTCAAGTGAAGTGCATGTTTATAAAATAATCTTCAATCCACGTAGAGGGATTAATAGGAAGTTTTTAGCCACTAATGATCTAATGATACTTATCATGATGCTGACACTTCCAGCTGCTGCTTCTTGACATCACCTTTGTAAGAACTAAATTTATCTGAATATATGTTATAGATAACTGGAATTTTTCAGTAGAAACTGAAGTTAGAAGTAAAATAGGTTCTGTCATTTGGAAAAACTTGGAAGAGACATGTACCAAAAAGTATTCCTTCAGCAGCAGTGTGCCTTTTCCTAAGGCTTCTACCAGCTGTGTTCACAAATAAAATTTCAAAAGGGGAAATGGTATTTTTTTTTCAATGAAGGCATTTCTTTGCATAAGTTTCCCTTTTATGCCTATAATATAAAAAAGGGTAATGTATTTAACTTTTGTTTAATACACCAGTGGTAAAACTTCATAATGACTTATATGAAAAGGAAACTTCTGCAGTGAACTTCTTTATTAAATTCTTGGTAGTGAAGAATGGAAAAGAGTAGAAGTTTGGCATACCAGCAAAGAAAACTTTCTGTTCATAAGAGTCCAGAAATCCTGAAAAAATGCTTATGATGTGGGATCCATATTAGTGCTGTGAAGATTGAAGTGTTAAATCCCAGCTTCCCTCAGCAGGGCCTTGCACATCTCTGCATTCAGCTCATTGTTAGGGAGCAAAAATCATTCTCCCTTCCAGGAGAAAAAGACCTGAAGACACAAATGCATGTCAGTTGCATGACTTTTGAAGAAAAGAAGGGTCTGGATGCTTTCTGAGTATTGTGGAGTCTGATTTCTCTCTGACAGAGGCTGAAAATACCATTCTCTGTGTCTTGATGTGAGTGATGGTGAGGAATTTAGGGAAGTGCTGCTTCAGAAATGAGATGTTTCACTGTGGCAGCATAGGAAGGAGTTGCTATGTGCTAAGGACAAAGATGCTAGGTAGGATAATAAATTAAAGTTGAATTACATTGTGGTGGGGGAAACAAAAATTACCATGACAGAAATGAAAGGACATGGGGAGCAGAGAACTGATGTCTGGGCAATAAATATGGACTCCAGCATTTTAGGTCCTCCATTCTGGAGGACAAAGGTATTTAGTTTTATGTTGATATGGATGGCTTTTATGAGATGGATGTAGACCAGAAAAGAACTCAGAGAAGTGTCTAGATTCTGAGCTTGCTATTTCACACAATTGACCTTCCTGCAGAGGTCTGCAGTTCTGTAACTGGTGTTTGCAGAACATCCTTCATTGGTTGCATTCAAGGGCTCTCAGTTTCTTTTTGCATATACAAGGGAAAAGTGAAGTATCATTAACTCAGAAAAACTTCAGGAATTCTTGGGATTTTGGGGGACCTTCACATGCCCTGAAACTGTTTTTCAATTGTGGATTGCTCAGAGGTTTGTGGACCAGTTATGGTGTAGAGAGTGGTACATGAATCACTGCCTTTCTGTGCCATCAGCTCTGTGTGCAAGGAGGAGAAGCTTAAGCTGCAGTCTTTAAATCAGACCTGTCATGCACACTTTGTTAATCCTAACATTATCTTGAGCTGAAGCCTCACATGAAATTTGGGTCAGTGCTGGGTCTTCCTTTTAAAAGAATGCTCAGCTATTATTTTTGAATGTGTACTATCAAGTCCAAGCAGGTTTTAGTTTTTGCAGGTAGTGATTACTGAAGATCATTAAGGTTAGTTTTATTCCACTCTTATCTTTTCAAAAAGAAAATATATGGACTTCAATAAAGAGTATTTTATTAATGTCTCTCTGATGGTGTCTGTGCTGACAACTTTGGAATTAAGGTACTTGCAACAGTATTAAATTGGGTATTATTTCTAGATCTTTAGTGCTTAAAACTGAGCAGAATGACTTAATGAAATCAGACTGCAACAAAAAGAAATTAATGTTTTAGGCCATGTGTACTGAAGGTGTATAAATAAACAATATGTATACTTTGGTTTAACTGCTCATTTTCATTCTTGTACATCTGAATAAAGATGGTTTTTAATGGTGCTAACATTTATGTGCAAATAGAAGAAATTGTAGCAAATTCTAGCAAGTATGTATGGAAATACTTATTTTGGTTTTACTTATTTTTTTGTTCTCTTCTAATTTAAATTATTAACCTATTTTTCCATTTTTTCCATTTGGTAGTCAAAATATTGCAAAACATTTTGACCCTTTGTATTATTTCTTTTGTGAAATGAAATAGAAATTACAAAATTAATTTTAGCCAACTTTATGGGAGTTTTTAAGATGGGGGAAAGTCTCAATATTAATTTTGAACAAATTCTGATGAAGTACCAGTACCATACAAAATAATCACCAAGTTGGGGAATAGGTGTGAGGATGGGATTTTTCTGTCTTCAGAAAGATTTAATAAACTTTTATATAGGGTGTTTCAGGTTATGTGTGTAGGTGGTGTTTGTGGGTGGGTTTGGGTTGTGCTTTTGGAGTTTTATTTTTGGGGTTTGATTCTGAATCAACTCGTACAATTCAGCTGCTGGATGTGGCATTTTTAACATTGGAAATTGAATGGATTTTATTAGAAAACTGGGGACATGATCCTTGAAATTCATGCTAAATTAGTTCATATCTTGAAATGTTTCCTAGAATTAGATAAAAATGTATGCCTTTTTATCCAATGGAGTTTCGTCTTGCTTCTGATTTTTGTCAGAAGGACCCATCTGCAAGATGGTTGATTTTGGAGAACTATTTTTGGAGGTCTTTTCCAACATTGATGATTCTATAATTCCACCATAACACTGGATGCAATGTGGGTCTGTAATAATTTGTAGAGAATTTATGGTGTGAGTTGGATGGTGTTCTATGAATACAACATTATTTCACATATAAGCTCTTCTTTGTTGCATATATCTTTTTCCCTTTTAGATATGAGTTGTGGAAGGGGAAGCCTCTAAACATTAATTTTCTAGAACTACCATTATCCTGTCAGCACATAGGATGCTGTGCAATTCAGGGTACTATATCACCACCTGTCCTCCATCTGAAGAGATTTCCATATTTTCACATGTAAAGCTACCATTCATCTCATTCATCATGTATTAAAATGCTTTTCTTTTACAAATAATTATTCCCTTTGTCAGGGAAGGAGGTTCTATTGAGTGTGAAAGGAGTGAGGCTGCTCTGTAGTTGGATGAATTATGATACCTGTAACTCATGGCATACAGCCTTATGATACATAAGGCTACCAACACATTTTTGGAAGCATAGACTATGTGGTTTATTAAGCAGATAGAATCTCTTACTGGGTTTCAGAAGTTCCTCTTCAAGACTCTTCACTATCTGTAGCGACCCATTTAAAGTTATGTAAATTTAGATTCATCTGTGCAAGATGTATCTGTTTCTTTGACTTTGCTTAGACAGAAATCAATTCTGTCATCTAATTTAGATGACATAAAATCCTTGCTGTGGAAATGTGCATGTGCTTTTTTCATTGTCTTGTCATAGGTTCACTTTCTAGTGAATTTCTAGTATAAATTTTGATATTTGAGAAAACTTTTAGTGATTTAAAATGCTGCTACCTTCCAGAAGTGAATTTATCTAGACCTAGTTTCAAATCAAAAAGAATGCAATGCACTTCTCTAAGCCAAACGTGCTTTTAATGAGTGGGCTGGTTTTAGGCAAGGCTGTTTACTGACAGAATATTTTTTAAAAGTGTAGTTTGTTCAGTAGCATTGAAACACAGGCCTATTTAAAATCTCATGTTCCCATTCCTGGTGTCAATTTGCACATATCCTGAGAAATGATGCTGACTTGAAATCTCTGCACCCCACAATATTTCGTGTCACTTGCTGAGAAAGTAAACGGTGACTCAGCAAGCACTGACATCTCAGCAGAGCACTGCTGGGAGCAACAAGCCATGTGGGAGTGAAAAATTATCCTGAGCATCGTAAGTGGGGGAAAAAAAAGTAAAATATGAAGTGGGAAATGCTGTTACTGGAGTTTGTGCCATAACTTTTCTGTCAACTGGTTGTGGCTCATTCGTTTAATCAGGGATACAGTGCAGATGGCTTGGCTTTGAACATCAGGGAATGCCACAGAGAGAGGTCTGTAGGAGAACTTAGCCTTTTGTTAGATAAGCAAATATGATAGAGCAAACAGAAATTTTCAGGAGCACAAGTTTTCTTGAGTTCTTGGAAGAACCATGGGCCGAGAAAATTGTCCGTTTCCATCTTACATCAGCTTGTCTAATAACAGATCCTATCTTTCCCAGAAAACATTATCTGAATTTCCAGATAAGAAGATGCAACATAAAAGGAAGAAAGAATCTGTAAGTCATTTCTAGAAGTAGAAGTGTGGTGGCCAAATTTCAGACCTAAACAGCTTTGCTAACTATATTGCTCCTAATGGATCTTTTTATTTGCATAAAAAGCATTACTGAAACAGTTCCCCAAAAAAGGTCACTTTTCAGGTTCAGAAAAAAAGTCTAATTTTTTTTCCTAAGTATTGAAAATATTTAAATGTATTTGGGGCTTATTCTGAGCCTTAGAATCTCTCTGCATCCTCAGAATATTAATTCTGAAAGAAGCAAAATGATTGCCTAAAAACATATACCTAATATCTTTATTCACACCTTGTGCTTCATAAGAATCAGAATTTAATTACTTTGCTCAGGCAGCTGTGACTATCAACTTTGCTGAGCCTACTTATCAGTCTGAAACTAGGGTGCTCATAACTTACTTGGTTTTAAGTAACATCTCTGCAAGAGCTTGATCATGCTTATTGAAAAGGATTACCATGTCTTGCAGATTGCAGTTATGCTTTAGAAAAAGTTAAAATTGACATTGTAGAGAGGGAAAAGGGTTTATCTTTATGTGGCAATTAAGTACAGTGACACATACTCAGGTGAGAAAAACAGTCTTCCTGTGAAATGGTTTTGAGAGCAAAATCATGTGTGGTTAATGGGGAAGTGACTATGAATACAGCATCACTGATAGAAAAATGAATGTTCTTCATATAAACCTGTCTCTCTTACAGGAGAGAAAGAACAGTGTGAAATCTGCTATTTACCTTCTCTTGTAGGTTCAAAGTTGTGTCTAGGTTGCTGCACAGTAAAATAGCCTCACAGAAATACCTGTTTCCAGTGATGCCTCCTTCCTTTAAAGCAGAAACTAATTTAGATTGTCAGAGAGATGACACATTTCTCTTGAAACTTCTTCAGAAGCCAGCAGTGAATTTATTTGATAAATAACTAAATAAAACCCCTTTCAGTTTCTCATCTCACAAGACAGGGAGGTTGTGCAGAGGTCAGAGCTCTATCAAAGACTGTTTAAAAATGGCTGATCAGGAGGTTATTTGTTTTAGCATTTGTGTACTTAAGAATTTAATTCTTGCTATGCAGATTTAACTGTTTTAATCCATGAAAAAAATTTTCAAATAAAAAAATAGATTTGGACATTTTTTCTTTGTACATATCTTTGGAAATATTTATATTTGGATAGTAGGGAATGTTTATTTTCCCAGGATCTTCTGGAGGTTCTTCTGAGAAAATTCCTTGCTCCCCTCAAGCCTGGATTGTTAGAAATGCAGATGAAGCACATGGGAGCCCTGGACACAACAGTAATTCTCACGAGAGTACTGTGATTCCATGGGTTGGAAGAGCCATTATCTATGAAAGTGCAGCTGTAATCTTGCTAAAACAGACTTTTATGAATGGATACATCTATGAAGGCAAAGAAAACAGAGCTCATAGGAAGCCCCAAACATTTATCTACTCACTCTCATCTGTCTAAAATATATTTATGCTTCCTACCACAGTAACTCCAATGAGCAATTTTACTTCTAGCTCCCCAAAAGAGAAGTGAATTCCTATCTATTAGGTAATACTACCACCAGACCTTAACTATTGTTTAAACATTATTTCAAACTGTCAGAAAAACACAAGAAAAGTCCTTATTGATGAATATTATTTTCTTTGCTTTTGTGGATATTTATGGATATATTTCCCTTAGTTCTCCTAAAAAAAAAAAAGAAGGAGTTGCCAGCTGATACAACTCTTTACCCATGGAATTGCTTCAAGGAAGTCAGGAATAATAAAATAGGGTGAAATACAGTAGTCTCTCAGTACATGACCAAGTGTTTTTTTGGTGAACAAAGACTTAATAAGAAACAAATTGTGTGAAGGAAAACACAGGTAAATTAGTTGCTCAATGTGTAGCTGAGCAGTGGATCTAATGCAGCAGAGACAGGGAAAAGTAGTGATTCCCAGATGAACCCAGGGAACTCTGTTCCATACACACAGGTCAGGCCTTTTCTGGAAAGCTGTCAGGAACTGGATCATTTGTGTTTAAGAAAAATGAATGGGGCTGGAGCAGATGATGTGATTTGGGGAATGGAGAGCTTATTGTATGTCAGTGTATTGGAAAAGCTTGGCTTATTATCCTAACAAAATGAAGTATGAGAGGGCATATGATTCCTTTCTTATTAATACATCAGGAGACCAGTATGAGGAACAGAAAATAATTACTTAGCTAAAAGACCATGTTGGTGGAAGAGCAAATGAGTATAAACTCGCCATGAATAATGATGGGCTGTAAATTAGAACATGATTCTGAACTATTATTGCAATCATTTTTTTGAATGACCTTCCAGTCAGAGGGAGGGAGAGGAAATTCTAATAACTTCAAGGTGCAGTTAAAAACTGAGTGTGGAGGGGGGTTTATTATGTGGTGTCTGTGACAGTAAAATGGTAAAAAAAATTATCTGAAAGCATTTTACAACCCTGTGTTGCTAATAGGTTTTTTTTTTTTAAATTGAAAATACCAGACTCTTGGTTAGTTTTCATACTCCTGTGATGGATTTTGAGTGGAGTGGGTTTAGTCAGGAAATGTATTCTCCAGCCATATTCTTTCATATGCAGCTTTCCCTACTTTTCTCAATGTCTCACAGATGTTCACATTGCTGATGGGTGGCTCTGCTTGTAGACCTGGCACAGACTGTAGGGAATCAGTGTGAGTCCTTTTAAGTCTTCACAAAAGCTCTTCCTGCTGATGCTACTGCTGTAGCTGCCTGTAGCAGTAGCTGCAGGGAAAACCCCCTGCTGGAATTCCCTGTGGGAGACACCCAGTGGGAAATGAAGAAGGTTGAGAGTGACTGGCTGAGCTTAATTGCTCTAAAATGTTCACTTTAGAATCTAAAAATTTATGTTAAAAAGCTGCCATAAAATGTGGAGTGGGGGATAAAATCTTCAGTTTTTTGGGGGTGATCTTGAAAGCAATGGTTTTCTTCTATGAGAGCTGATATTTGGTTAGTTCAGTACCTCACATAAAAAAAAAAAACTCCTTCAAAATATTGTACTTAAGGCTGGCAATGCACTCAGGTGTTGGCACAGGGGTAATAGCAACTTCTCAAGGGAACTTTGGAGGTTTATGTACTGGGGATGTAACTGCTCCAACAAGTTAAATTCTGAGTTTTTCATTTCAGCTTCTCCCATGAGAAGACAGGGAGGGATATTTTGTGGGGAGTTTTGGAACTTCCGAACTTGTTTAAGGCAGCAGGACCTTTTTTAATGTTTAATACATGAATAACCTCTTGTCACTTGAGTAGATGCTGCAATCTGTTGAGGAATTGGGAGTTGAGGAATTTGGAGATACCTTTAAAAGATGCTAATATAAATAATGTTTTTTGTAAGTGGTGGAAATGGCACCATGTTTAATTTATAATAAGATTTTTTAATGCAACTTTATGGTAATAGAAGCAAATTATGAAAGGCAGACTTCAGCCTACTCAAGTCTGTTTATTCAGTAAAGCAAAAAAACCACGGGATTTCAATTTATTTTGTCTGATATTGAGAGTCAAAGTTCAAAATTTGCTGAAATTTTGAGGCAGAAGATCATGTTTTGGAGATTTTATGATGCCATTGGGCTCATTTGATCAGTCCAGTAATACTTGCCTTAATTCATGTTGTCTGCCATACACTCAAGCGAAACTGAGTTGACCTGGGTGATCATTAGAGAGCTTTATGAGCTTTTTACCACCCTTGGCTTGTATCCTCTCAAGTTTCCCCTGAAATGAGTGGTTAGAGTACAAATTCTTTCCTTGACTTTTCTAGCATGGCTTTTTTTGTGCAGGTTCTCTGATATTCATATGGGAATGAGATTTTTTTTTTTTCCTCTTCCTACCCAGCTGCCTCAGGCACTGTGAGCAGTGCTGAAATCTTGCATTCTAGGAAGGCATTTTCCCCTGAAATTCCTGCTTGAGCACGTGGGTTAGTCTGCTCCTTCAGGGGGGAGCAAGATGCTCAGACAGACTGACTGAGAGATTGCCAGATAGTCATGTTTTGCTGAAGCAGTGTGCACAGCTGGGTGCGTGGGGAGTAGGGTGGAAAAGCGTGATAATACCCCCTTACATATATATTCCTGTGTCCTATTATCTTCATCCTTCTGGAGTGAGTATTCTTTGGGATATAATTTGTCAGAACATCTGGATTTCTTTGGCTGCTGTTAGTTGCTGCCTTTTTTAGATTGTGGAGTCTGTCTCAGGGATTTTTGGATATTGGCACTGCAATAACCAGCCTGAGGTATTTGGATTTGAGCAAGTAACATGTCCCCGTTGGCTGGCCCATGTAAATGAAGACCCAAAAGAGTTTAGGGATGCTTCATCTGTAGTTTGCTTACAGAAGCCAGAATTTGCCTTCTGTGAGTTTTATTTCACAGTGGAAGAAAGCAGGGAAGACGAGACATCACAGGCACTTTGAAGGGGATTTTCACTCTTCAAATTTTGCAGATTTTTCCTAGTATAAAACAGACTTTAAAGGAGTCATTCCTGGAAATTATGATGGGGAGAAAGCAGGACCTACTGGCTGATTGTAACAGCTGCAGACTTAAATGCATTTTCATATTATATTTTATTAAGATTCTAACTGACAAATGCCTAGACTATTCAGAACCTATTAAAACTTTAGAAGGCTACTTCACATCATTGAGCTTTGTTTTAAAAAAAAGCCTGGAAGATGAAGGAAGAAGCCTGCAGCTCATTAGCTTGCTACAAGTGGTCATTGATTGCAAAACTTCAACCACTTAAAGAAGCCTAACAGACTGACTGATAAACAGCAATGTGCTGCTGTCTTGTCAGCATCACTGGCATCATCACTGCGGGGGACTGGGGTGGGTGAATGTGTCCCTTCCCTGCCATGGTTGCATATTTTGCAGCTGTGTTTGAGCCCCTGCAATGCCTCAACCATTTTCTGTAGGTGTTCCTTCATGGATGCCAAGGTTGTGTTTTACTGGGAGCTGTTCGGGAGGAGAGTGATGATGAGCTCATCATGCATCACAGGAAGATTATCTGGGTGTAGCAGTGCACAGCTTTTTCACCTCCCCAAAAAGCAATGTTCTCCAGCAACTGCTACTGGAAGAGTATCTGTACCCCAAGTGTCAATAAAGAGCAAATTAATTATGAGTAACAGAACATCTATTTTTCATGATGCTAAGACTCAAATGCTGATTATCTCTAATTTATAGAGGCCATTTTTCCTTGTCAGTTTTAATCTGTTGCATAACCTCACATTCAACAGATGTAGAAAATGTAGAAAAAAAAGCTGTTTCAAACTGGTTTAAAAAAATGAATCCAGTGCTCATGCTGTGTGCTATATAAGAAGGTAAATAAATCCATCCTTCCTTTCCTTCCTTTCCTTCCTTTCCTTCCTTTCCTTCCTTTCCTTCCTTTCCTTCCTTTCCTTCCTTTCCTTCCTTTCCTTCCTTTCCTTCCTTTCCTTTCCTTTCCTTCCTTTCCTTCCTTTCCTTCCTTTCCTTCCTTTCCTTCCTTTCCTTCCTTTCCTTCCCTTTCCTTCCTTTCCTTCCTTTCCTTCCTTTCCTTCCTTTCCTTCCTTTCCTTCCTTTCCTTCCTTTCCTTCCTTTCCTTCCTTTCCTTCCTTTCCTTCCTTTCCTTCCTTTCCTTCCTTTCCTTCCTTTCCTTCCTTTCCTTCCTTTCCTTCCTTTCCTTCCTTTCCTTCCTTTCCTTCCCTTCCTTCCCTTCCTTCCCTTCCTTCCCTTCCTTCCCTTCCTTCCTTTCCTTCCCTTCCTTCCTTCCTTCCTTTCCTTCCTTCCTTCCTTCCTTCCCTTCCTTTCCTTCCTTCCTTTCCTTCCTTTCCTTCCTTTCCTTCCTTTCCTTCCTTCCTTTCCTTTCCTTCCTTCCCTTCCTTTCCTTCCCTTCCTTCCTTTCCTTCCTTTCCTTCCTTTCCTTCCTTTCCTTCCTTTCCTTCCTTTCCTTCCTTCCTTCCCTTCCTTCCTTTCCTTCCCTCTCTAAAACATATTAAAGATTTAGACTTATGTGGCTGGATTTCACAGATTTTTCTTATTTTCAATAACTACAAGAGATAAATCAATCTTAGGACTTTGCCTTCAAGGGTTATTTATTTACTATAGGAAGGAAATAACTGTGGAAGAGAATAGCCTTAAATATGGGGAGGTGGTTAAAAGGTTGTTTTTTTGTTTTTGGGTTTTTTTACAGTGTACAAAGAACAAGCTGTGTGTGTGCTCTTAATGCTTCATGGGTGAAAGATAACTAAGAGGAGCTGCCTTTTTTTCCTCCTTGCACATCTTAGTTGTTTGCAGGTAATCTGCAGACCAATGCCAGCAGCTGAAGCTCTGGTCCATGCTGAGCTGGCCCTGTTCCCACTGTGTAACCTCTGCTTGGAATCTGAGCTACACTGATCACTTGTATGGACAGGGGTGGTGTCATTCTGCATAGAGGCACAGTGCAGAGTGCTGCAGCTCTGCTGTGGCTGGCAATTATGCTGAGTTAATAAGCCTTGCTAGATCAGATCTCTATGCTGCATGCCCCAAAGCACTCATAATATATAGATCTTTTCTATCACTTGAAGTTCCAGTTTCCACGTGGATGCTGCAGAGTTGGTATGGTTTTTGTGGTGTGCTCAGTACAGAGAGAGTTCCTAAGTAATCTGTTCTTTTTGAACTGAGAGGTTTTTTAAGGCAATTCAGATCATATGACTAAGCTGTAAAAATAGAGAAACAAAACTGTATTTGTGATCAAATACTCAAGACTCTGGTGTGTTTCTGCTCATTATTCATACAGCAAGTTACATACCTACATAAGCTGTTAAATTCTGTTAACCTCAGTCTTTGCTTGGGGGATCTCGTGATGCCTCTCTTGTGCCATGTGTTCTCTAGAAAGCACATAAAGATGCAGCCTACACAGAGAAAGATACTGAGCTGTAGAGATGTCTGAAAGAAATGCAGCTTATGAAGATTCTTAGAGACTGAGAAATATGTGTTTTCTATTATCTTCACATTACATCTCGAGAAGTGTGCCTGGAGGTAGCACACAGTGTCAGTGCTGCACACATGAATGGTTTTGACTCCACACTCTGCAAAAGAGTCACGTTTAAACACTGCCTATGGAAAGGATGCAGATAGTCCTGCCCTTCTGTTTGACCTTTTCAGATAAGTAAGCTGATTAAATAGTCAGTTGCTATACAGCAAATAATAGGGGCATACATATTTTCTGTACTATCTGTAGTAGGGAATATCTATTTTATAGGTTTAAATTTGATATATAATAAAAATAATATAGTTATTATAAAACATTGCAGTGATTTGTTATAGCTTATATTCTCTTTGTTTCCATCTTTAATTCAGTTTAAACATTTCTTAGTTTCTCTGCCTATCAACTTTTCCATTGGAGCTGTAAACCCTGCAATACCATGTGCATGCTCACTGGGAAAAGATTTTTGTTTTACGTGGGCTGTTGGAAATAATTGTGCACTAAAGGTTGGAAAATTACTGTATTGGTATTGTCCTCCATTCAATAAGCACTTATCCAACAAAGTATTGATGGAAGTGTTTTACTTTGCTGACTACAATATGTTGATTGAACTATTTAGCAAATTTTTAATCTATATGATGAAAATAAATAGCTGGTGAATATAAAATATCTTCTTTTAAAAAACAATTTGCTGCATGTACTGGAATGTGTTCTATCTTGTAAAAGCTGATTGATGTTGTTGCAGAACCCTGTAACAATTTAGGCATTTTCAGCTCGCCCAGCACAAATGCATGAAGCTGCAATTTCTCTGACTGAAAATTTCCAAGAAGTAGTAACTGCTGGACTCTGCTGGGTGGTGGTGCCAGCTGGCAGGCAGGCAGTGGTGGTGAGGATGGGGCTGGCTGCCCTTGGCAGCTGTCTGTGGGGCTGTATGGCTGGGTTAGCAGAGTTCAGTGCTCTTTTCCCTTTGGGGACAGAAAGGTGCAGATGGTCCCTGTCCCTGAGCACCTCCAGGTTAATGTGTGTGCACTCTCTGCTCCCACACAACTTCAGTTTCACTGAAGCTGGGAATGCTTTCCTGGAAGGTGCCTTATGGAAGGAGTGCAAGTCAATTTTTCAGCAACTGCTTTCAGCAGTCTCTTTTATCTTGCCTTGCCTAGCCTTGCCTGATGTGTGTACTTAGTTATTGTGAGATGCCAGGAGTGTATAGCAGTGATGACAGAAGAGTGCATTTGAGCAGCCAACAGCAGTGGGAAATCACTGGAAGCCTCTGTTGATTTGATGGAATAAATCCATAGTAACCAAGGAAAGGATCTAGCATTATTTGTTTGCAAAACTTGAGTGCATTCTGAGCATGGCCTTTGATCATCAACTGAAATGCAAAGGCTTTAATTAAGGAAGGCACAAAAGATTCAGTAATGATAGTGAATAAATCTTGTGTACTTTGACAGAAGTACTGAAGCTGGTATGAATGTGACTCAGAGTGCTGCAAATGATTGAAAGAAATGTTCCTTTTAATCACACAGAACTGCCTTCTACTAAAGGACAGTTCATAAAAGCTGAATTTAGCATTTATGCCTAGAGAAATTTAACAGATATGTCTGTGACAAATGCATTACTCATTGTGTAATGTTCTGTATGAGATGCATGCCTTTGTGATCTCTTCCTGTCTGGGGAGGTAAAGCTGCAGTGTGTGCTATTCCAAGGAAACATGGTCTTACCCCAGTTGTAAATAAACTCCCCACTCAGAGGTTTGCATTTTGTGCAGGAAAACCTAGAGCAAATAACAAGAAAACTGAAGTTCGAACAGGCTAGTGGATGTTTGGGATTAAAGTCTGACTTTCTGTTTGCATTTATATTTTGTAGTTGTTCTAGATGGGGCCAGTAGGGAAAAGCTGATTTATGACAAGGTTTTAAAAAGTGTGGCTGTTTGTTTAATCAGGAAAGGCACTGGGAGGATATTTGACCTTTCAAATCCTCTGTATTTATCTCCATTTTTTCTCTTCCATTTTGTGGATTGGGACTAGAACTGACTTGTTTCTTATGTTTTAGAAATGTTTATGAGCTGACTTTGTGTTTATAATGAGGCTTGTGTGAACATCCCATAATGATACCCCAATAACTGCAGCATTCAGAGGGTTTGTTCAGGAACTCAACCAACAGACAACCTGAAAGAGATCAGACTGTACCACCCATGTATTTATTCACAAACATGCATGTGGCTTGTCTTTTAATAAACATCAAATAATAAAACTGTTTCTAAAACTACATATATTTCCACATACTTGGATCAAGATATTAAATTTAATTACAAATAAAATATATTTTGGGAGAGTACAATCTAATGTCAGTCTCACTAAAGACAGAGTTACATTTGGCTGTCCAGCTACTGGTTATAAAGGGGTTTAAACCAAATGAAAACAAACAAACATAGCTGAACCAAGAAGAATTGCAAAATGCAACAGAAACTGTTCCTGTATTTTAAATCCATTTGAAATTCAGGAATATGCTTCTATTACATGGAAGACTGTAGATTAATCAGGTGTTGACATTGCTTTCCACATCTGTGTTGGGACAGAAATGCAGAAATGTCTTCTCCTGAATTGAGATTTCATCAGCAAAAGAAGGAATTAATATTATATTATTCTAAATAAATGTTGAATTCCCTTGATTTCAGTAAGCTTTCACTTGAACTTTCCCTTGCTGTGAAGCACAAACTTAGTATCATGCAAAAACAGGTACACTTTTTAAAATACTTGCTGAACTGCTGCTGGGTTGCAAATACAAAAGTAAATGATGAAGAGGAAGGTTAATTCTTACATTATAAATTTCTTTTTCTTGAATAAATAGCCAGAATAATAATTAGAAAATATAAATACCTCGCTTCTTGTTGGGCCAGATGTCACTTCTTTGAGGCTGGCATAGAACAGCTTTTTACCATCTTAAAATGACACAGCATTTTTGCCCTGGTGTCAGTACTCCATCTTTCTTTTAAGAAACAGATCTGCTCTAACTCATTACCTCTGCTTCAAAATGGAAAGATGGGTATCACCAACAAGAAAATGTCAGTAATTTCATTTTCATTTGTGACTTGAAGTTTTTAAAGGTAAATTTTAGGTACAAATAAAGTTATTGAACGTTTTATACTAGTTTTTTGTAGAGCATCAAATGCTTTGGAGATGCTTATGTATTAGTGCAGAAAATCTAAATATAAACTTGCATCCAAATGAGGACTCCCACAGATTTCTAAAGTATGTTGTCCCTCATTAAATGAATTATAGCATTTCTTACTATCTTCAGACTTTTGTGGAAAAAAACATGTTCTCACTGTAGGGAATCAAAGGGTAGGAGCTTACTGAGAAAAGCTATGGTTCTGCTTTGTCAAGTCTTTGTGATGGACTTGATATTGGTGCTTTATAACAACATGTATTTAGAATAACAAGCAGACAATTAAATTTTCTTTGCTTTAAATGAGTGTTTCTTTTTGTGCACCAAGTTGCAGCTAGAATAGAAGAATTGAGGGTCACATTTAAGGGCATGGAAAAAAAAAAAGAGTCTTTTGCAGAGGGATTTACAAAATGAGTTTGAGTTGTACTTGGAAGTCAAGCCAAAAGTTTGTTCTTAGGGAGTGAATATCTGTTATTTAGGCTAGGTAATCAAAGAGATGTGCATGCTCAGTTATTCTGCTTGGTGTGTTGCTTTTAACAGCAAGTTATTCCACAGGGTTGATTTTGGCCCAGGCAGGCCATCAGGGCTGTCACAGAGGTTTTCTTACATATTTTCTGTCTAATTTTTGCTGTTTAATCAGTTGTCTGTTCTCAACTACCACTCAATAATAAAATTATGAAGATACTAAAGACACACTCACATACTAACCTGTACTTATTTTGGGAAATACAGAAGAGAAAGATTATGCCATACTTGCTCTTGTGAAATGAAAGCAGTTGATTTCAGTGGCAGCTCCACCTTGTAGAAAACACAGGAATAACTGGAGGTCCCATGTAGGGGAGAATACAGAGGCTTTCCTTCTCTGACTGCCTACAAATATCTCTCACCTCAGAGATGCTCAGCAAGTGGCTGAAGGAGGCAGGGTCATACACTGAGACTCTGAATCAGGATTTCTGCTGCAGATCAGCTGGCAAAGGCACATATTTACTTGCAGAAAATACTTTTCAATGTACTATGCTCCTTCTCTTGAGGCTGAAAATTTTGTTTCCAGATAACACTTAGAGATGAAGAATTCTGTCACTCAAGTTAGAGCCAAAAAATCTCCTTTTAGGAAAGGAACTACTGAACATGGCTTTTTTTCCTTTAGAGACTCAGGAAAATTCAGAATGATAAAAGGGCAGTGGTAAAAGACTTTCTTCACAGGAACCAGCAAATATTGTGCTTAAATTACTTGTTGTTATAAATTATATATACATATATAGCTGCATTTAAATTTATCTCCAAAATTTCAAAAGTGTTAGGAAAAAAAGGCATGAGCACTTCTTTCATTCTAATTGGAAAACAACAAAAAAAAAATTTAATGATTTCTTGCCTTTTTTCCCCTTGTTTCTCTCAGGTCCGCACCAGTGTCCTGCCTGATCACAAAGAACCACGAGCAGATGTTGGGGTAAGCAATTATTTTCATTGATTGATTTTTTTTTTTTTCCATCTCATCATCAGGCACAGGCACTCACTGCTCAACAGGAGCTGACAAGCTTTTTTAACAACAAAAGCTTGTTGTTAAATGAACAAAATAATCAAGGCCAGAGTGACAGTCTCATGGATTGATGTAATCCCATTCACATCTTTTTGAAAATCTTTTTCAACTGAAGCTGTCCTGAGACAAGCACAACTGTAAACTCCTTGCTAATGTGTACAAGCAATCTGGATGAGACTGAGAGTCTAGAATGGCATTGCCTCAAGGAATCTGGGCTGTCACTTTGTGGTTTTTGTGTGCAGGGTATCAAACATTCTGCAGCAGGAGTTGCCTTTGGTTTGTGCTTTCGGAAATTAAACTGGCAGCATATAGAGGACTCATTTTTATATGCAGATCTGCAGAGTGTTTGACAAAGGTATTGAGAAGTAATTTCTGGGTCTGAGAGGCCTAAAACCTCCCAGACAATATGAATACCTGGTGGTGGTGGGAAAGGTTGGTCCTGAAAAAAAGAACAAAACCACTGATGCAGGTGTCAGCAAACATGTAAAATAACTGGGCATTTAAATTTTTAGCCTAAGGTGTTGTCTTTTCTGCCTTACCAAGGCTTCCTTGGCATAGTTTTCAGGACTTCAGCTAGTATTTGAAAAATCTGCAGCTTGGCAACAAGTTCAATCTTAGTGAAATAATCGATGTGTTTTAACTTTTCATATAGCTATTATAGAGACTTTTCTCTTTGGCTGGCTGTGATTATCCATCAAATCACTCAAGGCACATATCTTAAGATTTATTGTTGTGCTACAGTACTAGCAAAATTCCAAAGGAACTTTACTCTGCAATTAGCATTACAACTGCATTCTGTTTAAAGCCTACTTTTCAAGCCTTTCCAAGTCATGTGGGCAAAGTTAGATTGGTTTGTAGACTGCCAGTTCAGGCCCCAGGGTGGCCTATTGATATCTAAATCAGTATGGAAAAAGTATTCTCCAGTTTGATATTAGATCCCTTGCACATTAGCATAATCCCCTTTATTTGGATCATGGGATTATTTTAAATTGTATTTGATTTTGCACATAGCTCTGTGTTGTCAAGCAAGGATTTTTATTTTCTAAATAAGCATAAAAATATGAAACAGAGAAATAACTAGAATGTTTTAAGCTGATAAAATCATTCACCTTAAATTCCATGACACTGGAGAAGTAGATCTGACACTTGGACATTTTTAGTGGGTACAATAACCGAAGCTCTTTGACTTTATGAGAGAGTAGTGTGGTTTTCTCTTGGCCCTGGTCACATGAGGATGCTGACTTAAGATTCTTATTAAGATTCTTATAGAACTATATATTTATAGTTCTATTTTGCTACAGAAAGAAGCTCCAGGTGACCAAACCTGATATCAGTTTCATTCTAAAATACCCCTCTTGCCCTTTCTAAATGGTCAGGTTTCAAATACAAGCACTCAAAAATCATGAAATGCCAGAATAAAGGCTGCCATAGAGACACAGTGCTGTGCAATGTGTTCTTAGAGTATGAAGAAGGATATGCTCTTGGAAGAAGTAATCTGGGCTAAATGTGTGAGCATGGAGTTTTAGTGCAGAAACATTGTCATGTTGACTGATCCAAAGGAAGACAGAACCATCTGTGTGTTCACTCCAGCAAGGCTGTGCATCACCATGTGCAGCACCTGGATGTCTTTTTTGTAGAAGTACCTTTCATTTCAGCACTGAAAACTAACCATGATCTTTGCTTGTGTGGCTGTGCTATTTTCTCTATAAATATATATCCTACAGGCCTTTTTTATTCCTTTCTTCCTGTTCAGCACTTTCCAGAGGCACTGTTTCTCCAGCCTTCTCTAGATTCCCAACTTGTGTTTTTTTCCTTTGCTGCTTGCAGGCTGCTTAGGAAGGCTAAGCCTGTGCCATTGATGGGAACAAGCCATACCTCATGGTTCAGTTTACAAAACTGCAGACTAGTGGTGGTGCTTACCTAATTTCAGATTTGTTATTTGAACTGTACATTGTATATGGAAGAAAACTTATCTTAGTGTAGGGCTTTATTGTTTGCATTCAAACACTCAACATCCTGATGGTTTTCCTGAAAGAAAGGATGAAGGATTTTTTTTTTTTTAGCAGAGGAAATCACTCTTAGCAGTAACAAGTTCTTTTCTGTTTTTCCCTAAAGGGAAAGTTGCTCTCTGTAGGCAAGCCTCTATTGACTCAGAGTGACTTGATTCTTTAATTGGTATATCCAAGAAAGTATATAATTTAGCCTGGAATTTTAATTTGCCTTTCCCACACTAAACTTAGTGTTATGTAATAAAAACAAACCTTGTGTCCTTCTTACTGTTTTATTGCAAAAATTAAACATAGTGTCACGATCTCATTATAGTTTATTTAGAGCAAGTGATATTGTGTTGTATATTTGAAAGATGAATGGATAGAAGATGGCTGTAGGCTGTTAGTTTCTTTCCCATTGTTCCCAAGGCAAGAATACTACTGTTGTAGTTGACAAAATGGGTTTTCAGCAATGTAGAGCAGGATATGAGCAGAGGTTAAAAAATAAGTAAAGTGTAAAAAATTTAATCCTTTTTCCTCTTGGTACCTTTTTTTTTTAATGTGTGAAGGGTGATTTTTATAGAAGATATAGTGGCGTAGCTTAATTTAACTTTGGGCATTCTAGTTGCATTACCACGTTTCTCTGCACTTTTAATGCAGTGAATAGGTTCACATTACAATGGAAATAGAGGGAAAAAGTACTTAAAACTTTACCAAGAACTAGAGAGATATAACATTTCTATAATAAACTTGTGCTGAGCTCAATTTAAAATACCTTCCTAGCAAATACATTCATATTTGGAATACATGGATGGTAGTACAACAGCTTGAGGAAAAGTCATAACAAGAACAACTTTGGTAAAACACTGAAAACTTAATGCTTCTTATAACCCAGAAATTAGAAACATAGAAAGAAAGAGATGCAAAATGCAAATACTTGTATTGAATGGAAATTTTCCTGTGGCTGTGCATCTTACAACCTGTTATTTTGTCAGGTTAGACTGTTCTTAATGGAAAGCAGAAAGGTTTCTGCCCATAAAACCAAAGTTTTTAACAATTTACTGATGATCATGCTGCACATGCACAAAAAAAAATTCTAGAGGGTACAATGTCAAACTGTTATATTGAAATGCAATATTTTTCTAGGTACCAAAGAGAGATTTTCAAGTGTGAGACTGAAAGAAGTAACAAAAATGAATGAATATGTTATCTTTTCTTTCTGATTTCATTTGCAGCGAAGCTTCCTGGGCTGTGCAACTTTTAGAGTAGGAGACCTGGTAAAGTCAAAGGAGCAGCAGTTGACCCTTACCCTCAGGTAAGTGTTTGCCTCTGTTGGAAATCATGGTGAGTTAATAACCCTTGGCATTTCTCATCCAAGGAGAGGCAATAAAGATGGGGAAAGGTCAGGTAAGGAAAGGCTGAGGGATCTGGGAGAACTGGAATAGGCTGCCCAGGGAAGCAGAGGGGTCACTATCCCTGGAGATATTGATAAGACATGTAGATGTGTCCCTGAGGAACATAATTTGATGGTGGACTTGGCAGTGCTGGATTTATGGTGGGACTCAGTGCTCTTAAAGGTCTTTTCCAGCCTATACAATTCTATGATTGCTGCTTGACTGTGTTTTAAACTCTGTGTTCCATCAGGCATATTGGATGTCAACTTGAAGTGCTTCTAATTCTGCCATGCACAAATTCAAAATTAAACACCAAAATTAAATATCAGCCCTATAACCTGGAGCTTCCCAGGTGCCAGATTAGAAAAGTTAATTTTATGGAATCATAACTTATGGAAGAATTGCAGGGAACTTGGCATAGGGGCTATTCATTCAAAGTTTCCTTTAGAAAGGAGCATAAGATTCTCAGTTTTGTTTGGTGTGTGTGTGGTTTAAAGAATTAACAGTGTACTGATTGGTTTGTTTACTGGGCATGTTTAAAGAAGGTGGGCCTAGTTATTGAAGGTGTCTCCCATGTGAAGATGCTTATGGTCTCCTGAACTCATTTTTATATGCAGCCATAGTGAAATTGTGGGGGGTGTGATGTACAACTGTAATCAGTGACAGGGTACAGAGCTGCAGAAGGGTCAGAGACAATGTTCAAAACCTAGGGCTGGACTGAACAGATACATCTTAAAGCTGTGCACTAAAGGAAAAAAAAAAATTATCACCCCTGATACTGTCATGCATGACTTAAGATAGATGAAGATACAAATCAAAACCTTTTGAAGGTTAGGGGCAACGTTTTAGGTGGTGATTTTCAAAATAAATTCATAGGATGTTATATAGTGCAGGGATTTTTTTTGGAGCTCATTTCTGCAAGTGCAATGGAGGCTTATTTGGGATTACTGGGAAGGTACAGTTAAGCTTCATGGAGCAACTGCTCCATGTGTCTATAAAGGAAACATTTTGGGAGGAAAGAAGCTGTGACTAGGGGACAGTCACAACCTTAATTTGGTTTAAGGAGCAAAGTATGACCCATTCAGAGATTTTTATTTTAGAAATGGAAACTTCTGGAAGTATTTTGGTACCTGCCTTCCTATTTCAACAAGATCAATTGTATATGACTGTGTCGTTTACAGGGCAGAGTTAATAAGATACTTTGATTTTCATTTCTCCCAAACAAAAAATGCCACACCTAACAAGAAAATAACTTTGTCTAAGAAAAAAATCAGATTAGATAAAATATGAACTGACTGTTTCCCTATGGGAATCGATGGCTAGGTAAATGAATTCCAGCTTAGAGATTGTAAGAATCTATTCTTACAGGAATTCAAGTTCTCTTTAGTTCTTTGGGATAAACTTTGCTTCCCTAACTGACATGTTGAAAATTTGATCTGAAAGATTGCCTCTGACAGGTGGCACAGTAATTGACAGAATGGAAAACTTCAGGACAGTTTCAGAGTAAGTATTTAGTATCTCAACCATCCAATTTGTAATCAAAAAGTTTAGGTGGAAAACTCATAAGAAATAGATGAAAAATTTACTTTTAATTATATTTTTAATCATTGTTGTCCTCTTTGTTCAGCTAACACTAAAAGACAAATATGCCAATTAAATTAATTTGCAGATACATTAAATGGTAGGGTTAAATCAAGGTTTAGTTAGGTTTTTTAAAGAAAAAAGATCCTAAACTTTCAAAAGTGGGATTGCTTTCTGGTTATGACTATTCAGCAGCAGAAAGTCAGTAGCAATTATCCACATTTTTCAATGGCAATTTAACAGAGCAGTTTGCTAATTTAAGCTTGCTTTCCTCTAATCACCCTGAGGTATTAGTACCTCTCAGGAGGATAGAGGATATACCAAGGGACTTGTCAGGACCTGGAAATAGTTCTGTGGTATGCCCTGTATAGATTGGTGTAATTATAGAATCTGGTTAATTTTTAACTGAGTTTTCTTTTTTTTTTTTCTTTTTTTTTTTTTGTTTTGTTTTTTTTTTTTTTTTAGTTTATTTCCCTTCTCCTTCTGAGGTACAATGTAACAATATGAAAGTATTTTAAAGGAAGATTCTTGTATTTTTCTGCTATTTTGTGGAGAACTGACATGAGTCTACAAGTTCTTACTGTTGACACACCATGCTCTACTTTTCCATTTTCCTACCATTGTACTTTAATAGTGATTAAGGACACAAGTTACAAAACCTCTTCAAAAGAAGTTTTTATTTTGATTGTCCTTTCTTCTCCATAAAGGTGCCCTAAACTGGTGGCTGAGTGTTTCTGGTAGATCTGCAGCTAATCATCAAAACACAAAAAGGTCAATTTAGGTAGAATTATTTCAGTGTACACCAAAAATGCTGGCAGAGGAATTTAGTTATTAGAGATTTGGGACTGAAGTTTCCAATTTGGAATTTATAAAAAGAGAGATGCTTTCTACAGTCTTGCATATTTCATTTTGCAATGATCATGCAATGTCACTTGCTTCCAGCTTTCTCATACAGTTGTGATGATGAATGGCATAAAATTGGCTGTTGAATGAAACAAAAGTATTTTTCTGTAGGAGAATATTTCTTAAAATTGACTATATGATATAGCATGTCCAATTAAAAAAATAATACATATTTCTTTCTTTCTAAATGAGATCTAGGCATACTGGCTGCTAATATAGCAATAAAAACTGATTTTTTTTTTTTAAAGTTGATTTATTTTTTAAGTTCAATTTAGAGGAGCTTTTGCCATGCCTTTCTATTAAAAACAGCATAATATTTTGAAATTTTGTTTGTTTTTTTTTTCCTTAGTTGAGCTCTGTGGCTTTTTGCAAAGAGCTAGCAATCAGTGCTTCCATTAGCCCCTTTCCCTGTGGTGGTAGCTTGCCTGTTTCCAGGAAGGTCCTCTTTAGCTTGGGCAATTTTGATATGATTTCCACTTAGTTACATGTAAGAAGCAGCAAAGGGAAAAGATAATATTTAGTAATATTAATATTTAGTGATACATAAAAGAGAATATAAAGTGATGTTCTTCTCTCTTGTGTTCTCTGCAAAAATAAGGTGCATCTGTGTGACATGCTTCTCTTAAGAGGCTGACAAAAGTGTAATTAGGGTACATCAGTGTGGAACTGGGTGGTGTCAATGCCACTCAGATTTTTTGGTCTCTGTGAGCAGGAATTCTGTTGCAGTGGAGCTAAACAAACAGGAGCTAGGATGGAGTGCATGAATTATACAGGTTATCTGAGAGTCAGTCATGTACTACACAGACTTCTTTAAGCATGTGTCAGTGCTTCAGCTCTTGGACAGTATTAGTTTAGCCTGTCTAATTTTAGTTGTCTTTTCATTAATCTTGGGACAGGACTGAACTTTCTTTAAAGAAAGGAGATAAACTTAGCTATTTTTGGAAAGAAAGTCCTCTTAATTGCCCTCCCTCCTAACAGCTTGTGGTTCAGTGGGCCAGAAAACATGTAACTGCACTTTGGTAGTAGTAATATTCACAAAGTTTAACTAGCTAGAGAGAATTGGGAAGCAGGGCAGTAATTTCTGCAGTCATTCATGTACTTAGCATAACTTCCCTAGCAAATTATGACTGCAAAATATTATATATTTAGCTGCTTTTCCCCATTAAAATGCAATAGATATCTGTCTACAACTAGTTGTACTTGGTCTCCCAACTGAAATTATTTCTTGGCTGCTTCATGTTGTCATCCACCTCAGGAAGCTGGTGAACAACAGCTTGGCTTTATAAGTTCAGCATATCTCCAGTACAGTTGAGGTGAAACTTGTTCTGACATGAAGCTTAATCAACTGTACATTGAAATAATGAAAACAGAAGGAACTGAGCGTTGCAAAACTTTATTTACCTTAGAATGTGACAGTGTTATTTACAGTGGGCTTGTTTAAAAGTAGTATTGATTGTTGTAATAGGCATCACTGTGAATTCACAGATATATATTTTTGTCTAATTACAATACTTTTTTATTGGATATATCAAAATATATTATACCAATGGAGAAATTATTATATGGCAGTCTGTAGGTTAGCCTGGGCTAATTGCATTTATTGTGTTTTATGCACTGGAGAAAGTAGCTGCCTGCTAGACTCAGTCATGCAGTTTGCTTTTCAGGCAATCACTTTGTCTTTTATAATTACCACAGCCATGCAAATATGAAGTCTGCTTCCTTTTTTCCTTTGTGTTACTGATTTTTTTTTTTTTTTTTGAAGGAAGGTGTATGACCATGGGAACCAATTAGAAGGTCTGAATTTGCATATTCAACCTGTAGTAATGAGACTTGATAAGATCAGTATTGGAGGCAAATGACTGCTGTTCTCAGTCCATCTAGCTCACTCACTTTTCCATCGTTAAGTTGTTACTTTCTTCTTCTCAGGACATCTTGGTCAACATTTTATGGTCAGAAGTACCAAGGTGGGAACAGATTCCTGCTGCTCGTGGAGTTACTGACTTTCTTTCCCTCATATTTGAGGGAACTAATGCTGACCTGGGGATTTTTAAGGACTTAGGATTGTAGAGAAATTTACTTCAAATGCAGGTGCTCTGTCAACAAGTATCAGATGATTGCTGCTCCTTGTCCCAGGGTGCTAAAAATTATCAGCAATTTCCCATCTTCATAAACCAGCTGGGTTTTGTGCCATGTGTGGGCTTCTTATGTTGACAATGATTTTATTCTTTTTGCAGTATCCCTCATCCTAACTCACCCTTGCAGGTTGCCAAGATGCATGTGTAGGAAATATAGTGTATATATATACACTTGCTCATACAATTGCTATACAAATATATGTATATACACACTTGCTATGTACAAATGCTCCCTCTTTATGACTGGGAGCAATGTGATGCAGGGATTGTCTTCACTGCACCATGTGGGTGCAGAGTGTCCTTCTCAGCTTTATTAAAGCACAGCAAATAAGCTAATTCCATCCTTATGCATTATGAAGTATCCAAAACCAATTAATTATTTCTCTGATGCTCGTGTTGAACAGTGTCTATGTGTGAGATTCTCTTCACATCTCTGCAGGTAAAGGTGTGTACATGGATGAGTGTGTGTGCTCAATGCTGTCAGTGCAAAGTAAAATTATACAGGATTTTATTCAATAAAGTATGATCATTAAGCTTTTTTAATTTTTCCCATTGCATCACTTCTGTTTCTCTTTTTCTTCTAAGTGAAATGTTAATCTTATGATATTGCTGAAAAGTTTGAAATGTGTGACATGTCTACTTGCAGACTGTCATGTGCTTCTTGTGTTTTAAAATCAGAGTTTGACAGTGCTCACAGCAGTTTTGCCCTGGGCATTTAGAGAGCTCTTTGTTGATTTGTGTGCCTGTAGTATTCAAAAGAAACTTTGGTTTGGGGATTTGTTGGTTTTGTTGTTGTTGGCTTTTTTTGCTAAATTGTCTTTTCATATTTCTGTGTGGGAAGATAAGAACTAGAGAAAGAAGTGCAACTGCAATGCAACAAGTCCCACTGTTTAATTTTATTGTGTTGCATTACCTTCTATTGCAGGTAATGCATGTTTCAGATTAATATTACATATGTATTAGACCAGAACAGGAGTGATTTTGATATGAAAAGAATAATAAAAAAAAGATGTAAAAGTGAAATGAGATCAATCATTGTTTTTAAACCCATGCAAAATACATATTGCTCCTCATGCAGGCAAGCAATGCAGTACTCACTGTCATACTGAGGCCAGGCTTTCAATAACAGCAGCAAGGGGAATATTTAGCATTCTGAAGAACAAGAGACAAGGACTGGGAAAGTGTAACTAGCATTTTATTTTACTGGGGCAACAGTAAATCAGTTTATTCACTTGACTTTTTGATCAGAACACCTTAAGCTGTTGAAAAATTTTCAGTCTTATAACTAGATACTTTTATTTTTAAAGATATATGTGATTTGCTGACATCTGACTCCCTTTCTTCTTGGAAAGGCTGTAGTCCATTTGTTGACACAGCCTAGTTTGGGTGCTGGTTTGGCACTAGAAGGAGAAAAGGAGTTAAGTCAAACCATGAGGCTGTAGCAACTCAGGGGAAAGTTCTCCATTCAGAAGTTCTTCAAGTTGTTCTCATGCATTTCAAAATTATTATATATTTCTGCTCATAAACACCATTTGGACATGAAACCCTTATTACTTTTCTTCTGGATACTTAATTAATATAGGCTTCTTCAATTGCAAAGCTGTCTGGTACTGGTTCACTTTTAATTGTTTCTTTATTGTAAGTAATTAATTTGGCTCAGAGCAAATGAAGTTTTACACATGTAAAATATGAAGAAATTATGTTTATTTTGCAAGGTTTTATAGAAGATCAGATTTGTATAGTTGCAAGATGAATGTATTCTACTGAGTGCATATTAAAGCCTAATGATTTGCAACCAAAATAATTATTTAATTTGAAAGCTTGGGGGTGACTATTTTTTGAGATTTTACCATAGTAGTTGGACTTGGTGATTATAATGCTTCCCTTCCTACTCAGCAAATTCAATAATTCTGTGACTTTATGATTTTATAACATTGAACTTTCCTATGCATTCTTTTTCCCAATTCATCACTCTTCATTTTCTCTGCTCAGATAATACACAGTATTGTACCAAACACATTTGTTTTGATTATCCTTCCTCTGTTTTCATAATTCTGCTGAACTTATTTTCGTCATTTCCTTTTGCCTACTTTTGCTTGGTGCTTTTTGTTACCCTTTCCTTGTTATTATGAAATAGTCAGTTACTCTTCTTTCCTTCCTTTCAAAAAATCCAGCTGTTCAGAATAAGCCAGGAGAGATAGACTATGCCATTAACCTTGGTGCTGTGTTCTAGTGAAAGATGAAAAACATTTGGTATCTTTATGGAGTTTAAACTCTTGTCTCTTCCAAAAGGTAGTCAAGATATTTTTTTCTTTGTGACCTACATCTGAATTGGTTTTTTTTTTTTTTTTGGGTTTTTTTTTTTTTTATTTATTGGAAATAAGCTTTTCTGGAGATGATAATAAAGGAATTCACCTGGAACTGTACTACTGTTCCCATATAGTTCAAGAAATGGGATGAATTCTGAATAATTACTGTGTGGAGGGATTACAAAGGGAAAAGTGATATTCAGATTAGTTTTGTTGTTTTGGTTTTGTTGGGGTTTTGTTAACACACTGAGTATGTGCTTTCTTTGCATATTGTTAGGAAACAAAGCCATATACTCTGCAGTGGGATTTTAGATCCTAAGTGGAATATTGATGCAGTATTACAGCCCTTTATCCAATGGCTCACAGACAGAAGAAGGTCTAGAATGAAAACTTGGCAGTATTCATGGATTCGTGCACCATTTATAACACTTATCCATCCTCAGTTTTGTGATGAAAATTTTCATTTTCCTGAAGAAGTTGCCTCATGGTTAAAATTTGGTTTGTGATGGTAAATAACCAACTCACTACAGGTGACTGCAGCTTTACAGAATGGAGAGGGACTAAGTATTTCCTGACAATATTTTAATTGAAAGAATTTGATGCTGCAAATGACCCAGTGTCATGGGTTGTTTGTTTGTTTTTGGTTTTTTTTTCCCCAGAACATCTGATGGTGGAAAGACAGTTGGTACAATTGAAGTCAATCTTGTGAAGATGGGAGAACTAGAGGAGGGGGAAACAGACCACATCACAGCAGATACCCAGGATCAAAAGGTAGAAACTCAGTTTGTTGCACAAAGTTAATTAGAATGATCAGTTGTACCAGATGTCTAAAATAATAATTACCAAATTTGGTTAAGGAATTGAAACAAAATTTTTGGATAAAGTGCACTTATCTCCCTCAACTGAAGAAAAAAAAAACCTCACGAAAATGTACAGAGTAATAGTCTAACCTTAGTTTCCTAGCCCCTTTCCTTCTTTAAGAAAAAAAAGCTTATTTTTCCTCAACTGAATGTGTTTGATCACTTCTGATGAAAAACTGTCCAGAGAGATGCCATAAGTACAGCTTCTTTTTCCCTTGGATAGCTGCTCTGCTTTCTGCCCTTGAAGTCCTGTTCATGGTGATTTTTATGTGCAGTCTGTGCCCACAATGCTGAAAAGCTGGGAAGAATGGCAGGAAAACCAAAGAAGAGGTGAATTCCCTTGCAGAGGGGCAGGTTCATCTGCATTTCATGGCAGCACACAATTTTTGCAGCTCTAATATCATGGTTTGCTTCTTAACACTATGGTGTATTTTGTTCTACATAAAAAAAAAAAAAAAAAAAAAAATATTGCTACAGGGTACTTCTTGTTTGGAAGTACCATATAAGACGATTTTTGGAGAAAATGACATTATTTTCAGTATCTTTTCTGTTTAACCAAACTTGTCTGCTTTTGGGTCAGATTCTCAGGTAGATTTTCCACTTTTTTTTCACCATTTATCTGAAAGGACTTCAATACCTTTTTAAAACAGTAGGTGAATGGGATCAGCTCCAAAAAGCCAACAAATGCTGTGAAGTCTTTCTGATTCTGAACTGTAAAACTTGCACAATACAGGCAACATGAGCTGTTTTTTCAGCCTTCTCTTTTATTTTGCTTTTCTTCCACTTCAAAATGTGGAATGAGACTCCTTGCAATTATCTGAGGTGTAATTAATGAGCTGTGTCTGGCCTGGGGGAGACAGAAGGGTTTAATAACATCTTTCTGGGGGTTTCTAAAACTTGTAAAGAGAGACCAGACTCATGACAGATGTATTTTCTGTGGTCTTTAAAAGAAATCTTAGTTTGTACAGATCAGTAGCATCACAGTCTTGATTGATATGTTGATAGTGAGGATACAATTGTGAGTTATTGAATTAATATAAAATAATTAAGTTTTGCACTAGGTTTGCATACTTTTAGATAAATTATGTGCAGGAATATCTCATGGAAGACGAAGGTTATATATTATACTTAATGCACTAATCTTATCAAAGCAATATTCCAGTTCACTTGTATAACAAATTACTTCAATCAGAAAGTGTGAGCACATTTTAAAGACTTTTTTGTGCTTCCTACTTTTCCCTTGTTTAAAAATTAATGAAGTGTTTTTTTGCACTGTGCATGTGAATACTGCTTTGCCTAAAGAAACCTCTTTGAAAGCCCAAAACTTGTCAAAAATTGTTTTTAACTGGAGTGCATTATTCTTATAATAAAACTTACTTATTAAGCTGAACTATTAATATCTCTCAGTATTTCTGCCATTATACTGGTAGGAAAAAATTCTGTTTCATTATGAAACAGCTGATCATAATTTGTCATTTTCTTGGCTACAATTCTGCTTATGTTACAGTATCTTGGAACAGAAATATAAAGATAAAAATGTAAATTATAATTAAGCCTTGGGAAGTTTATATTATTATCAGTGATGGTTTTCAGCCTGCCTTTTATAAACTGTCATGGATTTATTTCAGACACCTGAATATGTCACATTTGTGGTTGTATTTCTTTTGCAGTGTGCATTGGTTCGTGAGTGTACAGCCACTGAAGGCATAAGTGGGAAAGACAACCTGCCTTCCTTAAATGCAGGTAAGAACTCCAACATCTGTAAGCAATGGCTCTTGCAATGCTGTCATGTCCTGAAGAAATCAGACAGATTTGTGGCAGAGCTCATAAATGTCTCTTCAAATGCTGCACAGATGTTTAAGTTCACAATTTTAGTGTTTTATACATATTTGACATTATCATTTTACTGAGAAATGTGAAGAAATACATGTCAATTATGCTTTCTGAAGCAGTGCTGAAATCTCCATCTCCTACATCTTTGCTGTTCAATGATTTTCAAGACTGTCAGTGACTTCCATGGGCATGGAATTAACATCATAAATTTGTGTCATGTCATTGCATGGCATTCTGTTAAATAATTGTGCATTATTTGTAAGTGAATACCCAGGACAATCAATCTCTCATATCTGATGAAGGGGCAGTTTCAGTTTGATCTGGAAACCATCTGTCCTAGAGTGAAGGGAGCTGTTGGCAAGGCATTCCCAATTCTACATCAACTCTGGGCATGAGTGCATGGTGTTAAACTAGATATATTTCTCTTTCATTATGCTGAGAAATATTACATGCTGATATGCTGTGCCATAAAACTTTTATTAGCCCAAGTTTATGAATCTCCATTACTCTGCAGTAACAATGTCACAAATAAGTTATATGGGTCATCTGAAACCACAGCACTGTCAAGAATTCTGTTTGCAGCATACAGTTGAGGAGGAATGTTACTGAAGTTTTATAACCTTTTAAAACCTTTACTGAAACTTTTTCATCTGACTTCTCTGATAGGGCAGACTTATTGAATCAGCTTTGCAGTCTAAAGGAAGAACAAAAAACCTCAAAAAATTAAGTTCTTCTATAAATCCATAAATGCTGTAATGTTTTTCTGTGAGTTGTTGAGAGACTAGATCAGAAAAAGAAAAGTTTCTTCTACAGAATACTATTTATTTTCATCAAATCAAAGTGAAAAAGATGTTAATTGGGAATTACTGAATGTACAGAAACTACATCAGGCTCCTGAAATTCTTCAACTGGAAATAGCTGGAGGCAGGGAGAGTATCTTGGATGTCTAGGTATCTATTTATGGCTTTTCTTGGAGACAAGATACAGAGCCAGTTGAAGGATTTGGTCTAACTCAGTGCAGTTCTTTGATTCTGATTCTGTATGTCACCCAGATTAGTGGGACTTGAAGAAATGACATTTCTGTTCAGAGAACAATATTGATTCATGGCTGATTTATTTTTTTCTATTTGTTGCCTCCATTGTGTGAGTTTGATTGGGATTTTTTGTTGACTTCCTTTGCATGGGAAAATGCTGTCGGTAGTGAATGTGTTTTGTTGCAACTTTCAAGGTTGATGTCGGTTTTAGGAATATTGAAGTCTAGATCAATTTGTCAGGAATATTTACAGGTTATTCTATAGTGTATCTAGACAGTGTTTTCACATTTATTATTCTCATATACAAACATAATATAAAACCAAACCCCACCCAACACTACTGGGGTTTATGAAGTCAAACATACCAAGGAGGACTTTTTTTTTCCTGTCATTTTTTGTTTGTTTTTTTTAAAGAATCAAGGGGAAAGAGCAGAGCTGGAAGTGCATATGCAAGAAATGACAGCATGCAGGATATTGGAAAGAGTTTGCACTCACAGGAAGTTTGTTCTGATAAATAATTACTCTTCAGTCTGTTTCCTGTACTTGTGACTTTCTCTTCTCACCCAGCATTGCCTCCACTTTCCTGCTGACACCAGGCACTGGTTCCAGGTTTTGTCAGTGCCACTCTTTTTATTGAGTTCCCGATTTCCTTTCATAGAAAATGTTAGCTCTCCTTTTATACTGGCAGCCTTTTTCCCCAACCCATCAGACTTCTTGCCCAGCATGCCTCTGTGCCTGGGCTTCCTGTGGATTAAGGCTCTCTGTGTTGCCTGGAGACAGGTTGGATTTCTCATATGGGTACCTGTGCAGAAGTGCAGAAGTGTCAGGAAACTGGATAACATCAACACTGCTTTTCCTGCTGTGTTCATGCAGAACTACCCCCAGAGCAGTATGCATTCCATATACATACATATTTAGTACATGTGTATACAGTTGTAAAGCTTTCTGGTACTTTCTGTTTCTTGTTTTTTTTTATCAGGCCTTCAAAATGATGAAACTGAAAAAAATATCCCTCTGTGAATCCTTAAGCCTGTAGGCATAGAAGCACACTGGCATTCTTCTGAAATTTAAATCTTATGATAGGGAACTCGCAGCCCTCCAGTGAGTTATGAGATGCTTATTGAGTGAGTGGGAATGAGAAGTGTATTTCAGAGCCTTATCTCTATTCCATCTATACCCCAAGAGACTGAATTTACTCCTCAAAATTCAGTTATTTATTTATAACACTGGAGAGTTTGCCAGTTGTTTGCATGTAAACAAATTGCATTCTAAATAGGAAAAAAGAATAAAAATAATTGAAATTAAGCAAAATGAAGAAAGCTGTATTTGTTCTTCCTGAGGTAATACACATCATATACCTGTGCAACTAAGATACAAATAGAAACACTGTTAGTAAATTAATATATGGCAGAGATATGCTTTGATCTATGTTCAGTAGGGAACGGAAATAAAACCAGAGTATTCAATCTTTTATTATTTTTTTTATTCTAGTTTCAGGGGAAGCAATGTGAAAGATATTGCATGGAATAAAAAGTGCAGAGGTCTTCATATTTAAAAATGAGAATGTCCAAAAATATGGATGAGTAAATATATGGCTTTGGCTTTTGGCTTGATGCTGTGGAGAAAAGCTTTTAAAATTGGCTTTTCTCTTTTTTGACCACTGCAGTTCATGTGGATTTTGGTTTTTTTAATGCCTATCAAGATCACTGTCTAAATACAGGAAGGATTATGTTTATGAAACTTCTACTCATTTAATAACTACTTTATAAAGGCCAAATCTAATCTTGCCATTCTTATTGTTTGGATGATTTTACATGCCTTCTAGAATTCTGTTCTAGACAACTTGTTATAGTTAGAAATTAATTACTGTTGATAGGCAACAACTTCTGACATTTTTATTGAATCATATTCCTTCAGTAGTTCTGTTTATAAAGGAAACATCAAGTACTGTGCAGCTTTTATTGACCATCTTAAGCTTTAGCAATATTGCATATTGGAATTGTTTCGGTTCTTTGGGAAAAATTCCTAGGCTTTTTTTCTGAGTTTGTAAATGAAATTATCTTCCTAAACCCATGGAGAAATGATTTGACCATTTAAAAAAACTTAAAACACGCTTGAGATTATCCCTATCTGAAAATTCAGACCTGAATCAAAGACCTGAAAATTCAGCTAGTACCCAGAGAGGAGTTTAATAATTTTAGCAACAATAAAAGTCACAACTTTGGATCCATATTTTCAGTGTTCTTTGTCCCTTGCTGCAGTCCTAATGGGTTTTCTGGGGTTTGTTTTTTCCTTTTGATGATGGTGGTGACAGGGGGGAGATGGGAGGAAAGAGATTTTTCAGCTACATATTTGCATTAGTAGTCTCACAGATTAATGTGTATTTTTCAGTGTAAGAGATTCTGAGTGCGAATTTAAGGGCTGTTCTTGGGAAAAAAAAATCCTTTGATAAACTACTTAGGAAGCAGATACAAAAAGATGAAATAAAGAAAAGTGTATTTTGTGTCTGAGGCATCATCATTTAAAATGTCCCAGTCATATGTACCAGCCTGTTCCCTACTGATCAGGGACACAACAGAAAAAACCAAACCCAACCCAAAATTATCATCTGGTTGGCAGTTTTCTGTTTATGTCCAGGCCTGAATTAGCCCTTAGTTTCCTGAGCTCTCCCTGACTTTTGAAAATTTACATTCCCTACCTTGTTAATGGGAGATGATTGGTACCATGTATCAGCTCTGTGAATTGACAGAAGCTGTTAATATTATTGATGAGGCTGATTTCATTGATTGCAGGAATCTCAGCAAAAGAGAAGGAAAATAGGAACTATGCATTGCTGCATATTTTAACCAAATAAAGTAATAAAGCCTGAACACTTTGTGAAAGTTGATCATATGTACACAGGACTTGGAGATGCTTTTTTCTGTAGTTAAATCTGCATGGTGAGGGTCCTTAAACTCTGAAAGTGTGTGGAAAAATGTTTGAACATTGAGATATTTTGGGTACTAGTAGTAAACAAAAATTGCTTATTTTCACGTCAGAGATTTCAAGCATCTCTTTGGCTTATTTCATAAGACTAAGTCATAATTTAGTTTTTGAAAGTAAAATCACTGATAACTAAAGGCAAAATGACCCTAAAAAGGCTTCCAGTTTTTCATCAATATGAAAGACATCTCAGTAGAGTGATGGGAATACAGAGCAGTACAACAACTTAAACATTGCTCCTTTCTTTGAGTTGCCAGCAATGGGTTTATTATCAGTATATTTAAATCTCTGGTCTTCTTTTAGGGCTTTGCTAAAGGGTTTCTGTTAAAAAACTTGATTGCAGAGCTAGACAAGCCAGTTTGTGTACCTTTCATTTTTCACTCTCTATAAATCAGCCTACATAAACATTAATGGTGTCAGGGAGTTGTGAATTGAAATGTCTATTAGTAGCTGTCATTTTGACAGCAGCAGTTTCCCCACAGCTCACACACATGGGGAATGCATTCCTCTGAGTTATAGGCCACTCAGCAGCAGATCAATGGGAGCCTGCTGGAAGGCAGCTTTTTCCAGGAGACTGACACAAAGGTACCAGTGGAGGATTTGGAAGGCTGTCCAAAGTCATTCTGAGTCAGGATGCTGTGGACATGTGTGTTAAATGACAATCATTTGTCTCCAAGTAAGCTTATCAAAGCAGTCAAACAGAACTTTTCTTCCTCAGCTTTTTCTCTATTTGTTCTTTCTGGGAAAAAGGAGCATTAAAAAAAAAAAAAAAAAAAGAACAAGAGAGTAGAAATTTCCCACCTTTATTATAAACATTATTGTAAGATTTGAATGGAAATGTAGCCAACAACGTGAAAACTAAAATAAATAAAAAAAAAAAAAGTATAATGAGTTTTAAGCATAATCTTTCAAAATACCAAGAAATGTGATTTTCTTATGTCATGTTGCAATAGTGATCTGAAAAAATAGTGTGTGTAACAAATTGGCAGGGCTGTTATATTTATTTCTATGTAGTGGCAGTGTCTTGACCACATCAAGGGTTAAGGTAACTCTCATGTGGTCAAAGGTCAAGTTTCCTTTAATGTAGAAGCACACCTTCTATTTGTGTTAATGCCTTGTGTGTGCATGTCAAGGGGAAGATGCAGCTGAACTCTGAGCCCTGTGCAATTCATTGGAATTGTGAATGGTTCCAGCAGGTTGCCACCTGCAATGGTGGTAACTCTATAAAGTTCATTGTTCATTTATGCATTCTGTTTTTCTTAACTTGAACTTAAATATAAGAAAAGAGAGTTCTAATTTGCATTCTCACTGCTCTGAAGATCTAAATTCAAAGGTAACCTGCTCTGCTGGTAAAATGTGATTTATTTATGTACTAGTAATACTTTGACCTCCACATGCTAGTATAAAAATGAAATAAAATTTAAATGTTTTTAGTAGAATTTTAATGGTTCTAAAATTAATTTTGTAAGCAAGGGGAAAATACTAAATTATTTTTTGCAGGTTATTGTTATAAATTTTCAGAGTCATATAACCAAGTAAAGCAATGATTATTTTTGCCTCTTTGCAGTGTTGAGAAACCCAGTCTGTAAGTTATACAGATTCCCTACTTCTGACAACAAGTGGATGCGGATCCGGGAGCAGATGGCTGAGACGACCCTCTCTTTCCATGTTCCTAAAGAACTAATAAATCTGCACATAAAGGAGGATATGAGAAGGTAAGGAAGGAGCAGCAGCAGTAGTAAGTACTAAATTTTATTTTTCTGACTTGGAGTCATGCAAATGATGAGCTAAAAAATATTAATTTGAAGTATGAAATGGACACTTTCTGGCTGCTAAGAATTCACAGTTGTAACTGAATAGCAGAATTGACTGCTCAGAATTTTTAGGACTCCAGTGGCATCATAAGTTCTGAGCAATGAACTGTGCTAAAGGGTGGTCATGACTTTAAATCTGTGAACGCCAACATTTGTTTAACAATATAAATATTCTGGAACATTAACATTTTATAAAGAATCAGCAAATGACAGGGGTGGGAACAGCACTGTGGTGTGTTTGGCTATGTGTTTAGGTAGGCTTAATAACATAGACAAACATTATGCCATGGAAAATGACAAGTTTGTAGTGAATAAAGGAGCAATGAGGATAAAAATGGCATTCCTCTAGCTAATCTAAATTAGTTGGCATAAGAAAAGGATACCAAAGTAATGTTTGTTTGAAACCCTAGTTCATGTTTGGCCTTTTAACCAGGAAAGATGTCTGAGAATATTTACAAATTGTATGGCCTAGAGAAAAAGAGTAGGGGAACACAGGTCTCCCAAAATCCTTTGTACTTTGAATTTCCCATTGCAATGATTAAAATGGCAGCCTGTCCTTGAATCCTTGTAAGCTGTGCTGATAAAATTTGGGGAAACCCCTTTATTTTAAGTAGTCCAGAGCTACCCAGAGACAATACCTTCTTTTCCCAATGATAATGGATGATATGGAAGACATTGCCTGCTTCCTCATGGAAGTTGCTTCACACATAGGTGGGCATATGGTATCATGTCTAAGAGTAATTCTGTGACCTAGTGTTGCATCCCAAAGCCTGTGCACTTTCAGGCAATTCATTTCTGTTGTGGTTTACAGAGGTTGTTTGTTCTGCAATATGGAGTTTTCTTTTTTTTATTCACCCCATCTGTTGCTTCTGTATGATGTTTTTATGCCAACAGAACAGCATGTGGGAGACTGGAATCTTGATTTTAATAAAGTCAGTGGACTGATACATACTTATGCATGGTGATGATGGGTTATAAAAATCCTATGAATTGTTATAATACTTTATTTTATTCATTTAGTACTGTGTTTAGGCATTTATGGCCTCATCTTGTTTGAGAATACTTATGTGCAAGGTTTTTTTTAGTAAGCAATAAAAATAGATTATGCTGACTCTCACAGTTCATGCACTTCCCATATTTTCATTTGCCCCACGGGTAAATGCCTTTTAAATGTTAGAGGATTACTTTAACCACTTTTACTACTACTGTGTTATTCTCTCCAAAGGCATAATGCAAGTAATAGCCCTTGTTGTTATTTCATATTATAGAATTCACCTCCCTGGATAAACTCATAGTAAAAAAACACCATGGTGAGGTTTTCTCTTCACCAAAAATAAAGAAAATATTTGAGAAAGAAACAGAAGTTGCACAAAGATTGAGATAAATGCTTCTGATTTTCCTGATTGCCAATGTGATTGAGCTGTTCAAGCCTAGTTGAAAGTGTGGGTGTGAAAAAAGAGAGAGAAAGTGATTGATATAGTCTGAGGGAGGAGATAAAACTAACTGAAAGGAGCAACAACACGTAGAATACTGGCAGATGATGGGAATAGGGGCATCTGTGTCATCTATCATCATGTGAGTGTGTGGGTTGGAGCTTCAGCTTTGTCTGGGCTTTCCTTTTCAAAATAATTATGAAGATGTGTGTTCTTGTGGAGTCCTTACACTTGTAATCTAGTAAAATGTGTGAGGAGGATGTTGCTATATTAAGTGTTGAGCTCACACAAAACACACACTGCACCATCTTCAGGCTATTTTCTTCTGAACTATTCTTCTCTGTGTCTTTTTCCCCCAATTACTATAAAATGATAAATATTTTTGTCTCAGAAGCCACTTCTTATCATACTCAGCCTGTTTCTTTTTTATTGTGGCTTCAATATAGTCAGGTCTGAAGCAATTACCTATAAAAACATGCAAGTAAGTGTTAATCCTATTCAGCATTCATTATAAATTGTAGTTTAAATTCCCTTTTCTCACAGGTCTTAAGATTGTTTATCTCTTGGTAAAACTCCAGTGTTCATTGTTAACCAAACTCTTTCATTTACTGACACGATGCTTTGAAATGTGTAACCTCTAAGGGTGTTTAACTTCAGGTTTCAACATGAAATAATGTCTTTAAAGAAATGCATGAATTAAAGATTTTATCCTTCAAACCTCCCAGGAAGAAATTTTAGTAGGAGCTGTATGGTAATGTTTATTGTTCTAGTAAGGGTCATACAGTCTGCTTTGCTGGTTTTTATTAAAAATTATTTCTGTTTCCTCTTTGAGGTGTTCCAATGAGTCCTTTCTGCTTTTTAAAATATTTCTTTATATAAATCTGGTCCAGATATTTTACATGTGTCATGCAAGACTAGCCAAGTGGTTCTTTAAACCATTATAAAAAAAAAGTCTTAGCTTATAACAATTTTTCAGAAAGTTGATTGACCTATATCCTTGAAACTTGCAGTTGTAAGTGCAGCTGGGGTAACTGGATCAGCACAGCAAGAGATTTGGCTGAAAGGAAGTTCCACCTGTACTTGAAACTGGCAATTTCTGATCACAACTCATAAGCAAATTTCAAATACAAATCACTGAACTTAACCCCTCTCTTCACAGTACAAAGCATGCACACAAACTTTCTCCTGCATCAGAAATGACTGTCCTGTCCCATCAACACTAGGCTTTTTTTGGGTGCAAATCTGTGCAGTCTGTGCTTTACTTTTTTCATAACAATGACATTTCATACTATCTGAAAAATACCTTTTTTTCTACTTCCTCTTATTATACAACCTCTATTGAGAAATGGATCCCCAGGCTAATTGTATGCCATGTGTTAGGAGTAGGTTTTGATTTTTTTTGGACATTTGAATGTTGGTACTTACTGGGCTTGTTTTTGAGCAGTGACATAGCAAAAGTGTTGTATTGGTAAGAGGTAATAGCATTTAATAAAAGTGATTTTGGGTAAACTTATCATGACTTTTGAAGATATTTGAACCAATCACATTCAGAGAGACACTGCTACTATGCTTATCCACTTAAGGATTTTCACATTTGTTTCTTGTAAATACTTTGTTTTCAACACTTAAAACTTTCCCAAAACTGTCTGTGAAATGTAGCAAACACATAAAAATGCAGTATTTACCTCATCATGCATCAAAATTATGTGAAACCTTTCTCTTCTTACTCTCCATCAGTTACTGCATAAAAGAATAGAAGTATATGAACATAAGTGCACCTTGACTTTTGTAAACAGTGTTTAGACAACTGTCCTCATCAGACAAGATCAGTTTTAAACCCCGGTAATTTATAAGCTAAAGGATAAAATATTGCAATGAATGAACACTGCATCATTTTATCTCCTCTTGATTTCACTGTTCACAACCAATTTTGGAAGATATGACCTCTGTGAAAGTCTAAAGGGGGGCTTTCATTGTGATTTAAGTAAAGTTATCTGGATTTTACTTTGATTTTGGGTGTTTAAAGCTGTTATGCATTGGAATGGAGTCACATCACCATTTTCTTTTTTTTATTGTGACAGTTACCTCTACATAACATGACCTAGAATTCAGCAGTGCTGAATCTATAAAATTCTATACATTCTATATTCTATCCTTGAGACTGCTCTCTCAGAGAAGGCTTTTTTTTAAAGATCCACCCAGGTTTTAAGACTCCAGTGAAGTAATTCAGTATTGATTAGCAAAGGTTACTAAGATTCCCAGATGTTATATTTGAGCAGAGCATGCCCTAAGGAAGTCCATAGTGAGCAAATTAAAGCCTCCCAAAATATGGTGAAAAAAAAGCAGAATTGAAGTGAAAAATTTTGTCACTTCCTGTCACTTAAGGGATTAGGGTGACTAAAAAGGTTTTGTAGAGTTTTATGATGTTGCTTGTGTCATAGTGATCCTCACTCTGTTTTTGGAATGATGCATTCTGATTAAAAAATTGAGGGAAAAAGGAAAGCAGAAACCTGGAAAATGTTTGAATGGTTGAGTAGTTGTTCAATTAATAATGTAATTAACCCTGCCACATATATGACTCCAAGCTGAAATAAGGAGATAAAGTTTTAAATGTAAACTGTGAAAGTAAAATGGTTTTACTTATGTTATGGAACTGAAGCAAGATTGTCTTATACTGATTCCACTGTATTCTGGTGAAACAATCAAAATTGAAAAATAACCAAACAAAAAATGCCTAAATCAACTCTAGACACTGCTGCTACTTATTAAAATATAATTTAGGATAAAAGTGTAAATGTCACAGATGTCATTCTAAGTATTATTTCATTTGAGACTCAGCAATTGTCTGATCATCTGCTGTTAAATGCAAATCATGCAATTAACCCCAAATGATCATGCTCTTTGAAGATGTTGAGGTTTTGAAGGATAAATCCAAGTATTAATATATCCAAGGAAGAGAGAGTTTAGCAGGGAAAGGGTTTAAGGCAGGAAGGAATGGAAGGGAAATGGTCTTAAGGCAGGAAGGGAGAAATTAGCTTAATTTAGCTTAAATACTGTCTACACTCTTGTATAATAGAAAGGGAATGGTGGTGGATAGAAATTAAAAAGGAACTTAAAATTTTCAGCTCTTTAAAACAGTATAAAATTCTTATGGCTTTGCAAACCCCAGTCTAATCTCATCACATATCTAGGAAAACGGGCTTTAAAATACTTTTAAATGTATTTTTTGCCTTTTTTGGGGTGTGTAGTTTGCTCATATAGTCCTGGAGGGATGTTTTTGCCTGTTTTGTTTGCTTTGTTTTTTTCCTTGTCTGTTATGTTTGTTTGTTTCTAAAAAGCTGTTCAGGGCATTGCAAAAGATAAGGATACCCTACATCATAGTTTTTAGTTGCCTATCAGGTCAGGTTACCAAAACCTGGAATAACTTTGGAAAATCTTTGGCAAATTCTGTAAGAAGACAAAAAGGGCAACTGTTTTCAAGATATTCTAAAAGAAAATTAATAGTAAAGGAAGAAAAACATGGTTTTTGTTTGGTTTTTTATGTGTTGTTTTTTGTTTGGTTTGGGTTTTTTTTTGTTTGTTTGTTTTTTGTTTGTTTGTTTGTTTGTTTTTTTTGTTTTCCCCAGACAGGATTAACTCCTTCTTAATAATTATTTGCCTTTTTTGGCAACAATAGAGTGAAAAAGCTATGATTATTTTATTTCTGTAGGGAATGTTACATTGCTTGTCTGGAGTTTATTGCCTATATATCACAGAAGCATATCTTGTAGCAAAGAAAAATGAGAGTAATTTTATCTGCTTCAGTTGAAAAAAAAATGAAATGGTTATCCATACCTTTTAAAGTGAACTTTGTTAGGAAAAATATTTCTTGAGCTCCTTTCCTTAGAAAGAATCTTCTAAGCTTCCTTTACTTATGAGTGATTGAGTTTTATCCCAAAGCTTATGGTGGATGTTTACTCCAAAGCTCCTGTTTGATAAATATTCAGAAATTTTATACTGTTATAATATTGTAGAAGTTTTGCAAATATAATCTGCAGAAATGTCTCATCTTGTTTTGAATCATTCTAAGTTCTTTGCTTTTGATGTTTTGTGAAAGTAGATTTCAGAAGCCAATTTTGCTTGGTGGAGGCCAAAATCACTTCATTTTTAGGTTTTGAATTTGTCATATTTCCTTCACTGGGAATCACATCATTGGATTTCTGAAGCTGTATGTATAAAAAATTGCTACTTGGTCTTCATACAGCATTTCTGGTTTATGTGCTTTTATCATATATTCTCTTAACTGCCTCCTTTTAATTGCACTGCTCTTTTCAGCTTCATCTTTCAATTTGTCAGGATTTGTGCTGTGTCCTTAATGATGCAAGTGGCAATTTCTGCTTTTCTCAGACAGAGTAATCACACCCAAGAAATTTCTTTGAGGGATTGCCCCCTTTTCATTCCTCTTGCTCATCTTAACATCTTGCTGATGTTGTGCATTATTTTGGTTTATTGTCACTGTCCACAGGTTTTCACTGTGCAGTGTGCAATGGTGTCTGGGCTGTCAGTGGTAGCTTTGCAGAAACAAGCTCATTAGAAACATGATTTCAATACTGGGGCTTCCTCCAAATGATTTTGCAACATGATGCTCACCACTCATTCAGAGTGCTCCCTACAGAAATCAAGGGGTTTAGCATTTTAGCACTGAATGTGCTTCCTTCAGACCTCTATGCTGTTGTATCCAAAGTGATGAGCAAATCTTTTTCTGTTACTGCTGTCATTAGAGTGTGTAGCACAAAGCAGGAGCTCTTTAAGTAGAAATTACCAACATGAATCATACAGGAAATTCATTGTGCCTCTTTCAGGTATTTTCAGTGGTTTACTGTAATCATGCACCTAAGGTGCTCTCAAAAATAAAAAAGCATGAGTTGGTAAATCAAAGATAGGATATTCATCTGAGCCTTCATCTGGCTGGATTCCCAACCATTTCTTGATAATGGACTTCTTGGAACATAATTAGTCAAAGGAAAGAATGCATGTGAAAACCAGATTGTAAAAAAAAAACAGACTTAATTATTAGCTAATATTTAAGGTGGAGAATGAAGAACCGAACAGACTGCTAAATCCACATTCTGGTTAGATACAAAGGGGAGAAGATTACACCAAGACCAGCAAGGAAGGTAGCTGATTAATGAAGGCAGGAGACACTGGAAGCTCAGACATGTTCTTGGGTGGAGTTTCCATTGGGCAGGGACAGAAGAGAATGTGCAGGAGGCAGTTTGAGGAGCTGAACAGCAAACACAAACAGCTCTAGACAAAGCTTGGATTTCATTCTGTAAGATGAGCTTAAGTTGGTGCAGAGGACAAAATCTGCCACAGTGATGAGAGCAATCATCTGGAAAAGACTTTGAAAGAAGATTTGGAGTGAGGGGATAAGATGATAAATAGCTCCATTTTATCAACACAGAGTTTACTCTAAGCTTCCTGTTTAGTTGACAAGCTATTGAAAGTTCCACAGATGCATTGAAAAGTTGGATCAGTAACTGATTTGCCCTCTGTAGAACCAATATCCATTATAAAGATTAATTGTTTTTTAGCACAATTGTTGTTTGACACAATTACTGGTTAAATTACTGGTCAAGTTATTCAGTGAAATAAGTTATCATAAAAGTATTAAAATATTGTTAAAATTTCTAAAATTGTGAGTATTAGGATGAACTATAAACTTCCAAGGATGAAAAATATTATGTTTTTTCCACTTTGTTTACTTTTGGAAAAGGCCTTTCATGTAATAATGATAAAGCTTGGTAGTATGGAGTATTGTTGATGGAGTTTAGATATAGAAAAGACAACTCTTTTTTCATCCATAACTCAGAACTGTATATTGAGTCAACAACAGCAATGACAAACTGTAAACAAACCACTAGACATAAATCCTATTTAAATCCTCAGTCTTCCATAATTCCATTAGAAAAAATAATAAAGATATAAAGTGTGCAACAAGGCTATTTTCTGAGGAAGTGTCTGTCATATAATCCTGTTTTCTAATGATTTTGATTTTGCTGTATTTTAAAATGAAGAAAAATCAGAAAATGTAGTATTTTAAAGTTTCCATGCTGCATATGCTCTAGGTTGCTATAGCACTGTACTCTTACTTTAAACACTGCTGATATGTGATGATTTTTTGTGACATATTGAAGGCTGTATTTTTACTTCAGTGATTTGTACGTTTCTTAGAAGAAACAAATACCAACCTTGTCACCAGTAATGGGGGCAGGGTTTGATATTTCTTGAGAACTTATTAAAATTAATATTGAGGGATTTGAGTTTCCCCTTCCCATTGCTATTGGTGTCAGTGGAGTTAACTCATTGTCAGCCAGTTAAATAAGTTTTTGGGTTTGCTTGGATGTTTTAGTCTGTGCTAAAAGGTTTTTATTCCTGCTGTTGTTTAACTTCAGCTTGAGACCAACAGCTCCAGGCATGAGCTTGGATAGAGGCAGGGATATAGTTCTTGGATAGAATACTGTATTCCTGTACAGAAGGAGTAATAAAGTTTTGGAAGCCAGCCAGGTCCAAACATTGTTGCTAAAACTATTAAATCAGACACCATAAAGATTAAGGGCCAAAATATTATCACTGCACATAAACAAAATTGCATAGCCTGAAAAATTTTACACACTTTTCTAAGAAGGAAGCCCTAAGATTTTAATTTAAAGAGTCACCTCATGTTAAGCTACTAAAAACTGGCAAGGAAAATGGTCATTGAGAATGTTGGGTTTATCCTTTCATGGCAGATTATTGCTGGTTTGTATCGATGGAGGAAAGTTTAATTGGTTCAGCTTCAGGAGCAATTAAATGGCAAAAAGTAATCATTATATGTCATTAACATAAACTCTCAACAAGTTCATGTGTTGTAATCTTTGTTTCCATGTTGATATTTTCAAGGATGTGTGTAAATTAAATGCTCTAATTCTGCTTCCAGTGCAATCTGTTTGTTTTTGATTGTCACCTACACCAGGAGCAGAGTTATGTCTATGGAGCTTATTCTAACACTGTTCACACTAATGCAAAGCTAATAGTGATGGGGAAAAGATCAGTGCCAGTGTGTGGCTGTTCTGTTTAAGAAATAATGTTTAAGACTTTTTGACTAATGGTTAGATCTGCTGCTCACTTAAGTGAACTCTGTGTTCCTATGCTGCAGGCTCACTTCACCTCTTCTCTCCCATTTTTCCTTTTTCTTCTGCAATTTTTCTGTAAGCAAGAGCTGTCCTCTGGAAGCCTTTTTGGAGACTTCCAAGAATTGCTGTGAAATACTCTTCTTGATGGTCTCAGGAAAATGAGGAAAACTGGTTGTGTTGCATTTTCTCCTGCACAATTCCACATGTTTGAAGACTGTCTCAAGATCTTTCCTTTTCCTTAAAAGCAGGTCCCACAAAGTTGCTTTGGGATAGATACAGGAGAAACTTCCTTTGCAAGGGGGAAAACCAAACAGGAAGCCCAGGGTACTAAGATTGTTTGTGCAGGAAATTCAAATGTTCTCTATTTAACTCAGGTCAGCTCTCAAGAGTGTACAGGAAAACTGATAATTTACTACAGGATTTCCTTTTGGATTTCCAGTGGCATGTTTGGTTACCATAGCACTGCTGTTTTGAGCTGCTGAACACTGTAAGGTTGGATATGACTTTTAAGGGACTGGTGTTGGGGTCTTTTTGTGTGTGTAGGTTTTGTTTTGAATGCTGAAGAAATGTGGTGAGGGCTGGTGTGTTGGTTAAACTGGCTTTTGTAGAAACACTGCTAGAAATATGTTTATGAAGTGTATAGGGAAGTATTCAAAGGGTAGTGTATCAAAACAGCTATACTGAAAGTTTTGGGGGAAAAGCAAACTTTATATTCCTTCCAATGATGTTTAATTCTTCACAAAGTCACTTGGTCTGAGCACAGCTCTCTGCAGCCTGGAAGCCTTGTCTTTCCTTCATGAAAGAAATAGTATTTCAGTTTGAAGGTTACTGCATTTATACCAGATGAGTTTTGAACACCAAAATTACTGCATTATCTACTGGCATTCTTTATTGTGTACTTAGAAAACAGAGATGAAAAGCAGATCTTACAAGCCTTCTGAAACCAGATTTTGTTTCAATTAGGAAATCTTCCTGATGTTTTGCAACAAACTTTTTAAAGATTAACTTGGATGAATCCTAATGGCTTAATGAATTAATTAGTGCCTTCTCTTTTTGCCTTTTGGTACAGGAATCAGGAACTTAAAGACCTGGGAGAACTTGCTCCTCACTGGGACAACATGCGCAAAAGTGTCATTGCCCACTGTGATCAGATGTTGAGCATGTACCAGGACACTCTTGCAGAGCTTGGGAAGCATTCAGGTAGGAATCCCTGATTTTATGGAAGTAGCCTCCTTTCTGGAACTTTTAAGGATTTACTAGATTGTTAGCTATGCAATACTGGTGTATTCAGCAGGAATAAAACACATAAAAATCTTAGAGTCATGGGATGGTTTGGATTGGAAGGGACCTTAAATATGGAGCAATTAGGGGCACAGACAGTCTTGTTAAACCTTGTGAGATTCCCATGCATGTCCTCAGTGTAGTAGTTGTCTTTGCCCAGATTGTGCCAGGAAAGCAGAGAATTAATATGGGGTGGGGAGTGCAAATATCCTCAGTCTAGAAAGAGCAGTAACAGCTGCCTTGTTTTGTTTTCATGTGGAAATGGTGCTGGTGTATTCTGATGTGCACTGAGAGCTTGTTCCCACAATATCCAACAAAGTCCTGTGCTCAGGGTTTGTTTTGTGCTGTAGGGTCCACATGCCAGTGGAATAAGATAGCATCAGTGACAAATGTGCAGAAAAGACAGCTGATATTTTCCTCCTGTAGAATTTCTTATTCACAAAAAGATGATGAAAAGTCAGCTGAACAATGATTTCTTCTTTTTAAATTTTTTTTGTTCACAGATCATTCAAGGAACTTAGATAATTCTTTTCTGTTTTACAAGGCTACCAGAATAATTTCCTGAATCACACTCTGTTTTCTCTTTCTGTCTCTCCCTGCCCATAGTTTGAGATATTCCATAAGGAAATGGGCAGGTGTGCTCTGAATTGCAAGTTCTTCCCTATCTTATATTGATGCATTGTTTCTTAAATGTTTATTCTCTGACATTAGGATGGGTGAAATTATAGCTCAGCCAAGTAAAATTATTTTATAAAAACTTGCAAAGCCCTTAGAGGTTCTTAGCATGTGTATAGTAGACAGGTTTGAGGAAATTAAAACCCTGGACTTTGAGGGAGGTTTGAACAACAGGTTTAAATCTTGAATAAATACTGAAATTAAAAGTTGCAAACAAGATATTGAATCACTGCTTCTAAAATGAGCAGCAAAGACACTGAACATTCAATGAACTGGTGAAAGCTCATTTGTGATACATTATTGAAGCCCATTTCACAGTTGTTCTTCAGGTGGATGTCAGATGAAAGTTGCATCCATATTCTGGTAGTTCCTCACTTTGAAGAGATTGATCTTGCAACAATAATAATAAGAAGTATTTTAATTGAGGGAATGTAATTTTGTTTTTTTAGTTCTTAAATAAAACTCACTAAGTTATTTAAAAACAGAGTATACTTAAAGTTAGTTTAATGGTATGGATGCTATTGGTAAATGCAGATTGAGATGTTAATTCCACTGCATGGATTTCATACTTGAGCAAATCTAGTAACTGATAGCAGCTGGGGGGTCCTTATCCAGTAATTTTCTGGCACTGGATGGGAAGGGATACTTACATCACAGGTCTCCCCTGAAAAAAGGAAAAACACAACTCAGCAATGCTGCATGCCTTGTGCTCCTGCACAGGAGTAGAAGTACTCCTGAGAGCAGTCTCTTTTCCCTCCTACTCTTCTCTCACCTGTCCTTTTCATCTGCTGTCATCTTATGCTCCTCTTGTTCAGCCAGTTTCCTTGTCTCCAGGTCCAGCTGTCATTCCTTAAGCTTTGAATTTGATCTTAACTGAATTCTCAGAAATAATCTGCCCCCTTTCTGCTCTCTTTCCAAATTACTTACAGTCTCCTTCCCTGCACTATTCTCATTTATTTTCTGATAGTTTGAGTTGCTTTGACTACCCCCCTTAACTGCCTGTGTTTTAAAGATACAGGTTTCACACTGCATCATCAACAGCTGCTGTTTTCAATCTGCATCCTAGAGTTTCTTGTCTAATCTGAAATTTTGACACCTGTAAATTGCTTTTCTTCCTAGCTTTGCTTTTCATCTGTGTTAAATTATTATAAGCTCTTGAACTTAGGGAGCAGCCTAAGCAGTCTTAGCTGGTCTGGAGCATCATTGATGCCTTTGGCAGGGTGGTTTGTGTTGGGAGGCTCAGTGCTTAGTCCTGCTGGAAACAATGGCAGTTTCAACAGATAAACACTAGCAAGTCTTGACTGAGCAAGCAAAACACAATTCAAAATATTTCCTTTACTTTTTTGTGTGTTTGTTTCAAAAAAAAAAAAAGCTGAACCTTGACAAAATTGAAAATTCTATCTGAATGTGAGGAATTTTAGTTCTAATAATTGATAGTTGGCAAAATGATAGGGTGTTGAAAAAGTGGCTTAGGTAAATGTTAGGCTACCTGTGTTAGAAGACAAGACCACCTCTCTTTCCTAATCTACACCCTTTATTTTATACAGTTTCTGTATCAAATTTCTTAAGGTAAATTATATTTTTATGCTGTCAGACTTTAATTATATTCATTTACACTTCACAAAACTACTCATAATCTCATACTTTTAAAATATGCAGTCATACTCATATTTTTTTGTTTTTCCAAGGCATCATGGCTCCTGTAAACTAATATATAGCTTTCCTTGAGATAGTTTGTGTTTCTTTATTTGAGCCTTCTAGGATGAATGTATAGCCTATTCAATATAATACTTTTCTTTGAATAAAAAAACATTACTTGGAAAAATGCAGTGCCATCATAGCTCTGTACCCTTGTGGTTTTAGCACAGAATAAACATAATGAACATTAACTGCTACATTTTCTCCAGCAGACTGATTTCAGACAACAGGGAAAGTATCTATCTCCTAGAATAAAAAATTGAATTTTCCTGTGAATTAAAAGCTGTTTTGTTGTTTCCAGTGTGGATACATGCTGAGACTCAGTTAGTGAACCTTTCATCTTGTAATATACAATTACACATTAAAATTAATTAAAGATGACTCCTGAAATACAAGTGTCATCCACACTTTAAAAGGAGTACAAAAACATCTGGATGCTTAAGACAATGTTTCTTTTAACTTTTGTTTTTCAGGTTCATCTTTTAAGTCAAGCTGTAGCAAAGGAGAAAAAACACTAGAATTCATCCCAATAAATCTTCATCTGCAAAGAATGCATGTGCACAGTCCTCGATTGAAAGGTAAAGAAATTCCCCAAGTATGACAAAGTATGCTTTGAAATACAGTTACACTGAAATTTAGAAATCAAATCCAGAGTTAGAGCTGTGCAAGGAATTTCTCTGCCTCATCTTCTGATGCCACAAGTCACAGACATTTACTGCAGATCTTGGAAAACTAAGGCATGGTTAACAGAATTTCTTCTAAGTTCCTTTCTCAAATTAGGTTGCAGAGATCTGTTCTTTTTGTTCCTATGACACTTCAAGCAAATAAGTAAATCAGACTATGTGTTCACTGAAATGTATTGGTAACCTATGCATGGTTAAAGATATTTTATTGTAGCAGTGCAGAACTGATACTGTCATGATGTGTAGTGACACACTGCATAATGTTCACGTCCTTCTTGAGCACCCACTTAATTTTTCATTGTGATCCATAATGCTGTAAAAGCCAGACTTCATGTTCTTGTTTTGAGGTGACTTTTCTTCCAACTCCCCACCAGTTTGCCACCAGAGATAGTGATAGAGCACAGTACACTACTTTTCCTCCCAGAGATTGCTGGGATGAGCTCACCAGCCCAGCTGATGGAAGCTTACATGGTTCCATAAAGGACAGTATTACTTCTAAACTTAATTAATCCTATTTCTTAGGAAGTGGTAATGAGCCTAGAACTGATTCTGGTTCTAAATCAGCTTATACAGTGCTACCCTGTCATGCCCACCTACCCCATGTAAGCCTCTCAGTGATATGTGAAAATACCTCACTGATTATGCTGAAAATACTGCAAACTGGAAAGGGGGATAACTTTCTCTAACATCATCTGTGGTTCTTTTTAACACAGAATTGTGTTGTTGCTGCTTGCATATAATGTTAGCAGCTTCCTTTAAAGATGAAAGATTATACTGACACATATATATGACCAAATCATGGCAAAGTTTATAATTTGTTGATAAATTGAGATCTGTTAAATTTGCTGTCATTATAAACACAGAAATTACATTCTGTAAAGTTTTTGCCTTATTAATCTAAGATTAATCTCTGAATCTAAGATTGCAAAACAGTAAGTACAAACAGTGTTAAAACTCCTGTTTTATACTGTGTGAGGCTCATGTCCATCCACCTCCAAGTTGGAACACAGGGACTTCCAATTATCTGTTAGGTACTGGTTGGTTTAATGTTTTGTCATTTCTTTTACTAAAAAATTGTGCCTCCAAACATTTCAACAAGATGGGGATTTATAGTGACATAATGTCACAGCAGAGATTTTTATTTAATGTTTTGAAGTTAATTAATTAACTCAAAAGCATTTTTAGGTTTGTAATGGTGGCCAGAAGCCTAATATTGTATCCTTTTAAGAAAACCCCTTTGTGAACAGAACACTGTATGCCTATTTGCTGAACAAAAAGTGGAATGGAATATGTGACTTACTTAAGCACCCATGACTTTTACAATATGGGAGCTTTGTTTTGGTTTTTTATGATTTTTCCCCCTTCTTCTCGAAAACCATTTTGCTTGGGGCACATGGTTAATCCATTATCAAAAAGGGTATAGAAAGAGATCAATGTTAGAATTGTTCTAGTTGTCTTCCAAATTTGGATCTTTAAATTATAAAACTGTCTCTATTACTTAACTAATGTTCACTGTGTCTTGTATTAGATATATACAGTTTCTAGCAGTTGCTAATCAGTCTGGACTAGGCAGCACTTTGATATCAAGTAGGTCTTTCTCAGCTCATGGTTTGCTTGGCATATATCAAAGGACACCTGGAATATAACCAGGAGATTGACATTGGAAGGAGAAGAATAAAAATTCATAGAGGTGACATTTAAACAAGCTAATGATCCACAGAGCTGTCATTAACCCTTATACTACTGGATATCTTAATTTTGGGAAAGCAAGATGGGTTTTAATCCCATCTATTGTATATAGACATTGGTATGTGTTTTTGTTTGTTTGTTTGACATGCATAACAACAGGTTTACTTTTCTTGAACTTTGATTTGCATTGTTATTGGGTTCTGACATGGAAGAGAAAGTGTGCTTAAACTTTCAGTGGGAATAGCTTTGAGAAAAATATTATTTTCCTATGGGTCAATGGTATTCCTATCCATTTGATAAACACCACATTGTGCTCTGTTCATCATACTAGAAAGCTTTAATCTATATATTGACATAGCTTTGCTTTTGTTCCTGTTTACAATATGTGCTTGTTTTAAATAGATTTGGTGAAGTGATTTTTGTTTTGCATCTGGCCAGTTTTAGAAACTGACTGCCTCCTGTGGAGGTGGCAGGTTGTCTCAAAATTGGGATTGAGCTGTTCTTGACAGCAAGATACAGCTCCTGTGGAGCTCTGCTGCATTTTAAGCTCTGTCTTCACTGCAGAGGGATAGCAGTAGCCTGCTCTTGCCTGATGGTTATGAGTTACTGGAGCAGTCCTGTAGCAGTGCACTGATGTTGGCACTGCACATCTGTATTGGGTTGATGTGGCCAGAAATGTGTATTCTCTCACCATCTGTTAAAACCAGGTGGGGTAGTGATGTAGTGATTCCTTATCTCTGTGGTACACATTATCTGCTAATGGGCCATCTTTAAGAGTAGGTGGGGCAATCATCTTTATCTTTTCCACAACCTATTCTTCCTCCTGTTAATGGGCCATTAAGTCCCACTGTATGACTGATAAAATCATCCCATTGGGAGATGCTCCAGTCAAGGAGAAAAGCCAAGTCTTTCCTACCTAGTTAAAAAACTGAAATTTTAGACAACAAGATACCGTCTTTCCATTAGATTACAGAGGAAAAGACGGACCTTTCCACATAATACCTAAACCTTCAAAAAAACCTGCACCCTTCTACAAGACCACTGCTTCAGCTGAACAACACCTGCCACTGCAGGAGGATGCAGCCACCATTTAATTAGACTACTACCAACACCCTGACTGACAGGGTGTCGGGTTGTATTCTGACTCTGTCAGGGTTGGGATTGTTCTTAGTAATGCTGCATTTCTATTTTAATTTTCCTAGTAAAGAACTCTTATTCCTAATCCCCCTATCTTTGCCTAAGACCTCTTAATTTCAAAATTATAATAATAGTTTGGGGTAAAGAAGTTTACATTCTCCATTTCAAAGAGAAGCTTCTGCCTTTATTGGCAGACACCTGTCCTTCAAACCAAGACAACATCCTTCCCAAGGAGCTCCACTGTAAGCAGAGCATATCACAAGGCATTCCTCCCAAGCCTTGCAGCACTCTCTGCTGCACTGAGCTCTGGGGAGTGGGAGTGAGATCACCCTGTGCCCATCACCAGACATGGATGTCTGCTCCTCATCCTTGGCCATCCTTACTCTCCCATGAAGGTTGTGTGAGGTGGGTGCTCAGCTGTGCTGGGTGTGTTTCCCTCTCAGACAGCTGCTCCTCGACCATGCTGAGAAAAGACCACAGGCTGAATAAAGGCTCTCTTCTGCATAAATCACCCCCTCTCCCAAAGTAACTATAAACAGGACCATGTCTATTTTTTAAACAATCAGAACCAGAGTTTAGTCTTTTAAGTATTTTCCTGTCATTTCATGAGTTATCCTAAACATATTCAGAACCCTGATGAGTTCCTCTCTTATCTTGATTTTAAGGCAATAGAACTCCTTATTATCAAGTACCAATGGAGCTCTAATAGCTGAAGAATATGTATTATGGATAAATCTGTATTAAGACCTGAAAGAATGGGCTATTTAAGAATCTTGAAACTCACCTTAGGCTAACGAAATTATGTCACTTCTCCTTTTAAGTGGATATTGAAGAGTCACCAACTCATTAGAGCTCAAATCAATTTGAGCAAATATGTTCTGAGATTCAGCTCGGGAAGTAAAGCATAGTTCATTAACTGTGAATCATTTGTACAGTGTTCTTGCTTCTAGGGATATTTATCATCAGAATGCAATAAAAGTTCTATTTTAGGAGAGGGCTAGATTTTAATTTACATGGGAAACTTCCTTGATGAATAAAACTGTTCTCAAAAAACATCCTGTAATGTTCCCTTTAGAAATAAATTTTAAGAATTAGGCATTCTAAACTGTATTCTTTTACCTCCAGTAAGTTGAGATACAAAACAGGTACTTAGTGTAAATGTAAATTTAAACTTTGAAGAAATAATTACTGTGGTGTGGGATGTAATTAAATCTTCTTCTCTGCATTGACAATCAATCACAAGCTCTTTTGAAAATGATGTTTCACCTCCAGTTCTGTAAGCATATATCCACACAAAAAGTTCATCCCCTATGTAATAAGGCATTAGGTATATACAGAAAGAGACAACAGTTTGTTTACTCAGCAAGAATTTTAGTAGTATGGTTTTTTTCCTATTCTGAGAAAATAGACTTTCTCTCAGTTCATAAACATATATAAAAAGTTAGTGTATGTCATAGAGCAGGGCTCTCCAATTTAGCATTAAACACCATTATATCTGAAAGTACATTAGCATTACATCTAAACAAATTCAAACAAGAAATGAAATAGGGTTTTTTACTAGTCTGATTGACTTCTCTGGGAATGCAGTGAATTCATTGTCACTTGCAATCTTTAAATCAAAATTAGATGCCTAAACAAAGAGATGCCTTCACTCAACCAAGAGACATAAGCTTGATGCAAGAATCATTAGCTGTAATTCTGTAGCCTTTATTATTCAGTAAGGCTATTCCATCATAATGGTCTCTTTTGACTCTAAAATGCTTGAATTTGTGCATCTCAACATGACTACAAGATAAATAATGAAAGGGGCAATAAAGTGAAATACACAATGGGCCAATTTACTTGGCAGCTTTGTAAACTGCAGAGCTGGAATGTTGTTCTACACTGCGGCACATAATTTAGGTGTAGCCATAAATCAGATGAACTTTTCTAAAGTGTGCAGGTGGCTGTATGGAAAGATTGATTAGCTCTTGGGACATGGATTATCAATTATTCCCTGGAAGTGATATAGACTTGTCCTTACTTTTTGTAGAGTAGATGTCACGGTGTTGCCATGATTTGGGGATAGGAGCATTCAAATGTCTGTGTTTCTCTATTCCCATTCCAGATGCTCTGTATGATGTTATCACTGTGGGAGCCCCAGCAGCTCATTTCCAAGGATTTAAGAATGGTGGTCTACGGAAACTGCTGAGTAAATTTGAGGCAGAAAGACGAAAGTAAGTATTCTTTCTTTCTGGTAGCTTGGAAAATACTGCTAAGGTTGCATGAAAATGCTGAGACCTCACTGAGGAGCAAAAGAGTTTATCCTGCTGAATGGAAGATTAAAATCTAGTAGGATTTGGCATTGCATTCATAAAATATTTCCTTTATTTTCCTGCTTTGCTGAAAATTGAAGCATGGTTTGTGTTTAGTGTTAAGACTAGTTTTGAATAAACATAGGAAATGGCCTCAAGCTGTGCCAGGGGATGATCAGGATGGGCATCAGGAAGGATTTCTTCATGGAAAGGGTTATGCATTGAAGCAGATTTCCCAGGGAAATGGAGTCATCATCCCTGGAAGTGTTCAAGAAAAGACAGGACTTGGTACTCGGTGCTATGGTTTAGTTGATGTGGTGGCTGTTCTGTCAAAGGTTGGACTCAATGATCTTAGAGGACTTAGACTTTTGCAACCTTAATGATTCAAAATTGTGATTTTTTTCCTTGTATTTCAAGCAGCTGGAGATATATCAGTGCTTGAAAACCTCATGTTCAGAATGAGGTATCTCTTTGGCGATTTTGTGCTAAGAGGAATGTACTGGTAGACAATTTTTAAATACAGAAACTGTAGCTGAAGGTAGCAACTTTATTTCTGACAGCCCTGGGTGTATGCTAAGAAAAAAATATTTTTAGAGCACTGTTAAAACCAAACTACTCTTATTCTTCAGAAAGCCAAAGTAAGACTAATCAAAAATAAAGGTTTCAGTTTGTTGTGGAACTCAAATGCTTTGTTCACTTTTGAATATGCACAGAAGTGTTAGTTACATCTTTTCCTAACAAAAATTGGGTATATTTGTGTTTGTTGCTGTAGCTGTTAAGATTTTCAAGCAGGCACAGCTGTCACTGGCAGCACTCATAGCTGTGACTGCTCAGTGCTTCCACTGATGGTGCTGACTGAGGTGTTACAGCATTCCAAAGGGAATGCAGGAAGGAAGTACTCTGATCTAAATTATCATGACAGTCCACAGAAAATCAATTCCATTATATTCAATGCCCCAAAAAGTTTCATGGATACACTATCTTTAATAATAAAAAGGAAATTATACAAATCTACTGTTGACTTCTTGGTTGAATAGGAGTTGGCATCAATATTAAAAACAAAAAAAACCCAGCAGATCTAGTTGCTTTGAAAGCTGTATTATTGAAGGGGTCTTGCTTGCCCTGTACAATATAAAAATTCTGTTAAATCCTCACAAATCTTTAATTTCCCTGATCATCTCTGATGCTGGAATCTGCCAGTGAAACATGTACATCATTGATCACAAGACACATCAATGAACTTTGTGATAACATTCTGCTGTCAGAAAACTGGTATGGGCAGCCTTATTCCCATCATATGGAGGCCTACAAAGTACATGCTTTCTGCTGAAGAAAATGTTTAAAGACATTTCTTAAAGTATCTTCTCCTTTACTATCTGATTAATGTAGTTGAAATAGTGGTTTGTGGCGTTTTTATCAAAATAATTTATTACTGGAGCTGCAAGATATAAATCATATAGTAGACATCACCCTTTAAAGTCATATGATATAAAGAACATTCCAGTTCTCACAGTGCTCAGCTTTCAGAACCATTTCTCACTAGCTCACCCCTGTAGCATATCCATGCTGGCTGACTGTGACTGCCCAAAATGGAGGATAGCTGTGAGATAAATTATTCTCTGTGATTTCTCATTGGAGAAAAGAGAAAATGTCTTATAGGGAAGAGAATATCTTCCTAGGACACACATTGCAGTATCTCAAAGGCATCATAGACAATGTCCATGTTTCTTAGCTGCTGGTAACAGGGGAGAGGAGAAGATGGGTGAGAGCTTTGGGCAGGTTCTATTGAGGCATTTCAGCCTTGTTTCAAGAGCCTGCATATCACCTGCCCTGCTGCTTAGATTCTCCTGCATCCCTCAGAAACACCTGTATTTTGGCAATTTTTAAGGACAGAGCACAAGAAGTTTATTCTGACAGTTTCCTTTGTGTTTCTGGGTTCTTCTGGAAAAGCAAAAGTCTGTCTTCAGGATGATATAACTAGAGTAGCTATGTTACTATCCTGTCAGACTTTTCCTAAAAAAGGAGACTGAGTCATACTTCCAAACTTAAGTTAGAGCACTGAAAACACTGCACTGCAAGTTTTCAGCTAATCACTTGCCAGAGCTGGGGAAATGGTCACTTGTGTGTGAATTCTCACAAAGAAGAAAAGAGGAAGCCTCCAAAATTCATCTCTCCTGCTATCTTTGAGGACAACTCAAAGAAAACTCTATGTTTTGGTTTTTCAACTTGAAGAACTTGTGTAAGTTGAAAGACAGGGGTAAGCAAGACCTCAATACAACCTCACTTAATGAATATTCAGGAGGGGGTCTGCTTTAAATAAATACATGAAAGGACCATTCCAAATCTTATAGTAGATAAATTTATTTTGCTGTGGCAACAACAGTGTTATTTTGCAGGCACCTGTTTATTTCGCTGCATAAAGATTCTTTGAGGACACAAGCCTTCCCCTGGGGCACCTTTTGTAATTTAAATTTTCTGGTTTATAATGGGGGCAGATTTTCTGAAGATTTTGTTGAAGGAAGAAGTGACACCTTGAGAAATCAGTCAGACTATAGAGCAAACAGAAAAAAAAAATGCAGATTCAGCAGCCACTTCCTCTAGGCTAACAGAGCTGAAGACCTAGAGCAAGATGTGGGAAGAGATTAGTTCTCAGGCAACCCTGGTAGCTTTCAAGTTGTAGCAGAATGCCTTGCATGTCTTTGACCTTCAGTCTGATTATTAGAACAGTTTATCAAGATTTTCAGCAGTGTCAGCATATTGCAAAATATTTCTTGCTCAATCTTAGACTTGTGGAATTAACAGACAAGAGGAACTGTTATCTGGTAGCATTTGCAGTTGCCAAACAAAAACAAGACTGAGACATATGTTTTGTGAAAGTTTATCAAACAGAAGAATCTGGAAAATGTGTATCTGAAGAGAGTTCTGGCATGTTTTCTACGACACAGAATATGCATCTTTGTGCAGGCCCAAAGGGAAAGCCCTGTACAACAATATTTTTTTAAAATGCAGTTTTTGCAATTAATTTCTCATTTATTGCCATCAGGAAGATCATATTCAATTTTTTTAAAAGCCATATTAAAAAAAAAGGTCTGAAATAAGAGCAAGAAAGACGCTTTATTTTTAGGTGAAAAATATAGAACTTTTTGATATGTGATCTGAAGCCTGTTCCATTGCTTTATTACCCATTCACATACTATTCTTCATCTCTACCAAAAAGGCAGATCAAAGGCCCTTCCACTATAAACAACAGTCAAGTCTATGAGGCATGGCTCTAGTATATCTGTCCCTTTAGTCGCAAGTAGTGAATTTCATAAGATGACTAAGAAAAATTGATAGTTTTTTTAAATTTTGTTTACAAAATTTGCATTAAAATAACTGAAATATGATGATTAAAGTATGGTAAATAATTGCAGAGTATTAATTACTTGTGTGTGATATACATTTATTTTAGTATAATTTTCGTTATTCTGTATTGGTATGTTCTTTTCATTTTTTCCTATTTCTGTATAAAAGAGAAAGTCAGTTATTCAGATGCAGTCTTTTTTGACTTGATAGTATAGATTATTTCTCCTTCCAGCAAATAGAAGGGCTTGTCTTCTCATCAGTGTAGATGGCACATCAAATGATTGTTTTCAGAGCTCAGTTGTGCAGAAACATTTAAATCAGACATTCTCGAAGTTATACCCGTATAATGCCTCACTGCCTGAAGTGTTCATAAATCACTTTCAAGATACACTAACAACTTTTTTCTTATTTAAAATCTAATTTAATCATCTCTGTTTTAACCAAAACACATAGACTTATGATTGCAAATTTTTTAATGCCCCAGCTCTAAGTATCGAGAAAAAAGGTGTGCCACAAGCTGCATTAGGTGCTGTGATTCACTGTGGTTTTATTCATAATTTCTAGCAAGCTGTTTGAAGAAGACCCTGTTTTAAATTCACAAAATGTTGAAACTGGAGCACTGCTGAAAAGGATCTTCTGTTAGGCTTCCCCCCACACACACCCCGTCAAAACTGTAATAATTTAATTTGGGTATGAACAGTCTAAAAAGAATATTTCTGTTGGAGGCCTGGATTTTTAGTAAAGATATGAGGTGTGCTCCTTCAGTAATGTACCTGTTTGGTGACCAGAGATTTTATTAGTGTTGCAATATTCTGTTTTCCAATTGCCTGGATTCTGTAGCTTTAAACCCATTTCCATTCTCTGAGGAATCAAAATGGCACCACCTCACAGAAAGTCCCAGACATGTTGAAATAATAAAAATCTATGTTGGATCTAATTGTAACCTTTTTTCTCAAATGAAATGCCTGTCATGCCTAACACTTTTCATGGTATTCTTACTTTATTCTTACTTTTTTCTCACTTTACCAAATTTTTTGCATGTATACATGTGTGTGAGAAAGAGAGATTGGACTTCATGGAGTTAGGAATGAAGAAAAATAGGGGAACAGCAGGAAATGTTCTGTGCATAGAGCCTTAGTCATTTGCCCCAAGATAAGGACTTGTGGACATTTGATCATCATAGACAGATTTTCCTTATATTCAAAGTTAGAATTTCCAAGGTGGTAAAGAAATCTTAAAGAAATAAAAAACCAAAGTAATTCAAATTTCTAGTTTCTTTCAAGTCTGTTTTCATAACCTCGTCTCTGATCAGCTGGTTTAGTTTTACTTCCTGAGATCATGAATTATCCAGAGTTTTTTATGTAGCTTTTTTTTTTTTTTTAATTGTAAGTTTCCACTTTAGACAGAATACAAAGAAGCCACTGAATAGGTATCTTCAGTAATGTGCATAAAATTTAAGTTATCCAGGGGTAGATGCATTTGCTGTCTGTGCTTTAACTGTAGTCTTGATGCTAATGTCTGTGGGTTTGGCTTTGAAAAATGGGAGGTCAAATGTTCATTGTTGGAAGATTTTAAGCCAGTCCCAGATGGTGACAATTTAACTAAGTGACACAAATTACACAGTTAACAGCAGGAGTGGAGTAAGTCAGAGGTTCATTATAAATTAGAAATTTACCATATTGCATTATTTATTCTCAGGCAAAAACTTTGTTAACCTAGAATTTAAAATGTAGCCAATTTAATATTTATTCAAATGTCTTGGTTTGAGAGACAGGTGTCTGCTAAGGAAGGCAGGAACCTCCCTCAGAATGGAAAATTACTCCCTTCTCTCTGAATTATTATAGCTTTGAAACAAAGGGTCTTTCTGGCACAGATTTGGGGAAATAATGGAATGCCAATAATGGAAATGACCATATGTGGTTTTATATGCTTAGTGAAAGCTTTGGAACTTAACCCAGAAGGCATTATTACACAGCTTTTCAAAAGGTTTGTGAGTCATAATTTACATATCAGAGGTAGGTTTTCATTATGCTGCTGATATTCTGCACTGGACCTACCCATGTGGCCTTTACCTTCATGCAAAAGCTTCATCTAGTTTGTGCCTTAGGACACCTGTGAAAAGTTTCTCTGTAAGTTCTGTTGGTAATTGCCTCTTCTAACTAACAGTATTTACATACTATATATAAGCTATATGCAGCAGTAAGCTTTAAGAGCAGTTTTAGATGAGGGAATGTCATTGTCTTGTAAGTAGTAATGTCTTTTCATTGAGGGTAAAGCCACAGAAAACCTCAGCTAGTCATAGATGCAACAGCATGAAAACAACAGAAACTTCAAATATTCCCAAATGTGTTGTTTCTGAAAAATAATTACACATTTTCCTAGGGGGATGGAGGAAGTTGCCATCAAATTATGAGAGAAATAAAATATTTGAGGTTGTGTCATGCTTTCAGGGGTTCCGGAAGTGTTTAAATTAACCAGATAATGAAGTTTGGGAGTACACCTCATTCTGAAGAGTCATTCTCTCTTCACTAATTCCTTTACTTAAAAGCTATGATTTATTTTATTGCAATGAGGACTGCCCACATCATTAGTGTCACTCTTCCCTCTTTCTTACAGTGGTGTCTGTAGCTTTTCAGCTGCAATATTCAGTGAAGCTTGGAGCTGTGGGAGATGAGTGAAAATTATCTGGGATTTAAAGGCTGAGGGAAATCCCAGAGAGGAGTATGTGCATGGTGAGCTTGATAACAGCATTAGTCAGATTCAGCCTGCAAAAAGACTGTTTGATAAAGGGAGGGAGAAGCTTGATGGGGAGGTAGAGAAGTATCAAGGCTCTTAAGACTATGTGTTCACTACAATTAATACAGACTATTACTCTTTGTCTCTGCCCTGACTACTGAGCCTGGTAGCTTGAGTGTTCCAGTGAATGTAGTGCTTGGTCTGAGTCTGGAAGTCCATCTCATTGACACTGTGGCCAACTTGAAGGTAGAACTGTGACAGTTTCCTCATTACTCAGAGGGACAGGGATTTTTTTTCTTTATTTTGCCTTATTCATTAGGAGAGCATTTATATGATTCATTTTGCTTAAATATTCAGAATTATGACTTCCATTAGACATGAGTCTAGTAGCTCATGTAAGTTGGAAATGCATTGTAATTTAGATATGTCTGGTAGCATGGTTGAGCCTTACTCACTTAGATGCCATTCATCCTGACTGCCTCTGCAAAGAGTTGTATCTAGAAATGAAGCCACTGGTGAAAGACAGAAATAGGATGGGTACTGGGGAATTTGGGACTGTAACTCAGCAAAATATGTAAGCAAGAGCCTTAATTTTAAGACTGCTTGAAGCTATCTTTTTTTGCCAAAATCATGGCAAATGCTGAATTGGAAGGGGCCCATCAAGATTTAATTTCTAATATGTAGGAAACTAATGAGAAGGAACTGGAAGTCATTCAATAGAAGACATAAAGGGGAAGGGGGGGAATGAAGTGAACTGGAAAAAAGATTGAAATGAAGTGCAATGCACGAAGTTCAGAGGATTGCAGAAGTGTCAATATTTGGGTCTTGGTATGCAAAATTAAAGAAATCAGTGGTGAAAGGGGTTGAAGGGACTGAAGTACTTACAATGAAAAGACACAAGAGGAGAGAAGGGAGATACAAACAGAACCAGCTGGGAGTAGTATGCACATTCCTCTGGCATTGGTGATGTGCCAGCAGGTGCTTAGTTTCTTTTTTTCCTGTGTTAATCTGAAGCTGCAAAAGATTTTGGTTAGCTTCTCTGAAACACTGAAGCAGGGCTTTATAAAAGGAAGAGTTATGTACAAAAGGTTCAGGTGAGGAGCTGTGCAGGACAGCAAGAGCCAGTGGGTGTGTGCATGCTGTCTGAAATGGTGTTTGGGAGCAATGGTGTAAAAGAATATTCCATAATTAGTAAAAGGGGAAGAGGAAAGAGGGATAGGAGAAGAAGTCCTGCAAAAGAATTGTAGTAGTTTGAAGAAATGAAAATAGGAATTTTGCATTTATGAGGTTTTGAAGCAATTAACTCCCACACCCCATTGCTGTGTCTATTCTTGCAAATCAGGCACCTGCTTTTTATTGGAGATAACTGTTTGTCATCACTTCCTGAACATCAGTGAGGCTAATCAAAACACAGTGTGGGCCACTGATCAATTAAACATTAATGACCCATTTTGAAAGACTTAGTGAGGTAGTTAATACTCTGTTGGGAAGTTTAGTTGGAAAAATAAGGAGCTTCATGCTCTTTGGTATTATTACCTGACTTTTTCAAATATTTTCCCTCTCTGAATTACAGCATTTAAAAGAAACACATAAAATTATGGGGGTTTGATGTTCAGTCACTCAAAGGAATTTTTGTACTGTACTACTTGGAGCATGTGGTGGTGGGCAGTCTGTTTTATACAACTGTTCAAGATTTGTCTTTACCCTTAAAGACAGGAGCATTTCAGTGGTATCTATAAAATTCAGGCATCTGGCATTTTATTTAATTTTATTTATATATATATTATATATATTTTTTTTTTTTTTTTTTTTTTTTTTTTTGTGCAGAAGTAGTGGTAAGATTTTTTGCACGGTAAGCATTGCTATTAATGGCAGAAATGAATTTGACATTGTGACTCTCTGTTATCACAGTACTGGATACCAGTGTATTTACTATTCACCTGAAAACACAGCCAAGGCAAAAGAAGTTCTCAGCAACATCAATCATCTGCAACCTCTCATATCAAGCCATGCAGACCTGCTGCTTAGTTCTGCAAGCCAACGTTCTCCAGACAGCTTGAAGAATTCTTTAAAGATGCTTTCAGAAAAAGTAAGATTCAAATCTTCACTGCAATGGGAAGTGGAATAACCAAGTCTCTCTAACTGCCAGGGGAAGGGCGGTTTCTGCATAAATTGACTTTCACAGCATCTAGAAATGTTAAATAAGCTCAGCTAAAAAAGAATCAAGATGTTGTTATTAGAAAAAATAATGGTTTTTTAGCATTTCTGTAGGCTTTCCATATAGAAAATTAACGAAATCTATTAATAATGCCTTTATTTAAAACTGTAATTAATTTAATTTCATGTATCTTCTTTATCCTCTAGTGACCACATACTGGAGTTTATAAAAATATCAAAAATTATAAATTATTTTGTAGTTTGAAAAATCATTATTATTCTCTTTCTGTTATATTTCAAGCTGCTGCTTATGGGAGGTAATTCAAGCCAGGTTTGTGTATAAGTTTTAGAATAACAGCATGATCAGAAATGGTGATACAGTCTGGAAGGAGGATCTGGGAAGTTGGCTCAGGAGATCTCAAATTTTAATTCTCTTTCTCCCATTATATCCAGAGCTGTAGGCTCTTCCTCATCTTGGTTCCTTTAGGTCTAAATGAGGGAAGATATTATTTCCCACCTGTCTCACAGACTGATAATGGAGATTATCTGAAGCCTGTAGTACTTCCCAGCATATGTCACCCTATAAAAATATGAAGCACTATAGCTGTGACCTGAGAGGCTGTGAAGAGCTTCCCATTGCTCCATGTGCCACCTCTTTAGTAACATGATCCCAGTATGGCTTAGTAACACAATCAATTACCATTTCAATATATCCTCAGCTATTGGGAAGTGACATTCCTTGTGGTCTGTTGTGCACCATTATCCCAGCAGTTCCTTGTTCAATGGGAGAGTCTCAAATCTGAATATTGAGCTCGGCCACTTGCTGTGAAGGCATTGCAGAGGAGCCATGGGGGAGAGAAACATTGCCCTCAGTTGCAGATGTGTAAATCCACAGTAACTCAGAGAACACTGGAGACACTGTGAATATCAGGGATAATGGGAGAGAGCAGAATTCAGCCTGGAAATGAAACAGAGGAATTTAGGGAGGGGGATTGTAGCAATTATAGTGTACCTGTGCATGCAGGAGGGCACTTTTAGCTGTGCATAGAACAAGTGGAGCTGCTCTGTTAGTGGTTAGTTCAAAGAAATCTGTATGCACAGGTAAAGTAAATCAGACAAAGAAGTGTTTGTTCTGAAGATCCAAAGCCTGGTTGCTAAGGAATGTGTGTTTGCTCTGGACATTTGCCTCTGGGCAGAAGGAGGGGATGATTTCAGAGGGGCTGCAGGCAGCTGTGATATTAAAGCACTGCTTGAACCATGGCCTGCTGGAGACTCTGGCTATAGAAAAGGACCAAAAAAGAAAATTCATTCTGTTTGCAAAAGTCACAGATATTTTACATTTTTAGTTGTGTATGTTCATATCAACTTTTCAGGGCCAGGATTAAATGGCTGTTAGTACATAAGCTCAGGTTCCCAGAAGAAGGAGTCTCACCCAATGTACCCCATGAATGTCTGTCAAGCCTCCACTTTTTGCTTGGAAGAGATTAACCCAGTTGTCTGAACAAGTGCGGTAGGAGTGGCTCAATACCTGCTTCACTGTCTATTGCCAAATTTACTCTTAAGAAAAGAAGGATAGTGGAGAAAGGGTGGAAGTGTGGTGTGACAGCTGCTTATAAAGAGAAGAGAGATGGGGAGGAAAGACCAAGAGACAACTTCAGGGAAGGGAAATACCATTTCAAAGCCTTAAACTCAGTGAACCCACACAGTACTGAAATTAGATCCCTCATAGGTAATTCAAAGTCTTGTATTGATGTCTTAAAATAATCTTCTATATAGTCTGGTACAGTACTGGAGAACCAAGACTATCAGAGTGTTCCTGCTTATATTTAAGATGGAATAGCACATGCTCTGCTGAATATAATTGCATGATACCTACTTGTATTCCTGAGGCATATGTAGTGCTTCTGCTACTCCATCTTTCCTATACTTTTTATATATAAAAAATAAATGCTCCTATGTCTTAACTTGATAGAAATTTAGAAATTGAGCAGCTGTTTGAAGAAGTCATAAAAATGATTTGTCTGGTGATTAAATTCTACAAGTTTATTAAAAAACATATCACTTGATATATATAATAATTCTTTCTATAATTATTAGTTAGCAGTGAGTAAATCTGAGCTATCAATAATGTGAATTACATTTAAGTGTTCATGTTGGAAATGGAAGGACTGGCTGCATGGATTGAAAGTGGAAAATTAAATCAAATAATTCCACTGCTGCTTCTTAAATGGAGCTTTTTTTCTCATATTAAGCATAGTTTTACTTCTCCATATATAATTTACAATTTACTGTAGTGTTTTCCTGAGACTAACCTTTTATCATCACTTTTTGTTAATTGATTAAGGAACCTTTAGCTGTTGACAAGTGTATCAGCATTTGCAGCTTGCAGAAGGCTTGATAAATTCATTTTCCAGCTATGCCTATCTTTGTTTGCAGAAATACTCTTTAGTAGAGTCTCTAAAAGAATTTGCAAAGTTTTCATTTCTTTGTATAGACTGGTTTTGTGATTTCAATGCAATTTCATAAATAGTGATGTTCTGCAAATTTAGCTGTACTGAGCTGTTAGAAAATGAGGTTAAAATATAGACTGCTGTTAAACCAATGGGATTCCTGAATGGAATTTAATTACAGAATCATTTTAGTTTCTACATGAAAAAATGGAGTCTTACTTCTGTACTGATTTTCTTTTAAAAATTAATTTTCCCTATAAAATATTTCTATTCAATTATATTACTTAAACTTTTCAGATCATTACCTAATATACATTGCAGTCACAGTGGACATTCTTTACATCAGTGTATCCAGTACTCACAATTTCCTGAAATTTAAAGGTTTTTTTTAGTCTGGCATGCCTGATCCAGAGACCTGAAATTATCTCAAACAGACATTGTGGGGAAGATAGGTATGAAACATCAGCAAAACCATGATATTGCTGTTTTTAAGGATAGGCAAATAATGGAGTTTCAACTCTTTGATATGGAGCTGTAGAAGAGTCTTGAAGAGGAGCTTTGTTGTTACCACACAAGCCCTCAAATCTTAATTTGCCACAGTAAGGCAAAGAATGGTAGGGTTTGATAACACCATTCCCCAAAGACTAATTAATTCTCCAAGCATGCACCATCTGGAGGTTGGAAGTGTAGAAAACTGAAATTGTCCTACAGAGCAATGCAGGACTACAAGGAGACAGTCCTGAGGGGCTGCAGATAAGAAAAGTGTTAAAAACCACCCTTTCCCTCAGGCACCAAGTTGGTAAGGAGGAGAAGGAATGGGTCTGGTAAAATTGCCAGGGAGATGAGTAGTGTTGCCAAGTCTAAAGAATCCCAAGACAGGTTGAAAAAATTAATAATTTATCCTTTGATATGCCTGAGGTTCTTCTTTTTAAAACTGTAGAGATTTATTTGCAGTAAAAGTTTTCAGCCTTTGCACATGCAGGCATTCAGAAATTTTTTCTCCTAAACATAATGAAAATAGGAAAAAGCAGAAGCTTGTCATTCAAATACCTAACCCAGCAGCTGGAGCCTTAAGAAAACCATCAATTTTTTGAAGCCTTTTTTGTCTCCCAGGGAAGATGGGCCCCATGTTTGAGACACAGGAGATGGGACGTGTGGCACACTGGTGGCAACAGCAAATGCTGTTGCACAGTGACAATCTGGACATGGTGAAGGCAATATGCAGGAAGCATTTTGCTTTCCTTGTTGAGGTTGAAGGGAGATGAGCAATGCAGGGAGGTTGAAGGATTTTAACAATATGATAAAATTCTAACTGTAATGGCCAACATAAGAATATGATAGATTGAATATCATCTTCAGGAGACCCGAAAAAAATACTTCAGAGTTTCCTTTCTTTAAAATATGTGTAAAATCAAGCTTGAAATGAGGTGTCACCTACCCTGATATCTGGGTTGATACCTACGAGTAATGAAATTTATCTCTGGAAACACTGCTTTTGCAGATACTGCTATTTCAGCAGTGTAGAGTGGTGGGTTTTATATAGAGAGATGATTAAACTGGTTAATCGTGTTTTATCTAACACTTATTCAGAAATTATTGTGCTACGGTTGATTTCTCTTGGAACTGGTTCTTGTTGAGGCTCGCCTCTGAGGCAAAATTCAGAATTCGAATAAAATATGAAAAGATGATGATCTCTATGATAGATAATGTACTCTTGTATTAATCCTTAGAGCACTGGGATTGTAGAATGTGATGATATCTCTAAAACCCTTGAAATGTTCCTCATTATTTGTTGTCCTACTTTTTTATCTGCCTCCCAGGCAGGCCTGAAACAAATACCCACTCTGCCTAAGGATAATTCAGTGTTACATGCCTTTGCTGCATTCTTAGGTGTAACCTTTTCTTTTGTTTGGCTTTTTCCTAGACGGAGTTGTTTGTGCATGCATTCAAGGACCAGCTGGTCAGAAGTGCCCTTTTAGCACTGTACACAGCCCGGCCTGGCTGTGTCCTCAAGAAACCAGCTGTGCCTAGAAACAGTGCAGAAGAAGGGGCTGATGCACAGCACCAGGAGCATCCTTCTCAGATTAAAAGGCAGGACTCTATCCCCCATCATTCTGAGTATGATGAGGAAGAGTGGGTAAGTAGCCAGAAAACCTTTGTTGGAGTTCAATGCGAAATAAACAAGCTCAAGCCCTAAGTGTCCTTGTCACATGTCACTGCAGGGGGGGAAAGGGGTGCAGAACTGTAAAATTGTGCTTTTCAGATGCATTGCAGATTTTGAAGCTAAACTTGAAGGATTTTCCTAAGTACAGTGTGCTGCTCTGAGACTGCCTGGTTGTGCATATAACAGTGGAGATGATGCGTGTCTTCTCGCCCAGACAGAAAAATAGTCTTTCTTCGTTCTTACTTGGGTTGGTTTTGCTAGTTGGGCAGATTTAAGGATATGCTGCTCAGAGGGAAATGTTCTTTTCTTCCTCTACCCCCTGCAACACCCCTTTCCAACCCTCAAATATTTCATGAATTAACCCCCAGCAGAACAGAGCCCTTTGCCCTTACACTCTGCTCTTAGAGGGTGCCTGAGGTCGTGTAAAAGTATTAAATATAACTTTTAGATTTCAACATTCTTAGCATATCTTTCAAAGGTATGTATTATTTATATGGCTGAGATTTTATAAATCAATTATTTTGGTAGATATCTTAATAATAGATCTGTTACTTTGTTACATATGTACTCAAGCTATTTTTATTCAGTCCAGGCTCATACTTTGAGTTCATCACTATGTTCTCATAAATGTAAAGGATGCCAGCATATTCATCTCTATTGTAAATAATTAATAACTTGTGTGAGCTATGGTATCGCACCTGAACTGTAATTTTTATCCACACAAAAATAAAGGAAGAGCAACATATTTCTTCTAGAAGAAAGGCAATTATTTCCAGCCCCATGTATTAAGTAGTCATGAGATTTGAACAATAAATTGCTCACTCTTTTATTTGTCCTCCAGTTTTAGAGCCTTTAATTCATTTTTTCTTGTTTTCTCAACAACCTGAGGGGCTGGAATGGTGGTTCTTTTCTTGAACTAAAGCCAGAATGTTTGTTTTCAGCTGTTGAAACATTCAGAAATTTAAATAACACAATTACTTTCATAAAAGAGAGAAATTTTGCACTGGAAAAAGTGGCACTTTGTGGAAGCTGTAGTTTATTTTAGTACTGCAGTTTAGCATCTCTGAAGAGAAGATAGGTTTGCTGTATTTCATTACTGATGAAACAAATCTACCAGGTGCTTGGTCCTCACCTATTAAATTGCATAAGTGGGTAATTTTAATTTTTTTTTTAATGCTGAATTAATAAGATTATCTTGTTTCAAAATTAAGTGTATCTTTTACTGTTTTCTGAGTTAAACTGAGTCAGAGTCACTGTCAAACTTGAGACAGTATAAATCCTGGAGAAATTTTTCTGATTTTTTTCTGAATTTGAGTGATTAGGCTTCGTATAGATTTCAGTTCTTTCTGCCAGCAGAGGTAATAAATAATATGAGTTTTAGTAATCAAATTGTCATTAGCATGATGGAAAGAGAGACAACAAATGCATATGGAATTTGAAAAAAATACTTAATCTACTGAGAAACTCAACTATAAAAGAAAAAACTTTGAGATACATTGCTTTGCATGCACAATGCTCTATACTCCTTTGTTGCTGTGGGGTTTTTTCTTATTATTATCACTAATAATAATCAAGCACTAATGTTACATTTTGCAACTGGAATTTTGGTTTTGCCTAAAATCCAAATCCTTAACTCTTTAAGTTGACCCTGTTTTATCCACTTCACATGGCTGTGTTGCCTTATGACCATCATAGAAGTATGAAGACTTATCCCAGAGCCACTGGCAGCAGTATGGATTGAGCTATTTATATTGGTGCACTATGCACAGGCAGCAGGAAAGCATCACTGCTGAAGGAAAAATATTTAACTTGAGAGTTTTACATTGCCTCTGGGTAGATATTTTCTTCTTCTCTCACCAGCTGCTTCTGCTATCCTAGAACCTCCTGCAGGATGGCACAAAGCAAGTTTTCATGTATAATACAAGAAAAGGTGGGCACTCTGCCACTTGGAGCTGACTCTGCTCTTCAATTCTGAGTGATTTATGTGGCTGGAGCTACAAAGAGCAGATAAAGTGACATTTCCAATAAGCTCTGTACAAATGCTGATGTGGTGATCAGACATGGGGCTGAAAGACTGATGTGTGTGCCACAGCACAAGGGAGTGTTAATCATGCACATTACTTATGATATTTCCTTTACCTCTGAACAGAGCTCAAAAGGACCTTAAGGAAATATCTGAGTATCCACTCACATGAAGGAGACACACATCTTCAGAGTGCTGGGAAGTGTGCAGATGCTGTGTCGTGCCTAGCACAAGTAAAGCACCCAACTGCAGTGGTATATGGAGGGACAAGAAATGACTGAGGAGCTCTGTGGAGAATTCAGAAAGGCTGAGAGTCCTTTAAAAATAAAGAGACAGCCTCTGGGACTTCACTGGCTGACCATGTTTAGAAGGAAGACATTGAGTTAGATACAGGGGCAGAAAAGAGTATCCATTTCTGCTCTCAGAAATGAGGAAGCTGTCCTACTTTTTAATGATACTTTCAGATCAGATGGAAATTAATTACTTTTTTTTTTTTAGCTTTGTGGATGAAAGAGAATTATTTTACAGGTTCATTTTTAATTTTCATGGGAGAAGTGCCCAGCTTTCACTGATGCCAAGGCCTAGCTTTCCATGGAGATCTTTCAGTGTGCGTGTTTGCTCACCAGTGCCACAGCAGAGGTGACAGTAGAGGTGTGCATAGGGTCATTTCTAACTAGCAATATCTAGCTACATGAGCCAGGACTCCATAACAATCCAGATGGCTTCTGAAGTTTGGAAGAAGTAGAAGATGTAAATGTGTCTGCCTTGTCTCAAATTGGGTCAAGCCCTGTTACAGGTTTCCACCTTCCCTGTCATTGTGTTGAGATTTGTACTTAAAGAAGCAGCAATGAGAGGGAGACAGATCTTGTGTCTCTCATTCTTTCATACCACAAACTTACCATCCACATTGCTCCAGCAACTAGTGGGAAACCTGTGATCAGGGAAAGAGTATCCTGCTTAGGAAAACTAGGATCTTAGTACTTCAGTGTATCAAGAAATATTTCTCCTGATGCTTCACTTGACACAGAGAGTTTGTAAGAATGCTTGCTTAAGAGACTGCATGGACTTTATTTTGTCCTTTAACCTGGCACATGCTGTGGAGTGGTCACTTGTGAGATTGTTCTTGGGCAAATTGAAAATAGACTGCTTAAGGAGATGAAAGGTCAGTGGAAAGCGTGCTAGGCTACAGGAAAATATTCTGGAAATAGTAAAGAATGACAATATGAAATGGATTAATTTCTTCTCATGGAGTCTCATAGAAAGGCACTTGATTTGCAATGATTGGAAACTGCATTTTTACTTAAAAATTGTTCCTGCCAACTGCAGAATTTCAAGAGCCTTCTTTGAAAAATGTGACTGCCTTTGGTGCAGATGGAATAACATCTCAATGAATGATAGACACCTTTACATTTTCTGTCTGCCCACAATCCTAGGAACCTCCTCTGTGGAGCTGTGAGACAGGCCCTTGCTGCCTCTCACTTGCTTGTATGTAAAAAAGCCAGATACATGATAAGTAGAGTGAGCTTTCGGTCTACAGATGTTTATGAATTTTGCTTCTAAACCCTCAGGGAATGTTTGTGTGAATATTGCATCATCAAATGCTGGGTTAATAGTTGGTTTGAAAAGAGAAAAGTGCTCTTTCCAAAGTGAAACAAGGGCTCATATTTGTGTTGCTTGTGCAATAACTCCAGATGTTCATTAAGAGCTTAATGCTTTTTGTGTGGAGACTAAACTATGCCAGCAGACAGAGGAAAGAGAAATTACACTGCTGCAGACTCACTGAGCAATTTGGGTTGCATGTTCCAGCAACTTCCAGTGGCTGGAAGCTCTGAAGCTCCCTGATACTCTCTACTGAAACTTGCTGATACTTGGGGCCAGAATTTTTAATATTTTCTGTATTTCACTACTCTTCATGGAACACTTCTCCCCAAAATTATACTTGTGGGTGATAAAATCAGTACTTTCACACATACTCTAAATATTTTTCACGATTGCTTGAGATGCATACAGGAGGAAACTTTTGAAGGAATCGATACCCATCTTTTGACTTTTAATTGTATCTAAGCATGTAGATATCAAATACTCATGTGTCTAATGGTTTAGTTCATGTACAAATATTTCCACACGTTGCATTGTACATGCAGCCCTTAAAATAGTTGTGGAATAAATACACTTCTGCTTGGGTGTGACCCACTTCTTGTCTCTTGTAAATCAACAGTATCTTTTTCACGGTGTGGTTAAAGCATGGGTTTATCTAGGGAGAAAATGAAACCATTGTTTCAGTGTTCACCTATAAACTGGATGCCTTTGTCCTTAAGGCAGCCCACAGGGATGCTCCAGGAATCAGGTTGGGGAGCTGGAGGAGAGGAACTCTGTTGTACAGGTTGGGCAAGTCCACGCTTCTGTCTGCAGGCACACCTGATGTCTCTTGGGTCAGGGTGCCCTTGTCACAGGGTGTGTCCTCAGGAGCAGGGAACAGGGAAAGATCAGATCCATCTAGTCAGGCTTAAATGTGGCATCTAGTTGAAAAGCAACATTAGAGTTAAATGTTTGCCTTAGTTCTAGATTTGCCTTCACTCAAAATGCAAGTGTTGCCATTTATATGGAACTATGGTGTTTCCCTGAATTTTCAGTTTTCCCTAACCTTCTCTCTCCTTATTTTTGCAACTTCTTTTTTGTGCCTCAAGACATGACATATTCACAATGCTTCTGGCATTGTAAAGTACAAAACAAAGTAGTGATATTATCTTCCCATTTTTAACCCTCAGGCAAACTTGCTCTGCATTATTTTCAGAATGACTCAGCGTTGAAACATGGGCTTAGGGGGTGGTTTCTGTGGGTTTGTTAGGGTTTGGTTTTAGTCTGATTGTGTGTCTTGTGTACACTTGTATGGCTTGGTTTTCTCCTCCTTATTTAGTGTTGCAAAAGTAGGTGCAAGAGGTTTGATTTATGCAGGATCCAGCACCTGAAGGACCCTCCCTATATCTTTGTTCCATAACAGCTCTTTCAGCTCTGCATTATTTCTTTTGTTCTCCGTTTATAAGAACTTCTTCTACCACGCTATTGCTTCTATAATTCTCTTATTTATTATAAACTCAGGTATGATGGTTGCAGTTTATGTGAGATGTGAAGATGGAAACTGAAATTGTTTTACCTATTAAGCAAATTTCTCATTCTAGTCCTTGAATTTAACATTTGCTTAGCAGAGTAACTGACGTGTTAAAATACAGGATATGTTAAATTATCAAAAAGAGGTTGTTAAGTACTATGACAAAACTGGCAGTCTCACACAAGGTTTGATTTGGCAAGGTTTTGAGTGTGTCTACACTCTTAAGGTATCATTTAAATAGACAAACTGCTCAGTTCCTTGCTATTAAATCTGAAACTTTGTCTTCATTTTCATGTCAAGTGTGAAGCATGTTTTCTTCAGTGTCTAAAACCACAAGAGTTTGGCTTCATTTACACTGCAAGAAAAATCTCCATGAAAAAAGGCTTAGGTTGGTAATAGGCTGAAGGATGAGAGAAACAGTCATGCTGACATCTAGTATTTCTAGTAATATGCACATGTCTCTGGACTTTAAGGGGTTAATGATTGTTACTATTGTCTCCCTAATTTTTTTATTTTTTTTTTTTTCCTTCTTCAGTAACATGCAGTGATAATTCTGCTCTTTTCAGGACAGGGTGTGGGCCAATGTGGCAAAGAGTTTGAACTGCCTTATTGCCATGGTGGACAGACTGCTTGAAAAAGACAACATCAGCAACGTTAAAGAGGGTGAAAATGAGCCTTCAGCAGCAGATTGCCAGGTGTTGCATACAGGTGGTAAGCAGCCCTCCCTAATTTTTTTTTTTAAATCATTGACAAGAGTAAATAAAAATTTAAACAACTACAGAAAAGTAATCTAGGGCAGACTCCATAGTAGCTTTGATGAGGATACTAATAGCATGGTTTTGCCCACTTGTAGGGAGGTTATTTATCAAAGTGCAGCTTTATTGTGTGCTCAGACTGCTTGCCATGCTCAGTTGTTTGTGCTGGAGTGCAAACCTTTTGAAGCCACAATGCTTTGTTTTTGAAGGCAGATGTAATTTAATTTATTTTAGATTTTACTTGTATGTAGTATTTTGAGGAAAAAAAAATTGGACTATGTCGTACCCCATAGAAACCTTGTGAGGAAAGGTGAACATTCTGTATCAGTGTCATTCTCCTGCAAACCCTTCCACTTTTCTGAGGTGATATACCAATTTTTATTTTCTGATTTGATAAAATTCATGTTTACCTGGATTTACCTGTCAGTCTGTGTCAAAAGGCCAAGTGGAATAATTCCACAGAATGATGTAGAGAAAATTTTGTCTACAGCAGATCCTTGTCACCAGATCTTCTGATCCTCTCCTATGGCTTATTCATGTTTGCATTCTTGATGCATAGATTAGATCTATTTATTAAGTCTGAGACTTTCTAAACTGAAAGTGTGTTGTAACAAATGAAACAGGTCCTTAGTGACAATGGTGGTAGTACCAAGGCAGGGAAATCAGAGCCAACTTTTGTGTCACTCTTCAGCTAAATAAAACAACTGCCCATACAAAACTACAAACCAACATGACTACTTTACTTTATGGAGCTTTGTATAGTTTGGACTTTTTTTTTATTGTGCATTTTATTCTGTATCTTCCCTTACATGTTCTCCACAGAATTTAATGACATCATTTTACATCAAGAGTTTTAAAGTTACCGGTACTCACTTGTAATTTCTTTCTTATATAACAGGAATTAAAATTACTTTTTTAGCTGTATGTTATTTGTGTAGTACTGTTGAGATTCTGGTTGTCTAATTGATTTTTAATGCAGCTGTAACATCTGCATTTTTACCAGTATGTGAGGTTTGTGCTGGAGTCCTGGAATCCTTCTTTTCAGTGCCAGATATGTTGAACTTGGCTTTGTATGAATATTCCAGAGAGCAGTTTATTCCTTATCTGTTTGGTTCTCTCAAGTTTCTGTCTACCAGGTGTGTAATGTTAGAGAGGTAGATGATATCATCTCTGTTCTCTAGTGAAGGATTGCAGGTGAAAAATATTAACACAGCTTTCTACACCTCTCCTGCCTTCCTCAGAGAAGGTACAAATATTTAACAGCCAGGTAGGTGTAGTTTTGAACTTAGAATCTGTAGATGGTCAGCCCAAGCATATTCATCATGATTAAAAGAAAAAAATCATTATTGTTCTTGTTCCTAACACTCTTATCTTCCCTGTGTTGCTCACAAGCTTTCCTGCTCTTGTTGGAAGTCCAGAATGTCTTGTAGAAATGTTTTGCAGGTAAAGTGGGAGTAGAAGACTTTCACCCCGACTTTCCCCCAAGTGACTGCAGTGCATTTGTGTGTGTATGCATAGAAATACATGTTGTGGGTTTTGTCTGTGTTTGATAGTTACAGAGCAAAAGTTCAGATTTCCAGACCTCCTTCTTCTATCTGGAAGAAAAGGTATGATTTAGGGCAATTATTTGTGAATGTTTTCTGGCCTAGTTCATGCCAACATGAACTTATACACAATTTCCTTTATTCTCTTCAACCCTGAACATGCCCTCTGCTATATGCCATGCTATGGATTTAACCAGTCCATTTGAGTCTTTAATTCTAGTGTGCTCATAGCTTTGATTCTGACTCACACCCTACACAAGCAAATGGAATATTGGTTAGAGTTTTTCAGTCACAAGCCACATACAAAAAAATAAAAAGGAAAGTTACATCATTTTTAGTACTATAATAAGGAGCCATCAAGTAGAATGAAAGGTAGCTCTTGCTAAGCAATAATGACAGCTGTAATGGTTAGAAAATGATAAATGAGTTTTATCCAGATGAGAAGTTGTCTTCTGGAGCTGGTGGGTCAAGGACACAAAAAATATCCAACTGTTCTGGTGCTGGAATAAATTCTTCATTCTTCCTATGTTTCAGAACCATCCCATTCAGAGCTGTTTCTCTTGAATCAGCACAGGTGTCCTTCAGTGAGAGCAGTCAGTGCTTTTGTTGAGCTGTCCTGAAAGTTCTGTAACACTCCCTCACATGAGAGCTGCAGAGATTTGTGGGGCAGACTGCTGTGTTTTCACGTTCTTTTTGAGTAAGACATCACTTTTGGAATGCCTTGGACAGTTTATAGGACTTTCAAGGTCATACAGAAATGGAGACTCTTAAAATTGCTTTCTTTTCTAGAACTAGCTCTAAAGATGGAGCTTTCTGAAGAGCTATCCAGGTGTGTGCCAAAGTTGGTTCCCTAATGTTTTTCAAAACTTTGGGTCCAGAATTTTTCATGCATGAATTCTCTGAGAATATGAGTTTAGATGTTTGTTTTTTCTCTGCATCTCCCTCTCTGAAATTTAACATGAAACCCTGAGGGTGCACTGTGGAGCACCTACACAGAGGTGGAGCTTCCAAGTTTACAGTTATAAATTTGGCTTTAATTCTGTTTCATTTTACACTTGAAGCCTGGTTGTAGTTCACAGCATTTTCCTAGATACAAAATCATTCTGAACACTCATAGATACATTTCTAAAATTACAGACTTTTGTGCTACTTACAATTCACAAACATGACATAAATGAAAAGCTTGCCACATCTTGCTTTATATATTATACATAATTTGAGCATACTTGAGCATAATGTATTTTATTAATGCTGCAAATGTATGGGCACAAATTGATCTTTGAGTCTGAAACTGCTTTAGTGCTGCAGTTAATCCTCAGAGAAATTGGGCTGCTTTTGTAAGAAAAATGAATACAGAGTTTTGAACAAAATATTGACAAATATGCCTTGTATGCGATGAAAGTATAGTGTAAAATTTTTGCTTATTTAGTGAACCTGACTGGGTTTTTTGTAGCATATAGCAGTGAAAAGCCTGTCAAAGAATGCACAAGTGTTCATTTTAGATGACAGAAAATGTTATGACAATAATTTGATGCAGTAACATCTTCATATAAATACAGATGTTGTTGTAACATGTATTCAGAGTTTCCTAAAGTAGGGTTTTATTTGCAGTCTCAGTGGTGACATTGTGTGATCTTATTCCTTTTTTTTCCCCCAAACATGTTTATATTTATTGGTTGGAATCTTTGTAATTGGAAATATTGGAGCACATTTTTTTCCCATACTCTGCCTTTCAATGTGAATTATACTTTCCTTAGCCTTAACTTTTCATGCAGTCTGACCTTTGAGTGTATTCTAAAGACTGAATTTGAGTTACAGTTACCAAGGTAACATGCTATGGTTTCATCAGTTGCAGGATTATGAATCCTCTGCAGGATAAATCAAGAAGAGTAGAAAGATTTTTAAGGAGAGGGGTTTTTTTGTTGTTCTTTTAACTCTTGTCTGGTTTGCCTTGGAGAAATGCGTGACAACATTAAATTCTTTTTATTTTTGCCTTTTCATTTTCCATGAGAGCCAGAATGTGAAAGCCTGTCCTGCAGCATTAGAGGTGCCAGTGAAACACAGCAGTTTGTTCTTGTGCTTACACAGCCCCTGACAGATCTCTGTGTTTGGCTGCTGAAAGGGGCTGTTGTTTCCATCTGCTCCTTGTACTATCCCATCAGAGCTCCCACCCAGCTATTCCTCTGCTGGCTCTGGGTGAGAACTCCCTCATTTCATACCTACAGGATCCACCACACTATCTCAAAAATTTGAGTTGCCAGTGTGATTGCCTGGCATTTTGCATTTAAGTGTATTATGGAATTATAAGCTCTGTGAATTGGCCACTGATAACCTTCAGCATAGGTAGCAAAAAGCACCTGGGGAACATGGCCATATTTCCTAGCTGGAATTACAGGAAACCTCTATTCATACCCACATGGCTACAGAAATCTATGGGTTAATTTTTCCTCTATTGTCTGATACCTATTGGGGACTACATAAGTCTAGATTCAAAATTTCTGACTTTCAGCATCCTGGGGATCAGCTCTGCATCCTTTCAGTGCATCCTTCCAATGCAGTGCTGATAGAAGTGGGAAACAAAGTCATATGCTAGATTTATTTGCATCTTCACAAAAGCTTTTATTATAAAATATTGTTTAGTCAGGAAGATGAAAAAATTTCCTGTGGTCTGTGTCTCCTTGAGTAGCAGACAATTTATTTAGAGTAACAACATGTGAAAAGCTTTCTCTTCTCCTTCCTCGCATTTTTCTTTCCTTTTCCCTTAAGCTCATTTTTGCATCAATTTTCATGGGATCCTTACCTGGGCTGAATGTAACTCAGCAATAGAAGATAACCCCTTCAGCAGTACTTTCTCTAAGTACTTTGGTTATAAACAGAAGCTGAAAAATGTGTAAGGGAAAGAAAGACTATTTAACCAAATTAACAAACTAAAACAAGATATCAGAATATTTTGTTACATAACATTCACAGAGTAAGATTCATCCATTACTCCTATTTTAAAGTGTATTAGTTTTTGTTAGCTTTGTCTTTTATTACCTTTGTCTTCCTTCTCTTTTCACTGTGACTGAACATGCTGAAGTACTTGTGTATGTATGGTTAGATGATTTGGGGTTTAACTATTAATCCCTATGACAGCGTAGAAAAATCTTGGATAATTGCAATGGAATAATAAATCCCAAGAATTCAAAATCACTTTTCTGGACACCCAAACTGTGCAAAGTAAACTGCTTCTTTAAAGTGCAGGAAAACCAGGAAAACATATTCAGGTTTTTGTTGTTCCTGTGAGGACTGCTGCAGCGTTGTGAGTACAAAGCCTCCTCCTTTCTCAAAGAGCTTAGGCCTCAGCTGGAGATGAACTGAGCTCCAAGAGCTGAGTGGCAAAATAAAGAAATAAGGTGCTGACCTTTTGTGGTGCAAAGTTGAATGTGTGAACTCTTCTAAGCCAGTCTTTTTAAACCTCCCCTTTAAAAAAGTATAAATTAAAAGACTATTCCTGTCCTAGGTGAGTAAAATCAAATTCTGGGTTAATTATCTCATGCTGTTTCTAGGGATTTACTGCTGATCTGGGTTTGATTTGATTTGCCCACCTTTTTCCTTAAAACAGAGTTTGTCTAGTGTTTGATTTGTGATATCAACTCCTTTATATTGTTTTGCCTTTATTATTTCAATTCTGTCCTGGATTATTTTTATTCAGATAGCAAGTGATTAACTCAAGTGAAAGGTTACTTCGTGGATATCTGCTGTTACATTTATATGTCACATTTACATTTATATATGTTACATTTATATTTATATGCCTGTAGTGCCCTCCTTTGCTTTAAGAGTGCAACATTATGTGTTCTTCTGCCTTTTATTTAAGGTTTAGTTTTTAACTTCACACTTTGAAGTTACTTAAAGCCATTGATGGATTTTAGGTGGCACAAACAACAATGACAAAATTGGCATTTTATCTGTTGCTAGGGCAAAAGGAGATAGGAGTGCCGTGCTGCAGCATCCCTGCTTTTCCTTTTTGATTACCAGCATATTTTAATAAGCATTCCAGTGGGCCTGGCTTTGAAAAGAGCAGGAGCTTGCTTTTCTGCCAAACTTTATCAAATTTAACATGTGGTTTGACATATTGCAGCTTGGATATGAGCATGCAGAAGTGACTAGCTGGGTGCTAAGCAGGTCATTTGCCTGTGCAGGCCTTTTGATTATGGGAACATGTGACTGAAGAGCATTTTCCAGTAACCAAAGGGCAAATCATGTCACAGACTGAACTGCCACCACTCTCTTGGCAAAAGACATGGAATATTTACTCAATGTTTTACCAAATATACACTTTTGTTTTAATCTCATTCTAACTATATAGTGGTGGTACTATCTTTTTAATTTCATCCTTCCATTCTTTATTTTAATATGTTTGGGTTTTATGCCTTGTTTTAGTTTCTAGTGGCTGACTGGCACGATTTTTGTACTGAGTTTCTTTGCTTCATGAGGAGGCTCTGACAGTTCTTCTGGATGCTGAGTGCTCCAAACTGACAGGCTGCCCATGTCATTTTAGCAACCTGACAGTCATCCTGGAGTCTCTTTGTTGCTTCTGTTCTTGCTCCTAGTGTCTTTTTTCAGATGTTTACTCATTCAGTTAATCCTTCAGCCTTTTTCAAAGGATTTTCCACTGTGTTGTGGATACAAATATTGCAATTTTAATTTAAAAGAAAGTTGAGACCTGAAGAGTCAATGTGTGTGAGTCCCTGAGTGTGTTAAAAGCAATGATTTGTATTATTCCTTTCCTGAAGTGATTCTACAAAGGTATTCTGAAAGATATTATGCTCTAAAATGTATACAAAGTGATTCTACAGAGTCACTCTAAGAGAACTCCTTTAGAGCTCCCTTTACAAGAAATATCTGTTGATGAATTGCATCACTCTTTTATATTTGTGCCTTGCATACAGGACTATCTCTTGTTCCAAAAGCTGCTGAATTTACTTGTAAGCTTCAAAATGCAATATTTATTATTTTGTTTGTTTCATAAACTTCAGTTTCACAGTGCTTCTCAGTTTTAAGGAACAACTTGCAAGCTGCAGTACTTGCATATAAGTAGGTGTCACTGCTGGATTTTTTGGGCTGTTCATTGTTAATGAATAATCCTCATTAATTTTCCTGCTGGAGTATTTGCAACAGGATGTCCTGTGTAACAAGTGACATAGTGAAATTTTAACAGAGCAAAGATTAAACACCTTTTTTCTTTTCTTCCAAGGCTTGACTTTTCTAAGATCTTAGTGTGTGATACACCTCTTATTTTTTCATGAACATTCCTTTTTTTTTTTTTTTTTTTTCCTAAGAAACAATGCAATCCCTCTCAGATTTGCCAACTAGCTCCACCTTCTGGGGACTGGACATCTTTATTAACTGAGATTGAGAAGTTACAGTGTGAGCAAGGATTAGAAGCTTGTTTTGGAAAACTTAATCACACAAAAGTTGTCTTCTTTACTAGTGACATGTACAACTTTATATTCTGTAATAATGTGTATTTTCTCAGTTGCTAGGGTAAGGTTTTCTACAAACTTAGAATTTTTATTATTTACCAAAAAGCCAAATACATATGTAAGTAAGGCTCTGTAATCTTTGGGACATTAAGTACTCAGTAGGATTTATTTTTAATAAATCTAGTATGAATGTTCTTTAGTGAAAAAATGGCCTTGAGAATTTCAAATCCTTGAATTCCATTTTAATGCAACTGCTACAGACAAAAATTACTTATGTTAGTAGATTAATAAATTAGTATTCCAAACATGTAGTCTCCCCTCAAAAAATGTTGTGGTAAAATTATCTTGAAGCTACCACAAGGTAAGTGCAAAATAATTTGGAAAATCGTAATAGAAGGTGGTTATCAGTTGTTTACTGCCAACCTGGAAGGCTGCATGGAGGAGAATCCACTTACATTTGTTCTGGGTCTGGTATTATTCAGTATTTTTATTACTGACTTGCCTTATGAAATATGGATGATGCTTATAAAATTTACAGATGCTTAAAGATGGGAGAGGCTTTAAGCACTGTGGGAGCAGGATTAGAATGGACCCTGATGAAATGGAGTGCTGAAATATTAGGATGCAGTTCAGCAAGGAGAAATACCAAGTTACATTCCTGAAGAAACAGAAATCCACAGTGTGGATGGACTGGTTAAGTGGCAGCTCAGTAAAAACTGATCTAGGTGTTATGTGACTTGTGGCCAGTATGTGACCCCCTCTATTCACAAAATTAAAGAATGGTTTGGGTTGGAAGGGACCTTAAAGAGCATCTCATCCAACCCATCTGCAGTGGTCAGGCAGGGACACCTTCCATTAGACCAGGCTGCTCAAAGTCCCATCCAGCCTGGCCTTGAGCACTTCCAGGGATGGGGCATCCACAGCTGCTCTGGGCAACCTGTGCCAGTGCCTCACCATCCTCACTGTAAAGAATTGTGTCCTAATATCCAACTTAAACTTTCAGTTTGAATCCATTCCCCCTTGCCCTGTCCATTCATGTTCTTTTATGAAAAGGATTTCAGAACTGCTCTTTAGCCCTATCCACATAACCTGAACTTAGAATAGCTGGTTCAAGAAGTGTGGTTAGTTCTAGAAATTCTGCTTTTTTCTACCCTGGCTATCAGAGTATTTGCCACATCCTTGGCTGTGTCTGTATTCAGCTCTTCTTTCCAAGGGAAGAGGAACAGATGTCTGTTTGCTGTACCTTCAAGTTTATTTTCAAATGGCCAAGGATAATCTTTTTCATTATTTGCTCAAGTGAGAAGCAGCTAACAAACTCTATTCATATCATATACAGCCCTGCTTATTGGTTCAATGTGCATTACATCTTTTAAGCTTATTTTCCTGCTGTTGCTGTTATTGGCATATGCTTATTGATTAAATTAATAAATTATTGTAATTTGACTTGAAAGGAAAGTTTTGGTTGCCTGGTCTGTCTACACTGACTTCCAGTACATCACATCTTTCTGTCTACCTTATTTCTAAACTCGTCTGTTTTGCAGCAGCCTCTGCTTGTTCTTATCCTAGAATAAACACCCCAGTTAGTCCTTGTTATTTTCTCCTCATGAAGAGAGGAATTCAAGTTGATGCTCAGCCTTTCTCATCAGCTTAAGGAGATTAAACTCTAAATCTTGGTAGTTCTGCTCTGCAAGCTCTCCATTTTTCCAGCAATCTCTTTAAAACCTGTACACCAGACCTTGGCACGCAGCATGTCATTACTCTGTTAGTCAATGACATGTATAAAATCACCTCTTTTTACTGGAGCTTGTACCTGGGGGTGGCTTATGATCTGTTTTGTCAGGATGACACTCACTTTGGATCTGCTGTTTTCCAGGGAGCACTTCCTCAGTCTGTATTACTCATGAATATATGAATGACTATGTTAAAACACATGCTGTCTGAGCACAAAGACAATAAAGAGCTCAGGTGGTTCTCTGTGCTTGCTCTGTCCTTGTTCCCCTTTCCTGCTCCTTACTTTCTGTAATTTCTCCCAGCTTTAAACGTTCTCTCCAGTCTTCTTGGCTACAGTTTTATTAATTTATGTGTTTTTCTGGAGCTCAGCCAAATTGTCTGGCAACAGGCAGTTGTGTCTTCCTGCCTGAAGAACTTCCTCAGTACTAACGAGTTTTCACTGGCCTGACTCAGAATGTTACCTGAAACAACATGCTGCTGTCTTGCTCCTAATTACAACACATTTTAATTATCATTGATTCTTAATTACACTAATCTACAGAAAATATGAGCTTATTATGGACTGTATTAAATCAATCGCATTCCCAGCTTTTATATGGATTCTTCTGGAGAGTTGATTTCTCTCATTTTAAACTGTACAATGAAACTAAGATGTAGATTTGGAAGGAGGGGGACTTATTTGTTTGTTTTTATTATTTGCTCAACTTAGGGGACAGGCAAAGCCATATGCAACTACAATGCAAGTCTGATTTTGTTAAATCTGGTAAAATTCAGGAACAGCTGGGATTATTTGGCAAATGTGTGTAGGGTGTTCTGATTTTTCCTCCATTCCTAGTTATCACTGTTTCATTTGTAATGTATTAAAGAATCACATTTTTCAAGCATTTCACTAGGGTTTGTTTTTTTTTTTTTTTTCTGATATTCTTAGCATGTATTTTAACAGAGCAGAACATGTTTCAAAATAGTTCTACATCTTTCTTATAGAAATAGCTAAAAATGAGTTCAATATCTCTAAATATTTAATGAGAACAATATAGAGAGAAGCTAAAAAAAAAAAAATAAATAATATGATCTGAAGCCTAATATATTTCCAGCCTGTACATTAAGCAGGTGATACCCATCCAGATACCTATTTTTATTGTTTTGGCCTCCAGCACCCACTTTTTCTGAAGTATATGGTATGCTCCCTGGTTTTGCATTTTTGTTAGTTTCTTACGTAGCCAGTTGTAAGTCCTGGAAAGAATAGGAGATCTTCATCTCCACTGTATTTATCTTTATGTGCTAAATGAGGGTATGTTTCCCTGTACACTCTGTTTGTGACACTTAAATACAAGTTTTACAGAGATGCTGAGTCTGTTAAAAATGGCCATTATTTCACAGTACAGTTGGTTTCAGGCCAGAGATTTAACCACAGTCCCGGGGGTGAGATGGAGCCCTACTTATAAGCACGTTCTCCAATGGCATTTCTGGTCCTGCAATGGTCTGGGGAGAGCTGTAGAATTGTTTCAATAGGAAGAGTGATCTACACAGCTGCTGCAGCCATCCTTCCTTGCAGAAAAGGGTTTTTCACTCCAAGTTTTCCACTTGGGAACAAATGACCTGTTTTGTTCTAGGTGACTGGTATGAACAGCTGTACCCACTGGTGATTACACTGAAGGACTGCATGGGAGAGGTGGTGACCAGGGCCAAGCAATCCATGGCGTTTGTCCTGCTCCAGGAACTTGCCTGTGGTTTGCCCCAGTGTTTGATGCTGACCCTAAGAAGAGACATCGTCTTTAGCCAAGCAGTAGGTTGTCTTGTGTCACTTACTTCCTTCTGTTGCTGTAATTATAAGCATACTGTTCATGCCAGTGTTCATGGTTTTCATTTTGTTCTTTTTTTTTTTTTTTTCCAATTTGACACAACTTTATCATTTACTTTCCGTGATATTCACCTAAATATTTTATAATGTGATAGGAAACTAAATAGTAAATAGAAATCCATAGTACTTCTATCATTGAGTCAGAGAAACTGGTCTTCAAACACTGGAAAAGTTCCCTAATCCCACCTTTGCAGAAAGAAAGATCCAGAAGTCTATTTTTTTACATCCTAGATAGTTCTCAAGTCTAGCTTTGAATATGTCTTGCTGAAATTCAGAATCACAGAATGAGTAGGGTTAAGGGACCCCTGGAGAACATCCAGTCCAACCTCTCTGCCAAGGCACTGGCACCTACATGAGGTGACACAGGAACACATCCAGGTGAGGTTGGAATGTCTCCAGAGAGAAGGGTTCCAAATTCTCCTTGGTCACCCTGTTCCAGTGCTCTGCCACCCTCAGTGTAAAGAAGTTCTTCCTCACCTTGAGGTGGAACATCTTGTGTTTTAGTTTATGGCCTTTTCTCCTCATCCTGTCATTGGGGGCTGCTGAAAAGAGTCTGGCACTCCTCTTGGCACCAGTTTTGAGATATTTATGTGCATTAATGAGATCCCCTTCAGTCTTCTCCAGACTGAAGAGGCCCAGCTCCTTCAGTCTCTCCTCATAAAAGAGATGCTCCAGACCCCAAATCATCCTTGTGTCCCTCTTCTGGACTCTCTCCAGTAGCTCCTTGTCTGTCTTGTCCTAAGGAGCCCAGAATTGAACACAGCACTCCACACAGAGATGTGGCCAGGCAGCATCCAAGCTAGGGAGTTCTTTTCTCCTGGTCACCTTGGAAAGCAAGAGCAGATTATTTGTTTTCAGTTTGTAGCAGCATTTTAAGTGTTTAAAGACAGTTAGCATGTCTTTCCTTAGAACTGTCTTCCCTTGGCAAGTAACTGAAACTCTGTATGTCTTCTGTAGATCATGTTTTATCAGATAGATTTTTCTCTAAATATTTCACTTAATTTCTCCCTTAAGTTATGTGTTGCAACTGCCAAGGAGATTCACTTGCATTAGATGTTGAACTGCTTTCAAATTCATCATAATTCAGGGTCTTACATGTTTAAAGCCTGACGAGTAAGGTTCTGGTCTGATTTATGTCAGTATAAATAACACACAATCCCACAAAACAAATTAAGCTTGCCTAATATAAATTAAGGGAATATTTCACTACTTTATGCACACCAAAAAAAAAAAGCACATCAATAATATTTTATTATTAAATAATTTAGTCACTAAACAGAAATACCTATGCTATTTTCTCAAATATGTAGGTGTTACCTCTGTGTATAATGATAGCAAGCCTCATTTTAATTATTTGTCTTGTAACAGTACACCTCTTAATTGCATGTGTTTTAATTATTGTTACAGCTCGCTGGATTGGTCTGTGGATTTGTAATCAAACTGCACACAGGTTTACATGACCAAGGATTTTTGCAACAGCTTCATACTGTTGGGTTGCTCGTGCAATATGAAGGACTCCTTAGTACATATAGTAAGTACTGTTCTTAGACAAAGTTCTTTAGGTACCCAGCTCAGATATTTACCCAGGAATTTCTTATTTTAACCTCTGCTCTGTTTCCAGTAATTTAGCTTGTTGAATCAAATATTGTCCTTACAAGGCTTGCACATAACAGCACAGCTGAAGTCACTGATGCTGTGCTGTCTATTCTGCAGCAAAAATTACTAACTTATTTCATTCTGAGTTCCTCACAGAACACGACCTGCTAATTGTTCCATGGAGAACTGACCCAAAATAGCAGGTTTATAAAGCTAATCCAAACAGCAGATTTAAATTGTTACTGCCTCTATCAGCCTTGTCCTGATAACTAGTGCTGATAACATGAAGATAGCTTGAAAACTGTTTAATTCATAGTGTGTTACAGATGCCATTATTTGATAGGTATTAAGAAGGAAATTGGAGGGAGAAATTTTCTTGTGTTTCAGACTTTGAACTAGAGCTATTGGGACCATTCCCCAACTCAGAGATTTTGTCCAAAGTAGAGGAATTTAGAATTTGTGCAGCTTTTTAATGCAGTTGCTACCTTGGAGATCGCTGTCTTCTCTGTTTTGCATGATGCTCATTGTTATTCCCAAAACCTTTGTCCTCCATCAGCAGGACAGCCTTTCAAACACTCTAAGAATAGACAAAAATGTCTTTTCTGAGGTTATTCTATGCCTACATGGAACAGGTTGATTTTTAGAGTTGCTTAATACTCATAGTTACCATTTAGGCCACAGAATTGTCAACAGTTCTAGAAATCAGTCTGGTTTTATGTAGGTTACTGTAATGTGGGTTTAGAACTTTAGATGCACAGACTGGAAAATATAATCCCCATATTGCTTTACTCTAGCCTATACAGCGACTGATCTGCCAACTCTGTAAATAATCTCTTTAATCTTTCCGTGTAGGTGAAGAAGCAGGGATGCTAGAAGACATGGCTGTGGGCATTTCAGATTTGCAGAAAGTAATGTTTAAAGTAATTGAAGCCAAATCAGAAGATTTTTTGCCTATTATAACTGGAAGGCGGTAAGACCTTTGTTTCCTGGGGCCCAGAAACAAAGCTACAGTTTTAATCTGTATCCCATGAAACCCAGCTAATGGTTTTCTTGTTGCTGAATTCTATTTTATGGAAGGTGCAGTAGTTTTACTTTTCAGAAGGTGAGGTATTAGGGATTTTAAAGACTAGTAAGATCTGGGTTGCTCTCCTGATAAAAAGCTAAAAGTTCCAGTTACTAATACAAATTAATCAGAGCAATGTCTGTGTTACGCAGAGCTGCTGGTGCATTATTCACACACAGATACTGAAACCTGGGCAGGTGACAAGGTCATTATTTACAAATGTTGCCTCTGAGAACCTGGTTTTGAATTTCCAGAATTTGTATTTCAGTGTGAGAAATGAAATTGCAATTCCAGGAGTTAGGCCTTGAATGTTTTTAAGATGGAAACTAAAAAACTAAGATACCACTTAGCATTCAAAACTTAGTGGTCACTTTTAAAAAAGAAAGCCTTTTTTAGCTGCTGAAAATCACATAGGACATACACAATCTCAGAAATCTATGCACAAAATCACTTATACTTTATGAATCTCACATAAGTACTGCTGAATATCAAGACAAACTGCAATACTACATTAATTTTGGCTATTTGAGGGTTAACAAGATTAGAATGGATTTTTCGTCTTTATTATTATTCTAGTCTGAAGCTCCAAATGTTTTTACTTTTGCAGAAATCACTTCCTTAATAATGTCATTATTCTTAAGATGACTGTAAATTAAATTCAGCTAAAAGCAGCAACTTTTAGAAAATATGTTTCCTCCAAAGGAGGCTTTCACCACTGATTTACTTAATTATTCTGGATGATTCACTCTCATCGTATGAGCTTTTTGAGAAAGGATTGAAATAAATAACAGGAAGGCTGGAGTAGGATAGGCAACACATTGGGAATAATTAAGAATAATTATGATGTGTGGATAAAACAGAAGAAATAAATCCTTTGTAAATCACAGCAGCCACAAATCCTGAAACATCCAGCATCTACATTTACTGGCTTGCTGCCATTGCTGTGGTACACTGAGCTGCCACACCAGGAGGTCCTGAATTTGAAGGAGGCCTGGGTTTTCAGCTGCCTCAGGCATTCTGGATTGATGGAGCAGTTAGTGTTTAGGAAGAGCTACAGCCCTTGCTGTACTGTATTTACTGGCAGATATTCACTGGATGGGATTGGTATCAGGAAATAATAAAATCTATAAGGCTTATGTGGAGGAATCCAATTCCCCCTAGATCTGTGATGAAACTGCTCCTATCAGACAGCATTGGATGTCAACCATAAAAAGAGAAGATGGTGAAAAATCTAGTTATTTAGTAATAATTGTTTAAGAAACCTTCAATTTTTTGGTCAGTTTGGTTGTTATATGGTGTGGCTCAAAAATGAGACTAAAAGACTGTAGAAACACAAGACAGAAAATCAAACTACAAATTCTTATCTTGAAGAGTCAGCATAGTCACATATAATTGTTTATTCTAGGGAAGTGCTTAAGCCTGAGATTGTGTGTGCACAAACAAATCAATCCAAAGTGTGTGGTGCTGTCTAGCAGTGCACTGACCTGCTGGTGTGGCTAGCTGACACTGGCCACCCAGAGGAGAAGTTCTGTTCAGGAACCCACGTTCTTTTATTAGACCCCAAAACACACACTTCTCAAATATTCTTTACAGAATCACAGCATATTTTGAGTTGGAAGGGAGCCACAAGCATCACCAAGTCCAAATTCTGGCCCTGCACAAGACATCCCAAGAATCACACCTGGTGCCTGAGGGCTTTGTTCAAGTGCTTCTTGAACTCTGTGGGGTTTGGTGCTGTGACACTTCCCTGGGGAGCCAGTTCAACCTGCTCAGCCACTCTCTGGGTGAGGAACCCATTCCTGACATCCAGCCTAAACCTCCCCTGACTCAGCTTCAGGCTGTTTCCTCAGGTCCCATCACTGCTCACTGGGGAGAAGAGATCAGTGCTGTGCTGCCCTTCCCCTCCTGATGAGGTGATAACCACACTGAGGTCTCCCCTCAGCCTCCTCCAGGCTGGACACACCAGGTGCCCTCAGCCACTCCTCACTCAGCTTCCCCTCAAGGCCCTTCCCCATCCTCGTGCCCTCCTCTGGACACTCTCTGATGGCTTCATGTCATTTTTATGCTGTGGCACCCCAACCTGCCCCAGCCCTGGAGGTGAGGCTGCCCCAGCTCAGAGCAGAGGGGACAATCCCTCCCTTGCCCAGCTGGCCATGCTGTCCCTGATGTCCCCAGGACAGGGTTGCCCTCCTGGCTGCCAGGGCAGTGCTGGCTCCCATTCACCTTTCCATGGAGCAGCACCCCCAGGTCCCTTTGCACAGAGCTGCTCTCCAGCCTCTCACTGCCCATCTGTACATCCAGGGCTGACCCATCCCAGGGGCAGAATCTGGCACTTGCCCTTGCTGAACTTCATACAACTGATGGTTGCCCATCTCTGTAATTTGAGGTGTCACAACCTCTTACACTATGTTTTCAAGAAAGCCCAAAACTGGACTAGCACCTAAAGTCACACTGAAGTGATCTAAAACACAGCACTCACCTGGAAGAGCTGGGTAAAGAGCCTCCAGGCTGAGTTGCTGTGACTGACCACGTGTGCTTTTTTTTTTTCTTATACAAAGCAAAGCCCATGTAAATTACTTGTTTGGGGTTTATTGCAATGAGCTGAAGGTGTGCAACTTCAGCCAACTCAAAACAGATGCAGGATCCATGACCCCCAACCATGTGAGGGGTCCTTTTTAGAAGTGTTCTAACAGGACTACAAGTGTTTGTCTATATTCATATGTGATGATAACAAATATTAGAGAATAAAGCAAAGAGAGTTAAAGGGATATTTTAAAGCAGTTCTGTTTAGGCAAATAATATACATTTAAGTATTTAAAACCTAAATTGATACAATTTCTTCTTAAATAGATGAAGATTTATTATTTATTCTCTTTAAACACAAGCTTGCTTTCCCCACTCTGTTTTCCTGAAAGGTTATTAAATGTTAAAGATTATGTACTGATTTTTCCATCTCATTGGAAAATGTTGTACCCACCTAATCCATATCCTGCCAAAATCACCTGATAGTTCTGCACTGAACCTAGCTATAAAAAAGAGAAAGCATATGACAGTAAAATTTACTGTTATATTTCTTTTTCTTCTTTAAGTAGAGTCATAGACCTGTAAGGTCTTTGGCAAACTGCTATGAAACAAGTCCTGCAGATTTCAATACTTTGAATCGTTTCTTTTTTTGCCTCCACTTGACTTCAGTGCTATTCCTGGACTTTCTAGATATCTCTGTCATAGCTGTATAGCCTTTTCCTTCCATAATCAGAAATGCTTTGTTTTCATTGTGCAATTGGTAATAGACTTTTTAAAGTTACCCTGGATTATCTCTAAGACTTCAAAAAGTGTTTTGAAAAAGGGTGAAAAAAAAAAAAAGACAAAGGGGAAAGTCTCAAATTGTTCTGATACTAATTTATAAAGATCAGCATTTCTCAGCATTTTTTCACACACAAAGATCTGTAGTGATTTTGTGAGTAGTGAAATGTAACAATGCAGTGATGTGGTGGCATTTTGGATCTGTAGTGTATGCTCTTTGAATGAGACTAAACCAACATTTCTTCTCAAGTCCATCAAAGCACTCCATCTCAGGAGTGTTCTGGTAGCACTTGACAGCAGCCAGGAGGGTTCTCAGGCTGAGAATTAATGCTGCTATGCAGAGGTCATGGGAACCACATTCTTTATTATCCTTTTTGCTAACTCTGTGTTTCTTTTGCATGCGTGAATTAATTAAACAGACCATAAACTTACCTGGGAAGCAGAACTATTTTGTTTTTCCTCCACACTGCTTGAGACATGTATTCTCCATTCAGGACTGATACTCCCTCTCACTGGGGAACATCTGGCATTTGCTCAAAGATTACATGCCAGTTCCAGCCTGTACTAAGCAGATGCTGCTGCCTTGCTAAATGCAATTGCATTGCAGTCATAGGTCTGCACTGGTTCCATTTTACTTTGTTCTCAGATGTATGAGCAGGATAAAGTTTAAATATGACCACTGGCTCTTCCATGTGGAACCTGTTTTTCCAAGAAGTTGGGTTGGTGCCAGTCATCCCAAGCTTGCCAAAGGTGCCAGAGCTACTGCAGAAACTGACCTTTTTCTTCAAGGTTTTCTGTCTTTTCTCACCCAAATTCTCCATGTGGGTAATTTGGATGGCATTTTTATTCTTTAGCAAGAATATGATTGAAGAGTTGGAAGGGCTTCATGATTATTTAAATAGGTGCAAACAATTATCCGTCTTAAATTTGCATACAAGACTTGTGTGACTTCCTTGACCTGATTTCTGTAGGCAGGGTAGATTTTCCTCCCCTACTGTTGCTGTCATACCCCTTGTTGCTGGTGTGGTATTCCAAAGGTTCTCTGCAGAAGCAAACAATTTCAGTCTCCACTGTCAGTCAGCCCTCTCTGATTAAAACATCAGATCCTGGAGACAAATGGGTTTGCTTCTAGTCTGTTCTTTTGTTTTTATTTAGATAGGTTGCTGTAACAATGAAAATAAAGTGAATAAAAGCTAACACCATCCCAGTTGTTTCTGTTGTGAGGTCAGACATCAATTTTCAAGGGCAGGTGAAATCCAACTTGGGGCTTCCATGCGATGAGAATTTGGCCTGGCAGACAAACTACCACATTTTTCATAAAGTCAGTACAAACACAAATATAAGCCCAGAACTGCTGCATATCATATCCCTTCTCCTAAAACAGGATTCGTGTTTGTGTAATGAGCCTTCAGTTATTATCTTCACAGAGGCAATTTTGTTATTGGTGATGCTTTGTACCTCCAGGGAGAAAATCCAACCACTGAAGAAAATGCAAGTTTTACTTTGGGATTTTGTGAAAGGTTTTTGCTCCTATTACTTTTAGAGTGTATACCAGATCAAGTTGTGACTTTGGAAGTAAGATGTTTTTGTAACTCGTCAAGATGCATTTTAAGAGTTGAGGTATTCTCACTGATATTTTGGTAGCAGAGGACTTTTTTACTGCTTTCATCCTTAGTCCTATTTTCACTTCAGTAGAGAAGTTAGTTTATAGTTTGTTTTATATATATATATATATATATATATATATATATATGCCTTTCTTCTTATAGCTTGGTTATGCTCTTAAAAAAGCAAGCTGAATCATCCCTTTTTATGGTTCAATTAAGGGAAAAAGGGAGGGATTTGTAATTCAATACATTCTCCATAATTCAGGAAGATTATTTTAAGCACACCAATCAAGAATGCCATCCTTATTCTTGTTTATATTTTTCCTAGTGAACATTACATTATAGAGGTCCAGCTTCCAGCAAAGATGTTTGAGCTGCTGCCACAAGAGATTAAAGAAGGAAAGCTGCTTCGCATGTATCCAGTGCTCTTTAATGTTGGAATCAATGAACAGCAAACACTGGCAGAGAGGTAAGAAAAAGTAATGTTTCATTTTCTGTCCAAGTACTCCATGCTGGTACAGGATATCTCTCAGGATTAGAAATAAATCTTCTTTGTTATTTGCTCTTGGACCATCTCACATTGACTGAGTGTATTTTAAAAGGTATTAAAGGAAACAAACACAAGCTATGAAGGAATACAGAATAATGAAAAAGTCCAGATGAAGATAGGACCACAAGCAGGGCTTTGTTTCAGAGAGTTGGTGCCACATTTCTCTTGGATACAGATGAAAAATGGATTTCTATTTCACAGATGCAGAATTTTGTTTGTATGTAGTACTTTGAAAATCTCAAATAAGACTTTGAAAATTCAAAATTCTTATATATTAAAGGTGGAGTTAAAGAGTCTGGACAAGTCATAAGCTAGAGAAATTTTCTCAGTTTTTAGGGCTTTTTTCCAGGGTTGTGGACTGGTAGTTAATAATAGGGAATGCATTAGTAGTTTGTTTGTAGAAACACAAAGGCTGATAAGGTTCTGACATGTTATTAGTACTCCTCTGCAACAGATTGCTGGAAACTAATTAATTAGTATAATAATAGCCTAAGTTTCACCAATGTATTCATTTTCTCTTCCAAGAGAAGATATCTGTTGGTCATGTTAAATTACGTTTGTGCAGTGCTAAAACAGCAAGGTAGAAGTCAAGATGTCAACACAGCCAGCTACTTTTTCAAAACTTCTTTTCTTTTAGCTGCTTTTATGACCAGAACATCCGAAATACATAATACTTATTTTTAGGTTGTATTCTCTATAAGCCAAAAGCTTATAGCAAAAGTGTAGCTGGAGCAATACAGGGAGACAGTGAAAATCCTTAACCTGGACAATAGGCAAGAATTTAAACACCACAGGAGTTTCACCTCCTGCTCTTTGTAGATAGCCAAGTAAAATCAGTCTTTTAAAGAAGTCTACTAAAGAATGCCATCAGGTAGCTTTGTGAATACTTATGGGAGACTTTTTCCAAGTTGAGTGGTGATGTGTGAGAAAAATTTAGGCAGAAAATTGAAATGGGAGACATAGACTGAATCAAAAGACTGGCATTTTACTGGTGGAAGTGTTGGATAGTTGTTAGGGAACTTGGGAAGTTTTTGAAAATGGAAATAGGTTATTCTTAATGCCATAAAGAAGAAAGTGCTGAGAGGAGTGACATGGCCAAAGTCATAATGTGCAAAACCAGCAAAATCAGTCCTGACAGTTTTGAGTGGGATACATCTCATTTTCCAAAATGAGAGATAAGGCATGATGTGATAACCAAGAAGCAAGCTGGTGAGAGCTTACATGTGTGGAATAGACAGAAAGGACTGAGTGTTACAAATGTTCTGAAGAAAAATTTGACAAGGTTTAGAAATGGCCTGATTCCCTGAGGGCTTGTAGAGGAACTGGTATGAAAAGATGCCTGGCTTGCAGGTGAAGTGGCAGGAAGTATAGTTCCCAGTCGTCATTTTACATTGTGCACAAAGGAAGCCATGAGAGAAAACATAATACCCACATATCTATAAATATGGATATGTACTAATATCTACTAAATCAATTCAATACAGAGCAGTTTTTCTGTGTGCAGTTAGTCTGCTTTTGTCTTGATGTAAAATATTGCTTAACTCCTAAAGTTGCACATTTGTTTTTGAGACTGAAGACAGTGCACATGATTTTTGGCTAAAAATACGGGGTGTTTTGTGGGATAAAGAACACAAGAATATAAAAAAACATTTTTGTGGCAAGTTTCTAGGAGATGTTACTCTATTAGATAAAAAACACATTTTTCTTTTATTTTGATAGAATACGCTTGGGAGTATTTCTGATTTAAAGGAATTGTTCTCATGTGACAGTGCAGCAATGGCTGCTGAAGAAGTAGCCAAGTATTCTCCCTTTGGCCCATTGAAATGTTTGCTTCCCTTGAAAATAATATAGCAGTATATTGGCATCTTCTGATCTGTGTCCCCTTCTTTTTACCTGAGTTTCTCACTTACCTGCCCATGACTCTTTTCCTGCACTCTTCCATTTCAATTTCAAAGCTTTTCTAAAGATGAGTAGCAAAAACTTGGCCCTATTTGCCCAGGGGACATTCCTGTCTTTACAATCATATCTTCTGTAGTACCATGAGATTTATTTTTTTTGGCATGTGAAATGTGGCTGTGGTAGAAATCTTGATCTCAGAAAGATACTTCTTTATATAGCTATAGTTTGTTTGTAAATAAGCTTTTCTTCCATCTTGTGTCACTTCCATATTGTCCAGCTCTTGTAGAAATTAATAGGCCTAAGCAACAGCAGCACTAAGAGATGGAGGAGTTGGTGTTCTCTGCCTAGGTCCCATTGGGAATTCTGCCAAAGTGCCTTTCCTTTTATTCAGAATTTGTGAGGGCAAAAAGAATAAGTGCCTGATTGCATGTTTGTTAATGGATTGCTTTGTTAATAAATTTTTGGAAGAATTACCCATCAGGGATGATATAGTTTCCAAAAATTAGTTCCAAAGCATGCAAGAACTTAATTACTACATGTTTGGCAAAATCTAAATCTATTCAGCACTATAAAACAAGTAATATAAAATCAAAGTTGTTTCTTTATGCAATGAAATAATTATGAATGATAATTTATCTTTGTTTTGGTTTATGGGTTTTGGGTTTTTTTTTCATATTTTATTGTGTATTTTCATAGGTTTGGAGATACCACTTTGCAGGAAAACATTAACCAGGAAAATTTAGAACTTCTCAAAGAATATTACAAGTTATTTACAGAAAAAATGCCTCCTGATTGTGAGTAAACAATAATGTGATGTCTAGATGGCTGTGAAAAGGTTTGATGGCTAAAAGGTTATAAGAGTAATATTAGCAGAATTCCATAATGTGTTCCATAAATTTAAATGTTTTGTATCTGTATACAGCACTGCTGATCTCAAGTGTGATTTCAGGCCCAATGCCACAGCAGAAACTATACAAAGAATGAAGCAGAGGAATGATGAACTGAACAGCTACTTTAAGTTATTAAAATAAGTTTCTTAATATTTCAAAAGCACAATCTGTACCTATTGTATTTGTACAGAAATACTTGGTAGGAAATTTCATCAGCTTCAGTCATTCCCTCTGTTTTTATTCTGAAGATGTGTTGAGGTTTAGTGAACCACTGAGAAATCTGCAGATGCAAATACAAGCAATGAGCCACATCATCATGATATGAATAACAAGGTTTCATTAGAATAGGCCCTGTATTCCACTTTTACAGAAATTTCATCTCATACACATAAACAGCACTCTGATTACCAAAAGCAAGGACTGAAAAGATGTTTGCATCAATCTAATCCTGTTATAGTTGTTTTAATGTCCAAACTATAGTCCCAAATGTTGCAGATTTAACAGGCTGACTTTTAAATCCTATGTAAAGCTTTGATACATCACATCTCCCATATGAATACATGTTTATCTCTTCTATCAGGATGATTTTAATTTGTTAATAGTTTTGACAGAAGCAAAAGTTCTCTTTGTAAATGGTGGGCAGGATGCCCATCTATCCACCCACAAACCTAGTATTTCTAGGATGTTTACAGAGAAACTCATACAACAAATGGGGTAATTAATTTAGGGAAATCTTGCCAAGAAAATATCCTCGAAAAACTAACCTCATCCAGGTTAGGACTAAGGTAGATCTGCTGCCTCATAAATGGATTTGATCATATAAAAGCAAAAATTTGCATGCAGATAGTATTAGCTGCTTTTCATTAACAGAATTTAAACTTGTACTGCAGTCCTGCAGGATTATTAGTGAACCACACAGTTCCTGGACTTCTTCCAGACTGTCCACCCTTTTGAGAGCTAATATTTTCTATTTCATCATGTCTTTTTTGGTTATTATAACCTTCTTGCTTTTTTCTCTACCTTTAAGAACTGAGTCTCTTCTTTATATAAATTTTTATGGAGCACAAAGTACCTCTTGGTTCCACTGCCCTTCTCAGTAGCTCCCTGCCAGTATAAGGAATCACTCTTTTGCCTTGCTTTTCCCCAGCCTCTGGGGGAAAAAGTGAAGCTCTCAAACTTGTTCATTTAATCCCTCCCTTGTTCCCCCACCTCTGGAAGACAGACCTCCATGCAAGGCTGGCAGTGGCCCTGGTGCTGGGGCCAAGTGAGAGGCATTCAGTATTGATGGCTCTTTGATGGTTTTGTCCCACCTTTCCAAATAATTTCATGTAGTGCCAAATCTGTGCTGCAAAATAAATGCAGGGCCATGTTCCCAAAGCTGTTAGTTTTAAACAGTGTCCATAAAGCCCAACAGAATTTGAGTACCCACAGCCCTGTTTGCCAGGGTGTTGCATCCACCCTTGGCAGCCTCCCTTGCCTGCTGCTTCATTCATATATTCCCTTTCAAAGAATTCAGTTTTCCACTCACAGAAAGGTATTGCCACCTTTGCACTTCGTTTTGCTCTTGTGTCTGTATTTCCCCTTGCCAATAATATTCTTGCTTGTAACTAAGCATACACTGACTTTATTTTCTTTAAGATGAACATACACTTCATCATTTACCTGTTTGTTAACCTCTTAAATTCTTTTAGCAGAAACTAAATAAGTTTGAAAATAAGAGTAGAAAAATTCCTACCACAAATAGTGACCAAATATAGCTCTGGTTGAGGCACCAAAATGGTACTTCTTTTATAGAAATTCTAAGGGTAGTAAGAGTCCAAAATGTAAGGTGTTTATGAGCTAAAAACAAAGCTGTTTGGTACTTCCAGGCTCCTCCCCCTTATAATCAATAATGATGATGGTTTGATGGTTTAGTACTGTGGGGGACCCAAGGAGTTTAAGCTATTGATCATTTCCAGTCAAGGTGCAGCTGATTTGGCAGTATTATAAACTAGGAGCTCCTGCTGTACCTGTGGTGAAGTCATCCCCTGGAGATGCTGCATTTTCTGCTGTGAACCAGAGGAAAGCTGCCTGGAAGCAATAAAATGTTTAGTAATACATTTGCATAATCTCAAAGTGTCTTTGTTATTGTGTGTTCTGTGTTTTAAAGAAACAGATGCAGCCATAAGTGTAATAGCAGAGTGTGCTGTCTTTTTATGTGCTCTGCATTATCTAAGTGTACAATCAAAACTTGTAATACACAGTTAAAACAATCCACATTAAGATAATTGCAAAACTAGTATGGGTGTACTTTTTCTTCCTTTTTTTTTTTTTTGTTTGTTTGTTTGTTTGTGAGTTTTTTTTCAGACAGCACAGAATGAGTGAAGCAATTTAGTTCTTTTTGAATATATTTAAGTTATTTCTCACTGTGAATCATGGATAAGGGAAACTACAGAATTGATTAGATGTAAAAGGTAAAAGTCTCTTGATGAGATGGATCATTCCAACTTCGACCCGTTAAGAGAAGGGATATTTACCTTCATTAATACTTCTCTCATTTGTATTATTTCAGTTGAGTATAAGTCTTTGGGCTTGGTTTTGGGGCCTGGGTTGTGGGATGTTTTTTCCCCCCTCACTGGATGGACAATTTACTTTCTCTGCTTGAAGAAACTGTATCTCTTGATCATTTTAGTTTCACTTTGTTTCGCTTGATCTGAGCCCTTTTTTTGGTGATAACTATATATATATATATATATTTTTTTTTTTTTTTTTTTACTTCATCACCATGAGAATAAATCATTTCAGGAAACACATTTTGCTTGTTTTTATTGATTTTCAAAACTAGTGAAGATAAATGTAACATTTAAAAATCCCTCCTATATATACATATGAAACAGAGGGGCAAATTAAATTGCCTACTCTAGAATTTTTGCTAGAAATGTAAGATAAACTTCAGCTTAGATGCCATACGTGGAACAAGCACGTAAAATTTTGGATTTTATATAAACCTGAAATTATTTTCTTCTTCAAAATAAAGCCCAATTTAATTTCAGACTAAGAAATACACTTTGTTACTCTTTAGAGGGGATACATAGTACTGTTTAACCCTTATGTTACATTATATAAAAAATTAAGGCACATTTTGAAACAAAAATTAGATGTTTCAATTTGAAAACATGACCAACATTTTTGACTTAAAAAAAATCATCGCATCAAAGCAGTTTGTAATACACTCAGGGTTTTTTTCTGATTTTCATTGAATGTCTGTAGTAGCTGATGAATAGAACTACAGCCAAGATTTGATTTTGTTTTTTTACCATCCATTTATAAGATACAAGTTGAAGATACTTTAAATCTCCACATGAAGATCATAGGGAGGACAACCCAATACTCAGAAAGACATAAGGTTTGCATATTCCATAAATATTCAGCTGGTAATTTCCATCCTGTGTTCCCAAACAAGGCTGTAAATAATAGACCTGTTCTTTACCACAAACATTCTTTAGTCAGGACAACCAGGTCACCATCCTTATCATAATGAGCAACTTTATCATCCTTTTTTTCTAGGCTTACCACATTTTCAAGAACAAAATGATTTAAAGGGGTTGCTAGAAAGTCTTCATCAAAATATCCAGGCCAAAAAGAGAAAGAACGTAGAAATCATGTGGCTGGCTGCAACGGTAAGCTCTCTTGTTTCAAAGAAATTGATGAACTAATGATAAACTCATTTTCATAAGCATGCTGATACTCTAAGTGCAATGTGTTTTAAGGATATGATTGGAGAACTCACTGGTTGAAGGAGGCAGATGTGCTGACATAGTTTTCTAGTATACTCATTCTTATAGTCACTCATTCCACTCATAAATTTATCTCTTCTTCCTCTACTTAAATTGCAGGCAATTTCTTTTTCTCATTTTTTAAACTGGTAGAACCCACTTAAATTTGAGCAACTTGTTTCATATCTGTTATTTGACAACATAAAATTACTCAAAATAATTTTTTTTAGTGTCCTTGAGGTGGGACATGATTGTTTGCTCTGGCTTTTTTTTTGTGCTATTGCTGCATACAACTTTTGATTTCTCTGTACTTTCATTAATTTCACAAATAACTTTTGCAAGACATGCAAAGGACACAGGGAGAACACAAATAAAATTGTTTATCTAACAATAATTAATACTTACTTTGCTTTTTCCCCATAATTCCTTTCTGTTTCCCAATTCTGTGAAGTTTGCATGTACATATTTAAAAAAAAAAGGCCAGGGAAACAACTCTTAGATGTTTATAAAAAACTCAAGCTTTTCAGGAATTCAGCCAGGTACTTGTCTTGTATTTAAAAAAGTACCCTTGGTATCTCTGCCCCCTTATACCAGCAGAGAGATTTTGGTATTCGCTGAAAGTGAAGCAAGGCTTTGTGTTTTGGGAGACTTTCAAATGTATATACCCTTCAAGGCAAATAAATATTTGATACAAAATTATTAATAATATTTTCCATTGCTTTTTATTAATACCAGAGAAAAGACAATCTTAACTATATCTTTGTATTAATAACCCTGCTGTAACTTTCATATTAATAATAACATTTTGCCTTGTGGTCAATAAATATTATCACATGCTATTGCAATATAAAGCCTTTGTCAGTAAAAATACAAGGTTTTTTTGCAGAACCAGTCCTGCAATTAGTATGAAACACTGTTTTTAAATAAGTAGAAGGTATAGTATAAAATGAGTTACAAGGAAGGTGCTAAATCTTTGGGTATAGAAAGTTGTATTTTACCATGTATTCAGGGTTCCCTGAAAATAATTTCTTGGGTGAAGAGCATTCTTTGGACACACAAAGTGTTTAAGGTTTCTCATTCACTGAATTCTATTTCTCTCTAGGTTCTCTTACTTCAACTTTCTGAAATGTGTATTTCTGGTTCCAATGTTCTACACGCTGTTACACCATGTTCCATTTATTTTTTGAAAAAGATGTAAGAATAAAATTTTGACAGTGCAATAGCTGTGCAATATCACTTTTTTATTGCAGTAGGTGTATGAGATTCCATGTATGTATCTGAACCTGCATGTAATCCCCAGTATAACTGGACTGTAAGAATAAATCTAATAGAAGTTAAGTCTTTTTTCTTCTCCTCCTATGTGTTCCCTACATCAGAGCCCATCACTCATCCAGAATAATTACCTGGGATTTTTTTACTTTATTTTTCTATGAATTTTTTATATTTTTAATTTTTTTAGGACTCATTCATGTTGAATAGCCCCCATGACTCATGGACTTCCAGAGATACTAGTGTAAAGAGAATGAATCTCTTCAATTAAACCACCATTCACACCATTATTTAAGAAAATTATTATATAGTACTTTGTTTAAATCCCAATGCAACTGTTCAAATTTTTAAATAGACTGAACTTTTACAATTTTAAATTATAGGATGGAAGAAGCACTCATAGGTTCTTCTTCACTATCCTGTACCTTTTTGGGTCCTGAGTAGGATTCACTGAATTGATTCCCTAAATGAAACTTTTGAGATTGCCTTCACTGTGGTATCACAAAGAACTTAAAGGCTCTAAGTATTTTCTGGGCCATTGATTTTAATAGAATTTCTGAGAATGCAATTAACAGATGAATAAATGCTTATTTGCTGAACTAACATGGTGGGGATCATGTTTCAGTTTCACCCATGGCAGCCAATGTGGGAAGTTCCTTTTTGTGATTACTGCTGTAATTTATTACCTTTCCCTATTCTCACAAACATTTTAGGGTTTTATACAGTTATACCTATGATTCTCCAGGGAGACATGTAAACAAAGTATTACCTTTTCTCAGGACAAATTACATCTGGGGAAAGGAACACCCACACTTGGGCACAGCAGTTCTCCTTCAAATTTTTCTTTGTCTAGTAAAATATTTTTTGAACCTGAAATATCAACTGATGGACTGGTACAACCACAGATTGATCCTTAAGGGGAGATATCATCCTCAAAAATATCATGTTTCCTTTATGCCTTATAACTTGTTCAAAGTGTAAGTGAAGGTAGACAATCCATGGCAGTCATATGTGTTAAACTTTATTAATTGTGAGTCATACATTGAACAGTCAATCTGTTGTTGAAAGTAAAAACTATTTCCATACCTTCACAAGAAGTTAGTCTGCTGCCTTTAGGTTTGTGAGTTAAGACTTACCAAGGTTTTTTTTTAATTCATTCAGACAATTAAGCTTTCATTAAAGAGAGCAGTTTCTAGATTAAGCGAGGAAACAGTGAAGGAACTGTCTTTTATAGTTATAAAAAAAATTATTTTATAGTAATAAAAATCCTATTTCAAGTTCAGGAATTGAACATACCAGCACTAACTTTTAATAGGTGCTTTCTCCCTGAGAAATGCTGTGTCACTGCCTGTGGGGTCTCCTGTGCCTGAGTTCCCCACAGCAGGACATTTAGGTGGTTTAGAGTTCAGGTTTTCCAAGCTCAGCCCCGAAGAAGATTCAGGAGGCTGTTTTCTGAGGTTTCCAAGGTTGTTTATTGTTTCTTATCTAAGAAATTCTTTCTCTAACTAACAGTGGTCTGTGTAGCATGGTGATCCAAGGCACACTGCCTCCCCTTGGGGCAGGACTTATCTTTTATACTATAAATTACGTACCTAATGTTTACAATTACTTTCCAGTACATGGCGCTTTTATTACACTGTCCAACTTTGTCCCAAACCAATCCAGTTGTGCCATCCTGGCCCCAAAATGGATGGCATGAAGAAGAAGAAAGAAAAGACATACCACACCCAAAATCCTCCATCTTAACCTTAAACTCCCTAATATAAACATTTCTAAAAATTCACTTTTCTACCTTCTAACAATCTAATTTATATTCTATTTATTTTTTGTGACTTGTAATTCTTCCTGCAATGTTGGTAATTTTTTTTCCAGGGGCTTAAATCCAGTCCCCAGGGGTCCTGAGCACTTTGCCAAGGTCTCTGAGACCCTTGCCAGGAGGGTCTCGAGGCATCCAGGGAAGCCAGGGGAACACCCTGGATCCCACAATGCTGTAGCTGTGTGGATGCACTGCCTGGGTGTCACTGTCTGAGGGTCTCTTTAGGCGTGAGACCTCCTCAGAAGGGACATGCAGGTGGTTTGGGATTCAGGGTTTTCCTGAAGACGATCTTCTGCTGTTTCAAGGCTGTTTATTTTATCTTATCTATAGAGTGTCGCAGCCAGGCCGACACAGGTCCGCTCTGCAAAGCGACCATGACAAAATGCTGCCTGGGAGAGGCAGAGCCATATCTTTTATACTCTAGGCTACATCTTCGATATTTGCAGTTACTTTCCAATACCATGCAGTCACATTGCAATGTCCAGTTCTTTCCCCTTCCAATCTGTGGTTCCCAGAATGCAACCCCAACATGGATGACATGAAGGAGAAGGAGGAAGAATCCTAACACACCCCAAATCCTCCATCTTGACCACATGGCCCTTAATATAAACAATCAAAAACCCTACTTATTCTACACCCTAACACTCTAATTTACACTTTACTTTTCTTCAGGGTCTGCATCTCTTCCCTTGGTGTTGGCAGATTTTCCCAAGGAGCCAAATCTAACTCCTGAGGCTCTTGGGCTTCACTCGGGGGTCTCAGAGGGGTTTGCCAGGGGGGTTTTTGCATCCCCAGAGGAGCCGGGGAGGTGCCCTGGGCTTGCAGAGCTGCAGGGGCTGCCCAGCAGAGGCTGTGCCTGGTGGGAGCAGTGCCAACCTGCAGGGCTGCCTGCCTGTGTTTCAGATCTGCCGCAAGCTGAACGGCGTGCGCTTCACCTGCTGCAAGAGCGCCAAGGACAGGACGTCCATGTCGGTGACGCTGGAGCAGTGCTCCATCCTGCGGGACGAGCACCAGCTGCACAAAGACTTCTTCATTCGGGCCCTGGATTGCATGAGGAGGTAGGTGGGCTCTGTGTGCTTTGAGCTAGGCCAGGGCAGCCAGCACAGAGGGGCTAAAGCTGGTTCTAAATGCTCAGTAGAGCCCAGGCCTGGCTGAGCAGCTGCCCCACCGCTGGTAAGTCACCTCTGGAGTGCAGGGTCTTTGCAGCTGTGTGTTTTATCAGTTCTGAGATAATAGATGTGTGAAACCTTACAAGGGTCAGCTCACTGACTGTAGAATCTGTTATGCTTCAGTTTTAAGGGTATTTTTAAAAATATTTTCACAGTCATTAAATTTTTTGTACAATGTTTGCACAAATACCCAAAAAGCAAAAGAAGCGTTTGTTGCAGATGGCAATTCTTAATATTCTGGGTTAAAGAAAAGAAACATGCAAATAGGTTTGGACTGGTGGTCATTACCATTAATATCTGATAAAATCTTTACCGTTCTTTGAAAAAAAATTAATTAAAACATGTTTTATTCTAAATTGCAACTATGCAGAAATTGAAGCTGATGTTATCAGGAGTGGCTAATTAAAAGATGTAAAGATTTCTCATTACCTGAGTCTGTGATGAGTAAAAAACCTTATTGAACAAACAAGTTTTGATCACAAAATGAATCCAGATGCTAGATTGTCTAAAGAAACTTTCATCATTGGTTTTAATGAGCTTAATCGTATAGTTTTAATCATATCATAACAGTTTAAATCATATTGTCTATAGGAGTTTTAAAACATCTATCCACAACACTAGAATAATATATAACAAAGATCACTGCAAAACTAATAGAAAATATTTTGGTCAGCCTGCAAAGAAGTAACTGAATCCTATCTTGGACTTTTGTGAAACACAAATTGTTGGTATGGTGGATTTGTAAAGATCATACAAAGCACACAATCGTGTCTATAATGGGTAATTCTGGACCTTCACATTTATTATTGCCAAAAGAGATGTTTAATGTCTGGATTAATTCTGTAGGTTTACCCACATAGTGTCCTTTTGTCCTTTGGCAAAGATAGCTGTTCTAAAGAAAAAAGATAATTTTATAACGAGTAAATGACCCAAGATGGCTCAGTTGGAAGTTTGGTTCACAGGGTGCAGCTAATGCAGTAAGATGTGGTGTGTGGAACTGAGCTGTGTTGTTTTGGGTGTTTTGTTACCTTGCATAAATCCCTCAGTCTCTGTAGTAATTCAGTGAGTGAATGACTTTTGTTCAGTCTTTCATACCTACATGTTTTATCATTAATGAATTCTAAGTTTTTTATGTTAAATTTCATTTGTTGGCATTTCAAATGCTTTTTTTTTTTCTGTTATGTCTCCAATAAATAGAAAAGTGTGTAAGCTACAGTAAATTACCAGACACAGGAAAACTAATTAATTGCATTAAATCACCATAATGTTAGAATAGCATTGAGTAGAGTAGTGGATTGGAAAACTTTCACAGACTTAAATATAATTTAAAAAACCCCTAACTTGTTAGTAAAAAAACTATTAGATCTTGTAGATGAAAATATAAATGATTTTGAGTGTGTCATGTGACTGATTGGAAAGTTGAAAATATTAACACATTAGTTATATTTGCAGGTAACAATAATTTGAAGTCACAAAAGAATGGTGTAAAGACAAAAAAAGCCTGAATAATACTTAAAAATTAAATAAGCAGTTGGTATATGAGGTTGAAGCACCATCACAAAAATGTAAAATCTATTTGTTATGCTGTAATTTCAAAAGAGAAGAGCTTTATCCTGCTCTTATCCTGTGAATGAATTTCAGACTTGAACCAAAGCAGGTGAAAGATGTGTTGGATGAGAGGCAATAACTTTGGATCTGTGGTATGACTGTCTGAGGATTAAAGCAAGTAGTGGCAGTACCACACAAAATAATTTGCACCATCAGGATAATAGAGTAATCAATCTTCTACCTGTGCTAGTTGCTGTCAGTCTAACACTGTTCACATAACTAGAGGTTTAAAAATAAAATAAAAAAAAAACAAAACAGCCAAATTACTCTTTTTCCCTCCCAAGTTGGTCAATGTAAGCCCAGAAATTCAGAACAAAAGAGTAAAAATGTCAAATGGCAGCATAGTACTGCACTCCATGGTGCTCCCATTGAGAGTTGGTCTGGCAGTTTAAGATGTGCCTTTGGGTGAGGGTTTTTTTGTCTTTAGTGCTACAGACATCCAGCAGGAGTGCCTGTGGAGCAGTGTGGGGAGGGACACAACTCTGCTGCCTGGCTGGCCTGGCAGGAACCCTCCAGCTGGGCACTGCTCCTGTGGCAGATGGGGAAAGAAGCATTGCAGAGAAAGGCATTTTGAGACAGCAAACTGGGAAGGAAAGAGTAGACAGGCAAAGCAGAGGACAAAAACCCCTTTATTTCCACAGCTAAATGTCCTGTGTTTCACTTAGAGGGAAATTTGGCAACTGTGTTCTTGAGGTTTGTGTGAATGAGGTCAACAGACTTGTTTGTAGCCATTGTGGCACTTGTCTTTTTGTGGTTTTTTATTTTATTGCTTTTGCAGATTTGAAAGATAATACTATGCATTTCTCAAATTTTCATTAGGTACTTTTAGAACCTTTTAAATGATTTTCACATCTAAAAGAACCTATTTTCTTTCAAGGGCAGACAGAGAAAAACTATTTGCTGTTTAATTTGCAATTTTAGCAGTTTTCCCCCCAATGAATCTTCTCTAGATCACTTTGTTAAACTTTGTCAATCAAATCCTTTTGTGCTGATTGCCACAAATTGCTTTTAAGCCTTTCAAAAGAACAAGTAGACATAAAAAATTCAATTTTAACATCTAGAATCCTAACAGACTGGATTGATCTTTGAAAGGCTTCTTTTAAGAGTTAACAGTAGGAGATAGAAACTACTGTGAAACTAAGTGAGCTGTAGAAGTAAATGGTGATTCAAAAGCAGCCTTTATTGGAAATGCCATCATTTTGAGATATGAAAATTATAAAGGTGCCTGTGTAGCTGTAAGGCTTTTTCTTTTCCTGTCAGTGCTGACACAGCTTTGCTGACTGTTGGAAAAGGGAAGCATGTGCTTACAGGTTTGTGCTTTCTGGCTACCAGAAGCTTAGAGATGCTGGACTTCTGTGTGCTGCTGCTTTTTAGCTTCTTTGTGGTCCCCAGAATTTTGAGCAATCCAGAAGTGATTCCCAAAGTTTCAGCATATTTGCTTTGGTGTAAATGGCATAACCCTCTTTTGAAAAATACTGCCCGTAGCTGATTTTCAATGACTTCATTTGTAAGTGGAGTCATTGTCTTTTAGTGATAAACTATACAATGTTTATTGCTTGTTTATGAAAAAAAGGCTGTGCAGGAATCCTTCTATTGGTTCTTCCTTTCACTTATGAAAAATCTGGTGAACGAAACAATGATGGGGATGCACATTTTATCATTTATAGTATGTAATAGATGGCTTTGTCCTCAGTCATAAGTCTGGCCATTATCATGCTGCAATTGGTGTGCACCTGAAGCAGCCATTCTATAAATAATTGCACATATTATAATTTCCTTGATACAGGTTTGTGACTTCCATTGATCTTAGTGACATACATAGTGTAGAATGAGGAAAATCGATATATTATCCCCTCTGTATCAAGTGCTTGTAATTCACATAATATTAAAATACTGTTTATAATTCCACTTCCAAGTCGTTTTTTACAGGCATCAATATTCTTATTTTTCCCTTCAACAATACATGAATCTTTCTTATCTTTCAGTGGTAATTCTATTCCAAGAGACAGTAGAGGCACAAAACTAATTTATCTGAGTTCATTGCAGTATCTGTCACATGATTCTATTTATCTTTAGAGCTGGCTACTGTTAAGGGAAAATGGACCCTGATGGGCAGCACATAATGAAGCATCTCTGTAAAAATAAAAAAAATAATTAAAAAAAAAATTAAAAATTTTCTTTCCTTTTTAAAAATTTCTTTCTTTCTGAACCTATTGTTTCAGTAACAGGATCACTTTTGGAGGCTGTGGGTAGTGAACATCCTCAGAATCTCCTGTCATGGAGCATGCTTCCAATAAAGCCACAAAAGTAGTAACAAACAAAGGAATGCACTGTCTATGGTGAATCCTCCTTACTGTCAGCCTTATCATCATTCTTAGCAGGGCACACCACTTGTCATGTGTTTCTGACTTTGAATACAAAATTTGACTGAATGTGGAACACACTGTTTCTACTTGAAATAGTTATGGATATTTCAGGGTATTTTAGATAAATTACCTATCAAAAATCTCATTGAAGCACAAGTTCAAAGAATGAATTATCTGGGCAACAAGTATTGGGCTTTTGATGAGCCAGTTATGAAGAAAATATCTCTTTTTTTAAAGAGCTGTCTGAGGACAGCTTTTCTTAAAGACAAGTGGGTTGAGGAGGAGGAGTAGCTGTAATAGCTCTTTAATCAGGAACTTTGAGATATTCTGGGTGGACCTTGGCCAGGGAAGAGCCTGTACCAAGCACCAGAGCTGTAATTGCATGTGGACTAGGAAGCAGGAGCAAAGAACAAGATTAGAGACAGGGATGACCTGTGAGCAAATCTCTGTGCCTTTCTCCCATCTCCCAGCTTTCACCCTGCCCCTGTGAGCTTGTGGCAAGAGATGCAGCACTTGAGGGGTTATACAGAAGAGGCACAAGTTCTCCTCTAACCTTTTTCTAGACCATCTGACATTCACCACCTTTTCTTTTTTCTTTTAAAAGTATAAGCACAAGTGCAAACAAAACTTAAAATAGGAGAGCCTGTCTTCAAATATAGATTTTTATATCATTCTATAGCTCTTGAGAAACTTAACATCTCTATTTTGAGGTGGAAACTGTAGATGGTTTGCAACACTTGATGTACAATAGAAGCCTGGGCATTAAGTAGCAGTAAGGTTCAGTTTTGGTGCATTGGACCACCATCAATTTTGTTTTCTAAAACTAAATTACTGTTTTGAGGTGTTTTTAATAGCCACAATGTGCTGAGGAAGGGAACCAAAATGGAGAGAGATGGCCACAAGATTTAATGAAAGTCAATGCCATTGACACCTTGCTGGAGCCTTTGAGAATTAAGGTCTATTTTTGACCACCCTTCTGGAAGGAGGAGGATTATAGATAATCATTGTGAGCAAAGTATCAAACAGTAGTTGAAAAGGCTGTGATAAAGCTAAGCTTTTCTAATATAACTTCTGAATTTCACAGAATTGAACTTTACAATGTATCTTTAAAGCAAGTCTCAGCTTTTAAAGACTTAAAACAAGGAAAAAAATAAAAGTAACCCATGCACACTTCATTTGCACTCTGGAAGGTCCTGAGGTTCAGATTTCTACATGGACAAACTAAGTATAATTGGCAGTTATTTTGTAATATAGCCCCACACTATCTGAACCAGTTTTGTCTGGTTCACTGGGGTCAGATGTTTGAGTTCATGTTTTGCAAGTGAACATCTCTAGCTGACTGGTGAAGTTTCATTCTCCTGGACCTCATTTCTCCAAAATCTTCCTGAGTGCTGGATTCACGCTTCTTTCTGATCAAGTCAGAGTCCCAAGAAATGTCTCATTTGATCTTTTTCATCTTCCTCTTTTTCCCTACATTTTTGCTTGACTATTTCCCTCCTTTCTCCTCTATGACACATATGGCTGCTTCTTTCTTCTCCTGTTCAGAGTTTGGGCTCTGGCCTCGGTCACAGCACAGAGGGAGCAGCAGAGCCAGTCCCCTGCCTTATGGTTTTGGCTTTGTGTGACTGTGGTCATCCCCTGCCAGGGACAAGAACAGCAAGGAAAAACCTTGTCCAGCTCCTTGACCTGGCATGTGTTGAATCATCAAAGTATGTACATGCTGAATTTTAACAAGCCTTTGTTAGGAAGAGATTTGAGAGTCTTGCAGGAGCAGACTCTTTTGATAGTTGCATCTCTCACATGTTTATTATCTTGGTGCAGAATATCAAATCCTGTTCATGGAGGTACTAGTAATTTTCTCAAAAAAAAAGAGGGGGGAAGCTGTATTTTTTTCTTCTTTAAATGGCATTGTAAATTTGAATTTTCCCATTCAAAATGAACTAACAGTTGCTAGTAGATTCTTAATGGAAAGCATTGTGTAGCCTTAATTATAATTACCTTTCCTCTGGAACCTGTGATAATATTCTTGGACCAATCACTTGGCAGAAAGAGTGTTCAAGGGAAAACAATGAAAACCTTTGCCACTCTTTGCAAGGAATATTTAGAGAAGTGACTTTGTCTACATCAGTGTAGCAGGCAGTAAGCAAGAGTTCTGAAATAATGCTTAGTTTTCCTATCATGAAGGGGAGGTAGAACCAATAGAAATCTGTACTGTGTCTAAATTTTGACCCCACTGTTTGGGGAGTCAGTCCTTAAAGTGCCCCTGCTCCTTATTCAGTGACTACTTAGGGAAGGTGAGCACTTCAAGAGGACTCAGAACTCGACAGTAAATTTTATGTGGTAGGAAAACATACTAATATAGCAATTGCAGTGTACAATATTTTATTAAAAATTAAATATTAAAGGAAGTTTCTTTTCAATTGAAATAGGAAACATTAGGCAGCAGTTAAGTTTCAGCTTAGTGACAAGAAACACCCCCTGATTCCCTGTGATCTTTTTACTGAAGGGCCCCTTTGCCCTTTGACTTCAGGTTGTGTGTGCCAGAGTTCTCCAAAGAAGAATTGGATTCATGGAATTCAAATCAACTTGCCCTACTCTGAGTTGTTCTGCTCTGATTTGACTTTTTATTTCTCACTGAGATATTGATGAGGTAAACAATCTGTTAAGTAGCCCTAATTAGTGTTTGTCATATCCTGATCCAAATGAGAGTACAGAGAACTGAGTTTTGTCTTTGCTCTCTATGAATGTTTTAATTATTCAGTATAGACAGTGAGAAATGTGTATAATTAATTACCATGTGCACTCTATGGTCACTTAGTTTTTAAAACTGGCCAAATTAAAAAACCTTATTCAATAAATTTGCTTTCCCATTTAGTGCCACAGTCTGTATTTGGATGCTTAATAGTGCAGAAGTGAATTTAAACACTGCATTTGATTTATTACAGAATTATAAAAAAAAAAAAAAAAAAAAGAAAGAAAAGAAAAAAGGAAAATGCTACCTAAAAACCTCTTCTAATGGAAAGTGTTTCTGTCACTTTTGCCATAAATTATATTATTGCAGGCCCATCATTCTGGTTAGACAAATCTAGCAACCAAGTAATTAGATTATTGCAAAATATTGTTTGGTGTTCACTTTTGAGATTCTTCTAGTTGTTTATGGAAAACTTTATACATTTTCTCATTCACTTAGTGCTTTATTGCTTATTTAGAGCTTCCATGAAGGACTAGGTCTTACCAGAAATCAAAGACCAGGTGTATTATAATCACCAGACTGCGTATTACTGCACAATACTTTATTGCTTATTTAGAGCTTCCATGAAAGACTAGGTCTTACCAGAAATCAAAGACCAGATGTGTTATAATCTCCAGACTGCATACTACCAGGTTTTTTTCCTGTTATATTTCACTTTAGTTAAGATTTCCTGGAAGAGTGTGTGGGAAAAGTCCTGTATATGTGTTTATTATCTGTTGAAAATCCTAGTCCTAGAGCTGAATTATCATTGCTTTGCCCATGTTCAGCTAAATCTCAGGAAGACCAACACTGCCAAGTAGTGTTATCTACTATTTAGATAAGAAGGAAGCAGGAAATGAGAGTAAGAGGGCAGTAGTAGCATACAATAGCCAGTTAAAGCTATCAAACTTTCAATCTCTTCAAGAAGTTATTGACCTCTAAAACAATGTTCTTCTCAGAGTAATATAACTTGGGCAGGGAGGGCTCCTAACTTCCTGTTTGTGGTCCAGCAACCTACAGACTGTCCAAAGGTTGGAGGGGGCAAAAAAAGGAGAGGCAATCAGCTGCTCTTGCAAAAAAGGTGATTTTGTAACAGAGGATTCTTCTATTTTCTTCAGGAGAAAGATGATAGTGTGTTGAGCTGCAGCTCTGGTTGGCTTATGTAGGAAGCAGGTAACAGACACTTCTAGGTTTATCTTTGCACTCATTTTAGACTCCTGTGGTCCCTTCATAAACTTAGTTTCTTTTTGTAGGAATGCTTGGATAATCATCTTTTCTTGTCCAGCACCCTGGTTTCAGTTTTCTTCTGTATCCATCCCTTGGGATGCTGTGCAGGCTCAGGGCCAGCTACCATCTTTGGGGACTGGCCTGGTACTTGTTACATCCATGACACCACAGAATCCAGCATTCAGTCTCCATATTCTCCTTTTCAATTTATTATTATTATTATTATTATTATTATTATTATTATTATTATTATTATTATTATTATTATTATTATTATTATTATTAATTGATAAGACAACCTGGCACATTCTGTTATACAATTGTGCCTTCAAATAGTTATGGTCCTATTCAACTTCAGCCACTGGATCTGAAATGTTCTATCTCAGGTTCTTTAGGGAAAGAATCTAAAATCATATTGGATACCAAAATAGGAGAGACTTAACTCTGTGTTGTTGTTGTAATCCCCCCATATTTTATAACCATCATTTGAGGAACTATCTTTGATGTATGGGAGTTTTCACCCTTCAGTCTGCTGTTGTTTTCTTTTTCCAGTCAGCATTACCCCGTTTCTTACTCTCTTGCAGTAACATCTTGGTGTTTGGTATTTTGATAGAAACTCTTTTGACAGTGGCCTTTCTCAGCTTAGCTGAGGGAGTTAGTTTTAGTAGTACTTTCTAGTTGTCACTTTCTGTGGCCCCTCTGGTTTGCTGAGGGACATTTCATGAGTGAGTCCTTATGATTACAGCAGCCACTGATGACCTTTCACTGCAATAGCTGACAGCAACAGTTCTTTCTCAGTGTTTATCTGCAGTACACGTCCTGCTAGCTGTTTGCAGTGGAGTGACCAGAGGAGTTTCAGTTTGGATTATTATGTAACTATTATGTATTTCCTTGTGTGATGTTATCTGCAGTCGGTTGGAACTACACCCAATAATGGAACCAGCAGCATTATTTTGCTATCCCATTCTCTGGATGATCCAGAGATAAATTAGGGAGATAATATTGGGAACTTGCATTTTTAATAGCTGAAATCTCTCTCTACTGTCATTTGTAAGAATAGGTAGTATGTGTTTATAAGGAATTTAATGCAAAGGAGATGTTGGAGTCCTCCCTCCAAGTGCACAGCCAACTCCACAGTTGACTCCTAATGCTAGAACAGTTCAAGTAGTTTATGCAGCCCTGGGATTTAGTGGTGCTGCAGTTGTACCATGGTTCTAGACATACCCCTAATGCCAAAATCACTGGGCACTGCTTGGGCTGTGCATCTGCACTGCTTTTCCTGTGCCCCTCTCAGTTTGTCTCCTGTCCTCAGCCTGGATGTTGCCATCCAGCAGTGGGAAAAGCACCTGACTTATCACCTCTGTTGGAGATGCTTCTAATGCCCCATCAAAGTGCCAGAGCAAGCTTCTACCTCTGCAGAGCCTTGTGATTCCAGGCAAGGCTTAGCCAAGATTTAAAGTCCCTTAGACCAGGGAGGTCAGAGGGTGGGATGGGAATCACTGTTCCCACTCTCTTTTGTCAAGGGATGAAATACTTTGGTATATGACCCAGCCTCCTTGTTAGGTTACCTGTTAATGAGGAAGAAGATGCCTCTACTTGTGGTACTCAGGAACTTCACTTATTGTTCTGTGAAACTATTGTGTAGCACATGTAAAAGAAATCTTCCTTTTCAACTCCTCTCATTCATCACATGGGTTTCCTGACATATCATCAGCTTTAATTTCAAGCTACAGCCTCCCCCTTGACTGCACATTTCCTTACACTTGTGAGAACATTGTAATGTTTGAGGCTTCTTACCCTCATTTCAATTTAGCTGAACTCTGTGCCCAAAGAAGGAACGAACAGATTGCTGTTCCTACCCCTCACACCAAAAGCTAGCATGTACCCTTTGCTTCTTGAGACAGACAGGCTAAAAAGGCATCAGCTAATTATTATCCACAGTAGATCAGTCAGATACACCTGGCTTTGAAATATATTTACTCTGCAGCCCCACTCCAGTCAGCATTTTCAGATTTGAGGAACTTGTTTAGGGTACTAAAACATTGAAAAGGCTAAGGTGTAATCTGATCACACAGTCATGTATTTTATAAAACCCTGTCATAGGATCATCTGGTTAATAGTTTGTGTCTTGGGTGAACTGACAAGTCTGATGAAAGTATATAATTCCTGTCAAAATCATGTTGGGTTTTGTATTCATTTTGCAAAAATCATTTCTCAATGCTCCAAAGTTTGTGATTTTTTTATTTAAAATCCCTTTATAAGTCATTCATAACTGTTGACAGCAGAGCATCTACAGAATACAAAGTAATCAGCCCAGAAGGGTTTTCAACTTCCAACAAACTGCCTTGTGGTGAGTAGAAAATGGTAGGGTCCAGAGTAGGTTGTTGTGGAGTGTTTTTTATATGTTTTTGATTTTTCTTTGTTTTGGGTTTTAGCTTACATAGTTTAACCAAGACTGGCAAGGTCTCTGTTCTAAGTTTATTTCTGCTAAATGACTTTTACACTGAAAGCCTCAGGAAAGCAAATAAAAATGGCTAAGCAGGCACTGTGGTAGAAGCATTGTTGACTGGTTTTGAAGTGATCAAACCAGCATCAGGAAGAGGCAAGTAGCTACAACAATATCTCATTCTCAAAGGTCCATGAAATTATTCTGAAAATCCACAAGAGTCTGCTTTGATAATACTGGTTATAACTGGTTAGAACATTTATTCTATTTGCACTTTTTAAAGTCAAATGTTTTTGACTTTAAAAGCTTATAATTGACAAGCAAAGGGCAGGAGAAAGAAATGCATATGCATCTCTTTCAGTTTTAAAGTGGAAGAAAGCTAGTATAAAGGTGCCAAGTCCCTTATGACATCATAGTCCTTCCTTTGAAATTAAATTTGAATCTACTTTTTCTTTTAAAGGGCCTCTTCCCATAGGCTGTTTTTCTTTAAATAAGAGTTCTGTTGTTGTACTTGAGTCTGCAATAGCAAAGCTTGTAAATAATGTTCATTACCTTACTGGTATTCACTATTCTACATATTACCAATTCTCTTTGCACACTCCTTTTTGCTGCTTGGGTTCATGCTGACACAGCAAATGCAGCAATGCTGGCTGCACAGTTCTAAGCTCTCTGCCTTCTGGACACTGCTGAACTGGTGTGTAAGCTTCTGAGTGTTGATGGATAGTCTTCCCTCAACATCATCCTGAATAAAGTCCTCTCTTGCTTTCCTGCTGTGTGGTTGCCTCAGGGAGAAGAATGCTCCCTATGTCACCTTTCTCTGTAAAATTTGCTACCACAATGGTATTCTCAGCAAATTTGTAGACAGTCACTTTAAAATTAGTTTGACATTGCTGTTACACAGATGCAGATCATTTGTCATGTGAAGACACTTTTTGAATGTATTTTTAAAGTGAGTTAGCACATATCAGACCATTATGATGCTGTTAATTTTCTCTCTTGTGCAGTGCAAGCTGCCCAAGATGTGCTGCCAGGTAGGGGGATTTTGCTTTTGTTTCAGTAGGATTGTTTTCCCCTCTTAAGTTTCATTGCTGCATTCTGTAAATACTGTTGTGCTCTTGTAGGAACTTACATCCTTCTGCTCTTTCTCAAAGGGAAAAGTACCTTCCTTCACAGAATCACAGAATGGCTTGAGTTGGAAAGGACCTTAAAAATCACCTCATTCCAACCCCCTGCCATGGGCAGGGACACCTTCCACTAGACCAGGTTGCTCCAATCCCTGGAGCATCCAACCTGCCCTTAAACACTTCCAGGAATGAGGCATCCACAATTCCATGAAGCCCTTAGTGTGAATACAGCCCTATGCTGTCTTTGCTCTACAGAAGAATTAGAATATTCTGTTGTGACTGTGCTTATTGCCTGTCTGACTGTAATTTGCATAATTTCAATCTAGTAGGTCAAAAGTCAATCAAATATTTTTCTGGCTAAAAGGGATTGAAATCACTTTTTGGTGATGCTTGACAAGACAACATTGCATACATCAAAACTTTGCCCCCCAAGTATGTTGATCTGTGTGATAGTGCACATAATATGCACACACACATAATTATATGCAAATACAGAAGTGTAGGAATTGGTACATTTTAGTTTGTTACATTGTTTATTAATTATGTGACTTAATGAAGTGAATTATTTAAAATGGATTAATAACATTTCAAATATTTTCCAAGGCAGGGACATGGTTTTAGAGTACTTACTTCTGTATCACTGTGGTTTCTGATTGGCAATTAAAAGGAAATGAAAACACTTGAGACTTTCATGTCCTGTGTTGCCCCGTAAGTTTGTTATCTTCATGTGATGATCCTTGTTTGTAAATGAAGATTTTGGTGGGATAGAAGCTCTTGGAAAATGGGGTCATTTCATAAAATGTGATCAAGCTCTTGTTCTTGGTTTTCAGGGGAACTTGAGTGAAGTAGCATTTTTCAAATCAGACACATTTTCTCACTTTCACACCAAGGGTATTCATTGGCAAGAGAGTGCTGAGCACTGTAGTATAAAAAAGTATTTGTAGGCTTAGCTGACTTTAAAAATCATTTTGTGACAGATGTATCTCAAATTTTATGTTTTCTATCCCAAAGGCAATCATTCTTCCTGCTGTCACAAAGAATCTTCTTTTGTGCAGCACAATAGGGATAACAAAAATCATTTCAGTCTCAATTTAATTTCAATGTAAAAACACTTGCAATGAGCTGGTAATGAACTTGAACTCAGCACAGATTACCTCCTGCATGCTTACACAGATGCTCAGATATAGAACAGATATTTTCCAGACATGGTTCTACTCTGAGAGTGTTTCGCTCTTAAGCAGATTAAACCCTGAAATTTTCTGCTTTGCTTGCTGTTACAGTAACACCATTTGGAGTTCACCTCCTAGGTTTGAATTAGACCTGCATAAATACATACCCAAAACAAGAAAAGGTGACCATCATGATTATCAGGATGAGATAATTCTAGAAAATAATGAGTTGGTAAGATAAAGATACTGATCCACTGAAACAGAGAATGACCAGATCACTCAAAACAATTTGGAAAGCAAAACTCAAACATGTTCCATAGTTCCAGCTGTGCAATCCAATGAGTACTGTGCCACTTGGACATGTATGTCTATTCCAAAATACTGGATGGTGCCCCATATGCTTATTATATTCGTGGACAAACAGCCAAATAATAATAATAATTTTTATTTTAGCTGAAATAAAACTGGAGTAGCTCTAGCAAAGTCAAAAGAATGACAGCAGCAAACACTGGCTAGAAATTTTCTGTCAGAGGTCTCTGGTGAGCCTTGTCCCATGCCCTGCTCCAAGCAGCTGTGCCAGCTGTATGCCAAGTAGGGTAAGGAATGCAGAGAAGTTCCCCAAGTAAGGAAGGGAATTAATCTTTGATGCTGTCATCCTGTCCTTTCTGGCCAGTCTGCTCTCCACTAAGTCCACACCAACACTTAAATTAAAAAGCACCTTCTCCCCATGCTTTCCAGGCACAGATGAGGTATTAGTCCTCCCCAAATGTGGCTCTCTGTGGTGAAGACTTCACTGATCTCTATGCTAATGTGTAGCCAGATGGAATAATGGGTCCTCACTGGGTTAGGAGAAGTCTAAAGACCTTTTTCAAACAGGACCAACACCTGGTATTATTATGGGTTGCTTTATGCAAATACTACAGCTTCATTATTATTGCACTGCAAAATGCATTAGGCATCTAATTTCCTTTGTAAATGAAGCAATGTATTACTTCAATAGCTACTTTTGAAGCTCTCTGCAACTTAGATCACAGATGTTAAAACTATTGGAATTAAATGAACCCCCTCTGAATTGTAATCCTTGAATAGACTAGGGTTGTTTTTTTTTTAATTATAAGGTTTGTTAAATGAAATATATACTACAATGGGGTGGAAAAATTCAAATGACCTTATATGGCAAAAATAAAATCTTGAAGCTTGCTATCCATACTCCATTGGGTATGGAATGCCAAAAGAGAAATAAAAGACATTTAATCTTGTTGCAAAGCCTAATGTTCTGTACCACATGTAATGTAGCCCAAAACAGACAATTGCTTGCTCATAAATATCTTGGTTTTTCTTTTATTCACACTACAGACAAAAATCAAGACTGTCCTTTAAAAATACTCTGTCGTCAAGTGAACTTGAAAGTTTATATTGTTACTGTGTTTATGGTGCTACAGAGAAAATCTGAGGCTCGTGAGGTTCATTTTTTAGGTGTTGCAGTGACAGCACGAGAACAGGCTGGAGACTATAAAGCTCTATGAAGGTGAGGGGGGAGAAGCATTGGGCAATTGGCATTGGAGAAGTTTTTTCCATTGAATTCAGTGCAACACTTATAATCAAGCTGTTTCTATCATAAAACTTTAGATACCTATTGCATGAATGCCTAGTTAAGCACCCAAATTCCCAGTACTCTCCAAGGGGGGATGGTTAGTAGCCTGATTTAGGGGCCCTGAATCATCCTGAGGATGCTCTGTGGATGTAGTGGAAGCCTGGGCTGTTAAAGTTGGCACCCAAAGACTTGCATTCATGGTTAGGGAATAATGCCTTTTAAAGGAGTTGGATCAGATCTTGGAAGCATATTCTGTAGTTATCATGGTAAACAGATGAAAGTAAAATAAAGGTAGGAGGGCAAAACTTAGCATGAGGAAAATTTTGCTGACATCAGCACCTGCTGTGCTTTTAAACATATGCTTGTCACTAGACACTAATTTATTTATTATCATGAGGTCAAGGAAGACAGAGGTTATTAAGAAGAAGAAATGTGTAAGAAGCTAAACGTGTAGTGTTAAGTTGCTGTTTAAACTTTAGCTGCTACAACATACTGGCTGCTTCCTTTGCTTATTTGCTCAATTCATATGATAAAATAACTACTGTATGCTTTGAAATAAGGGTAAAAGTCCACTTTCCTTACTTTCCTTGTAGAGAGTAGTAGCCATTAAACAGTGCAGTTATAGTGCCCTTATTCTAAATTGTTGTTTATTTTCATAGAAAAACTTTATTTGATAACTCTTCTGGACAAAGTTACTTTAGCTTACATAATTTAGCAACATTATGAATTCTGAAGGTATTTAGCCATTTTCAGTAGATAGATGTGTAGAAGTTATACTTTTATACTGAAGAATACTTTTTCAGCATTTCAATAAATGTTGCTCGAATTTTTCTATAATTGTGATTTGATGTATTTATTTTTGAAAAATAACTTATAATCAGTGTGCCTCTGAAAATATGCAGTTAATCATATGAATGAATGGGAGGGAGAGGAAGCTTTCTAAATTAAGTATGTCTTCTTTATGGAAGCAAGTGTTTGGAAGAGAACTCTTTTCTTGCCCTCAGGTTATCTGTTGCTTCTTTAGTTGTTAAATTATTCTGTACTCAAGAGAACATGATTGGTCAAATGTAAACCCATTATTTTTCCACTGAAAGTTCCATTATCTGTGAACAATTCCATCTTGTGGGGGCATTATCATATTTTATGGTTTCTACAGTGTTCTGCATGTGATTCATTACTGTGCACCATACCTGGGAAATGTCATTTATTATTTCATGCACCAGAATACTCTGTCTGCATTGACGAGCATTCTTGTCTGACAAGTACAGCTGCTGGCCTGCACTCTCATGTCTTTAGCTTTGTTTGAATCTCATATCTGCCATCATTAACAATTCATGCAAGCAGCAAAACCAAAGGGAAGTAGGTCAGGGAATTGAGAGTGCTTGTTTTAACCAACTCTTATGTTCTAAGAGAGTAAGAAGGATATTATGAACCACGTGGTGCATAAACAGTGCACAAGCCAACCCTGTCCCCTGTGTACATTAATGAGATAACAAGAGATGCCTGTAGCTCACCAGAGATAATTTTTTAAATTGCTTTTGCTGTTTAACTGCAGCTTTTGTATTTTATAGATTTTATTTAAGCTGTCAGTAGCAGTGCATTAATAGCATATTTAACAAACACAAAATTGAATACTATTAAAAAGAGACAAGCAGACTCCTTTCCATGTGTATATCAGGCTCTGACAAGATGATGGGAAATGATAAGTTTTTAATAAAAGGTAATTGAGAATAAAGTTATAAGAATAGTTGATATCTTTTTAGAAAAGCAAAATTTGTTAGTTACCAAAAGCCTGTAAGTTCTGTCCAACAGCCACAGAAGCTCAGGATTGTCCAAAAAACAGGACAGCATCAGCCTGCTCAGACTTTTTGGCTGCATTTTTCATATCCACTGGCCATGAGCAAGTGCTAGAGAGGATTGTGAGTGCTGACACCCCTCACTTACCTGGAAAGGCAGTATCATGCCCAATGGGGTTAATATGGGATGAGTTGCAATATAATTAAAGAGCATTAACATTTATTAGAAATTAAAAAGGAAGCAGAATTCCTTAAGGCCTGACATTATGGGCATTTGGAGAGGATGAAATGTTTCTCATTAACAACCTATGAGCTTTTTGTCTGCTCTGTAGATTTTTCTGTATGAAAACCTGGCCTCTGGCTAATATTTATTCAATCCAAACACCTGAAGCATATGAATAAGTGTTACTGATTTTCCTAGTGATTAAAAATAGGTGCCCAGAAATATGAGCAATACCAGGATTTAATGTGTCTCAGACCTGTGTTGAGAACTGTATTCTTATAAAGAGAGTGTAAAATCAGAGATGCTGGCATTGTCCCCAGCACAACCTGTCAGTGTTGTCTAACATTTTGAAGTTATTTCAAAATACAGTGTTTTTCTGGAAAATTGGAGCAGTGTTTATCTAAAGTGGGAGCACCACGAGATGCTGAAACACTGAACTGTTTCTTAAACTGTTTTCCTTCCAGTATGCAAAATAAGTAGCTCACATAATAGAGTAGAAGAATACACTGTAGGCAAAGACAACTCTCCACCATCCCAGTGAGAGATTCATACCCACTTCCTGCCTTCTGTGTCCCATCCTGGGGAAGGAAGGAAATACTCCAACATTGCTACTGGCTTGCTGCTTCTTCAGAAAAAAATAATAACGGATGAATGTTTCCCATAAAATCTTAGCTGTTTCCAATTATTTTATATATTTTTGGTTTTTCATAGTAAAACACCCTCTTTCCCCAATTATAAACATTTAAAAATAGCATCCATTCCACTTACTTGTGATTGCAATTACCACCAAAAATGGGGAAAGCCCCATTGCTGTTCTGCTTGGCAGTTGCATATGTGGCTTGCTGAACATGTGCTTGAGAACATTTATACTTAAAATATCTCAAATCCAGAGAATCCAAAGTTTCAGGAATTGGCAGATTCTGTAGAAGGTCCCAAGGCATTGTAGTGAAAACTCTGATGAGAATGCTTCCTCACTACTGATTGTGTGTTTGAGAGAACACAGTCTGCAACACAGGAAAGGCTGACTTTATAAAAAATTAATATGTATCTGATAGTTCAGTCCAGGTCAGGAAGTAAATTGCCTTTTTTTTTTTCATCTGTCAGAGACTTAGCTCATGGTTAAGTGATGCTGACAGTGTAGTTGAACTCCTCTTCTGCTCAGGGAGCCTGAGAGTAGTTCACAGAGCTTATCCTGAGAGCTGCATCTTTGATCTTTGGCAAACTGACAATTACTGTGACTGCACTGAGCAAAACCACGTCCTTCAGCTCTTTGGAGCAGTAAGAAAAATGTAGCATTATTATAGAGAGGAAGAGATTTGCACCTGTGTTATAAATTATTTACTCCTTTTTGCCAGCAAGGGTTTAGGAATGCAGAAGGTAAATATATGATTTATTGAATTTTTAGTCTGTAGTGATCTCCAGTGTTCCAGAAGTCTCTTTTTTCTTGATACTGGGAGCAAAACAGTATGGGTTTCATCTCTTTATTCTCCCTGTCAGTGCAGTGCTATTTTTGCTTAAAAAGTGAGTCTGTGCTAATATTGTCTTTATGAGATACAATGAACTTCTTAACAAATCTGCAGTAGCATTCAAATAAAAAGTTCCTTTCAAATGCAAGTTAACCAAAGAGAAAAAGCTTGTATTCAATATATTGTTTAAAAGATTTCAGTTTCAGTTCTCCTATTTGCTGCTTGGGAAAGAAAATTACTTCCTTCTGAAGAACAGGCTCCAAAACTTTGGCCATCTTCTAAAAAGATACCAAAACAAAACAATTAAGGTGAAATAATTGCATTCACTCTTAAATTCTTATAGAAAGGTTTATTCCTCTATGTGTCCTCATTGTATCTATTAACAGAAAAGACAACAGATGTATTTAAGGCATTTATATAAGAATTGGATCCAGCATTGTCATTTGCCCTGAAGGAATTACATGGGAAAAGTAGTGTGCTTCAGATTTAAATAGAATTTTCTTGCATTTTATGAAGCTCTCCAAAAATCTACCTGCTAAAGAGAAGGTGTTTTACTGGTAGTACTGTTGGAATAGAATTTACAGGTTGCTACAGTCTGCATCCCAGCCTATGCAGTTTTGGATAGGTTGTTGTTTTGGTTAGCTCTCTACCTAACCAAAGCAGCACTACATTTTTTGTTCCTGGTCGCAGCCAAAATTAGATTTAGGTGGGGGTTTTTTGCTGGTTTTTTTGTTGGTTTTTTTTTTTTTGTTGTTGTTGTTTGTTTGTTTGTTTTGGTTGTTGTTGTTGTTGTTTTTTGGGTTTTTTTGTGATTGGGGAATCTATATGTGCACACATTCCCCTTGTATAAATATACCCACATACTGTGTGTACTGCTCAAAGAACAGCTGAGATCAGAACAGACCAGATCTCAAACCGGTTTAGTGGTTTTTAAAGAATGTATCAGTGTGTTAGGTGAAAGTTTTTAATGAACTGGCATTATTTAGCTGAAAGGGAATAGCAGTTGCCTGTGGTTTATGACTCACACTTTGGTTAATCCCATGAAGAGACTATGTGAGTTGGTGTCATTAATGAGAAGCAGTCGTATTCCTCCTTTCATATATCTCAAACTGAAGTTGCAGGCAAAAAAGACCATTTAAAACATTCAAATTTTGAATTCCTGCTGTTCAGCCCCCTCCTTCCTTAACATACTCAAATTAGAGATGCAACATAAATTAAATTATCTGTTTGCAACATTAGTTCTTTCACCTTAATTTTATCATCCTAGCCATACATTTGAACACCTAGAAATGAATGACAGATTTTAAGCATCATCTTTCACATGCCTGTCAACTAGTGTAGGAAGCCCTTTCTGCCTCTTAAATCAGCTTTGCTACTTGTCCTCAGCATGGGGAAAAAGACTAAAAAAATCTTTGCTAAAAGAAAAGGGATGACTCACAAAGATTTATTTTCATGGTCAACAGAAAGTATTTAAACCTGATTAGACATATGAAAGAATTTATCATGGATTTATGTTTCACTGTGCTATGTAAGCTAAATGTATAAATGCACCTTCAGTAAAACTTTCTTGCTGTGACAGAAACAGACTGGAAACCAGTGTGACTCACTAACCAATTATGCCAGTGCTATAACCTTATAGAAGGAAAATGTTGTAGGTATTCAGAGCTTAACTGAAGGTAAAAGCTGTGAGGTTTTGCTTGCTTCTTTTCCTGCATAAAGCTATAGACCACATTTGCTTTAGTTTTGGTTGTACATTGAATTTCAAACCTTGTAAGAGAAATTTGTCAGGAAAGGTTTTGCAATTTTGTCCTGAGAAATTCCCATATATATGTAATCCTAATATTTTATAGAAGAGTGTCTAGGAAGATTATTAGAACTGTATTTTTTGATAGAAAGAGAAACCTTTGTAGAATTGATGTATAATACTGCAGAGCACTATTGGTAAATAGCAGAATGAAACAGCAAATCCTTTCCTTGGAGTATAATAGAGGTGAAAATCATGTTTCAAAAACTGCTCAGCTGTCTTGACAGGTAAAGAAGAATCTCTTCTGCAAACCCATCACTTTTCAGTTCTGAAGCTAATCTCTCACACAGTCACCACAATGACTTTGCAGGAGTTGAAGCCTCTGCCCACACTTGTAAATTGAAAACCACTGGGGATAGATGCTAGAGCATGATCTCAGTCATTTTACACAGTGAAATTATTAAATGTTTCCTGGTGTAGTTTTGGCAGATTTAGTGTACTCTCAAGTGATTCCAGGGTAGTTTGGGAGTTGGCATGACCAAGGCAGTATCTGGTTGTCCATTTTGGCAAATTAAGGGACACAGGCACAGAAAGTCAACTTGGTTTTGCTGTTCAGCTGCTGAGGGTGGATTTAACCTGCTAATGTAGGTGTCTTAAATGCACCAGCAAAAAAAAATTGGAACTTTTTCTTTGTTCCTTATATTTTCACTATAATAATTTTGTCAATGTTACTTTTACCACATAGATACTCTTAATGTTGAGAGAAAAACATTCTTGCAGGCATTCTGTATCAGTCACCAAAGAAAATATTAATTCTTCTGCCATCAGCAGAGATTTCTGTAGTGCTAGAATTAACACTGGTAGAGATGTATATTATCCAGTATCATATATTTTATGCATATTAGATATAAAACTTGAAACTGCCCTTTTTTCATCTGGTCTTTGGAGTGAATGGTATTTGTTAAAAGTAAACATAGACAAATAGTAGGGGTGTTGCTCTGTGGTGAACCAACAATTTGGGAGATGTTTCCATAGCCCAAAGCTGCAGGGAATTGTGCTGTTTTGTTTCCTGCAGCGCAGGGTGTGCCTCTTTCACTTGGCCTGGGAAATCCAAACACAGCTAAGCTGAAAGAATAGGTAGAAAATGTGCACATTTATAAGTATTTTGACTTCAAGGATAATACATACACAGCAGAGCAAAAAAGCAGCTGTGTAAATTGAATTTTGACTTCAGAATTCCTTTCAAAGGATCCCTGTCTGTCCATGTGATCACATAAGACAACAGGGTTTTCCTGGACATGGTTGTGTGGCTGTAAGACCAAGTGTCTTCTTGCCTGTTATTAAATACTGCTGCAAGAGGGTTTCTTTACTGGTCTGTTGCCCTGTACTGAACTGTTATGGCCTGTCCATAATAGTGCTTAAAATCTACACCCTGTCCACAGCTTATCTTCCAGTAGCTTGCTGTCTCTGACCACCTCCTCAAAACTGAATTTTTAGCTCTAAGCAGATTGAAACCTCATAGTAGTTTTGAGCTCAAAGCCCCAGTTATTTCATAATAGCTGTTTTACAAGATCTAGGTGTCTTGTCATCATGAGTGCACCATGAATCTGCTGCTTGGTCCAACTCAGTAGTCAAGCCTCTTGTTATATGATATGCTTTCCTTTTTATTTCCTACATAATGCATTAGAAAAGCCATGTGTTATAATCAAACAAGGAGAGCAGAAGGGAGTAGGGAAATAGAGCATAAGCAACAAGAGTAGGGAAAAACTTGCAGCACAAACGGTAAAACATGAGGAAAAGGTTTTGTGTAATAACTTGATAAACATATTTGTTTAGTATAGTTTTTTGGTGTGGTTTAACTTGCAGCTATCTCTAAATCACTGACTGAATTCTTCAGTATTCTTAGATCTGAGACTGCTCATCAGTTTCAGCAATGCTGGTTGTTTTCAACTGAGATTATAGGATCACCTAAGCAGTAAAAATTGATTTCTAGCATCTTCCACTTTATTTAGTGCCATGTAGATTTGAGGGGGAAAAAATTGTAAGTTATTGACAGCAATGTGCATCAGAAAAAGAATAATTGTAAGGATCATTGATACAGAAGATGTCTGCAGGTTCCCTTCCTATACCTTCCAGTTTGAAAAAATGCAGAACCATTTTTTTGTTTTTAAACATTGTTGGAGTTTTATTGTATCAACTTTATATTTCAACATAAAATTTTGTTTCCCAATATTACTTTATATCTTTTTTCTGAGTTCTGCTCTGATACTGAAATCCTTCAGGACTAGGCTGAGACCTGTTTATTTCCTTCTGAATCATGCTTTATTCTTCTAGATGTTTTAGTGCAGCAGCTTCGTAATGGCTAGGAGATGTTCACAAGCATCCCACCTTTTCTCTTTGAAAAAGTCTTCTTGAACTGTAGTGCTGTACATTGATACAGTTGATTATTCTCTGAAGTGTTTCAGTCAATCCCAATAACATGTATAATATTAGAAATTAGGACACTTTCATTCCAGAAATTTCTTTAGCGAAGCTGTTTCTTGAAAGCTGCTTCTGAATTTGACTGTCTTGAAGTAAAAGGAATAGGTATGTTATCAAAATTGTGTAAGACTGAAATCTGTTAGCAATCCTTTCTATTTGAAGGAATGTCTCCTACTATTGTCAGACAGGATTCTAGTGAAACATCTTGCTCTTGCAATTTTTCTGTGTCAGCACTGGAGTTTGACAAGAAAAACACAGCAGGACCAGAAATACTTGCTTGAATCTGTCTGCAAAAAAGGGAAAATTCCCATAAAGTACAAGTGCAGCTTCATGAATTGAAGCTGTAGTTACCACTAGCATATGGGACCCCCGTTGATAGAAAGTTACCTGTTTATTCTACCTTAAGAAGTCCTGTAGAACAGTTCAGCACTTCCAGTGTCACTAATAACTGGAGCTGGAAAAGTTCTGAAAAGAGAAGCATATATCCCAAAGTGTGAAAATCATCTATGCACAGGGACATCAGTGTGACTGATAATCAAAAGCCAGAATATGCCCTCATATGTGTGCTGGACTCTATAAGGACTTGAGAGGCTTTTTCCTCACACCATTTTCGTAATCTCTGCTTCACTGTGTTGAGGCTCAAATAATTTATCATCTGAATTTGAAAATAAGAGAAAATACCTGCTGTTTTGCCTTTGTCTCATTTGATAAGCATGCAGCATTATCCCAATAGGAGTTTAAGATGATAAAACATCAAATGAGATAGAAGGCAGGCTGAAATGGTTATATTGTCATTAACTTACAGCACTCTTGGCTGTTACAATGCATTTGTGCTGTGCTGTAAGTCTCAAATGAACAATTTGAGAGTAAATGAATAAAAATTATATAATAGGTTAGTGGGGTGTTCATGACTCCAGATGTTACAAACTTAGAAGCTTTCACTACTCCTGTTAAAATTATTTGTGAAATAAAAACATGCTGGATATTTTGGGAGCTTTCTTCCTTCCCTTTGGTGTTAAAGTACAGTTTGTGATGGAGATAACATCTGAAACTGTGGCTGTATCTGCACACCTTAGCATGTAGCACTCTGTTCTGGTTGTGCTGTCAGTCAGCAGCCAAATAAATCCAGCTGACAGGGCACCAGTGGGGTTCCTGCTGTTTGCAGTAAGACTTCTCCAGGGTTGGATGAGCCAGGGGAAGCAATGATACTATGCTGACAGCTGGGTGTAGGTCCTTGCTTTGTTAAATAGTCACTGCAGAGGATACTTTAAGGTGTGTTAGAAGGCACTGTCACTGCAGTGCATTGAAAAATATTGGCAGAGCCTAGCAAGGCATCTCACCCTGATCAAATATTCTTCTTAAATTAAAATCATATTTAGCTATTCTGCTCAGCCTGTTCTTAGCTAGCTAATAATGGGGTTGGATCTTCTTGCTCTATTTTAAGGATGTCTTATTGAATCATGCATAGAATGATGTGACTAATTTGTGGAACAGAAATCCCTGTGCATCAGCTGTTCACGGTTGTTTTCCTGGGGGGAAGATAGAAGTTTTTATGTTAAAAGACACTGATCATTCTTTTCAGCATATCAAAGAACAAATGTACCGTAGGCTTTTCTATTGAAAAAAAAAAAAAAAAATAGAACAAATTACTTTTATCTGTATTTTCATCATTACACCTGCAGAAATGTCACTGATGCTAATGGGACTTGAAGCAATGTAGATAAAAGCCAGTCACACTTTTGAGATGTGGAGTCCAGCTGAGCAAGGCACACCACAGAAGTAGGAGGTTCATCCCTGTAGGGACAGCCTGTGAGTGTGTGACTCAGCCTGCTTGGAATAAACCACTGGTGTGCAAAGCCAAGACTCTCCAGATTGATATACCCAATCAGTCTGATTAATGCAGTGGCTGTGCAAACTTACTGAATGCTCAACTTTACTGCTGCCCAGATGGATTTCTCCAGAGGAAAAATGTTTAGTCTCTGCATCCACTTAGCCACAGGAGCACATGTGATGGCTGTGATGGAAGAGACACAGGGCAAACAAAAATCTGGACCTGGGCTCTGTGACTGGGAAGGAGGAGATGGGACTATGAGTTCTGAGCTAGAGCTCTGAATTGTGGGCATAATGGGAATAAGCTGAAACCTGCAGGCTCAGCTTGAAGGAGGTGAGTGGATAATGCAAAAGGGTCAAAGGGGAAAACCTGGGGGATGCTGTAGAGATTTAAAAAAAAAAAAAAAAAGAAAGAAAGGAAAACTAGAAAGCAGCAGGTTCTTAAAAGTGTATAGAAATACATGGTGGAGGACAACATTAACTGAGAGCAATACAGTTAGTCCTCACAGCTTGATGACAAATAGTAATGTTGTCACTGAGCTGAAGAGGAAGGAAGTTCTGTAAGTGGACCCTAGGACAGAGGTATTAACTGGGGCAATCTGATAGAGGAACACAGAATTACTTATTTCAGTGTTGACAAGGCCAATAAATCATGCAATTAGTTTCATTCCTTGATAGTTTCTGAATGTCTACAGTACAGCTTGAGTTCTGCCCAAGTTCTATCCATGTACACTTGAAATTTGTAGACCAAAAGCAGCAGACACACAGCCACCAGAATTACTTTGACCTAGGTGAAAATAGTAGTTTGGGTTTTTTTATATTTTATTTTGCTATTTACTATAGTATGTGTTGACCTCTTTATTAGTGTAACATATAGATTGAATGTTCAAAGCAAAGAATAAGATGAAGAACTTATTATGGAAGGCTTGTTCAAAAGAGAAATTGGGCAAGGAATGGTTTTGATCAACCCCTTGCCTGGGGTTCCACCTGTAAATGCAGTTCTTGCACTTCTCTTGCTATCCAGGCTTAAGAAATCCAGCATTGCCCTTTAACACACAAGTCAGGCAGGCTTTCTGTAAAGTGATGTGGCTGCTACTGTTTTCAGAGTATCCTTTTCTTCTGATCTGAGGCTCTCTGATATTACCTTTACTGTCCCACAGCCTCTTTATATCTCCTAGCATTTTCCTCTTGAAAAAAAGAGTATACTTGTGACATGTGCTTCTGGAAAGGCCTGTGTTGTCATCTGATATACTTGGATATTCTCAAGTCCACAGAAACAAAGGCAAGTTATATTTTCACCACAGGATATTCATAGTAAATAGAAAAATAAAAATCTTACCAGTCCTTACTGCCCAAAGGATGTCTATAAACAGGAACTCCTGAATGTGTGCAAGTAAACTTCAGAGGGATTAAAGAAGTGTGATTGAAGTGTTAGTAATTCTATTTATAGAGAATCTGCCAAGGGTACAACAGGAAGGCCTGGCAGTGAAAGTATCCCTGCTGCTCTGGTAGGACAGTGACTACACAATTCAGCTTGATTCAGTTAGAACTTTCTTGTAAGCAGATTAGCTCCTGCCTGTGTTGACTGAAGAAGATACAAGGTGATTTACTTACAGGAATGTAAGTGCAAGCCATAAAATAAAAGGAGATGCTATTGGCTTGGAAACTGAGTCACCAGCACTGATGAATTTTTGAAGTCAATTTACCATCATTTAATACTACCTTAGAATAGCTGTTAGTGTGTAGCTTTTTTATTTCTGCCAGTAAATTTGATAATAGATACTGAAGCAGGACTGAAAAGCCTGTGTACATCACGGAGACACAATTTTTTCAGTGTTGCATTGTGACATACTCATGATCTTTTTTTTCTTTGCTTCCTTAACTTTTTTTTTAAACTTCCTTATTTCATTTCTGTTCAGTGTGTGTGTTCATTTTAGTGATAGTGTAGTTCATTGTGGAAGTTACTTAATGTTCACTTGTGAATACCAATCCAAGGCACCTAGCAGTATTATTAATATCTTAGTAGCCACCCAGTCATCATGCTTCCTATGTCAGCTGTAGAACACAAGAGTTATACTGGAAGCACTTAGATAAATCTATTTCATCAAAATGGCTATGTACTTTCACTTTGTCAAAATGCCTGTGTGTTGGCTTTCTTTGCTGCTTAAATGCTGTTCTATCTGTTCCTAACTTCCCCTGTTTAACAGCAGACAAACCCAGGGAGCACTGAATGAATCGGATGATCCCGAAACAGGCTGTCTAACTGATAACAAGCCAACTTCTCGACACTTCTATCCTGTCGCCTTGCTGCTTGTCAGCTCACACTTGCTGGTTGTGTGGCTTATTTTAAGTCTTGCTTTGCTATTAGCCAAATATCAATAAACTTCACTTGTGTTCCTTTCTTTTCTACAAACAGCAACAAACTAACTCTAGAAAAAAAGGAATTATATTGTAATATTTCTACAGTCTCAGACCCCAAGGATTCATCTTTAAGATACCAATGTCTGAAATGTACTGTGTTTTCATTCTTTTTTTTCTGAACTCTGAGAAGTATACTATGCATTGAGTGAATTGATTTGCTCTTTCTGTTCATGGTAAAGCTTTCCCACTGTAATTAGTGCAAAGAAAGCCCACTTACAATGCTGTCACTGTATAGAAGTTGTGGAATCCTGAATGCTTGAACCCCTCTTTCCAGAGTAATTAGTCTGATAAAAAAAATAATTATAAACTAATTTGCACAAAGCAAACTAACCCCTAGACAAATATGGCAGGGCAATGGTTTGTGAGATTTCTCTTTTGTTGTGTTTTTTTCATTGTTACTAGCTGATGGGATTGTTTTCGTTTAATAAATGATTATTACTTTGCTACAACTAACCCTTTTCTGTAGAGTAACTAAATGGAATAGAATAAGTTCTGTTTTGTAATGAAATTAACCTGTTTGTAATTGTTGCTTTAGTTGCTTTTGCTTTCAAGACACTTTTATATTCTTTTTAACAAAGTCCTGTTTATGTCTTGATGCACCACTTTGGCACTTGTGACTTTTGTACTATATGTGAACAAACATCCTTCCTTTATAATTCAGAGAGGTGGATTGGGCTGTTTGAAAAGCCATTCTCTCTTTTTTTTCATTGCAAAGCTGAACATACAGGAAATGAAGCAGAGATGAAATTTTCCTTCACAAATCTCTAGGGCCAGACTTAATAAAATGCCTTATTCCTAGAATGCGCATTTTAGGGCAATGTATATTCGCACATATATAGCAAACAAATTGAAAAAAAAAGATATGAAAAGGTTTAAAAGGCAAATATATTTCTGGAATTAGACAAAATGTATCATTAAAGTATTTAATTTTTTTTACTAAACTTTAAACCTCAAGGGCAGATATATTAGGGGGGATGGAAAAATCTTATCAGCTATTTCTGAGGGCAATAACTGTACTGGGCCTGGCCTTGGATTTAATTTTGTAAGATGTATCATCACTCGTGGAAAACAAAAATGTAGAGTTGAATCTTTGTTATTTTTACTTCAACTGTTGCTGAAACTCTGCAATGAACAAATAAAGCATATTTATTTATTCTGTGTTTCATGAAGTTGTACTTTTTCCCCCTTTCACTAGAGAAGGATGCCGCATAGAGAATGTTCTGAAGAATGTCAAATGCAGAAAGTATGCATTCAACATGATACAGCTGATGGCTTTCCCAAAGTACTACAGACCTCCAGAGGGGACATATGGTAAAGCTGACACCTAAGTTTAACAAAAGTGTAATCAGGAGCATACATCATGCTAATTAGTGAATATAACAACCGCTGTTTATGACGTATGAATTGGGAATGTATAACCAATGGAGGTGTTATTCTTATCAGGTTTTATCATTTTACATTAAAATGAATCTGGTTAGTCATTATGAAATAAATACCATGAAAAATGAATGGACTGGATATTCTGAAAATCAAATATATTCAACTTATCTTCGTGAAGTTGAAGCTTAGTATGACTCATAAGCCAGCTGGAATTAGTTTTTGGGGTCATTTGATTGAAGATTAAAAAGGGAAATGGCATTTTCTGTAGAAACAGAGATTAGTAATCTGGAAGGTGGCATTCTGACTCCAAATCAAACCCTGAGATTTGATTTAAGGGGTCTCTTACTGCTGGAAAAGGTGCTTTCTGGAACCAGCAGAGCACTGAGCTCTTGATCACTAATGATTAAACCCTTCACAGCAATGTTTATGAAAGATGCTGATGTTAATACCTGGGCTAAATATAATTTTGGTAATTACAATTAGCTTCTTTACATAAGCACAGTAATTTCATAATATGTTTTTAGTAATTGCAGACTGTAATTTCAGTAATTCCATTCTGTTTCCCCGCAGTTCATTTGGATGTTATCACTCTTGGTTTTATGTACCCCAGCCAAATACCACTTATTTCACTTTCACATAAATCACACTGAAATCATGGAGATTAATTCCACAAGTAAAGTGACCTGAATTTGACCTCCTATTTAGTGTAAACCCTTAAAAGTAAATTTTCTTTAGTGGTAGGGAAAATAAGTTGTATATACAGGATTTAATGTATCTTTAGGCTATGAAAACATGTATGTTATTACAAAGCCTAAAATAAATGTTATAAGTAAACTGCTGTAGTAGGATTAGTTAGCCACTGCAGCTGATTTATTTCAAATTTGTAATGCTGCAGGTAGACACTCTAGGATGAAGAACTATCAGCTTTAAAAATGAATGTTAATGCTCTGCCAGCTTGTGTTAGTCATGAAATTTGTCTTGCAAAGAACGTTTGTGTTTTCTAATTGTACCTATTTATTACCTTATTCTGGTTCCCAGAGAGAAATACAATTTAAAACTCCCAAGTATTCACTGGTTACTGACCTTTATGTAATGCATTCTTTTCATATCTAGAGCAGAAGTATGAGAAATTTATCCTAATGAAACTACCCTGGGAATTTGAGCATCTGTAGGAAATTGTGGTTGCCATGGATAAAGAAGTAAATGTTTGCTTACTCCTATGGAAGTTAAAGAAATCTCTATGCACCATGAGTTATAATTTGTTTTTTCTTAATCCATTAATACCCATTACTGGGTATAAATCTGTAATGGAATTTAAGAGCCTGATTCTGCAAATTCTGTTTGAGTGATCCCATGGAACTGATCTATCATTTGTCTAAAATTAAATCCATCTTGTATATTTGCTTCAAGATCAGGCTTTGAAGTTTGTAGGAAAACATCAGAAAGAGATCTTTGTTCTGATATTCATTGACTTCAGTGGAGCCAGAAATTCACCTATACAGTATATTAACGAATTGGAACTTTTTTCCAAAGAAAGCTAGGTAATGTAAGTAGTGTTTTGGTGCATTAATTAATTATATAATGTGCCATCATTAATTGCTTCCTTTTTCTTGGAATGTGTTACTTCAGTAGATGTCAGAAGAGTTGGCAATGCATCACAGATAAGCTCAGACTGATGAGAACATAATGCCTTGATATTTTTTCTTGTCATGTATCAGTAGAAGTGGACAATACTCATTGGGTGGCTGGATGTATGCATAAATTAGTGTTTGGGTCTATGGATATAATGTAGCTAACCTGTGTGAAACTTTTTTGTAGATTTATGGAGCATAATCCCTCATAGAAAAGTAATGTTTTCTTTGTCATGGTGCTGCACTAGCCCTCACTATATACATGTTTATTATTAGCTTAAAAAGCCCTGCATGTGCAGTTTAGAGATAGTGATGTATTCCTCATGGATCTCTGAAATAACTCCCAGGTATGCAGTAGAGAATGCCAACTATCATACAGTAATTTTGAGACCATCTGTAAAAATCTCAGTGGGAGTGCTGCTCCCTGCTGGGTGCTATAGGTACCTAGACTTCTTTATCTGGGTTCCAATGGCATTCTGTCAAGTTAAAAATATGAAATTATCTAGTTTTTCTTGTAAGGAAAATAGTCTTTCAAGATTTTGCCTCAGCATTTTAATGCTACCTGGGCTCTAAATTGCTGTTGTCAGTACTGTGTTATTTTTGTTGAAGTTGTTTTTCACATTGAAGCCATGGATTTGATCAGGAAAAAGAAAAAATGGCACTGGATTGCTGTCCTTTTCATTTTAACAGCCATCCACAGAATGTTCTTGTGAAATTAAATTGTCTCTTATTTGCTAAAGATCATTAAGACAAAACCCCAAACACATCAGTGGGCTGCAGTCCAACTTCATTGTGCTTGGGCCATTAGAGAAGAGTTGGCTGGATCTTGTGCTAAATAATACTGAAATTTTTCTCAATAACAGGATTGGAATATCCTGTTGTAGATCTGGAGAGCTTTGTAAAGCCTGCTGAAGTGCTATAAGTCTTCTGGAAAAGACTTGTTGCTTCAGTACCAAAACAAGCCCAAATCATTCAAAATTTATGGGTTTTCTGGATTGCCTTTTATGAAGAAACAAAGAGGGGTTTGCTGCAGGTTGATGGCTGTGTTACTTGGAGTACATTTACTCTTTGTAGCAGCTGCTTCCAGCCCTGTGGGTTGTTTGAATACTTAACAGAGGACTTAAATCATCCCTGGGGTCTTGCACATTATCTTGTAGCTCACTGTGGATATCAGAGGAGCAAAACTAAACAACTTAATTTTTATAAGCAAACTACATCGTTTGTTTTGCAGAGGGATAAGGTAAGCATAGTGATTTTGGTGGTGGCTTTGCAAAAACTGTTCCATACCTGCTCTCTTAAAACTTCTGTAAAGTATAAAATAATCTGCTTTTGGGGAAGGGCAGTTTTCAAGGGCTAAAAGATGAAAATTCAAAAATGCATCTGGCATCTAAAGCCAAATCTTGTCTTACAGAAGATATTATTTGTAGAAATCAAATCAGGATCTGTCTTGAGGAATCCTGAAATAAGGGCTTCTAGCTTTCAGTATTTGTACAATGCATCACACATTTACATTGGGTTTTATGCCACAGAGTAGTGTCTAAATAGAGAGCTAGTCTAAAATACCTAAAAAAATAAGGAAAGGAATGTTAAAGTAATTTTTTCCCAGAAATGTTTGTACTATTGTTATAATACATAACATGTCTATGACTGACATTAAGTAAGCAGGTCTTTTTTCTGAAGGTTTTGAGGAATTTAAAATACATTATGGTTCATGTTTATACTTTGTCTTTTATGGAGCAATTAGGAAAAAATTTTTAATTATGTTATCTGATTTTTGTCTATGGGAAGCTGTGTATTTTGATGGAATCCTAGGAATGTCTGTGTTATAAAGAAATAATAATTTAGGAGAACAACTGAAACAAAATATTATTTAAGAAATAGCCTTAATGAAGGCTTGCAATGTTAATTTTTGTACTATCTGAATTTTGCCATTACATAAATGAAATGAGGAAATTAACAAACAATTTTGTGTCTACATCAATCTCTCGTGGTGAAAATTCACTTAATTGCAGTGGAATAAATTGTAATGGTATTCTAAATCTTCACTAGTAATTTAGGTATAAAGAAGTGCAACACTTCATTTTGAAGCCTACTTTATAATATGCCAATAAAAGTTTCAGGAAAAAACTTACTTTTTATTTCTAGATTAAACACAAGTTCCAAGAAATCCTATGGTCCATTTTAAAAGAAAGCAGAAAATGCACTGAACATCAACCAGTGTCATAAAGAAAGCAATTGAATTGAAAACTATGCAGCAAAATTACTTGTGTGAATTAATGTATGTAATCAGTTAACAGTCTTAAACATATATTGTGTCAGTTGTTTATGTTGTAAACTTGAAACCATTGATTTCTATATTTATGCTCTTTTTATTATAAAGAAGTGTACTGTATAGGCAATGCCATGAGACATGAATTTGCATCTTGTTTTTCACTTCCTTGCAGCTTAAAAGCAGATGTTTACAATAGAAATGCTTTAAAGTAACTTGCTGCTCTTGAAAACACAAACTTATCTTGTATATTGCATGTTTACAAAAAAAATCATATAAATGCTTTTTTAGAGAGAAAGAAAAAACCTCACAGACTTCAGTTCTTGAAACATTGCTTTCCTCCCTTAGTCATGCAACACCTCCACTGTTGTGTTGCCAAGAATTCAGTCTGCAGGACTCAAACATTTATTTCCTCTTTCTTTCATAGCATCTGCTGAATAAGTAATACAACAACCATGACTATCAGCATGATACTCATGATCCAAGGTTAAAAACTTGCATTTGCTCAGATATAAGCAAATACTTCAGGATAAATAAACTACAAGACACTTGTGAATGAACCAATGTCTGCCTATTCCAAAGAGCTGAAACATAAGGCACAGGATTTGTGTGCTGTGTGGGCAAAAGAGTTACAGTTGGAGTCTGACTATGATAAAAGAGTCAGCCCTGGACAGGTTCAGAGTGGTGAGATTTGAACCATACTGCTCTTACTTAGATCTCTAACTGTTGGTTTTTGATTACTCTTTCCATGCATGCAAAATGCTTTAAAAGTTTTCAGCACTTCTGTTTATGAATGGTCTGACTTTAAAACTTCTGAAATCCCAAATTACTTTGGTACTTGTTCTCCTTTTGTGTAGCTGTCCCTTGTGATGTTCCTGTCTTGCATTCTGGACATAAGTAACATTAACAGGGCTTAAGTCCACAGCATGTGTTTGTCCAGAGAAACAAAGCACAACCATAGGAATTCAATGCTTTTTATATTTCAGGATTTATCATTTTTGTTTCATTGCTGTCTGTAAGCCATGACCATTGTACATCATGTGTATATTTTTATTTAAATAAATGTAATGTTTATTTTTTATGTTTCTGACTTTTTTGTTTGTTATTCATTTTCCATTGTCATTGGTGGCGTTGCCCAGAGGGAGGATTGTCCAGGCTGATGACAGTGTGTTCCCTCCTAAGGAGTTGGTGGAAGCCACTCACCAGTCTCATCACCACTAGGAGCAAGGATTTAAGGAAAGTTCTAATACAACAGTTAAAAGCCTGCAATGGGCAAAAATTAACAGTTCTATTCTTCTTAGTCTTACCACAACTTTCATCACAGAACCAGGTGGGTCATGCATTTTCTAGTTCAAAGCAATCAAAACATGGCCATAAGGAAATCCCTTCACATAGCTGTTGGTCTGTAATTCAGGTGGGATCAACACCTTTCATAATGAAGACTTTTAAAAAGGTGACATGTCATGCTTTGTCCAGTATTACATCTTCACCATCTCAGTGACAGACCTCAGGAAATAAGTATGAGTTGCTTCTGTGCTGTTTTTTCACCTGCTTTTGGTATCTAGATTTATTATGTGATCTGTCACCACAATGGAAGGTAAGTTCTGAAAAGTAGTAAACAGATCTTCTTTTTGGGTATATGATAAAATGTGGCTCATCTGTACTATCAATACTATGAGTAGAAGGTTGTTGCATAATTTATTATCTGTGTTTATATGTTAGCATTTTTAGTTTTACTGAGATATATTTAGTGAGATTTTAATTACTTGCAAGGTTCTTGATAACCTTTAGAAAACACTGGGAATTAGTGGTTCTTATGGAAATAACTTTAAAAGCTGTTAGCATTTAGCTAACAAGAGCCTAGGAGTTTTGTCTCTTACTAATAAAAGTGAAAGTCTTTTAAAATTACTTTGTCTCACTTTGCATGTTTATGGCTTTTATTTCCCACGTCAACTGAGAGCCACTTTCTTCTCATGACAGAGAGAAAGAGAGAGAACCTACAGCTCTAGTGAGATCATAGAATAATATGACAGTAAAGATATGTTTTCACCAATTCCCTTTCCAACTTTACTTCAGGACATGCTTGTGTATATGACCTGAAATTTCTGAACCACAGTCTAAAGTGTTCTGCAGTGGGCTGACCATTGCTGCCACTAAGAGAATGTGTACTCAAATGCTGCTTCTTTCTACTAGGCAGAGCTTTCCTGTGAGTTTAGCAATGAATCTTGTACAAATCACAGCCTTCAGTAGGTTATGTGACAGATGCTGTTTTTGGGATTAAGGACAAGCAGGTTGCAGATGCAAGCCAGACTGGTGTACTGCTTGCTCTGCCCAACTAAACAGCCCTTTGCATTTTTGTGCAGGGTGTCTGTGTCCAGTTCTAACCCAGTACATAAATGAGAAGTACACTTGCTCTACTGCAGGCAAAATTCTTGACATTATTAGAGGAGTGGATGTAAACTGCTTCTAAATAAGCTAGGATAAGAAGTTGAATTGAAAGATTTCTTCCATGTGTTTATTTACGTCTATATACATACATATTATATTTACATTTTAATATTTTTATATGTTGTAGGATAGGAAAGGCAGTGACATATGACCAGTTGAAAAATGGAACTTGAGCTATTTCTAGCAGTCAAATACAGTTTTGCTATTGGGAGTGTGGCACCAAGGACAGGCTCACATGAACAAAGCTTAAGCTGTAGCATACCTGGTGGCATGTGCTGACTCTAATGGTAAGTTGCTTCTCGGGGGAAAAAAAAATGGAGAGAGAAAAATGGGAAAGAGAAGGTCTGGAGTTTGTCATTCCTGTCAGGAGTTGGAAGATCTCAAGCCCTAACTGGCTGTTCCCTCATAACTCTGTCATTACTGACTGAAGTGGGGCTTGGTCAGCACAGTCCTCTCTGCTCACAGGTTGTGGGCTTGGTGTGCACATGTCTTGGAGTCTCTCATGGAACCAGAAGGCTTCAGTCTGGGGACAGGAAGGAGGGGGCTAATTCTGTCCCAGTAGCAATCACTTTCCTAAGTGTCTGCCCCAGCAGTGCCAGACCACAGGCACGAGGCTGGGAGAATAACAGCAGAAGAACAAGGAAAGAGTGCTGCTATCTTTCTCCAGCAAAGTCTATGTGTTATATCTGTTTTTCATGGAACAATAATTTTGATTGCTGCAATTTACAGGACTGCTGACTAGAACAGAATTAGAACAACTGTCATAGATAAGCAGAGCAGAATCCATCCCTTGGGTGATACCTCTCCTCAGAAGTTTCCTTTTAGAGGCAGAAAAGTTTAAGGTCTGGTCCTAAAGTCATTATTCACAAGCAAAGAATCATAAATGAGACACTTCAGGTGAGAAACTCCAAGGACCAGGTTTTGTGAGAGGTTTCAGAATCATTAACATTCCTGAACTTTGTTTCAGAATTGCAAAAAACATTTTGTTTGTACAAGGCCCCACATAGGAAGAACTTCATCGTGGTCATGGCACAGAAATTGATGTCACTTTGCTGTAAATTATTATAATAAGTGGCTGATGCTAATGAACTTGCACACAGAAGGATATATATGCCACCAGCACAGTCTCTTTAGAAGGACTTTTTAAGTGGAGTAAAATATTCAAAAGCATGTGAATGGGATCTGGTTTTGCTAGTAAGGGGTAGTACCAAACTTTCTTGGGCACTCATTATTTTAAAAACATCACATAAATAGGAGTTTAAGTCTGGTTTCCAACTTAAATCTAGGTAGATTCTCAATACTCTCTTTTTGAATTTTACTTCTCCTTGGTATGAAATATTACAGTCTGGCTCTTTACTATTTTTCAAACAAAACCAGAGTACCAGGAAGTAGAGACAAGATTGTGTCAAATTATATATATAAATGGAGTCATCTGACTTGATTCTGTTTGCAAATGGAAACTCAAAGTCTTTGTGACAAAGATGAGACTGATGTTAATGTGGTTAACATCAGGACTGGTTTCCAGCAGCCAAATTCTGCTGCCTGCTCTGTAATATAGCAGCTCTCAGCCAGGCTCAACTGGAACGCAGTAATCCCAAAAGAACCTCTCAATAAATCCCAGCCTCCTTACCACTCAGCAACATTAATTATGTTCCAGTATTGGGGATTAATGGGCAAGCACAACTGTCCCCCATCACTGTGTCATGGCACGTGGGCTCTCTTTTCAGAGAGCAGCTGTGTTGTGGTGGATATGTGAGGGAACTCAGAGTTCAGCTCCTTTGATATAAGTGAAACACCCAGTGGATAAACATGCAATAAAAAAATATAAGAACACATGTAATAAAATGAGGGAGCAAAGAGATCTACAGACTAGATAAGGAAGGTTATATCTAAGCTCTGCATTTTAGACTGCATTCAACTTTTGTCTTCACCTCAGATGTTCTTGGAGTTGGACGATTTTGCTACTTTGTGGCTGTGCAGCTTCTAGCAGCTATGATGGATGTACACTACAGGATAATCAACAAAAATATTAAAAATAACCTTGAACAAATAGCAGGATTGTTGTAAGGGCTATTGCTGGTTGGCCAAACAGGTATTTTGCACAAATATTCTCATACAGGCAGAATGATTTTGAGGAAAAATGGTTGTACCACTTTGTACATTCTCCCAACAGCAAGGGATGAGGACAGTGCCCAGCTGAGAAGGTAAGGAGTACAAGAATGCATCAAGGCAATCTCTTATGATTGATAAAAATTGTCATCATATCCAAAGATTACAAAACATTTTAGAGGTTGATTGCAAACCTGGATATAAATAGAAAGTACTTTCAGTTTCGTTTAAATAAGTTAATTGTTTACACTGTTCAACAGGAATATTTGATGCAAACCAAGGTAATTTTCAGCATGGATTTAAAACAACCCCCAAACTCACAAAGTAATATTAGCTAATTTAAAACAATACTTTTAATGGTTACCTTTATCTCCTCATGATACACCACTTCCATGCCTTGTTGTAAGAGAGGTTTATTAAAAAAATTTAAATCAAGGTTTTACTTTTTTAATATCAGGAAGGGAAATAGAAGCGATCATTTAATGAGTGGGGAGTCATAGCTGTTAGCAGGGTTTTTTGTGTTTGAATCCAGTTAGTGTGCTTAGCTATAAAATGCTGAATAAGAGTTTAAAAACCAAAAAAGTGGAGCACCCAGTTTATATTCACGTATTCATGGGCGTAATTAATGGACATCAGCAGGGGAGATGTGATCCCACACTTTTTAAAAATCAACAGAAAAGCAGTGCACACCATGCAATTCCCTTTTGCATTAAACTTGTTAAGTCAAATCAATTTTTATGAGCACATAGGCTAGAGTTCTGGCACTTAATTCCTTTTGATCTTCTGCCTGCTAAATTCTGCTTCCCACTGTGCTACCATGCAGTTTATTTTTAACAGATAATTTGTTTGGACACCATTAAAATGAGAATATTACAACTTCTAGCACTACTAAGGCACTGAAATGCCTGTCAAGTTATTAACTGTCTGCACACACACACAAATAGTCATTTGCACAAGGGGAAATTGTGGAGTTAAGAAAATGCCACTGTTCTGTTCAAGATCATGAAGCACACAAAATACAAGATCCTGACTTTTGCAAAGCCAGCATTACAGAATACACCCACTAATTTCTGTGCTTGAGGTGCAGCTTCCAGCTCCCATGGCTGTTAGGGTCTGGAGAAGGAGACTGCTATGACATGACAGGTTTTAAATGGAAGATTTTGGGGCTGAGTAATGGATTTTTCTTTTTATTGCAGTATGACGTTAATTTAAAACTCTTTCCCGTGATTAGTGTTCTGAAAGGCTCATTTCCTAACTATGGATTCCTTTTTCAGCTGAGCACTACTTAGTGTTAGCATAAGGTGTTTTCTGTACAAGTAATGCACATCTTTGGCATGAGGGTTTTCATTCTCCTTATATCTTTCTGTGAGGAGCATCATAAAATGTTATAATATTCCATATCAATCATGCTTGATTATGCTACTTTTTTTTTTTGTTGTTTTTATTTTATTTTTTTATTTTCTTTTTTTTTTTCCCTCTCTCTTAAAAAACTAGTAGTCCACTGACTTTCAGTGATGGGCCTACAAACAGATGTTACCCCCAGGTCTGCTCCATTTGCAGCAGCCAGATCCACATTGGTTTGAGCAATTGAGTTTAAATAGCCCCAGAGGCTGATGGATTGCTGATAAGGACTGATAGGGCCCTTAGCTACTGTTGTCATGGAGCCTCATAAGAGCAGAAAACAAGATCTTGGGCTCACACACAGATTAACTTATTGATCTCCTTCAGGGAGGTGAGTCTGGGAGAAGCTGGTGTCACCTTAGCTGGGAATGGAACTGTGTGGATCCAATGAGCTTTGGGTATTTTCATGGTTTGTGATTGCACCCTCATGGGTCATAAATACTGTTATATTTACCCTGTGGCCTACTAAGTGTCCTGACCTTTTGTCTGGTTCTAACACCTCTTATCTCCTTTTTAAGTAATGATCTAATTAATAATTCACTTGTAATTAATGATTGAATGAATAACCTTCTTAAGCAGATGACTTCATGTCCTCAAAAAGGATGGTGTTACAAAAGATAACCACACACATTAGAAGTTCTTTCTGTGGATTAAACACTCTGGTGAGTCTTGATCTGAATCATCCCTATGTCAATAAATCCCTGCCACTATCAACAATATAGATCTGTGACACCACAGGAATCTTCTAGTGCCTAGTTTTCATCTGCCAGGAATTATTTTTACAAGCTAGCTTCCTGCTTTCATTGCTTGTCTGGTAACTTGGGAAGCTGGATGGAGAAGTGGGTCAGGAGAGCTGTTGTACAAGCTTTGCCCTTTGAGCCCTTGCAGAATTGCTCAACAGAGAACTCTTAAAAATTAGGGCAAAAGTGTAGGCTTAGCAAACAGTGCTGAGTCATGCTACCCAGTTACACCTCAAAAGCAGGAATCAGATCCATCAGGAGAAAATTCTGCAGTTGGATAGGCCAGTTGCAAATAGAGAGCACTTCAGTAAAATGTAGGGGTCTGGATCAGTTCAGATTTTATCATGCAGTAGGGAAAATATGGCATATCATTGTTTTTGGATCTAGGCTATGTTAAGTAGAACATCTACTTATGCAAGGCTTGGAAGATTTGTCTTAAAGTGAGTTTTTACTAAACATGTTAAGAAGACAAAGTTATAATGTGAATTTCAGCAATGGAACCAAAGCCTGGAACCTCTTTAACAAAATTATTCTAATCATGAGGCAAAGGGATCAGCAAGTACCCACCTAATCTTCTGCAGGATAATGCAGTTCAGGAAATGTCAGGTATAATTGTCACTTACCTTATTCACATTTGTTTCATCTATCAGGTGTAGAACACATTTTGTTCTGCCTTTAGTTGCATTTCTTTAACTTGGGTTTGTATTTTGCATCCAAGGTGGAATGAATGTAGATAAACTTGGCATTTGTGGGTGCACATTTAATTTACTGATTAATAGAAAGTGATCTAGTCCTCCAATAAAGTTTTGAAGTATCATCTGTTATAAGAATAAAGTGTACACCCACAAATATTAAGTTAATCTATGCTTATGGAACTCAGGGCAATAAATTTGACAGCAGGAAAAAAAATCTAGAAATAACATTCTGACATTGTTATTCATAACACAATCAAAACCAGGATTTGGGTGGAATCTTTATGTATATTTTAAATCAGATAATCAAGAAAATACCTGATTATTTGGAACATGAGGTATGTCAGTCTTGAGTATTGTATTTTAGTCCAGAATTTCATTTTGGAAGGTTTGGGTTGATGTTTTGATGGGGGTTGCAGCTGGGGAATAACTAATACAGTTTTTCTGGTAAAGTCCTTATTTTCAGGTTGTGCTAGGGCTGTAAGTAGAGAATTTATATGTAATATACTTCTTATTTGGAAAAAAAATACTGCTCATTCCATCTGAAGTTAGATATTACACAAATGAAAATAGTTATAAAAATTAGCCAAAGCTGTCAGGAAAACTAAGTATCCTGGATGTTGGCATTTTGATCAGCATGCTTCAGACTTAAAAACTGGAATAGCAAGCTCAGCCCTCTTGCATGGAACTTTATTCCACTTCAGCAGTTTCCTCAATCATTTTCTCCCAGTGCGCTGCTCAGTTCATGACTGGGTTTGACAAGGAAATGTGTCATAATATCTCCTATTTCTGCAATGCATTATTGAAGCAGCAAAATGAAGATTAATAGCAATTAAGGCAACTTAAATTCCAGTTCAGCACAAAAGGCAGATAGGAGAGTTTTATATCTATTCCTGTTTGAGGCAGCTTGATATTTGTAGTTACACATCTTTTCTTCCCTAAAGCAATCCATGTCACAGAAGCTTGACCTGGAATGTTGGCAGTATGTCAAGCTCCTCTATTTCTTTGTCTGGTATTTGCTACAATTTTTATTGGCTGATAATTTTCATCCTCTTCCATGTCTAGAAAAGGACATAAAGCAAAAGGGGAAGAGGTGTAGTGCACATAATATGTATTTTTCTTCATAACAATGTGTGTATATATATTGTGCAGAGAAGTAACTTTTTGTCTCTATATCTTATTCTACAGAAAATTACTGTCTCTGTGGATATATTCTTGAGTTTGTGATGTAGACTTCAGCAGTGAAAATCTGATCACGGTTTTCTGAGTTGCTAAGTGCACTGAGATTTTGCAAATAATGCAAAATGTAATACATTGCCATCACATTTCTGAGACTGCAATCTAAATTTAATGCTGCTTTATTTCATTTGATCTGCTGGAGGAATTGTGATGAATTCCACACATCAGAATGTTTTCCAAAAGAAAATTAAATCTTTGCATTTCTCTCATTGATAAATTAGGTACCATTAAGGCTATCACATTTTAAAATGGCATGGGTTTTATAAGATGGATCTTTATTATAAGTCCATATTTTATTAGTTATATTTTTAGGTAGTTGATAATTCATTCACTGTTTCTTTTCCTTGTAAAGACTTTTATAATAGGTTATTTATATCTGAACTTACCATAACAAAGAGAACAAGACAAACAATTGTCCAAAGAGTTGGATATAGGAAAACATTAGTTGTGCATTTCTATGGCATGTCATATCCTATTGCTTTATTCAATAGGATTTCCTAGGACTTGAGGCCGGAAGAAATGATCAACTCCTCCATTCTTCATGTTATAAGAGGTACTTCTACTTTAAACCAAATTACTTTAATTAGACTGAAGGACTTCACTCTTTAGAAATACATTATTAATTGCTTACGAGACTCAGAAATTTCCTTAAGTCCCTTGGTTGTGGTATGACACGAACCAGATCAAGCATGCCCAGATAATCCCATATACCTGGGAGCAATACACATGACAAGTTCATTGCCAGTTCTTCTTAGACAGTTTCTCATCTGACCATGACTGATATCCCACATGAGAATAAAGACTCCTTAGTGGGATGTGTAGGAATCACCTGCAAGCTTTCTCATGTGCTCTTCTCCATCAGGAGTGGCTGTTTTATCCACTGTTGCCTACTGAATCCAAATCATTCCCATAGCATGGGAAATAGAGGAAGCTTGGCCACATTTAGATAAAGGAAGGAGCACTTTGCAGTTTAGCTCATGTCGGGTTCATGTGAAGTAGTCCTTTGTTTTAGAACAGGCAATTCAAAACCAGTAAGTTGAAATATATAATCAAGGATTTTATGTTAAAGTGGAGACTTTGTTTATGTCACTTCTGCTGTCCATATTTAGTCTAATTGTTATTTACATTCCCAGGAGAAATGGCCACAGCCAGAAACATTATAAACCCAGTTCTTTTAGGAATGTGTGACCTGTCCTCTAAAGATACTAGTCTTTATCTAAGTTGGGAATGCACTAAATAGGGAGTTTAAAAGCAGTTTAAATTAAACACCTATAGCCAAAGTTAGGATTTCTGAATCCTAGCCACAATAGCTACCAGCTGTCAGTGTTGTTCAGCTGAGGAAAGAAAAAGGAAGTTGTTGTTTAAAAAGCACAGAGAAGCCTAAGATGTGTTAGAAAAAGCATTTTCAAGAGTGCTTAAGGTATGGAAAAGCAGGATAAAAGCTGTTTTAAAGAAGTGAACATGGGGTTGTCTGGATATGTTTGCACTATGTTGCCAGTCTGCAAAAAATCAGTACCAAAAATCCTTTTTAATAATCAGGAAGTGCATCTTGAATTTAGCCAGCAACACTTACTCTGCAGTGACATTAAAAGTAAATAAGTAATTTATGACTGTAGTCCTTAATCTATTTGCAGACAAGAGAGTAATATTAAAAGTTGGCTATTGGCGAAACTGCTTATCTACTTTAATTTTTTACTTGGTGAAAGGAAGTTTTGAAATGAAAGGTAAATAAAATACTTTGCAGCTACGTGTAGGAGCTCTTAGTGGCTCTCTCTCTGTGTAAATTCAATAGCAAAGCCTGTGCTGAGCCATAAGATGAAGCTTTTTAACTTGGAAAGGTTAGAAATCATTGTTATTGAAAGTAAGGCAGGCAGCACAGCAGGTATGGCAGTCAGTGGAATACCTGCCAGCCCCATGACCCGAGCAGCAGTGGAAGGGGATGCAAGACTGCCATTTCAAGGGAAACAAGCAACAGCCACATTGCTTTGAGCATCTGGATTTTGAGATTAAGCTGACAAATAAAGCAGCAGCTTGAATACCATATCCTGTATTCGTCTCCGCAGAGACATGCTTCTCTGAGCTTGGAGGAAATGTAAGGAGTTGCTGAGACTTGCACTGAAATCACAGAATAATCACAGCAGTGCTGACAAGAAATTTGTTGGCAGTTTTCACATCTGCACGGCCATAAAAAGCAATGGCATTCAAATATGCCGCAATACATTGGCTGCCCCAAATACCCTTTGGTCTCCTCCCTGCCAAAATGGCTTCCCTTTGTCTTGAAGGAAGAAAGATAAATGAGGAGATTCTCTCTTCTTCAGAAGTTGCTGCCTGTCAGTGGAATGGTGAATAGTCAGCACTTCCAGAGAAGCTCTTTAAATGGCACCTATTTCTCAATCATTGGAACAGAATTCAACAGATGGGTTTAGCAATCATTCCAAACAAAATCAGTTCTCCTGGGAATGTTAAACATCTTGGGTCTGAACATTTTTGTTGAGATAGGGTTTGGGATTTTTGTTTCTCTGTCAGCCCTTCAAGATAGATTTCAGCAGCCCTGAGTGCAAACCCTCTGATGGTGAGCACAGAGCTCCTTGGGTCTGGGGCCAGCACCATGGAGAAAAGCAATAAATCCAAGTACTTCCCTCAATCCCTCAGAGTGCTTCATCACAGGCATCATACATGGGCAGGGAATGTTGGTAACATCCAAACTGGTGTGTTTTGGTGAATCTCAGCCAGTTAATTTGTAGTTTTAAAGGGAAACAGATACATGGGGGGGAAAAAAGGCTCCCAGCAAGAGCCAACATCTCACCTTCCCCTGCATGGCCATCCCACTCCAAGAACCACCTTCTGCCATGGGTGGCAGCACTGGCAGCAAAACTCTGGAGCTTCACAACTTCAGAGCCCTTTGTTTTGGAACCTCACAGCATGTCAAAGTGAGTGCCTTAAATTCTCTTTCTGTTTTTAAAATCTGCTCTGAGAATGAAAATGAGCAATCGAGAGCAAGCTGCCTGTGACAGATTCCAGGGGATTTACTGGTGGGTAGCTGGTTTTGCCTACAAACCTAGTAGTATTGAAATTCCTTGAGCTGCTGCAACTCTGCCCTGCTGGCTCTAGTAGCTTGTCCTTTCAGGCTCCATGGGCTCTTCTCCTACAAATATGCTACGTCAGGAGGTGAAAGCTGAAAATAGTGCACCCTTGCTTTGCCTGTGCCCTGATTTTTAAATATTTGGTTTACACCAAATATTAGGTACAAAATGGCAAAGGAAACTAATGTAAAGAATTAAAAAATGCTTAAAAATAGAGATTTATAACTCTTTTACCAAACTGATGTCTTACTCTAGAGCTGATGGGAGCACTTACTGTGGATGTTATCTGGATGAACAATTTTTTCTTTGATTGTGAGGGTGTGATAGCAATTAGATATCAAGCAAGGCAAGGAAAAGTTAGCATTGGGATGAGATTTTTCTCGATCAGAGGGTTGTGTGGGGGTTTTCCCCTGCTGTTTGTAACCACTTGTTCTGTATCTTTACAATATGGTTCAGCAAGCACTGTGGAGGACAAGGTCACCTTACTGCCACCTTCTTGACACCTCTTAGTCAGGAGCCAAATCAGGGTGTGTGGGATTTAATACTTCTATCTGTCTCTTCAGGCAATAGTGATCCTCAGATTTCAGTTCCTTGTAAGCCTGGCTATGACATTAATGATACCACAAGATGTGTGAACTTTGAACATTCTTGTGTTGTTTTTTCACATTTTCTGGATTTATAGCCTCAGGTGAATACACATGACATATCAAATATAAAACTTATACAAAATGTTTGTTCAGGCACTAGAATTTAGTAAATGCTTACCTCTGTAGCAGTGCCTTTTTTTTTTCATATAGATTCTATTAAATCATTATATGAATTACAAGCTCTAGTGACCTGACAAATATGGGACCTAAAACAAATACTTAAGGTTTCATGTTTGCTTTCTTGAAATAAGATGAACTTTTGCCAGAGCTGGAGGCCAGTTTGTATTCTAGTGCACAATACAGCAATGGAAATGCATGGAAAGTTTCTCACCCTGACTGTTCATTATTGTTATTCCAAGGCCATGAATCAAGCCTGCAAAAGCACAAATAATTCACTGTAGTTAGACAACAGTTATCATACAAGTTAAGCACATATACAAGTTAAGATTCTTGTGTTTCAAATCGCTTATCATTTTTTTGATAAAAATGAATATGCAGTTTGATTGTAAATTCAACAGAATGGTGCTATTTCTCCTCACTTAAAATTACTGTAAAACCCAGCTGATCTGGAAGCAATCTTTATTTTGTTCCAAGAACTTCAAAATCCTGAAGATTATGGGTACTCCTTTGTTGAGAGATTTGAGGTTGCAGAAAAGAACAGAAATGCTTGAACATCTGCAGTTAGCTGAGATTAATTGATGTGTGACACTGCCAAGGTTCTGAAAAGGCTTTTAGTCATATGTCACCAGAGTTCACCAGAGAATAAGATTCCTCAGGTGCCCTGGGTTCTGAGAACTTTGTATACCACCCTGATTTTTCATGGGAATGAAATAGTCCTTTAATGCCAAGGTTTTTAATGCCAAGGTTTTTAATGCCAAGTTATGGCATTTAATAGTTAGTATTTGTCAGTGACTCCTTTGGACACTGTGCTTAGCCAGCCAGATGTCAGATAAACCAATTTGATCCTGTGTGTGCAGTGAACTCTGTGTGCCCAGAGCACATGACTTGCTGTGCTGTAGGACATGTGGGTCTTCACAGTGTGTCTGACACTAATGGTCACAAGCACAATTGCTGTACAGCACTGTCACATCAGGGTTTGGGATGGAGGATAAGCATCCTTTAGTTCCAGAGATGCAAACCAAACACCAGAAACTTATGGTGGCCAGGGTTTTTTAGGTGAAATTACAGGCATGTTGGGAAAACAGAAGTGCATGTTAAATGTGGCCTGTGCACTGAATTCCAGAAGTGGCATCTCTAAGGTAGCTTCCACAAAATGTATTTGGCATGTTGGTGCAGCCTGTGTTTTGTTCAATCTCAGAGCTCCGTGCACAGAATAGCCTGTGGAGAATACACAGCCAAAAATTCATGGAGCCTGTGCAGAGATCTGTGAAACCATTCTCTTCAGTTTAGCAAAGCAAAAGTGTTTTCTGAAGCTGCAATGTCCCCCGAGGGGCCACTTTTAGCTGTTTTTCTCATAGCTTTAAAAAATATTTTCTGCTTATCTCATAAGAGTTTTTGTTCTGCTTATCTGTGCAAACAAAGCAATGCTCATTTAATTCAATTATGGATCAATATGTGTTGTTACACTTAACAGACAGTAGGATGTAGATGCTTGTTCAGTTATCAAGTAATGAAGGCTTTTTTCTTAGCCATGGAGGAGAGAAAAATTTAGAAGCAGTCACCTGAGAGAAAATTTAACAATTAGATACACAAGGCAGTGAAAGTGGGGAAATGCATCATGAGTGTAGACAGATTTGTTTGCTGAGGAAAACCACTGGCAAAAATGTGTTTGCAGCCCTTTAAAGGGTGTGTGTGGTGACACATCTAGGACAATTAAGCAGATAATTGACATGTAGTGTAGTTGGGTATTGATTGGTTCTCCTTAGAGGGAGCTGTTATTGAGGCAGAGATTTCTCTGCCTTCTGTTTCCTGGACGTGGCATTAACAGTTATGATCATTATATTCTTTGCTCTCACTAGCTTCAGGTTTTCTGTCACCTGGTGCTATGGAGATTATGTCCTGCATATGAGACAATTAATTTTGTCTAGAGCTTTTACTTTTTCCTTTTTTTTTCCATGCCTGCAGTCTAGCAGGTAATTTCACACCAAGGACCTAATTACTTTACCTTTGCTAGCATTTCTTCTCTCCTAAAACATTCATGAAGACTCGTGTTTCTGAGGTCCTCATAAGAGTTGAAGAGAACTTGCCTAGCAAGGAAATACTTTAAGAACTAAGTGTGAATGTGGTGTGTTTAAAATCTATCAGGATCTTTAGAGTAATGAAATTGTATTGTGCTTTTAAAAACACAAAAACTGCTGCCAGTTTTCTGTCACATACTTCTCAAATTTTTAAACAGAAGTGGGTGTAAGTAATAGTGATAGAGCACTAGTAAGCCCCACAGGGCTGTCCCTTTCTAACCTGAAATTCCTCTCTATTGGAAAAAAAAACCGATTATGCAATTTTAAAGGTATTTCTCTCTTTATATTCCAGCATCTTTCCAAATGTTTCAAGCAAGAACAAAGTCTAGAGTCTTGTAAAGTCGGAATTTAAAATCCTTAATTCCAGCAGATTTAGGATTTTCATGTTTGTCTGGCTTCACACAATTGTTTTGTATCACAAGGTGTGGAAAGAACCCCCTTTCTTTCTAAACTCCTCAGGGAGGAGCCTTTGTGCAGTTGGAGCCAATCTTGGCCCCAGACTTCGTCAATGGTTTATGTCCAAAGGATCATACAGGTGTAATTGAGCCTGTATCCAACTTTGTCCAGCAGGATTAAGGATGGCAAACCAAATTTATATAAAAATAAATTATTTATTATGATAATGATTAAACTAGAAGAGCTTAATCAGAATTATTTACCACACAGCATAGGTAGCTATAACTAGAAATATAGTGCACTATTTTTGAAGCAATTATATTAAAGCAATTATCTTGAAGCAATTATATTAAAGCTAGCAAGCCAGTTATTAAGAAGAGATTGATGTCACTCACCCATGGCAATCTCTGTCACTCAGCCTTGAGGAGTAACCTCGAGGGATGTCCCCACTCAAGGGGCAATCTCCACATACACTCTGAGAAGGGGGTTTTTAGGAAACCTTCTTCTTAAAAGGTAGGACTGGGCTTTTATAGTGATACATAAATATAATCACTATTATTTTTATGTGTGTACATGTATGTATATGTATATATAAGATACATATGTATGTATAATGGCAATATAAAGTGATTATCTCTCAGTCATATATTTCTGGGCCAGCCATGTCAGCTTAGCCTCTTTAGATAAGTTACCAAGTGTCACTTGTTTGTCCCTTTATGAAGTCTGCCACGTGTTCAACTCACTGATGTTTAACTTTGGGATTGATGAGTGAGGCAGGTTTCAGCATTATTTGTTTTCTGCCTTTTCCTTGACCACTTCCTTTTCAACAGTGCTGCTTGTATGTCTGTCTTCTTCACTCCAGCAGTGGCTCTGTAAGGGGAATTCTGATGGGCTGTGCTCCACCTTTGCTATTCTGCCATCTGAAAACACACCCCTACTCTTTCCTCCAAGTGCTGGAGCAGATCTGAGGTGCCAGGTGTGTTGCAGAGAGGGAGTTGAGTGGAAGAAAGATTTTTCCTATGTCTGATTCTCATTTGACCTTATGACATTGTCTCCAGCAGGAGAAGATTTAGGGGGACAACTCCAGCCTTTCAGTAAGAGCAAATCATTTGGGAAAGAGACAGTAATGGGAGGAGTTAAAAATAAATTCCTTTGGCTTTTCCCTAACAGCTGGCTGAAATGATACTGAACCCTTTTCCAATATCTTAATAATAGCAAAATCCTTGGTGATACTTTGAGAGGTAACACTGTTTGTGGAACATTCAAATGAAACTGCTCAACACAGGACTGCAAGTGAACATTCAAGTATAATAAAAGCAGAGTGAAATTGTATTCCAGTGTTAAAATATGTTCAATCTTCCAAAAGATGGAGGACAACATATTCCTATGTAATTCCTCCCTAGTTTTCTCCTACTCATAATCAGATCTCAGCTAGTCTACCATAGCCAAGTCTTCCATCTTTCAGTACCAAATGATTTCATATCAAAAGGTAATTAAGAATGTGTTTACAGTAAAGCATGGCAGAATAGCTCACTTCTCACATATTTATAATTCTGCCACCTGAAAAATTGCAACACTTGCTTTTTTATGGATTTTGTAGGTAGACAATATAGGTTTCTGCAGCTTTTCTGTCTTTTAGAAGCACAATTGATGTGAAGAATAAAAGGACTTTTCACTCTGATTTTAGGTGCATTCACATCCCTCAAAACAAAGTTGCTTTTACTAATCTGACTACATCATATTTCTTCATCTGACATAAAATCAAGAGAGGAGTGAGGAAGGAAATCAGAATGTCTTCAACAAGAGACGTCTGTTAATACCAAAATATGCTGACAGTGAAATTTCAGAACAGTTTCAGCCTTGCTCACTTCCTTGTAACTTGGAAGCCAGCTGGGTGATTTTATTTTGGCATTAAAGTGATGAGTTCTGTTTAACTCAAAATTCAGCACTGAATGCTGAGTTGCTGTAATCTGAGACAAAGTTGATTTGGAATGTCAGGTGCTTTCTGATGAGGAAAGATTTTATCTGAGGCTGTGATCTGATCTGTTTTCCAAATATGATAAAGCTCAAATGCAGAAAGTTTGACTCTTCCTCAAAAGGGGTGCTGGAAAAACATGTATTATATTTTCTTCATGTTAATAAGCTTTAGACTGCCAACCTTAGGTTGCTAATCATAAATGCACAATTAAAGTGTACTCATTATTAAGGTATTTGTATTTAGATTATTTTGTTTTATATATGCTTTTTTAGTATTTTATTATTTCAGAAAGATTCATCTTGTGGCTATGCAGGGTATTCTGCACCTTTGGTTTTCTTTAAAAATATCTTTTTTCCCTTGAAATAATATAGATTTTATATTTCCTCATCTTGAGTTCAGCACTGAAAGATTTCAAACTGCTGTCAGTTGGAGCTGATTGCTAATAAATCTTTATTAAAAACTATAGCAGTGAGATAATTAAAGTTTACTCTTCTCTTACACTTGTGATAATACTTAGAATTAGTTTTATACTCCCCAACAAGTTTTTTGAAGTGAAGAGTGTAACTTTAAAGAAGCATATTTTCCACTGTTGCTTTTTTTTTTTTTTTTTTCCCCATTCTGGAGTATGTTAAATTATTCAGCAGGTTTTACAGGAAAAGTAGTGTCTGAAATATAAGTGGAATTATTGCTTAATTATCTCAGCTTTATGAATAAGCCAGCATAGACTTTTTAGCTGTGTTGGGAGAGAGGCCTCATCATCTGTATTTCATAGCTCACTGGAATAACTAAGACTGGCATGGGGTTTACAAGTGCCAGCTTCTTGCTCTTACACTGAATTCACCTCCTGCAGTTCTCTTGTACTTTGAACATCCTTTCACATTGTGGTGGCAGAAATCCAGCAAGAATTGATAGTTCTAGGTGTGAATGTTGCCACCTTGGTGTTGCATTGAGTTCCTTGGACTGAAGGTGACTGAGGGGTCCCTGGGCAGTAGAAGTGTTTGTGCTCCCATCTTCAGCCTCTTTGTCCTGCAATGTTCAGGTATTCCCATATCCTGCTTGGTGCTGCCTTGGAGGCCACCAGTGTGGGAGCACAACCATTTGTTGGTCAAAAGTGTTGGGGAGGAAGCATTCCTGAAAAGAATTTCCTCATATAAATTGTGTTTTCCTGCATCTAAATTATTATTTCATGCCACTGAAACTACAGGCAGGTTAAGACATGGCTGTGCTTGAATTCTTGGATGAATGAGGTCATTATGGGCTTCCCCACACAGAGGAGATCTGCCTAACATTTTCTCCTGACACACAGTTCCCATATGAAGAGATAATGTACCACATTAGGGACTGCATCATTTGTGATATTCTAGGAAAGGTGAGAGAGGATCCATTTCTTCTGAAGATTATTTAAAGCCTCTGCCAACAAGATCATCTTAAGAATTAGTCGAGATTTACTTAGTCATTTTGCTTTCAGTGCTGCTGACATTTCCAAAGAAGAGGCTGACAATAAACTAATTCAGAATGAGTTCATGCCTTTAGGCTTGTTCGTACCATAGACACAGCAGTCTCCATAGGAAAAAAAGGCAGTGCAGAGGACAGGGTGTGGAAGGCTTTGCTTGAGAGTCAACATTTCTCATGTCAGCAGTGTTTTAGATTTCCTGGTGTAAGGAATCTTTCAACTTCAACAGATATCAGATGCCTTTTTTTTTTTCTTTCATCTTTTTCTTAATCCCAAGGTGCCAACAGCCGTTGTGGAAATAAAAAATTCTGTCTGGTTCTGCAGAAGCATGCCTGACTTTTAATTAACCCAGTGAACACTTATAGATCAAATTTGCTGTATCCATTCATCTGTACTTGAATTAGGGAGAGGGATGTCTTCAGTGCTGTAATGTAGTAAAGTTTATTTTTAATTAACCTGATTTGCACTTGTAAGTGAAAGCTAATTAGTACAGCTCATTCATTGTTTATATCTAGGACCACTGGGAACTGTTTGATTTTTCTACCTACTTTGTTCTGGGCCATAAATATACATCCACTACCTGCAACTACCAGGTTTTTCACTGAACTGATACTAGTTTTGTAGGAGTTCATATTATATAACAACAAAGTTTTCTTAGGGCAGGATCCCTGAAAAGATTTGTGAATCTTTGTGCATTTTAGCTCTTGCAGTATGTAAATCATGGATATGAGTTTTGCAGATAGAACCTATTTTTATTCTTCCTAAGCAACCATGAATTATCCTTAAATAACTTCTTGTTTTGATGGGACAGAGTAGTGAATCATAGAAAACTGGGGATTACACAGCCTGCCTCCCTCCTTCTATCACTCCTGAGTGATATTTAACTCTCTGGCACACCACTGAGACTTCAGACAGAAGAAAAAACAGTGCCTCCTTCCTCTTCCTCTGCCCCCCTAAAAAATCCTGTCAAATTTTCCCTGTGACTTTCAATGTTTAATCTTGGGAAGATTTTCCTAAATGTCCTCCGGAATCTCCCTGGAATGCTGCAGACAGTAAATCTTTCAGGAAACAAATGAGCCACAGCAGAATGGCCTGGGAAAGATGTTTGGAGGGAAAATGTGTCACTGGAGGTCATATTCCATGTTGCTACTCAGATGCCTAAAGCTAAAAAAATATGTTTCAAGGAAGTTCATGGTGGTTTTCTGGAGGATAAAAGGCTGGGACAGGATGCATTCTGAGCTTACTGGTTCCCTTAAAGGAATAAACAATGGCAACAAAAATACCCCGGGTATTCTACAGCTGCTGTCAACTGGAGCTGGTTAAAAAGTATTTGCTAATGGTGCACATAGTTAAATGTTTTATTTCCTGACAGCTTTTCTGAATAATCAGTTTAAGGTGGATTTCTCTGCATCAACTAAACTGAATTTAAAGTTAGTTAGATCACTTAAATGTGATCTAACTGCGCTCTTTATGTGGTTTTTTATTACTCCTTAATGCATAGGCCCTTATACTCAGCAAATGGCAATGTTTCCTTGTAGAATGCAAATGCACTTCTATGGGTGCACCTGATTCTCCCTCCCTGTTGGTCTATGCTGAGGGAGGCCAGTGCACAAACCTAGCATGGCACAAAGCAATCAAGCCATTTTTAGCATGCCAGAGAAAAAAAAAAAATCAGATTCCTGGGTAGGACCAAATAGGAATCTACCAGCTTGTCAAAGCAGAGGGTTGTTGGTGGAACTCAACTTCCTTCACCTGTTATTTTGTTAATGTGAGTGCAGGCTTAAACATGCTCACAGACAGAACCAGACGGGTTCCTGATGTTGCTGAAACTGTGATAGCTGATACATTCTTTTCCTCAGGTGTCACATTCACTTTCAAACAGGCTCTCCTAAGCATTAATTCCTGCACAGGTTATATTGCTGCACATGATTTAAAAAGCACATGCTGTGCTTTAACTAACACAGACAGACCTTGTAAAGTCTATACAGGCACTCTTTATAAGCCACACTTATTTTTGTTTCAGATCAGTAAAAAAAAAACAAGCAGAGGCAAAATCAGAAGAGTTTAAATGAAGTAGGAGTTTCTATACAGGGATTCTTCTGGTTTATTTTAATTCTTGTTTCAGATTTTTTTTCTGGTGCAGATATATAAGTGACCTTATTGAATAAAATCTAAATCAAAATTTGTTAAGGCATCAAGATCTAACTTTTTGCTTTTATAATTTAAATGTGAACTTATCATCTCTTTTAGTGACTTATCTTGGGAGTAAGGATGTGAAGAGTGACAAGCAGAAATCAAACCACACAATAAGCTAAATTGTTAAATCTTTTTAGTTAAGAAACACTGTCTTTGAAGATTCTCTATGCTTTAACAATCAAGAGTCTAATGGACAGCATTATCAAAGATTATGTGGAGACCTGTGTCCAGACAGCCTTTTAGAATGTCCTTACATTCCACTTGACAAAGTAGAACCATTAGATACTTCCCTGCAGTGCTGCTGTTGTTGGAACAATGACAAACTTTCCTCTATTAACATTGTCCAAGGGTAAACAAGGAAGGTAAGAGCATATATGACAAGTATACTCTGTTGACTGTTTTTATTCCTGCCTCCCCACACCCCTGGGGTGATTTAGCAGAGTTCTAGTAAGAGGGATGAAGATAAGAAAGGAGATGGGAAAAGGACTCTGCCTGTAAAAAATGCTAATGTCTGCTTCAGGAAATCACCTGTCAACAGAGAAAGTTTTTCACTTTGGCAACTACTGCTTTTGTGCAGTGAAGGTGCCACATTTTGACAACTTGCAACGTTGGTCTTTGGGTCCTTTTACTCCACTTTATTTCCCACAGTCTTTAGTGTTCTGTATCTAGTGCAGCTTCACAGAGTTGTAGAATGGTTTGGGTTGGAACCTTAAAGACCATCTTGTTCCAACCCCTTTTCCATGGGCAAGGACACCCTTTTTACTAGACCAGGTTGCTTAGAGTCTCATCCAATCTCCCCTTCAGGGTGGCATTTTCTGTCTATTATCAGCTGCAAAGCCTGTCTCTCCACTTGCCATGTAGAATTTTCCCTTTAATTTATTTTTCTGGGACTAGGATTTTTTGTTTAGAGCATGGTGTAATTTCTCAGGAGTCAAATGTGTAAATTCAGAATTCTCAGAATCTGTGGACATAGAGATTCTGCAAATATAAGCCATAGCCAAACCTCTGGAGATACGTGGGTGTTTAATTGGCTACATGATGGTCAGTCAAGTCTGGTACAGGTGTCTGTTGAATCCACATAAGGGGGCTATTAAAAATGCCCTCTATCTGTAGCTAGGTGTGAGCTAGGTGTGAGCTGAAAAATCTTTGGTTCTGGGTTTCAGATGTGCCAGCATTAAATAAACCATTGCATGAACTCCAGAGAAATATTCCACCCTTCTTCCCCTAAGATAAATCAGCTGCTTGAATTTGTATTGTGATAACTCCTACTGACCCTGCTCAGAAATTAAGATCATTCTTTGCCTACCAATTGAAAATTAAGCTCACTGAAGAGAGAGCCCTTGTACAAAGATGCCTGCAGAAATGATGCTAAAACAAAATGGATTTTGATGCCAGGTTCAAAGTGACTTGATTGGTCAAAATGTCCAAAACTCGGATGGAATCATCTTCTTTTTCAGTCTATGTTGACATTTTATGTTAGAAGGAAATATTTTAATTATTCTGTAATTTTTTTCAAAATATTTGTTTTGAAAGTGACACACATTAAATTTAACCTCTCCAAACTGCTTCCCTAATCTCTCAGTTGGGAAATGAAGGCATTGTTTTTTTCTTAATAACAATGGAGTGAAGCCATGGCAAAGACCATCACCCTGCCTGTGTATGACTCTCTGTTTAGCCACAAGCCAAACTAATTGGCAGTGATTTGACAGGTACATTTTTGGTATTACAGACCTCTCCACTTCTTTTTTAAGTATTTACAGTGTGCATTTCCACAGTGAAGAGACTGACTAGATATCAAAATTCCCAGAAGGAGCGTAACTAATCAAAATAACTAATATTGCTGAATTTTCCCTCCCCATTCCCAAAAAAAAAAAAAAAAAAAAAAAAAAAAAAAAAAAAAAAAAATCAGAGAATTGGTGTGACATAAGTACCAAATTCTTTACTCCTTTCACTAAAGTGCTATCATGACTTTTCCTTGCAGGAATGGATGTTTTTAGGATGATTTGAGAGTGTATCCATCAAAGATTGTGAAACTGTGTAAACCAGAATTGGGCTATGGACAGTTTAACACCATTCTGCTAATCTGTCTTTCCTCTTCTATATGAAGTGTCTTCTTTTTTTTTTTTTTTTTTTTAAAGACCAAGTAAAATGTGTTCATGCTTTTTAGCATGAGTCATGCTGTAAACAGTGCATTTCTGTCAAGTTCTGGTTCCTTAATTTCTCAACATTCATAAAACTAAGTTCCTATTCACATGGGAAATATGTCTCATGTAAAAGTTGGGGAATGAAAGGTGCAAAGTTCATACAGCTGTGGGCTTTTACAAAATGTCTTGTAGCCTTGCCCAGAAGTTTCCATATGAATTGTCAATTAATAAATAAACATAGGGATTCTTTTTTCAGAAGTCTTGAATTTTGCCAAGAAGGGAAAAGAGTAAACTGTAAATATCATGTAATTAATCAGTCAATATAAATGGTTATTTGTGAGCTGTCATATGTAACTTGTACCAACTGAAATATATAAAGTTTTGTAATTGTTATTATAAATTAACCCCATTTTTAGAACTTTCCCTGAAACTATTAGAAAAGAAGCTCAGAATTGAATTGTTATTAATAATGTGCTTCTGACATAAACCAAACTTGCATCATGTACTCCCCAAAGTGTATGGATTTACTATTATTGTGTCATTTCTTTATTGCAGTGTTCTCTGGGTTTTTAGATGGAGACTTTATAAAAATAATTAAATAGTGCTGTCCATAGCAACAACAGTAATAATAAAGAGTCAGGCTAATCCACAAACAGATATTCAGCATACTGAAAAGGAAAACTATCCAAGGAGTAATCATGGTCTTAATACCAAATTAATCCTCTTGAAATAATATGCTTTTCAGTCTGAGCTGAAAACTCAGTGCCTGAGTGCAGCTTGAGACCTTTCATGGGATCTGAGGAGCACATGCAGGAATTGGACTTTGAGAGTGTCAGAGTGCAAATGTCCTGGGGCTGGCCATGGCCTCGTGTCACTTACTGCAGTAAGTGCTGTCACAGCTGCTTTTCCACTGCACAGATGATGCCAGCAGAAAGGATGTGGTGGATATCAAAATTTCCTGCTTAACTTTCCATCTCTGGATATTTTTGTGTTTGAAATAACTTCAAAGGTGAATGTGCCTTTAAGAATCTTGTAAGACACATGTTTGCATAGAACTTTTTAATTAATTCCTCTCAATTTCCCTGTGGAGTGAATTGTACTTTAAAAGACAGGAGGATTAAGAGACCATTTCAAAGAATCACTTGCAATCCACAGTGTACAAGGGAAGTGAAGGAATCCATGGTGTGACTGAAACTGATTCCCTGACTTCCAGTATTTGGAAATGCTGAGCAGCCTGAGTCTCTTGAGTTTGCAGGTCTCTACCAAACATTTTCTGAGAAGAAATTGTACCTCTGATGCTGAAAAATGAAAACTTTGTGTTTTCAGAGTGATAATTGCAGGACTTGATCTGTCCCAAACTCACATTGAACTCTTAGGAATATTTTCCCTTATTTAAGAATTAAAGGTTAGCCTGAGTTGGAAGGAATCACAAGGATTATGCCATGAGCCCGAGTGTTGTCCAAATGGTCCATGAACTCTGTCAGCCTTTGATGCTGTGACATTTCCCTGGGGAACCTGTTCCAGTGCCCAGCCACCCTCTGGATGAAGAACCTCTTCCTGATATCCAGCCTAAACCTCCCCTGACACAGCTTCTTAGGCAAAGCAGGACTAGAAGTAGATTAATTGCTGTGCTGGCATTTTTGATTCAATCAAGGAGTAGTAAAAACAACTGTCTTATCTTTGTAGCACTGGAGAAAGCAAGTCTGTCTTCTTTTCAGCTGTGGCAATTAGTTAAATGAGCAGAAGGTTTTCAAGAACTTTCTCTCCACCTCAGAAACTCTTTAGTACCATAATGCTCTGTTTGACACACAAGTGTTCTGCCTCAGCAAGAGCCAGCTAAGTTATCTTTCCTTAAGGATCTGCAAAAACAACTTGAATGTTCTTCCATGACACTCCTAATGTAGTTTCCTCCATCTCTCCCCAGCCTATCTAAACCAAAAAGGAAGCAGAGCTTCAAAGGGTAAGAATAAAAAAGGTGGATTTTTCTTATGAGAAGTGTGGCTCCTTGGACTTCCTGGCTGACTGCTCTGCATAAAATAATAACATGAGGTTAAAATTATGAGCTGGTATTTTCTCTAAATTAAGTACGTGGGAGAGGCAGTGCTGATGAGGCTGTATTTAAGTCTAGATGGTTTATGTTAATTATGGTTTCCTGACATTGTCATTACTTCAAGCAAACTGCTTTTGTTGGCAGTGTCCACTCAGCAGCTAATCCTTTTTGCACATTGTAGTTGTTTCACAGGAAAATGCTTTTTATTTCTTGGACCTTTATGATGAGAAGCAACACACCAGCAGGTAAAAGGAGAAAAGGATCATGTTCGTGCTTGTTATAGACTTTCTGCATGTCTTCAAGAAATTCTTATAATAATTTCTGAATCTACTACAACTGCTCTGGCTTAAATATAAAACAAAATTCTAGTTGTTCTCACGTTCAGATTTTTTTTTGGAGGGGGTCACAGGAGTTCAATGAATAACCTCACACTTTTAAGACTAATTATTTTCTTTATTTTATTTTCAACATTGTAGTTTTAAATTAAATGGAGCAATTGCCTAGCACATATTTTTTAATTTTAAAAATTACAAGTTAATTGCTTGTCCATTTTGCATTGCTGGAAGATAAAACTTTGTGAAATGGAATTAAAATATCTGGTATAAACAATATTTGATGCTTTCAGTTAGAAGTGATTGTACTGACAGCCTGGATTCTTCAAGGGTCAGAATGACTTTAACAACTTCACTTTTCAGATTAACTTTTGAGGTGTTTTTTCAGAAAAGTGAGGTACTCAGAGCGCCCTAAGTCCCCACCCCTCTTTCTCTTTTAGGGCATAATGTGCCAAGAGATTTATTCCTGGGAACTTGCTGAAGAGAACACTGATGCTGATAGGATGTGCTCTACTGGAAGATTCAGCAACTGAGGGTAATTGACCCATGGTTGCTTCAACTGCACACAATTTAATAATGCCATTCAAGTCTCCCCAGAGTGTTGTGAAGGGGTGTTTTAGGTCATTTAAAGAATCCATTTGCAGTAACCCAGTGCAGCTGGAAAGCCCTGTGGCTTGTCAGAACAGGCAGTTGGAAGCCAGGAGGTTCCAAATTCTCTTCAGCTTATTAAAAAATATGAGTGAAGAACTGAATTAAATGCTCGTGGTATGGGTTTTACTCCTTCTTCTCAAAGGTTCTACTCCTTCATCTTTCCTTTTTTATGATGAAACCAGAAGCCCAGATTATGAATGTCTGATGGAGGCTGATGAATTGCAGGAATAGAACTTTGTTATTAGACTATAGCAAACATAGCACCTTTGAAAAAAGGTATAAAAGTTTCAGGAAATAAAAAAGGCAAAAATAAGGAAGTAGTAGTGGATAGCATAAAATAAAGGGAAAAATTGTACTAACTGCAAAAAGTGTTTCTGTGAAGCAGGTTACACGGGTGTCTGTTGTTATAGTTCAGTATTAATATTGCAAAAAAACTAGGAATGGTATTATGAAAAAGTTATTCTTTTTACTGAGGGGAAAGGTGCAGAGACAATGCAGAATCATGATCTAAAAGGGATTAAAAGGATAATGAAGATAAAGATATTTGCTGTCTTCAGGGTTTCTGCAGATGCCCTTCAAATCAAGAGGGAAACATGGAACTAACAATGCAGTGGTGTGTTTTCTGCATAAGATCACTACTGTGATACAGAAGATATAAGAAATAACTGCAGGGCTACCACAAAGAGGAAGATCAAGTAAGACCTGCAAAGTTTAATGTGATATAATCTTAACTGATAGGATATTAGAACTTGGATTTTCCAAGTGAATAGAGAGAAATGTGGATGAGGTAGAGAATGCAGCACTGGATGAACTAATAAATCTCTCTTACATTATTACAACATACAGAACTCAGATTGCAGAGACATTCTTTTCACTGGTAACAGGAGATATGTTTTAGTTATTGGGCATGTGTACACCCTAATTTTCTAAAATGAAATAGATAACTGTATTTTACCACATTCTCAGGCCTCACTGAATGAAATCCCTCCACCAGTGAGAAACTCAGCTTACAGCATCCTCTCTTTCTAGCCTTCTATTCCAGTTACCAAAGCTGGACAATCCCCAGGTATAAGTGGGAGACACATTTAATTAGTTGTGATAATTCTTAGAAAACTAGATTCAACTTGGACAGTAAATCCATGTAGTTGGATTACTATACTTACTATAAGTGTCAAGAGGATCAAGTGGCTGCAAGTAGGAAAATATATAGAATATTGAAATGACTCAGCCAAGAAATAATAGCATAAAAAAGACCCATGTTGGCACTCAGGGGGCTTGATAAGCTGTGATAGTTCAGCCAACACTGAGATTTAAAAAAGATACCTCTTAACTGTTAAGTGCCACAGAGAATTTGACGAAATTACAGTATAATAAAACATTGTATTTGATGTCAAGGTGAAGCTTTATGCAGACAGTGCACTAATGATATTACTCTCTGGAGTGGAAGGTGATGCATAAAATAAAACAGGCATGAGAAGGCTCTAGGCAGTGCAGGTGAGAATTCTTCAAAAGATTGCAAGCTTCCAGTAGAACATTTTAAAATCAAATGCAGGCGTTAGAAAAAGATTGAGGTTTGAAATCATGGGGCAGGAAAAGCTACAGAGAAATTAAGAACAGATCTAGGAAAAAAAGGGCAGGCCAGTCCCAGAGTATTCACATCCTTCTAAATATAAGACATCAGAAATTATACAGAAGTTATGAATTCTCTTGATAGGCATTCCTTTTACACCATAGCATGTTATTTAATAGTATTCTGTCAAACTGAGATGTGACAAAAATACATGCAGCAAATACTTTGGTATACACCTGAATTTGCTGGTGTCTGGCAGAGGACAGAATGAGGAATACATTTTTGGCAGACAAGCAATTAGTAGAAAGGGGTTTGACAAAAGGACTGTTTACAGCTCAGACAATTACACTATTCAGTGCCGCTCTAACTGAGCTGAGAAGAAAGAGCATTTCCCAGATCTAGCCTCCAAAGCTGTAAAAAATCAGCAGCAGGATAGCATTATCCTTCATTCACAGGTGCTCAGCTCACACCTGGTGTGCTGCTGTGCACACTGTGCCTTGATTTTCCAGCCTCTGTCCTACTACTGTGGCCCCAGCTCATGCACTGGGCTGAAATGTTTTGCCAGTTTTTTTATGCCAGGCAGCCTTTTCTTGCCAGCTGTCCCATTGGCATGACTCTCCTGTTGCCCTCAGAGGGGTTTGAAGATGAAAGCTCTTGGGCTGGGGCAGACTCCCAGGTACTGACATAGTGAATGTGTACAAGTAGCTGGGATAGATTTCAAGCAGAGGAATGAAAGTTTAAAAAATACTACAAAATTTTCTCATAGAGATAAAATGTTTAACATAATTTCCCCTTTGACCACTAAGTGCTGGCACAAAGTATTCAACGTCTATTTCATTCCTTTAATTTCATTTCAGAACAGATTGATTTTGGTACAACACATGGCAGAATGAAGTTTGGCCTCTCCAGTGGGATTTGGAATCTGGTAGGTGCTGTAAAGATGATGGTATACCATAACTGAAATTCAGGTATGTTGGCTTGGAGGGGAATATGCTGGTAATAAATGGATTGATGCTAGCAGACATCCTTTGTGCAGGTTTGAATCTTACTTCAGTTTTTTATTTGTTCATTCTCACTTGTATTGTTCTGAAATCAGGATCTTGAGAAGGGCTTGTCCCAAAAAGGATTTCCTATTGGATTACTTAAACCAGCTTATAAAACTGCAGTGTTAAACTCTGCAAAAGGCTGGGGGGAAATATTTAATTTGGTTTTGGCTGTGCTTTTTTGTGCTTTTTTTTTTTTTTTTTTTTTTTTTTTTTTTTTTAATACATTGCAGGTAATCACATCAGCATTTGCTTTCAGCACATGCTCTGGGGAAAAGATTGGTTGCCACCCTGGAATGAACATATACAGAAATTTTAGAGAGAAATAGTGCTCATTTCTGGTTTCTGTATGAAATGGAAATTAATAGAAAGCAGGGAGTTTAAAAAATGGGCCACATAGATTAGGCAGAAAACAAGCTATGTGAATTTATAGAATTCCATTTGCATTATTTTTCAATAGATCAGTCAGTAAGGCTGTAGAGAGTTTTTTTATATGTAGATGTCTTTCTATATGAAGATATGAGATATTTTATAATAGGACAAGGAAGGATGATGGGAGTTGATCTCAACAGTAGCCTCTATCAACAGCATGGCCAGGCCTTCTTTTAAAGATCTAACCTTCTTGCTTTAGCTGGAGGACTTAGGTCACAGATCATTTCTGCAATGGGTAACTAACTCACTGGCATGTGAAGGGGTCAGCCCTGATGGCCTGACATTGTCCTCAAGCTTTATTTAATTTGAAGAGAAAGCTCTCCTATGCTGTTTACCCTGGCACTGCACCACTGGTTACACAATGGAGCTTTCTCATGAAGGTAACAAAACCAGTTCTTGGTGTCATATCCATCCTGAGGTCCTGAAGTACAGTAAACATAAAAATCTATCTTCCCACAGAAGAGCGAGGTCTGGTTTTTGTTTGGGTTTGTTTTGCTTAATGGGAAATGTTCTATCATGTCTCAAAGGTTGCCACACTTGAAAGGAAAATGTGCTACACTAAAAAGGCTTGGATCTATCAAGGCAAATTCCCTTATGAGAGCTAAAAACATCACTTAGTACCATGTCTACAACTGAGAGGACAAAATCACTGTGAAAGTCATACAAGGTACTGCTTTTGATCATCAAATGAAAGCTAATCAGCTGAAGAACTGTGGGGTTTATAACCAAAGCAAAAAGAAGCTGGATCATATAAAATCTTTGTCTTATTCACTGACTGTGTTTTCACTAGATTTTCCAATGCAGTTTTCAGATTTACTCTGTGGCTCTATTATATTTTAAACATATTTATTTTAATCATTCTTTTTTTTTTTTTTTTTTTTTTTTTTTTTTTTTTTCAGCCAACTCTATAATGGCAATTTTGGGTATTCAAATCCCTATTTAAAAATTATTTATTGTGTTAATTGCTCTTTGAATGCTACCATTTATCTTTCTGGGTTAAATCAATTGATTATTATTGCTTACTAGACTTATAACTTTTGAATCTTTCTAGTTTCATAAAACACACTAAACTGATACAGAAAATCTAATTTTCACTGTCTAGAAAATATTATTTTCTTTTTATGAAAGAACAGAGGTGAGAAAATGTTAGGTAATATGTTCTATAAAATTATAACTCAGCACATTAAGTCAGATTTTCTCTGAATCCTAATAAGACCATCAAGTTGTTTAACCTTGGTTCCTAGACAAAACAAATCATTGACAATTTATTTACACATTATCTTCAAAATCTGTGCAGTGAAATGCCATACCAAACCTACCATAAATATTCTTGGGAAAAAATCAATAGAACACATGGGCTACAAAAACTACTGATGCAAAAACTACAGAGAAAAGTATCACTACAGAAATCTGGGTAATAATTTTTAATGAAACATGTATGAAAAGTGCTGCAATTCTCCTTGCTAATTAATAGCAACTCAGAGTGGAGCAACATTCAGAAAAAAAAAAGTGTTTTCCTTTCTCAAGTGGAGTCTTAGGATTCCCTTTTGGTATTGAATCAGTGCAAAAAAAATCTGTGTATTTCTCCAACACCCACTGATTTTAGAAAGGATTCCATGGCATAAAAATCCATCTTTCTTTATGTAAAGGAGTAGATAAGGTATTTTTATTTTATGGGTAACCTCTTTTCCCAGCATGATTTTACCACAGATTTTCAAGAGTAGTAATGACTGACTAGTGCACAAAAATTTCTTCTGGTGGCCCCTCAGAGTAAGACAAGAATCATCTAAATTAGGTTAATGATGAAGTTTGGTAATCAATAAAAGAAAAACAAAAAAAAAAATTCTCCTTCTAATTTATGATATGTGTTTCAGGTTTTAGTATGTGTTTTCAGAGTTTGACTGTTGTCAGTTTCATCAGACATTTTCATGTAGAAACAAGATAACAGAGGAAAGTAGTGTTTCAGTGCAGGTGTTCAAGGCACTGACAGTTTTGGTTTTTCCCCATGTCTGATGAATATTCCAAAAATAAGTACCCATTCCTGAAAAGCATTAAAGCAAAGAGGGCAGCCCGAATGCCACAGTGTTCAGCCCAGGCATGTATGGTACTGCCTCTGACACATGAGAAGCTGACAAGTGGAAAAGGAGTGTCACACAAATAACTTCACTGGAAGAGAATAGGCTGCACTAGCATTCCTGTGTGCCTGTCAGAAAGAGAAAAGGCCCACTAAAGATTCAATTTCGTTTTCTGTAGCTGTCAACCAGAGGTCTGCTCTTCCCGACAGTCTGGAGCACTCCTGATTCTGAAAAGGGATGGCTGAATGAGGTCTTGCCCTACATTCTTCTTCTGTGTAGGTGCCAGCAGGCCATCCAGCAAGGATTTCCAGTGAAAGCAAGCAAAGGTGAATAATCATAATTCACCAATTGGTCCCAGTTCTGCACAGTGTGTGCACCTTTCCTCCTGCAAAAAATTAACTCCATGTGAAGTGGTAACACCAGGAACTCCTTTAGAGGAACTGACATGTCAGGGCATTCAGCTGTGCCCTTATGCTGACTCTGCAGGTGTTCTATGTAGGTCACCATGGAATGCCTTACTGGCTCCCTTCATGTCAGAAAGTGACAATGGCTGCTTCAGTAAGAATTTTAATGGGAGAGGTAGGAGGTCAGAAGTTGAGACCAGCCAAAAGAGAAGAGACTTGTCACAAATTATAGGAAAATGGTAGTAGGCTTTTAGCCATATAGTGGAAGTAATTTTTTTCCTAGATTTAGCTGACAGCATGGGACTGTCAGGATGTTGCCAGGTTGCTGTTGCAGCTCCATTAGAGTCTGCTTAGGTTGTAAATAAAGACAGTGAAAAACAGCCCAAGCAGAGCTTTTCTGGAAGCCTAACGTAACCAGCTGTAATATAAATTAATAAGCAGATGATTCTTAGCAAGGTTTGGAGGCTTTTTGTAATACAAAATGTCATAGTGTCAATATCCATTTTACATCTGATATATGACAGATTGTTACATTTTCTATTAATTCTCTCTGCCATCTAGGTAGGAAAGCAATCTTGCAGTGCTTCCAGTAAGGTCTTCAGGAGACTTGTGTTACAGCTTATGTCACTGCAATTAAGACTCAGATTTGGGAATTTGCCTTTCACTTTATTCTATATTTAGCTGTCAAATTAAGCAGTTACTACATCTCCTTTCTATGTTTGAGAGAATTTTCTTCAAGTACAGTGAAGGGATCTGAGGTGCAGCTTCAGACTTACCCATCTTCCCACTGCTGGCCATGCAACTCTTGAAACAGAAAAATTTTGAAAAAACCTCACCAACTGGGGACCCAAGAGGAACAGAAACCAGGTATCTTTCAGAAAAGCTGCTCCTTGCCTTCTGAAATTGGAAGGAATAAATGAAGATTTTTTTTTTTTTTGCAAGGAGAATTGGCAGAGGTGTTCCCAAGTCATCCTTCTGGATAGAATATTGTATTAGTTATCTTAGGACAGTGTCTGACTGGTGTAGATTAAATACACCAGTATTTAACTCCTTTAAAAATGACTTAAGCAGGACTTGGACATTCTGCTTGAGGGCTTCTGGGAGTGAAAATTACAGAGATTTCATGTGCTCAGTGCATCAAGGTTTTTACTTTTATGGAAAGTAAAGGAAAATGTAATTTGGAAAATTAGATAAAGTTTAGATTAGATGGACATTTTGGTATAGTATGTCTTGCTGAGAGCTATACACTTGTTGTCCTGATTTTAATAATTTTGCTCTGAAAATAAGCTTATCTATTTGAACCAAATGCTGGGACAGAATTTTGTGGTGGAAGATGGATATTGTAGAAGATAAAACACAGCAGGACTCTGAGGCTCACAGGAAGGAGTAATTTTGAGAAGAGCAAATGGAGAGGAAAGTGTAAGATTCTCCAGATCTACCCTAAAATGGTAAGAATTAAGATTATTAAGATTATTCTGAAGCATAATAAAATGTCCTTTTGATCTTCCTTTTTAAAGACCCCATTAAATTTAATGAAAATAGTCTCCTTTTTTCACAAAGCAGCTTAAACTTTCATCATAAAATGACTTTTCTACAATATACTACAGAAATACAATTCAAAGACAATAGTGTCAGAGGTCATTACATTTAAGTGTAAAACAGAAATTAAAAGAAACTGATGTTATTCAAGAAATGTTCCCTATTTCCCTCAGATCATATTTGATATGTACTAATTTTTAGAAGACAACTCCAGGAGAACTATTTTCTTAAAAATAAAATTGCTGCATAAGCTTGTGACCCTTGTCTTCATTACTGTCTGCAGTCTGTCTTCATTACTGTCCTGCAGACATCCTCACCAGATGGAAGAGATATTTTTCTATATCTCAGGAACTCAGTTGAAAAAAGGAGGAAAAAATTCCATGCCCCAAAAGAATAGCTTCATGGGTAAATATATTAAACAGTGAAAGAACCAGGAAAATTTGAGCTAATTTAGATTGATGGTGTTTTCAAACATGGCAGAACCAAGTGAAGTTTTTAGGCAAAAATGCTGTGCTAGATCCTTAGAGGACATAAATAATCATATCCATTTTCTTCCTTGTGAGATAAAATCAATATGTTCCTTTTAAAGGCAGTTGAAAGAACTGGAGCTCCAGAACCACAAAAGATCAGTGTAAGCAGGATAGAGTGTCTGAGGCTGGATAGGTCTCAATCCTACTTTCTTTATCTTGGAAAGTTGCAAAGGACAAAAATGGCTTACAAATAATTCAGATGATCTTGATCTAAGGTGTCTGGTTTCCATGAGGTTTTTTGTCATTCATTCAGAACAGTGAACTTGCATTATTTCTGGAATGTTGTCACTCTTCTACTTGAAAGTCAGCATAGAATCAGCACAGCCTTTGTTGGAAGTGGGGAATAGATTTGCAGAGTCAAATTATGATCTATGTCAATCTACTCTTCAACATCAGACTTCTCTGTAATGTGATATTCTTCCCAACCTCTGGGCAAGGAAGAGTCAGAGGACTCAGGGAGTTTGAGAACTTTAACCTTTAACTTATTGTGTTCCTAAAGACAGTTCCTGGGAGACAAATGGAGAATCCTCTGAACCCTGTGTTCTGCTTTCACAGTAGCCAGGCAGAACAGGTGCTTCCATGAATGTTGGAGGAGAAAGAGATTTGGGTGGTATCAGCCATCTGCCTGAAGAAAGTTTCCTGCTCTGGGGGTAAGAAAGTGAAAGACTGGTGTGCTGGACACATTCTTGATCCTTTCTGGTGTGCTGGACACATTCTTGATCCTTTCTGGTGCTGAGTTTCCAAAACTGGCATCAGGCTGCAAAGAGAGCATAGCCCATGTTTCCAGCAGCATTTGGCAATTACTCAGAGAAGCAATTACTGTCTCATAAAAGAATGCAAGATGAAAAACCGTTTCTACTAATGTATATATGTTCCATTTTCTTAGGGATGGGAGGCTGTGTCTCTCTATGTGTTTCATTTCAGTAAAAATGAGAGGAAATGCACAATTACTGTAGTTTCCAACTCACTTTTTAGGACTACTGATATTTGATATGCAGCTGCAAGCAGGGAAATACCATTATCACAAGAGAAACTACCAGTTCTGGGAGAATGGGAGCTAATGCAGGGCCCTCCTGCTCACATGTTGATGTGGGGATTTTTGTGTTGAGAGGGGCTTTTTTAAAATGTCATCAGTGAAAATAATTTGTTAGAGACACAAAGGAATTTGAATACTAGGAAAGAAATGTTCTTATTTTTGTTATTTAAAAACTTAAAAGCAGTCTCCACAGAATATAAATGCAGTGCAAAAAAATCCTGTTCTTATCTTATAAACACCAATGAGAAGGAGTCAATCAATGTGTAATTGTGCCAAGGGTTGTACTCATAAAGTGTAGAATGTATGAAGCACAAAATGAGAATTTCTTTTCAGTGACAGAACTAAAATTAGGCTATACTTTGAGTGGTCTATGACAGAAAAGAAAAACCTTCAACTTAAAAAAAATGAAACCCTTTCAGGCATTTTTATGTTTGAGCAATTAAAACATTTCATAATTCCACAGAATATGAGATCCAGTGGAAGGCCCATTGAAATAGATTGGAACAGATCCACTACATCACATTCATGACTTGAGCAACCAAAGTATGTTTTCAATTAAATAAAATGACAAAATACTAAATAACAATTTTGATTTAATTTTAATAAATTCCAGTAATGGGTGATTCTCATATATGTGTGCTTTCAGTTTTCATATAAAGCATTTTAAGTTCAGTCGTATAATGTAGTTTCATACATTGAATATTGTAAATACTGTATGAAATACTGAATATTGTTTTCAAAACAACCTAGAAGACCATTTTTCCCCCAAAATATTTTTGGCAAAAAAATAGCAGCATTAAATGTATTTTTGACAAAATAAGTTTTGTTTAAAAATTTGGACTAGATCTAAAGTTTCAAATGTCAGCTTGAAAAATTTCCCAACTGAGATACTAGTCTAGGAAGCTTCAGTTTGTTCTTGCTTAGTTTATTGGAAAAATGTTGGAAGAAATTAAGCAATATCAGCATGCATCCATTCACATGTGCTCCTTTGTCTGCAGTCATGTTTTAAATAGGATAAAGGGTGAATGGTGTCCATGACCTATCTGGTCTTTTTTATTATAATCTCTTTCTGCTGTGTAAAATTTAATTTCAGAATTCCCAAGCAGGTTCTTTAATGGTCCTTCAACTTTATTCAAAGGATTGCTTTTCCCTTTAAAATACTTTGCCTCTTTCCACAACAGAAAGGGCAAGGGATAAAAAGGACTTGACATGTACCACTGAGTAAAAAATCCATTTACCTCTCATATGAGCTTTTTTACTTTCATAATTAGGAACATCTCATGTGAATATTTTTTCCTGTTTTGCACCACCCTTCTAGGAGCAGGACTCCAGGAAAACAAAATGTAAAATTATGTGCAGAAGAAATTTCTGGGCTAAGTTCAGAGCTGACCTGATACAGGCTGTCTGGTTAGGTGTGGATGTGGTTCCTGTGTGGTTAAGGATGATGTTAGGATTGGGATTAGTATTGACACCAGCAGCTACTGGTAAACACTGGCTGGAGACAGGAGAGACTGGTAAAATCAAGAAGTTCTGCCTAAACCTGGTGGTGTTAATGATACAATTTTCCAAGTCTGGGTGGAAAGGGCTAGGATTAAACTTAGGTTCTGCAAGAGTCAGAGAGCTAAATTTATGGTAATTAGAATTTCTTTTTGTTAGATTAAGTGGGTTAAGGTTAATAAGAATAGCTCTTTGATACTGTCCAGTGACTTTAGCATTCTTAAAATAGTAGTGGGCTACTCACTAGACTTTGGGCAGATATTTAATTTAATCATTCCCTTTTTGACATATTCTAGGTGTGTTCTGAGGGCTTTGTGTGTCCTGAGGGCTTCAAGTTTGGGAACATTTGTAGAAATAGGAGTCCTAATGCAGTAAGTATTCTAGTTTTTATATAGCTATGCGTGTCTCTGCATGTTTTAGAATTTTATCTGTGACTTTGTTTCTGGAAAGAAACAGGCTTAATTCCCCTTTAATACTTTGAAACATGGCAGTGATTTACATATTTTGCTATCCACACTATTCCATGTGCATTGCACATACAGACACACTTCTGTATATTATCATGTGAGTGGGCTTATGCACATTATAACATGTATGAAGTTACACACAGACACACACAATATGTTTTATAAGTTCTAAAGTAACTTAGTACTAAGTTACTTTAGTACTAAAAGGACTAAAATTATATTCTTTGCAAACTATTAACAAAACACCAGGCATAACAAAGGAATAATTTCTTTTAGAACATTTTTGGGTTTTTTCTGGATTGCAGGAAAGTATTTATTAAGAAAGCAAAATCTTTCATACATACAAGACAATACACTTTCATTAATTATTTTTTTAGTCACAGAGAAAAAGTAACACTTATGGTGAAAGAACCAACAAACCCCAAAAATTGCTATCTGATTCAACATCATTTCATATGGCTTCCAGAGAAAAACAATTCCTTTTTTTTTTTACAAAATTGTCCCTTTAAAATTTTTTCAACAAATTTTAATTAAAACATTTGGCACTCAGGTAGACAGATGTTGTGGGTTTTCCATTATATTCCAGTTTAAAATAATTTGTTTTTCTTTTAAAATGTGACTGTGTTGAAAATCATGGTTGCTGTTTGCTTCAGGTGACAACATTCCATAAAAAATCGAGTATGAGATATTTTAGTAGTTTGCTTTTTGCTTTGACTGTAGAACTTTCTGACAGCTTGTCTTGCTGAGAAATCTTAGGTTATAACTTGACTTAAACAGTCTTGTAATTTTCTCACACATTGCTTTTTCAAAAGGGATAAAATAAAGGTTTTATATTGAATTTTACTCAGCTGTGTTTGATGACATAAATGAGGGCAGAGGCTAAGCCTAACTGTGAAAGTGGGACCTTCTAAAGAATTCAGCTGTGGGCACATGAAAAACAAAGCAGTGCAGCTTATTCACAGCCTCATCACTCTTTTGAATTTGGTGCTTTGATATGATGATTTGATATCAATAAAATGGTCAAGCATTTTAAAATGAAGAGAGCGATTGAGTTGAGAGATAAAATAGTACAAATTTGGAAAGTTTTCATGTTTCACAAACTGCACAGTACTCACAGAATGACAGTGGAATATTTTTAATTACCCTTAAATGTGACAAAGCCATGTGTAGGTATCAGAGCAGGTAAGTCAAAGGAAGAAACTTTACTCCTCAGTAAGGATTTGGATTATCTGAGATAAATCAACATATGTAGAAAATTTAATCTGATTGAATAATGATGAAATTAATGGAAAATTTTATTTTTAAAAATCTGAAGGTTGCTACTTTATTTAGTTTAAGAAATGAGAAGAGAAATACTAGAGTGAAAGAATATCATCATGGTGAGAAACACTCAGAGAGCAAGCTTTTAGTTAAACCATGACAGATGCTGACCTAGGCATTGAGGGAAATCATTGGTTCTGATTTGTACAGCATTTAAGGAAATACAAGCAGATCCAGAGGTGAAGAGTGAAAAGCACAGGAATTCACGTGTGCATTGGCTTTATTCCTCCTGGCATCACGAAGGTCATTGGCAAAGTTCCTGCTGACCATAAAGTCACATGCTCAGGCCCAACTGCTCAGGTTGTTGCTTGGTTTTTGTTCATAAAGGAAACAGAGATTTACAAAACTGGAAAAAAACTTCTTGAGGTAATTGTGAGCTTTAAGAAGTTTAAGAGTTGAAATCTGCAGTATTAGCAATTTTTCTTTATATGAGAGATTGATGAAATTTTCTTTGCAAAAAATAACTGCCCTTTCTCTATTTGGAATTAAAGAAAAAAAAACAAAACATGGCCTTTATTCCATTATGAGTGCTGTTTATAATACTAGGGATAACAGAAAATGGATAGAAAACTTCTTTTTACAGATATCTGTGCATTGCTAAGACTAGCCTGGTTTTGTCTCTTTAGGACAGGGATGCATGGAATGTTCTATTAAATTTTTCTTCTAGTTTGCTAAACATGGAAGGCATGCCAGGTAGGTGATGGTGTTAAGTTGTTTTAAGCTCAGCTCCCAGGTATTCATCACAGGATGTAAGGCAGGAGATACAGTAATTGTTCTGTATAAGAAACAGCATTTTTACTAATAGATGTTATCTGAGGCTTGAAGTTTATGGCTTGTCAGATTATCAAAATTCCTCCCTTTGCATTAGTGATTTGCAGTGTCTCTTTGTTGAATAAAATAATTTAGGTGGGATATGCAGTCATTTATTAGTAAACCCAGAAGAGAATCATAGTACTGGATGTAATTTACTCCCTACTCTTTGTAAATCTTACTGAGACTGTAATCTCTTCAGGGCAGTCACTCTCTGCTACGTTGTGTGTGTGCAATGCCTAGCAGAACACGCCTCTACTTTTTCTTGCCTTCTGAGTGCTGTCTCAGTACAAAATAAGTAACATCATTATGATTCCATTGTATTTCCTTCTTGTAATCAGGCTTGTCACAATTCAAATAATAGCACTGCCAAAACTCTTAGCTATAATATCAGAAGTGACAGCAGCAAGAAGCACTATTCTTTATCCTGAAAGGGAGTCCCTTGATGCAAGCAGAATTTAAGGCCTTTGAGGGGCCAACTACAATTTATAATTTATGTGGCTCTATGGCAGGTAGTGCAGTCTTCAAATAGAGGAGAGTAATGTCTAACATCTCTATCACTTATGTGAGTTAAATGAGTTGTGGGCATTTGTAGGTAATGAACTGCAAGTTCTACTAATACTGAAGTTTAGAAGGTTATTTGTGGAAACCTGGACGCAGCTATATTTGAATTTAGCCTATTATCTCAAAATAAATCATCACCACAAATTTTGAATTTTATATTCATGAATATGCCTCCATAATTATAGAAGTAAGAGTAGCAATAATTACAGTACATAATATGTAATCACTGTAAAATAGGAGAATATTTCTTTATTCAAGTAGTGCTGTTGGGACCGGGCTGAGTCAATTCATAGGAGTGAAAATCAAGGCTCAGACATTTTTAGGCATTTGGAATTTGACTCCCAAGTTTCAAGATTAGTCTGCACACCACATTCCCATTACTTGTGATTTTTGTAATCAACCTCATAAATGCGTGAAGTATATAGCATTTTAAATATTCAAAGTACTGTAGAGTCATTACTGCTAATTTTGTCCCTTTTATCCCCCCACAAAAAGAATAATTTCTTATTTCTTACTGTGTTTTTTCCCCTTCAGAGAAGTGTTATGTTCAATGATGAATACTGAGAATTTCCAGGGCCTCTCAAGTTAATGCTTGATTAACTCCTGCTTCAGATTTGATGAGATTTTTCTCTGCTTGTCCTGAAGCTGTGCTTGGACAGGCTGAGGAATGGCAGATTATGAAGCAGAGCTGTAAGTGCCAGAGACAGGAGGGCAAGACTCAAAATCTGATCAGGTGGGAAACAAGGTCTGAGGGAATTAGGAGCCAATGTGTTTCACCTACACATCCTCCTGTGTTAGGGGTGAGTAAGCTGATTCCCTAGGCAGGAACACTGACAAACAGGGCAGAAACTGAGGGCCAGGTTAGATTCACCTGGTGCTCTCTACAACCCTGAAGAGAATGACATCTCTCTATATCTGTCCTAGGTGAACTCTCTAAGGTATCATATTCTAAAAATAACAACATGCTTGCCTTCAAAGCCTGAAATGTGATACAGCTGCTCTCAAATTTCCATGCACTACTGCTTCAATAGTCAACCTCTTCCAAGTCAAAATGAGGACAGTTAACAGGATTGCAGGATGCAAACAGCATCTTGTATATAGACACAGCTTGCCCAAGCTAGGACATGTCATACTTTTCTTCAGTGTGTAGGTGCTGCAAATTGCACATTTAGCTTGTGGTTGAGGTGCCAAAGTTTGACTGCCATGGTTTGAACAATCCATCCTTACCCCATCTGCTGCTGCTCAGTGAGGATGAGGAAGGGAATGGCAGCCCATATAAATAGCCCAAATCCAAAATAGATATTGCCCCACCAACAGATCTGCCTCAGCTCTGCCAGGAAAAGGTCAGAAAGCTTCATTCTCTGAGATCCACAGATCTTTGGGTTCTGCTTCTGGTGCTGTCTTGTCTTCAACCCACATTTTCAGGAGTTTCTCTTTCCCTTTCCTTTATTAGGGAAGCTGCTGGGAAGAAAAGCAGGTTAATCAGAAACAGAGAATAGGAGATGGATGTTAAGATGCCTTTGGTGCTGGGGAGGAGGGTGGAGTTCTCTGTCTAGGTGGATTGTGAGGTGTGGGATGAGGTGGAGAGAAAACATGTCAAAAGAGGGACAGGATGGAGGAGGGAGGGAAAAATCCCTGTTCCACACTGTGCTTTTCAAAGTGTCTTTCAGACACAAGACCTAAGCTTCCATTTTTTCATGGACAGCTTGCTCCCAGGCCTTCTCACTTAAACCTGCTTAAAATCCTTTTGACTTCACCAGCCTTTTCCATCCCCAGTTCCCCATGCCATGTCTTCAAATTCTGAAAAATACAAACATCTTTCTGCCTTGAGACAGCAACATTCAATTTTTTTTTCATAGCTATGGAGCTTCTAGTCTTCTGTGCTATAAGGTAGTCCAATAGGGTGGAATCATCTTGTAGTTCAGGTGCATGATAGGAAGTCATTATAATTTTATTGAAACTAACTAATTGACTTACCTTTAATGCTGAACAAGTTTTAAATAGGCATCTTGAAAAAATAATGCTGCACAGAGATGCCCATTCCATCAAAATTCTTTAAATCAGACTTCAGGTAAATAGAATACTAGTGCAGGGCAAGGGCTTTTCTTGTTTGCTCAACAAGTCTTTGCTGAACAACAAATATATTTCTATTAGAGTGTGACTGGGAAGTAATCCTATAATAAAATGCAGTCAAGTATTTTCAATTACTTGTTCAAAGGGAAGTACTTCATAAAAGGGAGCAGTGTCAAGTGTGATCTGAAAGAATCAAGTGTTTCCACTGCCTACCTAGGGAAGCATACACCAAGGTAAAATATTCCATTATCAGCTCTAAAGTGTCAGCTGTTGGTTTGTTGCATTACAGTAATGAACCATCTTGAAACTTCAGATCACTCTGTCTGATTTCTGTGCTGTGTTTCAATGCACAGTGAGCTGATTTGTCTGTGCTTTTCCATTTTATTTATTTGTCTATGTTGTTGTTAAGTACCTAAGAAAGCCAAGGGGGTTAGGGTGAATCTGGAAAGAGTACACTAAGCAATTAAAAGCAAAACTTCTAATCTATCCTTACATTTAAAATGTTGCTGTTTTCTATGAAAATATTAATCCAGGAGTGATAATTAAAATTTCAAATTCTTTACAACAGTTTTATTGACCATCAAGCAGATGTGTAATGCAGTTAAAATGCATAGAATGCAATATGAAAAAAAATAATTATCTTTAAAACCACTTCTTAAAGCTGAGAACACAGACCTTATTTATACACACCTGCACTATCATGTCCACTGTCATAGGTACTGCTGGCAGTGGGCTAAGTTCAAAGACCTCAATGAGCCACAATGCCATTTCCAGGATGCTACAGGAATCAGGGCAAATTTTACAGGAAGTATAACTAACTAATTGTTTTTATGTCCTTCATGAGGAGATTAAATTCCTGGTGACCACCACAGAACAGAACCATGACAACCATCCATAAGCAGCTCTAATTATTATTATCAGTTATTCATTCTACAGTTAAAGAAAACTGATATTCAAAAGCCAACTGGACATGGTTGTGGCCAGAGTTGGTTGGACCAGATGATCTTTAGAAGTTCCTTCAACTCAATCATCTGGTGATTTCTAAATCAGAGCTTATGAAGCCTTTATCTAGATGGAACTCCAAGACAAGTGTTTGATATGTTTGGACACTAATAAACAAATGTTTCATGGCATTTCCAAATTCTTTAGTGAAGCTGTAAATCTTCCCTGTGCAATCCCATGACAGTTAACCATTTCCTTTGAATACTTTAATAGACAGACAGTATCTCTATATGCTTCTCTACAGACCAAAAACAAAAGATTCAGGACTGTGTCTTTCTCACACTGCAGAACTGTAAGGTTTGGGTATTGCTAAAGAACTCTTGCAACTATGTTACCTGCCCACTAAAACTGGAAAAAAACAATCTCATGTCTATTTTTAAATTAAATTTAATTAAAATTTGCTAGAGAAAAATAGGTATAAAGTTTTTTATTATTTTAAATGAGTTTTCATAAGAAATTTGATCCTGAAAAAATCCAGTCTAGTATTGGAATTTCTTAAGTTACTCCTCCTACTCAGTACAGCACTACAAACACTTTTGTGTGTTCATGACCCACCATGAGGTATAAGAATTGAAAACACAAGGTTTATTTTCAGTCTTTCATTTACAGCTGTCAGTTCAAGGATAATTTTAATCCCTTTGTGGAAATTGTCCATTTATTCTCAACAGTTTATGTCCCTGCAAATCAACCTGGCACTCTTGAGCTGTCTACTTTGCAAGCTTACTAGAGAAATATTCTTGAAAGAGAGATTTTTTTATTTCTCATTTCTTCATCCTATTGCTAGATCAGCAGCCCAATCATGCCTTCTTTTTTGTTTCTGGTTTTGTTAGTTCTTTTTCTTTTTCTTTTTTTTTTTTTTTTTTTTTTTCTTTTTCTTTTTCTTTTTCTTTTTCTTTTTCTTTTTTTTTCTTTTTCTTTTTTTTTCTTTTTTCTTTTTTTTTTTTTCTTTTTCTTTTCCTTTTTCTTTTTCTTTTCCTTTTTTTTCTTTTATACAGATTCTCTAATAAGTGTATTATGGATGTCTAAGGTTTAAAGAGAGATACTGATATGATTTAGGCTAACGGTTCTAATTAATCATCTGCTGTTTGTTTCATGAAAAAAGTTGCACAATTGCATGTGTTTCAAGAAGGTTTTTTTAATAAACTTGATGTCACTTGAACACTTAAAAGAAGAGGTTATATAGTTCACTGAGCTAGACTGAGATTCTATGTACTGCAACTATTACTGTCACCTACCCCTTTAATTTCTTAGAAGTTGTTTGGAAATCCTCCAACATGTGAAGGGTCAGAATATGGAAAAGATTTTCCATCTGGTGTGTTTTTAACTGTTCTAGTGAAATACTATACTCTAATGTGCAACTTAAGCTTCCAGAGCCCAGACTAGTCTTTCAGAGTAGGTTTCCTCTCGATGCTTGGTGGTCATTCACAAAACTCATTTGTGTTCTCTGCTGTGGTTGTGTGACAGCTCTGCAGGGAGGAAAGGACTGCACACATCTGTTCATTAACCCTGGCTTTGGTAAGAAACCCCTCTGGGACCACAGACATCGAAATGGGAGCACAGGAGAATCCATATCCAGTTTGTTGACCTGGTTGTAAAGCTTACAAATTGCTCCTGGCCATTTAGTTTGGGAAGCTGTTACTTGAACACATGCTTTATCTGCATGGAACTGCAGCATTGCTTAATTGGCATTTTCCCTTCGGATACTTGGTTGGAAAGTTTAGTTTGTCACTGTTAATCTTTAATTCACATTAACTCCAAAGTGTGCTCAGTGCACTGAATATGCTGAGTAGTACACTTTGAAGGTGGAATTATAAATTGAGAGGTCATTTGTGTGCAGTGAAGTGGGATTAAGAACCTGTAATTTGCAGGCCTCTGAGCTCAGACACCAAAAGAGAACAGCTCTGTACTTAGAGTGCACAGAATGGGTACTGTGGGTTGACCCCTGGGCTAAACTCATCCCCATTTTTCACTCACTCCCCTCCCCAGCAGGAGGACTTTCAAAATGTTTGTCTGCAACAAACTGGAGAGCTGGTTAGATATTTCCAGTAGCAAGGGATAAGAGATGCTCAGGAGCTCTTGGTTGTTTGATTACAGTTCATAGCTGGCAAGAACAAGTAGTATTTGCATTGTCTGCTTTCTCCCATTAAAGATGGGATCTTATGTGTGTTTACATGAATCCCTAAGAAAGAATGTTACACCTCTAGCAATTCTATGTTTAAAAAAGGACTGGTAGGATAAGTAGAGAAATTACATATTTATGTTAGCAGGCATAGAAAGAAGATGACTAATTTTGGCCTTTTTAAATATCTTTGAGGTTACATATCAAGGAAAAAGAAACTAATTTAATTAGAGAAAGTATTAGTTTTCCCTTCTTTTGGCCTGGGATCAATGGGTTGGCCATGTGTGTTTACCACTTTGCTGTATTGGGAACATCCCTTTAGCTGAAAGTTGTGTCTCAGTGTGAAATGTAACCCTTACAGCATAAGAGTTGCTACCAGTGACTCATCTCAGCTATCTTTCTGATTTTTTTCTCTTTTTGCTTTCATAAAATTCTTTTAAATTCCTCAAAAGAAGGCATCTAAACAGTACAGCATTGACAGCTGCCCACAGCAGAAGAAGGCTGGTGATGCACAGACTTCTGCAAATTCTGCTTCTCATCCCAAGGAGTTGTCACCTCACTGCTCCACAATTTCCTTGTTGTAAAGATACTGCCATTCTCACAACCCTGTGACAGGCTGTGTCCTGGAGGCATGATCTAACCCTGAAGGTGTAACCACATGCTTTAAGGGATTTCTTTAAAAGCCTGATGCCTAACTCAAAAAAATGCCAGAAGGGAGGCTATAAAGAAGGTGATAAGACAAAAATATTTGTAATATATGAAAATTAAAATTAAATTATAGTCATCTGACTCATGTTCAAATAATTTATTTTCCTTATCAGTTTTTAAAAATTTTCTTGTTATTCTTTAACTCTCTACCCTCAGTGAGGGTGTTGTAGGGCTTCTTTCTCAGAATTTTATTGGATTTCTAAGTGTGGAAATGATTACAGAGGAGATATAAAAATTCAGACTTATGTTAGAATATATTCTGAAAAAGTTTTGAATATTTTTATGTGGAATAAAAAAGGAGTTAAATCTCCTTTGATTCTCAAAGCACTTGTATTATTTTGGACCACTCAGATTTCTGTTTTTTATTAGTAAAAAGCACTTTCAGGTCTTTCATCAAGGAAAAAAACAAGAAATTTCAAGCACAAGGTTGATTTTACCATTATATTTGCAAAGCAAGGATGAGTTTGTACAATTCATTGCAGAAGTATTGCCAAGGGTACACATTGGATAGTATTTGAGCCTCTTGGAAAAAATTACAAGAAATACTTGTAATACTTGTACAAGAAAGGAGATTGAGTTTTACATTTGCATAAGGAATGAAGAATTTTTAATGGCTTTAGATATAGCCAAGTTTTTTACTGTTGAGCCAAGTTCTCTAGACTTACTCTAAGTTGCCTTTTTTGTTTGTTTGCTTGAAGATAGTGAAAGTTGAAAATGACAATAATCATTTTTGGAGTACAGAATAAAAACCACTGTAAATTTCCCTCAAGTCCTGAGAAAGTTTGAGAATGTAATATTCTCAAATATTCTGTATATTCTTTATGTGTGCTAGTATGCCACAAGGTATTTTCCTAGGAATTGCAAAAAAATGCAAAATACTTCACTAGGTGATTTTTGACAAATAGTTTTTATTCTCTTTTTACAGTAACATCAGTAGACTTATAATAAAGCTGCAGCTTAAGAAGTTGCTTCAGACTCTGTTTCTTAAGATGCAATAGGTTTCTGGTAGAAAATATTTTCAAGCAATTAAATAAATTGCAGATCTGCTCACAAATCAGAAAACAGCTAATAATGATGTTAAGCTGATTAGACTTCTGAGCCCTCTTGAAATATATTTGTTGTAGTTAGAGCTATGAGTGAATATTGTTGGAAGTAAATACCTTTTCTTTGCAGAAATGTTGTCCCACTGCAGTGTTCAAGTTACAACATATGTCCCCATGTCCTAACTATTATGTAGTGTAACTCCCTTAAAGAGGAGAGGGCTGTAGAAAGAAGCACATACAATGCTTTTTACCATTGGAGCAAGAAAGTAGGAAGGGTTAAGGCAGATCTTATTTTCTGTCATCAATAAACAGAAGTATTCCCAGCATGGGTTGGCATTGTAAACAGTAAATATTTACTTAATTGTTACTCCCTTCTTCTCAGAACCTTGTGATTTGCTGGTCTCAGCATTCATGGGCATGATATGCAGCTAAGAAATCAGCGTTGTGTTATTGTTCCTCAGTTTCCCAGGGTTTGGATGTTTGTTGTGGTTACAGAGTATTTTAGATGTTAGAGATTACCACTGATGAGGTGGTTTGCACTTGAAATGCTGCTTGTAGTTGCTCAGGGAAAAAAGGATGCTCTGCTTTCACATACAGCACTCCTTGAGTTGGTCATGGTGTGCAGGCTAGGAAGCTTAGTGTAGGTAACAGCTTAATGAGAGGAGTCACAGATATCTGAGTGTTAAAATCCTAATATTGTCAACTTTAATATTTAATGGTTGGAATAACTTCAAGAACCAGAAGGGAAAAGAATACTTCCTGTGCCTTCATCCTTTCCTTGTGACTCCTTATAGCATATTTCTCAGCAATGCTATTATTTTTGTTCTGTCCCTCTATGTCAATGCAGCTTAAAATTACTCTTTGTTTGTATAGGCATAGAGGCCTTTGATAAAATCCAGAAAACACAACTTTGAAATTTTTATTTTAAGGCAGCTTTCCTAGAAAAAAAATTAACTGTATAACCACCATGTTCCATGATATTCTCATGGATATCACCACCTTACATGGCTGGTAGAGAGACTTGCAGGAGATCTACTGCACAGAGACAGAAATTATGGCTTCTCATGAACTGTTTCCAAAGAGCCACTGGCTGCTGGTGATGGTGCCTTTTCCTTTGCATTGAGGAGGACAAGGCATCATTTCCACAGCCTGACTTACTGTCAGTCACCAGGAAACTGAGACCCTCCACAAGCACTTATCTGGGCAAGCTTGTGTCCTAGATCTGATACAATTGATGCCTGCTTCATGAAAGTTTGTCTGCTTGAGGTTCCTTCACCAATGCTGAAATAAGCCACAGACTATCCTGAATTATCAGTGCTTTTAGAAGATCCCAGAAGGTCATGATGGGAAAAGAGGAGACATAAAACTGACAAAAAAAAATCCCAAACCCTTTAGGTCTTTAAGCCAATGCATCTTAACATCTGCATCTTATCTATTATAGCTGGAGAACTTAAAACTTACAAACAACTTCAGAAATTCAATGAATTCTGTCTAAGTTGTCCCAGATAGATCTTCATAATTTATTAGTGGTATAAAATACTGGAGGATGAGGTCCTAAAAAGGATTTATGTGATGTGATAAAACTACAGTACAGCCAAGGGATTTTGGTTAAGTTAACTTATCCAAATGACTGATACCTACTGCTAGGAAGATTGTCTGGGGTAAAATAAAGCCTGGTCACTGGCCTGCAGTAGGAAATATAAGAGGGATAAATGTTGTCTGAAGACTTCAGTTAAAACTTTAAACTGTCAAATGATGCATGAAAGCAGGAAGCTTGTTACAGAAAAAGTTGCAGGAATTATTCATAGTAATCTAATTTTCTTTGAATTAGTTATAGCATGCTTGCCAAAGGAACAACCAAAGGAAATATAATCTCTCATTTGTTATCTTCAACTAATAAAAGAAAAAAAAAAAATTTGGAAAATAGGATGTAAGAAGCTACAATTAAGGTTAATGAGGAGAAGAAATTTACAGTTGTCATAAAGGATTGTGATTAACACCTGCTATCCAGTATCACTGCCTCAGAGGACTGGGGAGTTCCATGTGCTACTGACTGAATAAACTCATCTGAATGCCTTGAGATTGACCAAAACTATGGTCTGGCTACTCAGTACTCAGTTGAAAAACAGCAGACTCTATCACTCATAAGAAATATAAGATTTTTTTTTTTCTTTTCTTGATAGAGAAAATTCTCGCTCATTGGGAAACTAATGGTTCAAAAGTCCCCCAAACTGGGATTACTAATATGTCCTGCATTACTGCAAGACTATAGATTTCCAGTTAACTGCAGGACATATGTGACTCTTAGAAGAGCTGGGAAAGGCAAATTTTGAAAAGAATGATTTCTCAGTTTTGCCTGTGGCACAGGTACGCTGTTTCAATTAATGTTATCATTGTTGGTGTCATTTCCAATGAGCTAAGTATATTCTAAATTTCTCTTAAATTCTCTTTTATCTGTTTGCTGAGGTTTGTCATGTGTGGTAGAGCAGCCATTGAGGTTCTGTAAGGATTGCTGTCCTTCAGTATTTTGTCTTGAAAAGATGAATACAGTTGCTTCCTCCAGAAAGGCATGAAATAAACAAAGCCACAAGCCCATGGCTTCTGTTCACCTCATAACAAATTATTGTGTTGAGGTCTAATGAAGGTTCTTTCAGCAGCCCTGTCAATCTATTTCAAAATTTGATTTCAAGAAAGCATCTGACATCTTGCAGTTCTTTGTTTTCCTTTGCTAAAACTTGTAAAAACAGTTCATTAGCAACAGTTCTGAATATACTGAAGAGGAAAGCCCTGAGGGGTATTGAGTCCCACTATGAAAAGAGAAAAGGGGAAAAAAGTTTCTATGCTTGAGGACTCAGAAGGAAGAAAACCAGTATAAGATACTAATTTGTATGTTAAAGTTAAAATGAACTTTTTTAGCCTTTGGTATTTGTCAAGAAATTTCCCAGATAACCCCTTGATTACTTTTTAGGTTCTAACTTCATTCCTTTTTCTCCTATATGTTTTTAACTTTTAGAGGTAGTGAGCTACTTATGGTGTGGCATAGATAAGTCAGTCATCCCAGAAGATTTTTCATTTTTTATTGTACTGCCTCATCTTTACCCCCTTTTTACAAAGCCAGTTGTTTCCTGGTTGGCTTGACTTGGTCAAGAAAATACCACATTTAATAAGCATGTAGAAGAGAATGAGGTTATGAAACATTTATTTCCTTTTGTCTTTATTTAAGTTGTTAATTATTGTCTTAATTAAGCCTTTTGATAAGAAAAGGTGAATTCTCCAACATTGCTTGAGGGAAAATAGTTGGAAGGAGAGTTTCAAAGTACTGATTTGAACTTTTTGTTAAAAAAATGCTTAGCTTGCTCATTTATGGCTTTCTTTTCCTCCGTAGGTGCATCAGAATAAAATTCCATAGAATTTCTGCACACAAAGTTTGTTTCTTCTCTGCCTCTAGAGAAGATATCACCCTTTAGACATTACAGAATGTCCCTTTTAAGAACAGCTCAGTGTCATGTTAATCTGATGATGCCGTACAGAAATTCCAGCACGTGATGCTGCTCGGATTGCTGGTAAGTTTTGCTTTCATATGTATGAACTGCAAGTGAAGGACATTGTGGATAAAAATTAGTATTATGTCTATTCTCAAAAACACCAATACTGACTTGAGGATAAAATGAAATTTTTGTCTCTTGCTCTGATTTGATCCACTTGTTCTGAGAAGCGAATTCATTCTCACATTCTTAATCCTCTTGCCAGGATATCCTATAATGACCTTGGCTCAGAGACTGGGGATGGGAATCTCCAAAGCAAGCTGCCTTTAGCTCCTATAAAGATGAAGACATGAATGATTTGGCTGCAGTTCTGCAAAGTACTCTTTGAAATTTACCAATGAACTTTCCAATTGCAGGAAAATTTCCTTATTTTCATCCAGCCTCTTGCTGAATTCTGCAGCTCAGATGTGGTGGATTCACAGTGAATTAGAATATTGTTATCATTTAAGGTGGCTTTCACTTATTTTCCTCCCTCATCTTTGTTCTCATTCCTGTAGCAGATATTTCATATTCCCTGTGTTTCTGATACAACAAGGAAGAGGTTGGCAACTCAGTCACCTTTCAGTATAACTGTGATGAGGGCAAATCTTAGTTGTTGATAATTACAGCTAGGCTAATCTTAGATTACTTTATTATCATAATGTTCCCATACATTTGTTCCACATTATTCCTTTGAGAAATGCAACTAAATATTAAGAGCTTCATTTTGTTGTGGTCCTGCCCACATTTAACTAGAAAAGGATTTAAGTCAGAGAAAGAGATTCATTAGAATGACATGGGTCTTGGTTTGAGGTCAGTGGACAGTAGAATCACAGTAACTATGATGAAGCTGTCTGGATAAATGAGTTGACTAACAATTGTATGTGTAATTCATGTACTTGGAATGGGTGGTGACATGATTATCTAGGGCCATGAGTACTAGATAACCACTGTACTGGTTTCTGTGGTAGCTACCCACCTTGGGTGCTATTAAACCTTGAACCTGAGCCCTTGGTTGAAGGGTTAAAGCAGCTGAAATACTGCTTTATCCATGGAGAATGTCTGCTGATATCTATCTATCTATCTATCCAGATATAAATACCAAATACACTGTTTGCCCTCCACTGTAAGTGTTGCCTCTGTATGTTGGGCTGGCTGTATCAAATATTCATTGTTTCTCTGAGGTTTTGCCACATGGAGCTGGAATGGATCTAAAAGTACATTTCTTTACTATTATTTTGCTCACATAGTCATATGAACAAGATGGATAATCTGAAACTGCTGTTGATCCCCCAGCTATCTCACTGCAGACAAAGAATTCCCTCTTCTGTATTTTCCTCAAAAGAGTGAAGGTTCTAACAAGAAAGGTATCTGCACTTCAGAATTTAAAATATCTGTGAAATCATCTGAACAGTACCTGATCAACAAGTGCTGGAACATTTGGGAGCCACTAGAGGCAACATTCTATGAATGAACAACTCTTATTTATCTTCAGGGTCCAATAAAACAAGAAGGCAGAAGATGTCAGACAGCATCTGCACTTGTGCTACTTGCATTATCCTGTTAGGATATAGACATGAAATGTGGATACTGAGTACTAGGAGTGGAAAAGAAAAGCAGATTTTAAATTATTGCAAGGTCAGGAACACAGAACTACGCAGTGCAAAACTTTGATGGAAGAGCATTTTTCTTCTCTTCTGGTGTCCAAAGGTAGATTTATTGCTCTTTCTGTACATAGAAACACTCTGAGTTGCCTTAGTCCCCTAGCTGAGAAGGATTCATTGGAGAAAATACAGTATTAATCTTTTTCTTAATATTGCCAACAGCAGCTGGAAAATATTAGCTAGTAAATGCCACACAAATAACTCAACCTTGTGTAGAAGAAATACCTTCTCCAACCTGGGGATGTTTACTTTGAAAGTAGACATTCTGAATCAATTTCTACTGTTCTGCCTGCAGGACTAACAAGTCAGATCAGATGTGTCCAAGTTTTAGTCATATTGAAAATTTTCCTCTTGAATACACATGAATTTCCTAACAAACAAACAAATGGAAAAAAAAGCCAACAACAACCTAAAAAAACCTCACCAGCAAAAAACCCAACCAAACAACAAGCTGGCCTTAATTTAGTCCATCCTTTATATCAACCAGATAACTTATTATAACCACTGGATTCAGGATGTAGTAAAGCTTTCAGATGGCTGCTTAGCTCTCAAGAAAAAGTAAGCCCAAACAGAAATGCTGGAGATCCAGATTAGCAAATGACCTCTTTTCATCCCAGAATATGCACCTGGACCAAGTGGAGATAAAATGAAATAAAAGGGATATGGCCTGTGTCCAACAGGAAGTGACTGCTATAGGGTGGCAAGCTGAATGTTCACAGATTAGCAATATACTTTGGAAAGACAAATTCACAGTATTTAACACACTTGCCACTGGTAAATAGGTTAATGAAAAAGAAAATTGAATTAATCAGGAAATTGATTTTCAAAATGATCAATATAAAGAGAACTCTGAGCAAAGCAGCTCTTTGGTTCTCCCATCATGAATATAGTGCTTCCCTCTCAAAGCCAGAAATAAGGAAAGTCCCTTTATCTCTCTGACTAAAGACCAAAGTTGTAATCTGAATCATATTCAGTGCATACCACTGAATTAAGGAAAAAATTAAGTGGCATAGGACATATAGTGGCATATAGGACCATTTTATTTCATGCAAACTATGTAATAAACATTTCTGGTTTGATGTTTTGTGGTGGCAAATAATTTTTTTTTTTTTGGTGATATGTTTACCAGTGATTAATGCTGATATCAATGTGCTTATGAATTTTTCAACCTGTTTGTCTACAAGTGCCCTGGAAGATGACAACACACATGCTCACATTTATGTTCTTCCTCTTGCAGTTTACTGGTGATTCATTTCCTCAGAGTGCTGAAGATTGACTGTTGGGAGAATCCCAACAATAAAGGAGAAGAAGGCAGAGTGTTTGTTGCCATAATGAGATTGAAACTTCCTTCCCGGTAAGTGGACAGCTGAATGACTCAGCCATTTATCAGCTGAAGATAGAGAAATGGAGGTGCCTGGAGAAAAGAATTACTTATTATGGATGGCAGCTGGTATGACATGAATATGAATCATGAGGAAAGCAGTTAGTTTAGAAAGAGCCCAAAGGAGACTAGGCAACATTGCAGAAATACCAGAGGATGGGTTATTGCATTGAGTCTTAGAAATACAGTTATGATTTCCAATAATTGGCCAAAAGTGATTCGTGTCTTCAACGTTGCTTCCCAAAGGAGACTAAAGTTACAAATCCTACTTCACAGGCAAGATTTCTACCACATAGAAATTTTATTTTTTTGAGCGTATAGGAGACTTGGGCACCTCTTTTATTCAGAGAATTAAATTACACTGCTTTGGTTGACATCTCAATTGAAATCTTTGGCAACTGATAAAGGAGTTATAACTACATTAATGAATAAAGTCATGTTAGAGGTAACAAATGAAGGAACAGAACATGTTGTTGTTGAATAGTAGAACCAAGCACCAGCTTTACCTTCTCTGAGAAGACTGGAGATAATTTTTAATGCCCTTATGCTAGCATTGTACAAGAGGGGGAAAAGGCAATGAAGAGTTTTCATTGTATTCAGAGTATTCATTCATTGTATTCAGAGTATTTACATAAATATTCTAATTTTTGACCTTTGTTCTTGGGTAGGAGAAGTAACTGAGTTTACCTGAAAATGACAATAGAAACAGGTATATTTAGAGATAGACAAGAGCATTGTAAATTATTTTCTTCTTCTGGTTTATTTTTGGTGATAATCTAATTTCTCTGAGGGTGTTAACATAAGAATCTTATTTCTCAGCTTGTGTCTTATGGTGAGTGTCTGCAGTATCTCTGTATAACCTTTACAAAATTCTGTATAAATTCTGTAAAATTTTTTTCTTCATATTCTTCACATTCTTTGCATTTTTCTGATTTTGTGGAAGTCAACTGAAAAACAAAATGCAATAGTAAAGCAGGATAACGATCCATTGGTTCTGATAGAGAATTAATTTTTTTGCCCTGTTTTTGGGAATAATTCCAATGCAGGTAATGGCTACGAAAAATATTAGTGGAGGATTCCATGGTAGTTATGGTCTGTGCAGTTTCTGGCTTGCTTTTTGAATAGGATCATCTTTGAGAGGTACATCACTTCAGTGAAAGATGCAAATGACTGTCCCTCTGAAAATTAGGATACTTTTCTGGATGTGTAACATATCTGACTGCAGGTATTGAAGCTGCAAACTGTCATTTACACACACACATTCAAACACCCTGACATACATGAGCATGCACAACAGTCTTTGCTTTGATGGGAATCCTGAAAGTGTTTTTTGTAAAAACCACTGATCTCTGATTTTTCATTATTATGTGTACAGATTACTGGAATCTCATCACTTTTCATGTCTACCATCCCACCATCTATGTACAAGAGGTATTTCTGCTACTGAAGAAACATTTTTGATTTTCCTTTTTTCCACAGACTCTGGTTGTTGCTTACCTTATTTTTGTTTAAGGTTTTATTCCAATTTTTCAATATATTCCGTACATCCTGTGTTTTACTACAATTTTTGATATGACATTCGTGAAGTATCACTTCTGTCTCTAAGAAAAAGCACCTCATTACAAGTTCTTGGCATTCTTCCTGAAAAAAAAATGCAGTTGAAATAATTCTATGATTAAAAAGGAATAAGAAAATATAGGACATAATTTATAATATAATGTAAAACATAAATATGATATTAGTGAGATGTAATCTAAGATAAAATCAGCCACAAAGAGGCTGTTTTTTACTTACTGGGCATTTTTTCTTATGATTCAAATACATTTGAATATCTGCAGAGATGGGCTGTGAGAGCTAAGAGCAAAAAGGCCAAGCAGTTCGCTAAGATGAGGTGAAACATAGTGTCTTAGTGAAGAACACAGGAAAATAATTAATTAGGATAGGAACCTGGCATGTAACTAAATATAGTGGAAAAAGTATTATCAATTATTAAATTAATATTATTCTTTAATATTACTCTTAGTAGTTTTAACACTTTAACTCAGAATTCTGAATTCAGAATGGGTAAGAGAGCAGAGGAAGTAGGTAATGCACCCTTAAATTAAAAATTAAGCCCAGCATTATTTTAGCATTGTTTGCTTTGATAAAATAACTTTGAATCATAAAACAACAGAATAGTTTGGGTTGGAGGAGACCTTAAAGATCCTGTACTTCCAACCTTTCTGCTGTGCACAGGGACTCCTTTCTCTAGGCCAGGCTCTCAAAGCCTCATCCAACATGGCCTTGATCATCCCTTTCAATTGATTAATTTTAGTAGCAGATGACTAAATAAAAATAGTTAATATCTGCTTGCATAATTTATCATAAGCAGTTTGATTAGAAGAACTATTTGTTCCAAGTCAAATTATTGATTTTAGACACATTTATCAAATTAGAGCAAGTCTGCTTTAGGAGATAATTTCTAGTAAGGGAATGAAGCCACTACATTAAACATTAGTTGTGGTCATATGTGAAGTTTACTTACATCCTCATCTGCATTTGCAGTGTATAAACTGACATCAATATCCTACAAGAAAACAAGAGTTGGAATTATAAACATTAGCTAACAAACACCATCCCTTTCCCTCTCACCCACAATTCTTAGCTGAGTGCAGTGCTAAATATTTTATTAAGTTTTCTTCTATGATTATATGAAATGCAGACTGTTGTAGGAACTTACTTCAGATGACTTGATGCTTTTCAAATCATCCAGGACCTCTTTCCACTTGCAAACATTTGCTTCTGTCTTTGGTACATAAGCACTAGAAGAGAATAAAAACAGTGACCACTAGGCTAGACAGGAGTTATCTGCAACATTTATGCTGAAAAAAAAGAGACTCAGCATTATAAGATACTACAGATACATTGTTTACATGTAAATACATATGGAAATTGTTTGGGGCAAGGAAGCATATTTGAAAAATCATAAAATCATATAGATACATAGAAAATGTTCCTCATGTCATACACTGTATAAACAATGTGCGTTGGTTAAAAGGCGAGATGGTGAAGTGGCTGGAGACAAGTAACAGCTGTGACAGTAAAAATAGCTAATTTGTAGTTACTGTCTGATTGACATTGAGTGTGTAGTTACCATAGGAAGAAGATGATTAGTCCCATCCCATTCTTTAAAAGGCAAAAGCAATGGCTGTTCAGAAGCAGGCACAGCGGATACTGCACACAAACACTTTTCAGGTGTGTTTTCTGAAAGACACAACCAAGGTGATACCTTGTCACAATTTGATTCCACAGAATCTTGCTTTAGTATGACTTAATTAACCAATCTGCCAAGACTTCCAATAAAGACAAGACCTTGTTTTGTGTAGCTGGAAAGACCAACTGATTTGTAGCTTGGAGAAATACATAATCACTTTACCAAACAGTTGGTAGAAAATCAGATGCAGAAGGCACAGTGTGAAAACCTGAACTATCCTGGGCTCCCTATTTATTTATCAGTTCATACTGCAGGCTGCAATTTAATGGAGAGGCAATACTAAAGAGCTTTTGTTTTTCATCTCTCCCCTGGCTACCATTTGTTACCAAATTCAATTAATTACCTACAACATTAACTCCAATATTGTGGGTGCATATTTGTGAGACTCTATGCATCAAATGATATAGTTATGTGCACAAACAAATGTTAAATAAAATATTTAGATAAAGTATATACTTACATTTCTTTACACAGTGTATTGTGTGTCTAATAGTAGACAGTGATGCATTTAAGAATTTCCTCAGTGGAGTTTGGCAACTGGAAATAAGGAGAAGCTGTGAGAAGCTGTGCATTGTCCATCAGGAAATATTTCCCTGTGCACAGCCTGGTAACCTTTGTTCCAAAGTCAAAAGCCCTTTGCTTTAGCTGATAAAGTTCCCTCACAGGCTTAGGTTAATTATCTGGCACAGTTTTGACTGAAGGTTTTATTCCTTATCACACATGCAGTACTCCATAACTGACTTTAGTGATGTTTCTTTAGTAGTACTTTCTTTACCTGCAAACTTGCAAGTAAGTATTTAAAAATGGACCTGACAATATAACAAAACAAGAGCTAGCAGTGTGCAGTGGCACAGATATCCAAATGGGAGGTCAGCCCATGCCCTATCAAGGATAGCAGCTCACTTGCTGAAAGCCACCTTAATAAAGCAGAGCCAGCAGAATAATGATCACATGTGTGACAGAACTTTTGGAGAGTATTTGTAACAAATATTTACTACTCTCTTAAACAGAAAATGCTTTATTTATATTTCAATCATTTTATTTCCAAGCTCCAAAGATATATCTGAAATAGCATAACTACCTAATCCTACATAAATTTCCATATTCAATAATGGGATGGAGTGTCAGTCCCTTTTATCCCCTTTGGTTGTCCAAAACCTGTTAAATAAGGGCTATGTAAATGAATGGTTCTATGACAATCTAAATTACAGTAAGAACAGAGCAAGTATAATTTCCTACATCTTCTGAACAATTTCCATATGGAGGATGCTATGCTATGGTTGGCCAAAGTAGGTCTACAAGCAAGGCTAAACCTGTCACTGCTTCCACAACAAATGGAAATTGAAAGTATGTGAGTGCTAAACCCAAAATATTAGGTACTTTTTCATGCATATTTTTCAAATGTACAGGAAAACAAAGGAAAATAATTAATAGCTGCTTGGATATGGTCAAAAGACCTAAATCACTTTCCTGTACAGTATGACAGAAAGGCTTTAACCTTTTCACAGATAACATTGATTTTAAATTGCCATGTTATTTCTTTTGGGTTTGGATTTCGTTTGTTTGTTTTTGTTAAATCTGCATACTAACTGCTTTCATTTGATATGCTAATCCTTAGAAAATATCCTATTTTGGTTGAGTTTGGGGTATTTTTTATTATGATGATTTAAGTGAAGTTCAGAAGTAGCCTTATGGGGAAACTCCAAGTGCATTTAAAGAAATTTTAAACCTGATTGGTGGATACAGCTGAAGAAAACATGTTTTAACCCCAAGTTTTAAGAAAATAATTTAAAGTATACTAGAAATATTTTTCAGTAGCTAAACATTTTTATCATTCTACAAGCCAGTTTTTATGAAATGAGAAGAGATGGCAACAAATTAAAATATGAAAGACTTACGATGGGTCCATAAGCACAAACCAGCTTTATAATTTATAATTACTGTTATGGGACCTTAAAAAGCTAATTTGATAGGGAGTCCCAGACTAATGCATTGTCAAATTTATGCTGCAGAACAAAGTGATCATAGTGAGGAAATAACATATTATAATATCAAGTGAATAATGGACCAGGGTTATCATTAGTTTATCATTTGTTTCCTATTTTAAATAATTGTTCACTGTAATGACACTGGAACACTGTGTTCTTAATGATTAAATATTGTCAACATCTTTGGTTTTCTCAAATATCATACGTTACCTGCACTGTAATAAAATGAGAATTGGTTATGTAAAATAAATGCTTAGTGTTTTGAAGTAATAGAAATCTTGTACTGATGATAAATATGTGAAAAAATACTGCATGCATATTCTAAAGGGTACTCCATTTGTTCTTAAAGAGGTTTTAATGTCAGCTACATCTCCCAACACACTCCTTTCATCAATGCAGGGCCATTTTCTACTTGAATTTCTTAATTCTTTCACCCAAACTATTATTCAACAACAGAAGCAGTGCTAGCTGGCTTAGAAGCTCTTACAAATTGTTCTCCTGCCTTGAAAACATCATGTTGTTATGTAAAAATTTTCTTTGTATAATGTCTGGTTTTGATTTCTTACTCTGTGTAATCATTAACTAATTACTCTTCGTTTCATCTCTGGTATTTACCCTTCTGAACACTGGCCATTGGCATATTCACAGGCATAAATATTTTTTTCCTGTAGCTTGTGTCCTGATTACTCTAAAGATTAAAGCCTTAGGAAGTTAATATATGCTCTCCCAAAAATCAATTATGATATACACAATAATGTTTGGGAAAGGAATGCTGTGTTTTAATAATGGATTTAAATTAAGCATTTTAAGAGCAGCTACCTCTGAGTGATATCTAAGGTACAGTAGTATTGTTTTCTCTTTAAAGAAACAAATTTATAAGCAAATGAAAAAACCTTTAACAAAGCAGAAACAGCCAATGACTTTGCTGATTTGGCTGTCACAGAAACAATAATCCAAGTTACTCAAAAGAAAATATTCATGGCTTTTTACAGAATTTAAGTTACATGTGATGGTAAATACAAACAGTTAAAATTACATGTTTCTGCCTAAATACCATATGTCTAAACTTCTTTATTTATATTTGCTTATAAGTGTCTCCTTGAATACTTGAGATATTCATAAAAAGAAAGTTTACTTCCTGGCTATGCCAGTTGGTGCTATTGGCAAAGGTCTTCTCTTTTTTCTCCCTACTTTGAACTGTATTTTTATTCTTTATTTATATCTTTATTCCTCATCTGCTTCCTTGTTCTTGCAAACGAATGACCGGAAACATACAATGTACTCTGATCTTATGAGGGATTTAGAAACTGCTGATAATATTTTCAGTTTCAATGGGAAAAAGGGAACTACTGCCAGTGTTTTCTGCACTACTGTATCACATTGGTGGCTCAGTATGTTTCTCTGCCAGAACTTTATGTCCACTTCTTTCAAAATCCTGGAATGTCCTGAGAGTCTTTCACCATTTGCAGAAAACTCTCACCATATTAAAAAAAAAAAAAAAAAAAAAAAAAACAAAAACCCAGAGCCCTGAAATTTAACCTTCTTAATTTTTCATTACTTGTAAATTTTCTGTAACTTCTTGACTTCTAGCACATAGCTCTTTTCCTTGATCAGCCCTTTCCTTTCCTTGTTCCCATGAGCAAATCAGCCTTCTCAAACACCTCTCTCTTGTAACAATGTATTTTCCCATTTCCCATCTTCATTCTGTAATGAAATAGACTCCTTGCACATCATTTATTATTATTATTTTAGTCAGTCTCTTCTTCTCTCCTGTTCTACAAATACATGTCCTCAGCATTTTCTCTCTGGCTTCCTGTACAGCAAAGTACTTTAAATCTTTTTTCTCTGTTACTTCTGCAAATTTCCCTCTAAAATCTTACCATCACCTCCAGCTCTCTACAGTCCTTTAACATTTTATTGAGCAATGTCTCATGCATAAAGTAGGGGTCTTTTTACATCTGTATTCAAGTACTGTCTACATAATGTAGAGATGAGTTTTACACTCACTCATTTGCATTGTTGCAGCAATTCTTCTCCAGTGTTCCTTTTACCACAATAATTAGAGCCTCCTTTAGAGAACTCTGCCTCCTCCCCCAAAAACATCTGCCCCTGTGGCTCTTGTTCTGCTATCCTCTACTTGTTGGCCCCACTAATTAATTGTTCTGTCCTCTTGCTCTAGTGCAATTACCTTCAAGGGGACAAAGTGCCAAGTAGCTGCACAAATAAAGCGCTGCATCTGTTTAAGGTTTTGTATTGTACATAATACTGAAGCTCCTTCTCTCTGCTCAGAAGCACACAGAATGTCAGAATCTATAAGACTAAGAAGAAAATCAACCTTTTTTCCCTAGTCTTGTACCAAAAGAATGTTCTTTTCTAATTTCTTTTCCAGGGGAGGAGCCATGGAGAGTAAAGATTTCATAAACTAATGGAAATTACTGGAAGAGGAATGGAGCCCATAAAGAAAGCAGTACTTCTGAACTATATAGATGTTTCCATATTGAGCCCTTAAATAAGTAATTTTGAAATCAAATTTTCATGGATTATGAGTTTTAGAGGAAAGACGTGTTCTTAGTGCCTTGTCATGGAGTAAATGCTGAAAGTCAAAGGGGCAGATTCACTGAAGAATCTCTCTGCTCTTTCATTCTTAAGTTCCTTTAGGCTTCTTATAGGAAGCAACCAAAGTGAAACAAACAAAAAAAGCCCTGAATATGAATAAGTGTCAGAATGTAATTATTCAAATTGATAAAGGCAGAGAACCATGTTATTGTTCTCTGAGACAATAAGAAACTCTGGTGCAGATGCTACCTATAGGCACAACCCTCAAATACAGCCAAAGAAACTTATTTTACATCTCTGCTAATTTCTGAATTCCATTTGATGCCACAACTATTAAAGAGTTGCTTCTACACTATCACGGTGCCTGAATCCATTGTAGTTCCTCCTCTCCCTTCCTACCAACCTCTGCAGAGAAGCCTTGGAAATCTGCCCTCAAGCTCCACCAGGGGTTACCAGCAGCTCTCCTCCTCAAAGTTTTAAGGCAAAGAGTGAGTTTTCCATGCCTCTGTACTTACTGAACCAGAAAGAAGCCAGTGGAATTACTGTGTCTTAAACTGAATCAAGTGGCTGAATGCTAGTCTGCTTGAGAGCCAAACCACACCTTCATTTGTTAAATGTTTAAGATCTTATGACATAAAGTGCTTTCTTTGAAGTTTTGTATTCAGCTAGACTTAGGCTGGCTAAAGCATTTTTTTCAGCATTAAAACTAGGTATTCTTTAAAATGATCCCTATTTGGTTACTTCCCTTTCACCTCCCTTCCTCTGAGAACTACAGTTTTTCTTGGTTTTGTGGTGATATACTTGTGGAGTACAATCCTGTATGGCTTATTCTGCTTGTATTAGAGAAGTGTTAACCTTCAAAAGAGTATTCTCAGTAATCACCATGGCAGGAGACTCTCAGTCTAATCACATTTTGTATTTATATGTTCTTTGTTTGCTTAAGTAGTCGTTGATTTGCTTTGACAGTCCTTCCTTCTCCTGTATGTTCCTGCTAATTGGCATTTATGCTAGGGAATAAAGTTTGCAATGCCTGTTTGAAAATTTTGCCAAAAGGTCACAGAGTCATTGCTATTCCACTCAATACCTTAAACTTCAGAACTTGAAATGTAAGAAGTTACATATTTCCTTTGACCTTTATTTGTTTTGCAAAGCATGCTCGAGGCCCAGAGCTCAGACCATTACCTTGTGAAGATGTGTCCCATACTTGGCCATAGACCTTATATTTGCCAGATGGCAAAAATCCAGCCAGGAAAGAAAGCTAATATATACTTCTTTCTCTTTTCATCCTTCCATGCAATTTCCATTCTTTTCAAGGTATCAATCACTCCTCAAATTGTGAAAGATCAACTTAATGCTTTGTTGATGCAAGGATATATGATATTAATGCTAGGTTAGCTTGCCAAACATGATTGACACAAAGACTCCCTGAGTTTTGCTGGTGGCAAAATTAATTTAGCTCAAATACACAGTAAAAGTACACAGCAAAAAACTCCTTTGTAGAGCACAGATGGTTACGTTTGACCATTTATCCCCAAATGACACCCTTCAGGATGCAGTATGAAATAATTAGTTAAAGGGCCTTTCAGAATAAGTTCTCAATGATGAAGGAACAGTGAGAATACCAGGAGATTCAAAATGTAAAGAGCATTAATAAGACACACAAAATAGGCCCAGAAGTAAAGTTTGTTTAGCAAAATGTGTCCTGATCTACACATTTGCTGTTAGGCATTCCTTGCAAATATTATTTGTGATATTTTTATCATAGCAACAAATATCCAACAGGGAATGAGAACACAATTATGGATGAAATTCTTGTGCCTTTAGGTGTAGGATGTTAGCACTAAACATGGAAACTTGAACAGAAAAAAAATATAAATGATGTCATATTGATGCATATAATTGGAAACTCTGAGACCATAAAAATAGTTGTTACAGGAACAACTGCTGGATAAATAATATTTCATCCTTAGCAAAATAGTCAGCTTAAAGTCTGTAAGACCATACACTAATAGAGGTCTGTAACACTCTTGTAATAGATAAAAGACTAAAAATAGCAAGTGTAGTTCTCAAAATTGTGAAGTAAGGCAGTATTTTCAGAGCTTTTTTAAAAAGAAGAATTATAATCTATGGCCCTCTCTTACAGTGATACTCCTGCTGGAATTTGTTGGATCCTGAACTAAAGAGGCAAGATGCACTTTGAAACATTCTACTTTTTCTTCTGCTTTTAATGTTCTTTAAAGAGCAGAAATAAATCCTAATTTGTAACAATTGCCATAGCTTCCCTGAAACCAATGAAATTTTAACTTACAGAGTTCTTGAGAATTTGACCAAAATATTAAACAAGGAAAAACAGATTCATTGAACAACCGAGGAAGCAGCACACAAATCAATGTAAACAGATCAAGAGGAAGAAAAAAACAATAGAATCAAGATTTTAATAAAGAAGAACAAAGTATTTCTACAACAGATTTATTCCATATAGGATAGGCATGGAAAATGAAAGAAAATTTGGAAAACAAATTATTTCTGCTTCATGTTATTTACAAATCACTTATAAATCATTATGCAACAGGACAATCATTCTTAGTCTCTTGTCCTTAGATACAGAAGAAGTGATTATTGGAAAAGCTCTAGTGTCTGTGCTACAGAAACCTCCTCCTTTCATGTAAATTTTGAATGCATTTTCGTGGAATGTAACCATTATGAGCTTGCACACTGAACCACCTTTTTCTATATGTAACAGGGGATGAATGCAATACAGTGGGAGTGCATGTGCAACACCCATATTCTGGTAAAGCATACTGGGGGACTAGTTATAGATCAGATTTCTCCATAATATTTTCTTTCAAGCAAGTTTTTTCATCACTTTTGAATGGTAAAGCTAGAAATCAGTCTTATGTCACTCTAAACAAGGGCTGATACAGTGTTTTATCCACCTCACCCTCATGGTCTCTATTTAAGAATTAAACAATTACTGGTGGTATTAATAACTGTGTGTCAGACTGTGTGCCTGAACACAACTCAGTTTTCTGAAGGCAATACAACCCTGCAGTCTTATACAGGATTTTATTTTCTTTCCCAACAGCTTACTGCTTCCCTGCCACCAGAGCAAGGTACCTATTTGTCCTGAATGGAAGCACAACACTGCAAACAATTTTCTTTGCTGTCTTGCAAAGAACAGCGAACAAAGTTGGGTTTTGGCAGATACCTACCCAAGCACTGTGTAAGGTCCTCATGGCTGGTAATCAAATTTAAAAGTCACCAAAAATATATGGCCTTTCCCATACAGCCTGGCACCTTTTGGTCTAAAAAGCATAATAGGCATTATGCACATAGAGACACGTGCCAGAATGCAACTGAGGCCAGTAGGGAAAATTCATGGGAATTATCACAGGTGAGTCCCAAGCTACCACCTGGCTACTTAAACTTCCCTGACTATATGCTGGAATATGTTTAGACTTAGCTTTACACCCAAGTCTTATGACTGCATTTTCTATGACATGCTGCTCATAATAAATCTCTGGGCGTTTCAGTGTGGACCTCAAGGAACCAAGGAGCCAGCTGACTCTGTACATGTAAGCATTATTCTTTGAGGGTTTTTTTAAAAACCTAAGTGATAGCATTGGTTGCCTGTTTCCAGAGGGGGAACAAAATCAGTACAAAATGTGCTTGTGTTGCATCTGACTTAGGTCAGACTGAACACGTTCTTGCTACTTTGGTAGATTACACCAGCTCCCAAATGAAGGCAAGAGCTGTTGCCAATGAAAACATTTATTTGAAGGTTCAAGAGAGCACAAATTTTCTCCAACGTTCCTTGTGCCCTCTCCATAGGACATGAAAACTGGCTAATCAGCATAGCAGAGTATGGCTGATACGTGCATGCTGAAGAATTTCACACTTTTCTTCCCAAAAACCTACATTTCTAAGCTTCTAAGCTCACTGATTTTTTATCTCCTACTCTCCAGAAGCTGAATTTCAAAACTATTGCACTATTCTTCCTAAGAATACTCCTTAAAGTTTTCCAAACTTTTGCAAGAACAGGTCCAGAAGCATTAGAGATCCAGGAAACAAAATATTTTTCCTAGCTCATTTTTGAAATTTTGCATGTTTGATTTTTCCATTATGCTTTCCTGTCACTACTGTCTGCTGTCTCAGAAAGTCTTTCTTGCAATTGATTAGGCTAGATTCAATGCTATAATTTGTTTTACAATAATTTATTTGTTTGGACATTGAGCCTGCAAGTTGCTCTTCTGCTTTTGCTCCACTGGGTTTTCTACCTTTTGCTTTCAGAACCTGAAGAATGTTACTGATCTTTATCTTATACCAGCAACAGTTTTGCATCAGAGTGGCCACAGGAGTCATCTTGCTGATGGCCTGTTTCATATTAAAACTTCTTTACACAGCTTCTGCACACTCAAAGGCCTGCAGAAAATCCTGCTGGAAGAATGATGTCCCATATCATGACATTTCATTAGCCTGTGCTTGTCTCCTGTAGTACACACCTTCTGGGTAATAGGATGAGGTTATATTCATAACAGGCTAAAACAGGTACATGCCCCTGATATGAATTAGAGAAGCACACAGAATTTAGGAATAGCAGAGCTGACTGCAAGCAAAGCCTCATGTTTTCAACTACTTCCAGCTGAGAATACCAAGGGAAGAGATATTGATATCTCCCTCATTTATCCTTGTTTTCCAGTAGAAGAGGCTGCTTATAAAGCTTGTCAGATTTGGGGCTGGCATTTTCAAGCATATAACATCTCTAGCCCTTTCCCCCCTGCTGTTTACAGCATAGATAAATATTTGTTTTTTAATTAGTTGATTAGAATTTTATGTAAATATTTATTCTGTGTAAATATTTTTTCAGGTTACGTTTCAATTTTTTACAGCCGTTATTGACTTCTGAACATAAAATATGATGGCAAGTAATTTAAAATATTACATTAATGAGGCCTCTTCATAATGGTTTTTTTTTCTGAAGAGTACTGGTTTTACAAGCATGTGTAACCTAAGAGAACATAGCTTCCATTTTTTAAGTCAGATTGAGTTTTTTAAAAGTCACAATGTCACAATTAATAAATAATTGAATAACCATACATATTATTTTCAGATATTACAATGGAGGAAATGCTTTTGTCAGCCATTTTCCTGAAAACAACTATTTTATTTCTTTGTGAGTTTGATCTCTTCATTTTTTTCAATTCACCAGGCACTGTAAAAACCTTCATCATTTCAAAACTGAGCAATCTAGCTGAGAGAAAAAAAAATTCTTCTCTCTTAGTTTTAAACAATGAATTACAAAAAACATGGGCTTGTGTTTACTAAATCTAAATACCTGGGAAAATGTAGCATACTTTCAAGATTACTTTTTATTCCAAGGCAAGAATGTGTAAAACTTTTCAGAGTGTGTAGCACCCCACCAACCCAAGTTGAAGTGATGAGAAATATCAGTTTATTCATTTCAGTAAGACTGAAGCATTTTTTATACTACTCAAATGCTTAGCATATATTTTGCAAAGGTGATTCCTTTTCCTTCAGAAAGTCTGAGGGACAGTGAGCAAAAAGAATAACTGTGAGAATGCTCATTTTTTTTTCTATTTCAGAAATAGTTTAACTAGTCTTATGCAACTCACACAAGACAAGATTCAAGTATTCTTTGATCATGTTACTTCCAGTCCTATTTCTTTGGCATCCAGCCTGACAAAAATTGTAAGTAAATTAAAAACAAACCAGCAAGCAAAATGTTGTTGTTTACAATTTCATAGGATAAAACCTTTGTCACAGCTAAGAACCTGAGGGTATAACTGAAAAATTGCATAAAATATGGCATTTTTGTTTCTTTCTGGTTAGAAATGTCAAGTAGGATGTTTAAAATTTTTTTCACTTGCAAAAAATTTTAATCAGTTATATGAATTAGAGAAAATGATCCTTTAGAAAATAATTAAACAGAAATAAAAATTAATTTTTATCACTTAAATAAGATATTTTGTTTTCTGATATTTAAGTCAGGACAAAACAGGTGCCATAGGTTGCTTTAAGATAAATCACAACTGATAAAGCAGTTTTTGGATGCTGAAAAAATGGTTCAATATGGCTTGAGCACTGAACTGTCAGGAAAGGTACTGGCAAAACCCCTCAGGTCCTAAAGAGGGCAGAGGATCACTTGTTGCCTTTCATCTTACTCAGCCACTCAGTTGCTGTTGAAAAGTCACTTTTAATAAGTGTAATACAGAGCTTGAGTTCACTCTCAACACTGTATCTTGCTCAGAGTTTTAATGAAATTATTTTCTCGTTAGAAATTCTCACCCGTGCACAGTACATAAAAATTTGCATTATTGTCAAGTTGTTCATCTTTAGCTGGATAAAAACTACTAGAAAACTATTTTGTCCTCACTGTGACCTGTGTATCCTGAAATTGCACACAATTTAAAATGAGACCTGAAATATTCATGTTTCATTTAAATTATGCAAAGTAATCTACAGCAACCATAAAATCTTATGAATCTGAGAGATATTTTCAGTAACATGAGGGCAGGAGACATAGTGGGGGTTTTGTCCTTCAAAAAAGGAAAAAAAAAAAGAATAAGAAAAAAAGGGGCAAAAAAAGTAATTGTTTCAAAAGTAGAACATGAAAAAAGTTAAATTTAAATGCTATAAAGGAAAACTAAACTTTGCATTCTGATCAGCTAGAGACAATGCAAATGGTAACAGCAGGTACCTATAGCAGAGTTTTCAACTGAGTTTATGCCCACACTCCTGAATGCCAACATAGACTTTCAGGTAAACAACCCCCTGCTCCTTAGAAGTTACATTACTTTCTCCTCTGTGCTTACACAGTGGAATTGTTCTGGAGAGATTTATATTATTCCAGACCTTAATGTTGCTATATTATTTTATCATCTCCCCTTTCCATTAGCATCATGATGTAACATGAAAATCACATCATTTACTAGAAAAAACTTTAAAATCAGGCCTCTTTAGTAGCCCAGAGTGTTGTATCTCTGAAATCCACCAAAATATGCTTAAAAGTCTAAGATGAGGCAAATTATGGCACAACCTTTCATTCTTAATAGAAGCAAAGGATCAGGGAAATGGGGTTGGTCTCTAACTGTGTGGAACAGGATAATGAGGTGAGAAACATTTCTTTTGTATGAAACAAAATGAGCATAACTGCAGGCAAAAAGCTGTAATCCATTAAATAATACTGTGTTTGTCTGGAATTTTAATAAAACAAAATTAGAAAGTAAAATCATGTAGTTATCTGGTTAGTTTCTATGGGAAATGGGAAGTCACAGGAGCAGTGTCTCTACTTGTAGGTAGCTAGGGATTTCTGGGAAACACAAACAACTGGTGAAATGAGAAAAATTGAGGAGCAATGAAGAGAAGGAGAGAGGAGAAGAGAGGAGAGAAGAGAAGAGAAGAGAAGAGAAGAGAAGAGAAGAGAAGAGAAGAGAAGAGAAGAGAAGAGAAGAGAAGAGAAGAGAAGAGAAGAGAAGAGAAGAGAAGAGAAGAGAAGAGAAGAGAAGAGAAGAGAAGAGAGCACAAATCGTGCAAATCAAGGCTCTCAGCTGAAAACTTTGCTTCACTGTGAGATAAGGAGATGTGAAGAAAAGCATACTTAGGATTCAAGAGAGAGGGAAAATACCTACACAAGAATGCGGCCAAGACATAAAGGTTAACAGCTCTACTTTGCAAAGAGTATTGTGAGATAAATCATCTGATGTGTTGTGTCATGTTGCTGGAAAAACATTAACAGCAGCCTTTTCCTTATAAATTTAGTTGGAAGCTTTACTTTTTTATAACTAACAGCATTCATCAAAGTAACTGTTATTTCTGTACCCATTTTCCTTAAATCAGTGCATACAAATGGCACTCTGAGGTCTTTTCCTCCCTCAACTGCTGTCTAACCTCCCCAGGATCTCTGTTAGGAACTGCTGGGGGATTGTGATTGTAGTCAGTCCAATAAAATCCCACATTCCCTATGAAAAGACTTAATGAATCACCTGTCTTGAGATGAAGTGAAACTTCTAGATTTTATTTAGAGGAGGAGGTTTCCTTAATTAAAAAAAAAAAAAAGTGCTAATACACTGCCTCTTGAAGATGCTTTCATTTGAAAGTAAGTTGCCATGATGACATGGGGAAAAAAAAAACAACAAACTTTGAATAAACTTTTTCCAGAATGACTTCATTCAGGAAAGTGTTACTTCTTGGCTAGGGTAACTACCACTGAATGCTGTGAAAGAACAGTGATTCACAAATCTGTGCTGAACACAGATGATGTCACTCCACTACTCTGCCTGTGATTCAGTCACTAGAAAAATGGATAGGCAGGAGGATCTCATGAGACTATAGAATGACCCATGGAAGAAACTTTGTTATCCTCACTTGGGAGCTAGAGAACAGAAAATATTACATCCATTTTTCCTTGGAAAAAATCATGAAAATTGTATTTTTTATAAGTTTTGGAATGGTTGTTTCATGCTTTTCCCCTTATTCCCACTACCATCTGGAAAACTTGGAGACAGAACGTATCTTCATTCAGCTTTGCAAAAAAGGTCTGATTCCAACTTTGGCAGGGGATGTCAGAGAACTGAAGTCAATGAAACATGGACAGGAGAAAAATCCTGTTTGCACTAGTTTGCACTTAGAATCTGGTGAAGCAAGACACCAGATGAAACATGCATCTCCTCACTCTTTTAAGATTTTGATCTCATTTTTACGTTAGTTTAGTGGTTTACACTAAAGAAACATGTCAAGGGAAAAGTTTCATTCAGCAATCTCTTAACAATGACCTTCTAGAACCACTGAAGAACATCACAGACCTGCACTGAGCAGGAGCTTCTTCAGTGCCTTGGGTAAGGGGTTATTTGTGAGCCTATAGATTAATATCTTCTTTGACTGCTTCCCTGTCAAGTTCCCAAGGACCAGATACTTTCTAACTTTTTGTTTATGGCCTCTTTTCTTCAGGTGTATGAAGATAACCTATAACAAGGGGGCCAACAGACAGAGATTCTGTTATTTCGATACTGAAAGGCTGATCTGATTTCTGGGAAAATGACTATGAACCTTGGTTCCTACATTTCTGGTAATGTTGTAACTACCTGTCTATTCTGCAGAGACTGATACCTCCTTCACCTGATCTCTGGAAACTGTTCTGAAACTCCTGACATTATCAGAATGTGCTTAAGATAGCTTTTGTGCAGTAGTTTTTAAGACTATTTTATATAAACAATCTCTCTTAAAAACAAGTGTAAAGATAGCTCATCTAGAAAAGCATCATATAGTTTAGGTCCTTAATGATTATTAAAGATTTAAAAGGAAAAAATCTGTACAAACCAATCTCAGAGTGCACAACAATATATTTACTTTTAGTGTTGGAATCCCTCAGATTTTTTTCCTAACAGTAGATAATTCTACTATGATTTATATTTTCAACTTCTCTGCACTTTTAACTTTTTAAGGGGCAAAACATAGATGTTACACCTATATGTTCTACCCTTATGTTTTTAGATACTAAGCCTTTTTGAGAAGGATTTTTTTTATTGTTTGTACCCTCATAGCTATATCATTCACTGTGTATAAATATAAGAAACCACATAAAATTATTTATTTAAGAGATTATAAAGTAATAGCAAAAATACCAGACTTATCTATACCTTTAAAAGGGATAGTGGTACAGTTGTATTTTAAAATGTTCACTGGATTTGGAAGCAAACAGAATTGCTTCCAGAACACACGAGAGTTCTTTTAAGTTATCATGAAGGATGAAGGCATTTAAATATGTAAGTCATAACAGAGGCAACATTAGTATGACTGGAGGGCAAAACAAATTTGCTTTCTGATAGTTACACAATCCTGGGTCTGCATCTTGTTACAAGAGTAATGGTTTTTTATATTTTTTTAAAAGCTGTTGAGGAAATCCTGTAGTCAAAGCAACACTGGCTGAATGTGTTTTTTAATGCTCAGTGAAAATAAAGACTTATTTGCTTGTCATGCATTTGACTTTTTCACAGCCTTAGAAGAACAAATAACCTTAGGTTATTTACATGTACTACTGGCAATCATTATGGAAGAGCTAACATGCTTAAGATAGCAGCTCATGACCTGCTTCCAACTTTTCATAGCCTTCATTGGTGACCCTTGAGTTCCAAATTTTTCTCCAAAAATCAGAGGGCTTATATCTTCTTGCTTTTAATAAAAGCTAAGACTGATGCAATCACTCTGGCACTTTGCATGAAATCATACAAAGCTGTTGGGTAATCAATAATTAATTCAAATTTGAATTGATTAATTGGTTCTGCGACTTCTGCAGAAAAACTGGAAAGAAGCAGAAAAGGTGAGAAAGACTGAGCATAGGACTTGTTAACATAAGAATCATCAACCAATAGAGGAATGAACATGAATAATAGAATTATGTGACTTGTAGCCAATGAACATTAGTGCCTTTGTTTGCTAAAATTTTGTAAATAGTGAAGACTCTTGCACAGCCTGTTCCTGTTTTGGGACAACACCAAAAGCTAATGACTTTAGGGTTATAAAAAGGTCATCTGGCCACATTGCCTACTGGAAATGCTACTGCTACTGAATCATCTAGGAGATGTGTGGGGAGCTCTGGAGTGCTACCGAGGCTGGACACTTTAAAGGATTTCCCCCCTGTACTAAACACTCTTGAGGATCAGAGGTTTTGGCCTCATGTTGTGAAGTATCAGCCAAACACAGGGATTAGGTCCAACCAGAAAAGTTGGCTAGAACATCCTGTACCACAAATCAACTGAATAATATGAATGTGAAAAAAAAACCAGATCTATTTACGATGTAATTCTGGCACAACTGAATAACAAGGAGTGGAAAAACCAATGTAAAAATTATAGAGTGTAGGGATTTAATCTAAAACACTGGAGATGTTTCCAAGCCTTGAATTTGCTCTATTACCTACTTTTCATGTTGGCTTGCAAAATAACATTAAATGTTTTGCTGAAATTTTCAAAAATGTCATGTTGTTAAAGTGATCCTTACCTGACTCTGCAGCCTGCTCACTGCTCCAGCAGAGTTTTGTGTTGGCCGTGCCCTCCCCAGCATCCTGCCTGCTGGACCATTACTCAGAAGAGAAGCACAGCATCTGGATCAGGAAACTACATTTTGGGACCTACATGTGGGGGAAAAAAATGTAAGTATAAAGCTACAATAGATTTCTGAGTGACTTCCAGACCATCATCAGTAAGTTCTGCAAATCCCCTGTATGTATTCTAAATTAATGGAAAATACAAGACAGACTTTTTGAAAAGGTTATTTTTATTCAGATAATAGAATCCCATCTTTGAATGCTGTAGGATAAAGGGAGTTCCCCTGGAAAATGCGTATTATCAGCAATTGATATTTTTTGTGATTTCTCATAGTGACTGTCTAACAAGCTCATTGTCCTTTTTATTACCTTTCAACAGATGACATAATGAAATACAATTGGAAGGCTTCGCTTCTCTTTTATAACTTTTTTCCCTTAGATTTGTGTTCAAATCTTCAAGTGTTGTGGTTGGAAAAACAAGAAAATTTTTGTTCAAGCAACTGGTTTTGTACTCATAGCAATACCTCAAAGAGATACAGCAGAAAATGAAAGCATGTTGACAGAACAATTTATTTGGACATTAATATTGGTGTTTTTCATAAAAGCAGGCCCAACATAATCTGCAAGAAAATAAATTTGTGAAGGTGGGTTGAAGAAGTTGTAGAAGTTGTAGAAGCTCTATCCTCAGAGGTATTGAAAAATTGACCAAACCTGGAGCAACATGCTGTGATGTCAAAGTTAGGCCAGCTTTAGGTGGGAGGCTTGAAGAAGGGTCCTGTATGTGCCTCTTCCAAATGTGAGCTATACAATGAAATTAGGCTTTGAATTGAAAGAAATGTGGTGAGGATGGAAATATGAAAACACACACAGATGTGCGACTGCATAAGGATTGTCTTCTTAGAAAATTAGATACAGAAAATTTCAGAGAAATTAGGGCTGAGAACATAGTCTTGTTTCCGTAATATGTAAGGTACTAGTAGGCTACAGTTTTGTAGCCCTTTAGCAGCTGGGTCTCAAACAATAAGACTCAGTTTATTTTGATCAAAATTAACTTGTTGGAGTTGGTATTTCCTACACTGAATTATTTACTCAGGGTAGTGATTTTCTTTTAAGTCCTGTTAAGAGTAATTCATTAATATCCAAAAACAAGTTAGTAGAAAATATGCATTTCTTTCATCTAAAGAAAATGTTTGTAAGTGTTTAATCTAAGCTGTGCTTTTTGGTAGTATTTTCCAGTTTGGCAGCCTAGAAAACCTGCATAAACTTGGCCAAGTCCTGAATGGCTTATTTTATTTGCATTATTGCAGAAGAGATTTTTTGGCATTGTGTAGGTGGTCTCCAGCAATCTCTTCACTGACATATTCCATTTCAGAGCTTCCAAGGCAAGCAGAACTTTTTGTGTATGTGTACATATATATATAAAACAGGCTTTCTACATTGTGAAGGCTTAGGAACAGAAATCAGTGATGCTGCTGGTGCACAGCAGTGGAATTTGGATTGTATGACTAGATGGAGAGCACAGCAAAGAATCAAGACATGGTGGAGATGAAAGGAAGGAGAAAGTTTGAGGATAGCAGAAGTAGGAGGATTTATGATCACTAAAGCATATTCTACTCAAGAACTTCAAACTCATGCTGTACTTACTGCCTTCCCATGAATTCATAATTATAAAAGGGTATTAAATCTTTAATCAGAGAATGATGTAATTATTTCCTTTTTCTTATACAGTGTTTGTGAACCAAATGGATTTTTTTCAGAGTGGACCAAGCTCCTGGTAAAAAGCCAAACCAAACACTTGTATAAATAGCTTTGTTTGAAAAAACAATGTGTAGAAAAGAAAACACAAGACCACAGAAACAAAACCTGGGTTCAGTGACAAAGGCAGCTGGATGCAGCCCTGAGCCTTCTCCTTGCCTTCATCTCATCATCTTCTTGTGATGTGGGCAAGCTCCTTAACACAGATTTTTCCCAAGCAGCAATAATTTTCTGAATTCTCTCTTACAAGAAATCCTCCCTTTTAGTTGCTTTGCATATCTGCCCCTAGGATGGGATGCTTAATGCTCCCCAAGCAAATATTTCTAGTTGCTATAGCCAGCTAGCTCAGATGCTAACTCAGGTTTCTCCAGGGTAGATGTTACAGCTTGAAGAAAAAAGTGTCCTTACAGATCTTAATTCAAAATGGCTGTGAGTCCTCACAGCTGCACCAGAACACACTGGGGGCTAAAGTGAGCACAGACAATCCTAGAGAATGCTGAACAGCCACTTAAAACAAAAATAAAAATTAATTTCCAAATATCACATACTGGGTCCAAGATATTTAGGTTCTTCCTAAAGTGAAAGGTTCTTGTAGAGTGAAATTCCTCTTTTCTTATCCTTTCCTTTTTCAGAAAAATTAACTAATCCATGATCAAGAAGAAAATGGGTAATATACTGGTAAGTAGCATATAAATATACATACACATATACACACATACATACAGATATATGTATGTGTGTGTGTTTTAATAGAATATATATATCTATATATATATAGAGAGAGAGACATAGATATAGATATAGATATAGATGATATAGATAGATAGATAGATAGATAGATAGATAGATAGATAGATAGATAGATAGATAGATAGATATACAGATATATATATGTGTGTATGTTTTGGCTAGAATATATATTATATATATATATATATATATACACTAGCCAGAGTAAAATGACATTTCTTGTGACCATGTAAGTAATTACTATAAGATAGTGTAGCTAAGGCTGTAGACCTTTTTTTCTATTCAATAAAAAGTTATTGAAAATTAACTAAAATGAGTGAAAGAAAGCTGTAAGCAGTGAGGCAGCATATGTGAACCCCAGCCTGATGACTTTGGCCACCACTAGCATCCTGTGTTGGTCCAAGGTTTGCCCTTGGAGTCTCCAGGCTGAGAACAGGCAGTGCAATCCCAGGTGGGTTCCAGTGCCACCCTCTGCTGCCCAGCCTCTCCACTGCACATGACACATGACAGCCCTGAGTACAACTAATCATACTATCAACATTGATCAAACCTCAGGAATGTGGAACAACAATTGACCTATTTACCCTTCCAAGAAGCAGCATAAAGAAAAATTCTAGCTACACCACTGCCAAAGTACACTTCCAGGGAAAGAAACTGTATTCATTGTTTTCCTGCAAAAGGTTACAGTACCTGAGCCTTTAAGCACACTACACACCCTTGGTTCGAACAGCTATGCCTCTTCTGTCTCTATTATTTTCATGGCATTCAGCCTGAGGTTAATTTGACATTCAGCCTGAGGCAACTTGACTGTATGGCTTATACTAACAGATATAATTTGTTATTTTTGAGCAAGTGTGCTCATGTTGAGCTCTTCCTCTTACAAGTAGGTTGGTGGCAGTAATCAGCTGCAGCTTTCAGCAGTCAGGCACATAGATTCCCACAGAGTCTCTGCAAAACCTCTCCTGAGTTCTGGTAGGGCAGGTAAAGGTCCCACTTCCCCTCACAAGAAGACAGACAGCAGTTTTGTCACCTGCCAGAATACATGCAGGCCCTGCTGGTAGATGTGCTGTAATTCTTAATTAGCCAATGCAGCATCAAAAGACGCCCAACGTTCTAAGAAGCTGCTTATCAACCAAAAAGAGCCAATGTTCATAGAATGCTAACAACATATTAACAGTTGAAATTAGTTTTAAGATCTATGAGGTAAACCTTATCACTGTTATTATTTTACAAAAAAAAAAAAAGTTCCTCTACTGTATATGTTGTTCACAAGATTTTTAGCTCAACAATCGCAATTGTCCAATTTGTATCTTCACAAACACAGCCTATGGCTGACGGTGACATGACATAGTCAATGAGATCAGGTCCTTCCTCCAGCAGAGACAATCAGCTTTCCCACACTGTCCTTATTTATAGCTTAAACTCCAGGGAAGAAAATTGCCAACACTTGACGTTCACAGCCTTCTGGCAGAGACTGCAGCCAGGGAAAGGTGCATTGGGAATTGTTTCTGATAAGCAGTTTAGAGTATGATGGTCCATCTACTCAAATAGAAATTGCAGACAGTAAATTTTCTTCTCTTGTATTTTTACTTACAAAAAGACATCCTAATATATTTGATACATTTCAGTCATGAGTGAGATGGATTAACAACTTTGGTATAAGGCTTTTTTAACTACCACAGAGTGCAATACTTTTAGCCTACATGTATTTTTATAAAACAGTCTTTTAACTGTTCCTTGGTGGGGAAAAAAAAACGCTATCCATCATGTTTTGGTAAAGAATATTTAAGCATTGACACTAGAGTTAATTGGTAAACTATTAAACTGTTCAGTTGTAATATATAGCAGCTGTGTCAACAATGTCTGAATGATCACCCTGTGCTGTCACTAACTTATCTGTTATAGCATGAAATACTGTATGATCATTTATAATGATGCAAGTATCTGGTTACCTGCTTATAACAACTTATCAGCAGGGACAACAGCTTAATTACATAGCACATCTCCTGATGGCTTCCAAATATTTCTGCTATTCCTCACTAATTTCTAAGATAAATAATAAATAAATAAATAGGAATCAGTTTCCTTATTTTACAGTAGCACATTGATTTATGAATGCAAGACAGAAAGTTTTTATTAGCTCCCAAGGTGCCTAAATTCTTTCTGTTCTCATCACAATATAAATATCTAGCCCTAGCCACCCATAAATCCTGATGGATGATGGAGAATAGGCCCCGGGTCACTTAAAGGATGTGGAGGAATCAGAGGATCAGAGAGATGTGCAGAATATTATCTCAAAGGTAAAACACAGCCCTGGTCAAGTGGGATCTCTGTTTACACTGATATAGTGCAGGCAGCTTGGATGAAATGTTTTCTCTTCTGGTCCCACCTTCAGGGTCATTCTGAGCATGGGATCTCAGGACCCATCTTGGGAAAAGCACTGGAGCAGCAAGAGCAGAGGAACCTTCAATGTGCAGGAGCCTTCTCTGTTTGGCACAGAGGCAGTGAGAAGGTAAATTAATATGGCATCAATTCTATGAAAGCAGAAGTTCATTTCCTCTGTGAAAGAACAATCTGTCTGTGCAGGTATCAGGGGCCTCCAACATGGTTCTGTCCCTTTAAAAATCAGCTCAAAAAGGAGTTCTGAGCATACATTCCCATGAGGAGCTATTAATAGTGCTTTCCACTACAGTTTGCTCTTTGCAGAGACAAACTCTATCAACTTGTTTGCTAATATGTCAGCATTCATTCTTGGAATGAATTTCTGTCCTATCAGAACCTGTAAAATGGGAATCAGACACCTCAGCTGAGTGAGAAAAATGTCTTTAAATTTGGAAACTGCTTATAGAAAATGAGATTTTGCTTCAGACACATTTCTCTGAGAAATCTGTAGGTGATAAGTAACTGAGGGCAGGGATTTCCTCCCTCCATTTCTAAACAATTACTTTTAAAATACTTTTGAAAATTAGAAAAATTTTAGGAGGCATGGAGAGCAAATTGACATGTTTGGGATGTTCTTGTTTTGCCTAGCACTATAATTTGGTGTAGAGAACTGAGAATGTATTATAAGAATGAGAATTGGCAGTGAATTACAGCCCTGTAGTTAAAATAACCTTTAAAGTCACTATCTTCCATTATGAGTGTTTAAGTGCACAGAAAAAAAAAAAAAAAAAAAAAGAAAAAGAGGAATGCATGAGTATTCACTCTCCTAGGTTTCAGCTCCTAATGATGGTGCAGTGTCAAAATAGAGAGTATAGCAACAAGACAGTCACATAAAAAAGCAAGATCCATACAATCTGTATTTCTGTGCAAGACTAAAAAGTTTGTTCCAAAACCTGAGTATGGGCTGCTGTGCTTCCCTGCTCCCTGCAGTCAGCAGCACTGTGCTGGCCTGCAGTGCAGTGCCCCACTCTGGGTCACAAACCACACTGACTAGAATGGGATGTCTCACAGCCAGCTGTTCCAGACTGTCTTTGTCCCTGCTGTGCTGGCTGCACAAGCTGAGCTCTGAGCACAGAAAAGGGAAACATGGTTCTGACAGAACCCTGAACCTGACCCTGGCAGGTTTCTGTCAAATGTATCACTGTCCATGGACTGAAAGACACTGCAAGCTGAGGATGAACTTTTCACTCATAAGAAAAAATCTAGCATTTTATTATCCATACTGCCCAACTACTCCAGGTCAGCCTGTACCTCTGTCCCCTGTGAACCCTCTCTATTTTCAATGAACTCTTAGGCAGCCTTAGAATGGATCTGACCATAATCTTATTATTCCCAGAGAATTCAAACATTCATAATGACAGCAAAATATAATGCATTCATAGAATTGTTTAGGTTGGAAAAGACCTTTAAGATGATTGAGTCCAGCCACTCAACTGTGTCCATTGCCCATCTCTGGACACTCTGCAGCCCCCCAGTGTCTGTCTTGCAGTGAGGGCCCAGAACTGGACACAGCACTCGAGGTGTGACCTCACCAGTGCTGAGTACAGGGGACAATCACTGCCCTGCCTGCTGGCCACACTAGTGCTGATCCAGGCCAGGATGCCACTGGCTTTCTTGGCAGCCAGGGCACAGCTGGCTCATGCTTAGCTGCTGACAACCATCACTCCCAGGTCATTTTTCACTAGGCAGCTTTCCAGCCACTCTGCCCCAAATCTGCAGTGTTGCATGGGGTTGAACTTTGGCACCTGTCCTTGTTGAAACTCAATTGTCCTCAGTCCCTCATTCCCTCAGTCCAGCCTGTCCAGATCTCTGCAGAGCCTCCCTGCTCTCCAGGAGGTCAGCACTTGTCATCTGCAAACTGACTGAGGGTGCACTTGACACCTCAGATAGTTGATAAGGACACTGAGCAGGGCCCCAGCACTGAGCCCTGGAGAACACCACTGGTGGTGGTCTGCCAGCTGTATTTATTTCCATTCACCACCACTCTGGGCTTGGGTAACCAGCCAGTTTTTCACCCAGCAAAGCGTACATCCATCCTACCCATGACCTTCCAGTCTCTCCAGAAGAATAGTGTGGAGGTGAATCAGGTAAGATAAGCAGGACTTGCCTTATGTCCTTTCTGACTGATCCTGATCCCCTGGTTGTCCTGTACTTGCTACAGGACAGCACTCAGGATGATCTGCCCTGTGACCTTCCCCAGCAGCACAGTCAGGTTGACAAGGCTGATCCTGTTGCTGATGTATTCACAGAAATATTTTTTTGCATCTTTTAAAGCTGGAGCTAGATAAAGCTACAGTTGGGCTTTGGTGCTCCTAATTTTCTCCCTGCTTAACCTCCTGTTTGCTCATGTTGTGTGCATTGGTGTAGAGGCACTTCAGTTGAGCTGTTGATTCCTCCTTGGGGAGAGAAGCTCTAATTCCTACATGACCATTCTCAGGTGCTTCCATGGTTTTTAAAACATCACTGACCCTTGTGTCTTTGTTGCCACATGGATTTCCATCCCCTACCTCCAGTGGCAGATGGAACACTCTAGCACATAGTCACTCAAAAACTGGTGGGCTACCTTCAAGTTTACCTCTAGTGAGCCTGGTTTTACCCCTTCCCCATTTTAGTTTAAAGTTGTTTTGATAAACCCTGCTAACTTTTGTGCAAAGATCCTTTTCCTCCTTTAGGACAGGTGTACCCCATCTGTTGCCAGCAGGTCTGGTGTTGACCAAATCATGATCAAAATCCCTAAATTCTGTGGATGACACCAGGCTTGGACCTAGGTATTGGTCTGCTGGATTGTACCATTCCTTCCCTGCAACTGGATGGATAGAGGAGAACAACAGTTGTGCTCCTGATCCCTCAACAGTCACCCCAAGGCCCTGGAGTCTCTTAATTGCCCTTGAACTTCTTGTTGCACTTCATCACTGTCTACCTGAAAAAACAGAAAATGGATAATAACCAGAGGGTTGTGCCACATGAGGACACCTTCAGTCCACATCTTTAATCCCAGAAAGGATGCAGACTTCCTGAAGAAGCCTGCCTGGTCTGCATAAGGGGCTTTCAGCCTGTCTTTCTGCTCTTTATGGGAGCAGTTTTGACACAGGGCACAGACTGAATTAACTTCAGTGACACCTCCAAGCCAGATGGACCATCCTCCTCGTTATTGTTCCATTCCAGTTGCAGAGCCTCCCACCTCATGTGCCAGCTCACCTGGGGCACTGGGGCAGTCACAGGTGAGATGAGCCTGTCGACATTCCTCCATTCCTTAAGTCACTCTGCTCTGCCAGGCAGAGAGAGGACCAGGAATTCCCTGTCATGCATCTCGAGGTGCAATTCCAGCAGTTTGTCTGTCACACCCCTGGATATCCTCGTGCCTGGAGCTCTGGTGTAATTCCCGCTGTCTGTCTCTCACACCCCCGGATATCCTCATATTTCTAAATATTTAGAAATATTTCTAAATATAAACAGTCTATAATAAAGCAGTTCCCGGGGCTGCCCACTGCTGCCCTCTGGTGCGGGTGCACAGCAGGGCACAGCTACAGAGTCATACTCTAAACTCAGAACAGCCCAGTAGACTCCCAAATTTAACAACTCTCTTGAGCTATAAATATTGCCCGTCCGACTATGTTGGCCTATAATTATCTCCTTCCAAGTGATACCTTTTCATGTAACTGGTAGATGCCAAATAAATTTGTAACTGTGAATAGAAATAAGCACAATCCCAAGAGGCAAAGGAAACACTGCACTATGTACTATTTGTAAAGTGTAGCCAAACATGCTGCGGTAATTATCATTGTATAAGAGTCTCTAAAAAACAAGCTGCCTAAAAATATCTTCTTTACACAGAAGGAATTGCAAGTTAGTGGTTGTACACAGGAAAGAGAAATTCCTATTAGTCTTATACAGATATAATTTTGCAGGTTTTGACAATAAAATCTGTGACAAGTTTCTGTTCCCCACATCTTTTCCTCTTTTCCAAGCTAAATGAAACTATGATCTATGGCTGGGTAGAAAGTGTTATTTTTAACAAGGCTCATCAGTACATGTGTTTACTCCTGTTTACTACTGGTGAAAACCTCCCTGTTACACTGCTATCATCTACAGAAACTCTGTCACTCTTTTCAGTAGGATTCCACTGACTGCAGATTTTCTGTTCTCTGCCTGCATTTAATGCTCTTTCAACTGTATGCACTAAAAAGTAAATAACTTTTCTCCCAGTTTTTTGCCTCTGTCCCTGCTATGTTAACCAGGCTCAGAGAAGTTGTTTCCTCCTCATTTTTGCTGAGGTGAATTTGTTAGCAAACAATGACAAATTTTCACTAGCACCAGTTTTCTCTAACACAGCAGAAACAGACAAACAGGTAACAAGTGCAAGGGTAAATACTGTCTTTTATGAGACTCTTATTAGACAGTTTTAAAAAGAATTTAATAATTTGAAGCTAAGCTCTAAGTTCCCTCATTTTTCAATACAATGGAGAAAAAAAGAAAAATCAGTGGATGTCAAAAGCTGTGAAATACTCACCAGTCTCGGAGTGCTGAGCAGCAAGTCAACACGACACAGAAGTTAGGATAAGGTCTGCACAAGTGACAGCAGCAAAGCTCCACCCCCTCCTCCATTCTGTTTTACTTTCAGTTGTTATGTAAATAAATTTGTACCTAATAACATGGAAAATATTCTCATGACAAAGAGTGGACCATAGGGATTTTCTGCTGCCATTTCCAAGCAACTTTCAAACTTGGGGGGAAATAAAACTAAAAAAAAAAAAAAAAAAAAAAAACCACGGTGGGGAAATACATATGCCTACAATTTAGAAGGCAGGCAAGAGACTGCCAAACATGAATGGCAGCTGACTGATTGCTATCTGAGGCATGGACCTTCCTGGACATTCCAGTTTACTATTCCCTAAAGGGAAGAAGGCTCATGGTTTGTGTCCTTGCTGCTGCACCTTGTAGCTTAAGCATAACCTCAGGGCCAGGGCTCAGCAGGATTTCATACCTTGGAAGCAGACACTATAGCTTTGTGCTGTGACTCCTCCTCTTTGCAACCCGAACAGTTTTTTGTTTGTTTGTTTGTTTGTTTTTTTACTGGGGCAGCTGCCTTAGGAGGGAAAATGCAGTGGCTTTTCAGGACAACACCAAGAAGCCATCAAAGAAGGTTGTGAGGACAGAAAAGAGCTTCTCCAAAAGGCATTTCTGTCTGGCTTGCTGTGGAACAGCAGGGTAGAGAGGTGGCATAGGCCAGCAGAAGAGGGTCTTTATAAAGGAGCTGAAAAGATTAATCTGCAAATTGCGTTGAAATCCAAAGTTGTGGATTTTTAGCTGTTAAGAAAAGTGGAGATTTAGTGTCTGTTATAATCACTGGTAATGGCAGCTAAAGTCCTGCCTAGACATCTCATCATAAAAACTTTTGTTCCTTGAGATAAACTTGAATGTCTTGAAGATGAGGATTAGCAGCTCCCCAGGAGCAGTCAGGTTTCCAGGAACCATCACTTACTTATGTAAGGTTCACACATTCTAGAGGCAACAGTGAAAACAGTCCTTGATCTCTGTGCAATCTTCTTTATATCCTTGGCTGTGCTGTTCTGGTTGTTATTCTGTGCATGTCACACTGAGAGGTGGTAAAATCATTCTGCAGCCACATGACAGTGTTTTAGAAATTACTATGACTCCTTACTGAAGAAAAGACGAGTTTCTGGAGCTAGGCATTTCCTTCTTGTTTCTCAGTGAAATAATGATTGTTTCAAGAACATGATTTATAAAACACCAGTTAGTTCACTGTGCTGGCATATTCTATTACAGAAAGAGTCCAAAAATCTGTTAATGAAAATTAATAAGACTTCTGTATCTTCAGCAGCAGTCAAACAAGTGAGAGAAACAGGGCTTGGGACTGAATGTTTCCAGAGAGTAGTCAGAGTTGGCTGAAAGACAAATTCATTGTGTGGGACAGCTGGCTGCCATTTCTTAGCACCCAGGTGTCCCATAAGCCAACATTTGGGTCCAGCATCCATTCTGCAGGGAAGGCACTGGAATTAAATGCCACCACATTAATTACCTCCTGCATGGGATCAGATTTGCTGTCACTGCCACTGCAAAGAAAAAAAAAAAAAAAAAAAAGCAGAACAACTCACAGTTTTGTGCTTGTCAGGGACTCTTGGCTCTCTCACATGATACTTTATCTGTGTCTCCAGAAAAGCAGCTTGCACTCCTGGTACTTTGCCTCAATGCAGGCTGTGAATGTGACTTTTTAAGCAGGTGTACGGACATGAGAGGTGAAATCTGCTTCACCTGGAGCTGTTGGAAACCTGGGCAGGATTTGAAAGCAAAAATATAGACTTTCCACTAGCTAGTGAGAGATTATGAAAAGAAGTACAAGCATTGCAGGAAAAAGATCAGCTTGGATAAATATTTAAGCCAAAGGAAAATACCCATTTATTGACTGTCTTATGATAACAGCACTTATTTTCAGACAAGGATGGTCATAAAGATCTGTTTCATCACCTCACTCCAGCTCAAAGAGTGAGAGTAAGTTACATCATGTGTACATGTGTGTACTTGGACTTGGACCCCAAGGTGTCTCATATTTGCCACTATTTAAATCTGAAAGAAAATAGACTGTTTTCCATTTGTTTTTCTCTTTGATGTAATACTTTTGCTATGCTAAATTTGACAGAATTTTCTAAACTCGGAGAAATTTATAAGCAAAGAGACAGAAACAAGCACACAAAGACTGAGGTATTAACTCACTATATGAGAATAGGGAAAGAATAATTTGTTACTTAAAAAAAAAAATCACTTTCCCAGCGATTTCTTTTGAACACAGCAAAATGGAACCAATGCATATAGAGTGGGTTTTTTAAACTCTTTCTCTGGGTTTGTTCTTTTTTTAAGCACTGTGTTTTGCTGGTATCTCTCAAGTTTAAAATATATTTCTAGCTTAATATAAAAACTATTGCTAAAATTACATTAGTTGTATATAAAAGTAATGCAAGTGTCACTATGTATTATATAACAGTAGGGTAGAAATACCACCAGCACTCCCTCAAAATTTAACTCTCATTCATTTTCTTAATTATACAAAAAGTGTGCTCCCTAATTACACATTTTATAATCATCTACTTGCTGCTAGCCATAACAAGGTGTTTATTTATGGCATAAATTATTCTCAGATTATTTTACAAGTAAAATACACCTTTCTAATTTATGCAGGTTTCATTTATAGTGGGCACAGGCTGTTTGGCAAGATAATGGCAATTATTCTCACTAAGGAGCAACTAAATTGTAACTTAGTGTTTTAAGTGCAGTGACAAAGAATGTGAATGCAAACAGTAAAGTGAAAACTGATGCATGGCTGTAATTTTGGAAATAAAGCAGGAAAATTGAAAACTCAATCATGACCATCCTGATTTCAACCAACTTTTCCCAAATGTTTTGTGCAGCTGCATGACACTCAACAAGAAGTTTGTGGTTTCCCTACTCCTAAAAGTCTGCCCATATTCTCATGGAATTCCTTTGGAATTGGTGTTAATTCTATTGTTGAGCACCAGGAGAGGAAGTATTGCTGCAAGAGGAGGAGTGAAGAAATGGGAGGGAAGAAGGCTTTTCCAGAGCAGCCTATATGATCTGGTGGGCATACAAAAGCCAGTAGTTCTAGCAAACACAGACCCCTGGAGGATGGCCTCAGCTGACTCAGCCCAAATCCAACCTCCTTTGCTAAATTTTTGAGTGCTTGGAGAAGGGAGTGCACTACACTCTTCTCACCCACAGTCCTAGTATCAGTCATTTTAATAAAAGATCATGAAATGGAAACTTTCACTGCTATGTTATCAGCTCTGGTAAGACATAATGCTTTATAATGATTTTAATTTTCTTCAAAAGAATTCCAAAACTTTGAGCAAACCTGAGGCCAAATATACAGGCTAATGACAGATTATGAAAGGAAGTACAAGCATTGCAGGAAAAACATCAGCTTGGATAAATATTTAAACCAAAGGAAAATACCCATTTATTAACTGTCTTATCATAAGAGCACTTTTCTTCAGACAAGAGTGGCCATAAATATCTGTTTCTTCAGCTCTTCAGTGGTCATAAATATCTGTTTCTTCATGCAGAAGACAATAATTGCAATTTAAAATGTATCTCTTCCAAAGTACTTTTTTTTTTTGTTATAATGTTCCTGCTGTCTTTGAATTTTTGCTGCAGGGCTGAATTACTACACTGTCAATTATCAACCAATGAATTTCTCCATAGGAAAATGAAGAAACTGATTTTTTCTTCCTCTAGGTGACAAAGTGGATATAAAGAGGGGATCAGGATGTGCATCTTTGGCTGCCTTCACCATGTGGCAGCCAGAGGAGGTAGTTCCAGGAGAAACAGCCTTCTGCCTCTGAGGAGTCACATCCCAGTCACCCCAGCAGCCTTCACCATTGCTCCAAGGTGGTTTGGCAAAGGTGAGCAGCAGAGTGCTACTGAGAAGGACAGGACAGAGGGGAGCTTCTATGAGGAGGGACTCACATCAATCTGTCTTTCAGATAAGGTAGGAAGGTGCATTTCTGGAAATTATCATGTTCATACACACAACTGAATTTGGTATATGTTCTGCACCAGTGCTGTAAGCACACATACCAATGTTCAAGACTGAAATAATTCTATGGAGGACTTACTCCTGTAAAAGAATGTGTAGTGTACTAAACATGTTACTAGGTGGGAATGTGTGCACTCTGAAAATCTAGGCAACTTCTGCTTCATGCCTGGTATAGGGCCATAATCTGTCTCTCTTTTTTTCATACTAAATTGTAATGCTTCCTAAATTATAGACTCTTCAGATTTCTTATTAAAAACAGGCATTGCAAAACCACTATTTAATTTCTAGGCACATCTGGGGAGACATTATTATTACACCTTTCAGAAGCATGCACAATATTTTTGGCATGTTATAATTTATCAACTATTTCCACTAAGAATGAGCTATTCCTATTTGAAGAGACAGTGTTTCCAAGCAAAACCAGATCAGTTGCTAAGTCAGTAAAAGCAAAACAAAGGGAGAGGCATTTAATGCAGAAAATATTTAGAAATATGTTTCTGAATCTGTGAAAAAAGTTAACACAGAGAAACGTGCAGCTCTTAGTTGGAGTTGTGTTAGGAGCATATAATCTTAAATTCCAGGTGAGCAAGTACTGCTATATTTAGACAAAACATTTGTAGTGTTTCAGCCTACAAGTTTTCCTAAGAAAGTTGCTCTTCAAATTGCATGATAGGGAAATTCTACACATAAAATAATAGTATGAATAAAAAAACCTGGCTACCATCCCGAAAGGAATCCCTTCACTATAGAGGTTCTCTCAAATTATACTTGTGTTATTCTTTGTATTAATCAGACTTGAGTGAAGCAGCCAGACCACAAAGGTTTTGCAGCTCACACTCTCTGACGCAGAAAACTGCGTGCCAAATCCACAAAACCATGGATGACTCTAATCTTTGTATTCCAAGATAGTTCCCTCAGGAACAGAATTTGAAATTAGGTGCTGTGCTCTTTGACCTCAGATGACTGGACACCTTTTGCACTGGGTAGCTGGAGCCCAGAGCAGTGCCTTGGGGAAGCAGGCACATTTCCCTGTTAGGTTGCTCATGCTGAACAAAGCAATGTCTAAATTAGCTGAGTAGCAGGGCTGGCAAGAGCCTTTTAGGGTTTAAATGCCCTTGGCTGCACTGGTACTGCCTCCAACCAGGATCTGTAGCTGAATCCTCCCCTGGAAGCAGCACCTTTACACGGTATAAAGCATAGAATCCAAAACATGTGACAGTCAATTTTTAATTTTTTTTTCCTAGACAAGTATTTTCTAAATGTTTCTCAAGAGAAATTCTGGAACAGCGAGTTGAAGAGTCAAAATTTTACATTACTGTACTAAAACTGAGTCTCTTGGGAGAGGGAGGGTGGATTCCTTTCCTCTCAGCTAACAATTTGTTTTTGTTAAAACATTTTCCCAAAATCTCAGTCTCATTTCATGTAGACAACCTCTCTGTGATTAGCAGCCTGCTTTGTGGCTCACTTCACCATTTGTAGTTGAAGCTTTAAGGAACACAGGAAATATTGATCCTAACCCATATGAGGATGCAATTAAGTCCTACAAGAAAGAATAACATGAGAGAGATGAATAAACTGGAGACGTGAAAGAGGAATGCAACTGAGTAATGATGTGCATTCCATCAAGATCATTTCCCTTTTTTTCTTCTTTAGTACTAAAGTAAAATAACCACGACTTTTGTATCAAATTTATTGTCTTGTATTACTGTTTTACTGTTTCTTTGTGCTGTAATACAACTGTCTGTTTAATGACCAGAGCCTTTGTGACAAAAGTATAAAACACTTCTTGAAAACTAATTTCTGTAGAAACAGAAAAAACAAGATATTTAGCTACCACGTGAACAGAATGTATTTTAAACCCTAAAATTTTAAGAGACTCTGCACAACACAGTGTATTTTGCCAAAAGGAAGGAAAGGGATTTCTCCAACTAGTTTAAATTAGGAGTCATACCAAATTCAAAGTTGTCTTTTGTTTTGTCACATTGCTTTCAGACTTCTGGGGTATATAAAGAGAATATATAAAAATCTATTATGACACTTGTGGAGTATTGAATTCCCACATCACCCCACAGTATCACTCCTTTACATGAAAAAATCAATGTGCTTTCTGTAGGTAATCTTAAAATAGGGCACACTATGTACAGAAAAAGTGAATGCTCTGGGAGCTGGCAAAATTTTGACTAGTTGATGAAAAGGTGGTGGTTTGAAATGTACCATCAATAATTGGTCGTTTTTCATTTCAGACCTGGGTTTCACGATAGTTTATTGTCCTCAGATCAGTGATTTTCCCCATCTGTTACTTCTTGCCTCTCCCCAGAGCAGCTTCCTCTGAATGCTGTGCCTTTGAGTTCACTGGGGCCACAAGGGACACAGACATGTTCAATATGCACAGGAATGGAGATTCCTCATTTTTAACCTCCCCTGCCCACTCTGATCTCTCCCATCCACTGCCTCATGACTGTCTGGCCTAGGTGACTAAAATTCATTGTAGGAAATCATGCAGTAGCAGGGAGTGGGAGAAACATATGGCACTTTTCCAGCCCTCTCTGTTTCCCTGATGATTTATCTGTGTGTACTTCATGTACCTCAGAAACAGCCAAAGTGTTTGTGGACAGGATTGCCAGTATCAGACTCTTGAACTCTACCTCAGTGAGCAGCTTCTGTGAGCTGTCTATATGAATGTCCAAAATGGGGCTGGCTTGCAGGGGCAAACAGCATTTCCTAATGCTGGTCTGTCTAGCTATCCCTGATATATGACTTGTTGTTCTTGTTACTCTTCAGTGGGCTTTGAAATCTCCAGATTGTTCCAAATAGAGAAAAACCAAAGGCAAACTTCTGGGCTGTGTCCTAGCACAGGGTAAAGCAGAAGCAGCCTTTTAAATTGCTGCTGCAATATTGACCAAACTAGGGAAACACATTAAACCAAAACCTTTTGCCACTATGGTTGGATCAAAGTTTGTGTGTATTAAAATTATAAATGAAAGATGCTCAACAGATTATTATATTCTCTGCAGAGTTGAAAATGGGGGAGAAGAAAAAAACCAAGTTTTTGTATAAAACATTTTTGAAGAGTTGAGACTCACAGCACCCATGGTTACTTTGCCTTTTTTTGTCTTGTGTACTTGTACAGTACTTAGTCAAATATAAACAAAGAATAACATCCAGAAATATTTGAAATATAACTAAAAACTATATATAGTGAATTTTAATCAGTAGAGACAAAGATGTTTTTCACTGGAAAAAAGTTGAGACTTTGGTACTATGAAAGAGCTAAAGAGACTGTAGAGGACAGGAAAGAATTCAAGTGCTGATAGGTGGCCCTTAGTAAGGAAAGCAAATCAAGGAATTAAATCAAGTTTAAACACAGGCAAATACATTGCCTCAAAAATACTTCAGTTTGTGAGAGTGCAGCTACACATAGTAATGTTAGTCTATAAATCCTGTGTCATTAAGTCAGTAAAGAGTGAAGTTGCAAGACATGGATAAGTGGTCAGTGTAGGAATATTCCACAACAGTGGATGTAATAAATAATAATAAAATCTGTCCAAAATCCCAGCTATGAAAGACTAGGGTATTTCTTGTCACTTCCTAGATACCGACATTGCAGGCAACATCTTGTCATTTGCTTTTTCTTTCCTCCTGGAGTAACTCCTACTGTTTACCAGAGAGAATCTGTTTTTGTGCAGTTCCCATTGTAGCTAATTTCCTGTGTTTAAAAATCAAAGTTGTGTGGCTTAGAGGAGAGATAGAATTGAACTCCTGCTGCTATAACACTTTCTTGCAAACCCTTCCATGTATTTACACCGGTGGTGACACTGTGATTTCCAAGATTTACATTACATGGAGCTGGTCCATAAAATTGCATGCTTTACTTGCTTCATTTCTGGGTGACTGTTTGAAATCAATCCTAACCTACTCTCATACACCTATCAGTCGAAGCTTAAACCTCAGAATCTGATAAACACAGTCTTCTGGCATTCCAGAGGAGCAAGAGATCCATTTCATCTTTGGCAAGGGGGAAGGATAAGTCTTTCACTGACTGTATGAAAAAGTGAATTGAAACTGATGATGGTGCAAGTTCATATTATCCAAACTACAAGGGCTTGGAGGCCTTTTTCATTGCCATTCACCCCAATTAGCAAAAGCTATATTCAGCAAATTTAAATCAAATCCTCTGTGCTCTGGTTGAAGTAGGAAGTTTAGCTTCAAATGAGGGGTTTGGGCTAATTATTACATTTCTCAGGAGCAGGGTGAATATGAAACTGGTGAACTTCTCAAGGAACTGCTTCAGGAATATAAATGGCCACTGTGTCAATCCTGAGGGAAAGGCAGTGTAACTTGAGGTTTTAAAAGTACTAGGAATATTAATATATTTTATCTGATAATTTAAAAATAACTACTTCCCCACTTGAGAAAGAGAAAAGCTGTTTCTCTGGCCATCATTGTGATTACTTGTTTATATGGAGTGTTCTACAGTTGTGTATTAAATACAATTTGGGGGTTACCCTTGTTAAAACAGATCAAAAACTGAGTTGTAAAGGATTTTTGACAATGTCTAGTCCATCCTTCTGCCCTAAAGTGTGTGCACATGTGCCTGAACCATACCTAGTGGATATTTTATTGATGTTCTCTTCAAAATGTCCAGTGTGCTGAAAAACTTTACAGGAATGTGGCATAATAGGACATGCAAGGAAGGTACACAGCAAAGGGAGGATCCTGTGGCAAATGCATGAAAAGGATTTCAGATATTATTTTGTGGTCTGCTTTTCCCTTCCAAAACATTTCATTCCTTCTATTTAATGCTTCCTGATGTTTTGTGAGCAGAGCTTTCATTTGATGGCTGCATCACAAGCAAAACTGCTTGAATAATCCTGAATGACCCACCCATTTTCCTTTCTTTCAATTACATGAGTTGTTCTATGCACAGCACTCAGGAGTCCACCTCTCCAACAGGTTGTGCCCCCTCATGCTGACAGATTTCTTGCTTATATTAATTTTACAGGACAGGATGTAGAAAGCTCACTGAAGATGATGTGACAGCTACTGCTTCTCCTGTATAATTTGGACTTTTTATGCTGTCACAAAAGGAATAATTTGTCATAATTTTTCCATTATGAAATGTGTGGGCTTATTCATCCTCCAATTTCCATTTTCTCCAAGTTCTTCTCCTGTAGGTTTTCAGGCATGGGAGATTACCTGTCTAGACTGGTGCACTCACTCCTTCTGCCCCCATATCTCAAGGGCAGTCATTCTGAGCCTGCTTTGTATCAGCTTGGACCCCAACACATCAGTCAGGTCTCCAGGAAGGGAAGGCAATAGGAGGCCTCCCCTGGGTCAAACCAAAGGGCTGTTTGCCCAGGATGCAGCCTGCCTGCCATCCACTGGCCAGAAGCAAATGGGGAGTGTGAGAGCAAAGCCAGGGCACAGGGACCCTTCCCCAGTGATCCCATTGTGTCCTGTGGAAATGCCTCAGACTGCTTGTCTCTCTCAGCCAGCAAAAAGCTCTGCAAGCTGTCTCAGTCACTCACATCAGACCTTAAACAGTTATTCTGTTATCCCTTTATTCACAGTGCTATTTGTTCACTATTTGTCTTCTATGCTTCTCCTGATAAAGAGAATTTACTTCTTGTTTTTGGTGGCATGATCTGTTCCCTGTCATAAACAAAGTTAAACATTTTAATTGTATCACAAGATACAATTGAAGAAAAAGATCCAAGTGACTTTCAGCTATCTGTCTTGGTAAGTGAGATCTATATTGTTTTTAAAACAGTCATGAATCTTAAATTTTGGGTAATGCCTCTCTTTGCATCTCATGGTGAATGCAGTATGTCCCTTGTACAATGCTTCCAGAGGCATGGAAAAGTGCATCATACCAATTTTGGCCCTAACTGAGCACATATGTGTGGTTCTTGATTTCTACCCTAGGTGTATCTGTGCTGCACTTTCAGAACCAATTGAATTTTTCTATGTAAATATTTGGGCATTTAGGGCATTGGAATTTGAACACAGTGCAGGGCATTACATAACAGACTTGCTAATCTAATCCTAGAAACCAATGCAAATAAGCACCTATGTTTCATTTACCCTCATGTCTTCAATCACTTGTTCCTATGGTCTATTGTGACTAGTTTGTACATTATACATCTAGAAATATTTTAAACAGGGGCAAACTAAAAACTCTTGTCTGATACTGAAATGTATACTTCACTTATAAACATGCCCCAAAGAGAGGATCTGATAAAACAGTAGGACAGCACATCCAGTGGAGTGATTTCACTGGTTAGCTCACTTATCAGATGCATCAGGAAGTTCTCTTCCACACACTCCAGGGATCTCATAAATTGTTTTCTCTCTGCTGTATTATATTTCCAGCAGATTTCTGGTAAACTGGAGCTGCTTGTAGAATACTCTGTGTGCCTCTTCACCCTGGCTGAATGGTGTGTAACAGACTCCCACCATGACATCTGTCCTGCTGGCCTTCCCCCTGATCCTTACCCATCATCACCACCATCATTAAGCTCTAGAAAACCAAATCCCAACCATTTTTTTGCAGGGAGAAGCCTTAATTCCTATTTTCAGGCTTCCATGGTTTCTAACTCATCAATAATCCCTGTGTCTTTGCTGCTGTGTGGATCTCCATCCTCTGCCCCTGCTGAGACAGCAGGCTGAAGGACCTTACTAGCACATTGTACCTCAAGCAACAGTGAGCTGACCCCAGTCTTGTCTTATTTTTTTTTTACTTCTCTTACATTACTAAGTGACAACTACTGCAGCTTCAGTAGATGAATTTTCACTTAGGCTTTCAAAAAATTTCCATATGTTTATTTTTGTAGCATGTAAGTTCTTTTATGTGAGTTAGAGCTTTCTATTATTTTTAATGTGCTTTTCAAACGACTTTTTCAAAGTGACCTGGGTGTTTACAGTGCAAACTATCCCACAAAACATTTGATAAGAGATGAAAAAAAAATTTACTTTGTTGCAACCTTTCATTATTACCATGTTCCTTTTAGGGTAAAGACAGTTTTGAACCACACGTCAAGTAGGACAAATCAGCTGGTATTGCTTGTTATTTGCTTCTCTGTGATAATTATTTACCATTATGGAGAATTACAAAATTTTCACTTTTAGGAAAACTACTTTTTTACCTGAAAGAAAATATCTGTTTTTATAATGGCTCATTTTGTTACAACAAATAAACAAAAGGATTCTTGTTAGCATGCATGGATTAGGTGTTTATAGGAAAGAGTAAGTTTTCTAAGGTAATTTTTTATTTGGAAAAGGTTCACTTCTGATTTGTTATCATGTAGAAAGATGAAGGCACTTTTAAAGTGTGAATGTCAAGATTAAAAACCATAATCCAGTGGGTGAAAATATTAACACAGATTTCTTGAGGAGGATTTATGGAAGTCATTCACATCTAGGAATAACTAGGACAGGGGAAAGTGCTGCCTTGAAAGAACAGACAATTCCATAAGGCAGATTAACAAGGGGAGTTAGCAGATATGCACATGATATCTTAAAGCTTTAAAAATATTTATGTTCCAAAGTAATATTTCCAAGTTGAGAAAAGGGTAAATGTTGAGAGGAGCATGGTGATTTAATGTTTCAGGATAATTCACTAAATTTTGTGAGTTGTTAGACAAGTTCCAGTTCAATAAAAGTATCTTAACTATTCTTAGCCCAGTGAAGACATAAAATGGATTTTGAGATAAGATGCTGATTAGGATTTTAGCTATTTAGATAGCTGTTTATTTCTCTTTTTTTTTTTTTTTTTTTTTTTTTTGCCCACTCACCTTAGGAGATAAGTAGATGGAACAACTTGTTTCTTAACCTTTTGAATGAAAAATTAGTTTATAATTGCCATGGAAGATCTGCATCATAAATCAATTATTCTGTGGTTTGTGAGCAAATCTTGGCTTTGTTAAGATTACTTTCTTTTATGCACTCGAAGTTAGCACTGTAAATTCAAGAGTTAGCTTTGATTAACATGCAACAGAAAAGTGCTATATAAAAGCTAGGAATTACTATTTATTTACTGTATAAAAGTACTGCTATTGTATATAGCAGTATGTGAAATTATGTGGTAATATCTCCTCTTTACATGAGCTGGCCTTTATAAGCTCCCTCTTCTCAACTAAATAAATCTTACAATTCAGTTTTCCCTTGCACACCTGTAAATGAAACCACCATCAGATGGAGAATATTAATGAACCAAAAAAATGCAGAGTTGAAGAATTCCCTGCTTGCTCAGTTTGTGTCCATACACTGAGGGTTTTTCCCTGCAATGAATGGAGATTTATTCTACAGAATTTAAGCATTTCCCACCACCCTTCCCCCCATCCTTTGAAGCCCAAAGGTTTGTGTGGGGAACTTTTTATTGTTAGATGTAAATATTGGATATTGTTCAGCAGCTAAAGTGTTCTGAAAAATAAGGAAAAGAATTGTGACCTCTACTTTTTTATTACTGATTTTTCAAGCCAGTTAACAGTGTGAAGAAAGTTAAACACTCCCTGTTGTACTGGTGTGTCCAGCAGACAGAACTCACTGCTGTGTCTGTCCATCTGCTGACTCATACCAGGGAAAAGTTTCTGGCTGCAGAGCACTGACATAATCCCTTCTCCATCTCCCCTTCACCCTCCCCACCATGCTCAAAAGCCAGGGGCTTTACACAGTCAGGAGGTGTGGAAACAGAAGTTGCACAGGGCAACTCCCACCCAGTGACCCTTTGGGAGAGCTCAATCTCTTGACATAATGCTGTGTTCCTTCCCAAGACAAGCACTGCCATCAGTAGTAGGGCATACTGTGCTTTGAAAACCAGCAGCACCCTGTGCCTGTGGATATATGATAATGTGCTTATAACCCCATGTAGCCAGAAATTTGCTAAGGGCTTTGCCTGCCAGAAAGCAGCTGGACTTCAGCAACTGCTGCAGCTAAAAACAGTGTGTGAATGTATTTTCTGGACCATACAGAAGGCACTTTCTCACAGAAAATGAAAACAATTGGCAGCATAACAGAAGCAGGATTGATTACTTCAAATAAACAAAACTCTATCTTGTTTCTATCAATAGCATGATTATGCTGGTGCTTTACTCAGGGGCAAAGATAGGAAGTATTTTTTATGGTCTGATGAAACAAGTAGTGGTTTTCTCCCTGCTGGTTTTGAGGAGCCGCAAGACTCAATAACAAAACATAGTTCTTCCAGTTATGAGTTCTGCTTTTGCTGCCAATTTCAGGAAGATTCTCTAAGGCCATACTTCACACTAGCATGAATGTAGTTTTTTATAATATTTCCATCAACAATCAAAAAGTGTGTTACCTAAGTGTGAACATAACAACTTTCATGCTAACCCATGTAAGAGCTACTCCACACAGAGCAATTTAGAAGAAATCAGGGAAAAGGAGTGGTGAGGGAACAGTTTTAACATCTGGGTTGTGTTGCCTTTATTTGGGAATAAAGTGACTTTAGCTGATGCTATTTCAATACCAACCTAAAAGTAAAGGAATACTTTTCCCTTCCAAGGGATTACAGGTAAGAAGTGTCTATGCCAGCCAAAGATTTTCATCTTTTGACGTGATGTTATTTTGGTAACTGCTGAAATAATCCACTCCTTATCTTGCAAGATGCAGTCCCTTTCAGGGTTCAATATGATCAATTTTCCTGATGTATTAAGAGTTTCATTCTGTCCAAATAACTGAGTATGGCTTGGAGCTTACTGGCTCGGCCAAGTACTGTGAAGCAAGGATTACATAAAGAGTTGTATTTAAGGGATGTGAATTATTTCAATCTTGGCAAAAGAGTAGTTGATGAAAAATTTCCTTTGGTTCCCAGTGGTTTCTGTGAAGAAAAGGATCTTGACTTCTAAGGAACTTTAATTTTTGGGTCAAGGGATAGGAGATAAATCTTTGGTTTATTTAGATCATCTCTTGCCACAAAATGTCATTGTGCTTGTTCTTATGATGTCTTCTCCAGATGTTTTTAGCTTTCCACAAAATAGTTTTGGGATTAATTTGTTCAATGCACTTCATTTTGTTTGCATGCCCCAATTAAGGATGAAATATGTGCTTATCAAGATATTCTTAGTTGTAGAGGCAAAGGAAATTGTGTAACATTTTGTGTGTGTATTCAATAGTTTGTCCTTTATGATATTGTTTTATATTCTAGCTTAGAAGCCTGAATCTTCAGATTTGAGGATTCAAAATTCTTTTTCATGACAAAATTTGAATCTATTTGACCTGTAAAAATGCTTATAAATAGAAGTTTGCAGGATCTTCTAAGAAAATCTAATCTAGTACAATTGCAGTAAAGTGCTTGTTATAATTTTCTCTTTCTTTTTTTTACTCACACCTTTACACTTGTAGAATATTTTCTCATCTAGTAGTTACTAGTTAAGTAAAAATCTCTCTTTAAAATTCAATTTTTAATATTTTATTCAGCACTCCTGCAATTTTGCCCTATGTGCCTCTATAACCCAAATCCAGGAATTTGGGTTGTTCTATGGCATACTCTGTGTTCTTTCCAGGCCTTTGTGTTTGTCCTTCTGTAGCCTCTGGGAAAATAGCATTCACTTATTTGAACATGCTAGGCCATTTGTCTGTCAGCTCTTTTTCCTCTGTCCTTTGTGTTAACAAATTTCACAGAAGACAAACCCATCTTTCTGTGAACGTGCTGTAAAATGAGTGTAGGAATAACAATCTTACAGAAACTAACCAGAGGCAAAGATCTGTCACAAGTCTGCTTAATTACTCTCTTACTCACCAATGCTCTTTCATTATTGAAAAGCCTATAAAATCAAAACACTGCCTTCTAGAGCCTGTGTTCCAGAATAAAAGTAGTAATAACAGTTGTTAAGAATTAGGACAAGCAAGTTCATGCCTAACCTCAAACTCGCAGATGTGGTTTCAGTGTGCAAAAAATTGTGACACATTCTTCAGCAACACAGTGAAACCTAAACCATGCCTAGTGAGAAGAGCTTGCTATATCAAATACTTGTTCAACTATAATATCTTCTTGTGATACTATCTCAAGCCAGCAAGAATACCAGGATCCTTACAGCAGTGTGAGCACAGCCCAGATCTTTTGGAACAAGAAATCTTAAACCACCGCCAGACTCTTCCTTAATTCGTTCACTTTGTCACCTTTTATGTTGTTTATTATAGTGTCCTCCTCATCATTCCTGCCCTGTCCTTGTGGTTTCACTGCAAGCACTGAAATGGTGACAGAGTGACACACGAAGGACAGTCTCAAGGTCTGAGCCAGCACTGTTCATCTGCTCTTTAGCAGGGGTTCGTGGAAAAGGAGCCGGCCCAAATGCTCCTACCAAAAGTGGAAATAATTTCTTTTATTCATAAAACCCCATTAGCTGTATTTAGCAGAGCTCTTGTTCCTCAGAGTGTGAGTGTTTGTTCAGCAGTGAATCCCAGCAGTGGCTTGCTTTTAGCCTCAGGCCATAGGCTGCATGTAACCATTGGCCTTCTCCTGACTTTGCTCATTGCCTTATCAAACAATGCTGCTTCCATGAGCTCTATGCACAGTTTTAGCAAGGCATAATTTCTCAAAACACACATTTTATAGCTAATCTGTGATAATTATAACTTAATTTGGAGAAGAGGAGGGTGAGAGGGCAAAAGGTTTAATTGCTGCTACATGGCTGGAGCTCTGTACCATCATCAGACAAAGTGCTGTATAATTTGCAGAGTTTTACCTTGTAATATCTCTAATGGTGTGAATATCCCTGACTATTTTCCCTCTATGTTTGCAAATTTCATTGTTAATAACAATCTTAATCTGGTATTCATTAGCCTGTTAATTATATTGTCATTTAGAAACTCTTGCTTCCAATTAGCTTTAATGACAACATCAGAATAATTTTTCTGTGCTGCCATTTTTGTGCAACACTTTCCACTTAAAGTGTCTGCTGTTCTATCTTAATTAAATTTAATAACAGTAGTGGAAGTTTATTGGGGACTTTTTAACCTCATTTAATGTCAGACCATTTATACTAGTTTGAAGTAGGCACTGAAAAAGTTTGCATTAATCCAATTACTTTTAAAAGAAGCAAACTTCACTTTTTAGATGATTTTTATTAAGGCAAAATCCCCGTGAAAGGTCAAACGCTCTACCTGTTCAAATATGCAGAAACATTAGGGGGTTTTCTAGATACAATGAAGATACATTAAAAAATCAACAATATCAAGAAACATTGAAGCACTAATATAAATAAGGAAGCCATGATTTTTTGTTTGTTTTAATAGAGGAGAAAAGGGTGAAGAAGCTGTCAGTGTCATTAGTGACTCTGTATTGCCATTCAGACTGAACTCTAGGTAGGGAACAATTGCAGCATTTTTTATCTTGGGAAAGCTCCACAGCCTGAATAATATACTTAGCATTATGCAGCACCCTTGAAGTTGCACCATGAGACTAAAATCATGGTTCTCATTAAAAATAATTATCTTTATAGCCTATGCAAATTTAAAGCCCTTCAGAGAATCTTTCCAGGAGATTAGAGAAAATCATAGAAAAGTAGATTGAAAGAGATTCTAGGGGTCACCTAGTCCATCCTCCTCCTCAGTCTGTCTAAACCAATAACATTCCTGAATTAAAGTTTGCTAGACCTTGCAGTCCTATTGTGATAAGAATTTGTGTGTTTATTACACACCACAAAGGTGTGACAGGCAGCTTCTGCTCAGCTTTACTGACTCTCTAAATCTTGCTGTTAGGATCATAAGTCACTGTTAGATCTGAACAAAAGCTTCATAGAATCATGGAATCATTTAGGTTGGAAAAGATCTTTAAAGCATCAAGTCCAGCCATTAATCCAACACTGCCAAATCCACCACTAAACCAGGTCTCCAGGTGCCACATAACACATCTTTTAAATAGCTACATGGATGGTGAATTAACCACTTCCCTGGGCAGCCTGTTTCTTCCTTGTTCCAATGCTTGACCACCTTTTAAGAAAAAAAAAAAACCTAACAACCTAACATGAAATCTAAATCTTCCCTGGTGCAGCTTGAAGCTGTTTCCACTTCCTTTGCTTATTAGTTGGGAGAAGAGACCAACCTCCACTTGGCCACAACCTCCTTTCAGGGAGTTGTAGAGAGTGATAAGGTCTCCCCTGAGCCTCCTTTTCTCCAGACTGAGCAAGCCCAGCTCCCTCAGATGCTCCACATCACTCTTGTGCTTCAGACCCTTTTTTGCAAAAAGTTCTGTTTCTCTAAATATACACAACAACAATTCTTGCTTTCCTAATATAAGATGCCAAAAACCATGGCTTCTTCTCAGCTTCAAAAATAATTAATTTCCTTTTTGGTTGAGAACTATAAGCTTAACCCTGTGTTTGTAGCTTGTGTATATCAGTTGTGATGGTTTAAGTTTATTGTATTTTCTTCTGTTATGGGATGGACCTTGCTGTTTGCACTCACAGAACTGGAAAGTGTCCTTTGTGCTACTCTGGTTTCACTTAAGCTATGATTTTTTTTCAAGAACATGAAGCCTTCCCACCAACAGAAGTAACTGAGTGGGATAACAGGAATTTTTTCATCATGCAAGCCTGAATGTGGGATATATCCTTTCTCTTCACCTGAAATTTCTCCCATCTGCTTTTTCTTAAGTAACTTCCTGAAAATCACAGGAAAATGGGTTACTGCTTTTGTTTTTGTATAAAATTGAAGCTACAGGAATAACTTGTCTGTGCAAATGGAGACTTTTGGACTGTGCAAATGGAGACTTTTGGACTGTGCAGTGCTAGCTGGTATGCAGGAAATCTTAGGAGAGGCTTCCTTACCCTGAAGTAACAGAACCTTGGCCATGGTCTTTTCTTGCTCAAGTTGCAGCATCAGATGAAGAAGGGGAAGGATGCAGGACAGTGACCAGATGAAAAGACTTCATTCTGTATGCTCCACCAGTAGTTTCAGTGGATATCTCAGTGCACACTCTTCCATGTGTTTTGTCACCAGAAATTCATCTAATGCTGATAGACAACGATCCCATTATTAGATCATATAATTTTTAAAGTAAGACCTACATCTTTCCTTTTTATAGATAACATATAACAACCAAGATAATTTGTATGACTGCCAGAAGAAATTATTTTTGACTGTTGAGGTAATAGGAATAATTTGAAATTTCGTTGCCTGAAAGTAAAATGGAATGGGTGGATAATGAGAAGAGTAAGTTTGATACCTTTAGTCCCAGTATGAAATTGTTATGCCTTCGTTTTTATCTGCCTGAAAATGGGGCTGGAAAGGACTGCAGGAGGAGGGGTGTCCTGGGCAGCAGTGTTCTGGCTGTTGTGCAAAGGGGGTGCTGTTACCTTTGGCAGGTAGGCAGGGATGGCTGGGGAATGTGGCTGCTGCACTAAGTGGGCTGACTCACACATCAGACACAATTATTCTGTAGCTCTCCCTGGCTCACTTTATCTGTCTGGGAAGCTGGCACAGCTGCATCACTCCTGTTAGTGAAGGCAGGCTGAAGTATCATTGCTCCATAGTCTTTTCCACAGGGAGTTGGCCTCATAAATTCTGTCTATTAAAACCCAAGGTGAGCATTCATCTGTGTCTTTATCCCTCTGCACTGGTATCCCTGCACTGTGTTGGAATCTGGCAGGTGAAAATTATGAGTCAGAGTTACCCCTAAGCCAGCTGTTCAGGACTGACAATGTGAATATCCTTTCTGTGCTTGCCTGTGCAGCTGCAGCAGCACAAGAGCATTAAAACCCAGACACATTACTCCTCTGCACCTCCATCCCTGTCCTTAGACAGGTTTAGTTCCTTCTACTTATTCTGTGTTTTCTCTTAGTCCTGTAGCAATTTCCATTTCAGTACATTTTTCTTCACAGGCTCTTGGGTCACTAGTTCTTCATCCAATATTTATTTTAAATATTAATTGTAATTCTGTGTTTTCTCCACAGAAAAATTCATCTTACTGCAGTGCCTCTTCCCAGTAGATCTTTCAGTGTTACAAGACTGAGTGTATTTTCTTAACTTACAGTAATAAAGAAAATGTGTCTGTTCAGTAGACCCTGTGAGCAGTCATAGAAAAATGTAGCATGAAAAAGACCTTTAGGATCACTAACTGCCAAAGGGAGCAAATTTAGGGAAAATTTGCCTAGCAAAGGCTCAGGAGGAACAACTTTGTGACTACAGCAGTTTCTCAGTGTACTTGTAGGTGCTGTTGGTGTCTTGCACAGCTGAGTGCCTTCAGTGGCAGATGGGATTGCAGAAGCCTTTCCTGGGATCAGGAGAGAAGAATGTGCTTTTAGGCACATTGAAGTGAAAATTAGCTGTGGTGGTTAAAGGCAGATAGAAACTAAGATGAGGTTTAAATAATTCTCAGTGCAACTCAAGCAAATGAAAAGGACATTTCAGGATTACAAATGAGAGGAAGGAATAAAAGTGAATTGGGGATTGTAAAAAAGCAGGCAGGGAAGAAAATCCTGCAATATGATGTCAGTTTGATATATACCTATCTGTTAAGTGTGCCTGAATTCAATAGCAAGTAATAGAATAGTTTGAACCATACTAGTTTTATAAATAAGTTTTATTGCTTAAAACTTCAAAATCAAAACGTGAAGATGGATCACTAACTCTATCTTGTGTATATTGTAAGATATTTTTGTCCATCTCAGAAAAGTTCTGGCATTTCTTACCCAGCTTTCAGAATAATTTTTCAGATAGGTTTTTTTTTTCTTCTATTTCTAAAAAGAAATTAAAATGGGCATGAAACACAGCTTGATAGTTAAAGAACAGAGTGAAAGGACTTGTCACACTCTGCAGCAAAAAAACTGAACATTATCAAGTTGGAGTTCAGTCCACAGAACACTGGAGTGTAAAACAGCTGCAGCCAGGGGATGCACGTGGACAGAGAACTGGGCAGTAAGTGTTTCATGTAGGAAATCCTCCCTAAAGTATGGCTTGGTGGAATTTATTGCAGTGTCCCTTCTCTTTCTGTTTCTTAATGTGGAATGTGCCCAGAAGCAGCATTATTTAATAGAACATTTAACTGAGGTTTTTAGAGTGTAGTTCTGAGGTGACACAGCTTGTGTCTAGTCTTTCAGACAGACTCATTAAGAGAACTGACACTATGAAAAACAGGAATTTCAAGATGTTAAGTAGCCTAAATTCCAATTAATGATGTGACAGCCAAGAACACCGAGGACCACGCAATACAGCATAATAATGCAGTGCACCTGAACAGGGAAAATAAAAGTAGAATTCTTTGCATCTCTGTCTCTCATGGGGAACATCCTTGAATACCAAGAAAAATGCTGAGAACATGGAAATGGCTTAAGTTTAAGATTTATAAGTGAAAAGACAGGCCTACCTCAACCCTTTCCATATGCACAGCTTGTATGTGGCCTCAGCTGTTCTCTCTTCTGGATGAATGTTGTCATGGAGAAATGCCACTGACCATGAACATGTTTTCTGTAAAAAATTCACTGTCACAACTACAAAGGCAGCTCTTTCTACACAAGCTAAAGGAGAAGTTTTTTTCTGCTCCTTTTGACTTGGAATATAAATAGCAGAATAAAGGATCAGAAACATTCCTCTCCAAAACCTTTTTAACAGAGATTTTACTAGATGCTACAAGACCTTTCTAACTTGCAGCTGAATGGTTCAGAAAAATCTTGTGAAAGCATTTGGTTACCCTGTGACTGAGGCACCATTTCTTCTGAACTCTGCTTTTTTTGGGAGCACAGAGCAAGGATGTCCTCAAAGATCTGATGCAGTTTGAATAGTAATAAGTGTACCTAATTTCTGTGCAGATATCCAGTCTTATTCAATTTCAGTTAATAACTTCTCTTTCATTCTCTACATATAAAAAGCACTGTCCATGTTTGTATAACCTCTGAAAATCAGGGGATTCTTTTTTTTTATTTTATTTTTTTATTTTGTATCTATATCTATGTCTTTTCCTGGTTTTGGTTTCTTGGGCATGAACATATGAGGTACTAACTGGGAATTTTAAGATTCAGTCCTTCTCAACATCTCTCTCTGTTCAAATCTACAGCCAAGAACCCTCTAAAGTTTAACTATATCTTTCTTTTCTATAAAAACCACCTTCCTATTAAAAGTCAGTTTGTCATTCCTGTTAATACTGTAGTTCCAGATGTAGAGTACAGTGTGAGCCCTCAGTTGAACTCCTGGGCCTCTGAGTTACTGTGCCTAATGCTTGGGCTTTGATGTGCTTTGGGATCAAGGTGACCCCATTCCTTGTAAGGCTGTTGCCACTTAATTGTGTCCTTCCTAGAAGGCAGCATGTAAAGCCAGCAACAGGCATAATAGCCCTACTGGAATATTGTAATGGGTAAACGAGGTCCAGCATTGTTTGTGAGTCTTGCCTGAAGGAGGAAAACAAAATCTGTCTGGAATACAACAGGCTGCTTCTGATCCCATGCCCTTGCTGCCTACAGCTCAATTTCAAAAACATTATATTTAACATAGCATCTTGCAGAGGCCTGGGTTTTGTGGTGTGGGAATGTTCTGGGAGAACACCTACTGCATGGAGACTTTCCATCTTGTTTTTGAAACCCTGCCTGACTCAGACAGTGAATTAAGGAATGGCAATTTGGTGTATGTCTGGAAATCTAATTGCAGATGCCTGGAGAAATGTAAAGTCAAGTCTAGTCTAGAAAAGAAGGAGGTGTGAAGTTTAGTGTTTAACATACTGGTTAGCAACAGCATGCCTGCAGGGGGAAAGAGGAGAGGGAGGCAAGTATTAACTACAGACTTGGGAATAAACACTTACATTGCAGTATCATTCTTGCTCATGTTAGCCTTTTCCTGAATCCAGCTTCATAAATACAGGAGCAATAGGGAAAAATTAGTCAGATTGTTTAGGATGTTATTGCACTGACAACTAAGCTCAAGGAAAGATGCTGACAGTTCATAGGTCAGAGGAAAAACTTAAGAGACCAGAGTGTTGGTAAAGCAAAATGCCAAGATTTTTAGGAACTTTTAAAATACAGGTTGGCTTGTTTAGACTTTTCAAAAAAAAGATAATGACAGCTCAAATCCAATAATTTTGAGACTTTCCAGTGCAGAAATAGTAACATAATTTTCAGATTCAGCAGGAGAAATTGTCCAGTAACACTGACTGCAGTGTTTTTATCACTGCATTTACTGCTGTTGTTGTTTGATGTGCAACAGGACTTTTTAAAATGAACATTCTATCCTATTCCATTAATTATCTGAGGGTTTTCATAACACCTATTTCTGCTACCTTTAAACTGTTGTAAAGCCATATACAACAAATCCAGAGCAATAAGATATATGGAGACAACTTTGGGCAATCCACAGACAGCTGGCTGAAAAGGTTTTAAGAAATATATCTTCATACTTGAAAAAGAAAGGAAAAAAAGCCAAAATGGTGAAAATATAAAACAAGAAAAAGCTTAGCTGCAAGTATATTTGAAAGCTTTTAAAACATCTCTGTGTAGAAAAAAGCAAAAATGTTGCTTATGATACAATGAGAGAATGGTTTGTGTTTGGAAGGAGCCTTTAAAGGTTGTGTAGTCCAGCCCACTTACCTTGGGCAGGAATCTGATCACTCTTTGTGAATCACAGCTCAGAACTTGCACAATATTTACTCAATGCAGCAATAAAAAGTGTGAGTTTGTTTGGATTTCTTTTTCTTTTTTGAGATAAATTAGCTTTTTATTGCTTGTAAATCCTTTTTTCAGGATTGTAGCGATATCTTCATGCACTTTTTGATAACATGTAAAATTGGAAGAACTCTTCTGTCTAAATGCTGACACATACACTGTCCATCACTGAAAAATTTCTTATTATCTTCTACCTTTAAGAAATAGTGCCTTAATTTTTTTCCCCCCCTAGTCTTTCAAGATGACTACTTTTAAATTTCTCTGCAATGAAATTCCATGATCAGCTGCTAGACCACTGGTTTGAGAGAGGATACTGGTAACACATATTTCTCAACAAATTTTCACTTCCTTTTTCTCCTATTACCCATATCTAGCTTAATAACTTCTGTACTTTCAGATGTTTATACTCTTTAGCAAGTGTAGAACTGCTAGTGTTTCAGATGAATTCCTAAGCACTCCTTTGCAATGCCACCTTCAGCTAGGAGTCCCTGGATGGGTTTTTAACAATGCAAATGAAATATATTGCTGCTTCAGAATAAGCTTCCTATAGGAAATGTTTCTCCTGCTTTCTCCAAGTGGATGCTCATTTAATGGTTTTGAATGATAGCTGTCAGACACTCACCAAAATCTTGACAATATTTTTCTCTTTCATATTTCTTTGCAATTCCAGCCTGTCTTTTGTTGTCCCCTCCTTACAGAGCAATTGTTCTACAGGTTTTTCAGAAAACTGGATTTTCAGAAAAGTTTGAATACTGACCCACTTAGTTCTTCTCTTGGAAAACTCTGGAAGACTTTTGCAATTTGTGCTGTTTCACAGGAAATGTTTAGTCACTGGAAAACATTTCTCCTGTTTTTTCATCTTAAAAAGAAAATAAAGCTACAGGTACAAAGTGAAAATATATTTAACAATTTCAGTACTCTTGGAATACTTTATGAAATCACTACAGAAAAATGGATATACAAACATGGATGTTAGTCAATATGGTCTAAAGTTTGGATCTATTTTTGGCATATTTGCCTAGACAAAAAAAATACTGTTTTCCTGTATTTTGGAAGGGGTTTTTAAAAATTTACTTGATTAGATAGAAATCTCCCCTCTGATTTTGTCATCATGATCTGTTTAAATAGAATATAATTGGAAACTATATAATGGGTTTGCTTTCTTAATTAATAGCAGTCTAACTAATAGCAGTCTTTGATTTTAATGCATAACTGATACCAAAAGACCTCTTTAAAAAGTCTCTAAGTTTGCACATACTAACATTAATGTTAAATAGGCAATCTATAATAATTTGCTGGGGATACTGTAGAACATGTCTTGTCTAAGCTGTGTCTCTAGGAGTTCCTGTTTGAAACTGTCATCCCAGAATAATTGAGAGAAGGTTTGCACAGAAGAGCAGTATCTCCTCTTAGCTGGTAAAAGGATGGGGCAAGCTTCCAGGCACTTTCTTCTGAAGCAGAGGCAGCAAATGCAATTCAGCAGAGATCAGGAACAAGTCCTCAGAGTCAAACAGCTCTACTGGGTTGCCAAAGGAAGTGATTGATGAGAAAAGTGCAGAGAACAGAGAAATAGTAAAAAGGAGAAAAGGAAGGCAGTGTTAGGCCATCTTGGCTGAAGCAACTCTACTCTTTCAGCTTTTCTTGAATAGAGTCTTGATCCCAAAACTGTTCCATTACTTTCTCAGAAGCAATGAGAACCAGCACACCAGAACAGAATAATTACTGTATTAATTAAATAACACCAAAACACTGCTCCTATCATCAGGTTTCCATTGTGCATCTATTGTATCATCTTGGTTCTTTGTGTTGGCCAGAAGCAGCTTTTGATGTGACCAAAGTACCCAAAACACAGAGAGCACAGCAGTGAATGGCCTGGCAGATCTGTGATGGCACATTAGAGTGTTGGTACTACATTCACTTTGTCCTGCTGATAGATTTCTATGATTGCATTAGGGTGGCCAAGATCTGACAAAGCTGACCAGTGTCTTGCAATCAAGTGACAACTGGGAAGAGGCTTTGGAATGACTGAAGTGACATGATATGGCTCTGGCTATTTTATGTTGGTCTCAACAAGTGAAATGGAATCCTTTTTGGAAGTTACTTCACTTTTTTCACTCTCTCACACTGTTTATACATATCTTGAAGAAATCTAAGAGATCTTTAGCCCTAGAAGACATTCCCTTGGCAAAACTGAAGATGTGTTAAAATGCCAAGCTGGTGCAGCCTGTGTAGTGCTACTGGTTGCAAAGTCTGAGACTTAGAATTCTAAGTTTTAGCAGTTATCCAAGTGTCAGGGAAAGGACAGATAGAAATGTTTTCTTAGCTGCTTTTCAGTCAATTTTGAGCAGTTTAATGCTGCAAGTTTACTACTGCTTTCTTCAGCCCAGTGTCTTGAGAGATGGTGATTGTGCAGTATCATGGCAAGTGTCTTGGGGTATAGGTGGCCCTGCCCTTCTGTAACTGCTTACCATGGAGAACTGAAAAAATAAAATACTTAACAGTATCAGCTACAGACCTAAGTGGGTCATGCCATGCAAATGTCTCTGATTAAAAGGACAATAGATGCTGCTGTGTTTGAGAAAAAAGCACTTTAATACAAGTACTAGAAATGTGACAGAATATAATAAGCACTTTTGTACTTGAGTGCAACTGCTGAGCAAATGCCCACAAGGAAAGGCTTAGCAGAGTAAATCAGCACGGGCTAAATGTCTGTGCTTCCACAACAGGGCTGAAATATAATATGTTGGGGTTTTCCATTTTTTAATGAAAAAGCTAATTCCATTTTCAGGTGCAAAGGATGAGAGAACAGATATTACATCTCCAGCTGCTTAAAATTTACATATTTTACAAATTCTCAAAGGGGATAATTTGAGCTCTTTTTTTTAATTTTTTTTTTTTTTTCCTTTTCCAATGTTGTGCCCTGAGTCCAGAGTTCTATGTTTCTACTCTTTCTGATAATCAGTATTGGCAACTACTGTTCCTGTTCTGATAGCATTTGTAAGAATAAGCCAGTAGTTTGTAGCTACTTCTATAAAGATTGACAAAATGTTTAAAAACTGACACCAATAATTTGAAAGTTTCAACATAAATGACCTGAACAAAATCTATAAATAAAGCTCGGAAACTTGGCAGATGCAATCCCCAGCAGCAAAGACCTAAAGCAAATTTGCTACTGGTGACCAGGTCAGCCAAGTTTCTGAGCTTTAAATAAAGGCTAGGAGAGATATTTATGGGCAAACTTCTTTTACCATGTGCTGCTTTTTCTAGCAAGATTGGAGTTGTTTAAGAATTGTTTATTAAAGTGTCAGTTTAGGGTGGAATATGACAGTCAGAGATACAATTTAGTGCCAGTTTATCCCTTTGCCTCATTGTTTCCCTACAGTACAGGTGTGACTTGTTCAAAGGCTCACCCATCCTTCAGAGCAGAGCTCTCTCTGAGCTTTCTTAGATGGATGGCCTGAGCTTTATAAGTGTTTTTTCTCAATGTCTGTGAGAAAAAATGGTGGCATGAGGTACCTGGGGCTACTTCCCTGATATTTTTGTGTGATTTTGATATAAAATGATATTGTGGAGCTAGGTGGATTTTCCATAAATTTCCTCTTCAGGGGTGGCATCTATAATTTTTCTTTATATTGCCAGTCATTCCAGGATACCAGTAGCACAGTTACTGGGGTTTTTTATTTGCTTCAATTGGCAGCATATTTTTCAGTATGCATTGGAACTCAGTTAGCACTTCATTGAAGTCATTGTTGAAAGCAGCTATTTTCCTAACAGTGTGTATTACATCTCATGCTGGTCAGTCTGAATATAAGAATGCCCCAAGATAGCAAGTAATGGACAAATCTAATTCATTAAATTAATGCCTATTGTAGGCTGAACAGCTTCAGCTAGAATTATCTCAGAAAATAACTTGACCCAATATGTGAACAGAACAGTTATTATCAAGAGCACTGGTGATATCTTCCCTTTGCTTCTATTATTAGAACTATAATACAAACTTTAGTCCTTGTGGGAATGAATAAGGTGACATCTGCCCTCACTGAAGTCAGTCAGATCTATTCTTCATACATACAGTGTTATCAGCCCAGCTGATTCCAGTGCACCTACAAAATCAAACATTATTCCCTAATTTCCCCCAAGAAACCATTACAGCAGGTTTGCACAATGCTCTTGGCTCATAATTATGCAATTTGATGTGTAATCTGTTAGTTCATTCTGTACAGGCCAGAATGGAGGTTAAGAATGGCTGGAGATGGTCAGTCTACTCCATAGATGGTAAAAGCTGAGACTAGTTGTGACAATATACCCCTGAAATTAGTAAAGGGAGCAAAATTGTTTGACTACTGGTTAATGGTTAGATGCCTTCACTTTGCCTGATTGATCAAATGCCTGCCTCTTGTCACTCCTACTATTTTTTTTTTCTTGTTTTAGTGATTTTTGAGGCAAATTCATTTTAGTAATGAGGAACTTACTATCACAGCACAGCAGGATTTTACTCTTGCAAATCAAATATATCATGGAGTCTAGTACTGCCAGGATCTTAAAAAATATTTTAAAAAAACATAAAAAGAAAACAAACAGCAAACAAACCAAAAAGAACCCCATCAACTTTTTGGTAGTCTGAAGCTAATTAAATTAACTTTCTGATTTGTCCTGAACTATGGGTTACCATCTTGCAACCTTCACTGTGTTGCATTTTCTTGGCAAACTCTCCCTCATGATGAAGGTTGAGGAATTAAGTAAAGTAACAACATGCTCTTTTGGCTTCCATTTCTTCAGGGTGCAAAAATGGAATATTTGGATTTCTTCTTTTCCAATTACTGCAACGTAACTTCTTTGCTTGCTGCCTGAAGGAAAAGCTACAGATGAAAAGTTATTATATTTTGGGAGAAAATTGTCATTTCTAGAGGAAATTTACTGCATTCTAAAGATGTTAGTTTAGTACCAATATTTTCATGTTTTTCAAAGATGAATAAAGTAACAACTAGTGTGGTCTCAAAGACCATGGAAACAGTCTAAGATTTTTTTGCAATTCTTTTCCTGCTTAGCAAAAAATTGGTATGGGATCTGACTTTCAAAATGTGTGTTAAAAGTCTTATACATTAGGACAGAATTTATGTTGCTATTCAGTGGGGAAAAGGGCAGTGAGCTAAATGCTGTATAATTTTCCTGGACCAGGTCATTCTCAATCTGCTGTGTTGCATATTGAAATGTTTTAATAAGCTGCTTTACAATGGCATCTCTACTTTCAGATAGTGCTGTCCACTCCAAGGGAGGCCCTGCCATGTGTTTGCTTAAAGCTCTGAAGTATTGGAAGGCTTTTCCTCAAAAAGGAATCTTCATTTTAAGATAACCTTCAACACCAACAGCAGTCTAAGATGTATAAGAGGAACAGAGACACTGAAGATAAATTCTGGCAGACCCTGAGTCTCTTTTTTGCCCTTTGAAAACTAAGGTTACCAGAGAGGAAGCTTTTTCCCTGAGGCATTTCCTTAATGTTTGCCAAATGTTGCTTCATCAGAGACAAATGGTCAGAGCCACTGAAGAATTCTATTACAGATGCAGATTTTTTTTTATTGTTTGTTTTAAATATGTTTCCAGGTTAAACTGCAATCCTGAAGCTGTAACTGAGATAAAGCATGTGTAAAAGCTTTGCTTATGGAGTTCTCCAACTCAAACTCAATTTTCCTTCAAGATGCATTAGAAGCAAGATGCTTCCAAGTGTGACAATGGTTGCTTTGCATTGTAAGCACTTAATCTAGTTCATGTAAAATACTCCTACTTGCTTCCAGCATTCCCATGCACAAAATTCAGCAGGAGTTCAACAAGCTGCAGTACAGCTGCTGAAGCAGTCAGCCTGGACTGCTTTGGGTATCTATGTTTCACTTATTCCACTATCCATTTTATTATTTCCTACACTCAACTAAACTAAAAAGAAAATAGGGTGAACAGAAGGAAGGGGGAAGTCAATGGCTCTGAAGGACTAGAAGTGATAGGCAGGAATGTGTAAAATTAAAACTGAAATTGTATATACTTTAAGCAAATTGAAGCCCATGTTTGTATGTTTTACAAAGGCCAAGCTTCCCATCTGATTGTCTCCATCCTGTCTACAGATGAGCTCTGGTGAAGGTATGAAGTCATGGTATACTACAGGCCTATTTGCAAAAGTGCTTCAGACACAATTTTTAGACATGACTGAGTAGTGTATAATTTCTTGATTTTTTTTTTCTGAATCCTTTCCTTTTCTTTCTTTATTTTCCCTGTCTTTAGAGCCTCTTTGTTGAGAAGTTTGCCTCTCTACAGGATCCTGACTTTTGTTGCCAGACCATTAAAGCCTACATAAAGTCATTGTTACACTGGGAAACACACTTCTATTCTTGCTGCCAATTATACAGTTAAGAAAAACTGTTCTTCCCTGACTAGACTGGCAACAACAGGGACCAGTGGCAAGTTTAAATGAGCCATTACTGAAACACAATATGAGAAATGCAGAAAATCAGTTTAAGCTTTCTGGTCATAATGATCTGATTCTCTTTTTTTACAGCAACAGATCAGCTGGTAATAGCAGGTGATACCATATTAAAGAGAGAAAGAAAAACGAGTTGAAACCTCTCCAACCATAAGCTTCGTAATATTAAATCAAATTTCCTAGTGTGCAATAGGTTGATGTTTCCAACATGCAAACAGGAGTTAGTTGGCTCAATAAAATCTTGCTAAGCAAAACCAGAAAAACAACAACAATGGAGATGAATGGGATAAATGCTTAATTTATGAAAAAATGTAGTTACTTAATTTTTTCCTGTTTTCAGAAACCCACAAAGGCAGCTGTTCTATCCATACCCTCCTCTTCAAGTCTATTGTACAATGTAGTCAATGTGTATTTAATCACTGGAGTATGAAGAGTGTAATGTCTTTCTCACTTCAAATATTTTAAGCACCAATTCAGCAACTTTAAGCTTTTTTGAAGAGACACTGATATTGCAGCACATTGTCCCAGGGACTCTTCAAAGGTAAGTCTCCAGTTTGGCCATAGGTGGTTTGCTCTCATTTAAGCTGAAGGACTACCAAAACTCTGTAAGAAAAAAAAAATTGTCTCTCCTTAACATTTCATTAGGCCCTTTCATTCATCTCTCCTCAACATCCCTGCAAAGCTCTCTGTAGAGGATGGGAGAGGCTCCACTCCAGATGTCTCCAGAATAAAGAGCTTTCCCTTCCTTTTTGGCCTCAGGCACTGATCTTAATCATAATAATAAGTCTATTATTGCCAGAGAGTGGTGGAGATAAATATCAAACATAAAACTTCCCTGAGAGACTATTAAATCAGCATTGACCTGATTTTAATAACACATAATATTTCCACAGATTGCAAACAAGTAAACAAGATTTGACCAACACCTTGCAAAAGTGGGCTTTGAAATGGAAAAGACTGTTAAAAAGTCAGAAAGAATACAGAGACTATTTTCTGAAGGTGAAAAAAACCCTGATTTTTTGTAGAACAGCACTTCACTAATTTAGAAATTTCTTGTATCACTAATGTGCAGTTTCTTGTCTTGGACAGCTCTGCCATAAAATGCTATTGGGAAAGCTTCTTAAAAGCATTAATGTCATGTCTTGCTGGGATCCACTGGAAAAAATGTACTTCAAAAATCATGTAAGGAACCTGAAAGAACAGAGGAAAATTTGTCTGGGATTTAGTCCTCTTTTGGATTACACACGTGCCAAAGGCTGCTAAAATTGAGATATTCTGTGTTAATCTTCTGATGATTCTTCACCAGAAATACAGGAGAGAAATAGATTGCCTCTTCAGATAAATTATATTTGGGAAAATGTGAACTTCAAAGCAACAATGCTGAAGAACTGGCAGTAGTGTAGGCTATAGACCATTAGTTTTAAACCAGTGCTGCTTTCCTCAGACTCCTGTTGGGACACAGAACTGTTGCTGCTCATGTTGCAAAGTACAGAGTGTTTCAAAATCAGTGTCTTGCTCATAGCATGCTTTTTAAACTTTGTTTTACAAATTCCAGTTCTTGAACTGGAGTATCCTCACTTTACAGCATCCATTATGAACCAATTGTTTTAAAAGCTTTACAGGTTGTGAGAGCCTTATGCAGCAGCTGGTCTTGTGGGTATATAAATAATGGTTCTTATTTCTTCAATGGATATCTAATGTTTAGGGGATTTAACTTCTTCTTGGATGCAGCCTGTAATCATCCAGGCTAATATTCCATTCCCAGTGCATTTAATAATCATCACACTTCAACATAATTTTTTTAACCTCTTCTCTTTTCAGGTGGGAGTGTTGTGATGTTTGAGACAATGAGTCTCTCTGGATCTGGTTCAGCTGACATGAGGTCCCTTGGCAGGCAGCTGAGGTTCTGTCTTCCATTAATTGTACCTGGCAATGTGGCAGGTGATACATTACTTGCTTTTCTTAGTTCTTTTATTGGCAACCACACTTGTTGTTTAGCCTCAAAATGAGGCTAATTTTTCCGTGGACTTATAAAGCCAAATTCTGCTGCTTTCTCAGTGAATTTCCCAGTCCCCTGAGACTGTCAGCTGTGACCAGCTGCCCGTTGTTTATCCACCCTGGCTGCAGGAGCAGCAGCAGTGTCCTGCATCCTGCTTGTGAGCCTAATGTCTCTGCAAGCATTACTCACACCAGGAGCAGCCTCCCCTTCCTATTATTGCTTCATAACATGGATCACTCTTTTCTTTCCATTAGGTAGTTGTGGTAACTGTCCCCAGGATTGCTGTTTTCCATAACACTTACAAAATTACCTCTCAACTGCATATTTATCTTCCTACGAGGCATGATGTTTCCACAGAATATTTCCTGGCCCTTGACACTCACTTTGAGTTCCCCTTTTCCAGTGGATCTCTTAGCTTTAGCCTGTGTACATGTTCCACCTCAGTGGTCCTTGCTGGGAAAAAGGAAGGTGCATCACAAATTGCATTTAACAAGCCCAGGGACAGAAGTTAAATACTTTAAGAACAGCAGTAATGGATTTAGCCATATGCTCATCCTTTTTCACCCTACTGGGATTCTGTCTACTGCTGAAGGAAGAGGGAAAGGGGCTGGGGAAATTCCAGCTGTCATTGAAACATACTTCTCTACTGGTGTAGTTAATAGAAGTGTACCAGGTGGTGTGCAGTATGCTGAGCAGATTCATTTTCAAGAGTTCAGCTGAGGCCATCTATTGATTATGTAATGAATCCAATTTTCAAACTTCTAAATTGGGTTTGGGGAGCTTCCGACTGCATGAAACACAGCAATGATGCAGTGTAAACTCACCCTGAAGATCCAGATTGTTCAAAAGCAGTGTGTTTAACTTTTATTGTAACTTGGAATACTGTTACATTAACTCATCACACTGTTGTATTACACTGTTGTATTTGCATGCAGTCAGATCAAGCATAGTTTGTTCACACCAAACCAGCGTGAAAATCACTCTGGGCTGTGTGCTCTGGCTAATCTGCCAAAAGCACCATGGCCTGACCCAGAACAAAGCAGTACTGCTGGGTGGTCATGTGCAGCCCTGGCATTGCTGGGGACCTGCAGTGACAAGCACACAGTGATTAGTGATCTCAAGCTCTTGGCAGAGCTCTAGCTGCTACTACTCAGTGGGCCTGAGCCATGGCTAGTGCCACAAAGGGAAGCTGGACATTCACAAAAATCTTTGAGGCTACATAAGTTAACATCATTATTCTTCAGGATTTGCCAGCAGCCTGTTAGGTTTTAGCCTCTGTGGGAGGGTCTCACTTGTTCCTTCCCGTTTCCACAGCTTTAAGTGTTTCCAGCACTTGAAGACCAATTCATTCCAAGAATTTGCTGAGCTTTTCCCAGGCATCACTTGTGAACATGTGATGGAACATGTGATGGAACATGTGAGGAGCAGACAAAAGTTAAGATGAGATTCTTATCTTATCCATAGGCACTGTGTACAGTGAAGAGAATCTCAAGACAAGACACAGGAGATAATGTTGCCTAGGCATTCCCATTTCTCATCCTCACATCTCAGAGTTCCATTTTGACTTACTGTGTGATGCTGAATCTCTTCCCCAAAAAAAACAAACTCCGAAGTATATTTTCCCACGGTAAAAATCCCCTGACTATATCCTTTGAGGAAAAGAGATTTTCTTTTTTTTTTTACTTGAACCAAACCACAGAGTAGCTCAGTACTCTGAGCAAATTTTAGCACCAAAAAAAAAAAAGTGCAACATAACAAAACCCTAAAACCTATTACATGTTCAAAGTTTCAGTTTTCACAGCATCCTTTCTGCATTTCGTGCTGCTGAGAGCAGGGCAGGCCTGGAGCACCTAGGTTTCTTCTGACAACCTCTAAACCAGAGCAATTAAATAATTTTTTCAAATTTTGCTTCAGCCATCTAATCTCCACTTACATGTATAAAGGAGTCACCTAGTTTGTTTACTAGACCTGGCCAACAGCTAAGGTGGTGAGTAAAAAATTGGTAGAAGTGATTCAACTAAAAAGACCAAAATAATAGTGGAGTTCATCTGGGAGATTCTTTAGTTTCCCTTCTCCACCCACCTGCTTTGTGCTTTTTGAGTCAGGGAGGATGTTCAGACACTCCCCAAGTCTTGATACTCCCCAATGTTCTGCCTTGTATGAGGCTGTTAATGCACTTTTAATGACCTTTAAGCGATTAATTAAGCAATTAAGTGATATGCACTTAATAGCCTCCTGGATAGCTGCAGGGGACAATGTGGAGGACATGGATTATATCATATTAAAGTACTTAGATCTATACTATTAAGATGCCTGTCCTGGGCAACAGGCAAAATCAGAGAGCATAAAAAAATACTGGTCAGAAGGGCTCCACTTAAGCAATTTGTGTCACTACTGAGTTTGTACAGCTGATCTTCTTTTCCTGCTGTCTGCCTTTTGGCCTTTTGAAGAATTAAATGCACAGGGGTACAGTTCAGAGGTATCTTATATCCTCCTACATTGAAACACTGCCCCAACACTAGCTGTGTTTAAAAAAAAAATGCAAAGGAATGTTAGTTGATGCAGTCTTTAAAGGAAACAGATAAAAGTGGAGATGTCACTCTTGCTGAAGTTCTCAGCCTGCATCATGCAGCAGAAGAAATTTTGGAGGTTTTTCTAGGTGATTTGAAAAGATTGACAAAAGGTGGTCTTGACATCAGTGGCTCCTGAATTCTCTCCCATGTATGGTGCCTTGTTTTATGTGGAACACATAGGCAGCACAGCTACAGACTCTTCTAGTGGAACATGGAGGAGTAAATGTGCCAGCTCAGTGGAGCCCAACACACCAAACCTGCCTGGAGCCAAGGGGTGCACCCTAGCACTGCCCCTGGACTGCCCTGGGGAACAGAACTGGTTCTGAAAAGTGACTGCACTGACTGCAGCCCAGGTGTTCAGCCATGTCTTACCAAGTGCCCAGTGCTTACAGGCATAAAGAGAAGACTCCACTTTTCCCTAAGAAATTGCATTAGATATTCTTTGATAAAGTCTTTTGAAAATTTTCATGCAGTATTTCATTGGTGTTTTGACAGCAAGAGAAATGAGGGATCTTCACAAGTTCTATCTAAACATGAAAGGTAAAACCAATTGGAAAAAGAGGTGGAGGAAAGGAGATTTTCATGACAAAATCTTTTTCCAAATACTGTGTATTTGTGGTATTTGCACCAATTCCAGGAAGTAATATAATAGTGTTTTGATTAGTATTTAGATCACTGGAAGCAACTGATTTGTGTGAAATGGCAGCTACTGGGTAGATGTTGGTAGAAAGGGAAACTCCTTAGTGGTTTAATATAGATGTTACCAAACTCACTGCTGTAGATATATGCTTGGAATCCATATTTTCTAAGCATATCACATCATAAGGTCCTTGTGCTTCCTCAGTATTTACACATATAGCCTTGCAATTTTTTCCTGATCAGCTTTCTCATAGTTAGTTTCTCTGTGACTATTTTCTATTAAACCTTTATTTGTATTATTTACAGGCAACTCTGTGTTATTCCCAAGGAGTTTTTCATGTTGACTTCTTTATTTGTAGTATTTTATTTTTTTCTTTCATGGCTGGCTATAGGTTTTCCTGAAATGACATTCCAATTTTAACACTGCCATATAATGCCAGTGTTAAAATGTTTTTTAAGAAAGAAATACACTGTGCTAATTTAAGGTTCAGAAAAGGAAGAGGAGGCTGTTATAAAGGAAGAGGTCAGGCAGGATTCAGCAGAGCAAGAGCTTGCTTCTGCCACCTTCAGTCACCTTGAGCAGCCTGTGATTTCTGAGGGGCCACACTCTTTCAGATCACTTGGGCTCCTTGCCCAGTGACAATCTCTCCAGCAGGGACAAGGGGAGATGAATCTAAGAGTTTCCTGCCTAGAAGCTTTCTGAAAAGATTAATTACTCCATGAAAGAGTCAAGTAATGAGAAATGGCATTGCTTTTGTCGTAGGCCATTGGGTCCCTGGATGGTCGTTCCCATTTTCCAGGGCTAATCTCTAAAGTAAATAGTTTTCTTTTTGTTGACTGTCAGTGGTGTGTCACTGTGCAGTGACCTGCATGTGCAAGTGCTCTGGACTGAGATCCTGTGGCCTCTGTCACGTCTGTACAGGGTGTATCTCCTGCTCCCCAGTGCCCCCTGCCATCAGCTCCTTTCAGTCTGAAAGGAAGGAGATTGAGCAATTTGTCACCACTTGTTCACAAGTGGCCTCTGCTGCTTGATGTCCAAGTCCTTTCTTGCTGGCCTTTCTTCTCTTGCTTTTGAAACTCTTTTTCATTTCTTAAGTGATGCTTTGCTGCATCCCTCCCCCTGCCTTTTTCTGCTGTTTGTTCTCTGCTTAACTCCTTCCTTCTTTACAGGTTATGCTTTACCTGTCCATGCGTGCACACACAGAGAATTTAAATAAATAGAAAAATCCACTTCCCTACACCTACAGACCTACCTTTTTCTCTGTGATTTCACAATGTTCTCTGGTCTACTGTTGGTCCCTGACTAATTAAAATTATCATGACACCAAAGCAGCATGCACACGCTCATCCAATTATTTTTAATTTAGTTGTATGTATTTGTTATTTCTTTTCTAAACCAGATGAGAGCACCTTGCAAGGGACTGTTTCTTTGAAAACTGTTGATGTCAGGGGATGATGTATGAATAGTGGTTTCCTGTGCAGCTGCACTGAGTCTTCCACAAATAACAGTGAGAATACTTAAATTTAAAATCTTCACTTTATTAGGAAATTTCCCTTGGTCACATGAGAATTTTCACCTAGTGACAAATTCCCTATTTTTATCTCTCTCTCTATATATATATCTACTGGCAGCCTTTAACATGCACCTCAAAAGATTTAAAACACCACAAAGGGAGAAAGTGAAGCCACCTAGAAATCTAGTCCTCTGTATCCCACAAAAAGTCATTTCTACTGTCACACTCTGCAGCACAGCTGTCTTCCTTGGTGACGAGATTGAGGACTGCAGTTTGGCTTTGGGAAGAAAACCAGGTGCACACACTTGTATTCTGGGTACAGCCATGCAACTATTTATTTTCCAAGCGGTTGCCCTGTGATGATTCTTCATTAATAAAAAAGTGCAATGAAGAGAATCTCAATCTGATGAACCCTGCAGTGCTGCAGCTGATGACAGAAGACAGAAGGGAACCAAACCTCAGACATATCAGCCTAAGCAAATGGACTGTAATGCAGCACTGTCACTTTTTTGTCCCTGGTCCTTTTAAAGTTCTCTATTTTTTCTCATAGAATGAGCCAGAGGATATCAGAGAGTGACTGCATGCAGAAGGCATCACAGGGATCCATTCCGTCCTCCTCAAGGCAGCTGGCCAGGAAGCATACCCCTGATGAGGAAAACCAGGGATGTTTTCAAAACTAAATACAGGCTCAGCAGTCTCTGGGACACATGAGGAAGCTGGACTTCAACCATGTATGTCCCAGACATACATAAGCTGAGATCCTGTGCACACACCTCTGAAAGGCTTAAACTGTTCATCTGGTAATAGAGTGTCTGAAACTGTAGGAAACAAAGCTCTGCCCTCACCTCACAGACCTTGTAACCTCAGTAGGTGATAAGAAAATGAGCAGATATAAAACCAAAGGTAGCATCCAGCTGAGCTTGAGAGTTTGGAATAAGTGTAAAGGGAATAACCCCAGCACAGGGGCAATGAGTCATTGTCAGCTGTTAGGTTTATCAGAAGGCATCAGTAAGTCTTAACCAGAAATTTGAAGTGACTGTAGATTCTCTTTACAGGAAGCTTCTCATTTCCAAAAGGAATGTGATGAAAGAGGAAGAAGCAGTACTGGAGAGCACCAGCACTGGAGACTCACCTCTCATCTTGGTCAGCTGCAAGCAAGCACTGAGCAGTGTGTGCTTTGATAGAAGGGAGTGACAGCATGGAAAATATTTCATCCAGTAGAGGTAGGTGAGGAATGCAAAGTATGAAAACACTGTAGAGGTCATAAGTCAGAAAAATATATTTTTCTGCAATGTGTTAAACAGTTTTCTAGGGAAAGAAAGTAAATGCACTAAAATCAGGAAGAGGAAGCTTCAGATGTAGAGGTGAGACAATGAAAACTTGAACCAGAGCTTTACCTAAGGAAAAGGGGCTGGATTTCTAAGGCAGTTTGCAGGTAGAATGAACATGATTTGTGTTGAACAGGTTGTCTCTTCTCTTGCCAGCTGTGTGCATTAAAGAGAAGACTGCTTTTGCCATTCACAGGTTACTCCTCTTACAAAATTACTGAAAATTTCCATGCCTGTCGTTATTTAGAAACATGCAATCAAGGAAATCAAATTATTTCAGTTCCCTCTGTTTTGGTTCCTCTTATTGTTGAAATTAGTTCCTCTGCTAGAATCTGCAAGCTCTTGCAACTTCTGTTTTGCTCGCTATTCCCAATGTAACCATTATGTCAGCATAAAAATCCTCCCAGCTTGCACAGTGCTTTTCTGTAGTTCTAAAATCCTGTGAGAAGATTTTTGTTCAGGAACCTAAAACTTTAAGGTTATCCAAACTATGTTTCTGAATTTTTATCTTCTTTCTTATGTCACTACTAAAAGCAAAAGCTCACACAACTCGAGGGCGTTCTTTAATTAACCCTCATCTAATTCCCACTCCTGTTCTCAGAAGTACTTCCTTTCATGTCAGTGAAGCTGATCTGAGTAAAGTTGAGGCCTTGATAACACCAATCTTACTTCAGCAATATGAAGGATTTTTGTAATATGAGCAAAGATCACTACTCAGGAAGTTTCCTGGTGGTGCAAAACTGGAGGGAGTCACTGATACACCTGAAAGCTCTGCTGCCATTCCATGGGACCTTGAAAAGCCAGACAGTTGCATGGAGAGAAACTTAATGAGGTTTAACAAAGGGAAATGCAGGGTCCTGCATGTGGGGAGGGAACAACCCCAAGTTCCAGCACGGTTTGAGGGGTGACCCTCTAGAGAGCAGCTCTGCAGAGAAGCACCTGGGAGTTTTGGTGGGTGACAAGTTGACAAAGATGATGAAGGGTCTGAAGCATCTCTGTTATGAAGGGAGACTGTCAGAGCTGGGCCTAGTTAGTTTGGAGAAGACTGAGAGGGGATGTCATTAATGCACATAAATATCTCAAAACTGGTGCCAAGAGGAGTGCCAGACTCTTTTCATTGGTCCCCAGTGACAGGGCAAGGAGCAAAGTCCATAAACTAAAACACAAAACTTCCACCTTAACATGAAGTAAAATTTCTTCACACTGAGAGTGGCAGAGCCCTGGAACAGGCTGTCCAGGGAGGTTGTGGAGTCTCCCTCTCTGTAGACATTCCAACCCCACCTGGGTATGTCCCTGTGTCACCTCCTGTAGGTGCCTTTGCCTTGGCAGGGGGTTGGACTGGATGTTCTCCAGGGGTCCCTTCCAGCCCTAATGATTCTGTGATTCTGTGAATGCCTATTTCAATATACTGCACAGAAGTTTCCTGCACAGCAGACATTACTGAGGATTTTCCAAGTACAGTTTTCCAATCTCTATTTAGTATAAACTAAGATGTGTTAGGTTCATGCTTGTGGTATGTAACCTTCAATGAAAGAAACAACCCCTCTGGTTAGAAAGGACAGGGGAGGTGATAACACATGCCATGCCAGAGGGAGATGATTAGACAGAGGAATTTTGAGCACCTGGAGCCAGTTGTCTCTTCTGGAGGAGCCAGTGGCCAAGAGGAGTCCACACTCAAGTTGTCCTAGGGAAGAAAGGTAAGATGCTTTTGGCTTTTGTTTGCTTTGCTGGTTTGTTTCCTTAACAAGATAAGAACAGAAGTAAACTTTGAGCCATGAATTAAAAAAAAAAAAAAAAAAAAAAAAGTAATATTTTTTCACTCGCAGTTTTCACTCTCGGGCAGAAAGGAAATTGTTGAGGTTCTGCTGGTATTTTTGTTAGTTTTGTTTTGTTATACCCTAGGGTATAATACAGCCTTGCTGCTCTTATTGTTATAGGCTCTTGAGACTGAGGATCCAAATTATTATGTTATGACAGTATTTATAAAAACATTCCATATTTTCCATCAGTCTGACACATGGGGCTATGGAGATAAAGGTGACATAGGAGGATGTGCCCTTAAGCCATGGGCTGAAGTTTCTCTTTTTCCTTCACCAGACGTACAATGGGGAAGGTGAGTAAAGCTGAGGCTGTGATTCTGCAGTTTCTCTGCTCTGAGACAAGCACAGGCTGCTGCCAAAGACACAGAGCAGCACATTTTGACAATAGGCTGCCCTTATATTTAGAGTCATGGAATTACAGAATATGCTGTGTTGGATGGGACCCACAATCATCATCAAAGTCCATCTCCTGGCCCTAAATAGGACACCCCAAGAGTCACACCCTGAGTGTTGTCCAAATGCTTCTTGAACTCTGCCAGGCTGGTGCTGTGACCACTTCCCTGGGGAGCCTGTTCCAGTGCCCCAGGGTGAAGGACCTTTTCCTGATATCCAAACTAAACCTCCTCAGGCACATCTTCAGGCCATTCCCTCCGGCCCTGTCATCACAGAGAAGAGATCAGTCTCTGCCCCTCCTCTTCTCCTCATGAGGAAGTTGCAGACTGCAATGAGGTCTCCCCCCATAATTAATTCTGTTAGTTCAGGCTTAGTTATTGATAGGAAATGGGGTATTACTCTGGCTTGCATGTAAAAAGCAGCAAAACCCACAGAGGTAACATAACTCCCTAAGCACATAGGTTAAAATTCTCTTTTAGGCTAAAGTTTTTTAAAAGCACTAGGGTGTTTGAGGCAATCTTATCTTACCTGCTACACCCAATTTTTGCATAAATTTGGTGATGAGCATCAGCCATCATAACACCAGAGGGTGTTCTGGAGAACACGAAATGCCTGGACATGGTGGTGGCACCACGTGCCTCCTTCCATTCCTGCTGTGCTCTGGCAGTGGGACCAGTCAAGTGACAAGTTCCAGCCTTTCTCCCTTTCTTAATATGAATGCTCTATCTGCAGGAAATAGGGATGAAGAACTTCAGCTCTGATCACTGCTGATGGTTCCAAATCTTCCTGTCACTATGCTAACTCTAAAGGTCACATCTTCACAAGCATGCTGCCACCAGTTCAGACAGATGCACAGACTTCAGGAGAGGTATAGAAACTAATTATTCTGTAGTTATCAGAGGAGAGGTACAAATCCAGAGAAACCATTCAAACTCATTCCAGATTGCTTTTATGTACTGCCTTGCATGAACTTTTTGTTCACTTGCATGTCATTCAGTAAATTTAAATCAAACCAAGGAAAGTATTTGTTCTTCTGATCCATGCTTGCAGTTTCTTTTCTTTCTTGGAACACAGTCATTTTCAGAGAGTTTCAGGGAACTGGTTTCCTTCTAATCATCTGCACACCCTGCACTTGCCCTTTCACTCTCCATGTTGATGTCCAGAGCTCTTTGATGATACTCACTTGACCAGCTTCTCCAGGCAATGCCTGAAGTGATGTCTCCAGCTGACGTGCTTTTTTGGAAACAGCCTCTCAACATACAAAACATCCAGAGACTGCAAAGGACAGATGTGCACTCTATTGCTAACTATTCAAAACTGTTTCCATCTGTAAACCAGAATAAAATTGTTTTGACCCCCTGTAAATATTTTCTTTAGTGAGGATGCCTGAAGGGGTGCTGGTAGCAGGCCACATCCCATGGTAGTGCCCATCTCCCTGATCTCTGCTGCCTCTTGTTCTCACCCTCTCTTGATTTGTGTTTTATAAAAGATGTGAAGCAGACATTAAATGTGTGCAGAGTACAGCTTTCATCTCTGACCAGCTCTTGTTATCAAACTCATCAATAGTAACATGGAGTTCCTGGAGCACAGTTTTTCACTCAGTGCTGTCCACAGGGAGAATTTGCACACAATTCCTCCAGAGTCTAAAGAAAGATGATGTTCAGCTGGTGCACAGATAGCATTCCTCTCTTCTTCCTGCCTACCTACTCCCATGAAACATGCAGCAAGATAACATACAAGAGATCTGTTGTGTGAATTGTGGCTGGCCAGAGGTTCAGAATAATGAAGGCAGGAACTGAGAATACCAGAGCCATGACTTATATTTTACTTCCAGATTTTCTAAACTAAAAATGGGCTGCTTTATTTCCAGTTAAGGAAAAACAAAACGGGGATGATACCATTGCAAGGGGTGTGCAAAAGTAAGGCTGCCTTACTAGGCTGTAGATAGTAATACATCATTCTGCTCACAGAGGGCAATGTGGAAAAGTAAATGTGTACAAAGCCTGCTCTTCCTGAAGTGTGAATTCAAGACATTTTTACTTTGCTTCTTCGTGTTAAGTCAGATCCGTGTTTCTGGAATTACAGTGCTCCATATGAAATCTGAAAGTATCTATAGCCAAGACTGTGAAGAGGATACCCCAAATAACCATCCTCATGAAAACCTTCTTCAGTCTATAATAAGTCATTCTCCTCCTCCTGAGCTTTCTTGGTAGAAAAATCTAGAGGAAGTAAAAGGGGAACTTGCTGACTCCACTTTTTCCCCAGCTTCTCAGAAATAGTTCCATTAGAAGGCAATCTTTGCAGCAATTTGAAACCTACATTTAGAGGATGCTGGAGGATTTGTTTTTTCTCCATGAGAATGTGCTTCAGGTTTCACACGCAGAAATGGGAGAAAAAGGTCACTCTGGCTCATAGTCTGCAATATTAATCGAGCAAGTGCTGGGGAGATAGCCAGTGTTTTGTGGTTTCTGGCTGTTTAACTGCCAAGAGAATAATCAATCAAGTAAATAATAATAGGATCTTTTTATCTTTCTTAGACAGATTTGGGTTTGGTAGAGACTACACAGGAAACATCTGAGCACAACCTTTCCCTGAGTGTGTGACAGCCATTGATGTACATGTTCTGTGCCATGGGTGGGTGAAAATTCCCCATTTGTCATCCCCACTGCAGCACTTCCATGGATAGAGCAGCTGCATCTCTTGCCCCTCTACAGCACTTGCACTTTGTGCAACAACAGCAGCCAGCAGCTCTGTAACATAAACGTGTCCAAAATCATACTTCAATTTAATTACCTATAAAACCGTATTCTATAAAAGAGGAGGAAGAAAAGGCCATTACTTTCCTTAAATAGATTGAATTTCAGTAATAATCCTGAAAATTCCTTTACCTTTGACTTAACAAATGCAGGAAGAGCCTGTGTAGTCACTAAATCAGCTGTGCACTGGTAGAAGGAACTTGGTACAGCAGCAAAGATTCAGTGCTCTAATTAAAAAGTCTCAGGCTATTGGAATTTTCCATTATGAGAACAGAATGTTTGTCTGCCTCACAATTATGATGCTATCTTGACTTGTCTCATATATCACAGATATTTAGAAATTAATTTTGGGGGGAATTTAAAATGTGTACAGCACTCTCCTTTAGGAAGGTTGCAAAAAATGTGTTGTCCATTTAAAGATCCTAAAATTTGTTTCCACTGCTTCTATATTGCATTCTGTCTGATACAGGACCTTTCATTTTTATTATTTTCCCATCAGGAAAAGAAAAAGAAAAGTCTAAGTTTCTCATCTTCTTAGTGGTGCAATTCTGGTGCAATTTCAAAAACTTTTCCTATGCCAGAAATTCTTCCAATTCTCTGGGTGTGTAGGGCATTGTATCACTGCCTGTAATTCTTCTGAGCAGTTTATTCCAGGTTACTTTCCATTTCAAAAGAACCTGCTCCATTTGAAAGCACAGTTTCTTTTGCTCCTTTCTCAATATTTCATGGAGGTCTTGTTTCTAAATTATGCAGGAAAGATACCACAAAAAAAAAAAAAAAAAAAAAAAAAGGGAGATTCTATCAGCAATCAAAGCCATAGAAATGGTATTGTCTGCTAAGTGATATCTGGGTATGTTCCTATTTAATATAAAGGCAAGAAGGTAATGTACTCCCAAGCATTTAGGAATTTAGGAAGTTCTGTGGAGAGCAACAGTAGACCTGAAGAATTGGGAAAATATTTGATGGTTGTGTTTTCAGCTGCAATCACAGCACAAAACTCTCTTGCTGCATATCTTCTTTTCAAGATCTATTATAGATATATATAGTGTGTATGTATGTAGGCATGGATCAACACAGAGGATGTGGAGTTACACTTCAGTTCCTGGTGCAGGACTTGTGGCAAGGTTATGATTTGAGAATAAATCTAATACTTTCAGTCTGAAATAACTTTATCTGCATTTGTAACTTCACAAGGAAATAGTAGCTATCTCCTTATTACATGAAGATGATTTCTTATTAAATGAAGATTTAATATTAATTTTAATATCTCCCTGCATTTTTTCCTTTTTTTTCTTTTTTGTTAAATAGATGCAATTTCTTTTTTATCTGTTCTGAATTTTCTATTTGGAAGAAACAATTTCCACTTGCTGCCACAGAATTGTCATTGGGCTCATTACCTCCAATGAGATGAGCAGTGGCATGGAATTATTAAACTTACTTTCTGCTGGTAAGTGAAGAATATTTCCACCCTATTCCTTTTGATCTGACCTTTGGCTAAACATATTTCTCATTGCTACATGGATGGTATTTCTTCCACTGGATGCAGTGTGTTGCTTTATCCTGGATGAGACAGTGATTTCTACAGCATTGTTTTCAGAACTGTGTTTGCAAGAAAGAAAATGTGATCTTTTAAACAGGTGAATGATGACAAATTTTTGTCTGCACAAATCCTTATTAGATGGCATCAAAATCTGATTTTTATGCCTATGAGAATTAATTTCCATAATGAAATTTGATTATTAATATTTTAAATGAAGTTGTGTTGCTCTGTTTATAAAATGTACTGTTTAATCAGATAAGAATCTAAATCAGAGCTTTCTGGTGTAACCCACTACATAAGAATAACTCTTGGGAGATTTCACAAAGAATCAGGAGTTAATTTATAATGAAATGAAGAGGAATAATGCTTTTATTATGGGTTTTTCCTTAGTTAATAGTAAAAAACATTCAAGATCATAAAAAAGAAAAGAAAAATCCAACAAATTCCCAAAGTGAAAAATAAAAAAGCTGCCTATCAAAGTGAAAAGTGACCTAGTTACAGTGTGGCATGGGCTTGATTTACTGGAATCCAGACAATGTCTGTGGGTAACTGTGGGAATTTTCCTAAAGATATTTTTGCTTCATTTATTTTTAGGTCATTTGAATGTTTACTAATATGGGCACCCTATAGACCAAAATGTGGGAAAAGTGCTGCATGGGAACCAGCAGCACAGGCTTACTCCTCACAGCATTGCCCTCTGGATTTGGTCAGAGGGAAAAACAAGGGAAATGTTGTTCCTTGTCCTGCCAGAGGTAAGTTTTTGGGAACCTCTTGCTCCTTCTCCCTGCCCCATTTTTGTATTTAGTTTTATATTAGTGAAAACAGTCTTAGTATAGTAACTCCCTAACTCTAGACAATAAAGTAATTTTCTTTTTCTTGATTTCTCACTCTCACCCCTCTCACCTCTCTCACTCTATTTAATAATTTTTCTTGTTTTTCAGTGGAAAAACTTGCCTGTCAGGTACAACATAACATGTGGGCTCGAGTCCCTTTGTAGCAGGGAAGGAAGGGAGCATTAAACAAGGGTCTCCCTCACCTTTTCTTTGCCTCTCTGTCCTGTTGGTCTCAGCAGACACCATGCAGCTGACAATTTACAGGCTCTGGTTTTCTCACCTACTGGGTAATCACTGTCAGATCACAATGATAAATGGGATGTTTAATCTTGAGAAAGTTATTTTTGCAGCTAGACTTTGTTACTGCAGGTCAGACCAGGTGTCCTTAAACTTCCTGATAGTATCTTATACAATAATTAAGAACTTGCCAAGAACAACTGTCTCCCACTGGGGAGTTTAAGTGCATGGCCAACATAATCATTTGTGCAGTCAAAGCAAACAACTCCATTTAATTTCCAGATAAATAATGTGTAAATTTATGCCTATTTTTAAATGAATTTGTTTATGTTGAAATAAAACCAGAAAATCTATTGCTCCTCTGGATACAACATCATTTTCCCTCTTAGTACAAGATGAATGCAAAGAAGTGAATGGAACATGCATCATCACCTAGTTCCAGCAGTGCCTAAATGATAAGAATCTAGTCTTGCAAGACACCATAAAGCTGAGTGAAAATTTTCAGTAAAAAAGGGGAAAAGAGAAGAAACTGCAACACAAATAATTCCTGTGTTTGGACAAATTTATAATGTGAGGATTCCTCACAGGCACAATATGACCTAAAGTTACCATACAAGAAATTTAGATGTGTCAGAGTCTCATGAGAATGCAATTAGAGACATTTTTCCAAACCCAAGTAAGGAAAGGCAGACCTGCTGGGGTAAGAGAATCCTGCTTTGAATAATATCTCAATAACTCTGCTTGCTGATGAGATGTGCATTTATTGGCAATTATTGCTGCTGTGCTGCTTCTTCCCTTTCCCAACCTCCCCACACCAGATTTTCTTCCCATTTTTTCTTCAATTAGTTCTCTTCTTTGTTAGTCTTCTTCTAACACATAGGAGAGCTAAACAAGGCTTTCCAGTCTGGCAGTAAGATCAAAACCTGTAAAGTAAAATGGAAGATGGGAAGAAACCCTCTGAACAATAAAAAAAAAAGCAAAAATAATTTTGATGAAGATCATGATGATGTGTCCTCAATTACCACAGCAGTCTGGCCACAAAACTGTTAAGTTTGGGGGTTGGGGGGAATCCACCCTAGCACCTCATTTTATTAAAACACTGTTGTTTTAAATGCTGCCATAAATTTTTATAAATCCAGACTTTGTGCACAAGTCTAGCTGCAGATCAGGAGGTGCTATGTCCACATAGGTTTTCATGGATTCACTTCAGAATAACTGATGTATGAAGCCAAAGATACTACAAAGAAACCAGCAGTAAAAGAAAGCAGCTGCAGAACAACAGGGTAACAGTGAGCCTGGATTTTGTGTGCTGCTGTTAAACTTTTTCACTTTAATTCACTTTCTTTAGTATGTCTGTGGTGATGTTTATTTGGTTGAGAGGAGGAGGTGTGTAGATATGAGTAATTTGTGAAGCCCACTGCATCTGGGATGTGTTAGAAGCTCATGAGCTCTTCTGCCTGGAGCCCAAAAAAAGGCTATTTGTAGTATAAGTCAGGCAATAGTATGAAAAACATACAGTAAAAATTGATGTAAGTTATCCTGTTGTGATTTTTTCTTCTTTTATTGAAAATTTTGAATTCAGAAAAATTGTCCAGTAAAATTGATAAAGCCATTCCTTCAAGTGTTTAGGGTGCCTTCTGAGAGAAAAACATCCTGTTGATGTCTTTTTGTAACTTACTGAGTCTCCACTGCACATGCAAAGACTGAGCTGTAGGAAGTCACCTTTGGCCACTTCTGAAATGGAACTTCACTGGACTGCTCAGATAACCTCTCTGTACTCCTCCCAGTCTATTCATCCTTGTTTCAACCACCAAACCTTCCTTTGCAATCCTGCTATGGCTAGCAATTATTTACAAGAGGATTTAAGGGGTTATTTTTATTGTACTTTGGGAGAGATTTTTAAATTAAGATCACTCTAAATTGAAGATCAGTGAGCCTTGCTTCAATATAAAGGAAGTTAGATAAAATTATAATGAAATTTACTTTTAAATAATGTAGGCCTGAGGTAGAATGAGTTTGTTAATGGAAAATAAAATAAAAGGAATGTCAAAAGGCCATGAGTTAAAAATATAACAGCAAATAATCATAGAAGGATTACAGTTGACCTCTGACAGTATTCAGAAATACATGGATTACTTTAATTTACTAAACACTTAAAAGGGATATAAATCCTCAGGTTTCAGAGATAAGTCAAATTTCAAATGAATAGAATGAAGAATAGCAACTTTCTCTACATAAAGCTATCATTTCTTCTTTGTCCATAAGGTAATATCTTGGGATTTTTCTCCAGTGCCTGTCAGGAGCAGGTTGCTGGGGCTGATTCTGGCTGGTGGGTCAAGTTATATTTCTGCAGTGCAAGTGACCACAAGGTGAAGTAGATATGAAGTGATTTCCCCCTTCAAGAAACTGCACTCCTTTTAGGAAATCTCTGGGTCCCTGCTGTCCTCCTAAGATGCCCTAGTTCAGCTGCTGGAAAGAAGACACATCCCAGGTGACCCATTAGCAAAGAGAGCAGCTGGGAAGCACATGCAGAACAAAATAGGATCCCACAGGCCTTTTTCTGCTTTATTGTTCTTTGTGCAGGATTCTCATCAAAGGTAGCTTTGCTTTTAAGATGATTTCTTGTTTCAATTCAGTCATCTTTGTGAAAATGCTAATAACCTTTCCATAGCAAGAAAATGGGATTTTTTTTTAAGTTCTGGTGAACAATCCATTTTTTTCCCAGCTCCATTCCAGCAAAGTCTTCTGAAGTCCCCAAGTGCACAAACAAGATAGATTGCAGTAAACTTTCTAAGAGCAGATTCTCATTTGAGCAGAGTCACAAGCAATACATTTTTATCCCTGTACAGCAGCAAAAGGCTCTGATGTGGTAATTTTCACCTCCTTTACTTCCTCTTCTCCTCCTCCCTTTGTATTCACCTCAATGTATTTACATCTAGAGACACATGGCTGTGTATCTGCATTCATAACCCAGAGCTGGAAGGCCCTGTGCTATAGTCACCAGAGAAAACACAAAAAAAACCCCAAAAAACAAAAACAACAACAACAAAAAAAAAAACTAAAGTTTATATATGCAATTTTAACAAAAAAAAAAAAAGTATTGAAATTTTTTATATTCGTCCTGCTCAAAGAAGAATGATTAAAACACAAATGGCCTCATGTCTGTGTAAGCATTGTGATCAGTACAGGAAACTCTTTGTAATTCAATCACAGCTACTGTGCAGAAAATTTCACTACAAGTAAGAATGGAAATACTGAAAAATGTGGTTTAGTTTTCTAATACCTCTTTTAATACAGAAGCAGCCCTGAAATGCACATCCAAGACTGCATAATCTAGGAATTAGCTAAAGAGACAATGGCAAAATTAATTCAAAAAGCTGAGTGCTCAAATGCCACAAACCCCACTAAGAAAGTGCTACAAAAGATGATAGGAACAAACTGCCAGCCACATAATTATTGTCCCAGCAGGCTCATCAGACAATTCCCAGCATGCCCTCCTGCCTCTTCTGGGAATGTTTTGACTAAATCTAACAAAATGATGGCTGCAGTCACCTCCTTTTATTTTCATTTGGGATACAAATTGGCTGCAGTGTCAAGTCCTTAAACAACTGATGGTTCTCACCAGCAGTGTTTGACTGTCAGATGCAAAACATTTGGCACACAAACAGGCATGTTGAAAGCCATTGGAAAAAACATCCTTTTTTTCCTGACTGAGAAATCCTCAGGGAGGAATCATGCTGAAATATACACTTTGGATGTGTTTCTTTTTAAGAGAAGAGAGGAGTTTTTCCTATCACTTTAGGTTATTTTAGCAAAAAGTACAACTTGTTTTGGAAACTTCACAAGCAAGCCATTCTGTTCACTCTTAGCATAGGTACTGTCAGTGCCCTCATTAGGAATAAACAACTTGAGCAAAACTAACTTCAGAAGCTGTTTCATAGCACTTGTCCATTCATTATGTCTTTCCTTTCTAGTCATAAGTATTTGTTTAAAGAATTTCTTTCCAAAAATTGAACTAGATCTCAAAGCTTAATATGTTATGAGCCTGTCCACCTTGGGAGGTTCTATTGATGTTGGATGTTCTATTGATGTTCTATTGTTTGTTTGGCACCAAAATGCATTTCTCCCTCTACAGATGTGGAGCTGAAGCAATACCTGGAGCATAAGTCAAAATGGCCCTGTTGAAATCAGTTTCCTCTGGGAATAAAACCCCCACACGTGAGTATTGTGCTAACACAATTTTGTGGGGGAGAAAAGTTATGATTCTCATGGTGTTTCTGGTTGCTTCACAAATCCCTGTCCTTTAAGGTGAGGAATGGCCATTAGCCTCTCTCTCTCTCTCTCTCCTGGCTGTCTCACATGGGTCACAGTATCTCTTCACCAGTGCAGCAAGGCATGTAACTTGTGAGTCAGGAATAAGGACAAAGCAAATCAGCCAGAATAAAAGCCCTGAGGTGTTCCTTCTGCTGCATCCTCAGAGGACAGTAGGAGTTTTTTGATTGCCCATCCAGCACTGGCAATGAGCTCACTCCTCTTCCAGCTCAGGCTTGGCTGCCCTGTTTTAGGTAGTCCTAGGAAGGTAGAGAGCACTGCTCCTAGAATTTTTTTCTTGTGAAAAGGTTATGAAGTTGAAAATGTTATCTTTAAAACCTCTTTAGATCTCTGAATCCTCATAAAGCAGAACATTTTAATTTTGTTCTGGTTTTTTTTACATGGTTTACAAGCTTAGGAGAGCTAAAGGATCTTTTCTGCCTTTGGAGAAAGCTGTCCTCACTGGTGAAAATTGAAAATGTTTGACTTATTGAAAACATGTTTTTTTCATGTCTAAGTGGATAGATGAGTTTCAGTGTGTGAGAGAGAAAGTCTGCTCTCATCTGTCATTGAGTTTATGGAAGTATATATCCTTGGACTAGGCTCCTCTTTTTTTTTTTTTTTTTTTTTTTTTAAAGATATGTGCCCACAAACTTCACCACCACAAGTTACAGAATCAAGACTGTTGAAACAGTTTGTCATGGGTTTTACAGTCTTTAAGTGTAATATGTTGGATAATCACAGAATCACAAAATCACAGAACATTCTCAGGAACCCACAAGGATCTTCAAATTGAACTCTTCAGTGAATGGCCATACAGGGAATTACAATGGATCATTTTCTCCAGATTTCTTTGTAAATAAAGTTAACATCATAATCCAGAATATTCTTCTTTTACAATACCTCAAGAATTGCAAATAGAAATGTGTTCCCCAGTCTTTGTGAAGCTAAACTTCACACAGTGAGATAGCTGGCATCCTGCATCTTCTAGAAAGAGTATCTCCTTCTGCCCTCAAGAAATCTCCTTCTCCTCTGTCTGGCCAGTTCCACCACTTTCTCCTGGTCACATTTCCTGTGTAAAGGCTGCTCCTGTTGCCTCTCATTCTGGATCTCACAGAGGCAGCCCTGAAAACAAATTAATTAACTTCAACCTATGGCTGCAATGCTTCCCAGACACCCTGCCTTGTGTCCACAGGAGCACAGTCCTGCAGGACTTGCCTGGAGGTCATGGTCAGAGCTACCACAACTGCACCACAGCCCAAGGGTTTTTGCTGTCCCCAAAGAAGGACATTTTGCTTTTCCTGCTGGATTCAGTGCAGCTGGGATTTGGCAGCTGCTCAGTCCCCAGAACCTTGTGTCTGTAGATATGGGTTCATTCATCATGAGCTCAGGCTGGACAATCTCTTCTGTTGGATGGAGCACGGGTTATATTGGTGATAAAGGGTGCCAGAGGACAAGTCCTCACCACCTTCCTCTTGCATGGACCCAGCCCTGCTCCATCTCTGCTGCCTGCTGCTGAAGGCAGAGCCAACCTCTCCATCTTGCCAGCCTAGCAGTCATTCCCTCAGGTCCCAAAGGCACTGACCCACTCTTTTATCTGAAAACTTCTAGTTGAAGATGTGGTCTGAGAAAAAAGAGCATTCCTTTCCTTAGGGGTATAATATTTCCCCCTGCACATCTCATGGCAGCCTGATCTGTTCAAACATCAAAAGTACTTGTGTAAATATATACAACGAGGCTAAGTGATTAGAATAATCTAATGCAAATTTCAAAGATGCTGAGGAGATCTGAGAAATCAACACTGTCATAAGTTTCATTTCCACAGCAGGAGTGGAAATAATATTAGTAAAATGCAGTTTGTACTTCAAAGAAAAGCAGCGTTGAAATGCTAATAAGTGAGAGAATTGCTGGAAGGTGGGGAGGGGAACATGGCAGGTGCAGGGTAAGCTCTTTCTTCATTGTAGATGCCTTTTATTTGTTCTTAAATGCCTTAGAGATGTAATAACCTCTCTGTGAGCAATGAGGCATTATTTTCCATTAACTTTTGCCATATACTTTTTTCATGCATCCTCATTCATTTCTGAGCCTGACTTTGACTCCACAGGCTGGCACTGCCCAGGGCATGGCCCTGGCCTCTCTTGGCAGCACCAGTGACAGCCACCACAAGGGCTGAAAATAAGAGCCTTATAAACACACCCCAGGGAAGGGAAGCCTTCTCAAAAGCAGCACCCAGCCTCAGCCACCCTTCCCAAAGGCAAGGATGCCTCCCTCTTGGACCAAAGGGAGCCTAGCAGGAAAGCAGAACAAGGTGCACAGATGACTCAGGCAAGAAAATGCAGTGGAGGCATAGCCCCTACAGGTGCCAGCAGTCTGGTATCTGTGGTTCTTGTCCCCATCATGTCCCAAAATGATCATGAAGGTGCAGGGAGCAGCTCCTCAGGGAGTTGATGGAGAGATGGCACATCAAGGCTAGGAATATGTCTTATTTTCTCAATTCTGAGGACAGGCATTTTCATGAGGAAAGAAAAAAAGGTACATTTTTAGATCAATAAGAGGTGAACAGTTCAGAAATAAAAGCCTTTCCTTCAGAAATGCAAATCATTTGGATTGCTGTAACATCTCCAGGGCTCTAATGATCTAAAGCACTGTCTATTTTGCTGTCTGCAAAGCAGCCATAGCTTGACCTGTGAAGGACAATTTCATTTCAAGTGACCTAGGGAAGCAATAAAAATGAAAAGACAAAATGGAAAGAAATATCTATTTGAACACTCATGGTAGTATTTTTATTTGCATCATAGAGATCATCAACCAGTGCTGTGTGATGTTTCCATTCCAAATTGCAATGTTCCACTGTAGCAAATGCACTGTTTAAGGTCAATTCATAAAACAGCTAACAGTACAATTCAAGCTTTTGCAATTGCAGGCAAAACAAGAGAAAAGGTACTTTGTATTCCATCTGGAATTCTACTCACTCTGTACACAGTGTTAATAAAATACAGCTGCAGCTTGAGCCAGAGGTAATCAAAAGTCATTACCATCAGAAGCTGTTCAGTGGCCTGTGTGACTTGTATTTTGTTGGTCTTAGCTCAGTGCCCATTAGACAGACATCTACATTGCAGGCAGAGCCATCAGGCCATTGGCAAGCACCACTGTGACACATATTCTCACTGAAGTCCCCTTTCAGAAGTAGGACTGACCACTTTTGGACACTTTTGGTCCCTACTCCCCAGCACCACTCATGCTTACAGCCCCCGTGGTCCCTGAGGGCAGGATGTGCATGTGCAGGGCTTTTGGGTAAGTAATAAAGTGCAAATAGGGGCTCAAAAGAGAAAGCTGTGACTGATGAAAGAGCAGCAAGAAAAACCTATCTGTCTGTCTGTCTTATGTGGAGGGAGGTGATACTTCTTCCCCTTCTGGACATCCAGAAGCAGTCCCATATGTGACTACAGGCAGAGGCATTGCAGCAGCAAGAGATGCTGTGTGCCTGTAAAACATCTCTGAGTGCACAGCATGCAGCACAGACAACTGGGGCTTTGCTGACTAACAGATCCCTGATCAAGTAGAAGAAAAAATTGGTAAGCACTTGACTCTTCTCTGCCCTGCATCATTTCCCTAACCTGCCTGTGCTTTTTCTCCTGTGATATCACTACACCCAGAGCATAATCCTGAGGCAGGAGCTCCCGTACCACCTTTTCTGGTTTGTCCTGCTCTCTCTAAATCAGCACTTCATTTGGCATGGGAGAGACATCATTTTCCATCCCTGTGTTGCAGGATCATCCTTTCTGAGGCACACAGGGATGTGCTGCCAGCAGACCATGCTGTAGCCCAGCTTCCAAGCCTCACTGGATCCATATGCTTCCAGTGATCAGGGTGATTTTCCCCCTGGTTTCTGCATGGCTGTGACTTGTAGCTAGCTCATCCATACAACCATGGCCATATGCTCTTGGGTACCAGCAGGAGCAGGAAAGAAAAGATTCCAATCTTCAGGGAGCTGTGTCCATCATTATCCCAGCTGCCACCACAACAGGACAGGGCTGGGGAGTCTCCAGCTCTCCTGTTGAGACCCTACTCTTCTGTGACATGACATTTTGCACTCAGATTTGTCACACACCTCCCAGGCTGGAAATCATATTTTGAGCCATTAAATCCCCCAGTCCTATCCCCAGTAATATATTTCCTAGAAAAATGCCTGGAAGGCCTTTTTTGCTGTGAAAATACAGTAATAAATTTGGGGTTTAAGGCTGTAAGTATCTAGAAATATGTATTCATTCATTGAGATGCTTTAAAAAGAGCACAAAGCTAAGCAAGTAAAAATAAAGTAGGTCTGATTTATACAGTAATACAGTAAAAGGGCTGTGCAGAAAAAAAAAGCAAACAATCATTTTATGTATGTTTATGCACATTAACTTTCTAAGTGATTATACAGTCACTAGCATCTAGATTTTCATGGCGTTTTGTAATGCTTCAAAGGAATATAGCTGCCAATAGACAAGTATAAGTTTAATTTCCTTCATTTCAGTGACAGTAAATGCATATTTTTTTCTTTCAGACACTGCCTCTTCTGTCAGCAGTACTTACATTTTTGTCTGCTTTTCTGCTGATAAAATTCCACTGATGTCAACTATAGCAAACATTCACACTTGCTAAATTTGTGAACAAGAAGAGAATAAGGGCCACACTAAACAAACAAAAGTCAATCATCAAGGAATAAGTGGGGGGTTTAGCCTGCTCAAAGAAAAGTTAAGTGGAAGAGCTTTTATATAACTCTTCCTCCATGCTCAAGGTAATGGTACATGGATGGTGTTATTTAAATAAAAGCTTATTTTTTGCCTTCTTTTTTCCTTGGGTGCTCTCAGAGGTAATTATATTGAAAAGGCTAAAGCCACTGACATTTTGCTGTTGTGAAAGAGTGAGAATCTAAGCTAGAAATTAATGGGAGTGGATCCCTAAGTATATGATCCATTAAGTTGTGCTGCAGCCCTGAGAAATGAAGCATAGGGTATTTTCTTAAAATCAATATCCCACAGGGGTGAAAGCAAGACTAGGATCTTTCAGTGCAACAGCTCAGTAAGTACCTAGGTACAAATACAAAATACCTCTGGTTTACTTAAAGGGACTGCCCTGAATAAGTACCAGTGCAGCTGAGGACAACCCAGGGCCACTAATCCCAACCTGGATGTCTCCAGGCTTGTGTTCCCAATGTTCTGCACCTGCCAGTGGCAGCTCACTGGAGGGTAGGAATAGGACCTCAGGACCTCCCATGCCTGGCCTGAGGTGGATCTGAACTGATGTTCTTAGGGCTGGTCAGCTGCAGGAGGTTTTCTTTTCAAGAGGATGAAATAAGGAAAATTACTTTCCAGGGGAGTTCTTTACATGCATACCTGAACCTTAAATACAGAGAGAAGCCAGGCATTGAAAGAGTGCCAGCTTCAGAAAGTTTTTGGCACTGACAGACGTGTCTGATCAATGGTATTTTGTTGCTACAAGGGGAGCTTCAACTGAAGCTGTTTCCCCTTGGTCTGCTGCCAGGGACAGCAGCAGAGGTCTCTGAGGAGCTAAGGGAGGAAGGAAAAGGAGTCTGGAGGAATTCCTGTGTGGCAGGGACTACAGACCAAGAGAAACCTCTCAGCCATGTACATCTTTTATAGCCAAAAGCTTTGCAAACATTAAAAGTAGTCAGTATGCTCTGAAAAGAAAGTGAACTCAATCCTCAAGTACTCTTTTCACAGTATTCTGTCTTCAGGCTCTGTGAGTGGCATGAGAAATGAAACACATCTGAAGACAGGTGCTTCTCCATCCTTCCCTCTGTACTTGGCATTCTGGGATCTAAAAACCAGCAGAATTATGAAGCTGCAATTGCCCAGCACAAGGGCTCTCTCCCCACTGTCAGTTCAAGCAAAGACAGAATCACAGAGTGGGTCAGGAAGGGGCCACACTGTCTCATCTGGTCCCACCTCCCTGCTCAAGCAGGGTCATCCCAGAGCACATGGCACAGGAACATGCCTGGGTGGTTCTTGAATATTTCCAGTGAGGGAGACTCCACACCCTCTCTGGGCACCTGTTCCAGTGCTCAGTGCAGAAGTTTTTTCTGGCACTAGGCTCCTCAGCAGAAGTTAAACCCACACATGGAGCCACACATTGACATACTCCAGGTAGCACCTCTTGGGCAGGACAGGAGTTAAGCTGAAATCAGTAGGACTCTGGTGTGACTGATAATCATATGTAGGAAGGAGAAGGGCCAGAGTCCCTGTAATGTCACAGACTTAAACTAACTCTGTCTTTCCAGCTCTGTCACACCCTTTTTGAAGCAATGATTTTAAATTTTTCTTCTGGAAATAAAACAGATGTTTTAATAAACAAGCAGATCCCTTGGGTGCTGAATCTTTTTTACCAGATGACAGTGCAACCAGAAACCATCTCTCAGTGTGATAACTTTTGCCTTATCTCTAAAGTAACACATTTGCCTGATCAATCAAATATAAAAAACACAATTTAAAACAGCTGCATTTTGGGTTTCTGAAATCTATTACATCTTTAGACTGTTACTCTTATCCCCTAAGCTGCAATATAATTTTAGTTAATAAGCTCCTCCTTCACCTCTACCTTTGCCTTCACTTTACAGTTCAGTCCCATTTCATCCCTTGCCTTTAAAAGCAATTGATTTGATTTTTTGGCTGCTGGGGAAGCAAGGGATAGGGGGCAGGACAGCAGTGAGGAGAAGGAAAAGCTGAGTTTGTAGAGGAAACAGGGCTGCTTTCATGCCTTGCTTTTCTTTCTGCACACATAAATTTTAGGCAATGAGTAAACCTTCCCCATCTGTGACTATGCAGAAGTAGGTTACACTGCCTAAAGCAATTGCAGTAACTCACTTGCCACTATTATAGAACTCTCTGCTTTATTAGTTTTATGCTGATAAGTTTCCTTTCCAGGCATATAAAAGGTAGGTAATAGAAATCACAAATGCAGTTTAATACCTGAGCTATCATATCATCAGCTGGATGGATCTGAAACCAGATTAATATTGTGTTAGTTCTTTCAGCTGGGCAGTGACATAGTTTGTGGAACTGAATGTTCTCTGTGTAAAAGCACAAGTGACAGAAGGACCTTTTTTCCTGACAGTGAAAGTTCTGTAATATTTAGAAGCACAAATTTAGGACCATCTGGTCAGAAGCTACTCTTCTATTGATAAAGGCACAATGGGATAAACCTGGAATCCAAATGCTTTGAGTAGTGGAATTAGTAAAAGCAGAGAATTTTACAAACTTTCTGGATCTTCAAAGTGTTATAGAACTCAGGTTTATTCTTTTGAAAAACTAACCCTTTTGTGGCTTACAGGCACAGATGGAGAAACAGCTTTCAGCATTTCAGCCATGATGAAATATTTTGTGGTGGCTAATGAAATGCAAGAGTGAAATTAAAGACTTCTCTTTCCATGGCAAAAATAAGAATGATGACCACAGATGTCTGGTACAACCAGATCACTCTGAACTGACTGATAGCATGCAATTCCAACACCTCAGAATATATTACAGTATACAGTAGACCTGGGAATTCCACCTCCTGCACTTCCACTTCATCTTCCACACCATTAAAAGGTATTCCTTCAGTCAGTCAAGCATGATATTGGTTTCTTCTTCCCTGCAGAGTGTGGCTGTAGCAGCAAACAGTTGATCCAGTGTGCCATAAATTTCCAATTCAGATGGCAACAGAGGTCTCAGTATATGCAAAAGCTGAGTTTGGAAAAACTGTTTTTGGATTAGAAGGATCCTTCAGATTAGAAGCAAGGTAAAGTGCTTGATTGTTCATATAGTAACAGTTGGTCTACATCTGGCAAAACACCAGCCCAGCTGTGCCCAGGTGGCCAAGAAGGCCAGTGGCATCAATAGTGTGGCCAGCACTAGAGTGGCCAGCAGGCAGGGCAGTGATTGTCCCCTGTACTCAGCACTGGAGAGGTCACACCTCGAGTGCTGTGTCCAGTTCTGAACCCTCACTGCAAGACAGACACTGGGGGGCTGCAGACCCCAGAGAAGGGCAATGGAGCTGGGGAAGAGTCTGGAGCACAGGTCCTGTGAGAGGCAGCTGAGGGAGCTGGGGTGTTTCTCTTGGAGGAAAGGAGGCTCAGGGCAGACCATCTCATTCTCTAGAACTCCCTGACAGAAGGTTGTGGTCAGATGGGGGTCAGCCTCTTCTCCCAGTCAACAAGCAACAGGACAAGTGGAAATGGCCTCAAGCTGTTCCAGGAATGGTTCAGATCGGACATCAGGAAGAGTTTCTCCACAGAAAGCAGGTTAGACATTGGAATAGGCTGCCCAGGGAGGTGGTACAATCATCATCCCTGAGGTGTTCACAAAAGAGCTCACTCAGTGCCATGGTCTGCTTGACAAGGCCAAAGGTTGGACTCAGTGATCCCAGAGGTCTTTTCCAACCTAATTAATTCTGTGATTCTGGCACTGTAAGTGTATACTTGTTATCTCAGCAGATTTCTAACTTTCCCAAGATCAATTGCACAACTCTTGTAATTTAAATGACAGGAAATTATTGTTTGCAGATCTTCTACAACTTAAAACAGGCAATTTGAGCTGAGTCTTCAGTGAGGGTTTTTTAAACTATAGACACTAATTCTATATGTGTACTCATTAATTTTGAATCTCAAAAATTGGAAAGTCCTGCTGTCTGCAGAAAACCAAAGCACACAAATAGCTTTCTGTGCTGGTCTTTTTGTGCAGCTTCAGAATGAAATGTTGTGTGCTGTTAGCTTGGGTTTGCAAGGCTCTGAGCAGAGGCATTACTCCAGGGAGCATGAACTCTGCAAGCAGCTGGAGCTTGTGCTCTTTGCCTTGGTCCTTGATTAGACTTGATTCTTCAGGCAGAAATGGCTCCCTGGAAACCAGCAAGTAGTGCTGGGCTGAGATTGTTGAGACAAGAATTGCCTCCTGCTGTTCCCAGCTGCCAGTTCTGGGCAAACAGAATTGAATTGTACTTGGGCTCTCCTTCACTTACCATACTGCAAAAGCAACTTCCAAGGCTTCATAGGTTTGATCTCGCACACCACAAGGTCACTGTTAGTGACAGAAGGAACACTAATATTGGGAAAAGGGCAACACAGTGGTGCAGACCCTGCCACAGTTTCAAGTGTGTCTGAAAGGACCCAGGCAGTTCCCCCTTAGGTCCCACAGGCTCAGAACAAGTGGGAGGTTATCCAAGGACAGTCCACAGGCTGCATTTCACTGGCACCCAGCCCATCCTGACACAGTCATGGCTTACTGGACAAGACATCAACTTCTGCAGTTCAGTTGAACCTAAAGGTGAGTGGGCAGCAGTGAGGTTTGGCAGGAGGGAAGAGGGCTGAAATTATGCTGAGCAAAGAACCACAACCCACAGAGCACTGTTCAGCACCTGGGGAGCTGAAGGACTACAGGGACAAGTACAGGAAAAACAACCCTCAGGTTTATTAGTAATGTAGTCTGGCAATATTCCATGTATTAGAACAAAATGCAGATGCTAGACTTGGTCCAGTAAAGAACATGACAGATCATTTGGCTTTTGTTCACACCTTAGGGTATTTCACCAAAGGACCTGAGCTTAGTTGGAAACAAAACACTGTGTCCTGCAACTTCACAGGTCAGATCACTGCTTGGGCTGATGTTAATTCTCTGTCAGCTGCAGCAATGCCTGTCACCCCAGGGCACGCTCTCCTGCTGGGCTGCAGCTCACGACAGCAGCCATGGAGCAAGTGGGAAGACCTCTTAACTTTCTCCATAAACCTGGAAGCAAGTTATTATCAGAGAACCAAACATCTCCAAAAGGACAAAGACTTTCAGATATTTTTAAATGGTACTTCAGGGACTCTGGCTCATTTTCAATGTTAATAATCTGATATAGCTATAATATATATATATTTTTAATACCCAAGAAAAAATTACAGCACATAAAAGACCATGAGGTTATATTTTAGTTTTCTAGAAGCTGAGACAGTCATATTAATATATTATGAAGGCATTGTAGCAGGAGTGGTAGGATTTTAATGATAAAACATTCAGGGTCAGCAGAAAATATATATCATCATCTGCAAATTCATTTTAGATATAATAAAATAGCATAGCATACTAGATCTGTCACATCTTAAATAGGATAAATGTTATTTATACTTTATGCTGCAACATTTTATCTTCTGAAGAAGTAGGAAGGTGCAGCAGGATTCAGCATTTGATCATGTAGCATCTGTAAATGTGCAGAGCGGCCACAGCAGCTCATCCAACAGCAGCAGCCCAGGGCTGCAGGAATTGCCACGTGTGGGGAATGCTGGAGGCCAGCTGAGGAGAGAAGCCATGCACACCTGCCCCACACAGAGTCAGGTGTGCCTGCTGAAGGGATGCAGGTGGGACAGAGGTTCTAACAAGGGGAGCAGGCAGTGAGTGAGCTGTGAGGTGTCACGGAGCTTTGGCCAGCCTGGAGCCGCCTGACCTGTGGGTGAGTGACCGCTTGGGTTTCTTTACGAGGGAAATGTGATGGCCAGGTGCAGCTGGTGGCAAGCAGAGGAGGAGGAAAGCTTGTGGCAGTCAGTGGTTTTCTTTGGGAGCGAGCTCTGGTGCTTGCAGGGCTGGCTCCACAGGCTGCAGCAGCTCTGTCAGAGCCCAGGGAATGGCAGGAATCCAGCTCCAGCAGGATGCTGGGCACTGGTCTGCCTTTGGTGACCAAACCTACTGACTCAAACCAAGGTCAGAAAAGTTGCTTGCAGGAAAGGCTTCTTAAGCTGTTAATTTGCTGATGGCTTTGTGAACTGTTGAACAAAAGAGCAGTGTTTTTCTGAAGGTGTGATATGCTTAGATAGAACATGCTATGTTTTATGTTAGCCCTGTTCTGCTCAGAAATGCTCTTGACAGTAGATCATAGCAATGTTCTCATGCACTACTAGCAGGTAAATGTCAAGAGGGAATCTTTGAAATGCATGTAGCATCAAGAAAGTGGGGAGAATGTCGAAGGAATGCGATTTATTATCTAACTTCTGAATTATTCTTAATGTTCCAAATCTGGCAGCAGTGGTTGTATGCACTAAATGCTTGGTAAGGAATTGCACAGTGCTCCACAGGAACCCTGAATGCTTTGGCAAACAAAAGCCCCAAGGTTAAGCTCTGCATAATGCTTTCTTGGCCTGCACTGCCAGATTTAAGAGAGGGTGCTGGAAAAGCCAACTGTGAGCATATGGTGTTGTCCCCTGCATACCCTTCCTTCAAAGCACTTGGTACAGCTTTGTTGTTCAGCTCTAGATAGGGAAACATCTTTATTGAACTTCCTACATCGTTTTCTTGCTTAAATCCATGCTCAATGGATTATTAGTTTTCTAATAAAGTAGAAGTGGTAATAATGAGTTCTGTACAAGCTTGTGGACATATTCTGTTTTTCCTGAGGAAGAAAGCAGAGTGCAAATACCTTATCATGGGATGCAGGTTTGCAGTAGTTGTTTTTCTAGGCAGGATGCCTTTGGGTTTTTGCAGGCTTCTAAAGTAGGCTAGTGAAAGGTCACGTTTCAATTGTTACCACCTTGAGCTGGCACACTCTGCCTGAATTGGTGTTGACCTCCAGGGTTAAGTCTTTGCACAGCTCTCCTGATGGTGGGAAAATCTCACAGGGGCTCATCCTTGTCTGTGGCATCAAAATGAGGTGCTGAATTTAAATCAGACTGGAGGCACACCAAGGGTTTATGTGCCTGACTAGCAGGGATTCACTTTCAAAATAATCAACTCCTGTCTCTATGCCAAAAATAAAACAGTAGGAACAGCAACAGGCAACTATAGCAGTAAAATACTTGTATTACCTGTTATAGAAATTGTAGGAGGTTGGCATTTTTACACTTCAATATTTTTCTTTTTTTTTAATTAATGTTTTTGTAAAGTGAAAATCTACAACAGATGTGACGTAACATCAAGATGAGGTGAAAACATTAGTGGGGCCCTGAGGCACTCAGTATTTCTCATTTCAGAAGGAAACCAAAGTGAATTTCAAATTACAGTTCTGTTTGGGAAACATTTTGTGAGAATCACAGGCTGCAGAAGTGAGGTTTAAAAGAATGTAGCAAACACTAGCATACTTTATAGTGTTAGAAAATAGTAGGAGTTGGGATAGCTACAATAGGCTTTCTCATGCTTTGCAGCTGTTTTTCAGCAAATCTGCTTATCTGTAGCAGCTTAATTTGGTGAGACACAAATGCAATTTATTTTTTCCCCCTTCCATATTGAAGTACAGGCTTGTGAACCTACTGCTTGTTTAGCAAAAGGAAACTAGTGGCTTTTCTATGGATTATTCTTCATATCTTGGCATTGTCTTGCTGATTTTTATCTATCCTGCTTATGGAACATAAAATCTAGGCTCTGCTTCAAATTTCCCATGTGTAGTAGCCACTTACAGCTCATATAATCTTAATAATCTTAATAAAGGAGTGTCATAAAGTATGTTTAGTCTGGACCTTCATGGGTAGGAGGTGGAGAGTCCAATCTGCAGACAGCTGCTGCCAACTGGACTATTCAGGCTGATTTCCTCAACAACTGTGTCTTCTATTTATGTACCTACAAAAAAGAGATGATAAAATTTGTCTAGATCCAATGTGCTTTGAGCTTTTAGCATATATTTATTAATTACATGAAGACTTCCAGGAGATGAGTAATTACATTTCTGCATCTTGCAGAATCTGATCTCTTCCTGTTTTAAGCAGCTTCATCTTTCAGTCTTGAGAGCACTTTCCAGTGGAACTGTTGAAATTTAGAACAAATATTTTCATGGTAATGGTTAACATATTAACCTCATTAAAAGCTTTGCTTCATCTTCCCCACTTGTGCTTATGCTCATGATGTGTTCCATAACACCTCCTGACATTTAAGACAAACTGTAGATACTGAAGATTATTGAACTGTTTCCACATGGATAAATGGGAACTTTGCTATTTGCCCCTCTGGAAACAGGATCAGGACCAGGACAGATGCATGTAATGCCTTGCAAAACACACTAATACCTTTCTGCCTGAACAAATAGGACTCTCAGCACTTCTAAGTTTGTCCTCTAGCTCTCTGTGATAGGCTTGCTACTACTTTTTCAGCTGCTCAGTACATTATAATGATCTTCCCATTCATTTTATGGAAAAAAACTAGCAATATTGAATTGATCAAAAGATTCCCAGTCACAGGTGCTAAATCACACCTGAGTACAAAGGAAAATACATTAAATCTACAGCAGCACCCAGTGAATTCATAATGAGCTGGTGCTGTCACCATAATAAACAAATGCAGGGAAAGAGCTTACAGAGGTGACCAGAGTGGGTTTTTTTAGGTCCTGCAGGCCCAATACATGTTGCTGTGATTTAATTCAAGTCCTACTTAAGCTTTATTTAAATGGTTGCCACAGAGGCTAAAAAACCTGAAGTGTAAGATTTTATCAAGGTCTTATTTTCCTGGAGTACAACACATAACTCATAGGTATTACTGGATACATGTCCCTCTCTCAAATCAGAACTTCTTTTAACAAGGGACAGGATTTTCAATGAAGAAAATGGAGCCAATATGATTTTGTCCCTGACTTGTTTTTCAGTGAACTCAGAACACATTTCGTTTTCTGTTCCATCCTGTTCCTGCCATTTACCTGAAGATAACCAAAATTATGCACTTTCCCTGAAAGCAAGCTCTGAGGGCCTATCCCAAACAGAGCACCTGCTTTTAGCTGTACTGAATAAGCAGAGAAAACACAACACATCACATCCTATCTGGCCTGTGCTGCCACAGATTGATGTGTTTGTCTGTTCCAGCCTGAATCCTCCAGATTACTTTAAAGCAGCTTAAACTTGCCTCTTTTGACCCCTGGAAGGCCAGGCATTGCAGGGCTAATTCCTAATCCTAATTTTCAGACAGGCTGACAGCACAGGTGTTTTCAGTGGTCTGAGCAGCAGCACAAAAGCAAAGCAAATAAATGTCCACTGAGTAGTGACCTTGCTAAATTACTGCAGGTACCTTGAGCATCTGCTGCAGGCACTGCTGTGATCCTCACTTCCAATGTGCCATAGGAACACATATTAGCTCTGGAGTATTGATCTAGCAAGGATCAGTGCAAGGGCACTTCAATGAGAAAATGAGTAATTCTTTACCCTGATTATGATGATTAATTCTGTTATGGCAGCAGCTTTTGGCACAGACAGTGACAGCAGCAGATTTCAGAGGGGAAAAACCTAATTCAAGAGCCAAGAACCTTAAAAGAGGGGTTTTGTGTGTTAAGTAATATTAATAAATGACCCACAAGCAGACATAATTTTACATATATGCAGAAACACATGTCCATTCCTCAGTTCTGTATAGGACTTGGTACTGACATATAAGTGTTTGCATTTGAAACATCAGCCAAGACTTAAAAACTGGCATTGTTGCTGGAATTGACCAGCCACAGATGGACTCAATGTGGAAGTTTTTGGACCACATGAAGCTGGGCAGAAATTCTCTCACACATGCCAATTTCACAAATAAATAGTGTTGAACTGACAGGTGTCCTGCTTCTGTCACTTCAAGTTTGGTTATGCAAAAGATTAATCAAGACATCTCTCAGGTACATCATTTAAGACAGGCCTTTGCACATGATATTGGATGTTTCAGTGTTCAAAGGGGATTTGGCTTCCAGACAGTGCATTCACTTGCTTCCTCTCGTTCTGAAGACATGCATTCACCAGTTCTGCCCTCTTCTCCTACAGAGTTTCTCTCCCAGCTGCAATAACTGAGTTGTGCTCTTTGGCAGTTTGTTTTTGTCCTGGATGGATCCCAGCTCTTGTCTTTCATGCATTTAGTAGGAGATGTGCTTAGGAGGGAAGTATCAAGACCAGGTCTTCCAATCCTGTTTTGCTATGAAATGTTCATTTGGCAATCCTAACATCATTAAAAATGCTTCTCAATAGGGTATGCTCTGCCAACATATGACCTTTAGCTGTTAAGAAAGAGTAGAGAAACACCACAAAAGCAGATAATGATATAATCAGTTCAGTATTTGACAGGTAACAAAAAGGGCACTCTTGCATTAAAGCATGGCATTTAGAAAGCTGGAGCAACACTTTAGGTGGCTGCCCTTGTATCATGATGTGTCTGCTGTAAAACATTCCCCTACAGAGGGAAAATAAATGCCATCACTTGGATCTGTAGATGGGTAATTAACATGTTCCCTTTCAGATCAGAACCACTGCAAACACTTCTGCAAGTGTCACCTTCTCAGCTCAGAAGTGTTATCATTTGCCTTGTACTGGCAGGCTTGTACAGAACAGAATTTGGACCCAGCATTTTGAACCCCCATTTTCTCACCTTCTCAGTTCACATACAGCATTGTTTCCTATCTATTCTTTTATCATATGCAAGGAAAAGAGTTGAAGTCTAGGTACAGAAGAAACCAGACTTTTCATCTAATGGGAAATTGCCTAACAGATTTTTGTGGCAGGGAGAATACCAACATTTTATTTCCATAAAAGTTTTGATTATCTGGGGTGCTCTTACAGTGACTATATACAGCCCCACCAATTAATATCTAATAATAAAAATACTGAAAAGGTGATGTGCAAATTACACAGAGAACTACATTGATCTGCCATACTGACATAAACAAGGAAGTAATTTCAGTGTCAATTTGCACTTCATATACAATCTGCTTTCCTACTGTTCAAGGGAGATCAATATTTATGACAGTTCATTAGAGAATGCAGTTGACTTTTATTGTGCAGGCCAAAAAAAATGCAGTCACCAACTCACCACTGCATTAATGTATGAAATCAGTTAACAAAATTATTGTAAAAAATAACTTAATTCCTGATGGGCAAATGGAAGCAAGTTCTACAGCTTTCCCACATTGCTGTGTTGATAGCAGAAACTGGCATTGAACCATTATACTCTGCAACTCAAGGACAAAACTGTTCTGTTGTTTAGAGGAATAAAAATACCCCAATTCTCTTCCCCAGTCCCAAACCCAGTATCAGTTCATCTACAGGAAAAATGTCCCTTGGAGTTACTGCAGAAGTCCAACACTCTAACTCTGATATCTAAGTACCTGATAGAACTATCCTACTGGCAGGTACACAACTCAGTGAAGCATTGCTTGGCTCTTTCCAAATGTTTTTAGCTTGCCAGCATACTAAGCCTAATCTTCTGATTCCTCATAATGTGCATACCCACTAGCATAGGTCCTTCCTAAATTCAAATTGCTGAATACATCCGTGGCCTCAGAATCTGAATCTTTCCCTCGCTCATCATTGTCATCTTCATCATCATCTTCTGCTTCATCCTCATCGAATTCATCCTCACGGTCACCTGCATCCCCAGTCTTGCTGGAGGAAAGGTTTTTCCAGTAGGCATCATAACCAGAAGCTCCATCTGCATCTTCTCCTCCAGTCTGTCGGCCAAACTTCAAAGAGCGTGCTGCAGGCAAAGGAAAATCATCATGTTCCCACCAATCCAACATTTCTATCTTTTTTTTCCACTGCTTTAAGATTAGTTTAAATGGCAATTATTTTTCATTTTTTCCCCAAATAAAATCTCAAACTAAACAAAAGCTTTCACACTTTCTTGGATTCAACTAATGGTTAAGAATGAGACTGCTTAGTTCCAGAACTCAGAAACACAAAAGTTTTTCTCAAAACAAATGAAGTAAAACTCTGCAAAAAAATTGAAAGTAACCTGACTTTACTCAGTGCTCCTAGGCAGAAATTAGTCACTAATGGCACTTCTATGGCTTGTTAGCTAGAGAAACTGGCTTACTTGACATGCTCAGATCCTTTGTCTGCTGAGTTTCATGGCCACATTTAGGGCAAGGAGGCTTTTTCCCTTTTTCCTGCTTGAAAACCTTACTTCGCACGTGATCGTCACAGAAACAAGCCTGTGTGTTGAAGGGAGAATACAAAGGCCAAACGTTTTAATCATAGAAGCACATTCTTCAGCAACAAGTGAGCAAAAACGTGTCTAACAGCAGCAGGGTTTTCTGGCTGGGATTAAAATTTAATGAGGTCTCTCTTGCAGTGGATATAGGGTCTGTGCACAGGGTTTCTGGGGAAGAGGCTGGATAAAAATGCCAATAAACAAGCAGAGAAAGTAACTCACTCCAGGCCTGGATTGCAGTGCTGCCCACAAGGAGCCTGGCAAATTTGGCTTTGCCTTGACAAGCTTAAATAAACATAATGAGATATATGCCAGAACAAAACTATGCAGGGGCCTGCAGGCAAGAATTAGAGATGGGAAGTTCAGATGCTGAGCACCAGGGTGCAGTGAAAATACCTGGGAAAAGGAACTATTTGGAATAGGCCATTGATGCCATGGGAGAGTGCAGGGAAAACATATGGAGGGCAAGAAGAGTAAGAGCAGGCAATGAACCAGCACCTGGAGAAATCTGGGCAATGCTGATGATGAAGCAGGTGGAACTTTTTATATAAAATTACTTCTGAGTGTGTAAAACCAATGTCAACAACTCAGCCTGTTCACATGGAAAACTGGAATGGCTGTGGAGATTATTCCTTTGGATGAAGCGATTTCTGGTCAGATGTTCACCATTCACTGTTTAAAAGAACAACTTTTCTAATTGTTTTAGTTTCACACTGGATCAAAGCATATTCCAAAGCCTTGGATTCTGTTCATGACCAAGGATTTATTTTATTATCTTGGGTTTTTTTAAAGCCCCAACATGTTGCAGGCCCAACTTCAGCTAAGAGGGCAGGGCAAAGATCACCTCACACTGTCTTGTGGCTAACAGGCAAGCACAGATAAAAGACATTCTGTCCCCCACAGGTCTGACCCCAGGCAACAGAAACTAATACAATAGTATGAATTTCCTTTTAATCATGGAGAGGAAGGCATGGCAAGTCCTGATACCAGCCTTGGAGGCCAAGGAGTAGGAGCCTAAAATCAGCTCCTCACAACAGTCTTTACTCTTTACCTTACAACGCAGGCAGGAATGCTGTCCCAGCCTGTTACAGGAGACACCTGTTGGAGAAAAGCAGGATTGCAAATTCAGTACTTGGAAACTGCAGGCCTGTCATGGTTTTAAAACCTTGTAAAAGTATGCAAAGTCAAAATCGAGGCATTTAGTTTTAATTTTCTGACACAACTGCACTCTGGCAATGTCAATCAGTCACTTTACCCCACAGTACCGTTTTACTAGATTTTTTTTTTTTAACTCTAAATCTCATTTTTGACACAAAAAAAAGAAATTTCAAGAGGGGAAAATGTTTTAACTACTTTTTGACTTCCAAATTTTTAAAACCTGAAGCTTCAGAACCAATTTGATGTTAAGGTCTCATAATGATTTTCCTTTTCTCACAACATTCAAAAGGAGTGCTAGAAATGTAAGAACATTTTTAAGCTTGCAAACTTCCAAACCTAGACAAGTTGTTACATTCTGTATTTTCTGTCATCCTCTGGAAATGTACTTCACTGCACAAAACCTCACAAGAGAGTCTGTGTTAAAGAACTGGAACTGGCACACAAGCTGTCAAGAGCAGAATCAGTGCCCAAAATTTTAACTTGTCTTGAGCTCCAAATTGTTTTTACTATTCCACTGGAGGGAGTACAGTAAAGGCAAACACTCAGGAATTGGCAGCAACAAGAAGTTTGAGAAGCACTTAACACATACTTTACCAGTTTCTGTGCAAGTACTCATTCCTTTCCTCCTTGTCTAACCCCTGTGACAGCAGTTTTTGAATCTGAAGTAATAAATATCATGAGTTCTCCACATGAGCAGGACAGACATGGGATTTAGAGCTCTGACATGTGTTTAAAGATGGAACTGGAAATGCTGATGCATATAGATTCATCATTTTTTGAGTATCCAGAAAAGCTCTCTCAGATAGTGATGGAAAGTAACAGCACCTTTTTCACAGCTAAAATGGATTTATACTATAATTGCATGACCACTTTTGAAGATCATGTATTCTCTAAAAGTACAGGTTTTATAATCTTGCTACCTCATTGACAAAAATCTTGTCTCTACAAAGCCTGCTCTGTGCCACAAAACACCAAACACAATGAAAAACCTCAAAAAAACTGTCTCTCCATTCAGGGTTGATACCACATCTGTGAATTGGGAGCTTCCAGCAATCATTGAAAAAACATTATTGTGGAACAGCTGTTGCTGCCTCAATATTGCTATGCAGGAAGAAATTCTGGCAGGGAATCAAGGGAAGCTAGGCAAGGCTTAAAAAATAGCTGGCTAGGAACAAAAATATGGGAGATGAAAAGGAAGTAAGAGATATCTGAAGACACTGATTACAACACTGAAATCACTAATATTCTGGACCAGGAGAAATCAATTAGGACAAGAGATTAGTCAGTTCAAAGGAAAACAGACTTATGATAAAGAGCACCTTGAATTTCTGCAATAAGAATTGAGAATGTTGTAATTGTCAAAATATATGCATAAAAGTTTTGGGAAGGACAAACAAATACTTGTCTTGTGATAAACCAAACTGTATGTAATGGTGGGTAGGCAAGAAATACTGGCAGAAAAACTTAGTTATTTTGAATATGCAGAGTATTGGCTTGTTTTGTTTTATTGCTGGGGTTTTTTTTAAGTTCCCTTCAAATTTCAGCCAGAGATAAGTAATGGGTGAGCAAAGTCAGGCATGGCCATCAGATCCTCTTACAAATACCAGTTTCAGTTTTGTCCACACAATTAATCAAAGTTCAAAAGGGCATAAAGTGTTCAGCTACCTGTGCTTTACTCAAAGAGTGAACATAGATCAGCATTTGACACATTACTCACATATGTGAGTACATATGTGTCCACTGGTCAGAGAGGAAATGAACACTGAAATCATGCTCTGGGACTATTTTTGGCACTTCCCTTTGTGCTCACTGTGTCTCACTGAGTCAGATGATGACTGCTGAGTCACAGCCTTCCTCAGGACTTGAGCAGCTGCTAACCTTTCATCAGTACACAGGCCTTCCACAGCAACCTGGGAAAGTTTAGGCAGACAAAGACAGGTGGCATTGTTTAGGGCAGCTGTCTTCCAGGAGGAACAATTATCTAGAATTAGCTCATCACTGGTCAGAAGAGTGGAAAACAGCTCCTTCCTTCTGCCTGCAGGGCTTTGTGGAGTGAAAATGCAGCAGCAGCAGCTCCAGTTGTTTTGCTGCAGTCCTGCCACTGCCAACACTCCAACTTTGGAGAATGCTGGCTCCTGCAAGGGCAGCTTCCCATGGGAGACCTGTAAGAGCCTGGCAGGAAAACAAGTGCCATGTATGCTCTGGCATGGAGGAAGGTCCATGAAAGAGAAATAAGTTCTAGTCTGGATAACTGGATACCAAAAGCCAGTACATAGGAAACAGGCCCTTCCCTCCAGTAGTGGCAAAATCTCCTTGGGAAAGGTGATGGAGAGGATTCTGGAGCACAGAGGAAGCAAGTAGAGAGGCTGCTTGGCTGTGGTGAAAGGGCTATGAATAACTAACTTACATTTAAATGTCTCTGCTTCCAAAACTTGGCAGCTGGCTTGATGTTCAAACTGATCATCTTCACAGAGGAAATCATGGCAAAAAGAGCAGGCAAATATTCTACCTCCTGAAAGATTTATTAAGGCAAAACAATCAACAATGGGCACAGGCACCTAGTCCTGCTCTACAAACAATCTAGGCAATAGTTCTGACTGAAGACCACTTCTCCCTTCTGTCACAAATGCTTCAAGGTCCTAAATTAGACACTGCCATCCATTTTTACACTGAAAAATACTTCCTATCATACAACATAAGACAGAATAACTATGAAGCAAGTATTACTTCTACTACTTGTCTTCATTTTAATTTGACTGTAGCATTAACTATTTTTCCTAAATCAGATCACACTCTCATCCAGTGTGCTCTGCTCAGCTCTGAGACACACTTGAAATAAACACTTTAAAGGATTCCATAAGTGGAGACCAGTGGTTTCCTAAGCAACTGGGAATCCAAATACCTATGCTAGTGCAGAAGAACAGAGTAAGAATGGCAGAAAACCGTGTTGGCAATTTGATGCAGTGCTTAATTATGTGAATAATTAAGCTGATAGAACCATTATAATTTAGATTACATAATAATCCCTGAACTGAGCACTGTATGCTCTTGAGCAGGTAATTTACTTTCCCCACTGTATAATGACTGTTTTTAAAATGGGGAGAATCCTTGCTTTGAATAAACATACTGCAAGGACTAATCAGCGAAGACTAAAAAGACTATGTTAAGAAAACAGGTGCACTAACTTAAACAATGCAATGAAAGAAGTATAATTTATATTTTCTTATTTTTAAATGTGAGCAACCTACCATGGTCCCAGACACCTCTTTCACACTCAATGCATTCTGCATCTGCCAGAGGGCACATGCACGCGTGGGTGCTGAGACACTTCCTCCCGTGACACACCCAGGCTTCACAGAAATCACAGATTGCACCCTGCAAGCACAGCAAGATATCAGCTCAGGGCTTCTGCAATACCAACAGAGACTTATCCCATAATCCTCAATGTATCCCAGTATCCATTCTCTAAATGGGCTCCCTTTGGTTGAGTGAGAGTATTGAACCAAACCTGTGTTCTGACCAAGCTGCTCCACAGTTCGTATTTGTGTGTTACTCATTTCTGCAGGATTAAGTATGGTGCAAAATAATTTGGTTATCTCATCTCACTTCTGTTTTTTACATTTCTTATTACACATTTTGCACACGGCAATTGTGTCCTCCAACTGAAACTGTAGATCCATAAACAATAACAATGTTCTGGCAAAAATGAAATTTCAAAGACCTGCAAAATGCCTCTAGACTCTCATAGCTGAAATCACTCATTTGGATTTTTAACTCTGCTACATTAGAGCACAAGCTCTGCAGAGAACAAAGATCAAATAACTCATTAGAAGTAAAAGTTAGACTCTTTAACATTCATTTTGATTAATTATAAGATCTCCACTTTAGCTATCCTTAACTAAGAAGCCTTCTCAGCCCATAGGTAACTAGTTACTATGTGCATTATATGCACACAAGCTAAGAAAACAATGATGAATCCAAATTTTAACTGTCTGGGAATGCATGGGATGAGTTCAGCAATGCCAGCATGTGAAGGCTGGCTGTGTTACTGAGAACAGCTGACAGCCAGCTGCAGGCAGCAACAGGACAGAGGTTTAGTCCATTTAATCCAGGGGCTGTGACAGGTCACACCTTGCTTTCCAGAATGCACACACAAACTTGTTCTTCTAAGAACAAAACTTCAAAGGCCTGAAGCTATGATTATCTCTAATTAAGAGCCCAAAATAAGGTTTGTTCATTAAAATTCCCCTCTAATTGAACAGATTCCTTTCTGTGATACTGATGACCTCTGTGACAAAAGTCTGCAGGTTTCTGCAGAATAATCCAACATTTTAATGAAGGCTGGGAATTGTCTATGGGGCATGTAAGGGTCCAGTGCTCTTCATACATGTGCTTAGGGCCTGCCACCAACACAGATCAATTAGCATCCAGGACATGTGCTGGAGTTTGTAGGAGCTGAATCTAAAAATGAAAAATTTGGGGGTTTCATTATAAGGGAAAAATCAGTTTGTTACATAAAAACAAGGGAAAAACTCATCTTGGCATGGTACATGCTATCATTCCATAAAACTGTTTTATCATTTTTCCAGGAAGATTTGCACAGAATATCTTCATAGTGCAAAAAAAGGCTGTAGTTTTGTATACATACCACCATAGCTAGTCCAGTACTGTACACACCAGCATGTTTTATAACACAGTCTGAAGACTTCATCATGCATTTGGTTTTTCCTGTTTAAAATAAAAAGACAAGCAACCATAAGAAAACTATGTAAAAATAATTTTTTAAAAAAAGTAGAATGCATGTTTATGTATGAACAGCACTCCAACTAAATGCCTGTGCTTAACCATAAATCTAGGTTAAAAAAATGCAAACAAAGATGTTTGCATTAGTGCTGCATTCTGCAACCCACCTTCACACCTTCCTTAGGTTAACTTAATTTTTGTCTGTTTTTTTGTCTGTGAAATCTCTTGTCCCTGTACTGAGATAATAAGACAATATGCTGGTCTTGCTCTGTGTTTTGAGGCACAAATTTCAAATGTCTAAACAAAGAACAAAATTAAGGTTAAAGTCCAGCAATGAAACCTTAAAGAGTTACGTTTAATACTGCTGCTAGTTCTGTCCCACCATAAAAGCAGCTGAGCTGAGCAGTGAGAGGTGGTGGGGGCATTACTGGGTGTGGGGCACTGGAACAGAGAGAGCTACCTTGCTCCCATCCCTCACAGGCTCCTCTAAGAAAGATGCTGTTGGTTTGTAGTCCCCAGTGCTTGATTAAGCATCAAACAGCTCTAATGGTCTGTGTTTGGAAAGCCCTGGGTCTCAATATAGTGTTGTTGTTGATAGGAATTCTTTCCTCTAGAAACATACTCAAGATGAAGATAAATGCAACACACAGATATGAGCCATAAGATAGAGAGCATGTTTTTAGTACTTCACTGCATGGTGACAGAAAGGAGACTTATGAGGGTGACACACTGCCACTGCACACTAACAGCCTGGCTTCCAGAAATGCTCAGTACCTGCAGTCACAACAAAGGCACAGAAAGCTGCATGTCAGCAGCTCTCAGAGTCAAACTCCAAAACAGCCAAATTGCTTAATGAAAAATGGAAAATCTGCAATGATGTGTTGAAACAGTGGAACAACAAAATCCACCTCAGTATGAAATGAGTATCAACATCTCCCGCGAGCAAGCAGCTGTTTAAAAACAAAGGGCATTTTAGCCTGATTCAGAGCAGTTCTTCCTTCTCTTCTAATTTCAAAGCATCAGCCCTCAAGCCCACATAAATAACAAGAGCTGCATATTACATTACAACCCCATGCAAGGTGAATGATATATTGTTGCTTTAATTGATACCTAATTGATCAGAAATTATGTAATTCCTAAAAAAGCAGTATTTATTGGTGCCTTGCTAGCAGTCAGAGCATTTTTAGTTTTGCTGCTATTATGAAACAATGCTCCACACAGACAATCTATGGAAACAGTCAAATTTCTCAAACCTAAAAGAAAGTGAGACAATTTCTTCCAAAGAAGACAAGCTATGATCCAGGCTTGCAAACCTTTGGGGGTTAAAAGCATATACATTGAAGAAAGAAGATCACTTCTCAAGGAGGATATTCAAAGCAGATTCAAAAGAACCTGCTCCACATTACAGAGGTACTTTTAGATAAAGCTACTGTAACACAGGTACTGAGAGTTTGACACCACAATCAGGACTGAGGACAGCTTGTTTTCAGTCATTATTTCTACTCACCACATTGTGCACAAATGGGCAATTTCTGAACTGAATTACAGAAGTAACAAAAAGCTCTATTCTTCTGTCGTCTAGGCACATGGAGGGGAAAAAAACCAGAAAGGAAGTATTAAACTTTAAATGAAAGCATTAAAAAACACCTGCAAAATGTCTGAAACAAATATTAACCTACTGGTTTTAGAATGGTAAAATTTCTTACCTTTGGCACTTATCACATTCCTAAAGAGAAGAAATAAAACACTGGTAATTATTTTCATTCTAGGTAAAATATATAAAATTTACAGACCTCCACAAGGAGTTACAATTAGGATGCAAACATTTTAATCAATATTCTGTCTGGTGCAAACATAACCTTAAATGGAAGGATAGTAGAAAGAATGACATTTAGTGGCATTAACTGCAGTCAAGGTACTATCACTGGGTTTACATAATTGAAAATTAGGTATTTTAGCAGAGAACACTTGAGGTTAATTTACCATTGAAGCATTACAAGGATGTTTGGCCAAGTCTATGTTGGCTCGTGAAGCTCTTATCTGCTTCTCGCGTTCCCGGCGGTTCTCGGCTTTCTTACGAGCACCAGTCTTTTTTTTAGGCATGTTGCACTATCTGTGGGGAAAAAAAAATAGGTATGGAATGAATGCACACAAAACTATGCATGTAAATACATGGGTAACATGACACATCCAGCACTAAAGCTGGATCTTACAGTTCCTGCATTAACTGTGCTTCACCTCCATTCATTTTCTTGTCTGAAAGTTTCTTTTGAAATGTAGAATGAGGGACAATCCATGAGGAAGTGCCATGTGATGAACCATAAAGAATCTTGTGATCTGGAAAACTTTGCTGTCCTGAACTTTGTGTTTTAACTATCTTTGAAGTCTTTTGCCTTAAAAAAAATGAAACCATTACTATCTGTAGGTTTATTTGTGATGGACCTCTGGTTTTGGTTTGCCTTGCTTGTTTAGTAAGCATCTGTAAGGACAGTTGCAGCATCAGCAGGCAGTCAATTCTAGCAGCTTCAACTTGGAAGAAAAATCAGTATCTTATTCAAAAGGTCTTATAAACCAAAGAATCCTAACTTTCCTGAACACAGAAATATATTGTCCTGACCAGATACTAAAATTTGCTTTTGATAGCACACATAAATCAGTTTTCTTACCCTGTAAAATTTGGCACTGTGGTTAAATCGTGTTAGTGTCATATTTTGTAGTCAAAATTATATTGCTGTGCTGCCTGCTGGCAACTGTCATTATTGTAGAGTGTGACATTTCTGACACTGGGAGTCCAAGTTAAGGATCCACACTGATTTTCCAACCACTCAAATGCTGATATAACAACAGAATCTAATGGCTAGTATTTATACCCTGACTTCTTCACATTCCCTCATAATGGAAAGCACCAAAATGACAAACTGTTTTCATGAAAAGCACTGCCCCAGCACCTTCTGAGGACACAGATTATGACAAATTTTTGATGGCAGTTTTCAGAAAGCTGCACTGAACTAAGTAACAACAGAACTGCAATGTCAGGTCCCCTTAGCAAAGCTGTTGAGTGAATCCATACTTTCAAACACCATCCAACAATAACAACATCCTATAGATCAAAATTCTTATCACTCTTTCCCTCTGAGCTTTCACTTAAGTTGTTTGTTGTCTTCATCCTGGGCTCAAATTTTTGTAGAAATCCAACATCTTTGTAAGTTTTGGACTAGAGTTAACAATTTTATGATTCCAGAAATTGTGACAGCATAACCCTGTCTACCTTCAATTCCTTTCAAATCAGAATATCACCTCTTTTGAAACCACCAATTAGTATTCAAATGCCTCTGCAGAGTGTTCTACCTCCACTTTTGGCACATTGTTACCAAATGCTCAGGCAGGAAAGATCCAGTGGATTCTGTCTGCAGTCCACATGCCTGAGGGGTGTGTGGGAGAGAAAGTGCATCTGGAGGACCTAAGATAAGAGGCTGTAGGTCCATGCCTGGTTCCTCCCTCAGCCTCAGAGGTTACCACTGTGCTGCCCTACAGAGCATGGAGCTCCTGCATGGGGAGCATTCTGCACAAGGCTTGTTTCTCCATTTGAAGTTTCCTACTCAGGGATGAAATGCTGTGCCCAGGTCACAGCAGCAGCTGTGGGAGTGAGTGTGGCTCTCCAGCTTAAAGGCTGATGCTGTGGCACAAGGAAGCAGAGTTCAGATATTGGGAAGCTGTGCAGGAGTGAGGTGAACAGCTCAAAGGAAAACCCCTAAAACTTGTTATGTGAGTATTGGGCCCCCAGTACTGTGTTCCACTCTGTAAATTTTCACATCCTGCTGATCTCTTGCTGCATTATTTGATAAGGCAACCACAGGCAAAGACCACAGATTTCCCACCACAGCTCCAAAGACTGCTGGTGGATTTTAACTGGTGGTTGTGCTATGTGAGGTGTATTAATAATGCCCAGCATCTAAGTTCTGCTGAAGTCATGGCTTCTTGTCCTTGGTGAGGTCCCAAAGACACACCCTGACTGCACCAGCAGGTTCCTGGATCTCCTGTGTAAGCAGGACACCTTGCCTCATTACCTGGGGGTACACTGCCCACCCTGCTGCTGCAGGCACGGTGAGCAGCTGGAATGAGCTATTCACTGCGGGGCAGGGCACTGTGGGGCTGCCCTTGTCAGGACACAGACACCAACACTCAGAAGAGGCTTTAGGCTTTCTGTATTTCAGGGTGTCTTGTGCTTGACCATCAAACAGCTCCCACTGTATGCTTTATGTATTCAAAGTCTGTGTCACCACCCGTACAAAATCCCAGTTAAGAACAACTGTATTAACACTAGTTCAGACTTAACCGGATAATAAACTGAGCGCCCTAATAATGCAAAAATTACTTTCCAGGCATTGTGATGCCCATGACTTGCTCTATCCTTTGGTGGCTAAAAACTGCCCCGGGGGCTGCTGTGCTGTAAGTGTGCGGGGCTCTCCTCTGACCCATTCCCTCCTCGGCACCGGCACAGGAGCCGGACGGGATCCGCCCCGGGGCCGTGGGCTGGCAGCAGGGCTGTTCTTCGCCTGGGCAGGCACACCGCTTTTAGCGCTTTCCCTCACTTTCAGCATTCGGGCCCCCGACCCGTGCCGCATCACGCTGCCAGCCCGGGCCGCTGCGCTCCCCGGCATTTGGCTACGGGGGAGCCTGACGCCGCTCCGCTTGCTCGGGCACGAAAGCCGCGAGGGTCCGCAGCCGAGACCCTCAGCGCCTCTAGCCCGGCCCTTTGAGGCACCGCCGCCCTTCCAGCGCCCCCGCTCCCATTCCCAATCCCATTCCCAACCCCCTTCCCGCTCCCGCTCGCACCTGGCTCTGGCGGCCGCGCGGAAGCCGGAAGTGGCGGTGCGCGCGGTGCGCTGCCCGCCCGGCCCGCGCCGCCCGGCCCGAACGTTCCGGGCAATTCTTGTGCCCTTTCCCTCACGGTACGCGGCGCGGGCGGCGGGGAGCGCGTTTTGGAATGAAGTGTTGGTTAATCTAAATTGTAGGGACACAGTGTAACTTATACGTAAAAAAACCCCTGCACGCAGCTCTGTCTCGTCTGAGGTTGTGCAAGTCACGGATGATATTGCCTAGAAAACCCTCTGTGAAAATTATTAGAAGATTTTGTGTAGATACTTAATGGAAGATGAGTGCGGGGGTCCCATTCGTGGTCTTTCTCCTAGAAAGGGTTTGATACGTATTTCACACAAGTAAGATCTAGGGCATTGCTTTGTCAATTGATTTGCAAGAAAACAATGAGGATAAATGTTATAGCATTGGGAAAAAAATACAAACAAAATTTTAATCTATTTTATAATCATTATCCTAGTCAGCCAATCTGCTCTCGTGAGTGAATGGAGCTGTTCAAGAAAGGACATACACTCACAGATGTGACTGGGCATTTTTGCATAAATTCATAAATGGAAAAGGAGAAATTTAGAAAAATCTCAAGGAGATATATAGACACTGAGATTTTTATCTTAGTTTTATTTTACCCTGTGAAACAGTATCTGCCTCAAATATATTCCAGAAACCACCCTCTAGATGGCAGGAGTCTGTCACTTCACTCATGAACAGTGACACAATAAAACATCTTATTTTCAGAACCAATAGAGTGGCCTAGGGCTGTAACACAAGTGAATTTAGAAGATTTAAAAATTAGATGAGAATAGCCAATTTAGAGTTTACAGGATTTCCATTAGCAGTCTGGACTAGTCTCTGGGGGGTTGTTGCAGACTTGTTTCCAAGAAAATGCAGAAAGTGACGAGAGCCAGCCTCATTTTTAGAGGTGTTCTGAGTTCCCTCTGTGTGAGAAGCAGTGGAAGGACAGGGAGTGTGTCTCTGAAGGGTTGTCATTCCATATCACCTTACAGAGGATCAGAACTGTCATGTCTTTGCTTCATTCCTGCTGTCTGTCTGGCTGAGATACCAGGTGAGGGCCACCCTACACTGCCTAAACAAAAGTGTTTGTCTAGTCAAGAGCTTTCAAGACAGCACATGTATTGGTGACTGTCTTTGCTCTAAGCTGAGCTACCTGCAGAGGACATTAGAGAGAAAAGTGAAAGTCAGTTCTGTAAGCTAAATGATGCAACAGCAGAGCTGTTGTTCTTCCCACACTAAGGGTGTAACCCTGCACAGCATGCACTGGATTTCTCTTCTGTTCCACTCTGCCATGCCATTCTGCATCTCATAAAGCCAGTTTTGCCTATACACAGGGCCAGAGGACGCTAATTAATCAGAATCTCTCAAAAATAAATGGATGTCTGGGATACAGAACAATGAAATTTTGAGCAATATCTTTCCACTTTGCTCTCTTTCTTGTTCACCTTTCAGAGTCACATGGCAAGGCAGAGCAGTGGCACTCTGGGGTTACATACTGGCTGTTGGTCAGATGCATATTTTGGAGGCAGCAAATTCACATTTCAAATGGGAATAATTCAGCACTGGGGAATAATTCAGCACTGGGAAGGGGGACTTGCTTTCTCCAGTGGCAAAGCTGAGTAGTGCCATTGCAGCACTGTGTACCAGTTCACATGGACACTGACCAAATTCAGAGCTGTTCTGCTCAATTCTTCCTCTGCTCAGCTCATGAAAACCCTTCCTTTGCTGTGAGAGCACGTTTCAGGAATGGACATTTATTTATTCCTTACTCATGTAATAATAAAGGACTCATGCCTTCTCACTTCTACTCCTGAAAATTGTGGAATCAGAAAGGAAAATCAGGAAATTAGGTGTGTGCACAGCCTCTCTCAGAATGGCAATATTCTGGGGTAGATAAGACCTTCATATGCTGTGACACTGGACTATGCTGGGTGACAATGAAATATTTTTACTGCCTTTTGCTGTGATATCTCAGTCCCTTTAAAGATAAAAGAAAGCACAATATCTCTCAACTTGAAATAAATACTGACCTGAGTTGTTGTCATTTACTTTTAATTGAACTGAAATTTCTTTTTCTCTAAATAATATGCTTGTTCTTATCTAATTAAGCCTCTATTACCTACCTGCCTATTACCATAATTATCTTCATTATTGCAATGTCTCCTTGCAGCATTCAATATGTTTGCCTCCCTGGGGATTGCATTGTAAAATAGGTGCAGCATATACCTTTCTAAATGACCTTTGAAATGGCATACATCAAATTTAATTTGTTTTTAAATCCTGGCCTTGCAGCAACTGACCTTAAAAGTCATGTCAATATTTGTTTGATGTAAGATAATTTTTTTCTGAAGACATTTATACTTGCTGATTTAACTACATAAAGAAATGGAAAACAAAGAAAATAACTTGAGGCAAAAATCTTTATTGACGTCTACTGAATTGGCATGTTCAAATATAATATTTTAAAATAAGCATCCTAGAACTAGATGCTGTAAAGATTTCTTGTGTGTGTGTTTTCCCCCTGCTATTATACCTGATGCTTGCAGTCATTAATCTTAGCCCTGGAAAGTCATTCCACCAGAAATTTCTAGATGGTTATTTTGTCTGGTCAATGTTTGTGGAATGTATCAAGAGGGAAAAGAAGAAAGATAAGAGATAAAACAAAAGGAGAAAATTTGTTGTTAAGTGATTAAAGTCTTGATTCAGAGAGCTCACTCAGTTGTCTACTTCTTTATTAAAATCTATTAATCTTTCCTGTGACATTCAAGTTGCATTTTTTCACATTTCTTCCATGACTTCAACAAAATCCTGAACAGCATTTTTATCATGGAATCTTACTGGGGCTTTTTTTATTTTATTTTGTTTTTTAAGATGAAAGATATGCCATAAAGCTAATACTGGGATTTATGTGCACAATTAATGTGCCATCATATGTTAATTACCATACAATAATTAAGATTTTTGAGGTGAGAGGATAGTGCAAGACTAATCAGTTACTCATTTTGTAACACAAGGGGGAAGCTGTAATTTTTTTGCTATGGAGAAAGAGCTTGTTGTCTGGTGGCAAGTTATTAGTATTGCTTTTCCATGATGAGATTGCAATATCATAAATTACCTTGTTTCTCTTCCCTCTGATCCCATCAAAAGGCTGGCACATGGTGATATATTTGCTGCATAGGTGACACTGGGAGGCTTTGTTTGTGAAGAAGAGGAGGGAGATGCCTGATAAATGGCAGCACCTGTGTGACAGAACCAAGAAAGGTAAAAAGAAAAAAAATCAAGGTCAGACAGAGGATGACTGATGACAAGAATTTCTCTCTCAGTGCTGGAGGCTTGTCAGGTGGATGTGGCAGAGGAGAATGAAAAATGTGAATGTTTTAATTGGTCATGGGATATGAGAGTAATTCACACAGGTGATCAGGAGACTGCCAAGGTGATCAGGAAACTGAGAAGCCAGTCCCAGAGGAGGAGGCCAAAAGGATGTTCTGTATCTGGCAAAATGAAAGGTTAGAATGGGAGAGTGGGGTTTCTATCTGTGTGCTGAATTAGAGGGGTGAGCAAAATGCCTGTTCTGGCACAAGAGCAAATGGGTAGGAAACTTTACAGCCTGGGGCCACCTGAGGAGAGAGAGAGAGAACAGTGGGACAGTGTCAAGGTTCAGGGGACATAGCTTTGTGATGTATGAAGAGAGCTGACACAGTTTAATCTGGAGAAGAGAAGGCTGACTAGGTCTAATTGCTGTCTTTGAGAACCTAGAGGAAATTTTTAGAGAAGACAGAGCCAGGCTCTTCTCAAGGGTACCCAGTGATAACATGGCAGGTCACAGTCACAAGCTGCAGCAAGAGGAATTACAACTGATATACAGAGAGCAATTCTTTGAAGTAAGAATGGTTAAGCAATGGAAAATCTGTGCTGGAGCCCCAAGCACTGAGTCAAGAAACTCTCTTGTATTTAGAATGGATATTATTAAAATGACACAATGAGTTAGGAGGGGACCTCTAGAGCTCACCTATCCAAGTCCCCTGGTGAAAGTTTCTACATCAAATAAGGCTGGTCAAGGCCTTGCCTAGCTGAATCTTAAATGTTGCTGTGGATGGGGATTGCACAACTGCTCTGGACAACCTTTTCCCAGGAATAACAACCTTGCCTGCAAAGATCCTGAGCAAGAGGATCCTACTGATTCCAAAGAGAGTTGGACTGTGTCCTAGATGAGGCAGAATATTTGTTTGCCATATTTTTCTGGAATATCTGATCTAACAAATTCAACATTTCAGCTGTTCCTTGCTTTTCTTCTGTTATCGAGCTGTGTGACATGTTCCTCTTTGGTGTCACTTCTTATCTAGATAGCAATTATTCTCCTTTTAATTATGGTTTTTTCCTTGTTCAGTCGAATTCGTTTGTAGAAATCTTATGCAAATATGAACTGAATGGTTTTCCTGACTAATTACAGCTCCATTTAGATGACATTAATATCAGTGGCACTGAGCACTGGCTGAATTAAATACTGAATTTATTCAGCTAATGAAAGCTGAAGGACAGATCATTTGTTTTATGGCCTACAACATGGGTGGCTTAGCTGTTGATTCAGGGAGAAAGAGAATTTTTGCATCAAGTCCTCACTTCCCTGACATTGTAAGGAGCTCTCTTATAATCTTTCACATAATTGACAAGCTACCTTCTTATTTGCCCTCACTGTGTTTTTGAAAAGCACTGTGGATAAAGAACAGAATAGCACCCAGTGTAGCATAGCATACTACAGCAATTCATCATATATTGAATATCACAGTGTGGGTGATGTAATACCTGTATTATAAATAAGATGTTTGAATGCAGGCAATTGAGTGTCAAATCAGATGCTTATGGCACTATGAAAAATGACACTTGGAACCATTTCTAGCCATGGATATCAGTCCTCAGTATTCTGATTGATTTAGAAAACCCGTTTGTTTATGTTTCACTACTGTTAGTTGATATTCTGAAAATAGTTTCTCTTCGTTCTCATTTGTGTTTTATTAGATTTCATTTATAGTGCAAAGTTGTAACAACAGTTCTATTGCTTCTCAAGTACCTGTACATTTAGACTTACTGAAATATCACTATAAATAGTCATGTGTTCACCATTTTCACCAAACTCCTTATTTATATTTATCGTGGAGTAATGAATCTGTAGTCCTACTCTGAGCTAGAGCTTATGTACTGGTGATGTATCATGAAATACATTTCCGTTCTTATAATAGGTGTTTGAAGCATAGTGCTGTTTAAAAGCTGAGCAAAAGCCTTTTTGATGGAGTATGAGGGGGAATTGAAGATTTTTCTCGAATAATTTAGTTGTATTTACCTATTATTTAAAACACTAGTAAAATCTGCAACACTGTTGTACCTAAAGACAAGACAAAAGCAAGCAGTTTCTGAAAGCACAGCATTCTGGGCTGTGAGCTGGTTTCTTTGCTCATTTTTACTAGGTTATATCTCTTTTTGACAAGATAGAGTTCTGCAGTCTCTGCACTGAGTGTGTGTCTGATGGGTCGCTGGAAATATCAAGGTGTTTGAGGAGTTGTTTGTTTGTTTTACTGTGTTTCTTGTTGGTGTCCTGTCTCTGGGCAGACTGTTGCCATCTGCAGCTAGGACATGGCTATTTATTTCTTATGAAGTTAAACATTTGTCCCCAAGGGCCTTGAGGCTGTGAATTTGCAATTTGCATGATGATGAGTGAATTTAGAAAGGAATGACTTTTGGTCACTGCCTGCTTCTCTTGGTCTGACCCGCTCTGAGCTTGAAGACCTTCCAGGCATTCTACAAAAGCTAGTTGTGTGACAGATTTGGGCTAGAAGATGGATGGGATGCCCCTGGAAGCCAGTGTGTTTCCAGAACATTTTCATTTATATCATTACCCAGCTGAAGTAAAATGCTGCTTGCATTTGTTTTTTGCAAGTGGCTGCTTGGTGGAGTTTATTTGCATAGTGGTATTTTTGTCACTGATCAGTTAATTTTAAATCTAATTCATTTCAGAGTGCTCAGACCTTTTAAATGAGCTCACTGTTTTCCTATGTTAAATCCAGCAAAAACAGCCTAGAGTGAACTGGAGCACTGGCCTAGAAAGGAAAGGCTTCACAGCCCATTACTGATCCCCTGAGCCATCTCATCCCCTTTACTGTCATGTAATGTTTGTTTAATGTAAAATTTCCATATAAAGCCAAACAAAACCCAAAGTGCAGAACAGCAGCTCTTTGCCGTTCAGATATTAAAATGTGGAGGTAGTGAAAATGAGATTTCCTTTCATAAGTGCATTAGTGACCTTAGGGGGACCCTCACCAGGGAAATGCCTCAGTGGTGAGAAAAGGCTCAGCTTGGAGGAGAAGGTGGATGAGGCTCTTTTGGCACCATGGGCTGGAATCACTGGGGAGTTTTGTTTTCAGCTTCAAGGGAGAGAAGGCTCTTGTGGGAGCCTGTGAGGATTTCTAAAGTCACTGCTCTGGGCCAGGCTGTCACTGTGCATGTTACCAAGTATATCTGGGCAGGAGTGTGTCACTGTGTGACTGACTGAGGATTGCTGTGCATATGAAAGCACGTCATTCCACGAGTCACTGAGGATTTCTATGCATGAGTGACTGTTTCTCTGCTCCAATATGAATAAATAACATTCAGAGCCTCCAGTCATTCCAAAAAGGTTTAATCAAGGCTATCAGATAACTGGATTGTCAAAAAACATTCCTTGCTGAATTTATTCACAAGGTTTCAGGGACTAAAGTAAATTCAGCATCCCAGCAGTTTCTCTGGGTCATTTAAAGTGCCCAGAAAGATCAAAGGAAGACCTCTAATTAAGATCTTTGAAAATGTGAAGCCCAAGGGGGATTACTTGTGTGAAAAGTGGAAATGATGTGCTCAGAGTCCTGTGCACATATCCCCTCTCCTGGGATGCTTTTTAGCTCAACAGGTGCCAGTGTGGATCACTCCATGGATCTGCCAAGGTTTGCACAATTGAAGGTACCTGGCAATGAGGAGAGAGAGTGTTAAATGGGAAAGACAGCCTGAAAATACTTGCTGAAGGTGCTGGGAGAAGGCAAGGGAGAGAATTTCAGAGCTCCCTCACTAAGCATGAGGTAAAGTTGTATGTTTTCAAGTGGACCTGCTGAGTCTGGCACTTTGAGCAAGATCCTCACCTGGGCTGCCCCTGATTCCCACTGCCCCCTCTGTCACCTTGGCCTCACCCTACCTCTGCCCCATGCTGGCATCCAAAGGAACATTTGTGTCACAGCCTCCCCCACTTGCAGGTCTGTCCTTTCATCTCAATCTCTCAGGTGCCACCGTGCCCCCACCACCACAGTGAGGCACAAATGAAGGCAAATGAGGTGAGTGGGCCATTCTGTGCATGAATATAAAGACAGTCCAGGAATGCTATGGAATTGCCAGAGCTCTCCTAAAAGGCTATTTTTTTCACCACAAAGTCAATGAATGAGACTGAATTTGACCTTGAGAAGATTTTGAGAGAATGGGGCAATGGCCCTTGTTAGGGGATAGTGCAATTTCTTCATTTCACAGTTGGACAGTCATAAGCATAAGGAGTCCCAGGGAATATCTGTGCCCTGCATCTCTTAAAGAGCAGTGGAAGCACTGTAAAAGTGTTCTGAAAGAACGCTAGAGAAATTACACATTCTTTCCTCTAATTAACCCCATCTGCCTTCCTTGGATCCCATCAGACTTCCTTGGATCCAGCTTCAACAGTTGCTCTTCAGCCTGGTGCTGATCTCATCCAAATGGCTGGGTATCCAGCAGATAGCATTGTTTGCATCTGAGGTGAAGGGGATGTAAAGTTTGGAATGTTTTTTTTTAATTGCTGATATTTTATCCTTGCTATGGAGCAATGCCCACCAGAGGCACACAACAAATGCAATGTGACACAGCCCATCTAAGAACTGAGCTGGAGCTGAGGTGCTAAAATAAAAGCAATTATTGAAAGCTAGTCAAATATTATCCTCAGAGAGTTTGTTTCCCTATCTCTGTTGTGCAGCTACATCTCTTGTGGAGCAGTTGCAGCTCATAAATAGGGAGTGGGAGTACTACAGAAATCCTTGGGAAAGAAGGATGCAGAGATAAATGCAGGCAAACATGAAATACAATTATCCAGCTTGTAAATGGGTTGCTACACAGTTCTTATTGCCTTTCCTTTGGGGAATTTTGCTGACACAGACTTTCCTCTTTCATCCTGTGATAGAAGATGGCACCTCCCACAGTCTCATACACATTAGTAGCCTTCAAAAGCTTTTGTTCATTATGAACTGAAAGACAACATCCTTGCTGCCTACTTGATCCCTGATGGGAAAGGCTGTGAGGTTTTCCCTGGTGGAGGCTTGTTGGCAACTGATGGATAAGCAAAGCCTCTTGGCCAGCCCTGGATAATCCTGGAGTGCTCCCCCTGTGTCTGGCTCTTAGAGGGCAGGCAGGCTGTAGGGGTGTCCTGGCTGGGCAGCTGCTGGAGCTGGTGGAGGCTGTGCCATGTCTCTTGGTTTCTCTCCTGACCTTATGGGAGTTGACTATTACCTTGTTTCTGGTCCTCAGAGATACATCCTTGCTCCAGCCCTTGTCCTTACAAATGGACAAGGACCTTGAGATGAGCCAAGACTGGTTGCACAGCTTAAGATCAGCACTTCAGTCCCCTCTCAGCCCACATATCACAGGGTTGTAGTCCCTGGTCCATTGCTGGTCAGACTTGTTGCCCTGCACACCCAACTGTTTTTCTATGTTCTTGACACTTGCCTTTCCTGTTGCAGTTTTTTATACCTTTCATGCTGATTTCAGAGCTGCTTCCTACAAACTGGAGAAAAAGTAAAATTGAAGTCCTTATTACACCAGAAATTCAAATTGCTACATATCTCAGTATTGTTTTGCTTTGAAATAGGATCTCGTTCCACAAGTGAGCAAGATAAAACTGTGAGAGGAGGGGGAGCAGGAAAGAGAAGGAAGTTCCAAGAATATTCCAGGTAGTTTAATGCAGTATGGCTGTAGCACATTCCCTGGTGTAGTTATTCCTGTAAAACTGTATAGTGGAGGGGAAGCTTGTATAGCTTAAAGAGAATCCCAGCTTTGCTTTTTGGCTCCTTATCTGACCATCTGCAGGGAATCAGCAGCCAGAACAGATAAGCTGAGAGAAGATATCCCAAAGAGTTACTACATACAGCTACAAGAAAGGCAGTGACTTTGGGAAGGATATGTTTGGGCTGAAATGCTGGGTTGAAACCATGAGCAGAGAAATTTGGGGAAAGGAGACTCCCATGAACACAGACAGAATCAAGGTTTTATATGAAGTTCATGAAAAAAAAAAAAAAAAGTGAAAATTCTTTCATAATTTTTTCCTCATTCCATGAAAGTTGCAGAGCATGTTGAACTTTGAGCTTCCTAAAAGGGCCTGGATTTTCTTCTGGATTTTTGCAACTGGATTACCCAGTTGTGCTGGATTCATCTGCCTGGCTATAAAATAACAGATGTAGCAGACTAATGACAGCTGGCACATTGGTGTAACCTGTGGGCATTCATTAATAGAATATTTGGGCATATGCATAATATCATTTAGTAGAAAAACTTCATATGAAATCTTACATTAAGGCTAATATTTGGTATAAGAAGTAATAGAACTTAACCTGCATAAAATACTTACAATTTTCATAGGAAATACAATAGAGATGTAAAACAATGAGAGTTGTGTTTTTTACTCTACAGAAAATAGCCATAATAAGTTCAAAAATTTTAGATAATGTATTTTTATCACTTTCCTCTATATACAACATAAAAATGGATTTTGTCAGGCTCTGTTCAAATATTCAGTTGAACATTGGACTATGATTCATGTAGTATAAAAGCATAGCTTTCTGCATGAACAGAAAGTCATCTATTTGGTAGAGCTACTCAGTATATTGCAGTGTCCAAGTGTAAGCCACACTACAGTAATTTCCTTATACAGTGTGTGCATGCAATTATTAAGAATATTTAATGTACTTTGACTTATTCCCCCAACCTAATTCTTTTTTTCAGTTTGACTGTCTGTTTCTCTAATGTTAATTAACAGCAATGCTGGTAAGAAAAAGTGAGATGAGTTGATAAAAAAGTTGATAAAATGTGAAGTAAATATTAATTGTGGGATTCTTTATTTAAAAATTAATATAAAGTACAGTGACAAATATACTTTATAGCTAGAAAATTGGCATATAAATATATCCATGAAATCATTGAATTGAGTTTCTTTCCTTTTGCAGTATTTGTCCTGTAAACTTTTAGTATTTCAATAAGCTGCTTATGAGGATAGCCTGCCACTGGTGCTAATTGAATGTTCCTGGATTGTTGGGTTTGCTCTGTGATGAGGTTTCCATGGTGATACTATGGCCACTACAACAATTTCTTTGTGCTGGTGTGACTTTCGAGTGCCTATCTAACACTATGACATCCCAGACTGGCTGAAAATCAGTAGGAGTTTGCTATTGACTTCAGTGGATTTGGTGTTGTCTCTGTTGTGACTGGGTCTGGAAACTGCTCTGGAATCATACAAGTCCCAAGTGAAGGCAGTCTGTAGTCAAGATGATACTTCTGGTTTAAAACTGTTCATTGTGTTGCTTGAAACCAAGTGGAGTTTGCTGGCATTCAAACCCACTCCCAGACTGACCATGCCTCCACATTAAATAAATTATGCAAGCCATTTCCCTCACAACTTTAGCCCTCTGGGATAATTTAATTCCATTGCATGGAAGCCCTTAGAATGGAGTGGGATGATATGGCAAAAGGGATCATGAAGGCACAGAAGATGGTTCTCTTTCAAAGAGCTTGCATCTGGATATGGATGGGCTTCTGAGAAAGACTGGGAAAGAAGGAGGAAAGGAGAATTAGCAGTGATCAAAGCAAGTCAGTTGCCTGGCTACATTGAGATTGATATGTTGCCAGCTGAATAATCAACACTGGTTTTTAGGAGGCTTTTGAAGAAAGACAAAAGGATTTGCTCTTCTGTGCCAAGCAAGTGGAAGGAAGTGTAGCAATACTTTTTGGGAATTGAGTGGGCAGAGGGTGGCACTGTGGGTGAGGATGCAGCAGTGACAAACTTGAGAGGGATTGCAGTGCCCATTTTAAGGGAAAGTTGGAGGCAAAAATATAGCATGACCAATAAGGAAGAGTTAGTGGATGAATAGAAAAAAGGGAGGAAAAGGGCCAAGATAAGATGATGATCTCATTTTAACAGTATTCTGAATTGCCCTAAAAATGGCAAGTGCCAGGACAAGATGAAAGGAATCTGATAAGATGGGTCAAGGAAGCTACATGAGATGGGCAAAGTTCCTATTATGAGATGGGTTCCTAGATAAGACTTTTAGGTGTGGCTAAGAAAGTCTATCATTTTCAAGACATTATGTCTTGAAAAAGAAATAGCAAGTTTTAGAAGTGATCAGGGTAAGAGAATCTTTGGAGTATAAAATAGTTTCCAAACTTTTCTACCTCCTTATTCCAGTGAGACAGTCTTGGATCAGATAACAGTAGATAAGAAGCATTTCTGTAATATTTCATCTGGTTTTTAAAGTTGAGAACAGGACAAGGGACAAGATTGATTTTTGAAGGTCAAAAGAGCTCTTAAAGACGGATGTGAGGTGTGATTATTACTATCTCTTCTTTTGGACTGATAAGTAGCTGTTTCTCCTAGCAAGAAAAATGTCCCAAATAATATCACCTTCCTTGATCCTTGTGTTAAAGTTGAACTATGAGCATGTTGAAAGGTTCAGGAAAGAAATTTAAGGAAAGTGAGAAAAGATGTATTAAAGGTACATATTTTTAAAAATCGCTTTGAATTTAATACAGAAAGTTGTTTTTTCTTTTAAATTAAGAAAGCAAAAAAAACCCAGTTGTGTCAGTTTTATGTTCAGTTCTGTGACTCCTGAAAATACTGAGTTAATCCAGTACACTTGTGAAGACAGTTTTCCTCCTAGACTGCAGAGAAAGGCTTCTCATGGAGCAAGGATGACCTCTTGTGGTTGGTTTTCTGGTAGAGATTCAGGCTTAGCCCATGTCTAAAAGAGTTTGGGTATAGATTAAATGAGGGAGAGTCACAACATACACTAACTCTTCCTATAGCAATCCTTTATTTAAGTGGGGAGTATGAACATATTGTTAGAGAGGTGGATTTTGCCTCTTTGCTGGAACTTCAGTCATGTTGAGGTTAATGTTCCAAGCTGAAATGGCTTTTTTTTTTTTTTTTTTTTTTAATTATCTATAAAAGTGAACAGAAAAGCAAATAAATTTTGTGTAATTAAAGCCTTCCAGGTAAATGTTCATCTCAGTCTAAACAAGTACAACCCAAAAGTTGTGGCACTGTGCTGGTATATAGGAAAGGACCATATTTTCACTGTTTATGCTGACTAGCTGAGGTAGAGACTAAATATTCTGCATCAGCTGGAGAAATATGTATTTCTAAAATGTTTTGCTTATAAGTAATCTAATTTTCCTCACACTGGATGGTGTTTTTAATACTTTGTGCTGACAATGTTCTTTTAGTTACCACTACCCCTAGTCATGTAAAAACCTGTAGTATTTAAGATTGCATTGTTTATGTTTAACCACAATCTGGAAATTCAAAACCTGTTGACTGACCCATTTGTGCATTTGAGAGAGGAAACAATTTGTCTTTTGTAGAATATCAAAATGTTTGCTAGACCTCCTTTGTGCCTCTGCAAGGTAGTGCAGAGTGCTGTGGAATGTGATGTGCAAGAAGCCCTCAGTGCCTGTGGACAGACCTAATGTTTGTAATGCTGTTCTCTTTGGATATGCATTGCCAACATTATTGTAAAATCTGTATCTTGAAAATTAGGAAGTCAATTAAAAAAAAAAATTCTAATATCAGTATATCAGCAAAGGAGAACATCTAAACTTCTCAATAACCTTGGGAAGAGAAGCTTGATTAGAAACAGAGACTTCATTCCCATGAGATATCACTGTAACTGAGAAAACTCAGAGACGGCAGTGTGAGATGTTTTGGGCTGTGTTTTTCTGATGGGTGATGTTAGCACCAAGCAAAGATCTTGTGTTTTGGTATCTAACCAGTCATTTCTGGCAGGCAGTGAAGTATGAGCTGGAGGCAGTGATGTGAGGACAAATCAAGTGCTTCCTTGTGCTGAGGGGTTGGCTACTGTCATGGTTTGACACTGGCCAAATTCCAAGCAAATTCTGAGAGAGGCCACTTATCCAGAAGACCTTTCAGCAACATGAAAGATACCAAATTAATCCCCCATTCTTCAAAGATGATGATGATAAAAATAATAATAATAGCTATTGTTATTGTTATTACGTTTCTCAGGCCTGCCTTCCCTTCTGTAGTGCAGAGCCTGACTTGCCCCCACGTGGTGAAGAGAGGAGGCTGGAGCCTTCTCCTGCCTCAAGGTGGAGAGAAAGTCCCTGTGCTTTCTCTGACTTCTCTGGATGTCCTAACAAAAATCCTAAAGGGGTGAGGGCTTTATGAAAAATAATTTCAGCATTTTGTCTTCAGAAACTTGCCTAAAGGCTGATTTTCTAAAAGCCAGAGGGCTTGACAGAATATTTCTCTTAGGCCTTTCTGGACTCTTTGGAAGCAAGAAGACATTTGAGGAGAAAACTTCTTGTTGGCTTACATGTGGCAGGACAGGCAGCTGCCACTAGTACTAAACCAAGCACTCTGTTTAGAATTGAGCTATTCAAGGTAAAGAAACCAGAACTAGGCTATGCTGTGCCTAGAGGAAAAAACATTAGACTTTTACTAAATGCATGTTTTGCATGCATGTGTACTTCTTGTCATCACAATACAGGCAGAGAAACTTTGCTACCCATAGAAATATTTTGCTAGTTTTTATTGAAGGTGTGGATAGCAGGATGAAAGTGATTTATAGTGGAAGTAAATTTCTCTATGTTCATGGGTAGCTTAGAAGACAACTAATGAATTTCTACAAACTTACTCTGAAGATCAAAAATTAGTTTGTAAAGTTTGAGAAGCATAATGAAATACAAACCTCTATATACGTTCTTGAAATGCAAACAAGTTGAAAATTTACCTTTTTTTCCTACTGTCTCATAAAACATGGAGCTAGAAATGGCACCTGATATTAAAAACAATGTTAACAATTGAAATGTTAATAACATCATTAGTGTTGTAGGAAATCAGAATAGGTGATCATAATGGACTCTCTTACAGGAACCCTAATTAGTCTTTCCTATCTGTAGCAAAAACAAACAAACCCTTACTGACTCCAGAAAAGCATTTTCCTCTCCCCAGACAATGTGATAATGAACCATTACATTGACTCGTATGACAACAAAACTTTTAGTTTCTTCACAAAAAGCAGTTTTTAGACAAGATATTGACTAAGGCATATGCCAAATAAAGGTGTAATGTAATAAAGGGATTTCAGCAATTTAAGTCTGTCAGACAAACAGCAATGTTATTGCAAACTGCTGTGCTCAATCCTTTATTTTTTTAAAAAAAGGTAAACATCAGAGATTAGAACTAGAACTTGATGAACAAACTTCTTCAAATGACTTTTTTGCTAAAAGTGTACTTATAAATCATTAATCAGTTCTTCCCCTGCATTGGCCACTTCTCTGTCACTCCAGTATGGACCATTTCTCTGTCACTGTAATTGTAGTGATAAACAGTTTATAAATGTATGAGGTAAAATGGTGCAATAAAAAGGATAGGGCTATTGTCTAAACCCTAAATGCAATGTCTGAAGTATTTGAGTGATGAGTTCAGAACACTTACTTTTGAAAACTGGCCTTACAGGAGGACAGAAATCTCAAGCACAAAGAGGATTAGACGTGACAATAGACCAAAATTTAAAATCTGAGCTCTATCAAATTTTTAAGTAAGCACTCTGCATTCTTTTTCCTTTAACTCAGTTCAAAGTCTCCATAGGCTGTAGTCTGTGTTGCAGTCCAGGTAACAAATACCCTTCCATTTAATTTAAGAAAGATTCAAGAAAGGAAATAAGAAAATGAGACAGCAAAATCCTAGGCTGTCATTTTCTTTCATGGGCTTGGCATCCTTAGGATTCAGTGCAATTTTCATTCAAACTGGTGGTAAAAATTCTATTTGAATTTTAATATCTATATATGAAAGTGCTTCTCCTGAGCAGTAGCACTGCTTCTAAGAACCTGTTCAGTCACAGCTTTGAGCAGCAAACAATCTTAAGTAGCATATGCAGGAACATCATAAACTATGCCTGATGTGCCACAGCATTTTGGCCATAACCCACAGATATGAAAGTCTGGAAGTACAGAGCTTGTAAAACTCTCCGTGACAGCACCATCTGGTGTCTCCCAGTAATGCTATTTATGCTATTTTTAGGGGAAGGAAAGGAAAGAAATATCCTGACAACCTTTAAAGCTAAATTTGGGTATAGGCAAAGGGGATTTCCTGGATCATCTAGTCCAAACCTTGCTATTGCATGCCATCATTTAATAATTCCTTCACATCAGTTTATCATGTCTTCTTTAATTCCAGTTAGGTAATGAGAAAATTTCACAGTTCTGTTCATTAAAAGCTTTCCTCTTTTTATTTTCTTTTGTATTCCTTTATATATGATCAACTTGCAGTCTTTTTCTTAAGGCCCAAATCCTAAATTGCTGTTTTCCTTCCACTGCATTTAGCTTTCCTGATATACCAACAGAGACCTTCAAATCCTGTTTGGTTTTCCCTTTGCTGCCAAGCTTTCAACTTTCTCATAAATAATTCTTTACTCCCTTAGTCTCCTAGATGCCCTTTTCTGCATCTTCTGCAAGGGCAGCTGCAGGTGGGTTTTCTTGAGGCCTCACAAGAAAAGGTTTGTGTGCCCCCATCACTGCTGAACCTGTCTACTAATGCATTTTAAGGCCACATTGGAAGGGGAAGGGGGTGTTAATGGGGTCTTTGACACTGTTATTTTCATGAACCCAGTATCCCAACCCAGAAACTTCCAGTTAAGAGCAGAAAAATGTGTTTTCAGTCTGTAAATTCATGACCTGCTATTATGCATTATTGAATTGCATCACATCTCTCTCAGTTGGGTCAATAAGGTTTTCCTGTATTCCATACATGCCTTTCTCTCTATTGCCAATGGCACCTTATTTTATGTCGTCAATTAATTTCCCATTTTGTTTGTGTGCACAGTGGTCATTTATGATCCTGTTAATGGTGATCAATCCCAGTGATCTCTCTTGGGAAATCTCTTTTAGTAACCTCACCCATCTGTTTTCAGGAGAACATATTACTGTCTTCCACTTGGCCAAGCATATGTGACACTGTTTAAATCCTCTGTTTAAGGTCATTAGAAAGGTGTACTAGTACAGAATGTCCAATTAATTCAGGTATATGCTTCCTGTCTCTGAAGCAAGACCAGGAATCTCTGCACAAGTTTGAACTGCCCCAAGAAATCCTCCCCACCATTATCCTGGATACATCCATTTTTCATTATTCCATTCAGAGGCTTGTTGGTGATTGCTTAAGGAGCAAGATGCAGGATGTCTGTGTGACAACTCTCTGTTCTACAGCACATTCACTGATATGTTTCAACTAAAATAGTGCAAAGCAGGATTCTGCCCCTAATTTGAAAAACTGCACTAATGTTTATTATATATTTTCCACAATAGACAGGGTTTTTTTCTGGACAAAGACTCAACTCTGTGTTTCTTTTAGGCATTAGAGAATGGCATGGAGCTGGCAACCTCTGCTTCCAAGATTTATCATTGTACCACAGATGTTATGAGCCACCTAACAAGCACTTAGCATGATTCTCTTTGCTCCAGATCACATTAACTTCCAGCAGGATCATCTCTAATCACACATTTCTCTGCAGCAGGTTCTATTCATTATGCAGTCTTGATTAACACATTTCCAATTTGTCTGTTTTTAAGAAAGAATCTCTTTTATTGGTTAGCTTGGTTTAGGTTCTTCACAACATTTCCCCTGGAAGATGATTGAAACACTGAAAAATGACACCAGTTTGGAGCTGTGTGCTAAGGTATTCTGCCTCAGCAGGACTGTGCTTCTCTGTCTGTGTCTGTCAGCACCAGAGCAGTGAGCACAGGTGCTGAAATATAAATTTGAGCACCATTCCACAGTTAAGCTAAGTGCTGTCTCCAGTTGGTCAGGGTGACTGTTTAAGGGAGATGCTCATCACAGCAATTCCCTCATGCTGTGGAAGATGTTAATCACAGAAGCTTGGGGGCTCCTGGTCAACCTTTGATGTTTTTGATTACACATGGTCTGTCTTAGAGGGAGACAAGTAGGAAAGGAGAGCACATAAGGGGAGAATTTATGATCAGGTTCCAGGTGTCCTTCTGGTAGGAAAAACCACCTGGCTGGGATGGCAAGAAGTGCCACCTCGGCTGCCCCACAGACCTGGGGCTGGGTTTTCTTGTTCACTTTCTCTGTGAGACACTTAAATACCTCCCTTTATAGGGGAGCAAGGGTAATAACCTAAAAACAGGAGAAAACTAACATATTGATAATTTTAACTTGCAAAGGAAAAGCAAATATTTTGACTAAGGGCTGAATAAGCCTCTAGATGAGATTAATGAGAAATCTGGAAAATGCTGAAAGTTTAAGGAAGCTGAATGAGCTATTATGAAGGGAAAGAAATTGCAGAAAGGTGACTGATTCTTTCAACATATTTTTAGGAAGCTATAATAGCATAAGGAATAGGCAGAAAGACGTTCATCAGTAGCCATCTCCCAGGGTGTTGTACTTTACAAAAAAAAAAACCTTCTAATGAAAGCAAACACTAAACAAATATGATGAAACGTGGCAGGTTTTGCCTTTGGAACATAGGGAGCACTATCTCATGATGAAAACTTAATAGAGATCAAAGAAGGTAAGGCTCCTTTGAACTCTTTTCATAGTTTTTAAATGAAAATATAACTTCCCCTATAAATTGTATTGAACTTTTCCTATAACTCCAGTGAACAGTTTATTTTGCCTGTAACACAGATCCTTTTTTTGTCTGAGACTTTACTCAGAAACTTTCTTCAGAGTGTCCAATTATTCTCAAGAACATTTCAAATTTACCTAAGCAAATGAAACCAGAACTACAGTAGCAACTGTAGTGATTCAGAGAATGTTATAGTAGAATGAAGCAGTATCCCAATCCAAGGCAGGATTCTGGAATAAAGTGAGAGGTAACATAGTTATTAGCATATGAATAGGAAGATAGATGGAGTATTATCAAAGTCACTTAGGACAAGAAAAGATGTATTGCTCAATTAACTCTCTAAATGAGCTGACACAGAGGGGTTTGGAACTCAAAGCACAGTATTGGCAGCAAGTGGGTGAGGGGATGGTATTGCTTTATCCTCTGCATGGTCTCCCAGTGTTAACATCTCTTCTGCTCCTCTCCAGCTGTAGACAAGAATCAATTTCAGTCTCATAGCCAGGGAAGGCAAAAGAACTTATTTTCCTGGGCACCTGCAGAGAGATCAGATTTCAGTCAGCTTTCCTTCTGTCCATCAGCATCAAGAAACTTCCAGGCTGCACTGAAGTTAGCACTAACCCCAAGTCTCTCCCATCCACTAACCCTTGGGGACAGTCACACAAGGCAGAGGGAGCTGACCAAAACCTCCTGAGAGAAGAGAGAGGAGGGATTTCTCACCTACCCTGTGGTGAGTATTTTCCATAAGTTTTCTTTTGCCTGTGCCTGTGCCTGTTCAACACAGAATGACTGACCTGACCTTTGGGACTATCTAGGTCCTATATACAGTAAGGCATCAAGTTTGACACTCTGTATTGCTTCCTGGACAATCTTCCCTCCAGTGATAAAGGGAGCCAGTGCACCTAATACAGGCTTTTTAATACCCTGCAAGGCCACCTTCAGTATTCTTCTGGATAAAGATTCCTAAATTCCAGGTAAATCCCCACAGAACTTAGGCAGCCTAGTATTTTACAATCTTATTTCTAAACCTTTTGCCACTTTAACTCTTGGCAATGAGTGTCCAGATAGAGGCCCATGAAACACTGTGGGATTCTGTAACAGAGGGCTTTGGTAACCTGGTGAAGATTCCTCACCTTTAACTAAAGAAATTTCTGCTATTTTTCCTTTGAGATCATTTCAGTTTTGGTACAGACACACAATCCAGCACAGTGTAAGCTGTGCAATTACCTTTTAAACCAAAAAGGGTATAAACTAAATTATAAACTGAATTTTACCTCATGAAAGTGTAAAGTGTCGTGGCATATGCCAGAGGTAGCCATGCAGTGAATTTCAATGTCCTTTGCTGATTATCAGCTGTTGCCTAAACCCACCTTCTGAGTTTCTACATATCAAGAATCTGGAGCTGGAGCTCCCCACATGCTACTTCTCTTCTACTTAATAACCCTTTTTCACATACTCAAGTTTGAATATGATGGTCTTGTAGCTTTCTGCAAGGTATAGTTCAGGTGGAATTATTGTCACTTCAGAAACATGGAAAATGGGGAGGAGAGTTTGTAACACGTTGTTCAAGTCATACATAACATGCAAAATCCAGAGATACACCCCTTGTCCCAATGCTACTGATACTGTAAAATTATTTTCAGTAACCTTTTCTTAACCTCTCAATATCTTTTTTTCAAAATGCAGATACCAAAACTAGACAGCTTTCAATATTTGTCTCACTGGTGTTTCAAGCAGAGCAAAAATCTACTATTTCCTGCTTGTTGCTCCTCTGAAACATCCAGGGATAGCTGTATCCTCTTTAGACACCTTTTTCCTAGGAATATAGGACAATTCTTTCCTACTCTAAACCCCCACACTTTTCCCTGTGTGCAGAGTAAACCACACACTGCTCCAGAGTGGCTGGCACTTTGTCACATGGAAATGTGTTTTTACATTAAACTTTATTAAAGCACATTCTCTTTCAACTAAGTTCATCTTATCTGTTCCCTAATAGGTTACAGTGTAATGAGAATGTCATGTATCATTGAATAGCACATTTGTCAAAAACCTGTCATGGACCTGGCTGTGTAATTTTACTTAACCACACTGGTAACTTCCTCACAAAAACATGAATCATATTTGCTTGGCAGGCCACTTACCATAAAAACACTTTGTTCATACATTGGGTTTTTTTCTCTCTGTTTTTTTTCTTCTAGTTGGCTAATGTCAGCCTAATCAGCCTGTAACTAACTGGTCAACATAATTAGTTATTTTGGAAACTGAATGCTAAATCTTTCTAGATTTTCCTGTTATGCCAAGATTTACTTGAAGTAGTGTCAGAAAGATACTGACAAAGAAAGTGAAAGATACTGAGCACTCTCTCAGTGCTCCTGTCCATTCTTTTGGTCTTATATTGGTACATGCAATTTTTCTGGGTCTGCTGTTTTTCATATGTTCTTAGGAGATGCTTCTTGTCTTTTAAGTCCATAATCTAGCAAACATGTCCTCCCTTTCTTTCCAAATACAATCCTGGAGTATTTACTAATAATATATATCTTTTTTAGCCTCCTCTTCTAATAATAATCCTTACACTTCTAAATATACAAATGCTTTATTGCCCATAGTCCTTCCAAGCATGGGTTTTCCCCTTAGGGCTTTTGCTTCCCTGACGAAATCTCAACACCTACTAATTAATGTTGATTGCCATCTACTTTTGCATCTCAATGTTAGTTCAACGTGGCAACTTTTCCTTCTCATTTGCTGACTTTCCTTTTGCAAGAATAGACTTTCAAGGAAAGTTTTCCTCTTGCTTAATGGCAGACTTCTTGGTAAATCACCATATTTTCCTGTAAACTTCTCTATTTTATTCCCCCATTCACATTTTCCTCCCAAATGCACTTTTTTTTCATATTTAGGGAATTAATTTTTTCAAAGCAGCATGTGTGTGTGTAAAACAGGGTTAAGGCTTGTTTGCTTGGATCATGGGCAGCTGTGAACATAATCTGAAAAGAAGTAAATATTGACACGAGTGAGATACTCAGGCACTCATTGAATGAAAGTGAATGGTATTTCCAGCAGCAGGTTTTACTAACAGGGGCTACAACAGGCACTACCTATAAATCTTGTAAGACATTCTTTTGTTACTGAACATAGGGATAGGAAAGTGGAATCATTTGCAATAGCATAGACAAACAGACATGCAGTCCAGCTGCATTTTCATCCTTTTGAAAGGTGTCAGTCATGGCCAAAATTCTTTTGGGGTGTTTCATACACTAAAAAATCCCCAAGTCTGGGCTTTCACCGAAACAAAATTAAACACATCGTCTAACTGCCTCTAGAGAGCACCTCCATCATTCTTTGAGGCTTTCTGTGCTCCTGTCAGTCGCTCCTGATTTTAGTAAACGCGCCTGTCCTTCCCATTCCGGAAAGTACAGCCGGACACGTATTCGGGGTGTATTTTAAAACCTCTGTACGAGGGAGCAGTGAGAAGAAGCGGTAAAACCAGAGCGAAGCTGAAGTCGCAGCGGGCGCTCGGAGGCGCTGGGCTGCGCTCCCGGGAGATGCGCGGATCCCGGCGCGCATCCCGGCGCGGATCCCGGCGCGCATCCCCGGGGCCGGCCCGCGCTCCGCCAGGTGGCGACGGCGCGCCGCTCCCGCCGCCGGCGCTTCCCCGGGAGCCCCTCTGCCAGAATTCCCTCTGCCAGGAGCCTCCTCCGCCGGGAGCCCTTCTCTGCCAGAAATCCCTCTGCAAGGAGCTTCCTCTACCGGGAACCCTACTCTGCCAGGAGCCCCTCTTTGCCCCTCTTTGCTGGGATCCCTTCTCTGCCAGGAACCCCTCTTTGCCATCAGCCCCACTCCACCGGGAGCCCCTCTGCCAGGAGCCCCCCTCTCCCAGGAGGAAGCCTCTGCAGGAGCCCCTCTCCCTCCCGCGGGAGCCCCTCCGTGGGCCGGGCCCGCAGCGCGGTCCGCGCCGCCGTGTGCGCGCCCGGAGCTCCCCCCGCTCCTCGCCGCGCCGCCCCCTGCGCGCCGCTCCCCGGCCGCGCTGCCAGCAGCGGGGGAGGCAGCTGCGCGGGCAGGGCGAGGGAGGGAGCAGGGACAGGGGAAGGCGGAGACGGGGCCAGCCCGAGGAAATCAAACGGCCCCGGCATGAATTAGGCAGCGGCTGCAGAGGGGACGGCCCCCTCCCCCGCTCCGCTCGTTCTCTCTCTCGCCGGTCCCCGCTCGGAGCGCGGCCGGGGCGCGCACGCACACACGGACCGGCGGCGGGAGGGAGGGAGGGCGGGCAGGAGGGCGGGGGGGCCGGCAGATGAAGATGGCAATGTCTGTGATCCAAGCGTGCCGCAGCCTGGCGCTCTCAACATGGCTGCTGTCCTTTTGTTTCGTGCATCTGCTGTGCCTGGACTTCACCGTGGCCGAGAAGGAGGAGTGGTACACGGCCTTCGTCAACATCACCTACGCCGACCCGGCGGCCGGCGGCGCCGAGCTCCGCAGCGAGAAGAGCGAGTGCGGGCGCTACGGCGAGCAGTCGCCCAAGCAGGACGCCCGCGGGCTGGTGGCCCTCTCCGCCTCGCCCGCCGAGCGCGACGCCTGCGAGCCCGGCACCCGCTTCAACACCCCGGCGCCGGGCAAGAGCTGGGTGGCCCTGATCCCGCGGGGGAACTGCACCTACAAGGACAAGATCCGCCACGCCGCCGCCCAGAACGCCTCCGCCGTCGTCATCTATAACCTGGGCTCCAGCAATGCCAACGAGACCATCACCATGCCGCACGCAGGTGAGCGAGCCGCGCCACCCCACCCCCGGGCTGTGCTCGGGGGGACGGAGCCCCTTTTCCAGCCCGCTCTGCCGTCCCGCATCCTTGGGGCGGCAGCTGCTGCGGGAAGGTGTCCTCGCACCTCCTGACAGGGAGTGGGGTGGTGGGTGCCCGTCGTGGGGGCCGTGGAGCTCCTCTCCGTGCTGCGATGGCAAGGGATGGATGCGCTGCTAGCGCATCCACAGCAATGCACGCCGCTGCTCCAGGGATGAAAAGTTTGGGACGTGTAAAGTTTGGGTTTAGGGAGGAGTGGGACACCGGTGTTTGGTTGTGTCCTGAGTCCTCTGGCAGGTGCCGTGTGGGACCGAGTGTGGCTGAGAGCTTCGGAAGGGAAGTTGTAGTACTGTGGTGCAGGCTTATCAGGAGGTGCAATAAAGTAGAGAACACGGTGTCCACAGTCTTGGCTGCGATAGTGTAAAAGCTGCGAGATTGAGCAGGAATGTCGAGTATCTGATTTGGTGAGAACATGAGATGTGTTGTCCAGGCTGGGATGCGGGGAGTGTTTCACTCGCCCAGGTGAATGTTCTGGTGGAGTTCGTGCTTGCAGTGTCAGCACATGGGGGGTCGGGTCCCAACATGTGCTTGTCTGCTTGAACCCAGTCAAAAACCCAGTCATTCGAAGTAATTTAAACCCTGGTTTATTCCCACAAAACAAAAAACAAAAAAAACCCCCAAAAAACCCCCCACTGTTTCTGTACCAGCGCTTGATCTGAAATAATGCCTTAAAAACACTTCACCAGATTTATATTTAGGGACAATGTTTTCTGCCAGGGGTCACTTGTCTTTTATACCAGCTGCCTGTGCCATGGAGATAAAATGCCACCTATTGTGAAATCCTAGTTTGGTTTCCATCCAGTAACTAATCATGCCCAGCTGTTTCATGCCAGTTGAATCTTACTAGAGTTGGGGTAAATTGAAACACAGAAATGCTGCAAAACAGGATGTTATTCTAATGACATGTTAAATTTCCACAGTAAACTAGCTAGCTTGGATGTGCTGAGAAGCAATTTGTTGCTTAACCATAGTGCCAAAATACTGCTGATGCAAAAGCAATGATTTTGGAACCTCTTGTGTCCAGCCTGTTTCAGAGATTACCCATTTGTATTGGGCAAATTAGTGTTTCTTTGGTAAGGCTGGTGGAAGATGGGGCTTTTTCTAATGTTTTCCTTTGGTTTTGTGAGACAAGCAACTCATAACCTCTTGAGCTTCCTAAAACTATGTTTTATAACCTGCCTATGGTTTAGCAGCTGTTCAGATTATACTTCTTGCTACTTTAAGTATCACAGATTATATACTAAGAAGTATAAAGCAGTAGGATCTTGGCATACTTATGCACCCTCAAAGTAAAGCTCAGGCTGTTTTAAAACTTAAGATGCAGCATAGTTTGTTCTTCTCTACTGAGTTTCTCTAAAACTGGCAACATGTTGGATTAATTAATGGTTTGCCTGTTTTTAAAGTATGCACTAAACTGTTTTCCCACACAAGTGGTGTTTAATTAAGAAACGGTGGGAGTAAAAAATGTGTCTAACCTTTTCAAATGTGAGAGCTTTGGTTTGTTTTAAAGTCTAAGATGAGGTAGGGAGGGAAACTTTCTTACTGAAGTTTTAAAAAATATGAACATAGTATCAATTATCCCGGGAGCTTCTTTTATGACATGTGATTCCATAGGATTTGTTCTGGGAATCATTTCTGAGCACTGAATTGGTGCCCAGCAGTGGGTTTGTACAGCACCAGAGGCTGAAATGGAAGGAAACTTTCAGAAATTAATTTGGACTTGTGGAACATGATCAGTGAGACTGAAGGACTTTGCTCATTGATTTGATGAGGATTTTTTGTTCAGCATAGTTGAATAATGGTTGTTGGGCTTACCTTAGAGAAAACCTATCCTCTGCACATGGTCAAAACTGAGAAGAGTTTTAGAGCACAAGTCTGATGGAACAGAAGAAAAAATAATTATTCTTATATATTTGGCAATCTAGCAGGGATTCAGAACTTTACTCTCCCTCTGGTACCACTGTTACTCTGGGAAAAAGAGAATGGTCAGGCTACGTAAAATTGTGTGCAAATTTTTAACTTGCAGCCTTTGACATTTGCTTGTTCTCAGTCTAAATGATAGCACAAGATTCAAGGGAAAAATGAATCAGTTTCTTGGTTTCTGAGTTCAGCAGCATCTGCAGTGCTCTGCCCACGCGAAATCCTGGAGTGGGAAGAAGAAAATTCCATCCTGGAAAATACTTGGAGGTTGACAGGGAAGGGTGAAATATGACCTAAAAAGCAATTTAAAAGTCAAAAGAAATATGCTGTTACTCCCTTTTTATTTTCTATTTTCCTCTCACTGATTTTTTTGAGGTTTCATAGAAGCTTAAACAAACTCTTCCCATACAGAAAAGTGTATCCTGTTGCATAACTATGTGGCATCTGCTCTTACTAAATAACTTTTACTCCTAATACTACTCTTTAGAGGTTTTTTTCCCTTACATACATTATTCTCTTCAGTGTGTTTTGCCTTCTTTCTCTTATTGTCACTTTACCTCTTTGTGCTTCTTTTTCTGCTCCTCTCACCCTTGTTTCTTCATCTCTACCCCCATGCTTCATTCCCTGCCTTAACCACATTACTTTGCCATTTCATAGTGCTTTGCCCTTGCCACTTTCTTTCCAAGGCACTCTTTCTCTTGCCAAAGATCTTACCTCATGGCTCTATGTTTAATTTTATTTCCTGTTTTCTGCTACAGTGCATGCCAATGACCCTTTGCTCATGGGGTACCTCCTGATTTTAAAATCTATATGCAACTGTAGCAAGATATCTGTGTGTGAAATTAAAAGTGGGTTCATAGATCTCCCTCCCACCACCCCCAAATCAAAACCAGAGTAGTATTATATCAAAGCTTGTTGTGGAAATCTTCAAATATGACTCTCCAGGATTTATTTATAGAGCACACAGCACAATGTGTGCAATGTGAACCAGTTCCGTCACCCCACGGAAAGGCTTTGCTTTCAGGGAGCTGGTGCTGAGGTCACTGCTTGCACACCCAGAAGGATGAGGTGGAGTTATGACATCTGCATTCACAGGGAAAGTGGAGCTCTTGGATTCTCCTGCTAGGATGTCCTTAGCTTGTATATCATCTACTACAGCCTGTGCAAACTGGCATCTTTATTTTTATTGGTTTGAAGGATGGCACAGGAGCTGTATGACTTTCTTTGCTTTTTTACTAAGTAGGCTTCAACCAGAGAAGGAAAAAATGCATCTAGAATTTTTTTTCAGGGCTTTGCTGATCATATTTCCTAGCAGAAATGTTCTCTAATAATATAGAGGATGTTCTTTTTTCTCCAGAAGAATAATCCATGGTGTCGGCTGGGGTTTCTCATTGAAGTTTTTTCTTACTCAGACCAAATTAGCCATTATGTCTGCATTTAATAATTTAGTATTAATTTGAAGTATTCTTACTACTTGAAGCACATATCCTAAGATTTCCTCTGAGCTCTGAATAGAGGCAGTAATAGGACTTTCCAGAAGGTGATTCAAGGTGAGAACTTCCTTCTCTATAGTTCATATTTATGGAAACCTACATGAACCATTTCTAACTTGGGAACCTGTCAGGTGCTTGGGGCAAGGGAGGAATGTTAACTATGACTGTACACAATTCATATGTGGGTAAAAACAAAGTCTGTAATATTCTACATAATTTCTAAGATCCAGTTGGAATTCTGAGGTGCACAGATTATCTCACATGCTGCAGAGGGGGCCAGACTCAATCTGGGAGCATTCAGCTCAATAACAGTCTCTTCCTTTGTGCTCAGATTTTTGTTCCTTGATCAATGACTAGTCTTACCTTTTACATATTTTAAGATGTGCTGGTAGTAATTTGGGCTTTGGACTGCCCTGTAGATTTGTACTGATGCACAAATTAAACACCAAAGTTGAAGATTTCTCTCTTTACAGACTTAATTCAGAACTTTAGCTATGTTTTTTTTCCTTATTAAAACAATTGTTTTCTTAAGCTTCTGTGGAATTCTAATGAGGAAAATGTGCTGAAATCATTCACACTGAATTTACATATGGACAAGTGTGAATTAACAGAGGGCTGGAGATTTCAGCCATCTAGAGTCTGCCATAATTTTTTTCTTTTCCAGGCATCTAAGACTGATTTCTAATAGAAACTCACTCAATGGGGGAGGGAGATGGAGATGGGTGTTTCTCTGAGCCCTGTCCATTGAGGCATTGCTGGGATGTACTGCCATCCTTAAGAATTCAGAAGAGCTCCTGGATCCGTCATGTAGGCCTGGCTTGCTGCAGTGTTTGAAAATCTAGTTCTCTGTGTTTATAAAAATTCAGGATTTCCAGCTGCCAGGCTGTCCCAGTGCATTCCCTGGTGAGTCACACTTCTGCCAGTAGTTCTGCTCTGAGGAGGTTCTGCACTGCTTTACTGCCCATGTGTTCAGCCATGCCAGATGGAGGGGGCACTAGGCAACTAGTTCAGGTTAAACTGAATTGAAAGGAATTAATTTGAGCTTCAAGGACTGGAACAACAAAATAATACTGGTCCCTGGCACTGCTTGGGACAGCCACTTCAGCTGGGGCACTGAGTTTTGTTGTTAGATGAGACCCTTTTTACCTTGTTGAGCCTTGCATCAGCATCCCAGCTGGGCCACCTGTCTCCTTCAGAGCCCACAGTGGGAGGAAAGACAATGGAAGGACACTGAGTCCACTGAGCTTTGGATCAAGTCATAAGGCACAGCTTTCCCTACAAAGTGGTGAAGTATTGATTCATTGAAGATTTCATTGATCCTCCAAGCTTATTGATTGCAAAAGCAGTTAGATTTCTGCTTTGGTTATCCACAACATCTGTATACAGTGATATTCATACAAGTACTGTCTTCAGATCTCTGCAGTAGGAAGTGACACAGCAAGAAGAAAATCTTCCTCAGGAACAAAACTGCTCCATATCCACACCAACTGCTGGTTGGTGATCTAAAGCACCTCCTTTTGGTATACAGTCCTTAGGAGAATGGCTAGCTTTTGAGAAAGCAATGCTTTGTCCTAGTCCCATTGATATTTTGTCTTTAAAATGGTATATCTTAGCTTGGGTTATTTGAATATTATGGCAGTCTTTGGCTTAGTGTGGCTCACTAATTGATGCAGATCTATTTCTGTGCTACCTCCCTTCACATCACAGAGGACAGGAACATTTTCAGAAAAAAGGGAGAGAAAACTAACTAGTTCAGTGTTGGCACTCTTAAGAGACTTTTCCTGGTGAGACAAGAGGACACTTTCTACTTTTCTCATGTAAGCAAAAGCCTAAAAGAACCCATTATTGTGCAGCACTTCTTGGATGGAGCTCATGGTGCTTTGTCATGTGAGATGAGTGAGTTTCAAGTGACGTCTGCCTCTGTACACCACAAGCCAGGCTGATGAAGAGTTAGGTCTTTATGAAGGGATAGCCAAACAATTTCTCCACTTCCCAATAATTTCTGCATAGCTAACCTGCACAGAAACAGCATTCATTTCAAGACAAGCCCCACTTCTGCCCTTTCAGCTACATTTGAGTAACAGTCACTTGATGACTCCTTTGGTGCAGAAGGGAGGGAACAATGCAATCATTGACTCATAGAAATCAGATATGGAAAAGATTGAGTGGTCCATGTAATCTGCCACCTTACTAATGAAGGGCTCCTTCCTACAGTGTCACCATCCACTACCATCACAGTGCTTTTTGCTTAGCATCTTGCAAAGGGAAGGGTTTCAGGGTGCTTCAGAAACAAATGCAGTCTGTGTAAGGAGAAGGGTTCTGAGGCAAGAGATACAAAATGTACGAAGATGTTAATTAGTAATACTATACATTGCAGTAATATGAAATTTACATAACTTCCACAAAGGCACAGCAGCTAAAGATAAGGGTAAAAGCCAACTGTATCCTTTGTATGTCAGTCTAGGGGAGTTATATGGCAATTGTGAGGAAAGGGAAGTGGCAAAATATTTTGCAACTGGTTGTGTGCAAGTTCTTCACTGTGCTGTGTCTTTATTCTGCAGTGGGATGTGATCCCAGACTTTGTTCATGACCAGTGCTCTCCTCATTTCACTCCTTAGTGTTTTGGTTTCTCTGGAAAAGAAATCTGGATGGTTCAGCCTTGAGTCAGGCACTGCACAGTTTGACCAGTTCCTGAATGTGTATGAGCAGGGGTCAAGGACCCCTCAGATTATCCTGCTTTTCATGAGTGCATTTGGATGTAGTGTCTCAGAACGTAATTCTCTTGAGAACTACAATTGCTGTTACCTGGAGAAGAAAACCCAAACCTCTTAACTTTAAAAATTCACCATAATTAATCTACCAGCTATATATATATCTACTATCTGATGCACTGGCCATATTAGTCTTCAGCCAGCTGAAAATTACTGAGTTAGGTTTCTACCAACTTCTGGAAACAATGGTTTTTAGTTCAAAACCACATTGAGGGAAACACCTCTTCTTCCACCAGTTCTTAATAGATAGGTTGTAAATATTGTTTGCTTATGAAAAAATCAATGCTATGCAGCTGTGTTTTACAGGAGAGACCTAACAAGGGCATTCTTGACTTTCTGTCCCCTCTTCAATAAATTATTTGAAATAAACTGAGGAGAAATGAAGGAGACGACAAAAATTAAACTGTTTGTTTTATGGCTATTCCACACTGAAATATGAAAAGCTAGCATACTTTATTCTGTGCTACCTAGAGATAACAGCTTTTTAAAATAATTTTTCATTTCTTTTCCCTTTCAAGAGTGGCCAATGAATAATGTCAATAAAGTGAAGTGCTTGTTCATTTGCCTCAGACAGTATAATCATGGTGATATTCAATTATACTGCTGGACCTAAGGGTCTGTCAGAGTTTTGGTCTCAAATTTGATATGTTTAATTGTGTTTATGTACATGATAGTCCTGCTGTAAATTGGAAAGATATTTTCAGTTTGAGACAAAATTAGAAGGAAAGAAATATTTATCTTTTTAGTTCCCAAACCCCAGAAACAAAAATTGCACCCATGTAACTCCAGAGTCCTGGCTTGAGTATGTCTTGTATACTTCTTAAACAAAGATAGAAACATTGCATCTGCACAGGAATGCAGTTCCTCCAGGGATGATGGAATAGGGTGGGTTGGCAAGTGCTCCCTTGTGCTACACACTTAATGAGACATAGCTTTTTAAAATTAATTTGTATTCCATAGTGTTGTGAGCCTTGATCACGAGAGAGGACCTCAACAGTGGGTGCTCCATAACAAAGCAGTTGGTTTTGTATGGTTTTCTGCCAAGACATTTCTGCCCTTACTGCTGACATATTTGTCTATGAACCATCATCATTTGTCACTCAAATGGGCTTAATGATACAGGATTTTATTCTTCCTTGTAATTTGTTCCATATCCTAGCCTGCCTCCCTTCTTGTATGCTCTTTGGTTTGCTTCTTACTGTTCAAGTCTCTCCTTACAAGCCATCTCTTTTTTGCAAGTCATTGTAAGAATATCCCACCAGATAATATGTGTATTATACTATTGAGGGAATTATACATCACATTAATCTCTGGGTTCCAGCTTTATAAATCACACATCATTAAACTGTGCTCCTCTATTTGTTGTTTCATTTTACAGTCCTTGTCAAAAAATTATTTTTCTTTTTGGCATAGTCACTTGTTATATTACATTGAATGTGCCTGACATTACAGGCATGTTCAGAATGGACTCCAGAGCCTAGTGGGCAGTTTCATCTTTAATTAACATATATGCTTAATCTTAAAATTGCTGTAAAATGTGTCAGCATTAGTTGAATATGTGTTGTGGGTTGCCTGGGTTCAGACCCAGCACAATAAGCTCTACGGTTTTATTGTTTTGGTTAAATTGATTTGTGAAGCACTTGAGAAGCTTTTGCATCTAATTGTTATTCTCATAGTAGCAGAGCATTTCCAGATCCTCAGGATCAAAGCTCTGGCTGTCTAACAAGTTTCACTATAAAAGATTTCTTGCATTTTCCAATTATGCAGGGGTTCTCTATCAGTATCTGATAAAGATCTCTCTGGTTTTATATCCTGTGATGCTAGCTAAAATGTTCTTATTCTTCTTCCTTTTCCATTTCAGTAGTTTCTGTTAGAAGACAGAAATTGTTTCTGCTTTTCCTTTGCCCTTTCAAAAATCTCTGTGTTAGAGAATCTTAAATTTTCGGCCATATTTCTAGTACATGTCTTTGTACTCAAAAATAAATCAGTCTTTAAAACAGGACAGTCTGATGCTGCAGTCACATTCATCATTGCTTCTTGTGCTTGCACAAAGTATGCTTTCCCCTCTTGTGCCTTTTTAAGCTTTTATTATATGCTTACTGTCTCCCAGTTTTACCTTCCACTATCATGTTCCTTGACACAGGCAGCTTTTGCAAGATTGTGTAATCTCTGTGCCTGGTCTCTTATTGCTCTTTATGTGTCCCTGTGTTTGAAGTACCATCTGGTTGTCCATCAAATCCATACCTTTACTAAACACTTAATCAAAATTTCTCATGCTGGAAAATGAGGAGCTGAGTAAAATACATTATGTCTTTTTATAATGCTGTCTTTGATGTATTTTCCTTGCCTTATCTTTCATTCATTCCTATATTTCACTCTATTTTCTACCAAATTTTTTCTCTCCTTTGTTTTGTTGGGCTTTTTTTCCTCTATTATCCCTGCTTCCAGTAAATCTTTTCCTTGGGTTTCTCACTTTTTTTTTTTCCCTCACCTTCTTCCCTTTCCCTTTATGTGTTCTGCACCTGTTTTTCATCTCTACTATTTTGATTTTTTTCCTTTCTGCCCACTCCTTACCAGTTGACAGAAGGAGCCAAAGGCTATTTGCTTTGCATAAGTGCTGACTGTAAGAGGAAGCAGAGCAGGATTATGCTCTTTTGGTGGCTTTTCCTTTGCAGCTGACTCTGGATTTAAAGAACATCTGCTGTCTGCTGGTCAGGGTGGGCTCAGAGGAGTGGGACACCAGCAACTGGGAAGTCATCAGAGGAGTGACAGTGACAGCATATTTGCTGTGCATAGAAGGGGTTTGTGCTGAACACTCCTGAGTTGTTTTCATGAATTCTTAAAAGTCTAAATTATGGTCTCCCCTCTTTCATACTTTCATGGAAAAAAATTGTTTCCTCCCACACTGGATGCTAGAAAAAGTGTTTTCTATCAGAACTGTTTTTCTTAGGCAGTGAAATGGATTTTCAACAGAAAACTGTTTTGGAAAGCTTTTGTTCTGGAAAAGATCTTACAGGTCTGGTTTGAATAAAAAAATTATTTTAGTAAATATTTTATGTTTCTGAATTTCAGTTTCAGAAGCAGTTTGGTTTCCCTTTTTTTTTGTTAGTGGGAGTTTGGGGGTTTTCTTCCACCTAGAAACATTCTCTTTATTCAATACCCAGACAGCCCCTTTTTTCTCTCTTTTTTTTTTTTTTTTTCCTATCCTAGGCTAATAACCAGAACTCATTGAGATGCAAGTTATGAGAGTCCACAGACAATTTTAAAAACAAAAATATGACTCCATAGCTATTTCCAAAATTATGGCTTCTAATGGTTGTTAGTGCAAAGAAACTTTTGGTGCCAGAGATTTGATGTTATCTGGTTTCTAAATATGCATGACCTCACTTTTTCTGAAATAATTAAGAGCCTTCATTCCCATTAACTAATTTATGTAACCATCTTTCTGCTATTATACTTACAAAAAATAACAAAGCAAGCCCTGAATTCTTAGTGGGAAATATCTCCTGTTGAGTACCTTGTATATTTGAAGTGTAGAATCTGTCTTAGTTTTTAACCAATGCTGTGTTGAATTAACATAATGATTACTGTTGGCTTTTCATTTTCTGGCCACTAACCAGGAATATTTTTTTTTGCCAATGCAAAGACAGCTCTGCAGATTCTATCACAAAGCTGTTATCTTTGGCTCTCACTAGCCAAATGTGTTGTAGATTAGCCCACAAAAGAGGAGCTACTGTGCATATGTAAAGCAATATTCTCCTTGGTAGTAATGACAGCAGGGAGGCAAATTTTAATGGGCTTTCACCTAGACTAATACAGCAACTCCTAAAGTTTCTTCCTTGCAAATGAGACCAATATTTAAAAACCACTTCTCACTTTACTAAGCTAGTGATTTGGTTATCATAAAACTCAGTGGTAGGTATTTTTAAATGATTTCTAATTCTTACATTACATTAATTTGGAGAATACTGCATGGCCCAGTTGAGGAGAATGTTTGCACAAATGGTTATAGTTAAGCTGACACTGAGTTCTTGCTGAGAATGGACTAGATGTCCAGTGACTAAATGTCACTGAAAGTGGTTCTGTGAGAAATGTCCTCTATGAAAGATGCAGCAGTGTCTGACATAGCTCAGAGGTTTATTGCTAGGAGTGTTGTGTGATCATCTTGGGTGAAGTTTATGCCCTTCCATAGCACTGTGAATACTCAAGATCCTTACAATAAGCACTTTTATTTGAAATTGTAAAAATAAGATACATATACTTTATAGATCTCATTAAAGAGGTGCTTAATAGATATTGGTTAAAAGAGATTATTTAATTATTTTTCCTTTCTCCACATAGTTTGGCTTCTGCTTTCTGAGTTATCAGCCATGCCTGCATTACAGTAAGAAGCAAAGGTGCCTCAGCTTCCAGTGAACACTGTGCCCCTTCCATCTGTGGAAAAGCTGGCCACCCAAACCCTTTCAAACCCAGCTGCTGTCTGTTCTCCACTGTGTTTTATTTGATGTTTGTCACCATTGCATGCAGAGGAACAATCACAGCTGTGGGAAGTGTGGACAGCTGTTTAGTTATTTGCAGATGGCTTAAAGATGTGCATCAACCACTCATTTGTGCTTGTTAGGTGAGGAGTTCGTGTAATTTAGAATAGCCACACAGCATTTCTTTGCTAATCAGGGAGTTGGAAATACATGTATATCTAAGGCCAATCTGATACACAGCAGCTCCTTACCTTACACCCATTCCAGTTTGAGAACAATTTACTGTAATGTTTTGCAGTTTTGGTTTTGGTTCCAGTAGATAAAATTTAGCATTCTCCCTTGTGGCCTTATCAGTCTGTCAGCTTCATTTTGCTTTGAGAAATTCAGGACAGGTTTCCTTAATGTTGCCAGCAGTACATATCAGTTTTGCATAGAACTTTTAGCCATTTAGACAGTTGTTTGGGTTATGTTGAAATGATGGGAAGCTGTAACCAAGGAGAAGGGAAGTGTAAAATTAACAGATGTTCCTCTTTTAGGCATTCCTAAGAAGCTAGCTGCCCTATATAGTCAAAGGGCTCTGCCTGGAAATAATGCAATTATTACTTCTAATAACCTCTAAGTACCTACAGGTGCCCCACAACAACTGTGTTAACTTCACAGAAAGACTTGCTAGACCAGGTAAATATTAATGTAGGATTCACAAGTACTGATGAATACCTGAGGTGACTCCACAGTGTCTCGACTACTTTGCAAATCTGTATTTATCACCACAAGCCTCAAAGATGTTCCATAATCCACAGTGTGAGTGGCCTGCTGTGGGAGTGGAGGTGATTAGTGTCTGTCTGTGATTGTTGTGCTCTTCACAGGCCTGGGCCCTACTTTGCCTTCTCCTGTGTCTCCTTGTTTAATAAAACAGAATTGGAATCCATTCATCAGTGAATTACTGCAGGTTTGATTAATTTATATAAGAACCTGATGTTCATGCTGTTATCCAACAGTTGTCTCTACTTGTTGGCAAGAGTTTCAGGATCTGAGAATGCATTAAGTCTTTATTCATAAAGTGATATGACATTAAGTCAACTTAAAAGAAAGTAATTACAATTTCATTTTGGAAAAAGTTGCTGCTATGTGCAGGCTTGGTAGCATGAAAACTGAAAGAATATATGAAGTTTTAAATTGGTGGGTGAATTTTAGGTCCACTTTTCTAGCTACTTTGAAGAAGCACACAAATGACTGGAAAAGTCACAAGGAGTTCATAGGAAAGAAAAACTTCTCCAGCAGCAGTATTCTGATCTCAGTTGTTCATGCATGGAGCACTGGGATTAGACTGGGCTCTAAGCTGACTTTTCACAGCCCATACTTTCCATATGCACTCTGCTTTTCAGTTCAGGTGCTGATTCTGAACTTTCAGGTTAGCCACTCTTTAAGAGTCTCCAAAGTTCCCATTTAATTTAATTACATTTTTGCATGTTATGAAAATAATTCCAATAACTGTCCTGTAATTTCCAACTCCCAAATCTTTCCTCTAGAAAAAACATTCTGAGATTACTGATTTCCAGAAATGTACTTACCTATGCCACTAATTTGTAACCTGACTTCTGAAATCCTAACCATGCTGAAGTCAGTGGCAAACCTTCCTAAGGATTTCATTGCCAAATAGTTAATAGGAAAATAAATACCTGAACTCTTATCTTCTGCTGCTCTCACAGTATTTAATGCTTTGTCAAGTACAGAAGAGCCAAGAAACATAATACCAGGCTTTCACCAGCACTGGAAATGAAGCATCAACAATCAGCATTTCATATGAATTCTACACATCTGTTGGATTCAAGCAAAACTTTAGACAACAGTGGAGCTTCATTAAGATAATTCTGTAATTGCATAAAATGATGGCTCAGCTTGTGAGTGCCTTGAACCTGTAAATATTAACTAGCATGAGTTGTCCAGCACATTTAACAAAGGGTCCACCTGGCCTCAAGTGAATGCATAAAATATGTAGTCATTTTTACATTTATGATTAGGTAGAAGTTAATTTTCTTACCTTTTGAAGAGCTTGAGAATAGTAACACGTCTTACATGTATTTCTGACAGTGGGCTTCAAAACGTTTTTTTTCTGAAATCTCCTGACAGCTAAAATTTGTTTCCTGCAAGGCTTATGGCTTTTGTGTGGAGTGAAAGGAAATGGATGATCTAGTACTTTTAGAGCTGTGCTAGGAAGGGGCTGAGAAGCTTGGTGTGCAAGGTGCACATCCCTGCTAGCTTGTCTCCAAAGTCTGCCTGACTAAAGTCATAGTTGAGAGAAAAATCTCCAGAATCTCAAGCAGGTACTGGCTGGATGCACTGCAGAAATACCTGCTCTAAATTTGGAGAGCAAGAGCAATATGGTTTTCACACCTTTCTTCACTAACTGGTGTACTAAGGAGGAATGGCAATGATGACAGCCTCATCACGAGGGGAGTGCTTCCGTGGTGGTTGTTAAAAGAATGCTCAAAATTAGCATTCACAGTCTCCAGTGAAGGAGTGGGATCTGTTTCATGCCATCCATCTACATACCAAACAAATGTGGACAATTGTCATAGAAATAGTTACAGAGATGTCTATGCACGTTAAGCCTAGCAGAGGTCATTTCTAAACTGCTTTCTGTCAGACCAAGTTAAGATGGCATTTAATATGGGCTGAATTTGTTCCAGTCAGAGGATTAGTTATTAGATCTTGGAATACTTGGCTGTTTTGAGGGGCTTTTTTTCCCCATAAGTTTTCCAGAAATACCATTCAGCTGCAGAGATTAGTGTAGGCAATACCACATGGTGATTTCATCCTGACGTGCATATTGTGTTTTGAGTGATGCCGATCTGGTTTGAGAGCTCGTGGGATTTTCAAAACCACTGCTACGTTAATCTCATTTGGGTTCTCTAAAATACTTCTCATCACTGTCTCCTTTTCAGAGTCTGATTGCAAGATACTGAATGATGTTTTGTTCTGCAAATGGGCTGGTTTCATTTTTCACTTCTTTTTGGAAATCTGTAACTGTTTAACCTCTCTGTGAGTTTTCAGCATGCCATATTACAGTGAAACTCTCTGCTAATCAAGGTGGCTGCTAATGAGAGAATCTCTGTCTCACTCAGTAGAGGCTCTGCTGTATCCTAAACACATCTTGCCTTTTGATCTCCTTGATCCAGATTAATTGCAGGAGGCTAAATTCAGGCAGAAATATCAAATGCACAGCAATGCTAAACAGAAATGTTACAATTACACAAAAAGTATGAGAAATCAAAGGAGGGATTCAGATAGGTGATTGAGCATGGAAATAACAGAGTAGCTGAAGTTCATGATTTCAGCTTCTGGTTCTGATCTGCTTGTATGTAGAGACTGAGTCACCCAAGGCAGAAAAGTAAATGAGGAGAGAGAACCTAAGCTATCATACAAGGACCAAGGTAAATAGAATTTACCTGCCTTTCATGTCCACTCCCTATGGGGCTGAATTAATCTCTGATGCAATCCAAACACAGAAATACATGAGCAACACTAATATTAGCAGCAGAGGAAAATTTTCAAGAGTTATGACTAGCATTCCTCCCTGGGAGCCAGTGTGTGTTTTTTTGTTGCTGAGTTTTGTTATTTTGGGTTATTTTGTTTTGTTTTGGTTGGGTTGGGTTCTTTGTTTTTGTTTGGTTTGGTTGGTTGGTTTTGGTTTTTTTGGTTGGCTTGGTTTGTTTTTTTTTTTTTAAGGGGAGAGGAAACAGGCATGTGAAATAGCACGTAAGTGTCTGAAACTGCATGATACAAGATCTGAGTTGCATATTCAGGGAATGACTAGAAGTTACCATTCAAGAGTCCCTTAAAACAAACCTTGCTTTGGAATCAACTGAGCAATTTAAATACATCCCTTAACATCTTCAGCTCTTGTGTACTAACATTTGCTAATTTTGGGGCAAGATTTAGTTTCTGAACATATTAAATCTGAAATGTTTCATATAAAATTCTGGTTTCAAGTCATTTAAAGGGTTATGAAATTCACATTCAAGCTCTGAAGCTTCTAGCTGCAGTATATGTTCAGATAATGAGATTTCAGTTGGGAAATATAGCCTTTGCCTTATCTATTGCAAAGAGGTGCAACACTCAGAATCAGCAGGTACTGTGAAAGATCTGCATGGGTATTCATTTGAGCATTAAAAAGCAAGAATCTAATTAGCAATATCCTGTGGTATCAGCATTATGTTAAGTGTTTTTGTTTTCATCATCCTCAAAGCATGCCTAACTCTCAGAGAAAAATGAGGAAAAAGCATAAAATCAACCATACAAAAACAGTCACAGCTGTACAAAATGTGGTGTGGCCAAAAATGTGCTCTTTGGTGAAAATATTGTCAGGTAACTCTGACCAAAAGCTTTTTTGTAGAAGTGTGAGCACGTGCAACACACACTGAGCATCAGCAGAGCATCATGAATTTGCCTGAGAAACATGTGCTAAGAGGAATGTATTTCTGACTGAAGGGGAGTTTAGTTCTGAATTTATTTCTTCATTGCCACGTTCTTGTAAAAGTACAGAGGAAAAACTCTGCCTGTTTAAAGCAGATTTGGACCCATTTATGCACCAAATTTTTAAGGAGATTTGGACCCATTTGTGTGTATCACTCCCATGTAGGTGTCTAAATACTTTTATTTAGGGGTAGATAGCATGAATCCTTTGCCTGTGGGTACAGATGTGTGTATGCCTGTGTGTCCTTATTCACATACCTGTATCTAAAAAAATGGTAACTTCCAGGGAGATCAGTACAGCAGGTAACCCACAGCTGTTGTGGAATTCACAGGATGTAGAGATCCCATATTGTTATTTGGCCAATGAATGATCTGTGTAGACATAAACAGCCCTATTTTTCAGCACACATGGCATGGTGGTAGTACTTTTGCTGGTTTGCTTTGGGGTTCATTTCAATTGCAGTTCTGCAGGACATGGGAAAAAAGGAAAAAATAGAGCTTTTAAAAATGTTTAGACAATTCTAAGACACCCCTCTTCTGTGTGCTTTTCTGATTTGGGGGGATTCAGGAGAGAGGGAGGAAAGAAAAATTGTCTCAGACAATTTGAGTCCTTAACCTTTCAAGTATTATAATGCAAATAAAATGTGTTGTCCTGAAATATAAAAACATGTGTTGTCTCAAAATGTAAATAAAATGTTTGGTACAGACAACTCATAATGCAATCCTGCAGCTTGTATATGTACAGGTGTAACAGAGTGGGGACAGGAATTTGCCTTCTATTTGTCAGCTTTTCAGAATACTAAAAGCAAGAGATTCCATCTGGAGAAGAGTTTCTAAGTTTCTGAGAACAAAAACAAAATAAATGTTGTTCCCATATTGTTCCAACTGCTTGATTAGAAATGAGTCAGAGAATGATCTCTGTGTTCTTCTCCGTCTGGACATGTGTCCTCCCTGGTAAGCTCAGATATGAAATTTAAAAATCCTGTTTGAAGTGTTTAGATCTTTAGGTAAAATCTTTTGGGGAAAAAAAACCAAAAGCAACAACAACAACAACAACAACAACAAAAAACACAAAAAAACCCAAAAACAAAAAAAAAAAAAAAAAAAAAAAAAAAAAAAAAAAAACCACTGAAAAAGAAGATAAACACTAATAGATTCCTTGCAGGAAAATGAGAGATTAGTTTTACAGTCTAGGCCCTCATGCTGAAAATACCCATGCAGGCACGTACCATGGATGTAATGAACTTGCTTGATCTATTTATAGCTTTACTCAGTGTATGTTTTTACCCAGATGGTGCTCCTTAAATTTCACTGGACTGTGTGTATGAGCAGCAGCTCACATTAAAGATCACAGTGCAGAACAAGAGTCCAGGTAGCAAACAAACAGACTTAATTAAGCAGACATTCACAATTAATTAATACAATACTTATGACCTTTTTATGGTGTCTCTGTGCAAGAAGGATTTGTAACTTTCAAAATTGCTAGTAATTACTATCTTGTTTTTTGTTCTGGATAGTTTTCTTTACAAGGATAAATAAATAACTTTCAATTTTGAGAATGGAGAAACATGCAAAAGGGATGGAATAACCAAACCTTAGAGTGTGCCAGGAGTGGATTCCAAACTTCTAGCATCTTCTTCAGTCTGTAGTAATAGATCATTCCCATCCCTACAGTACTTTGCTTCTCCAAGCTTCCTACTGGCTAATTTTGGTTCCATATGTTTACTATTTCCATATGTTTGAGCTACCACCAAGATTGGTTTGCTTTTCTTTTCTAGCAAGACTGAAATTTTCCTCCATTTTCAACTGAAGTCTGTTTGTATTCACTTCTTTCATAAGCTGTTCTTGTAATTTCATTTTTAAAATGTTATCGTTTTCATATACATTCTACCAATTCATAGTTTTGTAAATTTTAAAAATAAAAAAAAAAAGAGAAAAACATACCTGTAAAGGGGGAAATAATCCAGGCAATTACATTAAACATGCTTACATCAAACCATAGCTGGACCAAATGTATTTCCCCATGCTTTTCCCTTCCTACTGAAATAATAGATGTCATACTAAATACAATATTTGAGTAAAAAACTTTTTTTTTTTTTTTTTCCACATGCCCTGCCACCGAATGGTGTTTGATCTGCTGATACCCTGATACTTGTGCAGTGTATCTGGTACACATGAACTCACCCAGGGTGCCTGATTTTAAGGCTTGCTGGGATAGAAATCATGACTGAGTGTGAGGATGCCTGCAGCTCTCTTTGGGAGGGTTATAAATGAAAGCTCAGTGGGCCCAGGTTAAAAGTACAGGGGGTTCTTTTGTTTGGTTTTGTTTTGTTTTCCTCTGCAGCATGTGTCAGGCTTCCCTTGTGCAGTTTGTGACTTTAAAAGCATTTGAAAATACAAATGCAATGATTTAATGGAGCTCAATGATTGCCAAGCATTTTCTGTGACTTTTAACAGGTTCAATTACTAGATTGGGATCACATCAAAGGAACTGCAGGATTATTAGCATTACAAATCTGCTTCCTGATCAGAAGTACTCAGCACATTGAGTTTAAGGAGGAGAGATTAATATATTTCTGTAATATGAATGAAACCACCTTGGGTTCTAAAACAGCCTCTTGTGCACTCCATAAAACTTGCCTCTCTAAGGGGCCAGGTGCTGTGAGATGCTGATTGTCAATTTTAAGATAATGGTTCTAACTTTGGAGGCTCTACAGAAAAGCAGTGAAGAAGGGAATTGTGCTTCATTCTCTTCCTTCCTTGTCTTTCTTCAAGCTACTTGTTTCCCACTCCCATACTGGTGTTTGCTTCCCTTTTAGCTCTTCCAAAATATGTTTGGCTTCAAAAAGACGTTTTTTTAATTAGAAAATCTAGTCTTGTTTTTTTTTCTGGACCCTATCAGACCTGATTGACCCTGCAGTCTCTTAGTTCCATGCTGGCCCAGCTGAAGGCTGGTGAGTGCCAGTGCTGTGGCAGGAGTGACAGCCCATGGTGAGGAGAGCCATAACTCTGTAAAATAGCCTTGTTCCAAAAATCAAAGCAGAGGGTGGAACTGCATATGGATTAAGTCCTATGTTGAGCATCAAGTGCAGCTGTTTTTATTACACTGTCTGCAAAACAGAGCAAGTAGTGTGCAGGCAAAGCTCAAAAGCCCCTTAGCAGCTTCCTAATCTGAGGTCACAGCTGAGAGAGGATTCTCATTCCTGGGTTCAGCTTCCAGTTGTTTGAACTGGTTTGGGCCACAGAAAACCATCTGATATCTTTGTTAGAGGGCCAAGGGCCTGGAATTAGTGTAAATAACTTCCATGTGGGAGTGGGACTGTCGGTGTACTGTGTGTGCCCCAGCTTTCCAGCCTCAGACTGTTACACAGTCCTTTCCTGCCATACATCCTTAGGCTGTTCATGCTGGTTTTTTACAGCATTTCTGTCACAGCAGCTGCAGCTTCCCACTCTCCAGGTCTTGGCATGCCCTGTGGGTTGGCTGGCTCATGATATTCCCTGTTCCTGCAGAGCCATCTCTTCCTGTAGGACAGCTATCACAGCCTTCATGACCTCCTATCCCCTCAGATCACCCTCCCTTTGCCTCTTTCCTCTCTCTGTGACTGTGATTTCAAGTCATGTCACAGCCACACTGTTCCAGGGCATGCATTTTCTCTTTGTTAGCCATGTGCTTGCCTGATCATGTTTAATTAGTGGTTTTCCTAAGCGTGGTCTCTGGTCTTCTGGCACAGTTTCAGTAGCCACATCTTGAAACTGCTGTAATATTCTGACATGTAGTAGAACTAAATGTAGAATGTCCGTTTTCTATCCAAAATGTTTCAAAGGGCAGGGGAAGATTCTGAAAGAAAGACAGCTGAGGTCAGGGAAGAGCAATTACTTAGGCTGGAAAATCTGTGAACACATGTTGGGTAAATCTGCTGTGGCTTCTTTGTGTTGGTGAGGATGTTCATAATTCCCAGGAGCACATACAAAGTTCATTCTTCATGTGACTCCTGCATGACTGCTCATTTCATGGCAGGTGTGAAGGAGCTGAAGTGCAACTCTTCTCAAGGAAGTTTTTCTCATTAAGGCTAAGAGCTGCATCCTTCTCTTTATGCATCTCCCTTCTGTGCTTTATGACTTCAATGGATAGTTAGAAACAGGCTTTTTCAACATTTCTTTTGTGTACATAATGATCTACTTGGCCACTGTAGCTTCAAAGAATCATTATGCTTTTCTGCTCTACCCTCCTATAGTCACAAGCCTCTCAGATCATCAGATGCTCTTCAGACCTTATAGCAGAAACTGAATATTGCAAATCATGTCAAGATTGTGAAGAGCCTGAAACTCAAAGACCAGGTTAGTTATAGCCTGGCATTGTTGGCTTTCTCTTCTGCAAAGACCCAAATAGGCACAGTTCAGTCTTTAAAATCAAGGTAGATCTTGTTTTATGGAGCTGTATCTGGTCAGTCTAGTTCATGAGTACCCAGCTGCACATCTCTCAATGACAATGAATTAGCTAATCAAGTTTTTATCTATATCACACTGTCTAGGCAGTGGACAGCATCTTCTCCTTATCATTTTTCACATCTCCGTGTGTTCTCTTGTGACTGTACAGAATAGAAATTAAATCATTGCCAACAAATAAGAACTCAAACCTAAAGTAGTTACTCAACTTTGATTATAACTTCTTTGAATAAGACTTTGGAATAAACCTGTCTGTGGATTCTGGACATTTTTAATCCTGTGCTGTCTCCCTATCACAGATGTCTTGTAATTCATTAATAGTAAATTCTTTGTAGCAGACTTGGCAAAGGTAGAGATTGTAGCATTTGAGAGATAAAATGTGAAGGTATTCACTGGTTGCAGTAAGAATGGGAAAGCATTTTTCTCAGCAAATGAAAAGGTTTTTATTCTATTTTGTAGATGGGAGATGGAATATGCTAAAAAAGGAACTCAACATGCTTCCACTTCTCATTTGAATAGTCATCAAGCAAAGCAGAAGATCTGTGTGGCATCAGAGTACTTAGCCTTAGTATTCCATAAACAGGGATTGTTATTTCTTTGGTTGTTTGGGTCTCCCACAGAGTCTAGTACATACTTCACGTTTAAAAATATGTACTCACTTTGAATTTAAGAAGGGGCCTTTTTATATTAGGGAAACTTACACAAAGGTCTGTGATGGACAACAGAGAATAGCAGCCACCTTCATTAAATATTGCTTTTAATACATGTTACAGAGTGGGTCAGATGCTTCTGACAGTGAAGGTCAGTGAAGATGAATGAGGAGGTAAAAAGCTGGTACTAGAGTTGTAGTATCCGTATAGGCTTATTGTGAGGCTCTCCATCAGCAGCTGGAAAACAGTGTTAGTAAAAGAACTTATTATCACAGAATCTTGTTAGGAAGCACATAGTCAGTCTGCAGCTATTTTATCTTATTGGAAGAAAAATGCATTCTTTGTATCTCTTGAAGAAAAAGAAATACTTGCCACATTAATATCAAAGAGACAAGCATAATGAAATGGCTTTCTGTGATCTTACTCTGCTCTCAGCTTTAGTTTTCTGAGTGACATATGTACCAAAGGCATCATTTACAGCTCTGCCAGAGAACAGTTTATGGCTCAAGCCAGTTGTTTATTTTGTTTGTTTAAACTTAATGAGGAGTGCAGTTGACTGTCCAGTACACATTTATTGGTTTGGGATGTCTTTCCCTGGCACAGGACTGAAATTGTCCTGCTTCAAGTGAAAGACAGCTTGTTTCTTAGGCTGGGCATAAGACAAATCAGGCTGGCCACTGATGCAAGTGCACTGCTGCATGAGGGCCTTTGACAAGGAGCCTTCTGAAGGAGGCTAATAACAAGTTTCCAGGTTTCCTTACTGTGTAGCACATTGTCTCAGAATTCCATGTGCTGTGCCATCGTTTCACACAGCTCCATTGACTCATCAGGGGCTGGTTGCCAACATTGTGCCTCATCTGTTAATGCCAGGAGAACAATCTCGGGGAAAGGCAGGCGTGCATGTTCTGGAGCTATTCAGAGCTCCAAACAGGATGAGTGCTGCAAAAGAGGAAATAGAAATAGAAATGACAAGAACCTACAGATGTTTGGAGAGCCAGAACTCTAGTGCAGGAGCTGCCAAAGAAAGAACACATAACAGGAAAAAAAGTGGATGAGAAATATGGGAAAGTGTGATGTGGTAGAAAACTCTGTGAAGGGAAATGTTTGTCAAGACAAGAATTGTCACCAGACCCTGAGTAGATTATGGTATTCCCTAAGGTCTTTTCTGTTTCACTATGGTTTAATGATTTGATTTTATTTGGTAGTGGGATTTTACATCTGTTCATTCTCATTTTCCCAGCTGGCTGATTGTGATCCAGCAAAAATATCATGGGTTTGTGGCCTCATATAGGACTATCTTATTGTAATGTTTGATAATGCTCAATAGAAAAGGAAAGCTGATGGTCTAGAGTAGCTGAAATGTAATTTGTGGTAGATATTTGCTGTAAGTATTTTAAGTGGTATTTTTATCAGTATTTTGTAAAGAAGTACCTGTTAATTCCCTAGACCTGTGGAATGAAGTTCTGCTCTGTGTGTGCAGATGTTAACTTTGGTATGATCAATACACAGTGACAAATCAAGGCTGAGCTTCCTCCCACAATCCAGCTTAAGGAATACTCACCTGGAAAACAGAGATGTAACACAAGTAGTGCAACTCATGCCTCAGGAGAATCTTGTGTAGCTTCCACTGAAGTCTTCACTGAGGACTGTGGTGCAGTCAGGTCCTCACAAAGAAACCTTTGGAAGGCAGGCAAGGGAGAAAATTCTCCAAGCTGCATTTCCATGAAGTGAAACCAGAATCCTGAATAGCAGCTCCTCTGTGTAAAATATCAGAGTAAGGCAGTCTCAAACAACTCAGTTTCTGCAGTGAAATATAACATCACACACTTGTAAATAAAACATCAGACACTTGTTAGTAAGAGGAAAATGAGATTGAATTTCCCTGTGAAATATGAAAAGATGGCAATGACACAATAGTGCAGAGGTGGAGGGCTCTGAGATGTGTTTTGACATTGGAGCTGTCAGCCTCCCTGTATGTGCAGATGTCATACTGTCAGAATTCAATAGGGTGAATAGGTTTTCATCTTAGATGGCCAAGAACTCCAATTATAACCTCTTACAATTCCAATTACTGTACTCTGGGTGAATGTGTTTGACATCAGTTCAGCCTGTGGCACAAAAGTGCTTTGCATGTTGCCTGGAACTACAGTGCTAGTTGCAACACTGTGCTTGCTGTCTCTTCAACAGGGTGGACAAGGAACTTCCCTTAATCCCCTGTATCTGGCTTTTGTAACTTTTTAAAATGTGTCTTTGAAACTTCAAGTTGTCATTCTTAATATCAGTCAAGGACTTAATTTCTCTTGATAATGGGTGAAAGTCTCACCTGCCTAATTGAGAGCTCTATGGTTATTTAGAAATTATGCTTTATGATTAGCCAAAGAAAAACAGTCTTGTTCCACCTATTAACATTTCTGAAATACATGAGATCAGAGTACTGAGTATCATGGAAGAATTGTCGTAGCCCTAATTTTTCTTTTATTTCTGAAGGTAATGACTTTGCTGGAAAAATTATGTAACTGGTGGCAAAGTCAGTAAACTTTTCTACCTTGTATATGTGGCCCTGAAAAAATCTGTTTTGCAAATAGGTCCTCACAAGAGAATTTTCATGCATTGAAGTTAATAAAAACGCTGCCAGGTCTTATGTATCTGCTCTAGTATTGAGATAAAAACATAGCTAAAATATTTTAAGCAATATAGTTTATGAAAAGAAAGTATTTCCATTTATAATTCCCTGTTGTAATAGTTTGGAATCACAATTGAATTCCATCATCTTTTTATATTTATGAGTTCATGCAACTTCCTGTATTACTTTTGCAAAAACTTTGCTTTTTTAGCCAGATGGGCTAATTTGTTACACTCAAATCTATGTAATTTAAAATATATTATCTTGAAAGCTGTGCATTTGAATATACTAAGTTTATATCTCAATTTAATCATAGTCCTGAGTTTTGCAAACTGTGGCTCAGTCCCAGAAACACAGTGGTGCCTGGAGTGCATGGTTTGCTGTCAGAGATAGGCAGAGGAAGTATTTCATTTGCTTTTCAGAGGAAGTCTCTATTGTGTGAAGCTGCTTTGCTGCAATATCTTCCACTAATTACATCTTCCCTGTATACAGCCAAATTAAGTCATGCCTGTCAGGGTTTTCTGCAAGGATCTGAAAAGCTGGCACAGAGATATTAATTCTCTCTCAGTAGTAAGTTCACTTGTGGCTGCCTGTGTGCTTAAGCCTGTGTCTATTATTGTGGCAGTGAACAGGTGTCCTTTGAAGCCTTGTGTGAAGATGAGAAAACACTAAAGGTGCACCTAGACTTAGGAGCTAGAGCAGAGCTCACCTCATTCATTTCCTTCTTTGCTAAATGTGACATCACCGAATTTTCTTACAGGCTAAGAAAATTTGATGTGCACGTTATTGAAAAGAAATAGTTAAAGCTTCATCTGTCTCTCTTCCCTGAAATTCCTTGCAGAATAAAGCTGTCTGTAAAAAAAAAAAAAAAAAAAAAAAAAAAAAATCTCTCACTGCAGCTGGGAATGTGAGTATTAGCATTAGGATATATTTCCATTGTAATAGCCAAAAAAAGGAATTTGTTTTGAAATCTCATCTGCCTACTATGGCATATACATTTTTATAGCCTTGCAGCCTTGTCGTGTTCATGCAAGTATATGGCTTGCTGAGCATTTTCTATTTTAAAAAAATTTAAAATATGTATAGATTAAATCAACACAGTTTATTCCATGTATCTCCATCTTCTGATCTACTCTCTTTTTGAAAAATACATGAGCTGTAATAGCTACAAAATAATACATAGCTCTAATAGATTAAAATATGTAAGAGTATTATTTACCAGACATTTCATCAAATCCAGACCTGAAAAAAATAATCCATATCTGGGCTCTGTGATAAAAATAACAGTCGGATGTATTTTGATCAGGAACTAAAATGAAATTCAGCTGTCTGACAGCACTGTTGATCTTTTCCTGTGTGCCATTTAATCTGGTAATGAAAGATGTGCTAGTTCCCTCCCCCATATGTTTAACAGGAACAATTTTTTCAGGTGCTAAGCACCTGTGGCTCCAAAGCAAACTAAGTGCTTTGTGTAGCACAAATTGAGAATTCTGTTTCAACACAAAATTCTCTTGAACAAGTCCATTTTATTGCCCAGATGACCGTCTGCCCTTGGAAGCTCTTGACAGGGCTATTTTGGGATGGTTTCACTAGTTAGCTCTGGAATGATCGGAACACCTCTTAACAGCAGGAAAAAAACTGATGCAAAACAAGTGCACTTAACTCTAGCTCTGACATGCTGGTAGATGATTGAAAATCACATTATATTTGCCTCAGAGGAAAAACCTTTAGAGAAAATAAAGTGAACGAGCAGTGGAAGTGGCATTTAAGGCACGCTCGCAGAGTTTAATTCCAGATTAAGCTTCGCTGTCTGAATGCCAGTGCACTCACTCCCTTGCCATAAAAAGATCCTGTCTGTCTCTTCACTTTAGTTGATTGCTAGAATGTAGAGAAAAAGCTCACTGATGGAGTGAGATACAAAAGTAAGTGCTTCAAATTAGTACAGTCAGAATTCGGAGTGCATGGTGACTTCTGTCTCTGAGAAATGGTCCTTTCAGGCTTTTGAAACAGGGCTTGGGGCAGAGAAGCTGGCTTTTATATTCTGCTTACTATATGACAAATAGTATTTTATTGATAGAGAAATCAGTTTGAGAGCAGGATATGTTTTTCACAAAATCAGTGTTTGACATGTCCCATAGTAATCAGTGTCTGCCTTGACTGTGTTGTCTCACTGGCACCCAGTCAAAATGACTGGGAAAAATGCAAGTGAAGTTGAGGGCAGAACCTGCTGCAGATTTACCATCCTTCTTCCACCCCCAGCTGGGGGTCTCAAGAGATGAATGTACTTGAAGAATTGGAACAAAAAGTAATAAAGAAAAAGCCAGGCAAATGCAGAATGTGTCACAGAAAGTTACTGATTATATCTTTTAGGAACAGGTAAAATAACAGTGAGTTATGTCAACACAGAGAGCTTCAGGAGAAAAAAAACCCTCCCAAACCTGTATCATGTATTTCATTCCATAAATGTGTGTTTTCTAGTTACACCATAGGTTCTTGTACATTCTGCTCCTCACCAAAACCTATGGAAGCAAGAATTTATTCTGGAATCTCCTAGAGAGAATGGGGATAGCTAGACAGGACTTGCTGTTCCCAATGGATGCTGCAGCACTCCTTGGTGATCCCTTAGAAGGGGAAGATGCATGCAGCACACATTATCACCATAGGTGATGAAATGGCACATTTTAGGGGCTGAACCTGCTTATGCTGCTAATAAATGTTATTTTTGGTCAGATGAACTGAATATCAAGAACGCTCTCTTTTGCTGAACTGCATGAGGTGTCTGAATTTGGTTTTGGTGTGGGCAAGTTCAGCTAAAAGTTTGGTGGTTTCCTCTGTTTGTTCAATGCTGGTTTAAAAGATTTTTTTCTTTTGAGGGATGCTAAGCAGCTGCAACTCTTCTATTAGCAGAAACAGTGACTGCTCAGGACCTTTGAAAGGTACATCACAAATCTATCTATTTGAGAATAGCCCTGATCCTCAGAAGCCCATTTCTTGTTATTTCAGAACTATTAGCAAAGGTGTTTATCTCTGGGCAAATTTAGTGTATAATTAAGGGTGTAGTTTTGAGTGTTTCAACAATCAGAATTATTTTGACCCTGAAATGTGCTATAGCATGACCCCAGACTGCCTTCTCCTGGAAAGTTTATTAAAGTTTATTAAAATCCAGCACCTACTCAGAGGTGAATACAGATACCTCTAAATAGGCAAAACTCACTTTCTTCCTCTGTCGTTGCAGAAGTATTTAAAAAAATACCAACAAGAGTTGATGATAGCAGATAAAAGATGGTTATGTTTACTTAAATTAAAAAAAAAAGAAAAAAGAAAAAAAAAGAGTGCAGTTACTAGTAGACCAGAATGGGGATAGAAAGCTGGAAAATGAACTTGACTAGATGCATGTCATTATTGGAAAAGTTTCTGTAATCACCAAGTCATGGCTTCTTTGAGTGCTTGGGTTGTCCCTTTCTCTTTAATGTTGACCAAATATGCTTCAGCAGGTCCATGGGATGTGCAGTGGCTGTTCTGTCTGTGAGAGCTGTTACTTAAAATGCAGCAAGGCTCGTTTGTATGGAGGCCTGAGGGTACCAAGAGCACTTGTCAGATCACAGCAGTCATAATGAATTGACCTGCATTCCCTTCCCAGTGGAGTGAATACCAAGAGCTTCTGATACTTCCCAATATTTACTGATCTCTTCTTGGAGAGTTTCCAGTGAAATAACTTTGTTCCATTTTCAGAGCACTTTACATGTTACTCAAATCCTCAGTATGCAACACAAAGTGCCTGAGTGATTGCAAGCCCCCAGAGGGATAAAATTAGGACTAAGCTTCCTCGTGAGATATACCATATTTTTTAATTTTAAGGATGAATATGGAAAAGATTATCAACAGGAAAGGACACAAGATGAGAACTATGGGAAGATAGTTAAGAAGGATAGTGCAGGAGGCAATTTTCCTCAATGAGTTACAGCTGTACTGATTGCAGAGAAGTGGAGACAGCCTTGCCTGCCCAGTGAGGATGGGGGCTCAGCTGGTTAAGAGTTAGATGGAGTTGGAGAACCAGGGTCTGCTGCAGTTTGGGATGCAGTCTGCTGGCTGTGCTGTGAGGAGGAAGGGACATATGGTCGTGTAAGGGGCAGACAAGGTAAGAGGATGCTGTGTGAGGGACAGACAGGGTTAGGTGGCTGGGTAGGGGACAGCTTGGGGTTTAGCCAGTCATGCTGAAAGAAGGAGTCAGTGCTGGGTGGAGTTGCCTGTAAGAAAAGGAGTCAGAGTTGCCTGAGAGAGGTCCACTGAAAAAAGGCATGGGATTTTTTTTTAATAAAGGACTGATGATGGTGTCAGTCCAGCTGTCTCTACATAATTACTACAGACTTGGACAAGAGATATACAATATATTGATAGTCAAGATAATTGGTTTTGGCATATTAATAATCTGATTGTGTAGCATCCCTTAAACATTATTAAACTGGACATATAGGAGTAAATTATCTAGCCTGCTCCTCTGTAAACATGGAAGACCTGCTGTCAGGTTTTAACTGGTGGGTAATTTGTCTGATGGAGGTGTTGGATCCTCAATATGCTCAATGGGTTAATTTAGTACTTGGATAATCTCTCTGAAGAGTTTATGCAGAGCAGCAGCAGCCTGTAACAGGAAGCTCACAGAGCAACAAAAAATTAAAGAGATGTGTTCTCAAGATAGCCAGTGTTCCCCACTTGGAGTTGTACTCCACATGCTCCCCAGTTGCCAGTGGGGAGTGTACAGCTGCAAGTGGTGGTGACTGGGTGGAAAATCAGATAGAAACTTTTATTTATTAGCACACAAGTAAAAAAAAAAAAAAATTACTCCATTTTCTCTGTTATTAGGAACATCTGCATATGGACCAGTTGCAAATCCTGAGTGCAGCATAGCTCATGGGAACTAAGTACTTCAAGAGGGTGCACAGAGAATGAAACATTTCAGGCTGTAGTTCTAGTGACTATACAGATTTTTCAATCCAAAAATCCAATTAAGATGATGTTGGTAAAGTGATGTCTCTCATCCTGGACCTCTGTTTTCATGTCTCACAGACTTCCACAGAGCTCTTGGTGCAATCAGGAGGCTTTCCTGGCAGATTGTGATGTGGGGAATGTTTGAATTTCATTGTCTATTCAGCAATTCAAAAGTAGAGTTATGGAATGTTTTTCTAACCAAGTCTAAATTCTCATGAGGATGATTTTGGTCAAAAAAGAAGTTCCATATTCCTTGGAAAGGCATTCATGTTGGCTGAGGGTTTAATTTGAGCTGATGGAATTAAAGAGAGATTATTTGTTTCTGCTTAACAAGCAAAGACTGATTGGTTAGGTATAACAATACTCTTCCTTTCTCTGAAAGACTGTTTCAAATTGAATTCCTATTTCAGTGTCAAAGATGAGTTGATCAGCTTGTAGCAAGCCGTAGCTGCATTGTGCATAACAAGAGAGATTTGTGTGCTGGGAGCATCTGTATGTGTATGAGCAAGAGGGGAAGAAGTTTATTTTAGCTTGTTTAGACAATAAAATGCATCATTAATCTAAATATGACAGTAGCATAAGCTGTGGGGACTGTCTCCCAAGCAGCATGCCATGAGCCTGCTTTTTCTGCTGCTCTGCCAGCTGCGCTCACGTTTTTGCCCAACTGCTCGTTCATTTTCCTGGCGCTTGGATGAGCCAAGAGCTGCCCCTGCCAGGAAAAAGCATCATGGGGAAAGAGTGCCTGGAAAACAGCTGCTGGAAGGATGATCTGCTCAGATGTAGTGTAGAGGCAGTGAAGGGGCAGAGGAGAGAGGTGCCAGTTCATCACTGGTCCCTAAATCTGAGCACCAGGGAGAGAGAGGCTTCGTGTCCTCTGCCTGGAGTCTTCAAGATTGTGCATTCAGGAGTGATGTGTCAAAGCTAGTGGAAGAAAAGGATTTGATGTGAAAAATCTGTCTGCAGAAGCTGGTTTGTTTCATCTTTAGAATGATCACCTTTCTATTTTGCTTCCCTTCTTCAAAAGCTAAATGCAAAGGGAGTTACAGGACAGAATATGAATACCTAATCCCTTCATGTGTTTGTCACCCCACTGATCTGCATATGTGGTAGTTTTCTCTCTTCCTTGAATAAATGCTTCTCCTTTAAACACTCTGCAAGTGTTTATTTTTGTGGGGTTTTTGTTGCTTGTTGGTTTTTTTTAAATAACAAAAAGGTCACAGGCAAGTGAGTGCAAAAGCTAACAACATAAAGTAAACAGCAATTATGAATAAGAAATGCATGGAGAAATATGCATATGTGTACAGAAAGTTTTTACATAAACTGAATATAAATATAGTAGAAGCAGAAGAGGCTCATCTGCTGCCAGCAGGGTAATTATATAATTGATGTGCTCGTCTATGAAACTGCTTTTTCTGTGCTTTGATATATAGCTCCTCTAATGAGGTGGGTCTCAGTCCCAAAATTTCATCTCTGTTTCTTGTGTAATATTCTTCACATATACAGCGCTATGAGGAGTATGCCTGCAGCATTTTGGAAATGAAACACAGCCCTTCTAGGTAACACTCATTGTGTCTGACTGGTTTCTGGGTCACACTTTTGCCACTTCTCATCTAAGAGAAGATGGTGGTGGCATTTGGTACAAACAGAAAATTAGAATCATGTAGTACACACAGCAATTCACCTCTCCTTTTCCACAGCAGTCACGTTTATTTAGATGTATTTTCCTGATTGTTTTTGTGACTGAGTTCTCCTTGACCCTTCCTTTGCTAATTAATCATACTCTTGTGCTTAAGCAAAAACTGATCTGGTGGGCAGATTGATGTGCTGATGAATCCTGTGAGGATCAGGGAAAAGGATGAGGCTGATGGGTGTGTGACTGGAAGAATCAGGTTGTCTTGCTGTTGTTTCACACCCAAGTACTGGTGTTATGAAAAATGAACGAGTCTGAGCAGAATATTGCATTACCTGGGACCAGGGAGAAGATTCTGGGTGAAAATTTATTTCACTGTTTTGTTTCATTTGAAGATTATCAGAATTCTTTTTTCCTTGCTCTCTTTTGAAAAGTTTTCTGTCTGAATTCTCCTTGTTTCTTTGAGCTGTTGCTGTACCTTTGCTCCCTCCTCATGCATGCACACACAATGTTGAGAAATAAGTTTCAGAGCTCCATTGTATTCTTTCAGAGGGGCATAAAGATGAGAGATCCTCAGGCTTTCTGTCTCCTCCTTTGCCTTTATTTCCATCTTTCCATTTCTTGTCCCCTAAAAAGAATCCCACAGACCAGTGTTTCTTTTCTTGGAGTTGCTAGTTTTGCTGAAGACATTGGTTTTGCAGGAGGCTGCTGCTGTGTGACTCTCTGACCCCATGCCATGTCTCCACCACAGTCCCAGGGCTTAAGGCAGATGGCTGCATTTTGATGAGTTATTTTCCTGTACTCCTTTAGAGAATAATAATTAATAGCAAGACTCCAACATATTCCTGTTTCCTAGCATTCTGTCTCTTTAGTCCATGTATATATGTGTGGTAATATTTTCTTGAAAGAAAATGAGCAGGCTTCAAATCTGGAAACACTGCATTTTAATAGGAAACTTTTGAAATTTTTGAAACTTGAATTTGAATTTTTGAACTTTTGAAAACAATTGAAAGTGTTTTGCTGTTGGTATGCTCTAGATAAAAGCATGAAGGAGACTAAAGATACGTTCCAGAGTCAGACATGATTATGCAATATGTACTCAGAAAAGAGATCCCAATGAGATGGGACAACATCTGTCCACTGAACCAAAAGGACCTGCTCTTCTGCTCTGCCCAGCTTGGCTTTGATATTTATACATCAAAGTTGGCATTTAAACCTTTACTGGAGGTATGATTCCTCAGTTTGAAAAGGCACAGATCTTGAAAAAACAGGTGACAAACCATTTCAAGGACATCATATTGCCAGAAAACGTGAGATTTATGCACAGCCTCAAATGGGAAGTGTGCCACCAGGGTGTCATATGTGTCTGCTGTCCAGAGCAAAAAAAACCTGGCTTTGGGGGCAGGATTTAGTCACTTAAACAGAGACTTCCAGTGCCCTTGTAGGCATTGTAGCATACCCTGTGCTCCCAGAGGTCCTGCATTGTAACTGCCAGCCCTGGGCAGCTTCCTCACCTACCCTAAGGAGCAGAAAGTGGCACAGCACACCTCTCTTAAGGCCATTGAGTTTGGTGACAGGAGGAAGTGTCTGAGAGGACTGATGGAAGAAATGCCAGGAGCATTGGACAGCAGCAGCAGAAGAGCCAGAGCACATGATAAGGGAGATGTGAATGAGGCACATAAAGAGTGTAGGTTCTTTGTAGCAGGCTGATAATTAAAGAAACTTAAAATATAAGAGCCTGTTTTGGTTTTTTTTTTTTTTTATACTGGCATGTGCTTCTTGACAGAAAACTATTAGTGACTTCCTCCTGCTGTAGCAGAAAAGTAGCTCAGGCTGAATTTGTCTTTCCATAGATCTTCTAATGTGTAAAATACATCAATGTTCTGTAGGTTAGACTTGACAAAATTCCTCTTCAAAGGGTTCACAGTCTGCAAATTCTCTTATTTGTCAATACTGTAGGTGACTAATATGAACCAAATTGATGGTTCACAATTGTTTTGCAGTACATTGGTATATAGGGGTAAAGAAAATATATGGAGCAGAACCATGACTGGAGACTATTAGCAATGATATCACTAACTAGGCCAGGCTTAAATTCCAAATGGGAAGAAATGTGGATCATGCAGTGGGAAGCAGCATCTGAATAAGCCACGCAGGAGTGCCAGTTTTATGAATTTAAACAAAAAGTTCATACATTTAACAATCTGGCTGTAGCCAGACTGACTTGGGAGCGAGCCAGCCTGGTGGCCAGGAGCTGGCTGGGAGTGCTGCTCAGGATGGAGCTGGTCCAAGCCACCACTGCTGGGCTGCCCAGCCTGGGCACAAGACCTCCAGAGGAAGGGTGAGGAGGGAGCAGGGGAAAACCAAGAGGCAGGGAGCCTGGGGAGAATGGTTTGCAGCACTGTGCCTCTAGAGTGGCTGCAGAGCCACGTGCTCCAGTCCTGTCTTGGCACCAGCAGCTGGCCAGGCTCTGTCCTGCCCTGACCTAAACCTGTCTCGGGCATCTGCCTGATCTGTCTAAGCCTGGAGCTGGCTCCAAGTCACCCAGCAAAGTACTCACTGTTATTCTTAATGAGTTATCAATAGCTCAGATCTTAGCCAGCAACATGTGGTCAGTGCATTGGGATTGTTATTTTTAACTTTGTAAAGAAAAAAACCAGTCGATTATATTGTTTAAGCTGTGTTTCTTCTAAACAGGAATTTCCCTTTTAGCACTGCCATATCCCTTAGCGTCTCCTTTACCTCTCTCATAGTCTTTAGTTGCAGTATCAACTACAAAATAATGCCCTCAAGTTAAAAATATCAGACATTTTAGCTGACAGTGCAGTTGTACAAGGTCCTGGGGTAGTTTTCCTTTCTTTTCCAACTCTGAATGGCAAAGGAGATGGGAACAATTACACACTTGGAACAGGTGTGACAAAGGCTGGTATTAGCAAACTGAATGGCTGAAGAATAATTAAGATTTTGCCATAAGAAAGGTGGATTAAACCTTCTGCAGTTAACAAAATGGATTGTTTAACACATTAAATATGCATTCAGTCATGGTCCATAAATAGCTGTATCACGCATCTTATTGAGATCACAAGAAAAAATAATACTGGGACTACTTCCTGGGAATAGAAAAGCACTATGTCTGAATTTTATATCTTCCTTTCAAGGATAGCTTTGATATTATTGAGTGCTGTTTTTCTTGACAAACACATATATTAGATGGAGTCTAATATTTCTGTGTCAGTGGCAAATGTGATATAAAAGCTAGATCTGCTTAAGGTAATAACTTCTGGGAAAGGAAACTATTTCCTTCAATTTGTTATAATGTTATTCTTTCATTTATCAACACATCCTATATACTGAGAGACTTTTCTTACCAACATTGTTCTGAGCTGGAAGGAAGAGATCCACCTGGCAGAAGAGAGACATGCCTGGATCCTGTTGGAATTAAATGTAGGAAAGAAAAAAATCCAAGCCAAACGATGAATACAAATGGTAGACAGGTATGAAAGTGGGTTAATGAAATGTTGAGCTCTCCATTTCCACTGGCAGTGGCATACATATTGGTTTTGTTTTCTTTTTTTTATTTTCTCCCCTCTAGTTAATGTGTTGGGGTTTTTGTTCAGCTTTTTAAAATATGTTATTTTCTTATTGTTTTGAACTTTCCATTTCAGTGCTTTACAGAAGCCTTTTTTCACTGTCAGCACTGCTAAGGAAAGCTGCTATAAGGGGACTTTTTAAGAAACTACTATCAGTGTTACAGACTAAAACTTGCAATTGTCCTCTGAATTTTTGAGTGTTGAAAAATCTCCCCAAATGGAAGAAGTAGTAATATAATATTACTCCTTATAAGATATTAAGAGCTCTGATTCCTATGTGGTTAAATTTCTTTAAATAAAGAAAAAATATGCCATACAATATTAATTAAATATAGGTAGGATTGCTATTCTTAATAACTCTTTTTATGTAGCATTGCTTATGCCTGGAGAATAACTACAAGTGTGTCAGAAAGTAAAAGGAGAAAAGTTGGAAAACCATATTTTTAATGTTCCTCTCCCTTTCTTACCCACCATGAATATTGCAGTCTCCTGCTATGCATTTTATTGTATTTCAAAGTACTCTTTTTACCTGCACTGATGTAGCTCATCACATATTTCACTACCAGCCTCCAACCCTCATCATTCCAATTTCCATCAGTTCAGTTCCTCTTCCTGACCTGTTTTTCCAACAAGTCAGTTTTTCAAAATGAAACTAGAAAGTGCTGTAAGTTTCTTCTTTGTCACTTTTCTGTGTGAGACTTGAAAGTGTAGTCATTGTAAGTTTCCACTTTTTTTTTTTTTTTTTTAATTAAGGCTATTTTTTCTTTTTATTCCCCAAAAAAGCTATGAGGTCTAGAAACAAGAAAAGACGAGGTTCATGCAGAACTACTTATTTTTTTCTTTCTCCTTTCATTTCCTTAGTACTTCTGCTTGACAGTCAGATCATTTTTATCTGAGGACTTTTTTCTGGAAAAAAGAGGGATTGCTTCTCATCATTAATTGAACCCAGTGCATTAATTTCTGGGTGCATTTAATATTTTCATTGCATTTCCACGATGTGATTTCAGGTCTTGAGATTATCTGTGCTTGTTACAGAATCCCCACAGAAATGTAAGATGCCAGCTGTACAGTTCCTTGTCTTTTCCCTCTGTGCTGTTATGAATATTCATGTACTTAGTAAGAGGAGCTGGTTTTGTTCTGAAAACTCACTCTCCTACACTTTGTACATGATAGCAAAGAGCTCTTATACCTCTTCCCTTTCTATTTTTTCACTTGCCCATTAATGAATTATTCATACAGAAGTCTCAGAAGACAAAGCATGAAAAAGTAGAGTACCTGGATTCCCTGAGATTTTCATTTTGTGCTGCTTTTCAGTAAAAAAGTGCTGAAGTGATATCTGCATCGGAGTCTATGAAAGGTACTGTGGAATATATAATATGTGATCCTGGGAAGTTCCAGATGTTTTTAAGTGCAGGAACCTCTGACTTCAAAAACACAGCTAGTCCTAGGAAGCATTCTGGCTGAAGGCTCATGGTCTGAATGCAAGAGAGACAATTCTGTGGGAAGAAGCTGGTTCTTCACTTTTGCCAACTTATAGTTTTCTTTTCCCTTGATTTATTCCCTTTTTCTTTCCCCCCCATTATTCCTTGCTTTGTGGTGCTTGCTTGCAGAAACCTGTAATGGGTAATGGTGTGATGGATGGAGAGTAACAGAGAGAAAGACAACTCTGCATACTTAAAATCTCTGTGGTCCTGCTGGTATTTCTCACACAGCATCAGTTTCAGAAGAGCTTGCTTGATGATGAAGTCTTTTACAGACTTCATGCTTGGTTGTGTCACAGATTATACTAATGGTTCTAAGGCCTTGTTAAAATAGGGAAATTAGGAAATCTGGAGAAAAAAAATATAATAATTTAAAGATTTTTCCCCTCTTGTTTTAAAATATATTGGATGGTAGCCTGACTTCTCCAAGTCTACAGAGCTATTGTGGCAGAAAAGTCCTAAAATATAAAAGAAATCAAAGTTTCTGTCTTGATGCAGGATTCAAATGTGATGTCTAGGCAATTGTCAGCACTTGAACCACCCTGCTTTCTTTTTATATTTTTTTTTCTTTAATGTGCTTCAGAAATTAAAGTAAAGGCAGGGAGAAATTTATTTCTAACACACAAATCCTTTGAAATCCTTCCAGCTCATAAATGATAAAATTTGGCCTCTTTAATTTTATGGCCCTTAACTATTATTCAAAGTAATCATAAAGAAAATTGATGGTATCTGAGGGGCAGTCCTGTTGATTTTTGAATCCCACTGCAAATGACTGTTTGGCTGCCTTTTTTTTTTTTTTTTTTTTTTTCCCTGCTGAAAAAGTGCAATGCAGTAAAATTGTTGGTACAGGAATTTGTTCTAGACAGTGCAGAAAGTTATTTCTTTCATAGTGTAATTTTACAATAATAACCTTCTCTTTCTCATCTCATGAATTCTGTTGGCTCCATCTTTTCTGAGTATTTCAGTTAGTGCACTCAAAATTCAGGAGAGATCTTCTGTCACTAGAGCATGTGATGAAGCATTAGAATATTACTTTGTACATTTAGTAGTATTTGTAATATGTGCCTATTGTGATTAGTGATCTTTGTCATTAGAATCATAGTACAGTTCCCATAATGGTTTTCTTTGGATCCACTCCTTGTTTGTGTGTTCTGCACTCTGAAAAAGCCCCAACTAAGCTGAACATGGAACATCGAAAGAATAGAATAGAAGAATAGAAAGAATTGTGATTTCTGGCTTTTTATACATTAAAAAAAAAAGCAGCATACATTGAATTTGGAAAAGATGATATATAGAAATGGCAAAACATTTCATGAAAAATTTTGCAGAAAAATTAATTTTATGTTCTCCACCAATGTTTTATTAATATTTTTAATAGAAATGAAATGTTGATTTTAATTTTTTTTTTCATTCTCTCCTCACGTGGATGACTCATTCTACAGGGAGTAATTTTTTAGTTGTCTGACCTGTCATCACATCCATGAATCCTCACACCAGTTGTTTCTGCTCCTATATTTTAGCCACTTTTTAGTTAGAGAAGAAAGAAGAATATTGTTCAGAGCAAAAACACTACAATGATGATGATAAAATTTCTAAACAATTATATGAGATGAGCTGTAACAGAGTTCCTCATATCTAAATGCAGAATGAGAGTAGACATCAAAGAGAAGTAAATATACTAATACTTGAAATCTGCTTAGGAGAAAAAAAAGTTGGTTTTGCTAAAATATACCTCTATTTTCAATTACTACAGAATGTGATTCTAATATAATTTAAGCTGATTTAAGGTAATTTGCTACATGTGTACCAGTAGCTGGATCAGAGGTTGCTTCTTGTCATTTTGTTGCTGTAATAATGCCCACAATATGATGCTTTTCTTTCTTCCATACTACTTTATGGATGCAATAAGCCTTGGTTTATAAATGGACTACAGGAAAAAATCCTGGATGGTGCAGAAATGTTTGGTTTTTGCTTTGTCCCAAGAGGGAAAATTGGCTTTTTAAGTCCATCTTACTAATAACAGGATGGTGGGATGAAATAGGCAGAGAAATGAGAATTGAAAGTTTTCTTTGTTCCTTGTTTACTGGACATTGGAAAGCTGATTTCTCTTGTTTAGTAAATCTAGTATAATAAATGTGTGCAGAACTATCTTCCATTACTCAGTGATAGCATAGCAGAGGAACACAAAGGTAGGATAAATTCATTCTTGTTAGTCATTAAAAAAAAAAAAATCATCTTTTACTGCCTCATGCTCCACAGTTATTCATTTAGTTGAGTTCCTCCTGGAGCATAGAATAGAGGGAAGATTAGGGAGAAAATCTGAATGACACCCTTATGCTTTCTTTAGCTGCAGCATTATGGTTTAAATGGATGATCCATCTGGTATTTTCATCCTACATCAAAAGCTCTTTCTTGAAAACTGTTTGTTATGAGAAAGAATAATTAGACTGTCTAGTTTAGTGCAGGGTATTTAAATTAAAAACTTCACCAAATACTGATGTAATTATGGGAAACAGGCCTACTGACAGCCTTCCATTTCCTGACTTTAACATAACTTCCTTTATTGATGTCAAGTTGTGTGTGGCAGTAGTGGGCACAGAAACAACAACCTCTGGGGTTTTTGTCCTGCTTCATGCATTTGCTTTCTTGAAGTGCCTTACAAAGGGGATCCACAAACGACAAAAACCTAAAGCATTCTGTACAAGGTGTGGTCCCAATCCTTTGTCAGTCCAGCTGCTTGCAGTCTAATTACTTCATTTTTCCTGCTGGAGTGTTCAGGCAGGAGAAGCAAGCTGAAGGATTAGGTTGAGAAGCTGAATAGGTGGCCCCCAGTTTTCTGTTCTGTCAAACCAAGGCCCTGAGAGTGAGGAACTAAAACACTTTCCCCAAACACTCATTAGTTGGGACATGCTTCTTTGATACTGCGTTTCAAATCTCCCTTTTTCTGTTACCATGTACAAGGAGTCTCAACACTGAAAAGTTTTAGCAACTTTTACTTTTCTATAGAATGGTTTGGGTTGGAAGGGACCTTCAAAATTCTTTGAGTTCCAACCCCTCTGCTGTGGGCAGGGACAGCTTCCACTATCCCAGGTTGCTCAGAGCTCCACCCAACCTGGCCTTGAACATTTCCAGAGATGGAGCATCCACAGCTTCTCTGGGCAACCTCTTCCAGTGCCTTACCACCCTCATAAATCTATTTAGCCTAGAAGAGAGAAGGATGCCAGGTTTTCTAGCTATGGTGGTCCTGATTTCAGTATGAGTGCTTTGGTTGGTTAATCACTTTATAAATAGTTTATGTGTTATATATGTTATGTTAACATGTATATATGTGATGGCCACGTACACAAGGTGGCAACTTGAGCTTTTTGCCAATGACAATGGATCCTCAAATGCAGAATGTCTGAGGGCATGTGCCATGGCACCAGTTTGCCCAGGATTTCTCAAAGCTAAGACTGAAATTAGCATTTAAAAATGTTTATTGGGTGAGAAGAGGCTGGACTACAGCCCCAGCTAAAACTTTGGAGGTCTACAGATTTGTCTAAAATTACGTGAGAACATCTTGACTACAGAAGACATTGAATCATAAGAATGACTCTCTTGGATTAGCTTTTAAAATAATTTAAGGGAATCTCTGGAAATTTGTCCTTGTAGGTGGGATCTCTCTTTTCTGTTTAGATAAAGACTTAATCCTCACAGGCTGATTATGTTCAGACTCAAGGATTTGGCTCAGAACCCATATTGGTGCAAAAGTGCAGGTTCTTTGCAGCCATGAACTATACTAAGAACTCAGCCAGGCTCCCTCTAGTTAAACAGCAGTGGAAAACAAGTTCACACATGGAACTTTGACTGTTTCCATTGAAGTTAAGGCATTTTTATTCCAGGAAGAAAAGGATCTGGTTTGTTTTTCTTTTGACACTGGGAGTGAGTCTCTCAGATTTTTGAACTCTGAGAAGCATTATTAGAGGTTTTTTCCACTTAGTATAATCACTGCTTCCACCTCCTGAATCTTTTTGTTTAGCTGGTCAAAATTGTTATTGGCATAGTTAGAAAAAATAGGTGTGCTACTCTGAGCAGGGTGGGGTTAATTTTTAAAGAGTTATTTAGTTATAATTGTAAGAGTGCATTTCACTTATTTTCTAAAGGCATTGCACAGAAAATTATTTACAAAACTTAAGCTAGAACTCAAGAGAATATTTTTGTGATTTCAGAGTTGGTTTTATGACAGTATCAATTTCATTACTTTCCTACTAAAAAAAGCCTGAAGCTGTAGTGTTTCATTGTATGTTGCCTGTAGTTTGTGGGTGGCAAAGAACCAAAACATCCAGAGGAAGCTGTGTTTGTTTGTCTTTTTATTAATAAGCTGTTGGCTAAATAAATTTCCATTGTTAAGTGACTAAGCCAGTCAAATATTTATGGTACAGACATAGGGCAGTTTCTCTTAAAGGCTGTGTAAGAAACATCTGGCCAAATGACTGAACATCTTTCAAAAAATGGAGATTTCTGGGATTAATGGTCAAGGATTCTCATTGCAGGTACTAACTCTTAATGAGTGCCAAGTCTGTTCTCCCCTCTCCACAAATGTGTTGCATGGATGATGTGGTGATGGCTGCTTGTTTGTACTATAACTTGAAGATCACTCTTCCTGCACCTCTGTTTTATTTCACACATCTGGGCAGATCATTATTATTAATATTATTATTATGCTATTCAGCTGTAATCCAGTGGCCCTGTATATATGCACTAAATTGGTCCCTTGAGCTGCACTTAGTCTTCTTGTACTTATTGCTCTGTATTGAACAACATAGTCAACTCTTTTGTCAGTTCTTCAGGATTTCAGCAATTTAGAGATGCCTTCCATGTCCTCCAGCATGTAACATTGCAGCCTAAACAAAGGTAGCAGAGTTTGCACTGGCAGTGTAGTGTCTGGATGGGTACTTTTTTAGCTTTGGATGGATTTAATGCCTCTGCAGGGAAGTGAGCTCAAGGAGGAGGTGCTCTGCAAATCACAGTCTGCGTCTGGCAAAGAAATTTGCAGGAGACAAGCCTCAGATCCATTTTCCAGCCCAGTCATTGCAGATCCTGCTCCTCTAATCTGCCCTGGTGCAGTGATTCCTGAGGTACCTGTGCTAAGCCTTGCCTTTGCCCTCAAGGTGCTAAACAGGCTTACAGAGTGAAAATCCCTTGTCTGCACAGTCCCCAAGGACCTGGTTAGTCCAAGGCTGTCCTGGATGTTTGGGAGAATTCCAGCAAGTATTAAGGCTGGAGTGTGACTTTCAGAACCAGGTACCTCACATGTGCATGTCTTCTTTCCTCTTTGCTGTGAGCAATGAACTTTACTTATCTTACTGTAGTGTATAATACTTTCAAAATACTTCAAGTCACACAGAATAATGTGCTTCTGTTTTGAAGCCTGGACAAAATAAATTCTTAGAACCTGTGTAAATATGAAAAAACTATGCAGAGGATACAGAGGTCCTAATTTTGAAGTATCCCCAAGTTTTGCTGTGATGTTGCCAGCTTGTTGCTGTCCAGCTGCTCAAGAAAACAGCAGCTGCTGCAGTGCCTCACTGCCTGCTTCTCTCCTGGTAGGTGCTTTATGATTTAAATCACTTCTTTGGGTGGAGAAAAGCAGATCTCTAATTCAGCAACAGCCGTTTCCATTGACTTGACAGCAAGAAATAAAACCATGTGAAAAGGATCACTGCAAGGATACAGGAGACTAGGCCTGACTAATAAAAAGCTGCTGGAAGCAAAAGAAAAAGAAGACATACTACAGGGGTTTAGCTCTCTGCTTAGGAGCATAAAAAAACATACATGCAATTTTATGTATTTAGAAGTAGAATGTTGTTAGATGAGATTTATTTGTCACTTTAAAGGCAGGTTTTCATAATGTGCATTGCTTATAGTTCTAGAAAAATAACTCAGAGAGCAGCTTCCATGTTCTATGTGGGCATTTTAAGCAAAGAGTAGGCTGTCACCACATGAACTCCTTTTGCCTTTTTTGACTGGAGAAGAAATGCTTCCTAACTCTTTGCAAAGACCAGAGAAAGACCAGACTGTGCTGCTTAATATTTGTGACTCTTTTAGCAGAGTGTGGCATGGCTAGTGGGGAGCTTCCCCCTCAAATCAGATTATCTAGCAGTTAATCTGTTTTGTTGATGTGCTGAACAGCAGCAGCTCATTCAGGAACAGACTCAGGGCAGGAGGGGGGAGTTCTACTGAGAGCAAAGCTGTTTTTACCAAACATTTTCCTTTTAGTGATTCATAGGATTAAATTTCAGGCTGTTGACTGTGGAACCTGGCATTAACAGCCAACACATTCATCACATTGGCTTTTCTCTTCAACTTCCCTTATGGAAAAAAATAGAGCCATAGTTTCACCATCAGTCTCCCTTGACCAGCTTCTAAGGCTGTGATTGCATTTTTCATCACTGTTTAATACTGATTAGACTCTGGATGGTTAAATTCACAATCCCATCATCTTTTTTCTTTTCAGCACATACAGAATAGTCCTCAGATGAGCTGAAATCGATCTATGCTGCTGTTAGCCTCCTTCCTTTATAGGCAGACTATAATTATTTCTCAGCATATGTGTGGGAACTATCCATATATAGCAAGACTATTTCCTTTTCACCTAGAGGACAGATGGGGATTGAGATATTGTTATTGCACTGTATTTTTCTTGTTTTGATTCAGTCCAGTAGATCTTGCTGTGGCTGCTGAGTTCCAGTTTATACAGTGCTTGGTAATTCTCAGGTCTGAGTGGTGAAGCCTCTTGTGTTCATCTTCCTCACTTTGCCTGGCACACAGGGGGGGCAGGGAGGACATGAGTCTAATTAGAGTGAACGAATCTGTGTCTTGTACGTGCTGCTCAGAGGCTTTGCTCATTACTGCCACAGCCAGGAGTGCAGCACCCCAAGGGCACCCTGCAGCCCCCCAGTGCTTTATCTGGATAGATTACTGCAGGGTGAGCCCAGACTCTGCAGCTCCAGCTCTCACAAAGCCTCTTGGCAGGGGAAAACAAATTATGCTGGCTAGCACACAGCATTTGCTAGGAGGTGAAAGCTTAATGAAATCAAGAAAATGTGTGGTTCCCACAGGTTGCAGTGGGGATGCTGAGAAACAGTCCAAGCCTGGTAATAGGCAAGAAAACTACAGATAACCCTGCCTTTTCAGGGCTGCATTTTTTCTTTATTTTGTGAAAATGATGTAGGAACATATTTTGACATCACAGAGATGAGATTTCAACCAGTACAGACAGGGCTGAACTAATAATAGCATAAGGACAGGACAAGAACTAGACAACCCTGTGACTTCAGCTCAAAGCCTCCTCCACAGCTTGCTTCCAAACAGGTTGAATGATGTAGGGAAACTCACTTTTCAGTTCTGTGTCTTAATGCAAAGTGTGTTTTTTAGCTGTTTCTGTAAGCTCAGAAGTGAGTGTCTCTGGTGCAACAGCAGAAATTATACTTTTTAATGTAAACAGTTTGGTTGCAGGGAGTTAATAAATGAGGTAACTACTGAAAGACAAAAAGCACTCTGTTATTGACTAGAAATGTGAATTGTCATGTATAATTCAAAACTAAGTCTCCCAGGAAGAGTTCATGCAATGTACATGAACTGCTGAGCAGTTTAATAAACAAGGAAACTGAAAAGGGCAGCATTTGCTGTAATCCAGACATCTATTTAATGCATACAGGTACTTGCAGCCAGGAAAAAAACATAGGTTTTTACACTGAAGTGTTTCTTAGTGAGTGGAATTGATAATACAACTGGTTAAGCAGATTAGAGTAATACAGCTGTTGTCTTCTCTTAAAATGCAAGAACAATTTATCAAACCTTTGAAACTTTTGGGGATTCACTTTTCCAGTCAGGGGTGGTGATACAGGAATTTCTAAACTGAACATCTGTGCTTGCTACACTCTAGCAGTATTATGGGTAGGTAACTACTGAAGCCATTACCAATGTACAACCTGGCAGCATTTGCCTCATTTTTAACCAGTGTTGTAGATAACTCAGTGATATGAGAGCTTCAGTTCCTTCTGTGGTAACTTTTTTCATGAGAACTTGACACTCTGGTGATTTCTAAAACCTTGACATTGTAATGAAAGCTTGGGTGAACCAATCTTCTCTCAAAGTTGAAAAGAGTGTTGCCACTGATCCATGAAAGTCACTTTGCATCATTTAGCCCAGATGCTACTTTTGTTTCTTCACAACTAAATCTGAAATGGGAATTGCCATCCCAGCAAAAAGCCACTGATGTCTGTCTTCAGTGGGATTGCTGAGCTGCTCTCTTTCCTTGAAGGGTCCTGCTGCCCTTTGGCATTTTGGGCAGCACTCTTGGTCAAACCAGCACCAGCTTGCATAGGCTGCATGTTCCAGTCAGCAGCAGGACTCCCTGCCTTGGAATGACTGCACTTTCTCTCAGGCTAGATGGAAGTCAGCTTCTGTTTGTTTTTGTGTGCTCAGTTTTGTGCTGTCTGATCTGCCTGACATGGGAGAACTGATTTGAAAGCTGCAAACAGTATTTTCTATTAAAATGAAGTCTGAAGAAATCAGACTGGAGAGAGCCTTTTATTTTTGCATGGTTTTTTATTTGTGTGTGTGTGTTTCTGGATGGCTCATCCCTCACACATGGGGAATGAGAATATCATGGAGTGACAGATTTCAAACCTCTAGGTCAGTGCTGTGCTAATTGCCTAGTGACCTCCCTTTTGGATCCTTGGCAAAGACTGTCTTTTGAGCAACATGTGCATCTGCTATGACCTCTGGTTATGGATAATAAAAAAAGTATTCCTTGACTTTTCTCTCACTTCTTGTAAACAAATAGGTATTGGTTTGTGTGGCCATTATTCCCTGCAGGCTTTCTCCAGCCACTTTTCAACTGAGATCAAACTGAGATGAACAGCTTTGTGGTTTGGGGCAGCCTTCAGAGTGTGGAGAAGACTTCTTTGGTCTCCCACAAATGTTGTCCAGTGGCAGTGGGTGGATTGCTTTGGAAGGCATTCATCCTGGCTTTTTTAAACCAGTTACCTCAAAGTGAGACCACTAGTCTGAATGAGGTGGGTAAGGTCCATTTATTGTTGTAAAGAGCAAGGCATCTGCAGAGGATGAATATCTCATCTTTTTTGACTGCAGAAAGACCCTTAGGCATCCCATGTTCAACGTGTAGGTTTCATTTTTCTGTGTTTTTTTTTTCTTATCTTTCTTATAACATTTTGATTGCCATACTTTGAGGTGAAGCTCACCAACTACTGATCCACAGTAATGTCTCAAGGGCTTTTCTTAACCTCCTTTTATTTCTTTCTTTTTTGCATGTAGATTTCTACTAAACATTTTTAGGAACCACCATGATGCAACATGTTAAGTGCTATAAACAAATAACTAAGAGAATCGTGTCAAAATAAAATTAGGAGTCATTTAGGCCAGTGCTCTGCTCTTCACAGTAAAAGCAACTGTTGCTAAGGGGCACAAAGTTTTGGTTTGCATCTTTATTAGTCTGAGTGCTCTTACTCACTCTGCTCTTTCAGTACTGAATTAAATGTTTTCCAGGATGCTTTATAAGACCCATGTTTTAATAAGGATTTTGTCTGTAGGTGGGATAAATACTGTCTGAAATGGTTGTGCCATATGCATGGTACTGGATCTTGCATTGTTAGTAACCAGAGACAGTGCTTTGTAGATCAAAGTGCTAAAGGAATGCACTAACCACCTTGAAACCTTTCTTTGTTAGCATATAAACTTTGTCTGCATCTTTGTAGAAAGAGCCACCACCAAAATCCTGGATAAGAGGAGAATTTAATTCAATTTTAGGTCGTTTCTTTTGTTCTTTCTCATTTGCCTTCTGGAAGTGACTGTCTGGGTTTAAGTGTCAGAGTATTTTTGGCATAGAAGTCCTCTATGTGTTGACTTTTAATGTACCAATCTTTGAGACTGCCAGGCTCACCTTCTGGGGAAATGTTACATAATTGAAGTGTCACATAAAGTGTGTTGCTTTTTTTACTAAATTCTTTTTAAGTCGTTGGTATTTCCCTCTTTTATTTCTGAAGTTCCTTCATTTCATGTCATAAATAACACTGACCTTGCTGAACCCTTGCTCTGAGACTGGGTGACCACAAACACAGAGGGAAGTAAGAGCTTTATTCAAACTTGACATTAATGCAAGCAAGTGGCATTTGGAGGCTTTGCCTTTAATAATAGGAACCCCAAAACCTCCACAAGAATCAGGATGTTTAACTGCTTTAAAGCCAGAATCAGAACAATTAGCAGGGAAGCCTGAAGGTCATGACACAAGAGATTTCAACACCCAAGCACACAGACAGCTGCATTATTATGGTTAAATGTGTACATAATGCAGTAACTTTGCAATAAAACAAAATCCATATCCTTGTTGTGGTTTAAAAGACAGGTGCCTGCCAAGGAAGGTGGAAACCTCCCTTGGAATGGAAAATATGACTTCCTTCCTCATATTATTATAACTTGGAAATTAAGAGGCTTTCAGGCACAGATGTGGGAAAAGGAATAACAGTTCTTTACTGGAAAATAAATAAATATATAACAAGGCAAACAAACACCAGCAGCAGCACAACAAACAGAACCAAACCCCAGAAACAGGGGAACATTCTTCAGTAATTGTGACTGGTTTTAATTAATTACTTGGAAACAGCATCTCTGAAAAAAAATTGTGGAATTGTCTTAGTCAAAGCCTATATCTGGCATTGATTCATTCAGATGCTGTGTCAAGTGGTGTTTCATGAAGTCTGCACTTGTTTTGCTGAAAATGACAACCTGTACCATGCTGGGATTTTATGGAAACATTTAGCTCTTATACCTGCCAGGATATCTGGGGCCCTGTTTCATTTCTCTAGGATGCCTGTAACTTCCATACATAATCAGTAAGAATTGCTTATATCCTATGCTGGGACAATAAGACCTGGAAGCCAGTCTATTAAAACCTGTTGTATAAATAAAACAGACAGCTTTTTCAGTGGTGGTAGATATTTTCCCTTCCCTTCAGTGACCCTTCCAAAGCTGACTTTATGTCCAAAATGTCCTGTTCTGCATTGTTTTAGCCAGTGGGGGGATTTCACTTTCATTTCATTGTGGGGAGAACTAGCTTGAAGGAGAAAATGTGTGTGACTTCTGACTGGGAGCACAGACCTTTCCTTCCTGATTAACGTGGGAAAATAAGGTTTATATGGTTTTGCTTTTCATTTATTATAAATGCACTTTGGAGGTGTTTATATTACTGTCACAGCAAGGTGTGCATTAAAAAGATTTTTAAGAGAAGCTACATATCCAAGCTCTGCATGGATTGAAAACTATAAGGTTCCAGAGCATAGTTGTTCCTCTGTATTGCATTAGAAAGCATTCCAGTGACTTTCTCCTTGTGAAGCCAAGAAAGATAAACAGTGTGCCTCTCTAGAAATATAAATATTTTTCTCCAAGGCATTTAGACTTTCACATGCTGTTGAAGATTGTTTTTCTTTTCTTTTTCCCCTCCCATCTGTAAGAAAGCCTGCATATTCAAAACATTTTCAGGCTCAATGTGTAGTTTTAGCTTAGGGTGGGTGTATCTTGCAGAGCTTGAGGTTTGGTGAGCACTGCCAGCTATTTCTGGGTTCACACGGGTCAGTTGTCTCGTTGAAGCCTGAAAAAACACTTCTCCTGTGTTCCATTTGTGAAGTTTTTCTTTTTTTTTTTTTCCCCTTTCCCCCAGTATGTTTTTGTTTGTTCTGTTCCTTGTTTTGAATTAGGCTTTCTGCTCTTGAGCTCAAGTTGGAACATCACCTTATGAAAGATGATGTGTGTTTGCTAGTGTGCAGCTTGTGGTGCCTCTCCAGCCTCCCTCCTGGAGCCAAGGATGGAGCTCAATAATAAACATTAAGGAATTCACCAGTGAGAGTCATGTGTGAACAGCAGCCTCTGGTGATCTTGAACTTCCCATCAAATAATCTCATTTCATCACTGGTGTTCCTTTAAGCCCAAATGCAAGTGGGAATTAGAGCTGCCAAGACAAGTATTGGTGATTCTGCTTAAATAAACACAAACACACACGCTCTCTCTCATACACATATACATCCTTGCTGAACCCTTGTTTGGACTTCTGTCCAAAGAGACACAGAAAAGTTCATATTTTGTAAAATTTTCTTCTCAGCTGAATGTGCTTGACATAAGACCAGGGAAGTTTACCATCTCTGTTTCAGTTTCTGAGGAGCCAAGGTGCACATCTCAAAAATCAGAGGGATTTTTGCATTTTTCTGATCTGTTTGCTAAGGATAATCCAAGTTTCAGCCAGCATGCTTGTCCCAAAAAATAATCTTTCCCTGTCTAATCACTCTCACAGTTTAAAACTCCTTAGTTTATTTGGGATTTAGTTCTGATTTTAAAAGACTATCTTAATACTTTAGCTATGCATTTTCCAATGTAGACAAAGACTCTTATTCAGATCAAATGTGCATATGCATATATGTAGATATAGATATATTTCTATATATACATTATATGTGTATACATGTAATTGAGTCATGTCCTGGTTCTGTTTTTAGTGAAGGTCCCCAAATCCTTCAGGTCTTTCCAAAAGACCCTCTCCACAGCCACAGGCATTTCCATTTTTCTGTTTCTCTCAGTTCTTTGCTTCTGCTCATTGTTTCCTGTTTATAAATCCCAGGACTGTACTTTTCTTTGCCATTAGGTTACCTCTGAACTCTACCCTGATATGGCAGATTTTATTTTGGTTGGCCATTCTGTCAGACTTTCCAGTTTTCAGTCTCTCTTTTTGTTTTCCCCCTTGTTTTTGTTTTGTTGGGATTTTTTTTTTTTTTGTTTGGTTTGGGGGTTTTGGGAGTTTTTTGGTCTTTTTATTTCCTGATTTGTTTACCCATTTTGACTTCCTTGTTCCTAGAAATACCACCTAGCTTGTAGAAGTGCCTGCTGGTGCTGCTAAAGACTGGCATAGAGAGAGCTCAGGAGCTGTGATGGTGCAGGGAGAATTGTAGCTGCTTCCACCATTCTTTTTCTACAGGAGTCAGGGCTCAGCCTGGTTATATAGTTAGACTGAAGAGCAGCAGACAAAGTTAAATCTAATTACAATTTTTGCAGAGCTGATAGTTGAATCAGTTAGTAAGAGGAATGTTGTCTAACACCAAGATGGTTTATTTAGGTAAAAGAAACCCCAAACAAACCACAAATCTAATTAAGAAAACCCTCCACCACCCAAACCAGAATTTTTAGGTGGCTTGTTCTCAATTTTGTCCCAATTGATCTTAATTAAGCCTCTACTGGTGTTATTCTGTGGTGTTTTTTTCACATAAACCAACCAGTTGCTAAGTTTTGTGTGCTGATAACCCTGACACCATAGTTAAAAAGAAGTGTATTTCCCCCCAGACCTTTTCCTATAATGTACAGAGAGATCTGTAATGTACTGAGAGTTGTGTTTTACTCTAAAAGCTCTCATAGTTCTTAAAAATTTATTTATTTATTTATGAATTGATATAGATAATTAACTATGTCAGTGCGTTCATCGTATAGGAAAGATCTAATATTTATCTTCTGCTTGATTTTCTTTCTTTTTCATTAGATATTTAAAGGTTTGCTTACTCCAAGGGATCGTAGGGACAGCTGGAAAATTGCAAAACTGACAGTGTTAGAGACTAATAAAACTTGATTTCTTGACAAAGGAGATGAATTTTATTACCCACACCATATACTTTTGCCCTGGTTTTTGTCTGATTTCTGCTGATTTTCCTTTTTTATTTCAGTGTATTTAATAGGTCCCCAGTTTTAATCAGCTTTCAACCATAATGCCTGAAAATGGAGGCCAGAGATTGAGCAGCCCTGCTCCATCCTCAAAATGAAAGTTTTTTCCCTAACAAGGTTCTTGTGCAAACAAGATTTCTCAAAAAAAAACCCACAAAAAGCCAAGAGAGACTTTATTTGTGTTTATGTCTGAGGTAAAATGAACTAAGACAGGGGCCCTGTTGCTGGACCCACAGGAGTGTGTGCTTTCCCAGGAGCTGGGAAGATAGAAAGAAAATTTCACCATTTCTTTGTACTTTCCAGAATGATTTTGTTATCACTGATTAAAGTATATGAGGGCTTATTACTACATGAAAACTCAACTGCTGCTTTTGGAGAAGGTGCAAAAATTTGTCAGCCCTGTGACACCAACAGGAGATGGCAAAGAAGGTGGATCAGTGTTGTGACAGCAACTTACACTGAGCATGAATAGTTGAGATCTTTTTTCTTCCTGGGGAAGTCTTTTAGGTGGCAGCAGCTACAAAAAAAAATGTTGGCAAAGGAGCCACTATTAATCAAACCTATCCAACCCCTATATGGAAAAGTATGTTCAAAGGTATGGAATGGCTTCCATATGAGGAATGGCTGATTAAGACAGGGATCACTCAACTTGGAAAAGAAAGAGCTAATGGCACATATTGTAGAGGTTTAGAAAACTCTCATACAAATCTAATGGCACTGAGGGATGTTCAGCAATGTTAGAGGGTTTGGAGGTGTGCTGGTGATGTGCTGCCTCAGCTTTGGCTTATTTCACTCTGCTGATGTGTTCCTCACCTTCTGCCTGAGATGTGACTTATTTGTCCTTTTGTTTTGCTTTTTACCATTTCTTTTCTCCCTTTTTGCTCGATTTTAATTCATTGTTCTTATCACAGACTGATAAAAGCAGTTTTTGCATCTCTGGGGAAGTTTTCCCTGAATGAGGAAACAGGAAATTCCCAGAAGTAATTTTAGGAAATCTCTGGATTGTTGATCTGAGTCTGTTTCTTGTCCAGCTAATTTAGGGTCACTTGGAGTATGGCCAGCCACGTTGCCTGAAGCCACAGCAGATGTGCCATGTTCTTTTCTAGCTCTTTACTCTTTCAGTCTGTGCTTTTTGAACCACAAGCCCCTGCAGCCCACGCAGAGCCATCAGAGCTGTGTGTGGCATCAGTCAGAGTTGTCTCAGTATCCATCTGGGGATTTTCATTCATCTTCTCTGGAAGAGAAAAACACATGCCCTGCAAGGCTGCTCTGACTGGCAGGTTTGATGGTGCAGGAGGAAGATGAGCAGGAGACAGCATCCCTAATTCCCTTATCTCCAGTCTGCAGCCCATGGTGCCCCATTTGTGAGTCACTGTGGAAGTGGGGATGGCAGGGAAGCTGGGGCATTGTGTTCCTGCACAATAGTTGGAGGGCAGAGCTGGATCTGCTCACTGGTGGGGTGATCTGCTGTGCCTGGGAGCTGCTGGGGGAGCCCTCAGCAGCACCTTTGAAACTGCTTGGACTTGCACTGGGAACTGATACAGTTGGGACCAGTGATGTTCTCATCCAGTGATGAGAACCAGTGATTGGAACTCAGGCATTTTTGTTGAAATTACATTTTTGCATACATGTCTTCTCTTTTTTCTTGCTTTAATGGCTTGGAAATTTCCTAATGATTCTCTGCTCCCCAGGGGCCAAATGTTGTTTATTTAGTATGTGTCACTAATATATTTTTCACACTTTCTCTTGTGTTATGAGTAAGTGGGCAGGATTGGTCAGTATGTGAAAAAAACCCACTAATTCTGTATCTTAAGTTTAGATTAAAAACTTTGTAATAATGCATGTAGTAATAATGATTAATCTCCATAATAATGGCAGCATTTTTTCTGTGTAGAGAATATATATTTACACCCTTCTGAGAGCACCAGGCACGTTAACTGCTTTGTGTTTGCATTGTACTCTGCCCTGACTACATAAGATGCTATTTAAGGCATATTTTCTTTTGGCACAATTCCACTGAAAATAGCAAAGCAGCTTCTGCTTTAGACAGTGGGTGTGTTTTGCCAGAACTCTGAAAAGGTTGTATTTTACTAATAAATTATCCCTGTAGCCTATTTTGGTCTGAGTTGGAGCACAGCTAAGCTGTAAAGCCTGCATGAAGGAGTCTGTCTGGCCCCCTGGTACATAAAAAAAACCCATAAGCATCCCAGTGCAAATTCCAATACAGAAAACAAGTCACATATGCCATTAGCAGTATATATATGGTTTAGAAACAGAAGAAAAATTCTGGAGAGGTCTTCAGTACAAAGGCTTAGCAATTATAATGAAGTACTATCCTGGTTAAGATAAGAGTGTCTCGACAATTTGTGCCTTAGGTTGAGCTGAGATCTAAGAAAACCTCTTGAAGAACAGCTTGTTTTCTGTAATTATGAAAAAGTATCACTACATTGGTTCATTAGCATTGGTTAGTTCAGCAGACTGATGAGCTGACACTGTGGGAAAGAAGCCCAGGAAAAATGCAGCTATCGTGCTGAATTTGATTTTGTGGGCTTTGTAGCTGTTTACTTCTTTTTCCTTTGCTGCAGTTGCTGCATAAAATTTAGAGAAAGTCAATATATTCTGAGCTCTTACAGCCTTAGCAAGATCAGCATTGATTACAAAAACATGAACAGAAATCTCTTTGTCCCTAAAGAGCAATAAAGTGTCTGAAGCTGCTTTTCACAGTCAAGATCACAGTCAGAGGCATCTTGCCTCTCCTGGATTTAGCATCAAAGGAAATGAACCAGGAACAGCTATGCTGGAGGTTGTTTTTGTCCAATTCAGAACAGAATAGCAAACTTGTATATCCCTTACTTAAATACTGTAGTCAGTCATTTACCTCAGTGCATCTTTTCTCTACATGTTACTTAATTGCCCTAGTAGATACTGGTGCTTCTGCAATGACAGGTGTTTCATATCAATAAGACTGTCTAAGGAAAAAAAAAATAGTTTATGTAAAAGAATTTCCTAATTTCCTTCTTTTGCAAATGGGAAAAGGGCTGTAGGGAAAAGGTGTCACTGCTCCCTCCATGGTTGCTGCATTTGCCTTTTAAAGGAAACCTGATTTATGGTTGAATGTTTTGGAAGATGGGCAAAGGACCAAGAAGAGTGCTAGCAGTGCCAAGGAGAAGTGGGAAATTAGTGAGAGGGTGAGTTGAAGGAAATATCTCTCTGCTTTATAACAGACAAGGAAAACAAGTTGGAAATGTGGGTGGGAGGAGATGAAAGCACCTACGTCATGGCAAAGCAAGGGCTCTAGTGTGAAACAAGAAAAAAATATTATATGGGGAAGTCTTGTGTTCTGATAACTTCAGTAGCTTGATATCCACAAAAACAGGGCTACATGCTGCTAGGCTGTCTTTGCTGCTGGTTTGAGACCAAAGGTCTGCCTGTCTCAGATGCTGCTTCTCATAATGGTGAACAGCAGCTGCTTGAGGAAGAGAATAAGCATGAGGAAACACTGAATTCTGCCTCTCCAGAATGGCTCTCCCAGCCTTCAGCAGTTTGGGATCCCTAGATGTGTTTTGTACCTGGTTGCTCTTGGATGTTTTAAACACCTAGATCCTGTGTTTTAACCCCTTATGTTCTCATGTGAGGCCCTTCCTATTTTATTCAGAACAGTCTTTTTGGCTTGAGTGTCTTAGGTGAGGAATCTCACTAAATAACTTTGGACAAGCTGATCTGTAGCTGCCCATATCTGTTATGAAATCTCATTAGAAATGGGTGTCCTTTCTAGTCCTCTGGCCTTGAGGCAGTTTATGTAAGAGATTTTAGATGACAGTCTGTAGTCATTCACCTGTGACACTTGATGTGTTGACTATGTATTTCTGCCACTTACTGTATATTGCTCTTCTCCTGCCAATTTTTTTTTCCTATTGTATCATTTATTAATATTTCAATTGGAGACCAATGCCTTGACTGCCCAGTAGGGAAAGGTTGCTGCGGGGAACAGTCCTTTTACACACTTTGATTTCTTACCAGAAATGTAATATTTCCCTGTTCAGTGTATTTCTCACTACATAAGTGTCTAGGACATTGTTTAAACAATATTGTGCTGCTTCTTCCCCTAACTGAGTGAAGCTCAGAAATCAGGTTTGTGAAAATATTGCTTTGATTTTCAAATGAATTTTTGAGTTCACAAAAACATAATAAACATAATGTAAGGCTAAGTTGCTGGGTTTTTCTAAGGAGAAAAACAGGTAGCAGCTGTTACTCTGATCAATTTATAATTGCAGCATACAGGATAGAAGAACTGAGATTGAGCTCTCAGTGGATGGTCTTAAAGACTTGGAACCCTTGTTGCAGTTATGAAAATAGTCGTTCAAGGGCACATTTTGTAACTGAGATAGCAGTTCAAGGCCAGCTTGGATGGGGCTCTGAGCAACCTGATCTAATGAATGGCATCCTTACCCATGGCAGGGAGGTTGGAACTAGGTGATCTTTAGGATCCCTTCCAACCCAAACTTTTTTATGATTCTGTGATATTAGAGCAGTTTACACAGCATTTTCATTAACCTATATACCATTTCTCATGCAACTTCACTGGAAAGCAACCAAATACAAAGCAAAACACTTTTTAAAGAGAGCAAGATCTGCAACAGAAGGTAGTATCTTCTGATGGCCAAACAGACCTTTCTTGGCTATAGCTTAGACAGTCATCATCACCATGGAGTCCTCTTCATGCTCTTCAGCAGTAATTTTTCAGCAGAGTTGCTGTTCTGGAGAGGAAAAAAAAATACTGTTTTTAAACAAATGTCTTGCTCTTTGCTCCGAATTTGCTTTAAAATGTTGCCCATCATCCAGACCACAGTGTAAAATCCATGCACAGGCTGTAGGCAGCAGCACAAGCTGTGGCTGGCAGCACAGTGGGTCCTTAGGCAAAGGGAGCAGTGCTGGCTCCCAGGAAGCACCACCACCACCATCCCTGAATTCCCTGGCACTGCCTGGGGCTGGCAGGGACCATGGGCTGGGTGGGATGTGGAATTGGTTGGATTTTTTTGTCTGTTTTACTTCTGTACAATAGCTGCTGGTTACTGAAATGGATTCCTAAGAACAAAATCGTTTTTTCAAGTAAGGAAGAATTGGTTGGGCTCTTCCTGAAAGGTTTCTGTTCCTGGGCTCTGAGCTGGATTGAATGCTGACAGAGCAATTTCTGAACTCAAAATAGTGTTTGAATTTTCACTTACAAAATCTGTAAAAGTAACCTCTTCACTACTTGATCATAATCTACAATATAAGACAAATCTTCATTTGTACCTTGATAGGAAGTCTTGGAGAGAAGACTCTATATGCCTCCCAAAGTGAAATTCTATTCAAGTAATTCAGTTAACTTTTCTGACTGACTTTTAGCTGTTGCCAAGCATGAAAAATTAAACTGCCCATTCTAAAATGTGTCAGACCACGTTTTAGAGCCTCCATCAAAAACTGACAAAGCATTAAAGGAGCAGCCCCACCACTGCTGGGCCTGACTGCTAATGAGAAGAGAGGACTGTGTTCAGTGTCACCTCTGAAGCTCCCAAAGAGCAAAATCAAGGAATATCACAAGTTTGTAACCACAGCCTACAGCCAAGGTGTAGCATCTTCTGGATGTAAAACCTGTTCATTTCTTCTACAAAAGCAACTGTTCCTGCACTAAAGTCTTTCATTTCCTCTGTCACTAGTGAATAGATGGTTACCCTTTGCAGGTTTTGCTGAAATGTATTTCCATAGCCAAATACTGCATGGAGAAAGGTGGGTTTGGAGAGGTCTTCCAGATCTTTTTCCAAAGCATGCATTTTCTCCACCAGAAATATTTGATTAGGCACATAGACTAAGTTAAAATGGCTTAAATCATCCCAAATGCTTGTAATTTCTACCTTGCTTGTTTGGTTATTGGCCCATTAGGAGAGAACACTGATAATATTAAATGTTTCCTTAGCCAAAAAAAGGAAGAAAAATAAAATCCATTCACTGTAGTCTGAATACCTTTTGATTTATGAATCTCTGATTCATCCTGACAGCTACTTAAAAATTCATGTCAAACTCTGCATTAATGTTGGCCAGAAAAAGAAAAGAAATGTGTTAGGGAACAAGAGTGCCACAGAATGCAGTTCCCACTGTGGGTGTGTTTAATGAAAGGCAGTGGTAGAATTTAACTTGCTAGGGAAGCATCAGTACATGTTACTAGATCCTTTCTCTTTTTTAAATCTCTTGAACAAATATGGGTACTTGGGCATAAAAATGCACCTCTAACACTGATGTCTCATTACATTATTTCCCTTCTTTAATTTACATAATTTTATGTGTGTTGGAGCATATGTGAAGCTGAGGTAATACAAATATTGTCCTTTAAAAGGGAGAAAAGGGAAATTAATTACTTTCTTTTTCTTTTATTTTCTTCCTGATATGAACATATTTGAGATTAAAAACATATCTTAAGAACATGATTGATAAATAACATTCTCTATAATGTCATGGAGAAATTATCATAAACTCAGTAAAACATTAAAAAAAAAATCTGATTATTATTTGTCACTGCTTTAGTTATTTTTTCCAACAGCGCTCTGTTACAAGTGGTAATATTTGCCAAGAAAATAACCAGGTAGCCTGAAATTCCAATATATTAAGTGTTTGAATAAATAAAAGCAGCTGCTTTCTTCTTGGAATAACAGTGTCTTCTACTTTGCATTTCAATACAGTTTTATTTTGTATATATCCATGGCAATTTGCTTTGTATCCTATGTCCAGAAGTATTAAAGCTATAATAAGCATAATAAACAATATTTTAATTAAACATAATTAAACACATTGTTAAAGTTTTTAAAGACTTTTTAAATTCAAGATAATTAGGTAGTTAAGACACTACCTGTATTTTCTACTGGAAATGAATTTGTCTCTATCTCCACTTTTATAGGCTTTCAGATGATATCCATGTATTGTATTGATGATGTTGAAGGTCAGTACTGGATCAGTCAGTGGGACAGAGTGGTGGCTTTTGAGGGCATTTGATTAAATTCACTATTTTTGGCTGTGGAATTTTTCACTGTGGGTTCTTTTTGGCTATGTGTGAGATTGGGAAAACCAAAGCACCATAAAATTAATTTAATTTTAATTTTTTTAATTTTTTTTTTTTTAAGACAGGGAAAAGAACAAAGGAAGCCATGTGCACAGCTATGCCCTGCTCCAAACAATTTTTCTTTTTGACTGCAGGAAAATTACTGGCATGGCACCAGTGCCCTTCTCAGCCACTTTGAGACTTGGCAAATTCTCCCTAGGCCATTAGGGTAATGTTTGCATTAGCCTTTTGTAATAAATAGGTATCAGAAGAGTTGCAAGGCTAGGTTTATCTTGACTGCTGATGGTGGACTGTTGGGAGAAAAAAAAAATAAAGGGAAATAGCTGAAAAAGAATAATGCTTTGTAGAAGAGTATCAGCAGGAAGGTTCAGATTCCAATCATGGATATCTAAAACTCCTGGCTCAGCCAAGCTGTTGATCCCCACTGGTTATTGACTGACCTGTTCATAATCAGGGAAGTGTTATGATGAGAAGCCTCATGAGAGGAAGAGGAGTGGTGTTTGCACTTCTGCTCTGAGACTTGGGAGAGGAGGGCTCAGTTCCCAGCTTCATGCAGGTTTCTGTGAGTAGCAGCAGTCTGCCAGTATTGCAGTACCTCCAGCTGATCCTGATTTATACATCCCAGGGGTTCTTAGTGAAGAAATGTCTGAGCTGGGCTTTGAAGACCAGGATACAGTGCTGCACTGGTGGAGCTCACGTTGGGTACCAGCTTGGAGGGGGAAGGATGCTGTTGAAAATGCAAGTGAGCCTCCCATGCCTCCATTTGTGGCTGAATGTTCCCATCCCATCTCCATGAATGTTCCTATGGACACAGTGCTTCCTCCTCCTGCCACAGTCAAAATACAGATAGCCATGGGATTAACAACATGTCAGCCAATTTCCTGGGATTGCAGCTGAAATTCTGAGGCCCTACCCCAGCATAGCTCTTTGAGTTCAGGCACCCCCAGTTTGTTTTAAATGCCAGTTTGTGATAATTAATTTGCTGTTGTTCCTAGCATATTTTTACATTACAAATTACATTACCCTGTCTGTCCTTAGCTACTTAGAACTATTGGCTATTGCAAAACATAATTTAGGTGTAAAAATAGTCCACATGCTTGTTTCATGAAGTGAAAGAACAGAATATCCCTAATAATAAACTGTAAAGCAGTGATAGTTTATTTGTGAGGCTGTAAAAGGCATTTAACCACCTGGTGGATCGCAGATAATTTCAGACCATATATTTCATGTACACAGGGGATATAAAATTGAAAAGAAAAGGAAATAGTTTCAGCAATGTGTGATGCAAGTAACACCAAACAGTGCTGTACAGAAAGGGAAACTGGTGTGGAGTTGAGGATAGCTAGGTTGGTGGAGGGCCCATTTCACAGGGTCATGACAGCAGGCTTGGCAGGACTATAGGAAAAGTCCCTGCTTCATCCCATCCCATTAGTGGGATTTTGCTGCCTCAGCTGTGCTGACTTGCATCCTTGTGGGGCCATGCTGCACACTGTGCCAGGGGCTGATCTGGGCTGCAAAGGCAATTAAACAGCACTCTTGACTTTAAACTTGTGTCAAACTTGTTGGAAAGTCAAGCTCCCAGCAATGAGCCCCAAAGTTCTGTAGGATTTGGGCTGTGGGGAGCCACTGGGACCATGTTTGCCAGCCTGGTGCAAGAGCAGTGATGTTTTGGCACATTGCAGTTGTGAAACCATGTGGGAATCTGTGATTGGAAGTGTTTCTGATCTGAATGCAGAGTTTGGAGGGGCTTTTCTGACAGACTCATGACCCTGCAAAACAGACTGTGATAAATGTATATGGAGTGCTGGGTGCAGTGTGCCTCCCTTTCTGCAGTGTTTACAGCAATATCATCCAGATAAGCCTCAGTAGTGCTAGAAATCTGTGTTTATGTCAACCCATGGGGCACATCTTACGTATCTCACCAAGATCAGTATGTAGAAATACACTGTGTAATGGTTTTGGTTGAAACCTTCACCAGATCCATCTGACTTCCCTCTTGGTAAACAGGAGGGAGGAGCAGAAGAAAGCACAGCTTTGTTGTTACTTTGCCAAGGTTGAACATATCAGAGAGATGGGCAACCATCAGTTGTATGAAGTTCAGCAAGGGCAAGTGCCAGATTCTGCCCCTGGGATGGGTCAGCCCTGGATGGACAGATGGGCAGTGAGAGGCTGGAGAGCAGCTCTGTGCAAAGGGACCTGGGGGTGCTGCTCCATGGAAAGGTGAATGGGAGCCAGCACTGCCCTGGCAGCCAGGAGGGCAACCCTGTCCTGGGGACATCAGGGACAGCATGGCCAGCTGGGCAAGGGAGGGATTGCCCCCTCTGCTCTGAGCTGGGGCAGCCTCACCTCCAGGGCTGGGGCAGGTTGGGGTGACACAGCATAAAAATGACATGAAGCCATCAGAGAGTGTCCAGAGGAGGGCACGAGGATGGGGAAGGGCCTTGAGGGGAAGCTGAGTGAGGAGTGGCTGAGGGCACCTGGTGTGTCCAGCCTGGAGGAGGCTGAGGGGAGACCTCAGTGTGGTTATCACCTCATCAGGAGGGGAAGGGCAGCACAGCACTGATCTCTTCTCCCCAGTGAGCAGTGGTGGGACCCAAAGAAATGGCATGAAGTTGTGTCAGTTGTATCAGGTTGGATATTAAGATTTTTCACCTGAAGGGTGGTTGGGCACTGGAAGAGGCTCCCCAGGGAAGTGGTCACAGAACCAAGCCTGACAGAGTTCAAGAAGCATTTGGACAAAGTTCTGAGGCACGTGGTGGAATTATTGGGATGTCCTGTGCAGGGTCAGGAGTTGGACTTGACTGCTCTTTATGAGTCCCTCCCAACTCAAGATACTCCTTGATTCTATGTCTGCCCTTTGGTGATCACTTGTTTTACTTTCTTTTCTCTCTGTGCCTGATAGGCTTAGAAGATGTTGTAGCAATAATGATTCCTGAACCCAAAGGAAAAGAGATAGTGAGCCTGCTGGAGAGGAACATCACGGTGATGATGTACATAACCATCGGGACGCGCAACCTGCAGAAGTACGTCAGCCGCACCTCGGTGGTGTTCGTCTCCATCTCCTTCATCGTGCTCATGATCATCTCCCTGGCCTGGCTGGTCTTCTACTACATCCAGAGATTCCGCTACGCCAACGCCAGAGACAGGAATCAGGTGAGCAGGGCTGGGGCAGCTGTTTGTGCTGCCAAAAAATCCACCCCGGGGTTTATCGGAGATGTGAAAGGTCAAGAAATTGACAGTGTCTAGTAATAACAGAAAGCTAAGGGTGTGAAAATAATATAAAAATTGCTGTGGCTGGGAAAAGCCAAGGCTTCTGTCAATATGGATGGGATTCAAGAAAAAAAAGAAACCAGTAGTGTCTGTATATTATGGGGTTTTTTTCCTTATGTAAAACACACAAAAAAAATAGAAAGGTGATGTTTATTTATGACAATATTGTTTTGGTACATATGGCCTAATGTCATAGCAATGTATATAACTAAAGACCCTTGAAATCAAAATGCTGACTAAAGCACCATGAGGTGTGTGTGTGTCAAACAGTGGTTCACAATAAGTGAAGAAAGGAAAAAAAAAATATTCTCACGTTATTGCTTCCTTAGAAGGATCTTGGGCTAGAGAGACAAATGTGTCTCTCTTCATTTGGTCATAATGATCACTGAACAGGATTGTAGTGATAGCCACCAATGTTATTAAAACCATTGCTATTGGTTTTGGCATCTTGTCCAAATCCCTTGAAAGAGATAAAAAGTCTATAGAGCTGGAGAGCAGTCAGCAGCAGTGATTTTATAAAGCACTGTCCACCTTTATGAGAGTTCAGCAGTGAATAATAATAGCAGCAATAATAATAAATTTAATATTTTCTTGTCCAGATGCAACTATCTCAGCAGAACTGGGAAGCTGAGGCTTCTACATTTCATTCTAATGGTACAGTAGAAAATGCTATCAATGTAAGAAACCTGAAGAAATAACTATTTTACTGCAGAAAAAAAAAAATGCACTGTAATTTAGAGAGGTTTCTGAACCGTCAATAAATTTCTGTCAGGGCAGGAGGGTTGCCTTGCTTGTTCTGCAGAAAAGGTGAAACTCAGAGTATGAATAATCATCTTGTAGAGGAAAGGACTGCTGCACACTCTGTAACAAATAGTTGTGTAGGGATCCCTTGCCTTCCCCCATTGAAATTCAGGCATCCTCTGAGATAGAGAGCAGCTGCTCTGTATTTACAGACAGAAAGAATATATTTTCCTTTTAAATATACAGTCTGAAATTTTGGATAGCAAGAATGAGACTATCCCAGCTGGAATTTGAACATCATTGGCAGCAGATTCGCTGTGACTGCAATGGCTGTGATAATTTTTAGATGCTTTGTCTGCAAAAGCACATGCATGCCTAATTTGTGTGTGTAAGTGTGCTTTCAATCAAATAATTATACAGGCAGTTTAGCAGTGTAAATAGACACACATCAACATGAAACTCAGCAAAATAAGAAGCTCATTCAGGTAATACGTTATAGTTTGAAACTGATGTGTTTTTATGTTCAAACATATTTCCTTTTCAGTGTTTTCTTTCCAAAGTTTGAATGAGACCAACATGTTGTACACTAGCAGTTGTCCTATGGATAGATGAAGGTTTTTAATAGCTTGGATATTATACTATTCTGTTCTTCAGAAGAATTAGAGAGCATGTCTCCTAAGCAATTACATATTGTTAATTTTGGGGGACAATAATGAGGGGCAACCTAGAAAGTCTTCATGCACTTCTCTTCATGCAGTTTTGTCTGACATCTAATCTCTTTTTTAGCTCTTTTCATATGAAAAATGGTAGCACTCTATGATTTGTGTTAATGAGTTGCTGTGGCCCTTTAGATTTGTTTCTTTTAGTCCTGCCTATGGAATATAATGATGTAGGTAGTTCAGAAGAGCACAGATTGCTCTTGCCCTTCCCATGAGTGTTCCTCTCTCTTTCCCATCAAATTCTGGGTTGTTTTTGGTTTTTTTCTTTGACATGTGTTCTTGTAGCTCAAGGATGGGATCACAAATTTCTGATTGAAATCACAGTGTCCTTTTGTCAGGCCTCATAAACACTTTTGTGTAGTCTATCTGGTGACTCTGCTTTCCGGGTATGCTTCCCTTCTTTCATTGGGTGTAAGTTTCTGAGCAAGCACTAAATCCAAAACAAACTGATTTAATTATCCATCAAGAAAGCAACGAGTCCAGCTGTTGAGAGAGGCAGCTAGAAGGACTGAAAAATCTCCTGGAATTATTTCCTGGGACTCCACAGTGAGATGAAAGCTGGACATATTCCATCTACATCTTCAGTCACCTCTCTTCCTTGTCATGTGTGCAAAACCTGAGTTCATGTGCCAGAAGGAAGACACAGCTTACTCCAATTATATGCCTGATTTTGATGAGTGGAGAATTAGGATTTCAAAGATCCTTGCTGAATGCCAGGACCTATTCATCCCAGCTTGGCTGGGAATTAATGGAGTAGAGCACAGAATTGTCTTCCACTATGGGCTTGTGCACCTACAGCCAGGGTGTCACCTACAAGCATGGTGAGGTATCAATTTTTATTTTAATACATTTAATTTTTAAGAGTACCTCTAGCACAGACAACTGTGCATTACATATGGAAGTAGAAGATACATAGATATTCACATGATTGAACCTTTTTTTCCCACCTAACAAGATGTCCAGGGAGTGGGTGGTTGCCCTGATGATGAATCCTTTTGTCATGAAGAGGATAAATTTATGCAAGAAAATCTGTTTCCTCAGAGCTTGTTCCTGGAGGGCTCCTGAAGATGAGAGAGTTTGTAAAAGGCTGTGGAAATTGTTTAAATCAAGAAACATCACATTGCAGAGCTAATTAGAAGCAGTTTTGAATAACATGACAAGTTAAGTTCCAGAGCTAATTTAACAAAACATGACCTGATGTTACAGCCCTGTAACAGCCAAGGCACAGACTTAAAAACAACAATTACAACAACCAACCAACCCTGTTAGTGTGTCAGATTTCATATTTCACCAGTAATAGTTGTCTTTTTATTGTTTGTGAGATGGGAAAATGAAGAGGGGAATGATGTTTCAGTACCAGACTTGTTTAGCACATTTCTTCCACATCCCTTCTTTCCTTTGGCTTTTTGTTCAGAGGAAGTTTTCTACAAAGTAATTTTAAAAGCAGTTGGGCTCCTTAAGCTTTGCAGGATAGTGAAAGCCAAAGCAGGTAGTGATTGCACTGGAGTTGAGGAGGATCTTGGGCTTAATCTTTAATGGGTTAATCTTTAGTATGTGACTTTCAGCATGTGCAGCATTTATCTGAGTAGGAAGACTGGTGGCTGTGGCTTGGAATGAGAGTTTTAGGCCACTGAATGGGGATGTCAGTCTTTGAAGGGATTTGGAAAGGTGCTTCCTTCCCTTGATGGAGTCTGCAGACATTGTCTGTGGATAGATGTGTCTGATACCTCATCTCATTCTGCACAAGGGGATCTCCCTGCAAAGGTGCTAGTTCAGTAAGGCCATTAAGGGAGAAGCACCTACTGTAACTTCTGTTCCACAGCATTTAGGGTCATTTGCTTTCTCAGCAACACAGTAGTGGTGCTTTCCATGTGACTGTCCTTCCTTTTTAATGAGCATTGCCATGTCCTCAAGACCACTGCACCTGACATGCTTAACTCCTTCCAGTCCAATACTGAATGTTGCAGCCTTGCTAATGGGATTATGAGATTTATGACTGTAAATCTCTAAGCCTCACTTTAAATCCTTAAACTGCTGTAATGCTTCTTATCTTTTAGGAAAAATCATTGGTTATTGATAGCATGTCTTGCATTCAGATGGATTCTCCAATCCTTTGAAAGTGTGACTTTAGTCCAAGAAATTCCTGTTCTTTCAAAAACTAAATTATTCTCATTTACATGTAAGTTATGAACTTATTATTTATGATAGATAAGAGAAGGCAAACATGAAAGCAAGCAGATCAAAGATGTACATGTGTTTTTAATCTTGTCCTTTCCCCTTCAAGAATGTGCAAAAAAGAACTGAGACATTTCATTCATTAAAGTAATAATAATGATAAAAAGGGATCACAAGCACTGTCTGAAGCATGACATAATGGCTCTTGTCTCACTGTCTGTTATCAGTCTGTCTTTGATTTACATTAAAGAACCAAATAGCTGACAAGAAATGTTTCCAACTCTCATTTGATTCTTTTATTTAAGGGAGACTGTGAGAAAAATGGATCACAGAAAGAGATGTTGTATAGCTACAAGATACTCCTTCACAAGCCATAATTAAGTTGCTGGAAAGCTCATATGTAAATCTTCTGGTAGCCAAGATTGTTTTCACCTCTTTAGCCAGATCTGAAACTGCACTCTGCTTTTAATATTGCATGTGTTTTGTCAGCCTTTCCAATCCAATAAGCTCACTCTCTAACTTTAATCCAGTGATTTTAACTGAATCTGAAGACCAAAGTGGTAATTTACTGGTCATATCAGTGTGGTGATTAGGTCTTAACTTATAAACTACCTCCAACTTCCTTCAGTTTTTGGCCTCTTGCTGTCACCCTCCAGCTGGAAACCCTTCCTGCTGACAGGCTCATCTGAACTCCAGCACAAGAGTTTCCCAGCTCAGAAAGTTGAATGTCTTCTGAGTCACCAAAGTCCCTCTCCTGTCTAACAACACATGGCTGGAAATGAGGCTGGGGAGAGGAGGTGAAGGGAAGAATTCAAGTCATTTATTGGTGGTAAATTGGAACATGAAATGTTATAAAAAAGACAGGAATGGGCATTGCTGTGTGAAACCATGTGAGAGAGGCACAGAAAAAATGGGGAGTGCCCAAAGGAGGGTCAGATCAGTGTGGATCTAGGGGCAGAAGCACATGGCATCTGAGGAGGGGTGAAGGGAGCATGCTGCTGGGTGGGGAGTGGAGGAGGAGGAGGAAGGGCTCTGCTTCCAGCTGCAAAAAGGGTGGTCAGAGAGGAGTCAGAATCAGCCTCTTCCTGGAAGTGCACAGGATAATTGTCACAAATTACCAGCAAGGGAAATTCCATTAGTATGTTTAGAGAAGAAAAAAGACTGAGATTGGTTAAGCACTGGAACAAATTATCCACAGAGGTTGTGAAATCTCCTTTCCTGGAGATATTCAAAACTTGACTAACGCAGCTCTGACTTTGAAGTTGACCCAGCCTTGAGCAGGGGGTGGGAGTACATGACCTCCCAAAGGCTTTTCCAGCCTGAGAGTCTGTCTCCAGACTGCCTTGTTGCTGGATTGGCACAAGTGAGCAGCCAAGTCCTTGGAGCACTGATACAGGAGCAAGCTGCATAGCACAGGGTTCTGAGCAGGGATTGTGTGAGCTGCCCCTCCATGTTCCCAGCCTCTTGCAAGGAGCAGACTTGTCCATCTTCAGTGTCTGAGGACAGGGTGTTTTGTGTCAGGCTGTTATTACATTTTTAGCATTACATATTTTCCATTTTTACATTACACATTACACTTTAATCCTGGTGGCTGTGACCCTGCCAGCACAGTAACAGTGTTTTGGAAATACGGGAGAACAGGCAGAAACATCACGTGGTAATCTCTTTATGGTCCACTGGAGGGAATGATAGAAAGGCAAAGAATGAGCAAATGGTTATGTATGGACAGGATGTGACTGCAGTGCTTTACCTGTAAGAAACTGCAGATGCTTCCACCTCAATTTTATAAAGCAGGCAACTCTGTATTGCAGGAAAAAAAGACAGGAGAGATTATTCAGAGGTTTTGTTGTTAAAAAATTAACAGCTCGCTTTCAGAGGCTATATCCTGCTGAAGATCATGAACTAGTTATGGAACAATGTAAGAATAAAGTTCAATGCTCACTCTGCTGACTGCCCAGTATCTTTTTTTAACAAAAAGAAAGGGAAGAAGTAGCCCAAATAATACTTGTTACCTACATTGGCACACACTGCTGCAGTGTAGCACACCTACTATGCCCTTACTATGAATTATTATGTTTATATTTAGACACTATCCTGTTCTATGTACTTAAAATGCTATTAAGAAGCCTAGGGAGAAAAAAGTTTTGATTTCTGCATGAAGAGATGCTCTTTGCTTAAGAGCAAACTTTGTATTGCAGCGCCGGCTTGGAGATGCTGCGAAAAAAGCAATCAGCAAGCTGCAAGTCAGGACCATCAGGAAAGGTGACAAGGTAATTTTTCAAAATGCTTGTTACTAAATGAAACTCTGTGCTGAGGGTTCCTTCAGACCTCTGGGACAATGAGGCAGAGCAGAAATGCCAATTGTTTATTTAGCTGCTGTGTCCTTCAGGTGGGGGTGGAGTGGTGGTGATGGAATGGACTGGGGAGAGAGGGTGACTCGGTTAAAGACATAGAAAACTCTGAAAGTTAAAACATGCTGACTAAATCTGCATGCAAGTTTCCAGCTGGAAACATGTCAGAAAATCTGACTTGCTGGTTTTGAAATGCATTACTGGATTAGCAGTCTGCTTCAGTGATTGTTTTACTTTGTCACATAGGCTCTTGTGTGAAGAGATTAGCTAACAAAATAAAAAATGAATATGATGAATATTCTCTTTCCTGTAGGAGACTGAGCCAGACTTTGATAACTGTGCTGTTTGTATCGAAGGCTACAAGCCCAATGATGTTGTCAGGATATTGCCTTGCAGGTAAATTGAAGGTGCTTTTAGCTTTAATAATTTCTTCTTCAAGACAGTCTCTGCTCAGTTTCACACTGATGAAATTACCTGAGAATTTGGGAGGGAAGGGTGAGTTTATTATTTTGGCCTATTCAAAGTCTGTTGGTAAAGGTATCTGAAATGCCTTTTTATTCAACATGAAGTAAAATTATGATGGTGATGGTGGTGAGACCCTGAGGGTTTAGTATGGTAGTCAGAAATTTTTTCTGACCTAGGCCTATAACAAAGTCTTCAGTAGGATTTTTATACTCAAGTTTTGATTCATCTGTTTTCCTCACTGTTTTGGTTTTTTTTAATTAGAATAAATGTCTTAGGAGAAGTTGCCTCTGACTTGCAAGTGAACCCTGGCCACAGCAGCCAGGGATAAAGCAGGATCCTGCTCCCCATTGAGCTACTTCTCTTGCTGTCCTGGGCCTGAGAAAATGATGAATTTTGTCCAAAAAGCCTCCCCCAGCCATAGAAAGAGATGTACTGAGTAAAACATGCCTTGTGTGTGCAGCACATCCACCCTCAGTGCTGTGACACAGGAGTGCAGCCCCTTGCCACCCCTAGCAGCTGTATTCATCTTTGTGCTATTGCATTGGCATTTGTGAAGTGTTACCTAATGGAGGGTTTCTCTAAGGAAATCAATTTCTTAGGAAATTTCCTAGCATCAGTTACCTCTAGGCGAGCTACAGCAAGTGTTTGGTTTCCCTGGAAATATAGATCTGAAGTGCTGCACATATAGAGAAGAGATTTTATTTCTTTCAATAGAACTTCTTTCTTCTCCTGAGTCATGTTCACTGGCTTGAGAAACCAAAATACTTGTTTATTTTCCTGCTGTGTTGTACCCTAGTAGATATTTGAATGTTACAAACTGTCCATTTCTGTTAGTTCATGTAATTCATTAAATCTGTTTACTGCCATCACTAAATGGCTATCACAAAGCAACAGATTAATCATAAATTTGACCTACTGTGAATCCCCCACAGTGACAAATTGCATGTGAATTCTCTTTTTTTTTTTTTTTTACAAGCAGACACAAACACATCACTTCATGAAGCAGAAATACAGGGAAAAAAAAAAAGAGAAATTACCAGAAAATGTGAACCTGGGTTTGGCACCAAGTCTGTTTGCATGGAAGCAGAATAAAGCTTGGAAATTTTGCATGATAGTGACAGGCAGTGTTTGGAGGTAGATCTACAACAACTTAAATACATGTCTAAGCTTTAGCTTTCACTTGTGTCCCACCTCATAATTCCATGAGCCTTTGTCATCCAAGGCATTGCATCAGGCAGAGTGAGTAGGAAACACAGAGTTAACAGGTGGTGCTTGGCTCTTGGCTGACATAAAAGGTCACCCAGAAAATGACTCATGCTAAAAGGGTAGCAGTAGCAGAACTGTCTTGTAAAACAGCCACAGTTTGAGCCTTAGCAGTCTGGAATTTTAAAAACTCCAAGTTCTTTCTCAAGCAGCTATTTCACCAATCCTGGCTTTCCTGCTGCACAAGCTGCGAGGGCAGTGTTTCACACACTTGGATGGGTTTGAACTTCTGAAACATGAAATGGTACTCATCACTCTTTCTGTTTTCAATCTCATCTCCTCATCCAAAGCAAAAGAAAGTGGATTTATTTCTGTTTCTATGGAGGGAGTAGGAGTGTGTAATATCTTGATAAAGACCTACAGGCTCTGTAGTTTTCCTGCTCCTGAATCCTCAGTTAAGCCATGTGCAGTTTCTAACATGGGAACCTCATTAAACCTCCAGTATAGCACAGTGAGCTCTGAAGTCAAATAGATAAATGTTTCCTAGGACTTGGGCTGTTTTCCCAAGTGTCTTCTCTTTGCTGCTGGCACTGGGATTTTTATGTACATTTTTTATGTTTTTATCTTCCCCACTCTGGAAAGCTCGGAGGAGGATTCCAAGAGAACTTCTGCTTCTTCCTCTCTGTCTTCAACAGGCAGCTCCCACAACTGACATAATAAAAAAGCTTCATTCTACAGAGTGTATTAAATAAGTAAGGAATGACACTTGGTAAAAGTAAAAAGCATTGACTTGCAGCTGGTTTTATGTTTAGTGGTAGCAAATGTCTCTGAAGTTGTCTTTAAGGGCACTGAGACAAGATCAAGTGTAACCAAGTTCATTGTTCCCAGAGTGACATCTCTTGTCACAGCCCTGCTTCATTCTGCTTGTCTTCCATCTCCACATTCAAAACACCATTGTCTTTTCTGCTCTAGCTTTGGAGAAGGTACTGATCTGCTGCTCCCAGTGTGCCTTTTACTGAACTTTTACAAACTTAACTAAACTTCTGTAGAGAAGCAAGACATTTCTTTCGACCTTATCTCTGCTGAGTGCCTCATAGGTTCTTTTTTTTGCTGTTTCATTTCTTTCACCAATAAGCAAGCTCCAGCTTGTTCTTTTCCCCTGAACCTTCACTCCATGAAGAACTGTGATTTCAGAGTTTTCACTCCTGCTTTCTCTTTTTATTAGCTTCCTGTGAAAATTATTTCATTGCACACATTCTTCCCTTTGATTCCTTCCTCTCACCCTCATCATCATCTTTTTTTGTCCTCCTCAGAAATAACTAATACTGTACATGCACCCCCTCAAAATCTAAAACCTTGTTGGATACTGCAGTACCACCCAGTCTCACAAAAATTCTAAATCCTTTACTTCAGCCCTATGTCTAATCCAGGCAACAGATTCTCTTACTTAGGGTTATCAGGGACGTACCTCTCTTTCTCTATAGGTGAGGCAAGGAGTGGAAGGTGGGAGGAGAACAGTTTCCCTTCATTTGGAAAAAAAGCCTCTCAAAATTGCTGGCAAGCTGAATGCTTTACAATAGTTGTATTATTATTATTTTTTTAATTTTTTTGGGGGGTGGGGGGGCTTAGTGTGACATGATTTTTTTTTTTTTTGGTATGATTAAAAGCACATATTTTAAAGAAAACATAAATACGTTCCAAACAAAAGCAATGTCTAGTTAAAAAATGTGAAGTGCTATTTAGATAGTGTTGAGTGGAATGCTCTGGGACTTGGAGGTGCTTTTGCTTTGTGCTCTGTGAGCTTTGCACAGCCCAGGAGAGTGCAGGAGGGATCCCAGGAGGCACCACCTGTGGAACAGCACAGGGGCACTGGCAGGCACGTGTCGTTCTTGGCAGCTTTTTCCAACACACTCTGCACTCTCCCAGGATGAAGATTGCAAATTCCCCTGGTAATTTATTGCAGTGCTTCATTACCTTGACTGTGGCAAAGCCTTTCTTATTGTGTAACCTGGATCTCACTTGCTGCAGTTTGAACAACATCATTGTGCTTCTTATCCCTGGGAGAGGTGGAACGGGGTTGTTTCCTTTCCCTTATGAAAACCTTCTTGTATGAGGTTGTTAGAACATCTCGCCTTCCTCTCTGTCAACTAATCAGTTGCAGTTCTTTTGAGAAACTTTTCAACCCATCCAAATCAACATAGTTTTGCAAGGAATCTGGTTGCACACAACAGGGAAAAAAAAAAACTGTATTTTTTTCTAGCTTTGACTTTGATTGTCAAAGCCAGGTCCTGAGGCTGAACTTGAAACTTCTACTGTTTCCCTGTATGGGTCATTACTTCTGAAATCATCCATGATGGCTCTGTCCTCTCCTTCCATTTAAAACTTGCATCAGTCAAAACCAAAGGATGAGATTTTTGTTGCAATTGATCTTTTACATCTTTGTCTTACCACGTGACAGTAAAATACTGTAGTTGCTCTTGTCTTACTTTATGATGACCCTTCTTTTTGTTTGAGTTTGGAACACATTACAATTGACAATTTGTTGGATGCCATAAGCATGTATATAGTGCTATACCTAACAAACTTTCAAATCCAAATCTGCAAAGCCTGCCACCTTGCTTTTCTGCACAAATGTTTACATGTTCAAAACAGATATTATAATAGCTCTAGTTGTATTGTGCTGTACAAAAAATTTAAAAGGCAAATCTTTACCTGATTTGTAGTAGCATTCCATTATTCTGTGGATTTCTGTCAAATAATCAAGTTTCTTCTGTAGTACATATTAAATGTGAAATTAATGGAGTCGTAATACTCTCTGCTAAATTAGTATTGAGAAGTGCAAAGTGACAAGATCTGTCATGTTTTTAAATTACCTGGCATTGTTAGGACTTATTTTAGAATATTGTTTTTGAAGCCAACTTCAGGAACACTGAACTTCAGATTTTAAAGTCTTTAAGGCATGAAAGTGTTCCAAGCTTTTGATGATGAACAAACATCATGAAATTCTCTAATATGAATGCCAGATTGGCTGAGGCTTTCAAAACTGGAAATTGAAAACTAAAGGGGATTTCCTCATCTATGTTAAAATGTCTTAGTGGAAACTATGTAATTTTTATTCAAAACAGATTTTGGAAATCAGTTTTGTTTTCTGAGAGACTAATAAATATCTCAGGTTTTGTAAAAGGACTGATTGTTTTGGCACAAACATGCTTCAGATATTTGCTAATAAGCATATTTATGAGTTGGATTATATAATTAAAGAAAACCAATCACTAACAAGAATTTCATCATTATTTCATATAGCTGAAAGGCAAGACAGGTTTTCAGTACCCTCCATGGACTAACAAAATCTGTTGGTTAGATTTTAAATGTAGAATTTCATAGGCCTAAGAACTGTATCTTTGTGCTTTTACCTATTCAGAATGCTTGTCTGATGGTGTGCTGAATATGCCCCTCCTAAGATAATAGGAGGGAAGTGTTAAGCAGGACAGAGACCAAAATGTGGTTCATTTGTTGTCATCCATTAGGTCAGGTCTTGTTTGGAAGGACAGCTGTGAACTTTAGTAGCCTTAGTAAAGTAGTTGCTTAAACTTCAAATATCACAATGCTTCATTTGATTAACCATGTTGACATACAGGTTCAAATGAGGTTTGATACCTCAGCCAACTGATATAATTAGACTAGATCACACCTCCAAGAATATGTTTGCCCTTTCCCATAGTTGTGTGAAGTGATACAAAGCACAAGAATGCAATATTTGTTTAGTGGCACAACTCCTCTGCTGACCCATTCAGCTGAGTAAGTAGCAGTTAAATATTTAGAGGTACTTTAGTATATTAGGTGACTCTGGCTTCCTCAGAGATGGGATTTCCTTGTAGAGACTGGTGAGTGCCATGCTCCAGGCAGAGCCTTAGGATCATACAGATATTTAGGTGTTTCAAGTCTAACAATAGACCCAGAACTGCCAAGCCCACCTAAAGCATGTCCCCAAGTGCCACATCCACACATCTTAAATACCTCCAGATACCACTTTGCTGGGTAGCTTTCACCCTTTTTGGGTGAAGAAATGTTTGCTAGCATTCCTAGTAACAGAATATGCCCTCAAGAGAGAATACAGTCTGCCAGTCAGGTGCATGCCCTAAAGATCTCTACAGTCATGAGTTTGTTAAAGGCAAAGCTAAACAAGAAACTTTCAGTTCCTCCACCTGATTAATGGTTAGGAAAAGTGCCCAGCAGCTACAGGGCTTAGGTAGTTGCTTGGTGGTCACTTCAGACTCAGAACAGGTTTAGCAACAGTTCCTTCAGGGAACAGTGTAGGTGCTCTCTCTGATGGGCAGCTTCTAAAGAGCAGAGAAGTCAGAGAGAATATTTTTTAAGCATTGTATTGGTTTTTCTGTTTAAATGAAAGGTATCCTTTATTTCTTTGTGCCTCTATCCTGGAAATTACTAGACCCTCAATGGCTTCACATTTAAATTATGTGTAATCAGGTTTGTCTGTAGAACTATTAAGAAAAACTAGCATGATTTTTACCTTTACCAGCAAGCAGCTTTTGTTTACTGACAGCCTTTAACATTTAACGAATATGGGGTTTGCTAATGCATTTTGTATATTTTCCCTAAGTCTCTGAATATGTATGTCTTCTATTCCAAACACATTGAAATGTGCACATGTGCTTGGGGTGCTGCAGGAATCATTTTAGCCTTGTGTGCATAGGACCTGGTTCTGCAGTCCTTGCAGAGGTCACAAACTGCACCAGTTGAAATACTCTCACTTAAAGAAATTCAGAATCATCTGGTACTAAGTGTTGAATTGTGCTGTGCTGCATTTGAATTAAGATATCCTGGTTTTCTTTGCAGGCATCTTTTCCACAAGTCCTGTGTAGACCCCTGGCTGCTAGACCATCGCACCTGCCCGATGTGTAAAATGAATATTCTAAAAGCTCTAGGGATTCCGGTAAGCACTTTGCAGAGCAGCCCATCAGGGCAGCAGAGAAACACCAGCCACCTGAGTATGTCCCCAGCCTTTGCCTGTCTGTTCCCATCTTACTCTTCTTGCCATATTACTGAAGAATTAATTGATTTATTAAGGGAGGTCAAACTGGAAATGTCTGACTCTCTGTCCTGCACCCCACTTGTATTAGCAAGGAAGAGTGTGTGCATGGGGCTTGGTTGGGTGTTGGGATTTGTGTGTCTGTGGCTGCCTGCTTGGTGGAGCAGAAGGTTGTTCACTGGTGTTTTGGTGGATTTATAGAATCTTTCACATAGCTTTCAGGATTGGATTTATTTTTTTAATCATGCCCTCAGTTCAAACCTGAAAGCTGCAAGTCTGCAAATAAAATTTTCTCTCCTATACTCATCAAGGACAACTAATTGCTCATTCTGAGGAAGCAAGACCTTTTTCTGTCAGATTTCTCTTAAGGTCTATCTGAAGGAAGATCTGTACTCCTAATTCCAGCTAAGGGCCATTTCTCCCAGTTACTAAGCATGTGGTAGAGCACATGACATACCAGAAATTGTTAAGCTCTTTGTTATTTGGAACATTCATGGTTAGAAATTGCCAAAGTAATTGATCTTTCTAGTTGCATGTTTGCATTCAGATAGTGAATGTCATACAGCTTCCCAGCTGGAGCTATCATGGAGCTCAGGGGCTTCACCAGGAAGGAGTGAGTCACTGTCCCCCCCTGTGCAAGGCTTGTGAAGTTCAATACTGAAACACCTCCAGGTGATGCATTAACAGGTGCTGTAAACAGCCCCCCGAGTTTCAGTCAGTGATGCACCAGTTCACATTTGAAAGAGCAGCATGAAGTAAAATGGCATAGCCATTCTCAGAGAACTCAGTTTCATGCAGACTAGGAAGCAGACTGTAGGCAGATATGTTAATAAACCTAATATAATCCAAACTAAAAACGTGCAAAGGGGAAGAAGAAGCAGGGCATTGTAGCTAGGGTAATGCATCAAAATAATTTGGCTCCTTTTTCTGCTAAATGTGTATATTGTCTTTGGTGTATTGAGAGGTGATGCAACTCTTAAATCAGTGCTTGAGATGAAAAGCCAGAATGAGGGCTAGCTCTGCCATTCAGCATCTCTGCACCTAGGCTTAAATACAGAAATATTTCCCCAGGTTCCATCCCAGCTCACAGGCCTGCCATGAGCAGTTACACAGGGTTCTGACAACAGGGTTCTGACAACAGGGTTCTGACACCTCTTCTCCCTACCCAGTGTATTGTTCCATGGCTTCCCTGTGCATCTGACAGCACCAAACCATTTCTGCTCTCACACTCACTTTTTTGTCCAGCACTTCATTAATGTGCTCTTTGTCCAGCTTCATAATCAGGGGCTTTAGGCAAACCAGACCAACACTTTCTGGAGGCCTGCAGTGAGATGTTAAAGGCTTCCCACAAAGTTCAGTGCTGTTAGAATCTACATCCAGAGCACAGCTCTCACTGGCTTCACTGGCTGCTGATGAAGGCTAAGCATGTCCACAGAATGTTTGAGGCTGGGCACAGCTAGTGGAACAAAAAAACATGCCCAGTGAATGTGTAGAATTTTGGTTTACATGGCTGGATTTCACTGCCTGTGAACAGCTCTGTAGTGGCAGGTGTAGAAGTACCTAGTTGCCAGGAATAATTGAAGTACCATTCCATTTCCTCAACTCCTGTTTCCCTTCTCATAGCTCCCTCTCCTCTCTGTGCAGCACAGCAGAACAGGGATCCATCCTGCTGTCCTGACTGAGAGCTTTCTGCATGGAGCTTGTGTGGAAATGATTGTACTGGGCATGTAATTAAAGATGCTGCTGTAACCTACATGGACAGCTAGTTCAAATTAAGGTTTCCAAATCAGCTTTAGTGTTGGTCTGTCTTCACACTAAAAATAAAGCACTTGGATGTTGATGTTCCACTAGCAGTTTTTGGGGGTGTTTTATTGTATGAACTATGTTAAAATTTCCTGTAGGTTATTCTAAGACAGCAAGCTGAAAACAGCCCTATTAGTCTCTTGAAGGAAGCATTTTGGCATACGTGGATCATTGGATATGTTCACAAAGGGAGAGTCTTATCCCAAAGTGACTTAGATTAGGAGCTGCTGTCCATGGGAAATTGGAGTAGATAGTAGCCTTTGTGTCAGGTTTACTCTGACTGACAGCAAAGAAAGTGGAGGTGTATAATAGCATCTGGTAGCTTGAGGGTTAAAAATTCCTATATTGCTATCACTTGCTCTTCCTCCTCTTTTTTCTACCTTCTCTTTTTAAAACACACCTCAACTCCTCTTTATTCCTTTCCTACCTTATGCTCTCTCCTGCTTCTCCTCTGCATAACCCCTCCTGCCTAACCCATGTCTTTTTGAGCTCCTGCTCAGCCCACAGGACCTGTTTTCCACCTGCACACATATTATCTTGTCCTCACCCTTCTCAGTGCCCAGCACCAGGGTGGCTATCATCCCTAAGGTGTGCTCCTATGAACCAAAAAAGCCACCAGCACACACAAACTGGTGTTTTTAGACTCATCACTTAGCCAGGTGTCCATTAGGCTGCTGTGGGAAAAGATGTTGCCCTCCAAGAACATGTAAAGTTCTAGGGCTTCTCAGTGAGAGGTGGCAAACATTCCTGTATAGTGGATGAAGCAAAATGTCATTCCCTAGCCACATTTCTGAGCCCTCTTAGCTGAAATTTCCACACACAAAAGATGAAAAAAGCCGCAGGCATCAGCCTCTGATGGAAGACTTGGGCACAAATTTGCCAAAGCCCTTTTGGTGGCTTTTACAATGGGAGGAATGAGGAAATCTTACCATAGATAGGCTTTGGGGTTTTTTTCCCCCACCAGGTACATGTTTGTCCTGTGGTTATTATTAAAGACCTGGCTTGCATGTCTGTGGATAAATTGTGCTTCATTTAGCAAGAAGACTTTGGATTTTCCAGGAAAGGTTTGGTTAGACCCCAAATATCTAAATGTTTCCATTCAATTCACAACTAAACTCTGCATTTACTTTGTAATAGAGACTTCAAATATTATCTCCCCTAAGTTCAGATTCCCCAGGCAGCTGTGAGGCACCAAAACTCCATTTTCACAGTCACTGAGCACCTCAACACCTCCACTTTTCTCTGCAGCTCCAGAGGATTATTAACCAACTATCTACCAGCAAATGGTTGGCCTGACCTTTTCCACTCTTGCTGGCAAATCCAGCTCAGACTACACCTGTAATATTTGAAATGGATTACCAGGGAAAGTGTCCTTCACTTTCAAAGAGCTACTTTGCTCTTGGGACAATCGTATCATGTAAAATAGTTTTTCTCTGCTTCTCCCCCTTTCCTGCAAACATCTGCTGGATCTGCAGTCAGCAGCATTTTTGGCAGCAGATTGTATGACTTGAAGCCATTCACTAAGAGCCTTAGCCAAGCCCTCAGAAGTCAATACAAAGCTTTCCCTTGACTTAAGTGGAATTGGGCTCTCAAAGCACTTACATGCAGGGCACAAGTGAAACCAATATAATTAAACTTAGTAACTGGATCTGGGTCACTCTGGCAGCCAAAGCCATAATGGTTTGGGGTTTTTTTCTGATCAGTATTTCATATAATTAGTTTTATTGTATGCTGCTTAGTTTTGGGCTTTTTTGTTGTTTTCCAATTAAAATGATTCAGGAGTAAAGGGATTCATAATATCAAGCAATATGATTTTTGCATCTTTAATGTTTGGTTTGGCTTTCAATTATAATCCCCTTCTTTAAAAGATTTAAAAGTTTGTGATAAAAACCCCATTCTAGGAATAACTGGAATCAGAGCAAAGGATAGGCAACTGATACCCTGAAAAATTGAAATAATTTTCCCCATAGGTGGAAGGAAAAACAAGCCTTTTGTTTTTAATACACACTGCCATCAAAGGTAAATTAAATTTAAAATGAGATTCTGAAAACATTGTTTTATAATTGTTGAGAGAGAAAGAGTGATAGATGTAAGGGATAGTTTTGGTTCCCTGTCCTACAGATGAGTGATTGGTAGTTCACTTGGAAAAGTACAGATTCAATGAGTTTCATTAACACCTGGTGTAGTTGAATGTGCCTTTTTAAATCCCAAATCTGAGGCATTCTTGCTGCTTGTGGATTATACTGGAGCCAAACAACAATTTTACTTTTCATTCCAAACTTCAGTTTGTGGATACAAGACTGCTTAAATTGCCTGTCTTTTTCATTAGGAGCACTTGTGAAAAGAAAAATACTTAAGAGGTGACAACAATCAGACAGGGAATGTGTGGAAAAAAGAGAAAACATGCTAAGTTCCTGATTCTGGGAAAAAAAAAAAAAAAAAAGTAAACATATGGTAACCTTCTGTGCTTGAATTCAAGGGGATTTCTCTTGTGCTTGAAGTTAAGCTCAGTCTTGTTCTGTCACTGGTCTTGCTCCACATAGCAAGAAAGACTGTAAATCAAATAATGCTCTTCAGTTTCCCATTATTGTCTGTTTGTTTCTCTTCCCATAATTGTATTTTGTAGGAAATATAGTATTAGCAAAGGAAATGATCTTTTGATGTTTAGAAACTCTGCTTATAATAGCTTCTAGTCTTACAGCACACACATAGATGCACCCACAGGCAGTTCTTGCTGAATTCTTATTCCTGTAATCTGTGTAAAATGTATATTTCAGGAAGATAATTGTTCCACTTCAGCTCCTGTCTCTGTTTACATTTGTGATCTGATTCAGCAATCGGGCTGTGTTGAGCAGATCATACCAAGAAGTGAGTTACTTTTTTAATGTGCACATTCCCAAACCCTTTAAAAGTATAACTAAGAATGTTTAGCAATTGTTGGTGACACAGTTTAATACTCAGTATTTCCATGGCATACTTTGGGTCTCTCTTGTATAGAGTTTTAAGTCCACAAAGACAAACTGTATGTTTATCCAGCGTACGTTGACATTTTCAATAGTGAAATAAAGAGAGGGAAAAAAAAAAAAAAAAAAAAATCTGTTTTCTCCTTTTCCTTCCCCATTAGCCAAATGCAGATTGCATGGATGATATACCTCCAGACCTGGAAGCATCCATAGGAGGGCCACCCACCAACCAGATCACAGGGGCCAGCGACATCACGGTGAACGAGAGCTCGGTGGCCCTGGACCCCCCAGCCCGCCCCGTGGGAGTGCTGCAGGTCATCCAGGATGTAGACTCCTTTCCCCAGGCTGGAGAGGGCAACTTCACCACAAGCAGTAAGTTCCAGTTTCTGGCAGGATTTGCACTGAAAATAAATGGCTGGAAACCCCAAGCACAAACCCATCCCAGCCTTTGGAGGGCTTTGTGCTGGAGGTTGTTTCCAGCCCAGCAGGAATCTACAGGGTAAGTAAATTTAATTATCACCTGTTCTGCTGTACTGCACTGATGGTCAGAGTTCCTGTACTGGAGTGCAGTTAAACAACACTGATGGTTTGTACAAAAGCAAAAGGAGAATTTCACGAGTTTTCAGTTTTACATTTTGCTTGGGTAAGGTGTGTAAGCAGTACCATTCAAACAAGAAATTCTCAAATGTCTCTCTGTTCCTAAAAATTATGTTCTCTGTTAAAAATCTGCTTCTGACAGCTGTTGTCAGCTGTTTTGAGTGAGGACTGTGCTAGCCTAAAATTCTCATTTTAGGTAAAATAGCAGATCAGTAGAAAATTCCTATCTATGTCTATCCATGTTCCTATCTAAATATATCTATCTATTCCTTCCTATATTTGGTACCAGTTGGTGTAAAGACAAGACTATTATAGAAAATCATCAGATATGCTGGAAGGGAGGTAGAAGAATGTGATAAAATACAGTTTTGTGTATAGGGTTTGTGTAGGTTCTGGAAAAAAATACACATTTTCAGTATTCAGATTTCTAGGTGCTGCTATGGGCCTGGGCATGAAAAAGAAGACAAGTAATAATATTAAGTGTAAAAGGTAGGAGAGACATGATAGTACTAGGCTGAAATGATTTTACATTACTCTTCTTACTCTGTGGAGAGACTTGATAATCCCATTTTCTCTCATGTTGTCACACCAGTGTCATGGAAGTGAAAATAACTTCTAGAAACATTGGATATGTGACCTGAGATACAGATGACCCAGAACAGATTTTTAAATTCTGTTTTGTGGATTTCAGGTTTGGTCCTTTTATGGTGTAAGTTCTGGATCCAGCAAGGGGTGAGCAGCAAGAAAGATGGCCAGCCAGGGGCATTCTGTTTTCTCAAATCTCTGCTGCTAAGAGCTGTTCAGAGCAAGATTTTGTTCCTTCCAGTAATTGTTTTTAAATGCATTGGAGGCTGATTTTAAAAACAAAGGCAAGATGGCTCCACAGTGTAATAAAGCCTGGGCTAAATGCTGGTCTCTGCTCTGCCCTTTAGCACTCCAGAGGCAAGTAGATCCTGTCACAGAAGTTCTCTGCAGGATGCACACTGTTAAGGCTGGGAAGGAGGGCTGTGGGTGTCCCTTGCACACACAGCTGCATGACACATGCTGGGAAAAGCCAGCAGCCTGGTCCAGAGCCCAGCACGAGGGGCAGTCTGTGCTTTTCATCCCAGCATCTTGTCAGGCTGAGAAGCAGCTCTTCTGGTTTCTCACCAGGAGTAACAATGGTGTTGAGGCTGCCAGGGAGCACAAGAGCTCAGTAACTATCCAGGCACTCTCTTCCTTCCAGATTCATCTCAAGAGTTTGCAGAAGAAACAAACACATTTTTTTTCATTTTCCACATTGCCACTAAGTTAAGTAACTGGGTGAAAAGCTTGCTCAGAGACAGCAGAATACTGCAAAGTCTAGAAAATGCTTGATTTTGCATTAGTGTCCTTTGTTTTCCACCTTACCTTCCCTTTTTCCCCTTACCTTTGATAATATTGGACAATAGACCTGAATACTGGGCAATCCTGAGAGCTGACAGCAGAGCCCACAGGAAAGGAACTTGTCCCAAGCTCAGGCACATAGATAGCAAACTACAGAGCATCAGGAGATCCTCATCACCTGGAGAGACTGGCCATGCCCAGGGGACTGTGAAAGGGGTTTTTTTCCTGGTTATATGAGAGAGAGCAGGGAGAGAAAACTGGCAGATAGTCCAAGCTCTTTGAATTTTGTGAACCTCACACTGACAGAGGTGTGGGTGGGGAAGCAGGCCTTTCCAGTTGTTTTGAGAGGATGGAAAAACTCTCTGAGGAAAGCTCAGAGCAGCTTGGGACCTTCCAAAAGCAGATGTATGCCTGCCTATGCTGTGGTGTGCACACAGTCACTCAGGGAAATGAGGTTTGAAGCTTAGTTAGCTGCTGTCATTCATTCATCATTGATGGGTAGACATGAGCCTTCATCTGGATTTCTCCTCTGAAGGGCAATGCAATACTTGAGTATTTGTCACTGATGGATGTGCAAGTTTCCCTGCTGTCATCACCACATCCAGCATGGTGCATTTTGCAGTAGTTCCCAGAAAAGCCACTTAAGCCCTTTTTTTGCAACAGAGCTGCAGCAAAGAAGAGGTCTTAGGTTGGGAGTTAGGGGCTGAGTTCCAGCAGTTATGGGAATTTGGCTCTCTAGTTGCCTCATGTGAATTTGGAGGGCTCAGGCAGTCTGAAAGGTAGAACCTGGCATTGTAGGCAACCTGAACTCTTGAGGCAGTGAAAGGGGAACATGCAGGACCTTATATATAGCTGTGGTATGAATCCAAATGCTAACTAAATCAAGGAGCAACTGTTGGCTAAATAACTGGGTCATAGCTGTCAGAGTAGATGGAACTTTATAAGCTTTGTGTCTTTTATTGTATTTCTCATACACAACTGCAGAGCTTGCTGAGCATGCCCTTTCTGTGAACTAGCCTGCCTGGGAATTTAAAAGTGATGATGCTGATTGCTCCTAGGAATCTTTGCTGAAGTTGCTAGCTTCTGGCCTCTTTATATAGAATTACTGATGGGAGCCTACTCCAAGGCTGAATCTGCACTACAAGTGTTTTCCCCCTTATTATTGAATCTGTGCAGACTGCAAGACTCCAGTGCAGCCCTGACTGGCCTCCTGCACCCAGCACCACTTGTCCTTGCATCCTCCCTTGTTCCTCACAAAGTTCAGTGGTCCAGGAGGTAAAGGACTTGCCACCTTCTTTCCACCCACTTCTGCAATGCTTTTCACTTCATTGTTCTTTTTTGTCAGTTGATTAATTGTTCTGGAATTGTTGTCTTGGTTTGGGTTTAATTTCCCTTCCTGTGTTTCCATTCAGAGCCAGAAGACCTCCCACAGTGTGTCTGGAGGGAGGGTATTCCCAGAATACTGTTCACACTGGGTAAAATTTTGTCTCCATGGTGGCAAAGCTCCTGCTTATTTCAATGGGGCCAGATTTTAATTTCTGGAACTCAGCCAGTGCTTTTCTTCTTATTTCTGTGTGTATGCTCAGCAGACATCTTGCCTCCTCTCCCTCCCTTTTGCTCTCCATGCTCCTGATATCTGTGGAATCCTCAGAAATGTGGACTATGAACATCTGGATGGGACTAAGCCCTAGGGTTCCTTGCAAGAATCTCCTGTTTAGTAGCACTGAGCACTTAAAAATGCACCAGCAGTTTCTCTCAGCTGCCTTTTTAGCAAGATCCAAGCCTTCATCAAGTCACTTGGGCATATCCACAGCCCAAAGTCTGTTCAGTATTTAGTATTAGTACTGTTTGCTCTCTGTGGTATGGGATATTGTGTAGGATCCTGGGATTGCATATTGTAATATATTTCTGTAACAGGTTGCTAAAAGGTATTGATAGAAAAAAGGAGTTTTGGGGAAAAAAAAAGGGGGGGGGAGGAGAGTGAAATACAGGAGAGTTCATCTTAGCTGAGTTTACTGCTCTTTTTCAGCTCTCCAGAGTGTATTAAAGACAACCTAAGGATCTCTTCCCACAATAATGCATCATAGCAATGTGTGGTGCCTAATTTTTAGTGGTGAGTTGTGCAAAATGCTAAAATTTTTTGAAATCTCAGTTCAGGTGGAATTTCCTGCTCTACATATGAGTGTGAGGTGGACTTGACCAAGATCTGAACTTGAAGGAGCTCTGAGCTACACCAGCTTCAGAGGGTGGATTTAAGATTTTAGGAGGCCACTGCAATATTCTTTGGGTCAGGCTCAGCTGGGATTGAATGATATGGTTAAAAAAGGTTGTTTTCTGGGAAAGTAGCATCTAGATATTCTAAAGGTATGATGCCACTGGCAGGTGAAAAGTAGTTATTAATTTTTTTATTCTTTTATAGCATCCATGGTCATTTATCTCCCTCAAGCACTTACTAATTTCTGCAGTTAATAATGTGCACTGTCTTTGCCTTCTTTTCATAAATACTTCCAGCATTGCCATTTAGACCAGCTTTTATATTCCAATCAGTGGGATGTCTCATCCCACCACATAGGGCCTCAGAAATCCCACTAGTACTATCTCTGTAGCTGGAGGAAGATCCATAAATAATTCCACTGCACACATGAGCAGGACTTTAGTGTGAAAAACCACAAACTTTCCCCCAAGGTGTCATATCACCTGCAAAGTCCAGAGAGTTTGGCACACTGTACAACAGTGTGGGCAGCCTAGACAATATCAGCAGTTCCTTTTCTGCCTCTCATTTTGTTCTTTCCATAAAACCCTGCCAACCTACAGCTCATCATGACTGTTAGGACCCTTTCAAATCTCTCTGATAGCTCTTCATTAAATCTATTAATATAACTTTTCAGGTAATTATTTTGATCTCTGTATGTCTAAAATGTCTTTGTGAAGAATAGTCAGCCTTTGGGAGTGGATGAAAGTGCATGATAAGAATCTGATCCACTGTTGTCTTGTAACCACTTGACTGTTCCTCCTTGCTATTAATAGTGGGGTTTTATAGGCAGAATGTAAAGGGGGAGGAAAAGGTGGAAAAACTCCCTGGATACTAGTTAATGCAGCAAGTTATTAACACTTGGATTAGCAAGTCCTAATACTGTCCCAGAGAGAGAATACTGATGGGATCTAGTTAAAGACTGAGCAGATTGGGTCCCATGGGCCTGGCATGTGACACAAGCTCTGTAAAATCTTGTGTGGATATTGCACTAAATAATTATCATAGACCAAAACTTCCAGTGAGCTGAGTTCCTTGATTGTCTTGGGATTAACACTGATAGTTTGAAAGCACATAGCACTGGTGGTTTGAAAGAATCACCAGTGGAAGGTAGCTGGCACTAAAAATGTGCTTTTCAGACTCAAAGAAGGGAGGGGTTGAGGGAAGTTGGTTTTAAGATTTATTTCTCCTTACCCTACTCTGATTTGATTGGTAATCAATTAAATTAATTATTTTTCCCCCAAGTCAAATCCCTTTTGCACCTGATGGTAATTGGTGGGTGATCTCTCCCTGTCCTTAGCTTGACCCACCTGCCTTTTGTTGTATTTTCTCTGCCCTGCCCAGGTGAGGAGGGGAGAGATGGAGTGACTTTAGTGGGCTCCTTGTGTGCAATCAGGCTCCAGGCACCCCAGTGTTGAAATGTGCAGAAATGTGTCCTTGGATGTGTCATTCCCAATTGCTCTGAATGTGCATTGCATGTGTGCAGGAAAAAGGGGACCTGAGGACTGGCACTATAATAACATAGCTTGTATCTTTCTCTATATCCCACTGTCTTTAGCAGATATCTGGGTAAAACATTGAACAAGAAAGCTTTTAAAGCAAAATTGACAATGTAGAGTAAAATACAAATTTGAACTGCAGAGAGACCATATGACTTCATACTAGCTATTCTCTTTGATTTATACTTTACAACAAAAGCCTTGCCTTGCAAGACATGTTCAGTATCTTGCATCCAATTGACTTGATTATTTAGGACTCGTGTTCACATTTGTGTTGTCTGTGGAGTTTTCATTCTCATCAGTTTTTATGGAAAATCCTCCACTGAAATCATCAGGAAGTGCAGTTTAAGATGCAATGTGCTACTCTGGTTCTGGATCTTTTTCTTATCAATTCAGAAACAAAACCAAATGGGAGACACAAGGATCAGCACCTGAAAATAAGAAGTGTGGCAGAGCAGTAGTTCTGTAGTGAGGCAGGCAGAGGAAAGGGAGGATTCCAGGGTCAGTGTCTCTGGTTGCTGCTGTCATTTCAGATGAGATCAAGTGAGAGGGAGGGGGCAGTGTGCATGTAACTATGTGATGGTTTATTGTTTGGTGGAAAAACAGTCCTGTGGGAGATGTTTGGCCTGCAAGGAGCATCCAGAACTGCTCTGCTCTAAATTTTCTCCAGAATCCTGTAGGGGCAACAGCTCAAACTTTCACATATTGTCTCTAACACACTGTGATTTCAGACTCAAAAAATAAAAAAATAAAATAAATTAAAAAAAGAGGCAGTGGTATTTGCTCATCAAATACTGGTGAAGTCCTACTCATTTTTTCATGACTTTCCTCCAACCCCTGCAGAAATTAGGAATCCTCCAGGGTTGCCACAGTAACCAGGCCACTTCAATGAGAGTTCTCACTAAATTCTTAGTACCTGGACCTTCTGTTGTTCTGGATGTGGGCAGTTTTAAGTGAAGATAGTACCTGAAACTGATGCTTTGAGACTGATAAGCCAGGTGGAGAAACTGGCTTATGAGTGTTTATAGAAAGTGGGAATGATTGGAAGAGAAGAAGGTGATGGGTCAAGTCCAAGAGGAAATCTCCAACTTCTGGCACACATGTTAGAGGATTTTCTCCTGCCTCTGAGCTTGGGAATGGGAGGGGTACATAAGCCTTCCCATTTAGGAATGCTGAAAATAGGGCCCACATGGATATATCCTAGCCCAGCTAGATGCCATCTTTGCCACTCCAGTGGCCAGGCTGATATCCTGGGGAATATACTCAAGCTGTACTCAGCACAATGCACACTCAGCATCAGGGTTGCCTTAATGGATATCTACCCAAATGGGCCTTTTATTGTGTGACTGTCTTTTGCAAGTGCCAATGCATTTGACTGTTCTTTTCATTGTAACTCATGTTAAGATATCTGAGGCACTCAGGGAGCAGGCAAGAACATATGCTCTGTTGGGTGGCAATAATGAAGCCATGTATTAATATACACAATGTGCAAAACAGCTTACCTGGAGATCTCTGTGAATTTTTGCTCTATTTTCTGCTCTCTAGGTAGCATAGTGCTATAAAACAATGAAAAAAATATACTCCTACAGGAAAAGTGCACAGAAAATATATAGAATAAAGGTGCCACTGGCAAAGTCAGAATATGAAAAGCACTTAGCTGAAATAGCTTTATTAAATTTATTAAATTGTAGCATCTCAGTGGGGGGAAAAAAATAACACAAAGGGGGTTAAAAATCTGCACAGGTAATTAAATAACAGAGTTTTCATCTGCTAAGGTTTCTTTGGGAGACAGACACCAGATGTGGTGTGTCATGTACACAGGAGAAACCTGACTTCACATTTTGCCCCTGAGTGCCCAGGATATTGAATTCAACTAAGGTGTTGCTAAACTTCATTACTTCCCTATAATTGCATTTTGCAAAGGTAGTGGCACCAGCAAATTGTCTTTCTGCACATGGATAGCTGTCAGTCTGTAAGACCAAAATATTCTTAAAGAAGGAAATTTTAGAGAAATGACCCTCTGCCAACCTGCTCTGGGAGATGGAACATGGTTCCAGCTGTGGAGAAACCTGCTGCCTCAGAGTGCACTTCCAAGGAAACACTTTTGGGGGAAAGCTTTGGTAGAAAGGTTGTGGTTTTAGTTGTTCACCCTCAAAAGTGAGTTGTTAAAGTACTATAATACTTATGCCTATTCCACAGGGCAGAAACAATTACATGTGTTTGCAGTTATTAATTCCTTTTGTCTTTTTTTTTTTTTTTTTCTAAATGAATCCTTCATTTTTTGCTTGATTGTGACTGAAAGATGCAAGACCACTTCCTGCATAAAAACTTAAAATTTGTTATAAACTGGTATTCAGCTTCTAAAAGCCCTTTTTCTTGACTAGATATAAAAGACATCAGTATTTTAATTTTCTGTTTTCTAAAGGCTCCTGGGGTCTAACTTGTTCTAAAACTGCCTGGGAACCTCCTAGACATGAGCACTTTCCAATGAGAGGATGGAAAATGAAGAAACTTGGATAAAAAAGGAATGGCAAAAGGGGTTAAAACTGAACTTAATGTCACAGAGTTTTTACTCTAATGCACCCAAGGGAAATAATAATTAACAGTGCTAAGGCATTTCCATTTTTTGAAGTTACATTGTTGGTTTCTAGGTGTTGGAGTGGTTTTTTTACTTGTGTTTTTCTAGGGAGGTGTTATTATATAGGGTAAAAACTTTCTTCTGCCTTTCTGACAAGTGTGAATGCTCAGAACACAAAAGGAGGAACAGAACTATATATTAACTTTAAAAATTGAATATTTTTCAATTTTGAATTTAAAAGTTTTTTTTCATGCAGAGAAAAAGTGGTTTGAAGTTATTCTGTTTCCATCTGAGTTTCACATGTAGGTTGTTAGGGAGGACTTGATACTAGTGGTGGTGGCCAAGTGACCTAAAGAACATATTTTCTGGTAAAATTCCAGCTGCAATTTGTTGAAACTTAAATTGACCTTTCCCATCCACTGCTCTAAGAAGAAACTCAGAGAATGGATGTTTTGGGTTTGGCCTTTCTCATGTTCCCATGAGCAAGCATCCCTGATAAAAGCTGGGCTTTGGAGGTGATTTTCTGATGCCAGAACTTGTTCAGTTGGAACTGCACTGTGACTGGAGGCTTATTTGAAAATAAATGCTACATGGCCCTAGATTTATATAATCTAAAACCAGGTTTGTTTTTTTCTGTTGATGTCCCTGCAGGATTCCCTACCAGGCAGACCCAAGGCTTCAAGGGCACTTTGCAAGTGAGAAATTACCCTCAGCTGCCCTTGAGCCAGCTTTAGTGGCCTCTAGGTGAAACTGAGTTCTCTCTTCAGTGTTAGTTTTGCTCCTTATTGTCCTGGTTGCCCCTCTCTGGGTTTTGTCACACTCAGCATTTTGCAATCCAGTAAATGGAAGTCACTTTTTTGTCATGTTCCTTGTGTGAACCATGAGCAAGGAAGCAAAAGGTGGTAGGTAAATGAGGAGGGAACATGTGTGCACTCTTGCTTTAGGCTGGAGAGACACAACTCCTGGTTTCAGACCTCAGGTCAAGAAAAACTGAGCTATGTCCTTTTTAACATGGGTTCATTTGGGACAGAAAGGGAGGCAGACAGGAAGGAGACACTCAAATTAATTTTGACTCTTTAAATCAAAATTGTCTATTTGATTTCAGTTGTAAAGGCTGGTTTGTTTTTTTTTCTTCTTTACATAGACCTATTTTCAAAATTTTTTTTCAGACAATATTTGAGTGTTGCAGGCCAGACCTGGTACATTTATTTTTAATGGGGAAAAAAATGTTAAGCTAGGGCAGGATTGTCAAAGGAGTGTTCCAGTTAAAAGATATTGGCATCAATCAAATCAATCAAATGATTTAAATTTTCCAGAATGAACATACAAGATAAACAGCTGAGCTCTTCCTTTATGAGAGCTTTTCTTGATTGTTGTTCTGTACTCATATGTTCTCTATGAGTGCATTAAATGCATTAATGTATTCCTGCAAGCTTTTTAGAATTTGATCTGGTGCACTAGCCCTACCACAAGACACAAGTAACATTTTGGACATCTCTGTTCCTAACAAACAGTGGTTCTGTACACCTCCTAGTCTTATTTTAATCCTGATTTCACGTGCTAGGGATGGGATTTAGATGTGCTCAATTTTCTTTCCTGTGGAGTGCTTTTGGTTAGGTAAAAATATTGCTTAATCCTCTGAGTAAACTGTGAAAGCAACCTAAACAAGATGCAAAGGACATCTAAAAGTAAACCTAAAAAGGTTTACTTTTCCAAAAGAAAAGGTTTTGCTATAACCTCTGAGTTTGGGGATATTTTTATTATTTCTAAGCTAATGAAAAGATACATGTTTCTCATAAAAACAACTATACATGGACCAATTAAATTGGGTGGTTTTGCTTAAGTTTTCATAAAGTCCTTGTAGAGATGTTCCTGATGGAAACTATGGGCTGTTTCAGACTGCAGAAATCCACTTCACTTTTCCTGCTGGTACTCTGTCCTCTGTTATTTGAGGTTTATAGATCCTACCTGCCAATCCATAAATGCCAGCAGCAGTCTGAGTAATTTTCACCCTCTGCAAAAGGCTGACCCACAGACCTAGTGGCACACAAAGACCTTCCCAGTACACAGACTATCCAAATAGTGAGAAGTTGCAGACTTTTAGGTGTAAATGTTCACATTTTGCTGTTGAGGGTCTTGATCAGATTTGCTTCTCAGTCAGAGAACAGGCCACAGCTGTAGATGTATCACTGATAGTGAAACTACTGGGCAGGCAGCAGGGAAGATCAGATCTGGGATAAAGCTGTTCAAAAGCTGCATAATTACATGGGAATGTAAAATGGGCTGCAAGGTTTGATGGGCTTTAATGTTTAAGAGAAGGGAGAGTGTGTGTGTGTATGAGGGAGGATCAGATACAAGCACCCACCAACAGTGTATCTGAACAGGGGACACTAGAAATTATGTGTACACTGTTTTAAATGGCTGGCAATGAGAGTAAAGGTGTTTGCTCACTGCTCAAAGGGTGTTTGTGCCTCCACATTTCACCTTGGCTGCTGGGATAATCCTTGCAAGATCCCTTACACACCATTAACATGACAAAGCCTGTTTTTTCTGTAACTTTATCATTTCATGCCCATTGTTTTGCAGTAACACCAAGGAGCTGGTCATTCAGCAGCTGCTAAGAAAATGAAATAGTCCCCATACCACACCTGTTGTTTTAGATGCATAACAGCATGGTTACAGCTTGCAGGTATTGAATGCAGTAATATATTACCAAAGGCAGCTAAGGTACTTGAAAATCAGAACTGTCATGTACTTGTTTTTTTTAATCTTTTCCCTTTCTTATAGGAGATGTCATTTTCTGATTTTCAATCAAAGACATGAATAATTTTGCATGTTCTAAATAGTAATAATTTGTACCAGTTGGTACATTGAGTGAAATACCTCCACATTTTCTTATAAAACTTCCCATGGGATCAGAAGAACATGGTGTCCTGACCAGAGGTGCACCTGGTGCAGTATTTTGGGCATTGGAGATGGCCAGTGGTGAGCAGTAAAGGAGGGTGCAGCAGCATCCCACTGTCCCTCTCTCCTTCTAGACAGTGGGAAGGCCTGGAGGGAGAAAGGAAAAGCAGCTTTGCAAAGGTTTGGGAGGCTGGATGCCCTACTGTGAAGGAGTAGAGTGGTTCTTGTCTGTCAGTGAAACAAGATGAGAGTGTGGGACTGAGGTATGGGGTCAAAGATGGAATAAAACACTTTGGAGTGAATAAAATCTAATAGGTGGCATCCCTGCCTATGGCATGGGGCTGGAACTGGATGATCTTGAAGGTTCCTTCCAAGCCAAGAATCTCTGTGATTCTATGAAGACCAGATGTGCAGATAAGCTGTAAATGTGGGGATGAGCTGATTCAAGAGCATAAAGTGCAAGAGACAGTGTGATGACTCCATTGTCTGTTCTGGTAATCTTTGTGACCAAATTTTGAGTTTCCAGTGGGAAAGAGGAAAGACTAGTCATGTAAAAAGAAAATGATATTGCAATATCTAGGCCAAAGAAGGAGTTTCCCTGCTGGTCCCAGGGCAGGAACATGAGGAGCATGACCCATAAGAATAAAAACAAAGAGGAAATTATACTGAAAGCAAAAACATTAGATTTTCTTGTGTCATACCTGGCAGAGGTACGTTTGCTGTATCACAGAGAGGGTTGGCAGCTCCCCACTAAGGCAGCTGATCAAAAGTTCTAAAATGTCAACCAGTCTCTCACAAAGAGGAGACTGATCTCCAAAGTGTTGACTACTAATATAATGTTAATATGTGCTGTGAGTTTCAAAGGCTGAGTATTCTGATTCCTGGGTAAAATCCCAAGGATTTAGTATATGCTCATAAAAGATAGATATACATACATATACAATGGGAAAAAAGTTTTACTTTTCCAGCCAGTTGGACCCAACTGCTTCCATACAATAACATCTGGTATGTGTTCTGCCCTTTTTTTGCTCAACTTTCTGCAGATGTGTTTGCTGCCTGTTCCCTGTGTTATATATCCTTATTTGGATGGATTTTTTTTTCTTTCTTTCTTTTTGGGTGCTGATAGTTTCTGCACTCTCTCTGAAAATGAGTTCATTGGTCTTGCCAAAGCACAAAATGTCTTCTCAGGTGTTAAAGTTTAGTGCTTAAGTACAGCATGCTCCAAATTTAGGCTTCAAAAAATTGGTTATATTACTAATAAATTCTCCATTTTTATGCTTGACTTGAGATACTGGGGCATGATTTCTGCATGATGATGATGTTAACCCTTCATACTGCTGGATGTTTAAAGACAAGGAACCATGTGTTTGGCTGTTTTTCATTAAGAGATACAAACCCTGTATCCTAGAAAGAGATGAAGGGAAGAAATTTTGTAGCCCTTTTATTCAGTAGTAAGGAAAAAGCCCCAAGTTTACTTTGGGAGAGCCTCCAGTGTTTTACACCATATCCAGATCCATCTATCACATCTCTCAACTTGAAGTGTCCTCTTGAATTAATGTTGCTAGGTCATGGGATGTGGTTTTTACCCTGTGTGCTGGTATCTGGGTATTCTTTGCAAAAGGTTTCAGAAATCATCTGCTTTTCCTCCTGGAAGAAGCTCTGTTTAGTACATTCACAGAGCTCTGGCTTGTTATTTACAACAAAGACTCTGACCTTTGCTTCCAAAAGCAGTTACCACTCTCAAGTACTTGTTCCCCTTGCTGCTCAGATAAATCTCCCTTTGATTCTAGGGAACAGCAATAAAATATTTCCCCAGTGCTCTGTTCTCAACTGTAGCCAGCCAAACTTCTTCATCCCTTTTATTAGCCTCTGTGTACAGAAGGACTGCATTAGTAACAAGGGCTTTCATAACCCTTTCTCCTCAAACATATCCCCCTGTTTCTTTTGCATTAGAGATTTTATAGGCCTTTTTTGACATTTATTTTATTTTTATTTATTTTTATATTTTTTATTTATTCTGTTAGTGCAGTTATGGCCTGTTCTGAAGTGTTAAAATTCTCAAGATGATATGGGAGGAATTTGAGACTTGTAAAATGATCCAAGGAGGAGTATGAGATGAGTAACTTGAGAATAAATTTAACAATCAGTAGTAGTCTTGAAAGAAGGGGTCTAAGTGATAAATTTAATCAGTATTGTTGTGAAATGAGTTGCCATTTGAGGTAATAATTTCATAAGATGCTCTTCCTCTTAGACTATGAACAGCAAAGGGATGCAATGGCAAGGCCACAGTAGGAGATAACAATAAACTCTGTAATGTTAAAGTGTATTCTTAGACAGACAAAGAAAAATAGAGGACTCTAGATATGTCTCTCTCATAAATCAAGTGTCATGAATTGTGTCCTGGTTGTTCTTATACTGGAAACAAAATCTGAATAGCAGTGCTTGCATTGGCATTCTTCTGTGGCTTCAAGCTGAGCAGAATGTGTTTTGGAAAATGCCATATTAATGCCTCTAGTGACTCTGGATATATTTTCTGATCAGGTCCTCAAAGCTCTAGGAGATTTCTGGTTTCTTATGAAGCAAAATCCTTCTAGACACATCTGAATGTTTTCTTAGAAGTGAGCCCTAGGCTGGAATAAGGTTCATGGTAATGCATGTATTTTAGATACTTGCCTAGATCTGGGAGCCTAACTAGCACCAGGGATTTCATGTTTTTGTTTAAATCTGTCTTCACAAACTGAAGAGTTCTCAAATAAGGTATATTTCACCTCAGTGAGGATGTGAAATGTGTGGTAGTACTTCTCTGCTTATTCTCAAATGGGTGTAACAGCAGAGAGCTACCCAAAGGTCCAGAGAAGGAAATAAGTGCCATCTTAGACAAACCTTATTTATATTTAATGCCAAGAAGCTTTTGCTGTTAACATTTTAGTGTGGTCTCATTTTTCTGCTGATTTCCTGGATTCAAACTGCTTATTGGCATTTGAGCCCAGTTATGGGCTTTTACAGCTTGGTGAGCTTGGGGGAAATCTCAGCCTCTGAGACAAGCCAGGGCAATTTTGGGAGAGCCCCATGGCACTGTCCGTGTCCTGGGGACATCAAAGGTCATTATGGGATGTGGCCTCCTCAAGACAAGCACAGTGGTGAGCAAGGGTGAGCACTCCATGAGTGCAAAGTCCACCAGAGTTTCACCAGCTTGTTTCTCCCCCTTGGGTGGGTCATTGCAAGGGTATCTCAGCTGGTGCCCATGCCTGTGTGCTTGGCAGAGGAATGGGTTTGTAAATGCACTTCTCACTCACTGCTCAGTGTTCAGCTCCCTCCCAAGCCTCTTGCAAGCAGTATCAAATTCTTAGAAACCCATGATCTGACCTCTTTCTTTTGGAATATTTATTAGTGTACAACAGCTACAGACTTACACCAATGGTTGCAAACAGCAGCAGCAGTAGATTACTATTACTACTGTGCAATCTTACTGTCTTCAAAGCACCAGAGTAATTAGCAATTTTCATCCTTGTTTGATTACAGTAATATTCAAATTAAGCATCCCTTGATGCACTTTTCAATAAGTAAGGGCTGTACCACCTTTGTGTAGACCACTTCCAAATCTACATGGTGATATTCTTCCCGTGCTAGTGTAATTGATTCTAAATAATATTGGCTAGAGAAGGAGTCTGGTTAATTTTACCTCTCAAACAAATGTGTGTCAGGAAATACAAGTGAGTGGAAAAAGTCTGTCTGGACAGGCAGCATGCTGTGGTGTATTATGTTTCACTGACATGAGAGGAATGTGGCAGGGAGGTCTACAGTTCCCTGCTGTAGGCACTAACACTCTGGCTGGAAAGCAGCTTGGGATGTGCCTTTTGCTTCATTAAGCAAAAGGCTTTCTGCCTGTGGCAAGAAAACTGTGCTGTAAAACACAGTGGAAGTATTAGAGTGTGTGTGGTTAGGCAGGGTTGCCAGTTTCAAGTATCTAAAATCACAACAAGATATTCCAGTGTAAAATGGGTCTAGAAAATAGAGATTTAATTTTTAAAACACTTAGTTTCCTTCTTGCCTCTGAAGCTTCATTTATTTTTAAGTGAAAGCTGAGATCTTCACTGGAAGTTGAGGTCCTCATGTGACTTCAGGGCTTTAAGAAAAGCAGCAAATTACAAAAAACTTGCAAAAAGGTGGTGAAGATTGTTAACAGTGGGTCTGGGATCCCCTGTGGAAGCTGTGTTGTTGTATAAGCTTTGTCACTGTAAATAGGATCTGAAAGGCAGGGATGCAAAAGGCAGGCTGAGCTCCTGGCACTTGGAGTGTAGTTGAGGTTTGCTTACCTTTAACAAATAACAGTAACTGTGCTGGCTTGTGTTATTGAGCAGCCAGCCAAAAAAAAACCCAGCAGGACAAACCAGCACAGTCTGTGTTGTGTGGGGGAGCCAGGGTGAGGCAGTTTGCAGACCTTGCAGCCAGAGTTACCCACAGCTGTGCCCTCTGCAGCCTCCCAGAGCTTCATCCTCTGTGTGCTGGGGTCAGCAGCAGGATTCCTGTTCACAGCAGCCAGCAGGTGATGCTCAGGGATGCAGTCATTTCCTTATGCTGCCTACAGCTTCCAAAAATGTCAGTGCTTCCCTGAAAGGGAAGGGGTGAGAATGGTGATGTCCAAGTTTTCCCCCCACTCTACTGAACTGTACCTTCAGGATTTTGAGCTGGCAGTAGGCAAGGAAGGTGGAGTGCTTCTGGAAAAGCAATGCCAGAGCATAAGCAAGGGCATTTTTTAGGATCATTCATTGTTCCTGCCATCCTGCCCTTCTGTTCCAAAGAAGACAAAGCCCACACTTTGTAGAGATTAAGATCCACGAATTTGAATAATTGTATAGTATTTATAAAGTAAAACTTGAGTTTGCTGGTTTGGAGATATTAGATATCAGGTATTAGGTAGGTGAGCTGCAAATTTGGTCCTGTTCCACCTGCCTCTCTTGAACTCAGTTGAAATTTTTTTTCTGCTGTGCAACCCTGGAAGAAACAACAATTCTTGAAATAACATTTCAGCACTATTAAACACTGCTCATTGGATGCTGACATTTGGTGTTGGCAGCTCTGCCTGCCTCTTCAGCATGCATCTGGCTGTCACTATCCAGCCAGTCCTTTTCTTCTGCACAGTTCAGATGGAAAACACCTTGGCTCTCAAGAGTGCTCCAAGTGGCTGTTCAACTTGGCTAAGCCTCAGGAGCTCCATCTTGCAAGTATAAATTTGCCCTTAAGCATGATTTTCATTGTTTTTAAGAATCCTATTAATTATAGAGGAATGATAAATAATCCAGTGGTCTGAAACCACATTTTTCTGACTCAAGGAGCTGTTACCACTAAAGATGATGCTTGAGGTGTTAAGGTGCTCTGATGTACTCTAGGATCTAGCAGCTCACCTGAAGATTCAGTGTCACTAAAGACCACTGAAATCTGCAGGATGTATCATTCAGGTTGTAAAAACTTCCTCCACCTCTGGTGGAAACATTTATAGTCAGAAGCAATGCCTTGACATGTTTGCTAATATCATACTGAAAGGAAAAAAAAAAAAAAAAGGATAGCAATGTAAAGATGTTGTGTGCATTAATTATTTATTTTGCAATCAAAAAAAATGTAAAAGTAATCCAGGGTGAAAACTGGGAAGAGTTGTGAAGGAAAACATTGGCTCTTTCAGCTTGAATAATGCAAATCCCACTCAAGCTTTCTCTGCAGAACATGATGTCTAATCCCAAGCACAAGTAAACACATGTGGGGGTTTTTCCTATAAAAGATTTAAAAACCATGCTGCTCTTGAGAGGTGACTAATTGTGCTCACTTAGCTTCAAGTGAATAATTAAACTGTGAGGAGTTATTATTTTCCTGGCTTCTCTGTCGTGTTTCTTACTTATTAATTCTTAGATATTCAACTTCTAGACTTTTTAGCATCAATCAGGTTCTGCTTCTATTGTCTGAAATATAAAATATGTGAAGGAAAACTGCCACAGATTTAAATACATTGCCATTGTTACAATATAAAGACCATCTTCCTAATTAAACCACTTGAAAATATGAACCATCAAATTTTTCTCTCAGGGACTCAGCCACCTAAGAGGGTTTTGTGCCTTTGAAAATCTCCCTAGTGTGCTCTGCTTTTCCTGATTGTTCTTGGAAGAAAATTAACTTTTACTCCTTTAAAATCTGTTGGCTGCTAAGTTTATTTGCTGCTAAATACACACATGGTAAGTGCTGTGGGATCAAAAGCAAAAACAAGTTGCTGTTCCTACGATGTGATTTGCAGTTTGGCAGAAGTCAACAGTACAACTCTTAGTGTGTTTGGGGTCATGGTGCATTAAGGTGGATCCCTTTGGCCTGGATCAAGAACCTGCAACATGCAAATCAGAGGAAAGAGTGAATTTAAAGAGACTAGAAAAGGATGAGAGAAGCCACTTGAGACCAGGTAGCCTGCTCCAAAGTCCTGGATTTGCTTTGTCCTGGTCCAATGCCCATGTTCCTACTTTAGACAAGTATCCTCTTAAAAATGTCCTCTGGGATTCTGTCACTTTATGAGGGTTTGGGCAGATTTTTTCCTGTTAGGAATGTTTTCCTGATGACTAAGGTACCTGTGGCTTTGTCATTAACTTGGTGTCTTTGAGGGGAGAGTATGATGCCAGGTTGAGGAAGTGAAAGGGGATGGGGATGGAAATTTTCGGGTGGTGGGAGGAAGTTCATGAAGAACCTGGATGAAAAGCCCTGGGAGGATTAAAAGAAGAAAATGCTACCTATCCAGACTCCTCTTCATCATGTATTTCACTATGAATGGCTTGAATTTTGGGCTATTTTTTGAAGTGTTTTAGACAGATACTGAATAAGAGCAAAGTTTGTAATCTGATCACAATCTCAGTGGTGGAGATACCTTGGGTTCCACCTGCAGAACTACAAATCAGTAATATATTAACAGAAATAAATTACCTTTTCCTGTCTTTTCTACCCCTACAGATGAACAGGAGCCAGCAGTCAGCAGTGATTCAGATATTTCATTGATTATGGCCATGGAGGTTGGACTGTCTGATGTGGAGCTTTCCACTGATCAAGACTGTGAAGAGGTGAAGTCTTGAAAAGCAGAGCTCCAGCACTAAACTGCAGGGGAGGGTCACAGGTAGGGACAGAGCCAGAGCCAGCTTTCTAGGATTTGGACCAGTCATGCACATGCCTCCAGAGCACTGTCACTCCTGCACACTCCATGCTGAGATGGTCATGAAAAGCAATAGCAGCTGTTGTGTCTGCCTGGATGTGGTTACATCATCTACACCCCTTGGTTTGGCTCACATGGGAATTGGACACTTCCAGCTCACCCACGTGCTTGAGAGCAGTCATGGAACCCTCCAGGGGCTCATAAACATGCAGCTGAAATGACAGCTTGAGTGTTTTCTACGCTTGTTCAATCAAATTTTTGTTGGGTTTTTTGAAAAGGCATATGTTTATTTTTATTTGTTTGTTGGTTTCTAGTTTGTTATGGATGGACACTCTGTTTTTATTGACTGACCCCAGCTTTTTCAAGAGTTCAGCCCAGAAATTTGAATTCCTGTTCACTGGTCACTTCATGATCTGACCAGGAGTTATCATTGACTTGTTGTTTCTGCATGAATTACATGTGGCTGGCTTCAGAAGGATGATGCACCAGCACCCTGCATTAATGTAACACCTGCTTTCAGTAAGTGGAAGGCTTGGAAATGGCATATTCTGAAGGCTTTTATTTGTAAGAGAGCTCTGAATTAGCAGAAATTTGGGTGAAAACAGCATTAGTTTGTCTTTTACTTAGAGCTCTGTTCTAGACAAGTATTGTCCAGTGTGAAGGAGAGAAAGAAAAGCTTAAAGCATCACTCTGTCCAGGTAGTCCTGTCCTGTATTTTATGCTGTTCACAGGTGTCAGTGCATTAGTGTCCTTCCTTCAAGTGACAATTCAGTAGCTGGAAAAAAAGATCTAGCATAACATCATTTCTTTTCTTAGTTTTACAGACCAAAACCAGATCAGTGGGCTAAAGGAGCATCTGAGAGGTTTCCAGAGGCTGCTCATTAACAGTTCTGCATTAAGTGGGTGACTGTATTCTTACAAAGGGTCTGGAGATGCTGCTATCAGTGTCAGAAATTGCTAAGGGAGCAAGAGGCAGTCATTTGAAATGTTTAATTCCTGGTTTGCTTTGGGTCTTTTCCTTTAGTGTGTTCCATTTCTTACATATTGACAGCAGTTTTTGTCTGCTTGTTATCTAGCAGGAGTTCAGGTGGTTTGTTGCCCTTTCAGAGTCCCTGTCAATGTTGCATAACGGAATATTTTCAATTTGTATACAGATACATATACCAAAATATATTGGGGAGGGAATTTGTAACTAAAAGAACTAACATAAAACACCTAAATAGTAATGACCTGACATAATAATTTATTTATCCTGAGCTCTGCTTTCCAGGTAAGAGCTCACTGTTAATTGTTCAGGGTATGATTTGGTTTTTCAGTCAAAATACTCAACTGTGAAGAAGCTCACTGTTGCACAAGAGTACATAATTTCTGCTGAGAGTCAGATGATTTCAATCACATTACAGCCTCCTGAGTCAGTCCACAGAATCAACAATTCATCTTACACTGAAATTTCATGCAGAGGTCAAATATTTTGACTTGGCAGTGTCATGGCAGCATCTCAAAATGCAACTGTTGGGGCTCACTACATTTAATCTCCTTGTGGATTTACTTGTTAAATGTGAAAACCAGCTTCCAGCCAAAATTTGAGTTTGTCAGATTTTATTCAGGAACAAATGTGTTTAGAGCTATCCCTAAAATTTTGGCTGACTTGCTTCTTTAGTATAGAAAGAAGGAAAAAATATTCTTCATGCTCTTTAGTCCATTTAGAACTAATTAAACATTTGGTTTAATTTTATGTTCTTAGGCTCTTAATTGTGGGGTAATCTTGAGGTAAAGGTTTTAAACTGAAAGAGGCAGATATTAGAAATAAATTATTACTGTGGTGAGGCACTGGTAGGGGTTGCCCAGAGAAGCTGTGGATGCCTCATCCCTAAAAGTGTTCTGAGCAACCTGGGATAGGGAGAGATGTCCCTGGCCATGGCAGTGGGTTTGGAACTAGATGATCTTTAAGGTCCCTTCCAACCCAAGCCATTCTGTGATTCTATGAAAATGACCCATAAATGTTCTAAATCTTTAGAAGCCATTGGAATGAAAATCTTTTTTTCAATTTAAGAGATAGAGGCAGCTGCAAATCTTGGTTAAAAAAGAAAATTACAGACTGTCCCAGTGGGTACACTAGGTCAATCTTGACAATATTTGTTGTTCTGTAATCTTGTTTTCCTTGTTCTTTTGTGTCTTCTCTATTCCTTGCTGCTATGGGAAAGGCCTGACACATCAATGTTGAAATTTACCCCTGCCAGAGAGTTTGCACAAGGTACTGCATCAGCTCCACTTAAGCTCTGTAAATAATGCTGAAATGGGATTTAAGTGGTGCTTATATCAAATTTTGACCCAGGAATGAAATTGATTTCAAACAACTGCAGGGGAAGGAGTCAGGCTGGTTATATACAGTCAGGGCTCCTTATAGAAAGTCCACACACACTGGTACAATTTCTTCTCCCCCCTGGAGCGTGGGTGCTGCGTGTCACAGGAACACCACAAACACAGTCTGAGCTGTCAGTGATCCTTTCACAGGAGCACACTGCAGCTCAGCACACAGGCACAGAACTCCTGCCCAAACTGCTTGGGTTTCACAGGAGCTGTCACAAAGTCTTCATTTTATTTCATGAACTGGTTTAAGTTGATCTCAATGCATAGATTGACCTATTAGCTGTTGCCATAGCAGAACAAGCAAAGTCTGTGGAAAAGCCAGGCAGGAGGGGAAACTCCCAGCTGATACTGAGCTGGGTCTTTTGCCCAGCAAAATCACTGAAGGGGAGCTGTGCTAAAAAGGCATCACAGGTTTGATAATTCAGACCCTGCATGTATTTCTGAGAGTTAATGAGGAGTTTTGTAGGGGTCTCATGCTGTGCACACACACTTTGCCTAAATATCCCACATTAGATCTGGTCCCTCAGGGTCCACAGGTGGCCCCTGGCAGAGGCAGGGCCAGGCTGGGTGAGTGGTTTTGACATACCACCAATTAGTGATATGCCTTTTGGAAGAGGCATCCTAGCAAATCTGGGTCAGGAGTCTTTCTGCTTTTGTTTTCCCAGTTCTGCCTGCAGGTTCACTCAGGGAAGATGTTGTTCCATCCCTGTTTTCAGGTGTTCTGCAGCTCTGAGTGCTGTTAAATGATGACGAGGGCAAAGCCAGGTTACACATCACTGAAGCCTGAACTTAGGAAAGCACTTAAGTAAATGTTCATTCTGTCCTTCTTCAAGAAAATACTTATGATTAATTTTGGGCTTGTACCAAAATCACATTATTTTAACAGGTCTTCTATGAGCATAATTAAGCCCTTGTGTCAAAAGGAAATGTTTTCCTAAGGCTTGACCTGACTGACAATATTCTTTGCATATATAATCTGTGAACTGCCTTGGGAATTTGAGGTGCTTTATAAACATTAAGACCCCCTGAAATGTGTTTGTAGCATGTATGAAAGCCTTAATTCTGCACATCTGCCTGCCCATGCACACCTTGGTACTGCTGCCCACTAAGCTTGGGCATTGAGTGGGTGGGGTTCAGCTGCTGGGGATGCTGTTCAGAAGGGAGAGCAGCCTTTAGCATGCAGCCAGGAGAGAACAAAATCATCCAGAGCCCTCTGGCAGGCAAGTGCTCACAGATAGAATTCTGCAGGCTGGCACCATGACTGGATGGGGAGGCGTCTCCTGCACAGGGGCAGTTGCCAGGGGACTGTGTGGCTCCCAGGAAAAGGCACTCTTGCCATTAAGCTGATCCTGTGCCTCTCCCAACAATTCCTGTCTTGTCCTCTGAAGCACTTTTCTTTTCCATGAGCAAGTGGTATGTGAGAGAAGCATCTGCCTTAGTGAGGCTCATCATCACTCAGGCTGGGTTGCAGGATTAAACTTGGTGAGACAGAAACTGCACTCAGAATATGCTTGGATTCTCTTGGGTTTCACTCAGCTGCATTCCCAAATGTCTGCTCAGTAGGTAGGATGCATAGAGAGTCAAAATTATACACAGAATTTTATGCAGAATTTTGCACTCACAAACGACCTGATGTGTGCATGCAGATGTGCAGGGCACCAGGTGTACATCCCCTCCCCACAGCTCACCTGGTGGGGATACAGATCTGGCACTTTCTGAGGGTTTGGGTTTTTTATTTTCTGACTGGTTTAGAGCCTCAAAACCAGGATCAGGACTGTCATAGCACTGCAGTTCGTTCTTTAAGCACTCTATAGAAATAAATTGACATGTATGCATATAAAAATGCATTGATGTGAGTATGGAAACTGTACTGTTGTGAAATCAGAAGCAGTTGTCACTTTTAGGGCTTTTATTTGAGAGAGATTGTAGCACTAAAGAAAAAGGCTTTATGGAGGCAATTTGGAAAAATAAATTATGGAAACCACATATGATGTGGTCCTTTGGATGTCACTAATGATGCCTGGATCAAATCCCGAGGAAGTCATTGCAAGAAGGGCATTAAGGATGGGGCACATCCATTTTGCAGGATTAAAATGGCAGAGAAATCCTGCCTGTTCATGCCCAGCCCATCTCACAAGTGTTTGTCCAAGGGTGAGCCTTTGTTGCAGGGGAAGGAAATAATGGGATCAAACTTGCACAGTGCTGCTGCCTCTCCTGTGTTCTGTGCCTCCAGCATCTCTTGGAGCAGGTTGGAGAAAGGACAGGAGCTGGCCCAAGGTCAGCTCCAGGGCTTGGTGAAAAGCAGACCCTGGGCTTTCTGCAGGTTTGGGACAGCCAAGCTCCTCCATGGCTAGTGCTGACCCTGGGATTGGAGCTCTGTTGAACACTGAGCCCATGTGGAGTCATTTGTTTTGTAGATGTAAAAATGTGCAAGTGTATTTGTGATGGCAGTGAATCCCAAATACTTGGGACACTGAGAGCAGGAAACACAATGTGCTGTGTTTTAGGGTGCAGGGAAAATGAGGCTGGAGATGTGGCAGGCTTCTTAAACAGGGGACGTTGATCCAAAATAAGCACTGCTTTTGTTTTACCAAGCTGTCACCTGAACTGATTGATGGTTTCAGAGAATGAGGAATGCCAGATGGACTGTTCAGGGAGGATTTGTTTGTGAAGCAGATGGCAGCTGTGGGGTGGGACTGCCCCTCTGCCTACCCCACTGGGCTGGACACCCACTTGGCCCTTTATCTGCCCATTTCTTTTTCAAGGAGGCACCCTTGGAGTAAGCAGGAGCTGTATTTCAAAAGGAGAAATAAAGAAATGGAAGATGTGGATTTTGAATGAAAAGCCAACAGATGATTTCTCCATCTGAAATTCATCTTGTCTCTCTCAAGTATTTTAATTGTGAATTGGTGGAAGTTACTTCATTCTGTGGTGAATGGAAAAAGATATGAGAGAGAGAAAAAAGAAGTAATAGTGTTTTCCCTTTCTTGTTTATTTCTTGATTCTTCAGTCCTGAGTAGCATTAAACACAATAGCCAGATGAAGATGCTTGTTTGCTCTGAATGTATACAGTTATTTCAGATGTCAAATATATAAATGTTTTGTATATGTATGTAATGCCATCCTCAATACTTGTTTCATGTTAGGAACCTGAAATGACTGTACCATTTTATAATTAGATATGTAAAGAGGGGACAGTGGGTGGGAGGGTCTGTTATTTTTATACCAAGATGTTCCTTGTATTTAGTGAACATTTAAAGCGGTTTTGTACTTGTCAAAATATACATTCCATCCATTTCCAGAAGAGAATTATTTCTATTTAGAGTAGTTTATAAGCAAACTAAAAAAAAAATTTAAAAAAAAAAATGTGGCATCCTACTTGTATGCAGTTCCTGAACAGAGCAGCAGTCCTGGTTTTCAGTGATGGCTACAAAGCTTTTTCCAGCCGTGTCTCTTCTCACAGGGCAGAGCCATACCAGCAAATGTCAGTGTTATAAAGGGAATAAAACTCCCAAACGAAGTAAATACCACATGGATCAGTGCACAGCTTAATGAAATAACTTTGTTAAGTTCAGAGACAATGCTCTGTCCCAGTGAAATTCTCCAAAGTAATCAGTCCTGCTCTGGGCAGCAGGAGCAGATTTTCTGGGAGGCTTCAGCCCTCTGCCCCTGCCTGCAGAGCCACCAGTCTCAGCAAGCTGGGCAGGATGCAGGGGTGCATTCCTGCACTGTGGCTCTGGCTGTGCTGCAGCTTTGGCTTGGGAAACCTTCCAAAAGGCCATGGCAAAGTCACACTGTGGCATTTGCATGGGCCATCCTTTTTCTTGTAGTTGGCTTTCTCATTCCCTCCCTTTCCCCGCTACCTGTGACGTGCTGCCAAAACTCTGCAGTAGCAGTTTGTGAAGAATTTTCTTTTTTTTTTTGCCTTTTTTCCCTTCTGTACAGTCTTGCAAACAAACTTTTAACTCTTTGCTGACGTTTTATAACGTATACATCTTCCTCTCCAATGCACTTTATCTCTCTTGAAAAATGTGGGAGTCGGAGAACTTAAAGGGATTTGCCTGAAATCATGAGACACGTACTTTTTATTATTTTGTGTCCTTTTTGCTTTGTTAGATACTGTAAATGCTAAAGAGCATAGACAGTGACTCAGCTGGGGGAAATACCAAAATGTTGAGGCTAATACTTGGAAGCATTATTCAGTAGTCCAACATGGCTATTTTTGTTATATAGAGGATTATAATGTAAATATGTGAGACTGTGTTATTACGTACTAGTAAAATATTGCAACTCTCAAAGTTAAGATGGTGAATTCCAAGGAATTTTATTGCAAGTTTTTTAATAAAACAAATCTGATTATTGTGTTGTATGTATTTTTTAACAGCCTGTGTAAACCTGGAATTTCCTGGTGTGTGAAACTTGTGGGTTGTTTCTTCCTGAACTCAGCCACTGCAAACTTTGGCATTCATAGGAGACAGAAGGTACAGTGGGAAGAGACCCAAGTGACAGCCTGGTCTTTGTGACACATCTCCAGCTCATTACTGCTCTGCCTTTCAGTTTCTTCTAAACAGAAAGCAGCAGCAGTGTGAGAGGTAAATGCTTCTGCTGCCTCAAGGGAGAGCTGCAGCCTCAGCCCAGACACTGGGCACGATGTGTTAAAGCAGCTTTAAAAGATGACTGCTCTGCCAAGCCTCAGTGGGAATTGCACCACTGTTGTGAGGGGTCATCCAGCTGCTCTTCCCTTGCCTTGCCAGACATCACTGTGCATCCCTGGGAACAGGGGGAGGAGAGCCCAGGGGTGGTTGTGTTATCCAGCACAGCTCTATGCTGCTTGCAAGAGGCATGAGGCACACTAAAAATTCTGCCTAGATGTAATTTAAGAGATTTACAGAAAAGTTTTCCAGTAGATGCCAAAGAAGGCAGAGAGAAATCCCTGAAGGAGCTGACTCATGGCTCAACTACAGCCCTGCCACAGGGCCCAGCCTGCCCCTATCCTGACCCCTTCCTGACCCACCTTTTTTGCTTGCTGGCAGCTGCTGGCAGCACACACACCTGTCTTTTCCAGCATTCGAGGTGACAGCGTGCCAGACTGGCTGGAGCCCTGGGTTGGATTCCAGGAGCTGGGAAGGCAGCAGCAGCAGCAGCTGTGGGCCAGTCTCCTCTCAGCTGCCCAGACCCTGCTGCCTCCTTGCTCCTGGGCACCCATTCCCACCCCCTTCATCCTTGCTCTGCCCACAGCAGAGGGGCAGCAGCTGGGTTAGAGCAGGAGAACTGTGAACAATTCAATCAGCAAGGCCAGGAATTACTTTTCCCCTCTCAACTCCTGTCAGCAGCACAGCCCAGAGCTCCCATCCCACCAGCCCTGCTCCAGGGGCTGAAGCTCTGCACACCAAAACAAACCCTGGGTTGCCTTTGCAAAGAGGATTTCTGTCTCACTCATCTCCCTGCCTGCCAGCTGCTTTGTGCAGCCCTGTGTGCATTCCCAGGCTGTTCCCAGGGTGGGTTTCCTTCCCTTGGCAGCCAGATGTGCACAGCTGCTGTGGGAGCTGCACACGCAGCACAGCTGCTGGCAGCACGGCCAGCATGTGAGCACCTACTTGGGGCTCATGTTACACTGCTCCCTGTTCTATATGGGATTGATTTCTGGTCAAAATGTGGAAATAAAGTTGCTCTTGCTTTGTTGTTTTGTGGGTTTGTTTGTTTGGTTTTTTCCCAGAAGGAATAAGGTAAATTGTACTCCCTCCTCTGATTCAAGGAGGTGACACTCAGACGCATTGCAGTCAACAGAGAGGATGTGAGATTCAAAGGGAATTTATCCAGGTTTGCACTGCACAGCAGTGTGTACAGAAGCAGGGTCCTGTGGTATCCAAACCATGCTAAGAAAGAAAATGCACTTTTAGGGTGCCCAAAAAGGAGATGCATTCACCTGTGCTGGAAGCCACTCTGGGAAAAAACACTAAGGATGCAATTCTCTAACACAGGGAGATCAGGTTTGGGGGCATCCCTGAGGGAAAAGGACTTAATGGCCCAAAAGAAATCTAATGAGACAGTTCATTTATCAGAATTCAGCTATAAATCAGTGCTTAATAGGCGAGGCTGTAATTTTGCAAAACACCCATTCCTCAGCTTCATTCTGTGTGCAAAAGTTGCTGGAAAGTCCTGGCAGCAGTGGAAGTGGGCAAAGTGTCACCACCCTGACGTGCCTGGGCTGCAGGCTGCTGCATGGCTGCTCTGGACATCCTCCTGGACACCTACAGCTTGGGTTTGCAGTCCATCTCTCACCTGAGAGCAAAGGCAAGTTGCACAGGGAGGCCAGCAGCAGCTCCTGGTGCCTGAAGCCCAGGCAGATGTCCCTCCTCCTGCTCCAGCTAGGAATCATGTCTTTCCTGGCAGAGGGACAGAGCAGCCATCTGGGAGCAGCAATGCCTTAGATGTGTTGGCAGAGCCCCAGCTTTCATCTGTTGGAACCCAGAGCTCAGATAAAGCTTCCTCTGCCCCTGCTTGGGGCAGCCATGCTGGCTCCAACCAACACTCACTCAGTCTGACTCAACCAGGGCTGGAAGGACACCAGGACAAGTCATCTCCCTTCACACTCCTCCTGGTTTCAAAAAGGTCTATTATATTATGGAATCACAGAATTCTTGAGGTTCAAAAACGCATCTAGGATCATCAAGTTCAACTGCTAAAACAGGTGCTTGGCTGGAGGGGCTGAGCTCAGAGTCTTACTTTGTGGGATGCTGTTCCCTGTTTTACATGGATTCTGTTTTGGGCTCCTCACTACAGGAAAGACACTCGGGTGCTGGAGTGTGACCAGAGAAGAGCTGGGGAAGGGTTTGGAACACAAGTCCTGTGAGGAGAAGCTGAGGGAGCTGGGGGATTTTATCCTGGAGAGAAGGAAGCCCAGGGAAGACCATGTCACACATTACTATTCCCTGAAAGGAGGGTGTATCCTGGTGGGATTTGGTCTTTTCTCCCAGGCAACAAGTGACAGGACAGAGGAAATGGCCTCAAGTTGCAGCAGGGATTTAGATTGGATGTTAGGAGAAATTTCTACATGGCACAGAGCCCCAGGCAGAGCACAATGTCAGGAAAGGAGGATGGAGACATCCCCATGGCATAACACATCCAAGGTTATTGCCCAGCATCACACCAGGAAACTCCCCACTCCCGAGGGCTTTGGGTGTCACCTGCATGGCCCAGCCCCGAGCACCAGCACTGCCCCTCTCCTGGACACCCAGCTGTGCCAAGCCTCAGCTCCTGAAGGAAAAGGAATAACGGGAAGCAGGGCTGCAGATTAATGGACTTCAAGAAGGTGGTTCCAAAAATGAGCGGTGAGAGGTGTTAGTCACTCCCTGGGGACAGCAGGCAGAGGCAGCTGCCTGCATCCTGCATCCTATCCTGCATCCCATATCCCATATCCCGCATCCCATATCCCGCATCCCATCCCGCATCCTGCATCCCGCATCCTGCATCCCCATCCCGCATCTTGCATTTCATAACCCACATCCCGCATCCCTCATCCTGCATCCTGAATCCCGCATCCCGCGCCGTGTCTCTCCAGCAGGAGGCTCTCCCTCCTCGCCAATCCATCTCCCAGCCTCGGGCGTCCCACCCGCGCCTGTCCTTCATTTATTGAGCCAAACCAGCGGCCATTTACCGCGTTAACCAAGTGAAAAATCCCGCTGCGGGGGTTTCTCTGCTCTCCCTGGAGCATTCCCTCTTTCTGGGGGAGCTCCGTCCCTGCCCATCACACCGGTGGGAAGCGCAGGAAGGCACCAAACCCTCCAGCTTTGGGGCGTGAATAATTCCATATTCCGGAGCAGCACAGCACCTACGGCGTGGGCTGCAGGTCACTTAATTAACAGCATGCAATTAGCCCTTGTCAGCCACTCAGATCCCCCGGGTCTCAGCCAGGGAAAACCCAGCAAAACCCAGCCAGGATACCTGGTGGCAGCGGCTCCAGGAGGAGGTGAGCAGCAGGAAAGGGAGAAAAGTGGGTCTGGAGACCAGCACTGCAGCCCCCACCACTGCCTGATCCCCTGGGGAAGGAAATATCACATTTCATCCACACTTTGACTAAAAGATGTTGTTAAAGTAAATTGGTTTAACTTCTGTTTGTGCATGTACTTAAACTTTTTAAAAGCAGGTTATTTTTGCACAGCTTGGACTATGGATCAGGAGCAGGTTCATAAATTGCAGACATGAATTGACAGAGTCACGCTGGACTGGGAGTTGCACTCAGATGGGAGTGAAATTCTGAGTAAAATCCCAAACTAGAGCATGATGCCCCATTGTAGCAGACCGGATCCCAACCATGAGAAGACTCCAACTGTACTCAGACACCTTTATTGGACACAATTCCACTAATACAGTGCCATTCACCAGCCCAGCCATCACCCCCTCCTCTCCAGGCTGTCCCATGTCCCCGAGGTACAGCTGCAGGGTGTGAATCACTTCATCCCCCAGCCCTGGGGTGCCTCCTTTCACCAGCAGAGAGTGAAAACAGCAGCACTGCCTGGGAGCAGGGGAGGCTGTTCTCACCCAGACAGGCAGGAGATGAGTTTTGGTTTCAGCCTGGCTTGAGTGTGAGAGTCAGAAAACACCAAAGAGCAGGTGAAGAGAATTGCACAGAGGTGTGTTGGCTACAGTGCTGCTTTGATGAGGGTGGTGGCTTAAAATTAATTGTCCTAAAGGACAACACAGCAGGGGATTTTCCTACAGAAAATTGACCCCAACTGGCTTTCAGCTGTGAAACAGCTTTAAAAAGGATCATTAGTGTCAAGGAAAAAGAAAAAAGAACCAACAAACCACTTCTCTCTTTGCTTATCAAATTCTTAGATACAAGCAGCTGCCCAAATTCCCCAAATGCAGGTTGGCAATGACCAGCTGGGGCTGTTCCTGCTGAGCCAGGTGCTGGGAGGGAGATGCTCTGCAGGCTGCAAGGCACTGCTGTTTGCAGTACCCTGATTTGGAGCCACTGAGCCTGTAAAAGGGGAGTGCTGCTTGCTTGTTTGCCTTTTGCTTGCTGTGCTTCAGCTTTGTTCACCTTCATTTTGACAGAAGAAAAAAGACTCAGAGCAATGTTGGGGCCAGTTCTTCAAAGGGTTAAGGACTTGTCTGTGCTTTGACTGGTAAGGAAAATTGCATTTTTTCTCTGAAGCTGAAGTAGTCTGCCCAGCTGTCTTTGTTTCAACTGGGATAGAATCAAATTTCTTCTAAGTGCCTGGTCAATGCTGTGGTCTGGTTTAGTCTGAGAATAACATTGGTAACACACTGATGTGTTAGATGTTGCTCAGTAGTGCTTCCCCGAAATAAAGGGCTTTGCAATATCCCATCCTCTGCCAGTGAGGAGGTGCACAGAAAGCTTGGAGGGAGCCAAAGTAGTCAAAAGGATGTTCCTCACCATAGAAAACCATCCCAGGATATGAACTGGGAGGATTTACCCAGGAATGGGCCAATCAGTTTTTGGGGATCGGATGAGTGTTGGTCAGCAGGTCATGAACAATTGTATCAGGCATCAGCTGCTTTTCTTAATTTTTTAAAATGTATTTTCATTATTCTTTTAATTAGTTTCAGCTATAAAACTGTTCCCATCTTAACCCACAAAGGTTTCAGGGAAGAGGGTGTTACTTTTTTTTTACTTTTTTTTTTTTCCCCTTGGTTCTATTCCCCCACCCACTGGGAATAAGGGGCAGTGAGCAAGCAGTTGTGTGATACTTAATTGACAGCTGGGATTAAACTGTGTCACCAACTCATTGCCTAAAATTCTCCCTGAGTGCACCTGTGCTTGGCTACACAGGACCCTTCACTTTACTGGCATTTCTTTTCCATTCTTTACTGTTTAATAAAAGGAATTTTATACATATACATAGATATATATATTCCTTTTACCCAAAATAACTTGGGGTGGGGGGGTTCTCTTGAGTTTGGCTCCTTGTCAAGGTGAGGGAAGAGCATTACTGCTTAGTTTGGTCAAATGGTGGTGGTGTCCAATGTACCATCCAAGGGTGTGGGAGCAGGAATGGCTGGGGGTGATGGTTATTTTTGGTTATTTTCTGAGTGCTGTAAGTGTGTTTTGTTGGCCACCAAGCTCCATAAGTAGCAAAGCAGCTTTATTCTGACCATGAGAATTTCTCTCTCTCCCCTGTTAAAGATGAGAATTGTGTGCAGCAGTGAGATCAAGTCCCTTGAGATGAAACCTCACCAGCAAAGGAGCAAGGCAAATCAATGGCAGTGAGTCTCACTCCTCAGGCATTGCAGATATTGGTCAGAACAATTCAGAAATGCATTTGACCCTCTCTGGGATGTGAAGTCTCACTCCACACAAGTGACACATTAAATACAAACTGCTTGCAAAGCATAAATAAGATTTTGACTTTCTAGCAGAAGAATTGTCAGCTCATTTTGGCTTGCCCTTGGTTGTAATGCCAGAAGCTTTCTCAAATTGAACTATTCTTGTTGGTGTTAGGAAACATTATCTGTCTTGTTTATCCTTGAACTTGGATGGGAATAGGGATTGCTTCTGCCTTTTTGTTTGTAGTGCTTGCTGATAGCCAGAGAGTCAAAAGCTTTTCTTTTCTTTTCTTTCTTTTTTTAATCTTTACTTTTAATACTTTACTGTAAATGTTGTCACTTTTTGCTCCTTTCTCACTGCATTTGTTACCTCCTTTTAAAGGACTGGGACCCTCTGACACTGAACAGGGCATACAGAAGCTGCAGGTATTGAGCTGCAGAACCTGATGGAGAGCTTGAATTAGTGTTTCAAGCTAAACAGAGTCCATGCTTCCATTTTTAATATTCAGAGTGAGGTGACACTGCTGCCCTCTTAAAAAAAAAAAAAAAAACAAACAAACAAAAAAACAAAAAAAAAAAAAAACAACAACCAACCAAAAAAAACCACAACCTTTTGAAACCAACATGTTGAAATATCTTTTTTTAAAGAGGATTTCAGGGGGTTAGCTGGCTGAAGGGAGGATTCAGTGTTGAGCATGGTGGGTGGGTGTGTCAAGGAAGAGGCGTTTGAGGGGGGTTTTTAATGAAAACCCTTGGAACTGGGAATTGATTGTCCTGGACCACAGCTATGAGCTGTGAGAGCAGGGCTCTGTGGGAGGAGCTGTTTGGGACTCCCTTGCTGGAGGGATGCTGGTGGCCAAAGGAGAAGAGCAGCAGCTCAGGCTGGAGCAGCATTTCAGCAGGAGAGACCTCCCAGGTTATTTCAAAACCAGTGAAGGATGAGGAGCTGGAGCCAGATCTGTGAGCTGCCTGCAGACCTGCTGGGTACCTTTGTCTCCCACATATGTAGGACATAATAATAGATGGTGTCCTCTAAATTTCTAATCCTTTCTATGAGTTTTCAGCCTCCAGCCTCTTGGTCAGTTCCACTTTTCTGTTCCAACCCCACAGGAGTTATTCCTGACTCCCACTCAGAGAGGTTGCAATAAGGTCATCAGTTCCTTGGGTAATGCTTATATTTCCTTTTTCTGCTCACTTCTGCAGCAGCCTTGATGCTCAGGAGTATTTCTCCTCCTTCCCTGCCTTTTCTCTGTTGCTTCTGTGTTTCCTTGTGCTAACCTGACTTTGGCTTGTCACGTGGCAAATCATCACATGAAAACAGCTGCACTCAAGATAAGCTTGAAAGGATTGCCCCTTAAAAATAGCTACAATGGTGCAGGATATTTGGAAAAACCTGAGATATATATATATATATTTATATATTTATATATATATTTATAATTATATATATATGTATGTATGTATTTATATATGTGATACCTGGCGTACTGTAGTTCAGCTTGCAAAGCAGAAGATAAATATGAGCATCATCTCAACCAAGTCAACAGGGAGTGTCAAGCACTGTGTGGGCACCCAGTGCCTTTTCCAGCCCCTTTTTCTTTTGCAGGGAGAAGTCTCTTGAAAGCATTTTAATTAGCCCATGAAGGACAAGGGCAGGAGTCCTCCCTGCAGGGTCCCTCTGAAGTACCCTGGCAGCACATTGCTGGTCAAAGGCAGCCTGGCTGCTTTGCTGAATTTTGCAGAGCATTTTTCCTGCTCTCCTTTAAGTGCAAGTTCTCAGCTGTTCATATTCTGATCACACAGGAAGAGCTATTTTCTGTGCTGGCTGTGCTCAGGCAACTCTGGCCTGGTATTTGATTATCATCAAAAAAAGGTGGAGAAAAAGATGGTTCTCTAGGATGTATATGAATGAATTGGAAGTATGGTGGGGTTTTTTGATGGGGAATATTTTTGCAACTCATCTTGGGGCAGAGGAGCCACAGCTGTCTTCAGAGCTGGTTCCTGGGATGGAGCTGGAAATCACACTGGGGTTCATGTCAGCTAGTCTTCTGTCTGCTTTGAGCACTTCTAGTCAGTCTTCAGAAAACAAATATCTCCTGTAAGAAGCACCTAGAGAGCAATAAATACTGTAGGACAAGCACTTTGTACCCCCATTAAAGATGGATATGAAAATGGGTGTTTGTTTAGTAGAGAAAGCTTAAGGGGTGTGTAAAATGCCCTTGCAGAAAACAGGCATGTAGTTATTTACTTCTGCCTGAGATAAAGGCATGGAAGATGTGAGACCTAAAAGCCATGAAAGGAAATAACATAATGCAATACCTATTGATCTGTGGGAATTTCTGCTGCTTAAGATGATGGCGCCACGAGTAATGTTTGCAGTTGTGCTAACTAGAATTAAAATAATTATAGGATGGAAACAAACCATGGAAAAACTCCTTAGGGCTTAAAGCTTTCTGCTTCTCCCTTGTTGGCTGATGGGGTCCAGGGGTTTCTGCCATTCCTGTATATTGCTGCAATTCCCAGTTCTATGTGCTGTGAGTGTTTTGAGTCTCACTCTGGAGCCACTAGTATCATTTCCCCAGGCAGGCTGAGTGCCAGGCTCTTGGCTGACAGAAATTGATGTAGTGCTGCTGACTCTGAAAACCACCTGCCCCTGCCATGGGCTCAGCCTGCTCCCTCCCACCCCAGCACCAGTAGGGAGCTCACACATGGAATAAAATCAGAATATATCCAGCTAAGAGGGGAGAAATGAAGAAAAACCTTGCTTCTGCTAGGGGGATAAACAGCCTGGCATCCCAAAGCAAGCCAGGGAACAAGGTGCTGAGACTGGGATAGCACAAGGTAGCAGGGAAGGTGTGGTGTGATTAGTACACCATGGCAATAAGTAAATGATTCATTTTAATTATGGTGTGCTACAGAGCCTGTAGTGGAAAGCATTTTTCTTAGTTCCAAGCCCTAGTTAATGCATGGCTGCAATCACTAGCCCAGCAAAGCCAGGTGACACATGGAGCCTCTGTGAGAGCTGGGGATAGGTGACAGAAAGGACACATCTCGACCTTTCCCTCAGCACCATTGCTGGGTGCACTAGAACAGCTTACTTTGAGGGTTCTGCTAAAATAGCTTTTATTTCTTCCTTTTTCAGTGTAAAGAGAGGGTCAGGTTCTTCACACTTCAGGGCAAATATATTTTCTGCTACTAGAAAAAAAAATTAAAAATAAAATCTGGTGACTGGAGAAACCAGGGATTTTTTTTCATGGGAAGGTTTGACTACTTTAACTTGCATTAAAGCTGATTGATGAGGACTCAGGTTGCATCATCCTTCATAAGAGAAACCTGGCTCACAGGAATAGTTTCTTCTGTGATATGTAATAGTGATATGCCACTTCAACAGGCAGGTCTTGGAGACCACACAGGGATTTAAAAACCAGCCCCCAAAATTACTCCACTACCTCTCTGAAGTGATGCCTAACAGATATTAATGAGAACAAGGCAGTGCACAAAAGATTGATGCCTTTCTTCCTGCATCCCTGTTTTCTTCCCCCAGCCCCAATACCCATCTGTACCCTTGGATCTTACCAAACAGTCATTAATCAGCTCTGTGGGTCTTCTCTTCCCATGACAAATGGTCAGGAGGCCAGATGGGAGCTGAGGCTTGTGCTACAGACTTCCTACAGGCAGGGAAACAGGCTTCAGTTTAATACTCATTGGACTGGCTGGGGAAAAAAGCCTTAAAATTTGTCTTCTGGGTTTTCAGCTGCACATCTAGGAGCAGGCACTCATAAGGGCACAGGCACTCTGTGTTTTTATCCACCAGCCTAAAAATGTGAGATGGAAATATTCCTGTCAGAGAATAAGACAATTTCCCTTCCAGTTCCTAATATCCCCTTTTGTTGCCATAACATCTTGTTTTCCATATTTAATTGCTTTTCTAAAGAGAGCCCCAGAGGCAAAGGTGAACAATAACCCTGTGCCCACTGTGAGAGCCTTTCCCTGTGGTGTGATGCTCCAGCACAGCTCTGAATGAGGCTCTGCTATCAGCCCACAGGGATTTCTGCTGCTCCTAGCGCAGTGCCTGAGTCATACTCTAAAAATAGCCAGGAAAATAAATGTCAGCCCAGCCAAAGTCATTGGCTGATTCACAAGGAAGTTCCACAATTCTGTGTACCTCCAGATATGCTCCTGATCTTAACTGTGGAGCTGGGCTTTTCATAAATAAATTTATTATAAATTATGGGTAGTGAGTTTAAAAAAAAAAAAAAATTGTTAGAGGTGATGCAGAAACAGATTTCTTTATCCTCCCCAGGAAAGTATAATTAGCAAAGGGCTAATAAATAAAAAAGTGAATCTTATTTCTCCAAAAGCTGATGTGGTGCAGAGCAGGTGTTTAAGCACTGCAGCAGCAGCCTGTGGTGGCACATGTCCCTTGGGCCAGGCACACCAAATGGTTTGTGGTAGAGGCAGATCTGAAATACCTCATCTGGAGGAACAAGGGAATGAATTGACAGTGAGCAGATTGGGCTCGGGTGCCTGACAGCTACTGCCAGATAATGCTTTGCTGGCAGAGTTACCTGTTCCCTTTAATTAATTCTGGAAAAGCCTTTGCTCCTTGTTTCTGATTTCTTGCATGGGACTCAGCCAAAGGCTGCTACCCATATGGGCAAGGGAGAAGAGAAGGGTACTCAGATGGGGCCAAGCTGCTGGAAACACAAGGACAGGGGTGGGCATGCCAAGAGCCTGTCCAGTAGATTGGTCTGCTCTGTGTGCCAGGCAGGGAGCATTGCTCTGCTGCAGTCCCTTCACATCCCCCAGTGAGCTCCTCAACAGAATGTTGGGAGTCAGGACCAAAACACTGAAAGTATGGATGAGCACACTGCCCCTGCACACAGCCATCCATTCAAGTAAATAAGCTTGTCTATGCATGTTTTCAGGCAGTGTGTATGAAAAGATGTCTTGCTAGGGCTAGTAGCTGAGCAAAGTTGCCATTAATGACAAGGAAGACAGAGGTAAAGCTTTTAGCCTGGTATTTCTAAGGTGCTTTCCTTTAAAAGAGGAAGGAAATATGATTTTTGACAGACCTCATCATGCTTGATGCAGCACAGCAGGATGCTCTCTGCAGGTACATCCTCCAAATAGCTTTCCCACCTCAGAAGTAATCACTTTCTCCCTGTACATCACAGCCCTGGTGGGCACATGGAGGTGAAATCACATAAAAGAAACAGTGCTGGAGTGACCCCTGTGAGAGTTCCTGATGCCTGCATAGCATGGATGTTCCTCTGCATCCAGCTGAGTGGATGCTCCTGGGGATGCTGTGACATCCCTGGCATCATTCCCTGTGCTCATCCTTTAAGGATTGACCCCCATGGTATTGCCTGACTCAGGGGCTAGGGGGGCACCCATCAGAAAAGGGGTCACATCGACACACAGTGGTGCTGCAGGGCTGTCCTGACTGATGGCTGATGTCTTTGTAGGGACAGTTTCTCTGCCCCCACACAAGTTCTTGTTCCTCCTGAGCTCACTGCCTCGCTCCTGTGCAATTTAAGGCCACTGACCCATGGAGGAGCTCCCTTCTTGTCAGCTTGCTGAGCCTCATGGATGAGCAGGCACTGCCTCCAAGGCTGAAACCCAACTGCTGGGCATGCAGAACAGCCAGGATGTGCAGTGTGCTCTCCTGGATCCCTCCCTTGCCAGGCAAAAGTGTCCATTCCTTGCAAAAGAAGGATAGCTCCTCTCCAAATGCACCTGCCTCACTGTGCAGTGAAAAAAGCTTTACATGCCTCAGTGAGAGAAGAGTGCACAGCTAGGCTGACTCTGTCTTTGGGGTTCACAGTGCCATAGAAAGATGTATTTCCATGCTAAGTGGAGTGGGCCCTCTTTCCCAGCTCCTACCCAGGCCTAGGTGCTATTGGAGATTGAAGAGAGATGAGAGAGCTGTGGTGTGCCTCACAAAGAGGATGCCCAGGTAATGGTGGGCAGATTGCTTAATGCACTCTGAAATCAGATCCAAAGGAGCAAGGGCAAGGCTGTGGATCAAGCAGCACAGCAAAGCCACAGAAGTGACCTGGCTGTTGTTTGAACTAATGTAATTGTTAAAAAGAGGTTTAAACATTCCAAGGGATGAAGTGTTTCTCTGATGCTGCTCACTGCTGAAATGCACGCTATGAGAAAAAAAAAATATTTCTGTCAAATGCCTTGTAAATAAGTATTCTTTCATGACCTCTGAGCTTTAGCACATGCATTTTTAGAAGCTGGTTGAATGCAAATTAGCAATAATGTTTCCCTGATTTGTCAGTCCTTCTTCTTGCACTGAGAAAAACAGAGGTGCAGCAGATAAAGGGGAGTGCAGCAGTTTATCTGTGCTAGGAGAGATCTCTTCCTTCTCAATAATCAAAGAATAATTTTTCATGCCATGTTGGTGTCATAATATGCTCCCACCATCCATCAGTGCTCCCCTGCACAGTAGCCCCATCTGTCATCCCTCACAAATAAGTTTGAAAGATGTAATTTTTCAAGCAAGCAGTGCAGCTTTATTGAATAAATATTTCAGGGCCACAGACAATAAAGCAAAGGGAGGCACAGATGAAAATCCCTCCATGAAAATATCCTACAGATATTTTAGATTTTTCTAGCCATTACCAAACCACCTTGCATGTGAACATGTGGGTAAACATCTGGAAACAAACGTGCACATCCCTGGTTACCAAGCAGAAAGGGAGACTGTCCATATTGGCATATGTGGGCACAAAATGCCACATTTCAAATACAGATCATGGTAGTCCAGAGGCACATCTGAAGTACCCCAGCATAAATCTGTTGGTGGAAGCCAGTGTCTTCTTCCCTGTGGTGTCACTCTTTTCACCCTGATCTGGGGTCTGCTGATTGGTAACCAAAGGAAAATCCCCAAACCTTGAAATTATTCCTGCTCCCATGCTCATGAACTAAGATGCAGCTGCTGAAGTATCATTTCAAAATAGTTTTAATAGCAATAATTTCTAATTTTGTCCTTCTTCAAAACACAGGTCTACACATGAAAATTAAGGTAGGTTATGGGAGATACGGGTTTATACTCTGCAATATTTGTATTTAAAGAATTCCTTGGAACATAATCTTCTTCTGAGAGGAAAAAAGTAGTCACTTAATCCAGATCAATATAATTCACTTTCATACTTAAGCTTGGGGAAGTTGAATTTGTTCTTTAACGTCTGAGAAGTTACTTTGGAATGATTACATAGGTTATCTATTACACTGGAGTTTCATTTTTTGAACACACTACCAGATTCCACTGATTTATTTTTCCCTCTTACCTTTTTCTCTCCACCTCCTTTTCCAGTTATTTTGATACTCAGATACTAAAAAGCAGGCAGGAAATGCTGAGAGACTGAGCTAGAGCTGGCAGCCAGCCTTTGAAAACCTCACCAGCTCAAAACAATGTTTCCTTAGCACTGCTTTTTCCTGCTTTCTGGAACTGGCAAAATGATCAGAAGGTAAATGCAAATTGTCTAGGTTGGGGTTTATTTGTTTTTTAATAGGAACTGTGGTGGAAACAGGTTATTATCCACCTGTTACTGGGCCTCGTGTTTTTTGTATATGTTAAATGTCATGGACTGACTACATCACTGTCTAAATATCCTGGTGATGGTTTGCAGAGAAATGCTCTCCAGAGCTCCTTCTGCATTGGAAAGGCATTATTTCTTCTTTTGGGTCCAAGTGAGACACTACTCTAAGCTTAAATAGAATTTACTTTGTTGAAGGTCCTCTATTAGAGATGATTACCAAGGGTGGCTCTGATTCAGGGATCCCTTCAGTGTTGCTCTTACTCCAGGCTGTGTTTGATATCTGAAGATGTCAGAAGTTTCCTTTCTATTTCTTTCTATTCCTTTATATTTATGTTCTTCAGGCATAATCAGAGGTTGGGGTCTAAAGCTTAGATCTAACTATTGAAACTTGAAGGTTTGGCTCCAAGAGGAATTTTCAACTACATGATCTTTTCTTACAAAACCAATCACAGAGTTGTTAGGTGTACTAGTTTGAAAGCAAACCAGTGGGAGATTCCAAGAATTGTGGAATGGTTTGTCTTGGAACAGACCTTAAATATCACCTAGTTCTAATCCCTGGCTTTGTGTTTGTGTGAGATTGTCTTCATCTTTGTAGCAATTTCTTTCTGTATCAAGAGCTGGTTTCCTTCCCCCTCCTTGCTTTTTTTAGGAAAGGAAAAAAAAAAATCAGTCTGATCCAGACACACATGACTTTCCAATCTCTGAAAAGCTCTGTGTCTCTTCTTGCCTTGAGAGCACTTACATTTCATCTTCTCAGAGCAAGCCACAAATGAAATAAGTCAGGAAGCTGTGCAGAGAATGAAAAGTGTTTCTGGCTGCTTTTCTCTCAGATATCAACATATTGATTTCTGAGATTTTTCCATTATATATATATATATATGTACTGCATTTTGAAATATGTTTGGGCTACTGATTGTTTTATGTAAAATGGAACCAATTTTTTCTGAAGTTGTTGTACCAGATTACCTTCACAACTTTTCAACCTAAACTTTCCTGATTAACTGCCTTGAATTTCCACAACTTGTTTTCATGGCTATGGAAATATCACTTCTGTGCATAGATAGGCTGCCAGAAAAGCTGAGTTCTGAGATATAAAATAGCTATTTCTCCTAAATTACTTGTAAAATGTTAGAGATTGAATGCTTAAGCCTCCATCCCACACCACAAAATATGCAATGACACAGACTTTGGTCTTTATGTGAAATCCATCTGTGCTTCTATAGGGGAAAAAACCCCCAAAGTACAATATTTTATGGTCATTATTTTTAATCTTAATTTTCCCTTGTCTGCTGTTGCTGATTTGCAAGAGCTATGAGCTCTTGAAATATTTGCTGCCCAGGAATGCTTCTGAATGGGGAAGAAAAAACCCACAGGTCATCAGGTTATTCTTTGGCACTTGACAGTTCCTAGAAGGGGACAAACCAAAATCATCAGTATGGGTTTACAAAGCTGTTGATAATGCATGTGCATACAATATAATAATATATCATAAATTAATTCTACAGAGAAACTAATGAAGTTTATCCGTGGGGAACATTTAGAACAGTACTGACAATAATTACAGAGCTTCCAGCTGGTAAAAATGTTCATTTGTTAGAAGGCTGGCTGTTAATAGAAAATTTCACTGTTTTATACCTCAATTTGTTTCAACCCTGGAATCAGTTTAAGATACTCTATGAGTTACTTAGAAAGGAGTTTGGGTTGTTTTTTTTTTTTTTTTTTTGTATGTTGCTATGTTTATGGACTACTCTGCATAATTCATAGCTGATATTTTATGGGATAGTGTTGCATTTTCAAAAGCATGCTTAACTACACAGCATAGCTAAAAACCAAGTAATGCCTCTGGTGCCCTACCTGTTGTGAAACAATTTCATAGTTAGTCATACCTAGAAAAACTAATGAAAGTGCAGAAAGTGGTTTCCTGTTGTGGTTATGTGCTGCTAACAGCTGCTTCTGGATGCTGCACAGAAAAAAAAAAAAAACACAGAGCAGCTTTTTTGTATTTTAGTAGAGCATATAATACTACTTAAAATGTGTATTTCTTGACAAATTGTTTTGAAAGGGTCACTCAATCCATCCTGCTTTTTCTCTTTAGGACAAAATAGAGATTTCAAGAATAATTAATTTCAGCAAGGCAGCCATGGTGTGCACATTGATATATTTACTAGCTGTGAAATAATGACTTTACTTCATGAATCTATTAAGTAAATTCTTCCACTTTCAATCATAGGTACAGGCTATTTTATTCCCTTTCTGATTTATCATTGCTGTCATCTTTCATTTATTCTGTCATCTTTGATTGATTAACTGTTTTTTTGGTTTTTTTCCAAAGGCATTTTTGATCCTTCTGATATGAAAACTTTTCTGGAATGATTCCCTTAATTCTTTGTTATTCTAGTGTCTCATCACCATGTTCAGTCACACCTAAACCCTCACCCAATCTATATTCCTTTCGGTCTTGGGGTGATTTTAGATGATCAGTTTATTCCCTGATCATCTGCCTTATGCCTAAAAATGATTATGTAGCTTCTAGGTGGGTCTGGGGTGAGCCTTGGGGCTTTTCCAAAACCTCACTTTTCCAGGCATCCTTGTGTTTGGTCTGGGGTTTTCTTTTTGCTTGGCTAGACTGGTTTTTTATTAGCTTAGGTGAGAAATTTTTTCCCCCTTTCCTTGGCCTTGGAGAGTCTGCAGTAGTAATCCTTCAGTGGATTTTCAGAGTGAACTGAGCAGTTTGGTTTTGAGTTCAGATTTCAGAGGGAAAGGCGAGGGGCTGCTCTGTTTCATCCCCACATCTCAGGGTTGTAAGTACATATTACACTATTGGCTTTTTGCAAATGTTAAAATGAATTCTATATGTACAATGTTGGAAAACTTTCCTGCATGAATATAGTCTCTTTCAGTTCTGCTATTAACAAAACTTAGAAATAGCAGTGTGATAAATATATAGATTTTTCTTGGACTGTAACATGGTGATGTAAAAATCTTTTGTTCATGTAACTAACTCAGAGAATAGCAAGAAGATAACCAGCAAATTCTTCACATTCTTGGATTATCCCATCTGGATGAAGATAAGGGTGACAGACACCAGAACTCCAGGGAAAGGATTTATTGATCAGGGAGTGTGTGACAGGATGGAGCCTCAAAAATGTTGATTTGCAGGTTGGGGAGGGGATAATTTTGAATAATGCATGAAGATCTATGAATATGCAATATGTTGTTACATTTAATGAAGTGTTTTCTGAGTTAGTGTGTGCTCTTGGCTGAATGCCAAGCACCTGCTATTATAATATTCTACTTTATTGTTTTGTCTCTTATTGTCTTTTATTAAACTTTTTAAATTTTACCAGGAAAGTGAACCTAGTTTTTCACACTCCTTTTCCCACATCTTCTCCTGAAAGGACCATAATTTCAAAGTTATAAAAATTTGGAGTTTAGGGGGTCATATGCTTCTTTCTGCCTTCCTTGGTGGACACCTGTCTTTCAAAACAAGACACTCTGACATTGGCACCCCACCCCATGCTAAACTGCTGCTATTCTCTTTTCTTTCCCTGCTATTTTGGGTTTTTGTTCTGGTATGTGTGTGTGCTTGAGGGGGGAAGGTCTGACAGTTCAATATCTAGCATTCATTTACATTTTACTGTGCCATGTGGGCACTCTGTTGGTCAAAATTGTTGGTTTTCTTTATTTATTTTTTTTTCACTTTCATCCACTACTATTAATTTCTTATTGGAGGAAAGGCATTGTTGGAACCCTTTTTTTGTTTTTGGAAGAAACACTCATTCCAGAATGTTTTTCTCCTTAACTTGTCTCTAAACCAAGACACTTCCCCACTATTATTGAACAACTCCTTCGATTTCTACATTATTTATGCTCTCCAGGTCACATTGGTTTTGCTGCTTCTGGTGGGTTGGTTTGTTTTTCTCTCAGTGAATAGCATGTCTCTCATCCTTTTCTCTGTAATGGGCAGATGATTATGCCACCCAAATTTGGCTGATGCTAAGCAGCAGGATTAATGGGGAGCAGGTTTTCTGTGTGAAGTGATCTCTCTTCTGAAGTTATTTATTGTTTTTTGGTGGTTTGTGTTTTGGAGGTTTTTTTTCTTTTCTTGAAATCGTGCAGTGAAAGTAGACAGCTTCAATCTGCTGTGGTGGAGCAAGCCTGACCCTGCTCACATCCCATTGTGATGAAGGAAAATAATGTAGAGAGGAGAGTGGCACTCCTTTGATGCTGTGTGCCTGTGTAATCCCAGCCAAAGTGCTGAGATTTGCCTCCAACTGATGTTGAAAGAGAAAACCAGACAAAACCACCCCTAACCAAACCAAGCTGCCCAGAGGAGATACAAAATGAGGCAGATGTGTCCTGTGCCAGTGCCTTGCTTTCTGCTCATCACCTGCACTTGCCAGGGTCTGGCAGAGCTGACTGCATATGCCCTGGTACAAATTGCCAGCATGTTTTTGTTGACTGAATTCTCCTGTGATGCAAAAAAACAGATAGCAAGGCACTGAAAGAATCTGCTAACATTAAAACATTAGGATAATTTGATGTGCTGCTTCAGTCCTGTAATTTCTTCCCTTTGGCTCTTCTCCATCCCTTCTTCCATACATTCCTATTAGTTGTCTCTTTTACTGCCTCTATTTCTGTATTTACATATACTTTTCTCTTCTTTCCCTTCAACCTTAAGCCATTTCTTTCTATGCTCTTCTTCCATTCTTCTCATCCCTTTCTTTCACTTTCATTTCATAGTAGCCAAGAATGAGTTGAAGAAATTATTCATCTTCCTCTCTTAGTCCTGGCACAGGTTACAGAATGGCTCCAAGGCACAGGTTTTTCCCTGACTTCTGATGCTAACAAGTGATGACTTACCACCAGTAATAGCAAATATTTTGCATATTTGTAACTAAACAGAATATGAGCCTCCACCAGGAGCATTTTTTTGGAGTGCTTTTGCTCATTCTACATATGTGTATGAGTAGGTACCCTGGAGCTTTGTACTAAAATGCTTTGGTCCAGTACCATAAATAAGGGAAAGCCTAGTTTTGCCTTAGGGAGGAACTGTGGGAAGATATTGGCACCTTTTTGGATGTCTGGAAAGGAGGCAAGTACTGAACTGAATTAACCTGGTGTTGTGCAGCTTGCAGGCATTTAGGCTAAGCTAGGTCTAACTCCAGCTCCAAAGAGCCCTTCTATCAGAGGCTGGCTGTGTGGTGGTAAGGAGGCTGGTGGAGAAGCTGTCTGAGCATCCAGACTGCCACTGCTGCCAGTAAAAATAGGCATTTTGTGTGGAGACAGAAACACTGGTCCCACATTCTCAGCAGCTGCTTGGTGGGCAGCCAGGAGGAGTGGGATGGGGAGAGGGCAGCAGCTCACAGCCTGCCAAAGAGATGGTTTTGTTTGCTTGTTAAAATTTTGTGATTTACTCTGGCTTAATTAACAAAGAAACCCAAAGGAAGACAAGCTCCCTGTAGCTATGGTTGTGTAACCACTGGGCTGCATCAGCAGGACTTCTCCATCATCAGAAACAGCAGTGGGATCTGGCTTTTTCTGGGGAGGCAGAACAAAGCAGCAAGGACAAAACTGTGCTGATTATAAGCAGGACAAAATGACAGATATATCTTGGGGATGGTTTATTATCCCATATAATTTGGGGGGGGTTTGGTTTGTTTTGTTTGTTCCCAGGGTGTCTGTATTGGCACTGTGACTGGGCTTGCTGGTTTGTTTCTCTAGTATGTATACTCATATTTTAATTTGAAAATTAAATTGGCAAATGATTCACTGCATACTGACTGTCACACTTCAGTATTGGCAAATGCTTCTTATACATTGTCTATAAATAAATGCATATGGATAAATGAAATGTATATCTGTAATTTACAAAAGTTCACGTTATGCAAATTAAAAAGTAACACTGAAGTAATTTATGAAAATTTTCATATGCTCAAAATCCTTACCACAAAGGTTGGTTGTGGGTGTCTACACCCCCTCAAGTGCAATGTGTAAAATTATACTTTAAATCAATATATAAGGTTCTACAGCTAGCTTTATGTGCAGTAGCAAGCAGGATGGGAGTTCAGCTGGGATTATATCTATCAAGTATACTAGATTTCTGGAAGGTTTAGGAACAGATCTGAGCCCATGCAGTACAAAGCATAGGTATGTTCCTCTCTGATACAGCAGATTTCATTTGTACGGTGTTCTAAAGGCACTCTCTAACACAAATTTCCACCCCTAAAATTAGAAATAAAGCTCTTCATGCAGATATACTTCTTCCTAATGCTATTGATTTCTAGCATGCCTCTGATATGTTGATTTCTAAACTAAGAAAAAAATGTAGCAGGTTTTTAGAACAACAACTGTTTTAAAATTTCTGACGTTGTCCAAAACATAGCCCCATACTACTATCTGATATGAAGAAAATAAACTTCACCCCAGTTGAAAACAGCACACGTTTAACAGAAGTTTCTGCTCTGGAACAGATCAACTTTTACACATCTTTTCTGCTACATCAAGGTAAGTAAGCAGAGAAGAGTAAAAAGATGTCAGAATTCCTACAAGACATTTAACAAAATGACACAAATCCCTAGAAATGTTGTTATCAAGACCACATGGGATGTAACAGTCCATGTGAATTGCAAATCAAACAAAGAGCAAAATAAAATATTAATTGTATTGGAAACTCTTGGGGTAGCCCATGTTGTAGTTCAATTGCCACTGGAGTTGAAATCCCATTGCCATAGCTCTGCATGTGTGTGGCTTGTTGGCTGTGTGACTTTCTCAACACATTTCTGGTATTCTCCATGACTGCTCTCAGTGACTGGTTTTAAGCAGAGAGGAAGATTTCACAAAATTCTGTTTGGTTTTTGAGCTCTACACCACTTGGTATATCCACCTGAAAAGATCCAAAAGACAACTTTCTGTAGAAAACCACTGCCTATACATGTAGTCAGCTGTAAAATCTGATTTATTGTAGATAGATTTTCCTAGGTAATGGGATGGAAGGAAATGGTTACAAATGACTGATGAATCATTTGTAAATATTCCTGAGGAGAATATTCCTTATTCTTACCAGAAGCTACTGGTCCCTTATTCCCTTTCCAAATTCTTCCCATTCAGTTCCCTGGGGATAGGTAGCACAGAGCAACTCCTTCCATAGGAGCCACAACACAATCACAAGCAAATATAAAGTAATTGCCCAGAGCCCACAGCAGAAATTTCCTCCAAGGGGAGAGTTGTACTCTGAAGTTGACCACTAATTTTGCGTTTTTATGTTCAAACAGCCAACTTCTGTATTTTTCTGAAACTTGCACAATGATATGTGCTGGTACTCAGCCAGGAGCTGGGCAGAAATTGCATCTGCAGTGCTGGTTTCTACATTCTTTTGGGTAGACACACTGTAATACCAAAATAAGCTACCACTCTTACAGGGAGAATAGAGGGTTGGGAGAAAGTAAAGAGGATTCTAATGAAGATTTCTTCAAATTTTGTGGCTTGGACTCAAGAGGTGAGAATGATCAGGTTTAAAAAAAAAAGATGAGGGGTGAGTTGTGACAAATCCTGTCCTTAATATCCACCAGGTCATGGCAGTGTCCCCCTGTAGTGACCTCTGCAGCTCTGGGTAGCTCAGGAGCCAGCCAGCAGTCACTTGAGGCAATGCACCTGTGACCAGGCATTTTCTGACTCATTCTCCCTTGTTGGAAGGAGGAAAGTTGATCCCAGACATTGAATGGAGATGGGATAGGACTGAATTTCAAGGGGGGGGGGGACAGGCAGATGAGGTTTGTGAGGTCCAGTAGTCATCACACTGGGCACCACCTCATCCCAAAATTACAGACATGCATTTCAAAGCCTCCTTTGCCCACACCTTTTTGGTGAATGCTGAAATATATCAGAGTTTTTTGATCTACAAAGCCAATAATGACAATAAAAAATTTGCATTCTTTCTTCTTTTAGGTTTCAGAGAGCTCATGTACTAGGTTTGCATTGCTAGTGAGATGTGAGAAGGTGCCAGAAGCTTCCCCTGTGTGTGATGGAGGCAATGCCAGCCAGCTCTAACATGGATCTGCTGCTTGCCAAAGTAAAGGTGGCAGCACCTCTGGGATAAGGGGTTTAAGGCAGGCAAAAAGCCTCAACTGCACAATTGCAGCTGGAGAGAAGAGTGAGTGAAACAACAAAACAACACTGTGGGTGCCAAAGTCAGTGAAGAAGGAGGAGGATGAGGAACCAGGTCAGTGTTCTTTTACATGACTTGTACAGAAAATTAGCAACCAATTCATCTACTTGTGTTTTTGCAAGGCTATGTGGAGCTAATGCAATGGAAGCCCCTTCTAAATTTGACCAAGTACAATGACATTATTTATTGTTAATGCATTCCACTGCAAATGATGCAATACTTTCAAAAGAATTCAGCTCTTCATATTTCAGTATCTTAACTAATCTTGGTGCTGTCATATTATTTTCATTAAGCAGGCAAGTAAGTGGTAAACAGTGGTACCCATCATTTAGATGTCAAACCAGGCATATTTTATCAGCATTTCAGCAAGCATCTAGTTCCTTCATGAACATGTAGCAGAAGTTTTTAAGTGTCACTGCAGATACCAGCTGCCACATATAATTTTTTAAAGTATTTAGCCACAGAAAGAAACGTTGAGGAGGAATCTAGCTTCACTGATTGCACTGGAGTTGCATTAGGAATTTCTTTGGTGTATGCCTCATACTCTTATATTTTGTAAGCAAGGAGATAACAACTCAGACACTTAAAAAGAAAGGTAAAATAAAATGGGCAAAATGAAAGAAAAACAAACACAATAACTCGTGAAATACTTAAGGTAATGATTATTCAACTGTATCCCATTTGTCCCAATAAATAACTGCAAATTGACTTAACTCTGTAAATCCTTTAATACACAAATGTTTAAATGGACAGAACAGTATTTTGGCTTTTACTTGTTTTAGCAGGTAGGTTTATTCCTCATTTTTCATGGAGTGTTGCTTCTTTAAATTATCTCACATAAGATGTGTACTCTATTTTAGGACAACAAAATCTGTGTATAGAAAAGCAAGGAACATCATCAGAGGATAAAGAAAATTTATTCTGAACTTAAGGATAAAGAAACCTACCCACTTTATGAATGTGCAATGTTAATTAATTACTTATGCTAAGTACCTAAATTTAAATATTTTGGTATGTATCTTAAGACTTAATGAAGGGATTTTGGGGTAAGTAATTACTGAATATTAACACTATTAAAGCCAAATTAAGTCCAGCATTTCTCTGTTGTCCAACATAACTTATGTTGTTCCTCAAGAAATCTGTCATCTCCAACTGGTTAAAGCTGTTAATTACATGAGCATATAATGAAAGCATCAAAATCTTCGAAAGAAACTTTATTCCTTGCCAGTATTTGTCTTCAAACATCCTCACTCATGTCATGCTAAGGAAACATTGCCAAGGAAGCTGTTGGCTGAACTGGTTTGGTGACTTCTCATCTGCCTGGAAGCTGGTGACTCCAGAAGGTGCCAAAAGGAAGGTGCAAGATGGATTTGGGTCACTGAGTTTCAGAAAAAGGGCCAATTCTGCTGTTACCAAGATGCATACCTTTTTTTTTTGTTTTGTTTTGTTTGTCATTGTACAGTTTTTGTCAACAAAATAGTATAAAACATACAGGGGCAAATATTATTTTATTCTTCCCATGATGGACTCTGAGTACCAGCTCCATGCCAGCACCAGTTGATGACAGGCTGAACTCTACTATAAAGTACACCTGCATGAGCAGTTAGTGCCCAGAACGTGGCTTTATATTGTCTTTTGGGCTTAATTTAGCCTTATCAGCATCTTTAATAAAACCAAGATATATATCTGATTGGAAAGTAACAGCTTTACATCTAAAGGGAGGTCAGTGAGTCCTTTGCTTTCCTGACAACTCGGAAACCAAATAGCATTCAGAGATACAAGGGTAGCAAATGTGTGATCTATACACAGTGGTGTTCCCTTTGAGTGTGCTTTATTTGAGGGCTCTTCAGGTCCTCAGAAATTACACCCACATTCAGCAGTGTTGAGCAGCAGAGGTGAACTTCAGCCACGGTGTGGGGCATGGCAGAGAACAGGTACAGAAAGGGGCTGGGTAAGGGGGCAGTGCCACCTCCTCTGGTGCATGGCTTCCTTCTGGTTGAGACCAGAGTCTGCTCTTCAACACCCAATTTTACAAAATTCTCTGAGCCACGTGATGAGAAGGCCAAATCTTTCAAGGCAGGCAGCTAAAAGGGGATCTTAGAATAGTTTGGGACAGACAGCATCTTAAAGATCATCTCTTTCCAACCCCTGCCATGGGCAGGAACACCTCTCAAGACCAGCACCATCCCAACCTGGCCTTGAACACTTTAAGGGATGAGGCATCCACAGCTTCTCTGGGCAACCTGTGCCCACTGTCCACTTTGCTGTCCCATTGCTTCTCCACCCTCCTTCTGAAGAATTTCTCCCTGGCATCTAACCTACACCTACCCTCTTGCAGTTTGAAGCCATCACTCCTTGTACTATCAAGGAGTACAGCTCCTCTCCAGCTCTCTTGTCCCCGTTCAAGTACTCAAAGGTGCTGTAAGATCTCCCCGAGCCTTCTCTTCTCCAGGCTGAGCAACCAGAACTCTCTCAGGCATCTGCAGAGGAGGCTGGGGGCTGCAGAGCTGAATGCAGCACTTCAGGTGGGGTCTCGCCAGTGCAGAGGGACAGCATCCCCTCCCTCATCTGCATCCCGGGGTGCTCTGGGTGCAGAGCAGAGGGACAGCATCCCCTCCTTTAGCTGCTATCGGTGCTCTGGGTGCAGAGCAGAGGGACAGCATCCCCTCCTTTAGCTGCTATCGGTGCTCTGGATGCAGAGCAGAGGGACAGCATCCCCTCCTTTAGCTGCTATCGGTGCTCTGGGTGCAGAGCAGAGGGACAGCATCCCCTCCTTTAGCTGCTATCGGTGCTCTGGGTGCAGAGCAGAGGGACAGCATCCCCTCCTTTATCTGCTATCGGTGCTCTGGATGCAGAGCAGAGGGACAGCATCCCTTCCTTCCCCTGCATCCCGCGGTGCTCTGGATGAGCCCAGGACACGTTTGGCTCCGCGGGGTGCGGCGCGCATTGCCGGCCCGGTCCAGCCTGTGGTACCCCGGTACCCGAGCGCTCCCGGCTCCATCCCCCCGGCTCCGTGCCCGCAGTGTCCCTGCGGAGCGATGCCGTGCCCGTGCCCGTGCCCGCGCTCGGGCGCGGCGCGCTCCCGGCGGGGCGGGCGGAGCGCTCGGCGGCGCGCCCCGCGGGCTTTGTGCGAGCGGCGGCGCGCAGGGGCCGGGCCGCGCCGGGCAGGGCCGGCGTTGATGTCACCGCTGCGGCGGGAGCCGCCGCCGCCCCGGGCCGCAGCAGCCGCCGCCGGGCGCCCGGCGGAGCGCGGGTGAGGCGGCGGGGCCATGCGGCTGCTGCCGCCGCTCCGCCGGAGCCCGCGGGGCCGCGCCGGCCGGGCATGGTGAGGCCGCCCTCAGCCCGCCGGGCCTGCCGTGCGCGCCGGGAGCATGTGGGTGAACCCCGAGGAGGTGCTGCTGGCCAACGCGCTGTGGGTGACGGAGCGGGCCAACCCCTACTTCATCCTGCAGAGGAGGAAGGGGCACGGCGGCGATGGCGGCGGCGGGGGGCTGGCAGGTGAGAACAGCGCGGGTCCCTGCGGGGCCGCTCCCTATCCCACCCCGGCGGGATGCGCCGGGATTGTCACCGAGGGAGGGAGGCCGCCGGTGACCGACGGCTCCGCACCGGCAGGGTGTGACCTGCCCCGGCGTCCGCGAGGGTTTTCTTGCTGGCAATTCCCTAAATAAAACAGGACAGCGTTGTAATTCAGAGGTTTACGAAGGGAGCATATTCCCTTCGGCTTCTCCATATGTCCTTGTGCAGTGTGTTCCCTGAATGCTTTGTTTCTGGCTGGCAGCTGGAGACGCTTTTGTAGAGGTTTGGGTCATTCATGTAGGTCTTAATAATACTGTGCATATGCATTCGTTCCACCCTTTCTTAGGCAATGTGCATGTATTTATATGAGATTGGAGATACAGAACCCAATGGTGTTCCCACTGGTGCTTCTTGAATTGGTACAGAACAATCCAGCTCATTCTCCTGAAACCTGTGCTTTCTTCTTTAAGCACTTCCATGACAATTAAGCTAAAGCAAAATAAGCATATGGGCTGCATCTGTGTTTGGTCCCAGGTGCTGTATGAGTTTACTGTGAGATTAAGTGTTTCTTCAGCCCTTGAATGCTCTATGGACTTGTAAACAGTTCATAATCTAAACTAAGGCACTGCTGTGAAGTGTGTTTTCATGTAGACTGCTGAGATCTTCAGTCGGTGTTGTGTGTTGATAAACTACCTCGTTCTTGTGTGGGAAGTGACCAGCAGCCACGCCACGGTGGCTGTAGATTTCTCAATGTTTTAAATGATCTTTTGAAGTGTAGACAGGATTGACAAATCGATAAAAAACGTGTTTTTACCCCTGCTCTGCTTACTGACAAATTCTTCTCAGGCTCTCCTTTCATGGATTACCCCCTGGCCTCTCAAGGTCTGACAAGTCATTCTTCTCCCTTTCTGGCTTTGTTATCTTTGAATTCGAGGTGGTTTGAGATAGCCATCAATTTTCCAGTCATTTCTCAGTTATTGGGAAAACAAGTTAAGAGTTTAGGGTTCTGTTCTTCAGCCTGTTTGCATGCATACCTAATTCTTCTTGCAGTAGTCTGATTGGTGATGCCACTTTACAGATGGAGAAAACACTTTTGGAGGATTTTGTCCTTGAATGGAAGTAGGATTCATAAAATGTGCACTCCTGTATTTTGTGGAGGCCAGATAAGCCTGCAGCATTTGGTAGAAGTTCAGAATAGATAAATAGTTGTTTGTTTCTGTGTTACCCCCCTGCCTTTTGGAATTTAATTATTTGTGCTCTGTATCCATTATTTTAGTATGTGAATGAAGTCTGTATAGTGTTATTTAGAAGGTGAAATTCTCCACATATTTTGAAGTGTGCTTTCCATGTAGCTCTTACTAGTGCCTGTGCTTTGCCTGGAATTGCAGTTGCTGTGGCATTGAGGTAGTAGCAACAAGTCAGTTTCCAAGGGCTTGGTTTGTTTGTGCAGACGGGGGCTGGTAAAAAGTTGCAGCTTTTTCTCAGTATGTTGCCAAAACCAGAGCTAATCAAACCCCTGTAACTGACTAATTTATTCGAGTTGGCAGTATGTAAAGGAATGTATGGGTGCTTATCAGACCATGTGCTAAAATGGCAGCAGTTTATGACACAGTGGTCAGCAAAAGGTGGGAAAGGAAGGGTGAGTGATGGGTGTAGTGTCCACGCCACTCCCAACGTGACAGGCACAGTAAAAAGTGGAACTTAGGTTTGTTTTTTTGTTTGGTTTTTTTTCATGGAAATACTGGAATTTTCTGCTGGTTCTTTTAGCAGCTGTGGTCTGCCAGTTGAAGGACAAGGAAGGTGGAGAAAGCCAGTGGATTGTTCTTGGTAGGAAAGATTGGTTAGAAGCAACATATTGAGGGATCTAGCTGATCCTGAGTTAAAGAATAAATCTGCTGACATGGTAATTTGTAGTAAAATGTAATAACATTTAGGATCACCCTTTGGAAGTTCTCTAGATGATACTGATCTTGTGACAAAGGTGGAAGTTACCTGGTCAAAAGTAAACAGGGAAAAAAAGAACTTTTGGTGTGGTGGGTTGGGGTTTTTTTTTCTCCTTAATTACCCTTTCTGTAGTGACATCATGCTGAAATTTGTTCAGATATAATCTAAGAAGTTCGTCACCCAATATGATATCAAATTTGGCCTGGTTTCTCTGTGGGAAACCAACTTATATGTCTATGTCCTTGAAGTTGACTAGAAATATTGTATACAAGATTTTAAACTGTGCTGGGGATGATCTCAATTCGTATTTGCAAGGGAGGATGTAAACACAGCTGTCTTTTTTTTTTTTTTTTTTTTTTTTTTTTGTGATCTGACTTTTGCTGACTTATACTCCCTCATTATTGATTCTTGAAGTCACTTGTCTTGAGCTGTAGAATGAGAATTGACTTTCAGATTGATGAGACTGTGGGTGAGATGGCATTGGATGGCTTCACCATGTAACTTAAGCAGTGGCTAGACAAGGAGAAGCATTGATTCTCTGGCATTGCCCTCCAGTCTAGTTTGCTGTGAGGCTGTCATCAGCAAACTGATCAGGGTTAGGTGTAATGCCCTTCTCTGCCTCTGTGATCATGGCAAACTCCTTTTGGCATGTCTCAGTCTAAAGCCAAGTATCTTATGTAGCCTTGGTGGTGGGTGAAAGTACTTCTTTTTGGCTTTATGTACTTTGCAGGAAAAGGAGGATCATGTTTTGGGGGAAGGGGTGAAAAATCCACCCTTTCTACACTGCTTCTCTCCTCTTGGCCTTGGTTTATGTAGCAGTTGAACAGAGAAAGTCTAATTTAAATACTTATTTGGACATTGGAGACGTTTTCTGCTTTGTATTGCGTTGTAACACGTTAGGAGAATGATGATGATCTTTTAATGTGTTAGGGAATGCTAATTAGTGAATCCACAAAAGTAATCTCTGCTAACAAGGTCTATTAGATCTATCAGATGTAGTATAGTTTGCTTCAGAGATACAGCTTTTCTAATAAGTAGTGTGGATCCATTTTAATACTGAATTAAGGTCTGGACTAGTTAAAATTATTGTGTCAATGTCATTATTAATCACATCAGTGGGACATTTCTTTGAAAGCATGCCTTAATTGAAGGGTTGTTTGGGGTTTTATTTTCCTTTTTAACAAGAAGAAGATAGGAAAAATTGGAAATTGGATTTTAAATTGGATTTTCATAGCTGTTCTGCAAACTCACATTATCTTGCATCACTGCATTAATCTTCCAGGACAAGACCAAAAAATGTGCTTTTCTGCTTTAAAAGTGTTTGATGGTTGATGAGCTTTCTCTGTAATTAAATTGTTTCATGCCTTGCACATAATGCCATGTCCGTATTTCACTTCACCCTTGGTCAGGTGTTTCATCTTCCTTTTTTTCACCAACAGGGAAAAAAGTATTTTGCTTCCCTGAGCAGCCTGGTAATTTGGCCTGTATGAAATAATTCCTTCTCCAGAGGAATGTGGTGTATTTATTTACACAGCAGCCTGCATCAGCTGTAGCAGAGGCATTTGGACAGGACATGAACCCAGATCTCTACTATCATTTGGGCAGTGTGCTCTGTGTGACAGCATTACTTTTATGGATGTAAAGATCTTGAACATGTCATAAACCTCAAAACAACTAAAACGCTCGTGGTATTAAGTGTATCTTGCATTCAGATGAAACAAATAGGTTTAAAAATGTCTCTTAACTGCTTTCTGCTATATTGTGATAATGTTTGCCAAACTCTTCTGCTTCAAGACATTATAGTAAGGAACTGATAATCCTGGTAATGGATGGCAGAGCACTGTATTCACTTGGAGCTTACAGAGGCAGAGGCTGTGGTACAATTAGCTGGTGGCTCCTGTGCTCCTTTTGCCTGTGTACATTTGTGTGTGTGAAGTAGAGATGAAATTCTAAGTGACTTTGTTTAAAATGTTATTATGAGATCTTTGAATCCCAAGGGAAATAAGTTGTTCTTAACAAGACCTGGTTTTAGAAGTGAATTATTTTGCAATTAGGGTATATGTACTTACAGCTGGGACAGTGCCTGGGTGAGAGATGCAGTAGGAGTTGTAAGGCCGTGCAATGTTGCCAAGAATGATTCAAATGTTTAAGCAGAAGAGAGCAGATGGAAATTTGCTGACTTCTGGTGAAAAAAGGATCTGATGAAATACTACTTCTCCCCAGATATTTTTACAAAAGGAGTTGTCATTTAATTTCCACATTGGAAAGGCAAAAAGGAGAGGTTCTGAGCTCGGCTGGCTGATGTGGCATATCAATGTCAGATCTAATATAATTTTTAATACTGTGACAGTGTTCTAACTTGAAAGGCTTTCCTGCAGCCTTGCTGGACAACACAATTAGTATTTCACATTTGGAGCTAAGATTCTGTCTTGCTCACAGCCTCTCAGTTCAGAGCTGAGGAGGAGATTACTTGAAAACCTGTATATGCTTAAGATTTAAAAAAGCTTTTGGCCAGCTGATCATCTGCCTGAACAAAGTGTGGTCCATGTTTTAACAAACTTGACACTTTCTGCCCTTGTTGACTCAAGTAGTTGGGATTTTGCATGTCAGACTTGAGTAGAAAGAGCGTGCTTTCTGATACTTGAAATGCAGTGTTTATCAAAATGGATGCAATTAGCAGAATGGATAGGGGTGGGCAGCCTATCTGTCCATCAGCTTTCCTTGATTGTTTTGGCACCCAGGGTGGAGGCTGGTCTCTTCTGCTCTGCTTTCATGTGTCAGTACACCAGATGTACTCTGATGCTCTGAGCTGCTCCTCAGGATCTGCTGTGGGTGTGTTTACCTCTCCACACCAGTGCATTTCCACTTCAAGGAACATGCAGATGTCTAGGGCTGAATTGGTGTTTGATTCCCCAGACTGACTCAGTCTTTCTGTTGAATTCCCAGATGCTTTTCCCAGTTCCTCACTTCCTGCCTAATGCTTGTCTCCATCTCCAGCTCTGGCAGCAGGGCACTGTTGGCTCTAGAGACACAGTGCCTGAGATGTTGCTGGGTGTAGCTTTGCCTTCTCTCCTCTAATATTTCTTGGCCAAAGACTTTCTTTGAATACTTTATCTCCTACACTGAGTAGTGTGACCCATCCAAACTGCTGAGCTGAGCTGCCTTTTGCCATTTTTGCCTTTGAAATAATGTTACTGTTTGACACCTGGAATTCCAGGGTAGCCTGCCATTTCTCCTGAGATCTCTGCAGGAAACCCTGCTGGAAATGTTGCACAGGATCACAAGACAGTAAGCAATCAGTGTCTAGGCCTAGGTACTAATTTTCTGTGTTAGACCAAAATTTGTATTGCTTACAGGGTACTTGTTATTGTTCTTTGGTACCACACTGAAAGGTGTAGAAGAAGTAGCACTTCTTCACATCAGTTGCTGTATTTCCATCACTCCACTTATGTCCAGTTATGCATCCTTGTAAGAATATATCCTATTTCACAGAGGTTTGGGCCCTTGATAGTTTCAGTTGGATTCCTGCAGAACTCAAAAAGGCTCCATGAAGTATGCTAGCATATACTCAAATGTCTTTGGAACTTAATTTGTACACGTGTATTCTCATACAGTATTTCTTCTTGTAAATATTTGGTGTAGGCAGAATCTGCTTGTTTTTGTCCTTCACAGTATCACACTTCACATGGTTTTTCCTGTAACAGACAGGAGTTGTATTTGCAACTGATTTTGCTAAGTATGATGATGCAATGTGTATAAAGAGCTGTGAGTGTTTGACTGAAATCTTTCTTTATCTCATTTACCACTAATCATACTTCTGTTGTCTGATCAATGGTGATATTCAGAAATTACATTTGCATTTTGACTTTAAATCTGGTGCTTAAGTGATCTTTGGTTCTCGAGGACTTCTCCAAATCTTTCCATTTGTTTTCTTTCCAAAGTAAAGGTTGTATTTTCTATGCTGGGTTTGTGATTGTTTTTTTCCTGAAGTTTCCAGATAGGGATGTTTGAATTTCTACCACAGCAGTCATCTTGGTTTCAGTTAGTACATTTTTAATGTTTTGGATTTTACTGTTCTTTCTTCATAGTCTGTCTTGTTCTTCCCCTCTGCTTTTTCCAGTGTTTTATCAGCCAGTTATTGGGATCTTCTCTTCAGCATTGTTCATTTCCCTGGTTCATTTGTTCATTTCCCTGTTCCTCTGACAGCATATTGAAGTCTGATCTATCTGCAGGTATTCAGTCAGAACTGTGAGAATTTAAAATTCTCTTTTTCTGAAGCTATTGCTTCTTTTCAGATTTAGTTAGTATTTCACAATGCTTCAGGACTCTTCCTTCTGTGTTCAAGCTGTGTTTACTGTGCCCACTTCAGTCCTCAATCAATTTAATTGACTAGAATCAGTTTACAGTAATTTTTCTTAGGTTTGTTTTTTTTTGTTGGTTTTTTTTTTTTTTCTGTTTTGGTGTTTTTGGTTTTTTTTTTTCTTAATTTGCTCATACTTACTTGATTTGTTCTTTCATCTTACATGTTAAATCTGAATCTGATGTTGGTGCAGATACAGATCTAAAATTTCCTGTTGGATGACATCTGTTAAATCTGTTTATGCTACTATGACAGAATGAGATACTTAAAAATAATTAGTTGTGAGTGGAGTTCAGTGACTTCTCTGCTGTTTTTGTCTGTGATACTTGTTTATGCATTTCCTAAGTGTTTTTTACAATCTTAGGATAATTGTTTCTATCACACCTAGAAGGCATTTGATAACTTCATCTATATTTTTCTCACTGTTTCTCCATAATTTCATATAGTCTGGTATGATTGATATGTAGTATAAAATTTATTTTTTTCAGTAGTGTGAGGTAAGTTGTTTGGGGTTTTATCTAAATATCAGTTTTCTCTGTGTTGTAAGCCTTCTCATACTTTTAACTGTGGCATGTCCTGTCACTGCTCTCTTTCTGTGAGCTTCAGCTTAGAAGTTACAAAAAAATTGTAAAAGCTGAAAGTCTAAACCCAACCAGATTTAGTTTCAAGTTAAGATACAGATTTTTTACAGGGATGGTCATGAGTTGTTTGGACACCTTAACAAGTACAGATAATCCCTTTTAAATTAACATATTTGGAAGATAATCTGATTCAATCACAATTGTTAAACTTGAAGGACAGATGAAGGGCTGCTTTATCCTTTGGTAATCAAGCCAGATACCACATTGGCCCTTCCCAAGCTTTTTCTTTAAATATTATTGGTTAATTTTTAGTCTTCTCTCATTTGTATTCATCAGCCTGAAGACAGAAAGTGCTGGCTTTGCTGCTTTTCTTACTAAATGTCAGTAGAGTGGTAGTTCTTCCTCAAAATCAGTTTCACTGAATATGTTTGAAAACCCCTGTGCAAATGAAAGGGGGGCTGAACAAATTTGTAGAAATATGTTGGGAGGAAGAGAGAGCAGCAAAGGGAAGCATTGAGGAAAACTTAACAAATACTAATTTCTTAACTATTTAAGAAATTTATATATAAACAAATAGATATAATTATTAATTTCTTAGTTAAAGAGTATCAATTGTTGTAAGCTCAGAGGAAGAATTTGGTTTTCTTGATACCACATTAGATGCCCATATAAGCCACAGGGGAAGACAGTTAGGAATTAAGCTTTTAGAGGTCATTTTACCTTCATTTATGTGAATGAACACCTATTTAGAAAGTGTAGCCCTTCATAAAGTTTTAAGGGCAGTGTTCACAGTGAAGAGGTTATATTCTCACTTTCATGGGTATTACTGCCAGTATTGGAAGTTTAACACTCAATTGTTTTTCTGTGGGGTATATTTTCAATTTATATGGGCTTTCCTATGAAATTAAATCAAGTAGAATTGACCCTCCTTTTAAAAGGATTTGTCTGTAGTACTACCTGAGGAGTTCTGTTTGTTGCTCCATGTTGAGTTTTGACGGACAAGTAATGGGATGATCTCATCCTGTAATAACAAATGAGGGAGCTAATCACATAAACTGCCTTGAGAAAGAATGGAGGAGTGAGGATTCATTCTCATGACTATGAAAAACAATACCTTCTGCTGTATGCTATGTGTTGTCAGGAGTCACTGTTTTTATAGCTCAGGAAGCAACACTTAAACTTTAGGAGGAGTTTATTCATTGTCCATTAAATCAATATGAAACTGAATGCTCAGGGTGTAAATATGACTTAAATCAACCCTATTGATTGAAGCTTTCTTGAAAATCAGCTGACATCTACAAACTAAATAGATGCTCTGGGTGTTTCAGGTTTATGGCCAGAGCTCATTATGTGTCCATCTTACTTTAATGGAAAGAGGAGTCATCAGTGTGCTTTAAATACTGAGGACTTTTTAAGAAGTATGGTTTTGATTCAGTGTTGGAATGTCACGGTGCCTGTTTTGAAAAGTTCTTCCTTGTGACACGTGACATTCTGGGTTTTCCTGGTTGTGGTGTTGAGCTCCTACACAAACAGGCTGCTGACATCCATGAGACTGAATGATAGCCCAGGAGCTTGACTCCAAGAGTCACAGTCTGACCTGTATTATATCTCAGCTCCTTTGCAGGGTATTATTTTGTATTTACTCTGTGTGCTATAAACATGTATGTTCTTTGTTCAGACATTTTGAGATAAAAACCTTCTAACAAAAGGTGTTTTGAGGTATGGATTCATGTCAGCCTGGAAGGAGGATGAGACAGGGCAGGGCTCTTCTCCCAGGAGCTGTGTGAGTAACATATGTTTGCACTCTGGCAAACTGGGGGAAGGGAGAGCACAGCAGTCAGTGGCACCAACTGCAGGGTGACCTCCTTCAGCTCCAGGCAAGGTGTGACACAAGTTGCCTGTGTCACTGAAGAATGGATGTGTCACAGGTCCCTGGTGTGTGCTGAAAGCACCTCTGTTCTGAGACTAGAGATGACTAGGAAGCATCACTGTCTGATTCCATCCCAAGCTTTTTGGTGCTTGCTGTGCAACAAAGCCATGGCTGCTGGTGATTCTTAAGCTTTGAAGTGTCATTATTTATTATAATTCATTGGCTTTTCAGTGTTTTAATAAGGTGCACTAGAGGTAATAGATAATCCAGATCCCCACTCTTGAATATGTAATCCAATTTACTTTGAGCAGGTAAAACACAAAAGCTCTCAAATGCAATACTGCTGTGAGGGAGACTGTAGAAGAGTGATAAAGTCTACTAAGTCTTTGTTTTTTAAATGAGAACATGGCTTTTTGTAGAAGAGGGTTAGTGTTTGTCATAAGAAAATCCTTTGCCAATAAAGAGTTTGTTCATGTGTACAGTGTATAAACTTGCTTTTCATTTAAAAACACCAGTAATTGATGTTTTACAAAGACACTTGCAAATAATTATGGAATAGAAAAGAAAGAAAAGAAAGAAATATTCCTGCAGCAAAAATCTGTGCCATGGATATCCAAATAGCCACAGATATTGTGACTTAGGACAGATGTTCAAGTCTGTATATTCTGAGGTGTGCTGAAAAGGTGCCAGGTTGATTCTACAGGTCATGGCTTGATTTCATTTCTGTGTGTGGGCAGTTTGTAATCAGTCTGGACCGTAAGCCATCTGGAATAATGGTCTCCAAGGAGCAAGGACTGCTGTGGTGCTTGGAAGAATCTCAACTGGCTGAAGCTATTGGCTTAGTTTACCAAGCAGGATGACCTACCTTTCTGAAAAATACCCTTTGGTGAGATAGAAATAATTTGTGAAGGGGGTCTGTGTTATGGAGGAGGTCAGGCTTCATGTGTTCGTGATCGCTTCTAGCAAAAAAACAGGCTGAAAATTTGTTGCTGTTATAAGGATACAAGTAGAGCACATATAAATCAGTTAATGAATAAAAACTACTATTCTGTACTATCTGCAAGGGTTATAGGCTCCCCCTCCAGCTTGTGACTAAATGTGAGCCAGCCCTGAGTGTGGTCAGATAAGTAAAATGTAGTGGGATTTCTTCCTTCAGCACAAAGTGCATCGGGTAACTGAACACCTTTTCCAGTAATTCCCTCTAGTGCATTGTGTGTCCTTCCAGTAACAAGATGCAAGAGCAATTGCCCAGGCTCTCAGCCAATTGTGGCTTTGTATTCCCTGGTTCCAGATATTACATGTCATTATTTTTCCTCTGCTAATGCCTATGTTTTACAGAAAAGAAAGAGCATACTGATCAATCTTCTGGACCTTTGCTTTAGAATTCAAGTTTGCAAAAGAGGAACCTGACTTTATTAAAATGTATTAAATGCCTTTTTAAAAAGGCATTATCCCTCCCTTTTCCCCTCCTGCCCCATGTATAGGTATGGTTGCTCTAGAAATTTGGCACATGTGTGTGATGGGACTGTTTGTACATAAATGGCTTCTTGTGCTTGAGTGCCTTCAGGATTGGGCAACTAGCCAGATGCTAGTCCTATCAATTATACCATGTGCTTTAAACCTTCTCTCATTAAAAACTCTTGTTTCAACAAGGGCTTGCAGATTTAGTATTCTTACGTTGGAAATTTTTCCCCTTATTTCATTATGCAGTCAGAAACCTGATGAAATAATGGGAAACAATTTGCAGTTGGTATAGTCATGTGATTTGATGCCTGGGTAATTCACTGGCTCTTGCCCAAGGGCCAGGCTAATCTAAGGAATATGATTCTTTGTTGCCTGGTCTGTTTCTATAGAAACTGAGTTACTTAATCATGTCTGAAAAGGTACTTGCTACATGAAGAATTAATGAACTAATGAACAGTATTAAAATTCTCTTAATATTTTTTTTTTAATTTTCATTTCTACTTCATGTAGAAAATCCTCAAACAGATTATCAGTTTGAGCTGCTGTGGTTTCATTCTGGTTGCATCACATGTCTGCCTTGCAAAAAAACCCAATGAAACAACAAATACCCAAACCCAAAACAACCATTACTGGCCTAACAACACAAAAATGAATGGTTCATGAAGGAGAGCAAGCAGGCTCAGCTGCACAATTGCACAAGTTTTCACCTTATAAAAGCACACACTTTTTTTTTAATATCACATGTATCATCTGTCAAAACAGTTATTGCATGATGCAAGTAAAATGTTACTGATAAACTGTCTGTGGCAATTATCTTGGTAAGCTCAGGTTTAAATTTCCTTGTGATCTTTTGGAATTCTGTCAATTTTCTTTCTTTAACCTCACTACATGGTTATTTTTTCAACCTTTTTACTGAAAAGCCCCTGACCAACTCCTACTTACTGCACCATTGGAAAGTATTCTTTGTTTTCTTTTCCTTTCCTACCTCCCATCTATTGTTTCAGTCACTGCTGGCTTCTCTATTTTGTTGGTGGGGTTTTTTTCATAGTGCTCTCCACATTTCTTGAGTACATTGCTCTGTCTTACAGTGTTTGGTGGCACAGGGGGGGTTGTTCCTCTCTGTCTACCATATCCAGGGAAGAAGAAGGTAGGATGGGAATTTCCTTTGAACCTGATATTGTTGTACAAGTCAGTGGTTTGTTCTGACTTCCTGATCTTACCTGCATATCCCAATTTTTACAGCACTCCAAGAACTAGGGGCAGAATTGTTTGTCAGGACCACCCATATGCCAATGAATTTGGAAATAGAGCAGAGGAAAGAAACAAGCATATTTTTAAAGAATACAGGGAATGAACAGTGTTTCTGTATCTCTGAGAAGATTGCATTTGGCCAGCGTACAACTTTATTTAGATATTACATCATGCCTATTGCATATTTATTACTGTCAGTAGTCATGTGAAGCTGAAAAGCACAAAGAAAAGATTCCTGCTGTATTTGCAGCAAGCCCAGATGATGAACAGAGTGTAATGTCTGGCTTGCTCCCCACTCCAGTTGAGCAGTACTAGCAGCTTTACATGTTTTAGGATTTTGCCCTTGGTTAAGTGACATGTGCTTTCTGGGCCAGGGCCTTACAGCACTTGTGAAGCTCAGATGAGAGAAAAAAAAATTCTAGGTACATTTTAACCAGGGTTAATCAGGGTGCATCTAGAAGGGCTGGTGGAGAATTGTTCAGAGGCAGCTTCTCAGTGTACAGCCAGTAATCAAAATGTGTGAGAGATGAGGAGCAACTAAAGCTAGTGAGGCCAATGTACATTGGGATATTTTACATTCATATTTCATATTTGTATCCTGTGATTGTCAGATAACTTTGTAGCACACCTTACTAATGGCTTAATGTTGTGCCCAGACTCGTTTCTCATGTGTTGCAGAATTCTTGGATTAAGAAGTGGTGCATGTTATTCGTTGAGCAGAAAGAGATTACAATTGATCTGACCTGAGAAGATCTGTATAAAACAAAATACAAATAAAAGAGAGAGAATGGGGAAATACAAAATCACTGATAGGTGGGATGTTTCTTGGTATCAGTTTCAGTTCAGATTTGAGGGATCTACTGAGATGGGAAAAGGGTGCTGCTTTTATATCTTTATGATGCACAGCACAAATCTGAAAGAAGAACAGCAAGGGAAGCAGAATTGTGTAAACCAGTTGTGGCAGAGCAAAAGAAGGAACTAATAAAATTATGACAGTAAAGGATGAACACATGAGACATGAAAGGAGAAGAGAACTTTTAGCAGGAGAGTTTTCAAATGTTTTTGGTGCATGCAGTTTGTTTCTGCTGTTAAAAAAAAAAAAAACCCTAATTTCTACCCTAATGAATATTTTCACAAAAAATCTCTGAAAGTTCATCCATTTAATGTTTATATATTTCAAATTTTTTTTCAAACAATTGAAACAATTTCCTGAGAATTTCAACATGCAAATGCAAATCTGACATCTCTGTGGGGGAGATGAAAATTCTTTGTGGAGATGAAAAAGGGGAAAACTTTTACGAAGTTTAAAAATAAATAGGTCCTTGCAAATAGTTTTGTTTTATCTGTAGTTTATTATAAAGAAAGGATATAGAATTTGTGGAAATATGGTTAAGAATTATTAGTAGCTTTTGGTATGCAACTGTTGGTGGCTCTCTCAATTGCAAAGAGTTTTCAAAGCTACTTCTGGAAAACAGTATGGCTTTGTCTTTCTTCAATATCCTTTTATCTGAAAAACAGCTTGACTCTTAAGGCATTTTGATCCTTCCTACCCTAAATAATCAGACTGTTAAGTAGCACAATTATTTTTGCTGGAAGTCTTTAGTTTTACCTAGCTGATATTCAAGTTTTGAACCCTTACAGGGTGTACTGTCTGGGATTTCTTGTTGGTGTCAGAGGAGGATTTTCTGCTGCTCTGAGCTTCAGCAGTATAAGAAGCACAGAGAAGAACTAAATAACTTTTAAACATGATTTTATAACACAACTACCTTCTGCTTTGCTTTGATTTGCCTTTTTATGCTAGCATTGATGTGCATTAAAGAGTTGATGTCTTCCTTAAGCTGAAGATGTTTCCCTATTAAATCACTCTTCCTCTTTACAGCATGAGACAACAAGCATGCTGATGAATATGTAGATCTGCATTTTGCTGCACAGGGTGAAATGGAATGGGGCTGCAGAGCCCTCTCCTGTGGGATCTTGAATTTTCCATCACTGTGTGTTGATCAGAATTTGCTCTTCCACAGGTCTCCTTGTGGGTACTCTTGATGTTGTGTTGGACTCCAGTGCCAGAGTGGCACCGTATCGAATCCTCTACCAAGCACCAGACTCCTTGGTCTACTGGACCATTGCCTGTGGTAAGGACAAATACACTGACATGTGGATTTTTATTCTTCCTGGATACTGTTTCACATATAATAGGAGAGCATCCTTCCTGCTGAGCACAGTCATCTGAGGACAAATAAATGGGTCAGGATGAAAACCTGCTGTAGTGCTAAAATTCAGAGGCACCAGAGTTTCTGATAGCCAGACCTTAATTGCCAGCATGGGGGGGTGTGTTATGCACAATGACTGAATGAAACCAGAAATGGCCATGGAGCAGGGACAAAACATCTGTCATTTCCCACTTTTTTTCTCCCAAAGGTGCTCTCACACTAGCAGTGCCCATTCCTCTTTCTTGCATGCTCTTCTCCATGCCCAGGGCTCACTCCTACAGCACTTCTCAAGTGCAGCATTCCTGGGTGATGGTGTGTCTCTAAAGAGGATGGTGTGAGTACCTGGATTACAGCACCCCAGTTACTCAGACAGGGCACCTGGCTTCCCTTGCAATGGTAACCAGGAAGAAACTGCAGCCCCAGCACTCATGTGAATACTGAATAGCAAATAGTGAGACATTTCCTGTCTCCTCCAGGACAAATACCATCTAGGTCCCAGGGCTGCCCTGCCTCCTGGATGTTTATTTCAGACAGTGTATGGTCTTTCTAAATATGATGTACTTGGAGTTCAGCAAGATGGTAGCTAGGTTAAAGTTTGCTACAGAAGTTTATGTTCTTACATAGATGCAACAGCTTTTAACAGTTTTGGTCCTTAATGTTCTAGCTTGGACAAATCTAGCAGAAAGACTACTCCTTTTGTCATTATAGTAGTGAAAACAATTGAGTTGATATTTTTGTCCATTAAATACGATTTTTGCATGTATCAGATTGTGTACTAAATGCTTATTTCTGTAATCAGGTATTACAGAAATATTGCAAGTAACATAAAACAGAATGGAATTAGTCTGGTTTTGTCTGCTGTCTCTGGAAGTAGTGTCTGGAATTAAATACAGAAGATCCAGGTCATTTAGCTTTGATTGGCCAAGCTTGTCAGATCAGATCATTGGTTTGATAGTATTGCTTTTCAGTCTTAGCAAATGGAAACTTTTCAGTGCAGCTCCTCCAGCTCAAAAGTTTCACTGGCAGCAAAGTTCTTGGCAACAGCCAAAACTCGTTAATTTGGGAGAGAATTGAGAAGACAGAACAAATGAGAAGTGCATACATGCCTATAATCTCTTTAATGGCCTGGTAACCTCCAGCACCCCCACTGTTGCCTGGCATTCAGAAGTACTGGTTAATGATGCTATAGGCTTCTTTTGAACTAACTGTTCCACTTCATTAGTGCCCATTCTCCCAATGAAATTTGACATTTAGATTATTTGGATGACTTTTCCTCCAGACAGACACCCTCTTGGGAAGGGAAGAGAAGGAAGAACAGGCAAAAGTTTGCTATAGATCTAATAATTTTAATTCAAACCAGGCTCCATTCTTAGGAGCATATGATTTCTGTGTCTGGCAAATGTGACATCAAAGCTGTGCCATCTTCTGAATCTAACAGGAAGTTTTGCTAATAGGTCTCATTAGCACAAATATCTCTTACTATTTCTGATAGTATCAGACCTGAAAGAAGGCATCAGTTCAAGCAACCTTTTTCCCCTCTACACCTGTTAGTACCAACCCTCTGAAGATTTTAAAATTCATATAACATAATTTTCCTTTAGTGATAGCTAATACTAAAACCAGATATTGACAAAGTTGTCAGTATTATGAAGTTTGTTCCCAAATCTGCATTTAACAGTGTATTTTTTACTTTGGAAATAGGCCATGTGACTTCTCTTCAGATCTTTTTGCATGACACCTATAGATAATGACTGTAATTTTATACCTACAGTGTGTCCTCAAGATATGCAGGGGCATAAAATGGAAGGCAGAGTTATGAGTTATGACCCCAGAATAACTAAATGTACCATACATGTAGAAATTTATGGTGCTCCTGAACTATGAGAATTTTGTTTTTCTTCTGACATATCTATTGTGGATTTTATGTAGAAGTACAGTACTCTGTCTACATTCAAGCTAGTATTAATGATCATACTCTTCAATTATTAATCTTAGCCCTAATTGAAATTGCTAATGTAGTTAATCTATATATCTGTGATTCCATTTTGTGGAGTGTTTTTTGAATTTTTAATCTCCTAATACCTGGTTGATGGCTTAGTTGTTTTGGTTAAACTAAAAGACTGCATTAGCTTAGTCTTGTCACTTGAGAGGAATAGTGTGGATCTTACAGGGAGGTAGAATTTTAGAGAGCAAATATTTTTTCTGTGCAGCCTTGAAGCTGAGCAGCCCAGTGTTCCCTAAGGCTCTGTGCTGTGGTTATTTTATGAATTTGCAACTAAAGCAATTCCCTCTGAACTGATCAAGGGTTGTTAAAATTATACAGGTTTCTAAGGGCTTTGGCTGCATTTAGCTATGCAACTCTGATTTGTCCTGCATTGTCCCTCCCTGTTCTCTAAGGGTAGACTGCTGGTTATTTGGTACTTGTAATCTCTTATTTTTACAGAAATTTCTTTTTCTCTGCCTTCAATAAAGAAATAATCTCCATCTTCAGTAAGTAGCTATACAGAGTGACTTGAAGAAATGCCATTGTTTCATGATTTATGACATTTGATCTTGCTCAGTACAAGAGTATTTTGAGGGTGAAAGTAATCCAGGGGAGTTTGTTTGCAATAAAATGACTGCTTAGACAGATTTGGATGTGAATTTTCTTGGATATTAGCTCTGCTGATCTAGGTGTGAGGATTCTGGCTGGTGAATCTGAAGCCTTACAGCTCTGGAGAGAAGTCTTGTTAACAGCCCTTTCTCAAGTCCAGTGGTGGGTTAAAGGTGTCACAGCTCAGAGTTCTGTCTGTTGAATTATGCAGGAGAATTGTTATTTAGTTACTTTTCAAGAATAATTGATGGTCTAGGAATGCAAATTGAAAAACACAATTAGCCTTTCAATATTGTAAATGTCCCCCCCAAGTCTGCTAGTGCTCAGTGTAAGGCAAAAATAGTGCTGTATCTAAATTGTTTGGAAATTAACAACTTTTTTAGATCCTTCTCCCTCTATAAAATCAGTCATTCCTACAGTGGCTTTGTGTGTTTTTCAGGTATAGGACTGCTGTAGGGTTTTTGTGGTAATGGTAGTTACATGCATTTTCATCCAAGTTGCTGTGTTGTAGCTGTTTTCATTTTTATTTCCTGCCAGTCTTGAGGGCTCTTAAGTTGAAGTGCTGTGTTTTAACTGTTAAATTTGGTTTCTTCTCTTTCTCTGAGAGTTATTGCCTAATTTACCTAAGAGGCCAATAATGGGAAAATGATGAATACTTTTAATATGCTAAGATAGGCAAAAACTTTCCACTAACAGAGATAAAATAACCTGTAGTTTAAAACTTTGCAGCAAATGTGTATTTTAATCCTGAGTGAACCATGCAAAGAGAAAAACCTAGGCTGTGATGATGAATTATTGAGAACTGGGGTGCAGGTTTTGGGCTGATTGTGTGACCTGCTTAGGAGAGACTGGGAGCGTAAATAGTGAGATAATGGAGACAAAAAGCAGTGGGGAAAAAAGAGAGATGTATTGTTACTGGTTGAGAATAATCAGCCAAAGCAGTTTCAGAGGAAATGATGAAAAATAATTGATGAACCACAAACCAGAAAGAGACAGCTTCAAGAAATAGTTCATCATGATAGTGTGCCTGCACTGCTTGTCACTGCTCTTACAAGCTAAGCAATTTTTCTCATGACAGTTTAGTTTTTTATACATAGCTCATGCATTTCATCATTGCTTTTTACAGCAGTCTTAAAGCCAACAAGAAATTGTGTTCAGACCACCTCCTGAGTTCTAGGAAGGTCTGGTTGCATCCAGTAGTTTTAAGGAGAAGCAGCAGTGGTGATCATTTGTGGTTCTGAAATATTGATTACATATGTAGTCTGTTCTGCAACATGATTTGTGTGTCTGTACTACAACCAGAATTGTGACATTCCCTTGGAAGCTGCACAGAATGCTGCATTCTGTTGCCTTCATTGGAGTTGTTAAATTAAATACAATGGGAGTAAATTTTGGTATTTCCAGATGGACATCATCTAGTAAAATATTGCATCTCGACTTACTGGCAAATTTTCTTAGAGTTTTTTGTTTATGATTAAAGGGACATTAACACTGGTGAATTATTTATTTTGTGACTTTTGGTTTGTTTGGGTTTTTTTATATAGGTTGCTCAAGGAAGGAAATCACTGAACACTGGGAATGGCTGGAACAGAATTTGTTGCAAACTCTTTCAATCTTTGAAAATGAGAATGACATAAATACGTTTGTCAGAGGAAAAATACAGGTAGTGTATTAATTACTACAAATGTTGTTAATGATAAATATGACTGGGGAAGGAAAACTGATGTGAATTTGAAATAAACTGGAGCTGGAGTCCCCAGGCTGCTCTGCCTTTTTGAAGGAATACCAGATGCTAAGTAGCAACATGTGTGTAAAAATTAGGGAAACTGGAATAGTGCATGTTGCTTACAGCAGTGTGATTTTTTTTAAAAGCCCATATTAATATTTAGGCAAGGCTTAAGGCATTGTAAGTTCTAAAATTAATTGTACTGTTGACTGTCTTAAACTTTGACAGTTGTCCGTGCAACTGTTTATCCATTGCACAGCTTAATTAAATTTTTTTTTAATGTGCTCATACTGTCTCCTCCCCCTCTTCTGCATAATTAAATCCTGTAGTACTGGCATTTACACTTCATATAGGTGTTAAGAGTTGCTGGTTCATTGATTTGTTTGCTTGGTGGGAAGTGGGGGTGTTGGTTTTCTCAGAATTTCTTTTTCTCTTTATAGGACAGATAATTGCTATACTGGCGAAAAGTATTTTTTTCATGCTAAGAATTGTCTAAAAATAAATACTTTGTTCAAAGGTTGTAAGCAAAATTACTCTCTTTCCTGGTGTGTGTTCAAACTATTGGCTTTGTCTCATTCCTCTTAACATTTCATGTAGTAAATCAGCTCTCTTACAAATCCCACAATTGCTTGTGTTTTCCCAGTGAATCAGGTACAAAGGCTATAGATGGTCATGGAAATACCTTATATGTGAAGACATCTGTGTTTTGAAATATAACCCTTGAGGAAATTGTTACTTCTTAGAGTTGGATGAATACTAAATGTGAATGATGGTTCTCTGTCTTATACTCTGCTCTTCATGTAAATACAGAGCAAGTTGAAGGCAAAAAGTCACAAAAAAGACAAAAATTTTATGACTTTGATATAAAAGACAATGGAGATGATTGTGAATAAGATTGAGAAAATAAGCAAATAAAACAGAGCTCCAGTATAGAACAGAAGAAGCCATAGTCTTTAAAAATATCAAAAAACATCTTTTTACCTGTTGCCTCTTCAAATTTCATTAAGGTCATCTGCACCTGAAAGTGGGAATTTTTTGTCCATCCTATTAGTTAATCTAATTGAAGATTTCTTCTTTTCTTCTTCTTCCCCCACCCCCCACTTTTGCTCTTTGTCTATGCTCAAGGTCCAATAAGAGGGGTCATAGAAGCAATTTAAAATTTTCCCTAAAGAACAACAGTTCCTTTTCTCCCTTTTATTTTTTTCCTTCCCTTAAGAAAAATTTCATGTGAAATCCTATGTCTGTCTCCCAGGAAGGAAGAGGAAAATACTACAGGTAATAGGTGCTTCACAGGGCTGTTAAGAGTATTTGAGTTAGGCTGGGTAATTTAAAACAAGGTACTGGCAAGTTTGGTTGTTTTTGACATAGGCGTGGTAGGGGTGGTAAGGTCAGAACCTTTATTCATCAGAATAAAGTAAATAACTACTCAAGCCAAAGAGTGAGCAGAACAATTGGAGCTCAGTGAAAGACTTCCTTGGCATTGCAATAACTGTTGTGGCCTGTGGCCTGGACAGCAATGGGAATTAGGATATCTGGTAGCCCATGGCCACTAACAGGATGTATCCTTTTTTCATTCCCTACCAGGGCATCATTGCTGAGTACAACAAAATCAATGGCATCAAAGAGGATGATGACACAGAAAAATTCAAGGAAGCCATAGTGAAATTTCACAAGCTGTTTGGGATGCCAGAAGAAGAGAAATTAGTGAACTACTACTCTTGCAGTTACTGGAAGGGGAAGGTTCCTCGTCAGGGCTGGGTGTATCTCAGCATTAATCACCTTTGCTTCTACTCTTTCCTCATGGGCAGGGAAGGTATGTTTTCATGGAAAGGTAATTTGTGCATCTAAAAATGGTTAGGAAATCTCTTGTAGCTTGTTACTTTTCATGTGCTGATCACTGAGGGTACAAAGGCACTGCTGAGGAAAAGAGAAGCAGGGAGCAATTCCCTGATTTGTCACAGTGCTTTACTGTGTGCTTGTTCCCTTGTTTGTTTGGTCTTTCTCAAAGTAGCTCTCTGTAAAACAGTACTTGGCATTGTCTGGGGACATGGTTCACCTCGGGAGCTGTGCCCAAAATGGAATAGGGACAAGGTTGCTCCAGTCTTTCTCTTCTGTTCTTACACAATCCTCAAGTACTACTCTGGCAGACTTTGCAACCTTAAATGACACATCTACATTCGTACAGCACCAGAACATCAGAAAGGTTTCAGAGGAGACCCAGAATATCAAGCTGTGTAGTGTGGATGCAACCAATGTGCTCTACAGGGAGTTAATTCAAAGCATGTTGGAAGTGAAAAATTCAGCAGTATTTGGTTTTGGGCAGTGGATCAGTCCTGGGATTTAGCCCCTGCTTTACGGACACCACCTGTATTGGTGTTGGGGGAAAAGCTAAGGTTCTGTCATGACTGTAGTTGAAATTTTTTACACTGTATAAAAATAACACAAGCCTGTCTGATGTGCTTAGACTGTGTTGCTTTGCTTCCATAGGAAGAGAGGACATCAGAGTCTGAGCAAGTGCAGTGACAATGATGAGTCATGTTAGCTCACCTAGCTTTGTAATGCTTGTGTGGTGTTCTGTAAATAAAGTAAATGATATTTAAACTCTTTTATCTGCTGTTTGTCAGGTGATAGGGGTTTGCTTGTTCAAACCTGGTCTATTTATGCTGTGCTCCCAACATTTCAAGATGCAAGAAAAAGTCAGCTGAATGCATTTTATAGGAAGAGGGAAGCTAAAAGCTCCTGAATATGCTCATTTTTGTACTGAATCTTGTTTTTTTGTTTGCTCCTGTGCAGCAAAGTTAGTTATCCGTTGGGTTGATATCACTCAGCTGGAGAAGAATGCTACACTGCTCTTCCCTGATATGATCAAAGTGAGCACAAGGTCAAGCGAACATTTCTTCTCAGTATTCCTTAATATCAGTGAGACATTTAAACTAATGGAACAGCTTGCCAATATAGCTATGCGACAGCTTTTGGACAATGAAGGATTTGAACAAGACAGGTCATTACCCAAACTCAAGAAGAAATCCCCCAAAAAAGTATCTGCTTTAAAACGGTAGGTAGCACTGGCTCTTACTCATTTGTTCCTCCTCAGTCCTTTTACTTGCAGGATTTTGTCCAAAAGTTTTCTAATGTTGTGGCCATTTGCTGTTACTCCAAAAAGAATGATTGATTCCAGCAGTGATTAAATGTGAATAATTATTTAAAATAATTATTTAATATCTTGTTGAAATAGGAAATGGAAAACACTTGAATACGAACATGTTGCAAAAACAAACTTACTTGAGCCATTTGTTCAGAAGCTCTTTAGTGGATCTCCTGACACTGGCTGCATTTTGGTCTCTGTTGTAAGGCCATTTTATGTCAGTAGGGGAAGGTAATGAAGTGATTAATGTGTTACTAAGAATTGTGCCTAACATTCATACTTGATCTTATCACTGGAATTGAGAAATTACTTTAGATTATTAATTTTATCTAGAATGTAGTTTAGGTAACAGCATTACAAAAAAATGACATAAAATTCTAAGGGATTAAAAGTTATCTAGAAAATGTTTCTTCTTTTATATCATACTTCAGCTTGTCAGTTTCTTTTTTCATTTTTTCTTTATATGTTGTTCATGTTAGTGTACCATACAGAATTATAGATAGTGCTTGTTTATAATTCTCATTACTTAGTGACATCTGACATGCATTATATCACTTTTGTTTGTCCTTACTGTTGAGTGTTTTGCACTGAATGCAGTATCAAGACTAAGTCTGGAAATTGTTAACAAACTCTAACCTTGAAGATTCCATAATGTTAATACATAAGCCTCAAAGAAGCATTTTTTATTACTATTAGCAGAAAATGGATTCACTGTATATATTATCAGAAAGTAGAGCTGAATATGAAAAGCTCACTCAGTCTTTCCTCTCTGAGAAGTAAAGATGAATGTCTGAGTCATTCATGGCAGACTTTTTTTTTCATGTAGTTTTAGAACCTTCCAAAAGTGAAGACTATATCTCCACTATATGCAAATTAGTTCCCACTTTTTACTATACACTCCTTGCTTAGCTGAGTTATATGTTGCAGGTAACTTGCAATGATTTGCATAAAATACATCTTAAAATGTATTATGTATTTCTAAACCAAGGAAATCTTTCTGTGGGCTTTTTTAGGGATCTTGATGCCAGAGCTAAGAGCGAGAGATACCGTGCATTATTCCGACTTCCCAAGGATGAGAAATTGGATGGGCACACAGACTGTACTCTTTGGACTCCATTCAACAAAATGCATATTTTGGGTCAGATGTTTGTTTCTACCAACTACATTTGCTTTACTAGTAAAGAAGAGAACTTGTGCAGCCTTATTATCCCTCTTCGAGAGGTAAATGTTTGTATTTTTAAACTTATAGAGCAAGTAATCAAGCAATACATTATTAGATATTTCAGCCTAGATTTGAATTTTTCTGTTTTCTATTTTTCCATTGGTGGGGGATTTTTACTACTATTTATTTTTTGTTTTTGTTGATTGTTTTTGGAGAAAAGCCTCTTTTCATCCTTTTAATCTCTTGTGAGCATGCCATTCTGATGTGCTCTAAGTAATATTTAATGGGTGTGTATCTTAGTTCACAGTTTCTGCTACTAAAGTTCACAGAGAATTTTTTCCATCGGTTTTCATGACCCTTGTGAGTTCTTCCTCTCTCATAACTTGTATTCTGATTTACAGCCCAATTTTACATATTTTGTGATTCATAGGGAGAAGTGGAGGGTGAAACTTCATAGACTGATGAGTGGAAATTCTGTAAAAGAATCTGTCAGATAAGATTTGCTTTTGTCAGATGTAAGAAGATTTGTAATCCTAAAGTTTTAAATTGCCTCTTCACACCGACTTGCAATTGTTTATTCTTGTACATGGAAAATATTTTTCAGTGTTTTTCAAATTGGTGTATTTCCCTTTTTAAAGCTGGTTACTTAAGACAGATCATCAGTAAGAAGAGTTTATTTGATGCAATAAAAAAATAATTATGTTGGAGAGTTTTTTTATGGTTGACTTGATTTGTGGGTTAATGGAAAGTTGTGTTAAGTAAGTTCTGGAAGTAGTAGCAAAGCTGATGTAACCAAGGAGACTTTGGCTTGACTGAAGAACCACAGAATATTTCAAGGCACTGCTTTCCCCCACACATCATTACTTGTTCAGAAACTTTGAAGTACAGCTTCTCAGCAGCTTGTTGCGATGACTTTGTTTATTTGGGATGAGGCATTAAATTATGGTTGCACTGTTTGTCTGAAAATCAAAGGGAATGGCAGTCCTGCAGATAAAGTGGTGGAGGAGTCAGTCTTCATTTAACAGGGCCTCTTTTCCTGGATGCAGATTCAGCAACTGCTTTTGATAGCCACAGTCACAGCAGCATGGGATTCAGAGCAGCTGTAAAGCTTTAAGAGACAGAAGTAGCTGATGGAATAAGTGCTTCTGTGTGAACAGCTTCAAGTCTCAGCACCAGCAAGGAGAACAGTAAACCAGAGGGTAGTGCCAGTTCTAAGAGCAATTGATCAGTACCATTAGTAACTAAAGGAAAGCTTTCTATTTAATTAAAGCTTTGGGTTAAACCCTAAATTAATTCCAGTGTTCTGTAATATCCTGGAGGTGTTTTGACAGATGAGACAATAGCAAAGCATTGATTCACAAATTATGATGGGGAAAGGTGTTTTTCAGTGGCTGACTGCAGTGCTCACTGCACCTTCAGCAGGTGCCCTCTCCAAGACAAAGCACTTCAGATACAGGAAATAAGTGGGTATCAGCTCTCATTACAGCAGAGCTATAATTAAGCTTGCTTTAATAATGTCTGATCTGTTCCTTTAGAACTTGTCTGTCTTTTGTGCTGATTGTGCTTGAGGAGTTTTTAAGTGGAACAGGAAACAGGGAACACTTTTTAGCTAACTTCAACATGCTATTAGTGAAGTCCATTAAGTTAACAAATAACTAGTAGATTTGTAGTTAACAGAAAAACAAAAGGAAGTGGGGAGAACAGAGGAGTGTTTTAGCACCTGAGCGGTGCACTGCAGTCTTTAAGTCTTCAAAGAGAATACATGGAACATGGTTACCCTATCCATTTAGCTAGAGAGCTATTCATATTAGAGTACTCATGTTTTACCATTGATTTCTGGTTTTAGAAGGGTTAAAGGAGCAAAAGTAAGAGTCCTAGCAAAATTAAATTTACAACTTTCTATTCTGAAGGCAGTCAGTTTTCATTACCTAAGAGATCATCTAAAGTTGTGAAAGCAGTGGTTAAAAGTATTTACTATTGTGATTTGTGTTTTGTTCAATGTAAGAGCTGCACAAACCTGATGGATTGATATGTTTTTAAGGCTAATGTTTAGGACACACAGCTGTTACATAATTCATCAACAGTGTATATATATGACTTACCCTGATATTTCTTTGTGCTAATGTGCTTTACCAAAACCTCATGGAACTCATTCCCCGTACGCAGTAGATTGTAGTATGAGTACTGTTTACAGTTCAGTTTACTGTTCAGTTAGATTAGTGACCATTTCCCTAACAACTGAAGGCCAAACAGGAGCCTCCACCTCACAGGGATAGATATTTTCCCTTTGTAAGGGACGACATGGGGTTAATTTTCCTTTGTTGCAAGTTCCTGTGTGCTTTGGAAATACAGTTAAACTAACACTATGCAACAGTTTCAAAGTATGCAACTATAATACAGCTGTAGAGGGACATCATCTCAAAAATTATTTTATTCACATGTATTGACAGTAAAAGGTAGGCCTAGGTTTCTGTGGATTCAATCTGTGCTGACAATGTTAGGAAGCAGTAGAGGGATTTGAAAGTCCTATGAGAAAGCTGATAGATTTGTATCCCACAGATAAAATTTTGTTTTATTGATTCCTTTAAAATACAGCCTGAGGAAAATCAGCTAAGTAGTCCAGGGTAGTTTTGATGGAAAATGTACTGAAACCAGTTGTTTGAGGGATTACAGCCTTCATCTTTCAGGCTTGTAAGCCCTTGCATGCAAACCATGTTTTCTGGCAAAGGGGTGTCCATAGGGATTTGATATAAGGGTGGAAGGAGCATGGGTTTATTGTATTAAGATGGTTTCTTTGACCAAGAAGCTTGATTAAGTTAAGATCTTAAGCTGTAGCAACTGTTTCTTCCTAGGTGACAATAGTGGAAAAGGCAGACAGCTCCAGTGTGCTGCCTAGCCCACTGTCCATCAGCACAAAAAACAGAATGACATTCCTCTTTGCCAACTTGAAAGACAGAGACTTCCTTGTACAGAGGATCTCAGACTTTCTGCAACAAACCACTTCAAAAATATACTTGGATAAAAATATTTCTGGAAGCTATATCAGCTCAGATGATGAGGTATGTGAAAGAACATGAATAATTTACTAGGAGGGGATTTTAACTCGTGTAGGGAGAGGAAATACCTTTACGTTTTTGCAAAGCTATTGAGAAACTGGAAGCTATTTCATTATTCTCTACTGGTTTAATATCTGCTGCCATGTGTTTGTTAACATTTAAATTTTTAAGCAAAGTGAAATAAAAAGTCTAGACACTGGCTCATCTTTATGCCTGTGTTGCTTGTGACTGCTTTCTACAGGTGTTTACAAGGTCAAGTAGTTTAATTTCTGCCAGCCCTCACAAAAGCCTGAGCTCTGAGTCGGAGGGAGAGCGCCAGTTCAACCTCAATGATAATGGCATTCCAACAGCAACTCAAGCTCTAATGACAATGTATCGGCGCAGGTCACCCGAGGAGTTCAACCCCAAGCTGGTAAAATACACCTCTGTGTGCTCCACCTGACTGAAAAGGCTGTTAAATTATGTTTGCCTTAAACCCCATGTTACTGGCACAGAAGAATTTCATTCTGCCAGACAGTTTAGAAGAGGCAGTATTTTTCACAGAAGTAAAAGCCTGAACATGTTGTTTTACCAGTACAAATAACTTCACTACATAAAAGCATAGTTGGATGTAATTCAAGGAGAGGTTGTATTCCTGCTCTTAAGTATAACTGCTTCTCTTAGCAGCAAGGTCTCCTGGCATAGAAACTAGGAAATGGGAGGAGGCAGCCCATTAAGAAGGTGACTGGACTGTAGCCAAGTTATTTCTTGCTCACTTGGAAGGTTAGGATATTGCAGGCTTTTTAGCACTCAAGATTTTAGTGGGTCAGAGTGTTAGAAACAGAAGCTGCATCTTCATGCCTGCCTTTCTTTGCTTTTAGGCCAAGGAGTTCCTGAAGGAACAGGCCTGGAAGATTCACTTTGCTGAATATGGCCAAGGGGTGTGTATGTATCGTACAGAGAAAACAAGAGACCTTGTGCTAAAGGGCATTCCAGAGAGCATGAGAGGGGAACTCTGGCTGCTCTTTTCAGGTAAGTTTTCCTTTGAACCTGTCTGTGGGATATAAGCAAAAGCATGAGGGAGGAAAGGATTAAAATAATGATTAAAGGTGCACATAATAAGTGTTGGAAAATATTTGGAGTAAGTAAGGCTGTGCTTGTTAGCAGGCACCAGACAAGTTTAGACAAGATTTCTGTTCTGACTGGCAAGTACCCTTTCTCAAACAGGCTCACATAATTCAGGAAGAATACATAAAAAGCAGAACACACACTCTGTAACCAGAAGCCAGTAGTATAGGGGCTTTCTAGATGTTTAGCAGCCACCAGTAAGCCTAATTCCCACTTATTAATAATTCCTGGATCCAGTTAAGCTTTTGGCCTTCACAGCAATTGTTGCAAGAAATTCCAAAGTTTAGGCATGTTGCATGGAACCACTGTCTCTTTTTTGCTGATAATTTAAAAAAAAGTGCTACTCTAACATTTTATTAGGTGCTTCCATCATGTGAAAAATGGTGAGAAAATGTTTGTCTGGGATTCTGTGCCATAAAGGATTCTCTAAATTTGTGTCCACTTAAAGTTTGTTTTTGTTGTTTTTTTTTTTTTTTTTTGAAGTTGAAGAATCTTATTACTAGTTATATGGAAATCAGTCCTATCTTGGGCTTTCTTCATAGCCTATCACCATATGCCTTCTTTAGCTGTGCCCTCCCCAAGATAGTTACCACAGCTACCCACACCACTTGGTGAGGGCCTTTATCTGATGACCTAATACTGCTTTCAAGTTTGTTTTCTATTTCTTCCCTAGTAATACATAGTCATGTACCTTTTCTCTTTGCTGCTGGGCACTAAGGAAGTGTTTTCAGAAAATACACACAGGAATGCACAGCTCTGTTTTGTGTCCTATTAACAGCTAGTTTGGACTAATTTTCACTGTGTATCTATAATTCATGTTTTCTATGTAGATTACTTTGTGCTGCTGACACTTGATTTTTGTTTCTGAAGAAGTTGTAAAGCCAGTAGTGAAATCTCAGCACCTCTGTGAGCAGGCAGTGGTATCCCTAAGGCTGAGTGCCCTGCCCAAGATGACAGAGTAATTTTCAGAAGTAGGAATAGAACTCGTGAGTTTCTATCTCTTGCTTTTGGCTGACATATCACACTCTCTGCAACCAAACATTAATCTGCTCTGTCCTCAGGGCAAGTAGCTTTCTCAAAGAAAAGTTTTGAGTTATTTAGGATAACCAAACCTACAGCCAGCTGCAGAGGGAGCTCATGATACCATGTGACTGCACAGTTGGTTTGTTCTTCATGCCTCCTGTTTTGTTCTGGCTGAGAGAGATTTTAACCTCATTATAAAAATGCCTGTAGAGAAGACAGGAAGGGGTGATAATCACCCAAGCACATACTTTCTATTTTTTTAATCACCTTTAAAGAAAATAATTTTTATGTTTGCTTTGAAGTTCTTGGTGGCATTTGGAATGGAAGGGGAGCAGATCATCATGTTGAAATATTATACCTGCTACACCTTCCATTTTCTCCTGGTTTTAATACTGTTCTCCTACTTCTAGGAGCCATTAATGAAATGGCCACTCATCCTGGCTATTATGAGGACCTAGTGGAGAAATCAATGGGAAAATACAATCTTGCTACAGAAGAGATAGAGAGGGATCTGCACCGCTCCCTTCCAGAACACCCTGCATTCCAGAATGAGATGGGTATTGCTGCTTTAAGGAGAGTCTTGACAGCTTATGCTTTCAGAAATCCAAACATAGGATATTGTCAGGTAACTGAAATATCCTACACTCCTTCAGTTTCTGGAATTCCAGTTCTTCCCTTGCACTCCTGTTTCTTCAGTCATGTGCCTGAGGGTTTAGCTGTGAGAAGCACACTGAGGTATGGAAGGTGCCCTGAGCTCACACCTCAGTGCTGCAGAGAGGCAGGAGTGCTGAGGGATGTCACATGAGGACCTGATCTAACAGCAGTATTAGCACACTTTGAGAGATGTTTCCTGTAAGCATATTTTCTGCTCATCAGTCTAGAAACTGGACAGATGGTAACAGAGCTGTCTACAGAAAATGACAATAGACCCTGAAGAAAGGTTATTTTCTTACTAAGAAAGAATCTCCTCAGCCTTAAATTTTCATCTATTTTTATCTATCCATCTTATAATGAATTATTATTCCATGTAATAGTTATAACCCTCCAGAACCTCCTTTCCTCTTTCAATGATGCCATGCCATCATTCAAAACAATGAAAAGAAACAAAACCAAAAAACCAAGCCAAAACTCCCCAAACACTTGGCAAAAAATAAAACATCCTAGGATATATATCACTGTGAGTCCCAACTATATATCTGTGGAGTTAATGCTGAGCCCAGTGCATGGTTTTGAGGTTCTGATGCCTGTAACTCCAGTCACTTCAGTTTCTAGTCCTAAATAATTATTTCATACTATATAATTTTGGTTTATCACCTGGGCCTTTTTTTTTTGCCTTCTTTCATACTTTTGCAAAGAGGAAACTTAAAATCATTAGTATTAAGCATTTCCTATAGCTAATTTCCTAACCACTTATCTGCCCAGGTACACCACTAGATATTGAATAATTATGTTTCCCTTTCTTTTAGGCTATGAATATTGTCACTTCAGTGCTCCTCCTTTATGCAAAAGAGGAGGAAGCCTTCTGGCTGCTGGTGGCTCTGTGTGAGCGTATGCTGCCTGACTACTACAACACAAGAGTTGTTGGTATGCTATGGGGACACTTTTGGAATGACATTACAAAAAATAATAACCAAATTAATTGGTGTTGTTTGTATTGCAACTGATATATGGGTAGATGCATCTGTGCATGCTAGTGACAAGACAGCTTGCTCATGAGAATAAAGGCACTTTCCTAAAGAGGTAATCTTATGGTTAATAGTTTATCACTTACTTAGGATCAGATGGCATTCTAAAGTGGGCTTAAGCAAAGTAGATTTTTAAGAAGAGATGAGAGGCTAAAATTTGAGTTTTAAATGATCCAGTTAGCTGATTTTGGTAAGGTGGAAACAGGAGCTTTAGCAGTTTGCTGTAGAAGTCTTTGTACCTGTACCTCTGATGTGAGAGGTCACAAGTGTCAGAAAGCTGTTGTTGTCAGATGAGCTTCATTGTGTATGTGGAAGAGAGTGACTTCAATTTATCATGGAATCTGTTTTTTACTATATCTCTCAAATACTTGAGATACTCAGCCTTAGAAACTGTTCCTCCTGGCCTGGTTAAAACACTAGTGTTATGACTTGGGAATGTTTAATATGGGGCTCTCTTGAAGTAAATCTAAACCCTCACAGCCACCCTGGCCTCATTCAACAGGTGATGCTGAGTGATAGTATTAGTAGTGATACTAATACTAGTAGTATTAGTAATGGTAATATTAAGCTCCTATTTAAATTCTGCCAGTGTTAGACCAAATTAATCCTTTTTTATTTATTATGGAGTGTATAATTAAAAGAGAAGAGAACTTATTACAATTCAATTTGTATGTATAGCTCAGTAGTGAAATGGAATCTGTTACTCATTTGAAAATGAGAAAACGTGCATAAGCACCATGCAAAATATTCTTGGATTTTTTTATTTGCATACATATAATCTTCAGAATTTTTTTCCTTCCCTAAATGGCAATGTATCAGTTGCTCCTGAATTGATTCAACCTTATTTATCTTCAACAGGAGCATTGGTGGATCAGGGTGTCTTTGAAGAGTTGGCTCGTGACTACATTCCACAGCTCTATGACTGCATGCAGGACTTGGGTGTAATCTCCACCATCTCCCTGTCCTGGTTCCTCACTCTTTTCCTCAGTGTAATGCCATTTGAAAGTGCTGTGGTAGTTGTGGATTGTTTCTTCTGTGAAGGAATAAAGGTGATATTTCAGTTAGCACTCGCTGTCCTTGAAGCTAATGTGGACAAGCTGCTTAACTGTAAAGATGATGGAGAAGCCATGACAGTCTTGGGAAGGTATTTATTACAGAAATTTAAGTATCTTTGGTTTTGGTTGTTTGTTTTTTGTTTTTCTCCTTGATTTTCTGATTTATATTCTATGTTGAAATACTAAATTTAAACCAGTACTGTCTTTTACATGCTTGTAGTCCCCTTTCATCCACATAAAGTACTCCTTATATTATTTTAAAATAATGCTGAGTGACCAACAAAATATAAATTCTTCTTTCAAGACATTCAAATAAACTTCCCAAACCTGATTATAGAAATTTAACTTGATTCATTATTTTAGTGGGTTACATGAGTTTTGTTACTCCAGCCTGTTGCCTTTTAAATGTTACTAAGAAAAAGCCTTGATGTCAAGGAAGATTGTTTTGGGAATAGACTAAGTAGGACTCAGAAGAATTAGGTGGGATCTTGAACAAAGAGATTTCAGTGAAAAAGGATGGTGTTAGAGTGGCTTGAGCCACTTGATCAGAACTAATGCTGCTGAGTGTAGCCTCTGATTTTCTTGTGCTTGGTAGCAGTGTTTAGTTTTCAAGATGCTGCTGGAACTTTGGAATTTTTCATAATAAATTTCAGTAGTATAACCTTACCTCTTCCTAGAGAATTACTTGATCACTTTTACATGTAATAATCAATATGTAACCTGTATGCTGTTAACCCTCAGAAGGGAGGACATACAAATTTGTCTTGGATTTCTCATTTCTTCATTTTTCTCCCCCCACCAGATATTTGGACAGCGTGACTAATAAGGACAGCACTCTTCCTCCCATTCCTCATCTTCACTCCCTGCTCAGTGATGATGTAGAGCCTTATCCTGAGGTGGATATCTTCAGGCTAATCAGGTCTTCCTATGAGGTAGGATAAGATTTCTTAACAGGAACTTGCAACACACACTTCTGCTTCACAGAGGAATTTGATACTCTGTAGTTTGGCTTTGCTTGAAACAGAGAGAACATAAAAGAAATGCAGACTCATCTGAGAAGGCTGAAATGGAGCAAGGAAGAGGAGTTACACTTTCTTCTTCTTTTAACCAAAACTTTTAATTGGAGCTGTTTCATAGAGAAATCTGAGACCTCAAAGGAGAGCAGCCCACAACCAAAAAGTGATTTACAAACAGAAGGCAGAACTTCTAACTTGAAAAGAGTTAATTCTCATTTAAGTTTTTGTGCTTTTCCAAACTGGAATAGTAGTGAAATCTGTATGATTTCAGAAGACCTTTCTATTATCAGTTAAAGTTTTTCTTTTGCCTTTAGTTTTCTTAAATGTGCTGATTGTGACCATGGGCCACTGTGTTCTCTACTATCACCAAAGCTAAAAAAATAATTCAAGTGAAAGAGCTGGTAATAACTAATACATATGACAGAACAAAGCCTGAAAAATCTGCAGACTGGTTTAATTGTCCTAAAATTTAAAGAAACAACCATCACTTGAAATACCTCTGATGATTACACTGCCATACCCATATTTTATAAAAATTAAGGAGAAGCTTAAAAGATTTTTTCCTCCCTAATTTCCATTATTGCCTTCCATTGACCATGTGGGGTAAATGAGTAATATTAGTTCAGGAGTCAGTTTATAGTTAGTAATAGCACAGCTTTCTCAAAGGCACTTCCTATGCCCCTAAACCCCCCTTGCTTTAACATACCACATTTAATAAGGAAGTAAGCAATCCTTAGTGTATTCTGTGCTGAAGGGAAAAGTGTATCAGGGCAGATGTATCAGATGTCCTGAATGGCCAGGAAAGCATTTATGTGAAGTTGTGTTTCCCTTGCATTTTTCCATTTTCCTCATCATGAAGACTGCTTGCATTGGCTTAACTGCTCTAAAATGAATCACCTGACTCTGTGCAGAGCTAATCTGTCTTTTTGGGGCTTCTACAGCACAGAACCTTGTACTTCCTTCTAGGTCAATAACCAACTGCACTTCAGTATAATTAGGCAAAACAAGTAGCATGGGGAGGAAGGAACGGTGAGGAAAGCCAGGAGCTCGTTGCAAAGAGAGAATTAGTTTCAAAAGAGTTGCTGTTAATTAATTTATTTTTTAAACCCCCCAAAAATTCTTTAGTAAACTATTAAGATTCAGAAACTTTAGGGCATCTTTTACACCTGTTAATGTTTCTTGATTATTTATGTGCACTCAGGGCTGGGAACTCACTGATACTTTTGTTACAGATCCAAAGAATGAAATACCAACTAAATGAGTATATTTTGTTATTTTTCAGAATTTAAACTGCTAGGAGTACTTGCTGGGTAGCCATCTATCCTTAATCTTATAGACATTTATTATTTAAAAAAGGTAGGAAGACCTACAGCTGAAGAAAACATTGGGTTTTTTGGAGACCTTTGCCTTCCCTCAAGCATACACACACCACCCCCAAGGAAAAGGGAAAAAAAAACCTTGTCCCTTCCAGACTGTCCTATGATATTTGCTATGGAAATGTGATGAGTCTGAGAACTTGATGGCACTGGCAAAGGCACAATATCTGAATTGTTTCATGAAGACCTGCTTTCCATCATGCTCTGACACTGTCCAGTTCTTAGGTAATCATGTCAGATGCATATATGAGAAGTCTCCAGTGAAAGTTGAAGGGGTGCAGAAGAATTTCTTGGTAAATAAGTGATTAGCACCCCTCTCTGCAATGATATAGGCAGACCTGCTACTTTCAAGGAAGAAACCATTTTTAAATTAGAGAATATACATAACAAGTGCCAGTACTTCCTAAATTTACTGAAAATAGTTTTTAGTAAGAAATCTCTTATCCTTTCATTCAGTTTTGCATTTAATTCAGAAGCCATAGATCCTGGTGACATAATAATTATAGCAGAAGTGGCTGAAATAATGCATAATAACTGCAGTTTTAAAAGCCTGTGTATAACTCACTAGCTGTCTGGAGTGTAGGCCCATAATCAGAGCTGTTATGTGTTTAACTCATTTAATTTGTGTGTTAGCTAATTAGGAAAAAAATAGGCCTTCAACACTTCAGCTGTGTGTACAGTGGATCTTGGCCATTTTAAATAAAGAGCTGAAAGGTCTGTGCTGTGGAAAGATTTGATACAGTTTTGACCTTGAACAGGTGAAATCCTTCCAACAACTCCTTGTACAATTTGAAACTTAGCATGGACAAAGGACCATTCCCAGAAGGTAATCACCTGCAGCTTTCCTTTTTTGTAGACTATGTGAGTTTTAGTTTTCTGGATGTGAACAGACCTCTTTATCTGGCCCCAGACCAGTGAATAAACTTGGATTACTGCCATAGGTGTGGTCTCAGAGCCACAAAAGATGTGTCTTTTCAAGATTTTGTGACCTCTCTGATGCTTGATATTTATGAATGTTTATCAACATTCCATTTTTGTTAAGACTTCTTTATTTGCAACATGCTCACAAGTACATGAAGCATCTTTTTACTCCCAAGGTACATGATAAAGGTGAGCACCTTAATGCAGCTTTAGCGTTAATTTTATTTTACAGTAATTATAAATCCATCTTGTATGAAAGTGTGTTGTGCCACCCTTTATGCTTTACATGTGATCTAGTTGATGTCTGGCATTATTGTTCCTGCTGATCATCTGTGCATTCCTAAGTGTGTGGATTTTGGATGGCAAGAAACTTCTGCTTCTAATACTTCTACAAAAGTGAATCTTGGGGACTAGGCATTCCTCTGCATGTGAAAACATGGAATATTATTCCTAATAAGTTTTCCTCCTATGATGCTTTTGTAGTATGTGCAGGAGCTCCCTGACACTGTAATGTGCATTATGAAAATAACTTCTGAAAATAAGACTTTGGGTATTAAAAAAGAATATTTTCCTAGTGGAAATTGCATTCTTGCTGTTTGGTTTCACATCCTGAGAATGTAAGGACTGCTGTACTATCTCAGCCATTAAAGATCCAGTTAGTTTAATATCCTCTTTCTGTTGTGATTATGAGACATTACAGGACAAGCTGAAATAAAACTCTGCAGGAGGACTTAAAAAACAACCTATTCACAGATTTCCCAAGCAAGAAGTTTCTAACTACTGAGATTACAGTTTGAAATGAGAGTTTTAAATTGAATAAAGACCTTTCAAATTAAAATAAGTTATTGGGAAAAAGAAAATCCTGTGATATGTTCCTTTGTAATTTTGTAATGTGTTAGAAAAATGTGTTAATAGCAGTTTCATTTGTGGTACATCATGTAATTAAATTAATTTCTCTAATATATTAAAGGCAAGCTAAATATTCTGAATATTAATATACAGACAATCATGTACTACTTTTTCTCTTTCAAGAAATTTGGAAGTATCCGGGCGGATTTAATTGAACAAATGAGATTCAAACAAAGACTGAAGGTCATCCAAACCCTCGAAGATACGACAAAGCGCAATGTGGTCAGTACTGAAATAATCTTTGCAAATAATGAGTTTAGTTAGTTTCTAAAGTTTAACTTAGCTTTTGGGTGAGACATGGATTTCAAATCTGTAACTGTTCATGTTGTGTTTTAAAAGGTACGAACTATTGTGACAGAGACTTCTTTTACTATCGACGAGCTGGAGGAACTATATGCGCTTTTCAAGGTAAAGCTAAGATAGGATCATGTGCCCCCAGGATGTTAGATGTTCATTTTTGGTGTGGGACTCTGTCTTTTCTAAGCACCAGGTCAAGTCTGTCAGTTACTATTGGGTATCTTGATACAAACTTGAATTATCTGCTGTATTACTAATATACAAAAAAACCCTAAACTCAAGCAGTTTATAAAACTTTGGGAAAGGTTCAATTCACTAATTGATTTGTCCATGGAAAAAAGTATATATTGATTTTAAAAAAAGAAAAATTGGATAGAGGCTTTAGATCAGTCATTAGAAACTAAACATATGTCTCTTTCTACCTGACCCAAGTTTTGGGATTTATCACAGTTATTCTGTATCTCAGACAGTTAATACTTTTGTATTGCAAGAGCTGATTTTTGCCATTGTTAATGCTGTAATGCATTACGTGGGAATTTAATGTCATAAAGTGATGTGTCTTTATGAGTTGCTCGTACAGCAGTGCCATTACATCCACAAATTTAAAGGTGAGCATTTAAACGTGAAGGTGTGACATTCTCCTTCATGCACCATGTCTTAAATTATTTTCTTCCTCTGTTTTGTTATAATGCGATTCTTTTTTTTAAGATAACTAAGAATTTATTTCCTTTGAATTTCCTATCTAATGACAAGTCCAAGTTGTCCAAATCTAACAGTGGCATCTTTCAGTCTTCCATTAAATCAGTGAGACCAAGTCATACAATCCTCCCTGGTTGATTGCTCTGCAGTGGATCTTTCTCTCTAAGCTTCTGAATTGTTTTGAATTAGATTCTGCCAAAATTAGCTCCACAAACTCCACTGACCTCAGTAAGACTGAAAGAATAGTACATTATTCAGTATTTCTGAGAATCTACAAAAATACTAAAAATATTTTCATATGACTAAAGATTAAATCAAGATTTCATGAGACTTCTGACTTGACTACATGATGAGGGTGCAGAGGGGTAACTAAGCACAACAAGCCTGTGAAGCCACAGCTCTGGCCAAAACAGGTATTTCATGTTTCATCTACCTGGAAGGCAGAAAGAGTATTGCTTTATCTTGGTTTTTTTTGTTTGGTTTTTTTTTTTTTTTTAATAGAGGGATACTTTTTTATGCTGGTTAGAGGAGAAATCTCTTCCAGGAGTGGAAAGGCTGGATAAATTGAAACGCATCTGTTACCATGCATTGTTTTAAGAATGCATGTGGAAAGAGTTGTTTGGAATTTTTTTTTTTATCATGGAGAGCAATGAATTGTTTATAGAGGTGCTGACAATCCCGTGGTGTTTGTCTTGTGTCCAGGCAGAACACCTGACGAGCTGCTACTGGGGAGGGAACAGCAACGCCACGGAGCGGCACGACCCCAGCCTGCCGTACCTGGAGCAGTACCGCATTGACTTTGAGCAGTTCAAGGGCATGTTTGCCCTCCTCTTCCCCTGGGCCTGTGGCACTCACTCGGATGTGCTGGCTGCCCGCTTGTTCAGGCTGCTGGATGAAAATGGGGATCTGCTCATCAACTTCCGCGAGTTCGTCTCTGGGCTGAGTAAGGAGGATTCGCAGCGTTTCTGAGCTAGCGCGACAAACCGGTCTGCTTCTCTTCAGCTCATTTTGTCATGCCTGTGACAGTGGTTCCCTCTGGGGTTTAGGCTGCTCTTAGTAGGTGAATCTACATTAGTGCGATACACCACACTGGGAAAAGGACAGCAGAAAGCAGTTTGGAAGTCCCCTGAAAAGGAGAAAATAAACGTGCAGGTCAGAGAGGGAGGCTGAACGTTTTTAGTCTTGAAGAACAATATTTCAGGACATGAAAGTTGACATTGTGAGCCCCAGGATTTACATGAGGAAGCAAAGATGAGGCAGGAGCTGGCCACTCCTTTTTTAAACATAGCAGGAGTTGTTTGCTGTAAGTGACCAACATCTCACCATCTACCATGTGTCATTTCATGGCAACCTGGAATTTACTCCAGCTCTACATTTTGGTCCTTTTTAAGAGTGAAAAGATTTCCCAGTCTGGCAATTCTTTGTAACAGTGTGTTTAAGCATTAGGGCTCCAAATGCAGCCTTGCATTAAAACCTCTGTACAGAAGTAGTAGCACCTATTCTCTTGTAAGTGCAAAACAGCTGTGACAGTAAAACTGGCTGCATACCTCACCTTCACACCACCCAAAAAATCCCAGTGCTTCCCATGATACAGTGATTTGCATTTGAGATACTGTTTGCCAGTAACACTCAATGGCCTTTTGAGGACCCAGGAATTAACTACTCTTCCAGTTTACAGGAAGCTGTTAGTAACAGTTAAACAGCTATTGACTGACACAGCATGTTTTGGAACCAATAATGAGTAATAAGAACAAGAGCCAGTCTTGAGTACTGTGAACAGAAATTAATGTAAAATGCACAAATGTGGCTAAAAGCCAACATGACTGAACTACAATCTTCAATGGGCAAAACAATCAAAAATGCTAATTCTGAAAACTCATATTTTTCAGAAACTAAGCCCAGTGTGGTGTCATTTGAAAACCTTTTTTTTTTCTCCCTAAAAAGGAAATCAAACCTGATGACCTCCTTTTTTTCATTGAGAAGCACGTGAGTGGTAGGAAGGACAATGCAGTCAACAAAGGAACAATGGACCTGTTTGAGCATAAGTCACCATGCCCCAGGACTTTTAATAATTCCGTTTCTTTTTCATTGTCCCTACAACTTCCTACTTCAGGTGCCTCTAGGCCTCAGCTGAGCAAAGATGGAGTAACCTGGCATATTCTTCATGTTTACTCTGTGCCCTGTCACAATATTGTAGTCCAAATATAGGAGTGGTTTGCTCAATGAGTTGTGCTGCTCAGAAGAGGTAGTCAGCCTTGGTTAGGAGCTCTTTGGGTTATTCACTCTTTACAAAGCTCCCTACACTCCTGTAACTTAAAAAGGACCTTGTTGAAAGCAAAATGGCTGATGTAGATGTGCTCAATTTTTTGGTCTAACATCTTTAATTATTGGGGTGCTAAGCTTTACAGGAGACTGTGATTGTTAGTACTTGCCACACCACACTCTGTAGTTTGCATAGCAGAGGTAAGTTTACATGGTTGCCTATAAGCTAAAAAATCTCTGCACAATCTAATTATTGGAAGTTAATTAATTTGTTTAGGGATGGCATGTCACAACAAGTGAGATTTATGAAAAAGTGTGATTATTGGTTATTTTGTTACTTTAAAATTAACTAATTTCTATTTAATTAATTGGAAGGAAGGGTTTCAGTATACCTCTTGGATTTCATACAGCTAATTCTAGTGTAGTCCAGAAACAAATAGGGGTTGATGTGGAAAAATAACTAGAAAGTATTGCCTGAACATCAGTTTAGCCTGTGGCTAAGCTGTGATAAATGCTATTTACTTGGATTTCTCTCTTTTTTTTTTTTTTTTGTAAATATCTTGTTGCTTCAAGACATGTGATGTTGTTATTGGATCCTCAGATGAGAAAGTTTCAAGTCCACATAAAAAAGGTCTTGTTAAGTTCCAGCTGGAGGCCTTTCTGAGTGATAATGCCATAGATGGATTGTTATGAAATAGGCATTTTATAAAGGACCCAAGATTGAAGTACGAAATTCAGGGTAGATTTGTCTGGGTTCTCTTACTGTTTTTACTGTATGATCTTAGAAGTCAAGTGACAGCCTTATGATCTTGAGCTGTAAAGGGGTACAGTACTTCCCAGAGTGAATGTAACAGCTTCTAAACCAAAATATTGTGGCAATAACAAATAAAATGGCTGACTAGTAATGTACTGCATGTAATGTTGTTTAGGTGCAGCATGCCATGGAGATCTTACAGAGAAGCTGAAGCTACTGTATAAAATGCATGTTTTGCCTGGTAAGTAAACAATGTTAAAATAGCTCTTGTTTTGCTGAGAGCAGGAATTTGGAGCAGAGTTGTTTGTGACTGGCTTTCCCAATTAAAAATTAATCTGGGGAAATTATTGTAGCTGTTTATGCAGCAGTAAAATAAGGAAGTTTCTACTCTAACCAGACAGATTTGGAAAGTCTGAAAGCACCCTCACAACCCTCAATTGCTCCCTCCACAAACATAAATGTCTCTTGCCTGTTAAGCTGGGGTTGGTGATACCCTCCAGGCATAAATCCAGTGTTCTTCAACATATGTTACCATAATTAACTCTGTTTAAGAGTTTGAAAATTAAGCTATTTTGAAATGTTCCTGCATATCCTGGCTCCTCATTTCTGTCCCCAGGATTTCTTGGTTTCCCCTCTGAGCTGACCAAACTGTTTGCAGGGGGAAGCTCCAGATCATTTCATAGATGTGTTTTCCAGGCAGCTGTGCAAACCTGAACTCAGCTAAGTGAGAGAAGCTGTTAAGGGTGGAGAGGGGATGAAAACACCTCAGAACAGTTCTGAAGATGCTTTATGGGGACTGTGTCCTCTCTGGCTTGTCACACACAAGCCATAAAGGACCTACTGCTGTCCTTACTGAACCTGCACTTTAAGAAAATTGCAACTGCTTGGGTAGTTTAATTCTTGTGCACATTTACATGCTGTGGTAATCATACCTAAAAACCTTGAGAGTACTTTCACCTTTGTATGCTTTGAACATTGCTGATTGCTCTGAGCTGGCTTTGCTTGGAGGTAGGCATGAGTGATTCAGTAATTCAACTGGGAGAAAAAAACAAAAAACTTTAAATGCTTTTTAAAAATACTTAAAATTAAAAAATAAGTTGAACTATTACAAAAAATACCTGGTTTTAAGAATGCAGCTTCTCATATCTGAGGACTGGTAAGCTCATACCAAATGATGACAGACTGTTTCTAGGTAGGAAAGAGATCAAACCCTGCTTAGGACAGACTGAGCTGCACAGAAGAAAGTAATGGAAGTAGGCATGGGAAGATGGGTAAGCCAGCCTCTGAAAACAAACAGCTCCTTGTGAGACTGTATTGGATGTTGGGAAGGATGACAATTCAGGTTCATTTATTCATCTCCTGTGAGTTAAAAAGAGATGATTCCTAGCCCATGACACTCTCATACTTCTCCTTCTAGAAGCTGACATTCTAAATGTATTAATGGAAATATCTTTCAGTTTTTAATTAAAGGGTGGAATTTTTAATGAAGGAATCTTACTGTGTTGCTTAGATCCATCCCCTGAGCAGGAAGAGCCAGACTCTGCTTTTGAAGCTACTCAGTACTTTTTTGAGGACATCACACCAGACTGTACACATGGTAGGCATCTTTTGTCTCGGGCATGAGAAGGTGAGGTGATGCATTTCAATCAACATGTCTCTTTAGGGAGCTACTTTTTAATTGGATCAAACTTTGTTAGCAAAGTATTCTCTGTAAAAAGAAGTATAAAGCATTTGTGTATGTATTGGTATCTTTAGAGGTGCAGGCATGTGTACACTGAGAATCCCCCTGAATTGTACATTGCAGAACTACTTGCAGAATAATGCTAGAAGTGTGTTGCAGTAGAAGTAATTTTGTGGAGAATAAGAGTAAATTGGCTTTTAAGATGTATTTGGATCAGAACTTAAAACTTTCTAAAGAACTGAGAGGAAGAGATACATCAGAATGGAGTTCAGCAGTTTGAAATCTTGCATACTCTAACGAGAGCCAGTGTCTCATCACTGCTGCTTTAAATGGCTTTCTCTTTCTTGTGATACTTGATGTGGAGTTTCCTTCTGATTCAAGAAAAATATAGCCCATCCTTCAAGTTATAAGTGGAAGGAAAGTTGTTTGAAAATACAGGTAAGAGTTAATAGTCTAGAAATGGCAATTTCAAGTCCTGAGAGGTGTCAGAAGATGCACTAGTATAATCACCAAATATATATCATGCTAGGAGGTGTGTTGTGTTAGCAAGGGTTAATCGTTGTACTAGGTGGACAAAACCTAGGATTGTCCCAGCCTCAGTAGTGATATTATAAATTAAATGGAATTTATTGGCACGTTTAAGAATAAGCAAAAATCATCATTTATTCCTGTAATTTTTACTCTGCTTTTTTTGCAGAGTTTGTAAATATTTGTAAACATTTTGTTATTTTGCACTGTACATGTGAAAACAATGTATCTAAACCCACACTGATCTCTCTACACTGATCTCTCTCTCCCCCTGCCCCTCCACTTCCTAGTTGTTGGCCTAGACAGCAGGAACAAACATGGAGTAGATGATGGGTTTGTTACAGTGAGTCTGAAAACAGACAAAGGTATGCTTGTTGTCTCCGTGTGAGTTACATCTTCCATTTCATGTAAAGATGCTCCTTTTGAAAATGGGGAATAAAGGTAATAATTTAAGGTTTCTTCATGGACTTTTTCCTCCATCTCTGGGTAATTTGTTGGCAATAGGCAAGAAGAGCTCACAAGAGAATCGAAATTACCTGAGAATGTGGAGCCAAGAGAATAAATCCAAAGCAAAAAACACAAAGGACTTGCCCAAGCTGAATCAGGTACTTCTGCTGACACTGATTTTTCATTACATTTAAATTTTCTTCACATATCTGTAAATATTCAATGCATTAACACTGAACAAAGGTTTTATTTTGAGCAGATACTTTTTTCCAGAGTAGCAGTCAGCTGATTGCATGAGTTTATTGTTTACAAAATACTTGAACTGGCATTCAGCTCCCAAAATATCCCCAAAATGAGATACACCCATATAGGACTGGTAAAACATATTGTTTTGATCTCTAGACAAAGGATGTGAAACTGAATATCACCAGCCAGCTCCTAATGTTTAGTAAGCTTAACCTGAAAGTAGTATTTTATGTTTTGTAATTTGTACTGCTAGTCTCAATCCCCTTAGATCCACAGCTGCTAAGGAGGAGGAGAGCCACTGGGATAGCTGTTTCCTCCAGAGCATGTAGGGAAGGTTTATTTCCTGTACAACGATTCTTACTTAAGGTAGCCCTGAGCAAATCTTCCTGTTTAATTAATCAGTTTTGAATTTCAAAAGACTTGTATTCAGCTAAGTTACTCCTGTCAGCTAAGGAGTGCTGCAGGTCTTCATTTTTCATTACTTCTCATCAGTCTTAACAAACACTTAGATATACTAGCATCGTTCCTACAAGAAAATCCACCAAAATGAATGTAAACTGTCCCACTGCTCATCCTCTTTTGCCCTCCTGTGCTGCAGAGAATTATATTTGTGATATGTTGGACCAAACATTCAATAATTTATTCTAAATACCTTTGAAAGATGCAACATATGTGACTGCCCAGTCATAGAAAATGCTTCCTAGACTGCACCTGAGTTATTTCAAATTTCATTTTGGTCACCTGAACTCTTATGCCCTGCCTAAATCCCAGACTTTTTGGAAGATGTCAACATGATGTTTTCCTACACTTACTAATGTTCCTTCCCCTGTGTTTAGGGGCAGTTCATTGAGCTGTGCAAGACGATGTACAACATGTTCAGTGAAGATCCCAACGAGCAGGACCTGTACCACGCCACGGCTGCCGTGACGAGCCTGCTCCTGGAGATCGGGGAGGTTGGGAAGCTCTTCAGCATGCAGCCCCCCAGCGACACAGAGAGCAGCAACTGCAGCAAAGCCATCCAGGGCGAGCTGTTCCAGAAGAAGGAGCACCATCAGTACCCCCTGGGACAGCACAAGGCGCTCCTTGTGGCCAGTGAGGAGGAGGCTGCGGGCACCGACAGTGCCCTGGGCATGCAGATGGAAGACATTAAGCTGGAAGACTCTTCTCCCAGGGACAATGGAGCCTGCTCCTCCATGCTCATTTCCGACGACGACACCAAGGACGACAGCTCCATGTCCTCCTACTCGGTGCTGAGCGCGGGCTCGCACGAGGAGGAGAAGCTGCACTGCGAGGACATCGGGGAGGACACGGTTCTGGTGAGGAGCAGCCACGCCCCCGCCCTGCGCAGGAGCACCAGCATCGACCGGGACTGGGCCATCACCTTCGAACAGTTCCTGGCCTCCCTTCTGACTGAGCCTGCGCTGGTCAGGTACTTTGACAAGCCTGTGTCCATGATGGCTAGGATCACTAATGCTAAAAACATCAGGATGAGGGGAAAACCAATCACCTCGGCCAGCGACTATGAGATCTCTACTATGTCGGGATGAAAGGCAATCGGGTTTTTTATTTCATTTTTTCTTTTTATTCTCTATTTATTAGTACCTGGCTGAGGCCCTGGTATTTTCCAAACATAGTTGTTTTCACTAATGTGAAAATGTTGGGGTGCAAACATAACTATCTTCAAGTATAATCACTCTTTCTGTGGGAAATGTTACACATGCAGATTTTATTCAAAATACAGAAAAAAAAATAACGCTTGTCAGTGAAGTGTGTGTATTATTAATATTGCTGTCAGTGTATAATGGTAAAGATTAGTTCTTAATTTCTAAATATAAACTTAATGCCAATATTTATGTGCATTTTTAAAATAGACATATATAAAGATCTGATGCTTGGGGAAAAAAAAATTAAAAATGGGAAAAACCTGAAATTTAAAGGGACACTGTCAACCTGAAAAGGACCTTAATGAAAATAAGTTCCAGGCAACATCCTTGAAGCATAATTTTATTTCATATAGGTTTTGTTTTTTTTTTCCAAAGAGGCTTTGAACGTATGCTTAGATTTTACTTTTCTGAATATATGAAAGGCCACTTCAGTGACACCTGCCTGGCTCCTAACTTCCTCTGCCTGAGACTGGTATACTCAAGTGAAAGTGAGAAGCCCATTCCAACCTAGCTACCACATCAGGCAAATGTGGATAAATGTGATGGTTTCTGTCCATTTGCCTTTCCCTGGGCTCAGCAGAGGGAAAGCCCTTTCCCAGCTGTGGCCACCAAAGGAAGATCTCCAGCATGACCCTGCCCAGGGCTGTATTCCTAACCAGTGGACTTGGAAGCTTTGCTGATGTTCTCCAAAGACAGTGTATGCAGGTCCCAGAACAGATTGGTAGTCTCTTTTCAAAATTTGAAGTCTGTTTTTAAAAACTTAGAAAAAAGAAGTATATATGTATCTACTTCTAAGGCTGGATCTACAGCAAATATAGCTTAGTTCTTAAAACTAACCTTTACCACCAACCTATTATATCCATGTTAGATTAAGAAAATAAAAGCCTGTATTGCATAAGTCTTTATTTACTACAGTGTAAAGCAACAGTAATGAAAAAACAATCTGCAAGATAATGTTACTGAATGTTTAAATCTTACTGAGAACACTGTCACTTTATATGAAATGAATAGTATCCTGTATTGACTTACTGAATAATATGTTAGAATGGAAACTGGAGCACCTGCACTTTGAATCCTTGCTTTTTTTATACAGATATTTGGATTTTTTTTTAATTTTGTTAGCTGTTTTTTAAATCATATTTGTTTGTTTCAGGATCATGCCTACATGCCTAATCTTTATTTGCTGTTTTGAGAATATTTTCTGTAAAATACTGTTGATTTTTTTATACTCCTGTATAATAGTGCATCCATGTAACTTGCAGATTTTTTTAGCACAAGCTATGTTTAATTCTTTTGTTTTAAAAGAATGCTTTTAAACTGTCAGATGAAGTGGTTTTTAACCACAAATAGGTAATGTGAACAAATAAAGTACACTCTGCACAGATTTGATTTTTAACTATTAAAGTCATGCTAGAGGGAAAATGAGCTTTATTGCAGAGACAAATGTTAGTATGTCTACTGGTAATGGTATGAAAAAGCACTCTAGTCTTTCTTCTGTGACTGTGGATGGGTTTACACGTGTATCAAATAATGATATTTATTTGAAGCCATAATCACAATTTTGAATACTATTACTTTGTTTTAATTTAGATGCTAAGGCCAGAGTGGGGTGCTTTATTATAATCTGACAGCTGAATAAGCTGTCATGGAAGTCTTCAGCACTAACATCCTTAAGTGGAATACCAACCTTTTAAAGTTTGCAGATGCCTAAAATATTTCTCTTTTAGGTGTCTGTTAAGTTGAAGTGAATTTAAGCATATCAGCAAGCTTACACACACCCCTAGGGACGCACAGGACACAGCTCCAAAACATTTATCTTTGGAAGGCTTGTCAGCTTTGTTCCTGCTCCACCCACACAGCAGGGGATGCAACAGTTGACAAGAATTACTTTGCTCTTCGGCAAAGAGGCATCCACAAGTGGGTCTCTGGTGTAGCACGAGCCAGTTTACAAGGCAACGTTTTTTCTTTTGTTCTGCTCTAGTAGCCTTCCTTGCCTTGCTGATCACATCAGCAAAGCTCCCAAGTGCGAGCCAGGTCCTCTCTAAGAATGGCATTGCTGTAAGTAGCAGCCAGGTGAGCTGATCTTTTCCAGATTTTCTTTGGATGAGGCTGCTCACTTGATCAGCACCACCTGGCAGTTGCCTATTTGATGACAAGATGTGCTGTGCCCTGTTCTTTAGTAGCTGTGTGGGAGCTGGTGAACAGAAAGCTACACAAGAATTCAACTGACCTGCATACAATGGTGTGAAGCTTTTGGGGAAATGTAAGTATTTTTAAAGGCTTACTCTGTGTGGAGGTGTGCCACATAGAAAGTGAGTATGGCTTTAGAAGTACTTATATCTTGTGCTTTTTGTGCTTGGAGATACAGACTCTTTATTCTGTGAATTGTAGAGTTTAGTTGAGGCTGCTATCTTAGAGCTTTTTTATAGGTTATTTTATGTAGAACTTTCACTACTTAAAAAAAAAAAAAACAACTTGAGAAGACTATTTCTTTATGGCTTTTCTTCCAGTGTGTCTTTCAGCTTAGTAAGAAGCTGTTAACACCTGGAAGTTCTGTGGCACTTACCTCCTTCATTGTAGCATCTTGCAGCTCCTGAGTTCTAGGTGTTACAGCTGAGGGTTGAGACTTGCAAATGTTTGTGTTATATAAGTTGTGTTACACAGATAAGAAGCTCATTATGTGACATATTAAGCCTACTGGAAAAATTATATCAAAACTGTTGTAAAGAGAAAAGCACTTCATGAGTTCTTACACAATGATGCTGGAGCTTCTGTTAGAGTAGAAGTCAGGTGTAATCCAGTAGAAAGGGATGCTGTAGCTAGAGGACACCTTTTATTAGGTAGTAAAAGTACAAATTAGTTGATGTGTTGTACCCATTTTGGTAAGAAACATGGACTAATTTGGCTTAGAGTAAAACATTTTGAACACATGAGGAAATATTGAGGAATTGTGTATGAGTTGATAGGACAGCTTAGCCTTTGGCAGACTGCCATGGTATCCTGGCCTTTTATTTGATTAGTGTAGGAGGTTTCAGTGTTCCTTCAAATCCTGGTGCTGAGGGAAAAGACTGGTCTGTGACTAGAGCTCACCCGTTTAGGTAAGTAGGAGTGTTATGGTGAGACTGAAAGTGAACCACTTGTATCTATTACTGAGCTTTATTCTCTTGGAGAAAACATTCCTTCTATGCCATTTCTGTTTCTTTCAACTTAGAAGACAGCCTTGAGTCAAGTATTACGTATTTCAAGCCACAATTGTGACATCTAACATTGTGGTTTAACTCCAGGCAGCCACTAAGCCCCAGGCATCAACTCTCTCCTCCCTCCCTCCCCCACTAGTGGGATCAGGGAGTGAATTGGAAGGGTAAAAGCCTGAAAACTCATGGGTTTAACAGGGAAAGGAAAAGCAGAAAAGGTCTTGGCTCTGTGTAAGCCCTGCTCAGCAGTAACAAAAACATCTCTGTGTTATCAACCTGTGTTCGGCATAAATCCAAAACACATCCCCATAGCAGCCACTGGGAAGAAAATCTACTCCAGCCAAAACTACCACAATTTAAAATGTTGATTTATTCAATAGCAGAGCCAGAAATTGGCCTGACAGCAAATAGTAACAAAACAAAAATGTGGCAGTGAATGTTACACTGGAAAATGGTTAATAATAGCAATATGTGCTGATAGCCGCAGCATCACTCTGCAAGAGTGGCTTACAGCTGGAATACAAGCTGTGAAATACAGCTTAGTCAGGTTTAACAGCACTGCAAGATGCTCCTGATAAATGGTGGCAGATATCTCAAAGTATGTCACTTCAGAAGACAATTAAGCTCTGGTTCTTCTCTTTCCTGTGGTACTCAAGATCTCAGTTAAAATTTCCTGAATAGCTGCTTGCTTGTCCTATTTTCTAAAATAACACATTTGCTTAACTGATCAGCCCGACATTTGGAGTTTGGAGGACTGGGATGTTCCTGTAGTGGCAGGGCCTGTTCTGTGCTTCTGTAGAAATAAAAAATTGCTACAGGTGAGATCTTGCAGTTCTCATGGAAAGACACTTCCATACATTAATAGAAGCATTTGTTCTCCAGAATTCAGGGGGAGAAGCAAAGGTTGCCTGAGAGATGCAAATAAACTAAAAAAAAACCAAGCAAATTATTTAACATAGCTTATATGAAGGCATGCCAGAAGATACTTAGTCTGAAAAAAAATGACAAACTATCAACACTTGAGGTTTTCTCTTTGTTCAGAGTTGTTCTCCAGCTTTTAAGTTTCGTTCCTCCTGAAAGAAAATGCTCACATTTTGAGTTGCCTCTGAGAGTTAACTTCTGGATCATTCACATAAAATCATTATTGTGGTGTTTTTTGGGGGTTTGGTTGGGGTTTTTTTGTGTTGTAGAATTTATTTTTTTTGTGCATGTTTGGTTTTTTTAAAGGTAAAGACAGAGCTTCTTTTCAAGTGAGGATTTTAAAAGCAACTGAAATGAAGCAGTAATAAACCTCTACCACCTGTAGCAGAGTACAGTAGCCCATCTGCATAACAGGATCAAGAACCAAGGACCTCTAAACAAGCTGGAGGCAAGTCAGGAGGATGGGGGGAGAAAAAAGAAAAATGATAAAGCTTTTACTTATATCCCAGTGCAGGTGCATGAAACTGAAAATTGTTACATTTTCTAGCAGGCCAAAGACATGACTGTTGACAATATTTTGGAATAACCCGTTCTTTATTTGCTACCATTGTAAACATCTCTGTTACACAGACATCACAGTATACATTATTGCTTTTAGATTGTGGTAAACAGGAATTCCTAATAGTATGCAGCTATCTAAGCACAGTGTCATAAGAAGAAATTGCCCCCAAGTTGTCTTGGGCTGAGTTTTTCTTAATTACCTAGAGAAAGACAGAATCTAGACTGGCACAAGAAACATGAGTCCAAAGATGGGTCACCATGGTACTACAGCAACACAAACAAGAATGACAGAAGGAAAACACAGTTTACATCTTCACCACACATCACTAGCAGTATTGTCAAGGATACTGACTGCTCAACTCCCACCTAACTAAACACAAACTTTTTCATCCTAATTCCTAAAACAAGGCTAAGTAATTTCTTTTGTGAAATTTTATTTAGACTAGGACGGAAAATCTGGACGACCAGTGGAGCTGTGCGTGTGTTTAATTTTTGTTGCATTTTTGTTTTGTTTTTCAAAGACTGAAAGTCCAGAACTGTTTACCTGGGGTTCTTAAATTGGGCCCTTTAGGGACAAATGCCCTATTATTTCCATGGCTGTATCAGGTGACAGAAGCACAAACAGTTTTAAAACATTGTTTCTTTCTTCCTATGTAGCACTGTCTTCAGATGGCTTTCCCATTAAGTTAAATACTTCTGAAACAATATGTTTACTCAGTGAAAGACTAGATTTTACATTTACTTGTAGTAAACTTCTGCTTATCTTCAGATTAATTTGTTCACAGAGTAGCACCATGTTTCAAGCATACACTAAACAACAAAAGTGAAGGCAGTTTGTTAAACATTTGCTACAGGAACAACAGCAAATTTAGAGAACCACCTTGTCTCCAGTTTTAATTTTTTGAATATTATTGCATACAAGCTTTCACATAGTGAATGTTTTAAAGAGGCAGCAAGTTAGAAAACTAATAGCACTTGCAAGTTCTAGTAAGATAATATGTATTTGAAACATGATGGTTAATAAATAATAATTTACTGAATTTTTAAGACAATCAGAATAACCTGTGAGCAACAAATTCTGATGTTAAAGATTATATCAACTTGCAGAAAAGTGGCCTACCTCCATTTCCAGTCTTCCACAACCTTAGGATTGTCACCCTACAACAGAATTAGCATAAAATACCACTGACTAATAAAGCCTTGTTCTTGCCTTCTCTAAACACAATTTCACCTATTTCAATAAATTTTCTAACTACCACCATAATACAGTTAACCTACCAGGGATGCAAACAGGGGCACCCAGTTCTAGTCTACATATAGTGAGTGACTCCTGGACAGAATTACTGGGCTAGTTGATCATACAAAACCACATGCAAATTCTAACTCTTTCCTGGGAAGGTGCACTGGGGCCTAAGATTAACATTCACCTTAATTACTACATGCAAACTAATGTATTCCCTTATATCTCACTCATCTGATGATGGTTTACTTTTTCTTTTTGTATACTGCCACAGTTTACTTCCAGATCACCCACTGATTTAAGAAGAAAAATAACTAGCGAAGATGCATCTTATTGAAAGCTTGAAGTACATTTGACACTAAAACCTCTCAGATGTGTGAAATTTCAGTGCTGGAAGGGCAAGGGTGTAGATTGTTTGCAACTGTTGCAAAAAAAAAAAAAAAAACAAAACAAAAAAACAGACTTAGCTCAGGGGAGCCTTTAGAGATGGCTCAAGCAATTTTGTAACTAGCTGGCAGGCAGCAGATGAAAACAAATAGGATCTCCTTTGCAAGCAACATGCAACTGACTTTTGAATTCCAGAGATGACCCCAGTTATGTTTGGCAGCAGCAAAGGAGATCCTTTGCTCCAGAAGATGGAGCTAGAAAGTAACCACTTGGGCCACTGGGAGGAATCCACTTTCCACTTCCATCCTTGGATTTTTGGCATGTTCAAGGCTCAGAGAAACGGAGCTCCATCACAGGACCTGAATCCCAGAATTCTCTCCACAGGACCTCAGCTCTTCATTGGTGAGTATTCCAGGATCCACGTACAGGGGAGTAGCAAACAAACTGGGCCTTCCATTGTCAGTTTGGATCTAATCTGGTCAGTTCAGCTGTTTACAAGCCAGGGAAAACCATAAATACTCTCCCTATGTGCATCCTCACAGTGTTGGGTTCTTTTGTTGTTGATGGTTTTGTTGGGTTTTTTTTTAATATTGGTGGAACAGCATCAACCCAACACAGGTGAGACTGAACCCTTCCCCACCCTGAACACATTCAAGTTGTCTGACTCTTGTCTGTACCTAAAAGATCACAAAATGAACTGTGTTACCCCATATACATGCACTGTGTACCCTGATCAGGAGCTTCCCCACAAGCAAGAGATCCCCAGCATTTAAGGGATCAAGAACACAAGGGTGGATGCAGAACAAGTCACTACTTACACAATACAGACTCCCAGAATTACTGGGGTGGCAAGGCACCTCTGGGGATCACCAAGTCCAATACCCTGCCTAAAAGCAGGGTCCCTCAAAGGAGGCTGCTTAGGGCCATGTCCAGGTGAGTTTTGATGATCTCCAAGAAATGCAGCATTACATATTATATTTCATACTTATGTAGTGTAAAAACACTAGTTACAAAAAGGGGGTTCTCTATTTTTTTTTCCCTTTTATTTCCCCTCATGCTTTCATTCATTGTGTTCAATGCTTATATCCTTCTGGAATCTCTTCTGGAGTAGTCATTGACTAGGAATTAACTAGTTTACCTGAGATGATTAAAAAAAAATATATGAAAGCTTGTATCATCATACAAATGTTGTGCCACTGTGAGCTATTTAGGTATATGGTGAAAAAATCTTTCTCAAATTACTCAGGTTTCTAAGACTCTGATCTAGCTAGAAGAATGAAAATAAAAAGCTGATTGAAAACAGCAGAAGGCACTTATTTAATAGAAGGTCTTAGAAAACAAAGTGATGGTCATACCAAATCCATTTAAATTTGCTCTAAGCAATATTCAGTCACAACACAGACATGAAGTTCTATCTATTAGATTGTCTGAGGATGGCAAGACTAAGGGACACATCAAAGTTGCATCCTTTCAATGGAAAATACATATTTTTTAGACTTGTACTCAGATGTGAATTTAGTTTTACAAAATAAGGATTGCAGCTGCAATAAAGGGATTTTTAAAAACTTTATAAAAGGGCTAAAGTAGATCTGTTGTACCTCCCACTAAGAATACCCCCTTAGCTTCTAAAGGAAAGGGCAGACCACAAATTCTGAGTCAATCACCCTCAGCATTTGAAGTCAGATTAGAAAGAATCAAAAATTTTTACAATAGGAATACTTTTAGAAAGAGTAGCTTTAGCCTGAGGATCTTATCCTCGTGCTGATGACACATGGTTCTTTTTGTGTGTTTGCAAACTAAACTTCTTCCAAGCATAGGAATTGGCTGGTACAAATCTATAGATAAATTTCCTTATCCAGAAGTAATTTCTAGTAAATACATAAATATGCTGATGGATTAGGCCTCTTCTCCAAAATTATACACATATTCATCTCCTTTGAGGACCTCTTAATTACAAAGAAATTTAACACTGTTGAGTGAACAATCAATGACATATAAAGGAACGAGAACACAAAAAAATCTAAAACCACAATAATTTCAACTAAAAGGTGGACTTCAATTGTTACATTAAAAGGTTGGAATTTAAATGCAAATTTGAAAAGCTGAACTTAAACTGTCTTTTAAAACACCATTAACAGTCAAAACCATTCATAGAAAATATGATGCAGCATAAATACCTGCTTCACTTTCCTGCACCAAGAAGTATAAAAGAAAATGCAAAAGTAAGCAATTCAGAGGTTCTTGAGATTTGGGGTTGTTTTTTGTGTTGGTTTGTTGGTTGGGTTTTGTTCCTTTTCAAAAAGCTGCCCTTTGGAGAATAGCATAAAAATACCTGTAAACAGAGGTTGATTGTCCAAGCTTTCTTAACTGAATTTTGTTAATTTTCTTTTTTTTTAATGTTAAAAAAAAAAAAAAAAGTTCTATTGTTAGACAGTTTTTGGTGAAACACACAAAACTTCTGTCCAAATGCATCACCCAATTTTTGATACAGAACCTCATTTACTGTAGAGGAATTAAGGTTTCTTCGTAACTTGTAAGGTCAGTACCACATTGTAATCCAGTAGAAGTCCCTTAATTTTTTCATGGAATTTCTCTCTGTACTGGTTGAAGTGCATAATGCTTTCTGGTTCTTCTTCAAACCAGAACTTGTCAAATTCATAAACTAGATAACCTGTGAAGAAAATAAAACACAGTTCTGCAAAAATTACCTCCATAATTTCATGCCTTGATCTAGCCAGTCCTAGAGTGATCCTTTAGACTCTCTTCAAGCCCTTAAAACTAGGACTGTCCCATCCTAATCTACAGCAAGCTTTAGGATGCTGTAATAATGAAAACAAAAACAAATCTGCAAATACTGAGTTTTCAGACTGGAGTATCTAAAATATAGAAAGCCACAGAAATTATCCTTAAATGTATATTTGTGCAGCACAATGTTTAGGCAGCAGGTGCATTTCCAATACCTGATGAAGACAAACAGCTTGTTCTGGCTAATGAGAAAAGAGTGGAAATGCACTCCAAAAAGGCCAAACTCTACACTGTGGCCTACCCTGAGTGGTCTGTACTAGAGAAGCTATAGATACTTACAGTAAAACTGATGGAAGTGCTCCATCTGTGGCAACCCAGAGACCATGTTGTAGAGATGAGCCTTTAAAGCACCATTCTTGAGCAAGCTGTATGCCATCTCTGTCAGATTGATCCCAACTATGGCATAGGAGTATCTGCAACACAAATCATGGTTTTACATTATGGACTGAAAGACTTAAAAGCTTCCCTGGCTTTTAGGAGAGCTATGATAGTCAAAATTTTTCCTGTAATACTTGTTGATGAGTTGATTCCTATCCACAGACCATTCGCTGGTGCATCCAACCATGTAAAAGTTATTGTCATATTGAGATGGCAAAGCTAATTGACACTGACTTCAACTTGTTCATTTGAAATCCTTAGATCTGCTGGAATATTAAAAATTGGATGTGAAAAACATTGTTGCAATGTAAATGGAATGGCTATTTCAACCTGTTGTTCAAGTTGAAGCAATCTGGTTTTCTGTTGCATGGTATAAAAAGCATTGCAATAGAAATTCTTAAACAACAGTCAAAGTGTTTGTGAAGGAAGGAAAAGTAAAATTTAATTAATTTGTGCCAATTATATACTTACAAAATTGAGCAAAAAGTCTCATATTCATGACAGAGTTGCACAGGGTAATGTTTTTTACAAAGTCATGAAGGGCTCCTGTTTTTTGGTAAGTCATCAAGTTAACTAGGGGCAAGATGGATCAAATTATTATATCTGACTGGTTTGAGAGTGTATTTCTATAAAATTAGCTAAATATTTAAAAATGCAAAGTTTTTGAAAACAAATTTAAAGCTGAACAACAGCAAAACAGCTGTTGTAAATACTTATTACAGAGCAGAAACCTAGAGGAAAAAAAAACGTCCTTAAGAGGTAATCTATACTATCCCAACACAAGATCAGTAAGTGAAAAGTAAGTATGAATTTCTAAATTTAATCTATTACTACAAAACTAACTACAATGTTAAAGGTGTTTACTGTGTTAAATAAGGATGATATTTTGAAAAAAAAAAACCCTGCGCTTAGTTCCCAGCTAGAAATTGCTTTCTCTGTTTGATTTCTCACACCTTTCTATTTTGACCCTTTTTTTCATAATTTAATGGAAAAAGCCCACGTATATTTTCCTCTTTACTTTCTGGACACATGTTTAGCAGTCTTCACTGCAATAAGTTCTTATACAGAAGCAGCCAGAAAAAAATCTAGAGTGACTTACCCCAGCTTTGGGTGATTTGAACGAGAAAGGATCTGACGAGCTTCATTGGTGTAATGCTTACTAAAATACCTGGAAGTAAAAAATATTGTTTTAAATTCTTTGAAAAAAAATATACTGTGTTTATGACATTAAAATTTGTAGCTTTAAACTAAAGGTGAAAACTAGCCTGTAACTGGAAAATGGCACAAAATGAAAAACAAGGAAAAGGTAGCAAAATAAATTATATTCAGCATGAACTAATACTGTAAAAAAATTCATCATTGTGATCTGAACATCAAATATGAAGTTCAACCCAGGTCAACCTAGTCCCAAAGTCAGCTTAGCAAAAGATATGTAAACTTGTCTATTTTTTATCACAGTAGGAATTTTTACATTCAGGAATTTTTAAAGCTTTTGACAAGTTAGATACAACCTAGCAACTCTATCATAAGGCAACAAAAAAAAAAAAAAAAGAAGGTAAGAAATCGGGCAAATTTCTGTCCCCTCACTTCTTGTCCTTACCCAACCAAATCACATTTACAATGAGCAGCCACTAGAAATGTTGAACATCCTGCTGCTTTCTATTTGCTTCTAATCAGTTTTTATTAGAAACAGCATTAACCAGTGAAAATACAGATATTGAAAATCAGTTACAAAAAGAATGAAATACTTGTTTTCACTTACACCAGGTTCACTAAGCCCAGCAGCCCCATTCCTCTGAAGTCTGTTTTGGGATCATCGCCTTGGAAGCCAATGTCACACCACTGTTTGCTGATTCTGGCCTTCAGATTCTCATGAGGCATCAGCAAATTCCAGAGCTGCACAAACACACTTCCATGTTATGCTGCTCAATTTTCCAAGTCACATAATTCAGAACACTTGCTGCTGCACACTAGAAACCTTTTACCAAGGAACAGGGAACAATCTGCATGCTGCTCTTTTCTCTCAGTGGCAATCTGGAGTCTGCTACAATGGCTCACTTCAGCAGTTATGAAAGTTGTTACATTTAACATTAAATCAGGTAATTTCCCTTCACAGACTAAGATGCTGTATGAATACCAAAGAAACAAAGATCTGCTTCATCTCAGAAATTAATTTATGCATAATTTTTAACAGGACAGCTATAAACTGAAATACAAATTCTCAATGAATATTCATTTAACATGTCAGTGTTGGGGCTTCCATAGCAAGCTGACAGAATAGTTTTTATCTTCCAGCATCAAACTATCTTCCTTGATGTTGACTGGGAGCAGTAATAAGAAAAAAATAGTGTCTTTTTTTTTTTTTTTTATTTAGTAATTAGTGGTTTACAAAGTTAGACGTATATAAGATTATATTTTTAGTAGTGATTCTTCAGTGACATATCACAAATCTATTTTTCTACTTATATATTGTTGTTATGTCTGATTTCACACAAAATAATTCCACTGCAAGTAACTCAAGTTTACTTTTTTTTTCTTTGAGGTTTTATGTGTCATTTCTATAATGACTTTGCAGTTTTGAAGTAGAAAAGAGGTTTAAATAGGCCAGCTGGTAAGAATGCTACCAATAAGTTCTTTTAAGGTGCTGGACTTTGAGGGAAAAAACAAACAAGGAGCACATGTATTTTAAAAATTATTTCACCTCAATTAACTGTTCCTCATGTTCTTCATTTTCTGAATCATACGGGACCTTCCTTAGGTTTTCCACATTCAAATACAGTTTCTTATAACCTGATATCTGTAGCAAGGATATATGCAAATTTCTCTTAAACCTGAAATAACAATAAAACATTATAGAGAAGTTTTAAAATAGGCCTACTCAGCCATAAATTCTAGCTTGAATTACCAGATAAGACCCTTCTTATGTCAAAGCAATGTAAACACCAGAATTAGGAAGTGCTTTATGTATATCTTTACAAATTACAGCATACTGGTTAAGTACACTGCTACATGGATCTTACATACTTTAAACATCTCTAGCTGATTCCTGTGCTGCAGTCAGACGCAAATTATGGAGAGAAAAAAAAAAAAAAAAAAAAAGCTAAAATCTGTTAAGACACAAGAAAACTCTATATATCATCATCCTGACCACTGTATGTGGTCTCACCTACCCTCAAATTTTTTGTAAGTCTTAGTCAAACTCTGTCAGAAATACTTCTAGTTCCAAAGAAGAATTTCATTAGACTTTGAAATTTTGATTAGTCCCCTTTGAAATTTTAATTATTTCATATTATAAACTCACTAATTACTTATGCAGATTAATGCAAACATTAATCAAGCATCACTATATTCTCTCAAATATATCTAAGGAATTATCTAGTTCATGTAATCAACCTGTGCAATGATCATACTAGTTAAAAATATGGAGTAACAGAAGAGACTTGCAAAACAGAGATACAGTAATGCCAAATCCACATGAATTAAAACTTTGCAACTTATTTTCTAGAGCTGATGAGGACATAACCACAACTTATTTCCAGATTTCATACTGAATACTTATATGGAATGGCCTAAATATTGCATCAGGTTAAGCGCCTGGAAGAACATCCAAACAAGTGAGAACAGAGAAAGGTTTCCAAACACACCCTGTATCCTTCTGTTCAATCTTCTTTTCTTTCATTACATCTCTGACACACTTCTCCACTTCAGCTTCTTCAACATGTACAGCATTTCTTAAAACCTAAGGAGTTAACACAGTAAATGACTTCATGAGGATTGAAGAAATAATCTACTTAATTATTATTATTGCTCAGCTCCTCTATATCTGTTGTGTGTATTATTTATTATAAGAGGAAAAGGTTAGTTTAAGGAAATTACTTACAATGCACTGCCTCAAACTGCATATAAAAGTTCTGCAATAATTACATGGCAGCATGATTTGTAACGTAGGCTGTAAACAACAATGTTTACACAGGAGTTGCATAAAGAATAAATACATAAAGCTGGAGGGTTGCTTGGTCTGGGTTCTTGTTTGCTTTCAGTTGCAGAATTGAAACATGTTCTTCCTAATCCAACTGAAACAAATTGCAGCCAAGAAAATAATGCTTCAGAATTAGGAGGCAGGTAGCTAACAAAGCTGAGATTTCAATGCAACAAACATTTGAAGGGACATTGATTATTTCTGAGAAATCTTAAATAAACCTAGCACACAGAACACAAAATTCCAAGTTTTCTCTGTCCTTTACTCCTCTTCAATTCTCCCCTCTCAAAAAGTAAATGCATGTGTTATTTTTCTAGGATTTGTCTCTGAAAAAAGGTTTTATTACAGTTTCATCTTCAGTATCTCTTACCTTATTTTTTGATGATTCCAGTGAATGTTCTGCAATATGGGAAAAAAAGTAGATTTCACAGTTAAATGGAACTGTTTTAAATAATTGACAGTGAGTGTTCTTACCAGGATATAAGTATTATAAAATTTTACATCCATTTGATACATGTAATAAAAAAATTAATCAATCTTAAAATGAACAGGTTATCAGGTAACAGAATGTCTTAATTTACACAGATTTTATTATAACTTCAGTACAATGCTGAAAGTAGATCTGGATTTTTTTTTAAGCAACAATTACATGTACAAAACAAATTCAAAAAGGTGTCAGGAGAGAAATATGTCAATTGATATTTTCCTGTTCTCAGACATTATATCATGTTTATTACTGAAGAATAAGGAAGTACGGTCACTTCCACAAGTTATTGTAAAACCACAAAAATGTTCAGTAGTTTCAGATCAAAATTCTGCATTAGGCAGAATTGTAAGTTAAATGACTCTTCTCATCTCCAAAAACATCTGTTTGTGTCTATTCAGTGTGATTTTTTTAGTAAAGGAAGGTAAAAGCATAATACATAAAGTGATGGGTAGACTGGGGAAAAGGTATCATTTCTGATTGGTGAATGACTTGATGGCAGTGACTTGATGACACTGGAATTTCATTGGCAAGCAGCTCTGGCATTGATTGGAATTCTCATAGGACAGCTGGGACGAAAGGAAGAGTGCAAAAGCAATTCCGGGGGTGCACAGCAGGGGCTGGAAAGCAGGAGGATCGGGGGGGCTCGATCGCTCCCTACAACCATTGGAAAGGAGGCTGCGGACAGGAGGGGGTGGATCCCTCCTTCTCCCAGCAAACAGTGACAGGAGCAGAGGAAAACTCCTCAGGTTCTGCCAGAGGAGGTTTGGGCTGGGTAAGAGGGAAAATGTCATCACCGAAAGGCTTGCCAAGCACTGAACAGGCTGCCCGGGCTGTAGTTCAGCCACCACCGCTCCCGCAGGGATTTAAAGACGCGCGGAGGTGGCACCGGCAGACAGGGTTTAGCGGCGGGTTTGGCAGCGCTGCAGTCGATGATCGCGGAAGCGTTTCCCGCGCTGAGGGATGCCGCTGCTCTCCCCACACGGCTCCCGAGGCAATGCGCGGCCCCTGCCCGGCCCCTCCATTACCTACGCCCAGCGTCCGCCGCGCTCCCGCCTCCGCGCCGCCCAGGAGGCGCTGCAGCTCGCACTTGCCCGTCAGCAGCCGCAGGACCCACTTGAGCCAGAACCGAAAGTAGTTGCTGTACAGGAACCCCAGACGTGCGCCCACATCTTCCGCGGGCGGCGGGGCCCGAAGGCGGCGGGGCCGCGGGCGCTGCTCCGCCCTGCGCCGCCGCTGCCGCCCCCTCGCGGCCGGGCCGCGCTGCCCTCAGAGCGCGGCGGGCACCGAGCGGGGCCCGGCCGGCCCCCGCATCCCGCCGGAAGGCCCTGCCGACCTGGAAGTGATCGCGGCGGAAGCGCCGCCTGCCGAGAGCCTTCCCTTTCCCTTTCCCTGGCAGGTATCGCCTTGGGGTGCTCCGGGAGCGCGGGCGCTGCTGCCCTCAGAGCGGATTGATGGCGCGGTGTGCGGCAAGCCAGAGTGGCACAGCCGGGAGAGACATCGAGTGTCTCTTTCAGAGCCGCACAGCCCGGGTGGGCTCTGATAATCCACAGACCAAGCGCCCCAGCTCTCAGAGCTTTTCACTGTGAATTGATGATTCTCTCTTCTCATGTTAATTAATCCCATGCTCAGTCTCTCCTTTGTGACCGGGGTTTCTCGGTTCTGTGCTCTGTTAGTTGCCCCTGCTGGAATTATCTCTTACCCTGCTGCAGCACCTTTACAGATTTGTCTTCTTTGTTTATTCCTTGTGTTGAGAGTCCTGCCAGATGCCCTTGTGGCCCCTAAATTCTGCATTTTGCGTGTGGGCTATGAACACCACAGTGGTACATCCTTCTTCCCAAGCATTGTTACCCTCACCTGGTCTGAGAACATTGAAGCCTGCCCAGCCCTAAACCTTAACAAGACAATTTAATCAAAAAGTAATTTGTTTTCGTAACACCAGGACATCACCTAGAGCTTGTTGGGTGCTCTTTGTTTTGTGAGTTAAATCTCCCCTCTTGCTGGTAAGGCTTGAAAGTAGATAAATATCAAAACACCAAAGAATCTTAAGAAATTTTTTACACATTCCACATCTTGCAGCAGTTGGGCTAAATAATTTTAAGGAGTGTGTTGCCATGGATCCTGCCTTGCCTTTGCTGAATAGAGGTTCAGCCTGAGTGTTCCATTTAGTTTCAGTCGCTACTTCCATTGTATTACAATCGATTGTTTCAGTATACATGGCTTGAACACAGAATTGTGTGCAAAACTGGGGGTGTTGAAAGGGAGCTGGCAGGCTGGCTTGACTGCATTCTAATATATTTTTTGATGTGTGGAAATTGAAGTAACTTTGACACAAAATCGAAAGCCACGCAGCAGGTCTGATGGCCTTTGTCCCACAGAGGACTTCAGAGCATGGACCAACTTGTTTGGCATCCTCTCTCTGGGTTCCTTCACTCATAGGGGTGCAGAGTTTCATGTGGGGAAACCACTGATACGTGAACTTTAATTGTTTGCATATCTTATTCCTACTTTTAAAACCTGTGAGAACAGGGGGTGCAGGTTGTGTGTTAAGAAACAATGTAACTGCTTAGAGAGCAATCTGACTTTCAAAGCATTGGAGCACTGCATGAAAATAAGCTTGAAAGTATTTATCTCTATTTAAAAGTATTTTTACTTGGTGACAAGATGACATGATGCTTTTGTCACCTTACCTCTATATAAGTTGTTCAAAGGTAGCCAAACCCCAGAAAGTATTTATTAAAAATCAAAGTGCCTAAGAACTGGTTACAGAAACTGGAGGAAAAAAATGTGTCTGTATTGTAGGACCTGGGTGTAACTACAGCTCCCACCTAGCCTGTATATGAAACAACTCTCAGCAAATATTTGGAGAAAAAATGATTGTGCTATACTTCCCATCTGACAACTTGGCACTGCTGCTGTGATATTTAAACATAGCTGGGCTGAAATCTTGTCAGAGGAGTCCTGGCTGCACCACCAGCAGCAGGGTGTTAGTTTGATATTGGGAAGGCAGAAGAATTGCAACAATGTGAAGAAATGCAAGAGTGGTCAGGTCCTTCCTGACAGCCTTTATGCCCACGCATGGATGGCACTGAGGCAGTTCATTAAAAGTGGGAGCTGCTGGAATTTTAGGAAGTCCAGCAGGTGCATCCTTGAGGCGTGGGTTTGCACAAACAACACGGAAATTGCTAGCTGATGAGATTTGTTGATTTTTTTAATACCAAAATTAAACCGTGCTGCTGCTTCAAGGGTTTCACTATCCATGGTATCTTTTAAGGGATTAAATAGCTTCATACCAACATGGATATTTTTTCAATATGTTTATACTTAAACAGAAATTACATCTGGTGTGGAATGTTAAGAACCAAAGTAAATTTTGCTACATGTTTTGGAATTTGTTCCTATTGCGATTTACTGTAACAATACATACACACAGTACAGGATTATTGTCTTCTCAGTTCTCTTTGCTTCCAGTCTCCAGGACTGATGTGTAAAGTATCTGGTGTTGACAGTACATTGCACAACACTTCTCTGTGATACAATTAGATTTGTTGAGGTAAGCTTGACAGATTTTAAGGTCTTGGTTTAAATTAAGCACTTCTGAAATGTGAGTTTAAAAGATGCAAGTTCTAGTCTTACAGTTATTTTGTTCATATGTTTTCTTCACTTTAAATCTGTATTTTAAAGTAAAATCTGTAACCAATTAATTATTTTAAGATATAGCATGCTTTTTTGACAGTTTTTTCCATGAATTTTTGTAAATTACAAACCAGCAAGCATGTTTGATTTTGTACAAATGTTAGCACTTGAATCATGCAAGATACTTCTGTATCATCATGCTCAGTTGATTAATAAATATATTAAGACAGTCAAAAATACCATGCAGTAGCTTTAAAAAAAATCTACCTTCTTCTTGTGTTCAGTAGTTGCCTTCAAGTCTTACCTTCACAGATGCTTTAGTTGAAATAAAGACATAACCTGTTGATGTTTTAAAATCCCATTTCTTGGGTGCCAGCAGGGCAAATAACCAGCAGTAGCAGTTGGATTTATCTCTAATCAGAAAATTTTCCGTGGCTGCAACTATTACATATTATTACTGGGAGTTATTCTTTGTTCATGTACCTTTGCAGATGAAGGACATGCAAAGTAATCCACTGCTTTGCTCAGCCAGGAGCCTGTATTTTGTCAAATATTTATTTTAATGTTCCTTATCTCGACTCTTGCTTACACACAGATGTGTGAAAACTATACAATGTGGAGCAATCATCTGAGCAAGAAGAGATATACAGTAACAAAGCACAAGGACAAGTCTAGGAGCTCTCTCTTGCAGGTAAGGAGAGCCAGTCCCCTGCATCACTTGTTTAGTGTTAAATATCACAGGTTACAGAGTCTTTTTAAAGATGATCCATTTGCCAAAAATGCAGGAAGTCTGCTGATGAGAGGTAAAACTGCTCTAAAACAACTAACACCCCTCAAAACCTCCCAGCACAGCTTACTCCAGTAGTGCACAGTTCTTGAAAATGTGAAATAACCTATGAAGAGAGCCCTGGGAGGGACATACTGTGAAAGCATGAAGCAGATAAGGGACCCTGTTTGCAAGTAGGTCCAAAAGCTCATGACAGTTTCAGTTGTGAGATTTTTGATTTATTCTTTTTTTTAGGAACACGTAATGCACTACCTCACTGTAAGTTAATGAGCTAGTCTATGAAGTGAGCATCAAGTAAATGGTCTCCACAATTCAGCATGGCTGAATAACTATCTGCTGCCTTAGTTAAAAACATCAGATGCAATGAAATGGCAGTCTCCACAGACCTTCCCTGCACACTGTCAGTTTGTTATTGGTTTCTGGAAATATGTGATAGTCTTGTCTTTTTTTTGGGGTTGTTTTTTTCCTTACTCACTCTGAACATAAGCTAAAGTTAAACGTGTGTTAGATTTCTGTTAATCTTCTCTTCAGTAGCTCTTCTGCTTGACAACATAATTTACATTTTCACTTTAGCTTTATTACAGATAGAACACTAACCAGTAAAGACATTTTATTCATTATTTGGGGCATACTTAATGCTCATTTGTTCCTCTTAGTTCTAAATCTCAATTTTACTGCAAATGTGCCAAAATCTACATTGACCCTCCCATTAAAATTAGTGCCCTGAGCTTTTAGTTTATTAACTAGAAGAGGGAAATGGTGATGGGGAGGCAGAACAAGAAGAGGATTGTGTCATGATTGCAAAGAAGATTTCTCAGTAAAAAATTTCAAAGGCACAGAAACAGAAGGTAGAGGGAAGTTTAAAACAAATGAGTAGAGGACAGGAATAGTGAGGTCTAACTTAAAGCTTCATGGTAATTTATGGAGCCACATAGAGATTTTTAGCTCATTTCTACACTGGCACAAGCTACTAGCAGTCTCCTGCATTTTTAATGAATAATAACATTTATAATTCAAAGTAATTAGTAAACAGAGATGTAAACCCATCCATCAGGGTCACACTAACCTTGCCAGAGCAGCAATGTACATTTTGTGAGGTCTAAAATTTCCAAAAAGGACATAGTTATACTGTTGTTAGTACAAAGAGTGGCCCATAAAGGCAGCATTGACATTCGGACTCCAACACACTCGTGTGCGGACAAAACTGTTGTAGGATTTGGCATTGCTTTGCACCACACCCTCACAAATGATTTGGGGGTTTGGCACAAAATGAGGTAAATTGTTAAGTAAGCAAATAGAGAAAAGGAAGGAAGTGATACTGTATTAATAATACAAGCATATATTTAGAATACAAATTATCTGAAATACCACGTCCTCTGGGTAAATAAGGTAATGAATTATATATGCTAATAATGCATTAAGGAAGTAGATAACAAAAAGTTTACTGAGAGCTTTTGAGAGCTACCCAAGTCCAGTCTGATTTCTGAAGTTGTCCTTTGCATGTCTGCAGCACAAAATGGGAAACCATACTTTCTTTATCATAGATGCAGAATAAAAGGTAGATTTGTGAGCAGGTAGATAACATGTCAAAGCAAAAGCCACTAAATATCTGCTAATCAGGTATAACAAGGAGGAACATTTTTTCTTATAAAACATAGGTGGTTATATTAGAACTGTTTTGCTCCAAGTGGTTCCAGGGACCTTGGTAAAAAAGGTACCCGTTCTCTTTATAAACTATGTTGTAGAAGATGTATTCTAAACAGTGACAATTTTTTTGATTTCTTAAGGATAGCTGAAGACCCAAAAAGGCAAACAGGTGTGCATGCCTAAATGGAAAGGCACAAGGGTGAAGCAAGGTACAATGGCGGAAGTATAATACCTTTACCAGTCTAGAGGTACTAGTGTACCATTAGACTTTCTTCAGGTTAGATTTTGCAGCTGTTTGCCCTCCTTCCTCTTTAAAAGTGAGCTGAAAAGCTTGGTGTATTTACCTGATTCTGTGACTGTGCTAAATGCATGTATTAATTGTACACAGCTTAGTTTCCTGATACAATCTTATATGCAATATGCAAACAAATGCCCCATTGGTTTTAAATTAGCAAAATATTATTGACCATTACAATGTTGTGCAGAAAAAATTCACCTCACAAGAGGTTCATATCCAAAAAGGAGACAGAGGAATCCTGTAACTTTATTTGTGAACAGAGGGAGAAACCATGAGGCATTTCCCATGAGGTCTCTCAAATTGTTATTATTATCTTGATTTTCCCAGCCACATCACCCTCTTTCTTTCCTCCTTGGCGGAGGTACTTGGAAGGTACAAACTTCCCGATTCACCTACTACATGTCCCCCTTAGTGTGGGAAGATGGTTTGTAGGGATAGTGCAGAAGGCAATTTTCCTCAATGAATTACAGCTGTACTGATTGCAGAGAAGTGGAGACAGCCTTGCCTGCCCAGTGAGGATGGGGGTTATAATAGAGTGGGTCAGCTGGCTGAGAGGAGCTTGAGATCCAAAGTGTGCTGCAGTTTGGGGTGCTGGCTGTGTGTGAGGAGGAAGGGACATGGGGTCCTGCAAGGGACAGGTGAGGTAAGAAGATGTTGTGTGAAGGACAGAGGGTTTGGTGGCTGGGTAAGGGACAGGTTTGGGTTATCCAGTCATGCAGAAGGAGGATGGAAACTTCCAGAGACGAGAGAAGGAGTCAGGGCTGTGTGGAGCTGCCTGTAAGAAAAGGAGTCAGTGTTGTGTGAAGCAGCTAATGAGAAAAGGAGTCAGTGCTGTGTGGAGCTGCCCGTGAGCAAAAGAGTCAGAGTTGCCTGAGAGACGTCCACTGAGAGAAGGCATGAGAAGTTTTTAACAAAGGACGATGATGGTGCCAGTCCAGTCAGTCTAATTACTACACCTTAGCATGCACACAACCACACCCCCCACCACTCCTTGTATAAAATAGCTCTATCAAGTCTTTATCTACTTTTTCTCGAAGCTGGGAATTAAGCATGACTGTGGCTGAGCAGTAGTCTGTGTCAATTAGTAACACTCTCTGAAACTGGTAGTTTCTCCCGTTACTTCCTTATCTACAAGTCTCTGACCCTATCTACAAGCAGATTCACAGCACTTGTTTGTAAAGTTTGTCTTATTCCTTTTGGTGTTATGGCTTGGGCTAAACAGCACCTGCTGAAGTGCCGGTTTTTGTCGTGGAAACATTATGCTTGCCGCAGTCGAGATTTTTCGCAGTGGGTCTGAGAGTCGGGAGGGCTCTGCCAGGGGTTTTACAGCAGGATTTGGCGTGGGCGCTTGTGTCTCCCAGGGGAAAGCCGGGCGCCGGGAGGAGCGAGTGCCCGTCGGTCGGGACGCGCAAATCGCGCCGGGGACCGCCGGCGTGCAGCGGGAGAGCCGGGCGGCCCCGCCCGGCGAGCAGCGAGGCAGGCGGGCCATGCCCCGGCCCTGGGCGCAGGGGGCGGGCAGGGCAGAGCAGGGCAGGGCAGCGCGAACACGCCCGGCCCGCGGTGCCCGGGCGGAGGCGGCGACGGCGCGGGGCTCGGTGCGGGCAGCGCCCGCGGGAGATGCGGCTGCGGCTCGGGCAGGTGCTGCCGGCGCTGTGCCTCGGCGCCGCCTTCCCCCTGCTGTGGTACGCGGTGTGGCGGGAGAGCCCAGGTGAGCGGGGCGGCGAGACGGCCGGTCCCGTCCGTGCGGGGCGGGCGGCGCGGTGGCCGCTGCCGTGCCCCTCTGGCCGGGCCGTCCGGAGCGAGCGCTGGTTCCTGCCCCGCTGCACCCAGCGGTACCGGGGCACTGGGGCTGTGCGGCTCCGTCCCGCCCGGGGGCACCGGGGCCGCCCCGGCCGTCGGTGCGGCTCCGTCCTGCCATGCGGCAGCGAGTGCGGGCAGGGCACGGCCGGGGTTCGTGGCGGGTCCCCCGTCCCCTCCCGGAGCCGCTGGGCTCTCCGGGTTTTTTGGGCATAAGAGGGACCCATGTGGCCTCGAGGCTTGGCCGCGTGTAAGGCTGAGCGTGCGGGTCTCGCCTGTTCTTCCCCCGGGGTCGTGGCTTAACTGCACCCAGGCACCACCTTGCGAAACACCTTACAGAGTTGGGTCCTTGGGACATACTTATCTGTTAAAAATTCCCTCCTAAATTTAAGAAACAATACAAGTTTCTTTTTAACTTTTTTACCCATCTTTTTCTCTTTTTCCAACTGTTTTTCTAACAAGTATCTTGGATTAAGATGGAAAGAAAAATGTAAATGTGATTGTTGTGACTGTCACTTTTAAAGTGGTTTTGATTTTATTGTCAGTGAGGATAAAGTAGCGTTATCCATCCTGCGATTGTATTTGTGCCTCATGTCTAGTCATGTTTTCTTGTGCATGTTTCCAGGACCAGAATGCAGAGAAAAACCCCTGAGTTTTAAAATTTTATATCTAAACTTTAAAATGATACACTATCTTTTTAGTGGGTTTTGTAGGTGGTACGTGCCAGATAGAGTGGCATAAAGATATGTCTAAGATTCTCTGAGCTGATATAGGAAAGATAAAGCTGATGGTATTTTCCAAAAGGAAATGAGAAGGTCTTTCCAAATAGTATCTCTGAGACTTGTGGACATGGCTTGTTATGGGTAAGGGAAAGAGGGTGGATCTTTGAGTGCTTCCTACACACACCTTTATAATAGGTTTGGTTTTATAGGTGCAGAAGAATTAGAATATACCAATTAGTAATTTCTGGGATGAACACAACTTCAGCCAGCTGAAATTTGTTTATATTAATAATTCCAGCAACAAATAAAAGTGGTGGTAGGGATCTTGGCCCCACAATGGGATATTGAGTAGAGTCAAGGCCATGCTGATCCTCCTGCCTTTTAAGTCAACTGTGTGGTTGTTTACCTTACAACATTTTGTTTTCTTCAGTGGCACTCCTGCTAGGAGTGGGGAAGGAAAAATAAAGGGTGTGTCAGGAGACTAAGATCCAAGAGATGTCAGAATGAATATGTTTGTCCAGTGCAGTTACCATTGTGTTGTCTTGTGGTTCATGTTTGGGGACTCCTCATTACTGACATTACATTTTCACTTAACTCTTTTTGACGTTTCTCTGATGATATTCTATGCTGTGTTGTTTTATTTGCTTGTGTTTTATTTGTTTTGAGCAAGAGGGATAATGTATGTTGTGGTGTATATGTGTTGTCTTAACTTCTCTTTCCACAGTTGGCTCCTCCTCCACAGTAAACTGAGTAAGTAATTTCTTTCAGATGATATAATTTTTCTAATTACTATTATTATTAGACCCTGTTTTTTTAGCCAACTGTTGACCATTGTTTATGTGAATATGTAGTCTTGAGACTCTCTTAAGGTTGGTAAATCTCACAAATGTGCAAATAAAATAGTTAATATTATTAACTAGGGGGGAAAGAAGCAGTTTGTGGTGAATGACTTTGTATTATGTTTATTTTACTGAAAATAGTCACTGCTCCCAAGGGGTGTTACAAGACAAGCCTTCTATCCATACAGGAAATGGCCAGCCATAGGTAACAACAAAAAAGGTTGTTACCTTTTTCTGCAGAGAAGAAAAGCATTGGGAGCAAACCCTCTAATGCTCTGTTTTTGTCACAGGGTCTTTGTTTAAGAAAGTGCTTTGAAATTAATCTTTTGCTCTGAAAACAGGCAGCTATCTCTGCTTAGACATAATGTGTAAACCTCTGGGTTTTTTTCCTTCTGCACTGCTGAATTTGCTCTCCATTGTCATGCTTAGACCACTACAGGAATTTCCACTTTTGGTGCATCTCAAACTATGATGTGTGTTTTCTAATGCCCCTTTTTACTTAGCCCACCAGTTACTGTGAGTACTGTTGCAGCTTCTCAGCTCCCATTTCTTTCCCTCATTTGTCAAATGTTTTCTGGCTCATTTTATTTCACACATTTGTTAAATCTCCCCTAACTTTTTAAACTTCTCTGCTATGCCCATTGAAATGTTTTGGCTGATGGTGATTTTTGGCTACAATCACACTAAGCAGCAGTAGTCTGTAGTATTCCCTCAGGTTTCTGTCTAGTTAATTGTTTCTTGGATAGCAGTGATTTTTGGCATAGTGAATAAGCTTTGTAAAACTAGGACAGGGCACTCTAGCTGAAGACTAGTGTCTTAAGTACTTCTTATAGATAAGAATATATATCTTCTTATCTACAAGAAGTATATTCTTATATGTACTTATATACTTCTATAACATAAAAATACATAATAGTCCTGTAAAATATTGTTCAGTTTGTCTCAGAGCCTTTCATCCCTTGAATATGAGAAGTTTAAATCAGATATTGGCTCTGTCCCAATTTCTGTGCAAATAAAAATCAGTAGATTAAGTCAGTGACCTTTAAACGCCTTACAATAAAGGTAGCTTGGGAGATTGGAGTTGAAATATACTTGCTGTCAATGACAACAGCAAATAATTGGCTCTTTGGTGCTGCTTTTGATTATTATGTGCAGCCTGAGTATTGGCTTAGACTTGAGACTAAAATCAAGTACACATAACTCAAACTGGTGTAGCAGGGAAGATGCTACTTGCTTGTTCACTTAAAAATAAAATATCAGAATCTACCCCAGTGACTAGATTTCAGCTATTGTGGACAATACTGTGTATATTTGAGCTATGGTTAGGAAGATGGTTTTACAGTCACTTTTTCCATTGCCTTATAAATATAAGCAGAGGTTTCATACTAAATATGCTAATATTTTTGTGGCCAGGGGAAAAGAGAGAAAAGTAATTGTGGAGACAATTAGTAATGATCAGATCTTCAGCAAAAGCTGTGTCTGAAGTTGTGAACTTACTCAAGTTTCATTATGAGCTTCAAATTTCTTCAGAGGAAACAGTATTCCTGAGTAAAAGGAAATTTTGGTTCCTTTGCTGAATACCAGTGTAGTTTTTGTAAGTCATAGCAACAAGGTAAATCGGATCTTTTTTTTGGCAGTGCTTCTTCAGGTTGCTCTCAAGGATTACAAGATGAAATCTCTTTGAATTGATTTGTAATGTGTTGCTGCCCTTTTCACCTAAATTTGTGGAATACTTTGTCCAAGTAAACTAAAAGTAAGCTTTGCCTGGAAGGTAGGAGAAATTGATGCTGAAATATGATGTCACAAGCATCTAGGCCTGTTAACATACAATGTGGAGTCAAACATGGTGAAACTTGAATTTCTCTAGTTATTACTTTGAGATGGGATCAACAAGAGAGAAACTGCTCATATGATTACATTCACAGAAATACATGTAAGGATCATAATTTCTTTTTAACATCTACATTTTGAATTTGTTCCACAAATAGGGGTAAGGAGGGGGAGGGAGTTTAATAATTTGCAAAGGGTTAAAGAGATTTCTGATGAAAGTATTTTTTCCCAGTTGAAATAGTGATTTACATGCTAGTCCACACAGCATGATTGCACATTTCTTGAATTTCCAGTCATCTTCTGCCTATGGTGTTATGCTTTGTTTCAGCTGTGCAGCCAAGTGCGGGTCCCCAGGAGATTCTGTCATTCGTGATGGAGTTCTTTGCAAGTTTCCTGTCCAGTCCCAACTGGCATACTCTGGCTCAAAGCTTCAATTAAATAGTGGCAAATTGACAGACTTGATAAGGAAGTCTTGGCTTACACTGCTCTCACTTCAGCCAATACAGCTTATCCAGATTTCTAAACATGCTGAAGCCAATCTTCCTGTCTTCTCTGGAACTGCTAGGCTGTGTTTAACCACCACTTTTCCCAGCTGTCTGGCAGGCTACATCTTCCTTCCATGTGTACATTTCCTTCAAGTGACACTGAGAGCAAACAGAGGTTATTGCACATTCAGGTTTTGTCTCAACATGCAGTTGGGTTGTGGCTGAAATGCACAGGGTGATAAGGAAGGAGTTTTTCAGTCCATCAACTGCTTACTCAGTTTCTTTGTGTAGTTCTGCATTTTGGCGTTAAAGAAACCCTTCGCCATACAACAGCCTCAAATGGTCCACTTAAAGCTTTATATTTACTGGTCCAAAATTATGTATGAAAATTCATGTCCAAGACTTGGAAAAGCAGTTTACTTTTATTGGCTTCAAAGTGCATGGACACCATACAGTATCCATTCAATTTCTATGGTTTTTTACTTATTTTAATATTGCTTTCCTATATGGTGATGTTCTGACTTAATGTTTTAAGATCACTTTTCACTGTATTCTAATGTAGGAAAAGACTTGAGTCTAAAATGAGGATTGTTTGCCAGCATTTAAGAAAATATTATTAGAGCCTAACTTGTATTTTCTTTGAAGAAGCAAGTTTGCTTATCTATTTTCAGTTAGTTACAGGATGTAAATTCTTCAGTAAAAAAATATTCTGTGCCAAACTCAAGACTGAGTCTATGTTCATTAGACAACACTAAAATCCAACTATTAACTTTGGTCTGCCTTTACCTCTGTAAGGTGTGTGTTTGTTTTAACACTGGAAGTGTTCTGATTCTCTTCCCAGTATGCTCTGTATGGGAATAGAGGAATCCTGTCTCCCCTGCCCCAAATTGCTGGCACAGTGCTTTTCTTTGATGTCCCTGGGTTAATGCAAAGTATGCCTTGTAGCTCCTGATGGGGATGCTGTCAAAGGAGAGTAGATGTCTCTAACATTTTGGAAGACACAAATAATACTGTGCTGTAAGACTCTAAACAAAATAGTTAAAGGTAATGCATGTTGTTGAATTTAAATGTTTGTCTAAGAACTTGTTGTTCTGACCTGAGACAGAGGCGTTGTTTGGGATTTTTTTTTTATTCCTTGCTCAGAGACCACAAAACCTGAGCATGCAAAGCATGTAACAAGATTCAGAAAGGTATCTCATATTAGATCAGTTATAGAGAGATAATAAACTGCCAGTTATTAGTGCAATGCTTGCCTCAGTGGTTTAATATGCCCCATTAACCTGAACAGTGAGCAGTGGTTCCAAGCACAGAGTATGACAAGATCTTTTGCAGTTAGTGTGCTTGTATAGTTTTGTTTTAAGGAGGCCATTAACGAAATTTCAGTTTATAAAGGAAATAGTCTTTAGGTATGATAAGCAATGTAGCTTGTAATCAAGAAATACGAACAAGAGTCACTGCTAGACTTGAGAGTGTTTTCTTCCCTCCTTTCTGCCACTCCAAATTCTCCTTTTTTTTTTTTTTTTTTTTTTTTTCCCTGTTTGAGTGCTAGGAGGAGATAGTGATTATTTGTTCTACAGCTCTGAGATATTGCCAGTGGAGACTAGAAGCATTTATGATCATACAGGAAGTATATATGTGTGGAGCTAAGAGAAATAATCAGTTGGCTTTTGAGAATGAATATTTGCTTTAGAGACTGGTATTGTTTCTAAACAGTTTCAATTTTCAGTGCAAGAAGTTTTATATTTATAAAGTGTATCTATTAGGAGATAACAAAAGAGCACATTTAAAACCACTTTAAATGTTGCTGTCTTAGAATTACAGTATCAATAGGTCTATATGCTAAAGTGCAGTTAACAGTCAGAGGAAAGCTACAGTAGAGCTGAAAATTCACTGTGGAAGCTTTTGAGTGCTGTCACTGACTGGGAGGTGGCTGGGTCTGCTTTTGCTCCTGTGGCTTGTAGCTAGTGTAGTCCCATTGACTTTTCCTAGAAAGGAAGTTCAGTGAACCACTCCTAGCCATCAGAGTGATTCATCTTCAGCTGACCAAGGGGAGAAGAAGGCTTTACATAAAATCCCAGAATATGCTTAGATGGAAGGGACCCACAAGGGTAATTGAATCCAACTCCTAGTCCTGCAGAGTCACACACCCTGTGCCTGAGAGTGTTGCTCAAATGCTTCTTGAACTCTTATCAGACTTGGTGCTGTGACCACTTCCTTAGGTATGCCAAAAAATTTAGCTTGTTTGGGTTCTAGCTCTGTAGTCTGAGGCCTTGTGACAGATTTTTTTTTTATTTGAAATCTATTTCAATCTATTTTATATATTTTATATTTTTTAAAGATGGTGTCTTCATCTGTTTTGGCCTTCTGTTTGTTTTTTGTTGGTTTTTTTTTATTTATCCTCCAATTTTTTTTAGGGAACCCTACTTTAATCAAGTAGAAGTGTCTTGTTGCATGAAGCTGAAATAAGCCAGGTTTCCTCTCCCTTCAGCAATGCTAAATTTATGTTCATAGTTCCATAGTATAACATACTCATAAATATAAATGCCTTTCTTGCAAATTAAAACATTAAGTGTCAAAAATTTTAGGAAGCATTCATTTGATGGGATTTTATTAAACATCCTTTAAAATTTTAATGAGGTAAGTGATAATAGACATCACATGTTTATTTGTTTTTCTATCCACTTTCTTTCAAGATGTTTTAAACTTCAGTCTTCCAATCTCACATTTATTGATTAAGGACTTGTGTTTAATGCAAATACCCCCATTTATCTAAAATGCAAATTAATTCCAGTTTGAAATACCTTTGCAAGTCCTCACAAATTTGTTACTTCTTCATTCTGCTTGTAGTGTCTTTTACACATTAGAATCTCTGGGAATTTGCTTTTTCAGAGAGACAATGGTGAGTCCTAGAAAACAAGAGCTGCCACAGATAAAACTTAACACAGCCCACAAAATAGAATGGGAGAAGTCTCTAAATAACAGCATTTAACTAGGAAAATAAACCCAACCAACTAAACCACATCAAGACCAACAAAAGAAGCAGCATTATAAAACATCTTAAAATGAGACAGAAGTCCCCTTCTAGTTTCTTTACTCTGTTGCAAAGGAGTGATGTTATTGAAGTATTGCTTTATATTAACCACCTTTAGTAATAGTTCTTAACATACTCCAGACACCTTGTCAGTCACAGATAAAGAGTGAATAATAATAATATCTGTTTTATTCTTAATAGTGTTTGATACACAAGACAAGCTATTACATAATTTTACTTTTCTGTGTGAAAAGGATCATCATGATTTATTATTTGGTGAAAAACATAGCACCTTCCCCTGCAATTCATTCTTTCACTGACTTCTTCCTTATTATGGATTTAGTAATCTTGGTTTTGTCTTCAGTTTACCCAGCTGTGCTGCCTAAACTCTACCTTCTAAATACTCTTCTAGACTACTTCTTCTCCTGAATAAACCTTATTGTTTATGCACTTCCGTGATGTGATCTTCTGGACCATCCTCTATTTTTTTTTTACTTCATTCTATCATATAAATCACCTCTTAGAAAATAAATTATGTTCTTATTACAGAAAATGACTTGGATATGAACCATGATCAGTTGCTGGAACTTCAGCAAAGACTATTGAATGCTGAAAAGGAAAATATAAAAAGATCACAAGAACTGAGCAGTGCCCTAGATGAAATTAAACTTCTAGTTGCAAGAAGAATGAACTTGACAAAAAATGACACAGGTTTGTAGGGGTTTTCTCTGTTTTGTTTGTTTTGGTTTTTTAGGACATGTAAAGTTTAGTGATCTGATTTCTTCCCATTGTTGAATTGAACTTTTTAGTTACTTTGCTTTACAGACTGTTGTACATCTCCATCTATCTGCACACTATAGTTACATGAAATAGACTGACAGTTTGATTTTTGTCACCAAAATAAATTATGTGGCTGTGCAGGATCTGTCTTCCTCCCTGTTGAGACTGGCAGAGCTTCTTCCCCGAGGAGAGAAGGGAAACTACAAGAGGCATCTCTGTGCTGGAGGTGTTTCACAGTGTACCCCAACTTCAGCAAGAGCCTGGGTGTGATTGATAAGTGCCATTTAACAATCCTTATTTTCATTCAGTACAGCAGGCTGATAATCAGACTAGAATAGGGAGTTAACCAGGACTGTTACAGGGGAAGAAAGAATAAGGTCCATTTCTTTTTTGTACAGTCAGAGTTGTTTCTTCTCCTCTTCTCACCCTGCCAGTTTTTGTCAGTTTATCCAATATTAATTCATTGGGACTGTTCAGACATGCATAATCAAAGGGCTGAGCATTGCCAGGGTGGTGGCCTTAGGAGCTTTAGAGTAGTCATGTGGTCAACCCCCAGTAACCCCAGATACTGTGGGCAGGCTTACTACAAAGTGCACAAACCAGCAGTAAAGGAGAGTGCAAGTTCCTCTTCCCCCTGCTTTTGAGTCTTATTGGAGCCAACTAAATAACACAAAATATTAAATCTGTCAGTTTACAAGATTTAAGGCAGAAATTTCTTAAAATCACTGAATAATTTTGCTTTTTACTTACCCGTCTGCTTCCCATTCCAGCCATGTTTTATTATACAACCTAAACTGAAAGTTTTATTGTGGTCAATGGAACTAAACTCCCTTGACCAATACTTGATAGGTACTGCTTCCAAATAAAGAAAGGAAGTATTGAAAAATTATGAAGGTGGTTTCTATGCAGCAAAATTCCAGTATATTTACTGGCTTAACAGTTTGGAAGGACTTGTGGCTCTCTCTCACACACACAAATATCTGGGCAGATAGATATGGTTGTTTGGGGGTTTTTTAAACTGTTTTCTGTGAGGAAGGAAATCTGTTTTTAGTCCTAATTTTCAGTGGGAGTATCTTTTGGAAGTTGAAGAACTTAAAGTATTGTCCATTCAGTAAGCCTCTTCCTTTATTAATCTAAGGTGAGTGAACAAAGCTGATGAAGATTTTTGTGATACTTGTATGTAACTTTGAAGGGTGGTATGTTTTGGGACTTATCTTAGATGCATTTCTTGGGAAAAGTAACTTTTCATCCCAGCCCATAAGTGTTCTGTTGCTTTCATCATTATTTTAAATTAAAGAAGCATAAAATTCCTACTTTTCTCTTAACTACTATAGCCTATGTTTCTTGAATAGTTTTTAGAGGTCCTTCTTTTTACCATAGGACTTTGTTACACACTGAGAACTTTTGCTTGAACTGTGAAAACCACCATGTGTTACTTTTTGGGGAAAGCATTTGTTTGAGTAGTTAAGAAAGTTATTAATCAGAAACTGTATTTCAGATTTTCAATTAAAAATTGTTTGCCAATTGTTTTCCAATCATAATTTAAAAAGCCTCAAATCAGTTTTTTACTGCTGCTTTAAAATAACTACTAACTGTGTTTTAAAATGACTCAATTCCTGCAAGTCTGCAGACACAGGAAATACAGATGGTATTTCCAGGATGTTCAAGCTTGGAGCTCTGCACTACCACCTGAGTGGGAAGGAGTCGTACTGGGAAATTCTCAATTTAATATAATGTAGTATATATGACATATAATCGCTTCTGAGGAATAGTTCTGATTGAATAAGCTTGTGTGTGGTAATCTGGCAGTGTTCAGTTGAGCAAAACAGGTGAAGGAATAGGCTTCTCTGCTCACTTTATTTTATGTGTATTTCTGTGCTTGTTGTGTCTTTAAGGTGATGTGAAGTGGAAAGAGTTAAAACTCCCCATGCATCTTACAAATATGTACCACTACCTCCCTCACCTTCAAAAATATGAATATGCAATTTCCCCAAATGTTATTTTTGGGCAACAGAGAACTGGAGGTAGGAAATAAAGTTTGGCTGCTATTTTCTATGTGTTTGTATTTATTATTAATTTCTAGCAATGAAGCATACTCAAAAGTTTGGAATGGTTTTTCTCTCTTAACTTTCTAATGTGGCCAAACTGAATGAATTGTAATGGCAATAGCAAAAGTACTTTAAAAATGCCCATCCCTATTTCAAGTCTTTATCTCAAAGTACTCTGAAAACCTTTTTAAATATCAATAACAATCTTAATTGATAAACAAGATTTTTGTTTTAATCATATTTTCATATGGCTAAGATGCAGTAGCATCTTTTTCCCCACAAAATTAGTATGGATGAGGGAGCCAAGGTGAATTTACAATGCATTCAGTTTGCCAGTGTGAGAAGCAAAGGGAGACGGTAATGTGATCATTTAAAGGATATTAATATATCTTCCATGTAGCTTTTTCATCCACATGAGAAATCAGCTGTCACTTGTAGAAATCATAATGAATTCCAGTGAACTATAATGCAAATTTTAAAAGCATTGTCCTAACTGTCATGTGACAGGTAAAAGGAACATGCAAAAATACTAAGCAAAGAAGAAACTAGTTAACCATTTTGCTGAGTTTTGTGTTTTGTTGAAACTTTTACTTTTCCCCAGGGTTCTTTTATATGAAAAAATATTGGCTGTGTTTTTGATTTAACAGAAAAATAAACAAACAACCCAAACCCTAGGCCATGCTGATGACAATGGATAAGTTTCTACAGCCTACTTATTAGCAGGTGAAGTTGTAGCAGTGTGATCTAGTGTTGTAGCTCTCACTGGAGTGCCTGTAGAACAGTGTAACTAATAAAAGAATACTCTGTTTAATCTTCTTTTATTTGTACAGGGAAATCACAATAGCAAGGCTGCAGTTTAGTAAGTACAGGTTGACCTTCAGTGTATAAAATGAATCAAGCCCCAGTGGTTTAGTAGGATATGTGCTGTGAAGGAACTTTGTTACTTTTGTATTTTTGAGTTGTCACTGGTGTGGAAGTCAGAAGCAAGTCACTAATTGCAGCTACTGTTTTATTTCAAACCATTGCTTCTTCATCAGCCTTCTGAGATTTTTGGTGAATATAAATCATCTGCAAAGACTAAGATTCAGCAGGTTTACTGAGCTATGTTTGGCTGCTAATTTAAGTGCTAATTTTTCTAATGAACGAAGAGTCATCCTGCTTATTGTCTAATGATGTAATACAGCAGAGGTTTGCTACTAGTGAAGTCTTTTGCCAGAAACAATTTCAGTTCCTTTATTTTTTATAACAGTAACATCTTGGTTCTTTCATTCTTATTCATGCATATCAATGCATATTGGAAACCATTGATGCATATCAATTAAACTGCTCAGAAGGATTTTTGAATTTAATTCCTTTCTGAAATGCAAGCATTCACTTCTACAAGAACCTGCTCACCAGAGCAGTGTTGGTTTAACCCTTCCTACTTAGATCTCCAAAACAAGAGCAGCCACTTAGTTTGCAATACTCACTTTTGAATCTCAGTCGCAAACACCTATGTGTTTGCCAGAGGTAGTGATAGCTCCAAGTTCTCAAGTGTAGACTTGGTGTTTATAACACAACCACAGGTGTCTCTAAACTAAACACAGCTGGAGATATCTCTCCTTCCAGGAAGTAGAGCAAATGCTGTCTCAGTACTAAGGAAATAACTGTCACCAAGATTCATGGTCACATCAAAACAAAATTAAAATGTGATTTCAGTTTCCTATAAAATTACATGGCTTGAAGCATTCTCTTTTTGCAGTCTCCCTGGTGATGGGTATTCCTACAGTGAAAAGGGACAAACAAAATTACCTGATTGATACACTGCATTCCCTACTGTACCAACTATCTGAAGAGCAAAAGAAGGATTGTATAATAATCATCTTTATAGCAGAGGTAAGTTTGCATGGAAAGGTGCAGAATGCTGATAGAAAATATGGAGATTTGTGTCTAAATGTAATGGTGCAAAATACTGTTAGTTTGGCCTTTGGTATTACATTTACAGACACAATCGTTGGATCAGATTTTCCAACAAACACATGTGGACATTATGTCTGAGGGTAAGGTTTTCTGCTTCCAGAATGAAATGTAAATCCTCCACAGGAAAGTGCCACAGAACCTGGAGAAAGTAAGCTTAGTCTAACACATGTTCAAATTATTTATCTGCTGGTTTGATAACATATATCTTGCAAAGCTCCACATATTGGACCCTTCTGCATGTGTTTTGGCATTTCCCATGCAAAAGAAAACTGTTAAGAGCCTTGAACATCTTTGGGAAAGTAAACACTGCTCAAGGTGGATAAATGTTGGTTTTTGGTTTTTTTTCCCCCCCTCAAAAATACCTTGATTACATCAGAAACAAAAAGCTGCAGAAGGGAATTAGCTAGTAGTAGCTTCTAGCAGGTAAAATGACTGTGCAATTATTCAGAATTCATATTTATTCTTCATATTTCTTTGTCCTTCCATAGACAGCATTAAATTAATACATGTATTAATTGACAGTTACAGTTTGCTATTTTTTATTATTTAGTCATCACTTTTGCAGGTGTGAAAGTGTCAAACAGAGTATAGCTCACTGTAAGTTTGGCCATGCCTTCCACTTTTCTGTTTGGATCATAATGATGAGTACAGAGGAACAGTTTTATTGGCTGTAGTTCCTCTTCAGCATAGTTTTGAGGAGCTGAACTTTGCAGATGGTATTTCCCAATGAAGAGCCCTGGCAGTGCTGAGCTTTGCCTGGCTGCTATTCAGGTAAACTTATTACAGGGCTTCAGAGGATTCTGTGAGTTTTTAAGGGTCAACTTTTGAATAGTTTCCCACTGTGGAGAGTCCTAATGTGACACTTTTGAACAACAGGAGCTGTGGTTGTAGTAATAGTCCATATCAGCCAATTTAGGATTAAACTGCCATTGAAAGAATTACTCTCCCTTTTCTCCCAACCCAAAAATCCTGTTCTCACAGCTTCCATTTTTTCAGACATGCAGTAAATTGGAGCAGATAGCCATGCTGATCTGAGAGGTGATAAGAACATTTTATTATGAGAGAAGGGCAGGTGTGTTCACTGGTCATGAATCCACACCTTCCTTTTTCCCACAAAGTTTTAAAAGATCAAGGTAAATGTTTACATCCTGGCTTAAGATTGAGTAACTTATTGACTGAGAGTGAGTTTAAGTTCTGGGTATTTTTTTTTTCTTATCACAGTTCTTCACTTTTTTTACTTGTTATGAATTGAATATATAATTGGTAACAATTATATATTAAACATTTTGTTTATTTAAAGAAAGTCTGAACTCCTAAGACAGTTATTGTGCTGCTTTAGCAATCACATTTGTAAAACTTTGCACTCTTAATGTAGTTAACAGATGTGTTTGGCACACTAAAACTGTTACTTTTATGAAACAGCAATAATGAATATCCTAAAAATTTCCAAACAAAGAGCTGTAAGTTTGTTGTATTAGGAGGAAGCCACATAAAAATTTTAAGCATTGCTGCCTTTAGAATATTTTGCTTAGGTGATTTTTCTCATCAGCCTTTGGCTTCTTTTGTGATTTTTGGATGATTAACCCAAAGCAGCTCTTTTTACTGATAGTTATGTGGTTGTGCTTTACTGACATAGCTAAACAGAATTTCAGCCAGAAAATAGCCTGGCTTTCTGCAAAAGCAGTGAAAAACAAGTGCAGAAATGGCAACTGGGGAGAGTTGGAAGCAAAGTGAACTCCATTGAAAGTTTGGCTTGAAAAGCCTATATTGTTCCTTAGTAGAAATGCTGCTGTAACATAACACATTTGTTTGGAAGGAAAAAAAGTAAATGTTTGCATATACATATTCCATACAAAGTGTTGTTTAATACAAAAATGAGTGATTTTTTTAATGAAACCCTCCCTTCTTTTCTTTAGGTGGATGCAGAGTATGTTAAGAGTGTTGCAGAAAGTGTTAAAACCAAGTAAGTCCTACAGAGTGTAACACTCAGCCACCAATGTGAACATATTTGGAGCTTTTATGGAAAGAATTAGAAGTGGAACTGAGCAAAGGTGCACTCTCAGTATGTGTGCCATAACACACTGTGAAATTGAGAACAGAAGTATGTGTATCAATTTATTTTTCTTTTCTTATTTGATAAATATGGCTTAACTGGTCAAGGTCTCAGCTTAAATCTCTGATAAATATTTACTTGAGCCTAAGTTTTTTCCTCATGAAATTAATGATGCAATTCATGTATCATACTGAGGCTGTTACCTAAGTAATATTCATCATCTCCTGCCCTCAGAGGGTTTAGCTCATCTGGGAGTACAAGGGGACAAGGACAAGAGACACTCCTTCTTGGCACTGCCAAGGTACAATGCCTACAGCAATTTAAACACTCAGATAATTTTAATTACTGCTTTATGGCTTTTGAAAAAAATAACTGCAGAGGATTTGCTTTGGGTTACACAGTGAGATTGATATTTTTTTCCCTTAATGCAGGTGTTATGTGTTTAATTTTTAGCATTACCTTTTGTTTGCTAATCATAGGAAAGGGGAAACTCAGTTTTGAGACCTCTACCTGTTTTGTGTTGGGTGTTTGTTTTTGTTGGGGTTTTGTTTGGATTTTTTGGAGGAAGGGGGAGATTTGACTTGCAGATTTGGCTCCCAAAGTAGGTTACACATTTTTTTTTCAATGTCTCTTTAAATGGAAAATTTAATTCTTGGAGCAGACTAGACCCAGACTGCCCATTTTAAACTCCTGCTCTGGGACAGTATAATTTTGCTTAGAAAGTAGAATTAGAGTTGGAGCAAGGGTAAGGAAACTGGGACCTCTCATGCAAGGGTAAACAGTTTTGTGTTGTTCTAGATACTGGTTTTGGTTGTGAATTATGATAGCATTTTGGCAGCTATCTTAGGATTGTTAGTAAGCATCAACAGATGCAGGAGGGGCAGGATTTCTGAGATACACTTCTCTCCAGTGTTTTCTGAGACTTGGATGAGCTCCTGACCTGTCTGTTCTGATGGCTGTTAAAGACCCCTTCTTGGTTCCAAATCTGCAGTTGGTTTCTTTGCTAGAGTTGTGAATTCCACTTCTGGAGGAGCAGACCTAACTTTGGGGAGCTGCTGTCTGTGGTTGCCCCCAAAAGGCTTTTTGAGGAATGGGGTCTCACTAAGATTCTCTTCCCAGCTTTCCCAGAGAAGTCCAGTCTGGAGTCCTAGAGGTTATTTCTCCTCCTGCTTCTTATTACCCGGATCTTTCCAACCTGAAGACAACATTTGGAGATTCTGAGGACCGAGTAAAGTAAGATTGCTATATAAAACCTGAGAACTTTTGCTAAGAGTGTAAAATGGAAAATTCAGCATTGTTTGAGCTGATAATGTTTTTGTGTTTTGGAGCTAAAGAACTTCCTTTGTACTTGTAAACAAAAAAAAATTTACAAGGGGATCTTGAGAAAAGCTATGCTGCACATCAGCTTCACGGTGAGAGCCAAGGTGTCTTCTTTGGGTCTTGGCTCTATGTATCCAACAGGTTTTAAACCAGATGGATAATGCCAACAAGCAATAGGCTATATGATCCAGTCATAAAGGAAAAAATAGAAACATCTGTAATCTGAGGGAGAGTCTCTATGAACACACAGAAGAAACCCCACATGGTCCTCTAGCTAACTACTGACAACTACTGTGGGTTTAATTAATGACCTAATTTTTGGTGATTATTGACTTTTTATCTACTCTTAATACATCCTTAATGGTTATTTCATTCACTCACATACCCCAAATTCAGTGAGATAAAAGATTTGGCAAAATGTTACTTATTGGAGGAATATCATTTTCTTTCAATCAACAATAACTGATTTATCAGAAGCCACTGCAACAATGCAGCAAGAGAGTTGCAGTACTGAGAGTTTAGGGTGGAGGAAATCAGCTAGCATATTTTTATATATATGTATATGTGTATGTATATTGGCTTTATGTATAAACCTTGTGTTCATATCATAGACCATAAATAAGTTTGCATACTTATAATTAAGTTTTAGATATGATTAGAATTGGATCAGTTGTACTTTTATGTTAAAGACTGATAAATTACTTAGTCTTTCAGTCTTGATTATCAAACATCAATTTCATCCTCTGGTAAAATAAGAGACTCTACAAAATGTGTTTAAATATAAACCTGAAAATTAAGGTTATCAATCTGCTCTTGTGCTGTTCCTATGTAAAACCACATACTTTTTAATCTTTAAATATTCCATGTGTGTTTATTACTCTTCATAAAATGAGCAGAATCTTCTAAGTCGTTTGACATGAATAACTTGTTAGACCTTTTTTTCAAGCACCATTGACAAAGATCAAATTTTTTTGTTTATTTAATGTTAACTTTTATAGGAAACTAAAATTATTCACAAATGTTTACATTGATTGTTAAGTGTAAAAGCATTTCTCTACAATGGGTTAGAATACTCAACCTTACAATTTTATTGTAGACAAAAATGCAGAGCATTAGAAGTTCTCTTATTATAGAAATAACTCTTACAACCCCCTCAAAAAGCTTATCAGAATTTGCTGCTTATGTTTAGGTGGAGAACTAAACAGAATTTGGATTATAGCTTTTTAATGCTATATGCTCAACCTAAGGGAACATTTTATTTACAGGTATGTCCATATTCTCATTAAGTAGCAGCAATACCTCTGTACTGATTATTAGCTTTGGCAATTTTATTTGTTTCAAAGGCCTCAATAAAACCAGCAGTCTGTCATTTTCTTTCTATTTTGCCTGTTCTCTTTACATGCATCCACCGTTTCTGTATTTCTATACATCTTGCAGCCAGGTACTATTTGATTAAAACCATCTCTACCTTCCTGTCACTTGTGAGGTTGAAGAATAAGGTATCTGAAGTATAAATAACCCTTATTTGATTAGGTTAAGAAAGTCAGGGTTTAATATTTTTTACTTACTGCAGCCAGGAAAAATAGTGGTGATCAGTCCAGATTATAGCCCAGATGAAGTGAAATGTCTCAGGCAGGGAAACACCAGTAGAGTGATACTTGAGATAATGTCAGCTACAAGTTGGCACAGATCCTTAATTCTCCAGAAGATTTTGTGTTAGCTTTAAGATGATCCCCATGCATTTAAGCTTAGCTTTAATCATCATTCTAGATTTGTGCTAATTTGCACTCCATAAAAATCTTATTCACTACCAGAGATTCCAAAGTTTGTAAGAGCAGTTCAGTCATGGAACAAGTCTGTAAAATTTCATGTGGCTTAATAATGTCAACAGTTTTTAAAAAGCTAGGAAAAGCATTTTGCTTCAGAGTCTCTATTCCATAAGGACATCACAGGATTCCTAGAAGCAGAAGACTGGCATCTTCTACAGTTTCTCAAGATTCAACAAAACCACATTTGAGCTGGACTACTTAATGCTCTTTTCTCAAATGTGGCATAGGTGCTCAGGATTCTGGTGGACAAACAAAAGTGCTATACTTTGAACAATTATGGTTTAATGGAAAATGAAGTGTTTTCCTCAGGATTTTGTATATTTTTAAAGAGTTGAGTGCACTAGAGCATCAAGGTGTAGGAAACCCAGTGAAATGACATGTTAGGATGCTGCCAGACACTTCATGTCCCATCCTGTCACCAAGTTCAACAAACATTCATATTTGAATTAATCACAATGACTTATGTATTTATATTTCTAAAGAATTTTGAGAACATGTGTTTTCTTATCTGTGACATTATATAATGACTGAACTGTGTTAAGAACAAAGCCTGGATGGTGGTGGTCTGGTGGGAGTTGTCTGCTTTTGGAATTTTCTCAAAAAGAAACTATATATTTTCCTCATACCATTCTTCACACTGTTCCTACTATATGCTATTCTTCTGTTTGTATGTCCAGCCTGCAGCTACTCCTCTAGCACAGATGCTGGTCTGCCCAAAAACTGCTCTGTAGAGTGCAGGTGAAAAGAATGAACACTTGCTGCCATAAACTTGGTTATGTCCTTCCTCTATTTAGAAGCCTTGTATTAAAGGAAAGCAAACAGCTTGAAACTACTTAGCCTGGTACAAGATTTACTTCTGTAATCTGAACCAAAACTTGAGCTAGGTTAGGTTTTTATTGAGTTTAGTCAGGAATAGTGTTTGAGTGGCTGATGCTAACTTGAAAAGAGAGAAGTGCACATAATTAGTCTTGACGTCTACAGAACAGTTGATGTCATGAGCCAGACAAGATCTTTGCTGAATAAACACTTGTTCTAGGATACAGGATTTAAGTAAGTAGTTTTATGAAGTCCATGAAACTAACAGGCTTACACTGGGGATGAACCTCACCCACTGATCAACTTTGCTACTTGAAGTACAAACTTGTACTTTGCTACTTTTTTTTTTTTCCTGAGAGAAAATTGAGGTCCTTGTTTCCACTGTCACTAAACCTCCTGGCATTCACCAGAGACCCTTGAAGCACTTACAATAATGGGATCATAACCCAGCCATAAAAGCAGGCAGTCCAATCCCAGCCTAATAGTGAGGACATGCATTTGTTATTTCTGTCCATGTAGGCTTAGTTCACTGAAGGAATCAAATGTTCCAAATCTGAAAGAAACACAGATACAGCACTTTTTAAGTGTTTTCTATTAGCACTGAGATGAAGCAAAAATAAACCATTAAATAAATCTTAGTTTCTTCAGTTAAAATCTATTCTCAAGTTCTAACTTGTAGTAGTTTACTACTATGATTTTTTTTTTAACACCTCATATAGAGGCTGGGAAAGCTTTGTGTATTTATATTATATATATATATACACTAGTAATATACATTGCCAGCAGCACTTCTCTAATGAATTTAAAGCTTGAGCAATAGCTCAGTAAGTTCACTAGGGCACTTGATATGGTTTTTTTTCTTCCTTTATTAGACTCTAGGTTAGGCCTGCTATTTGATAGACCTCTTAAAAGGAGCTCCACAGTTTCCACATATTGTCAGTGAGACAAAAATACTCTAATGAAATTCAGAAAGGAAGAACCTTCCTGTCTGATGCCTAAACTTTCATTGTATTATTCCACTTTTTTGTTACTACTTAATTTTTACTTCTCTTAGACAGCCTGTATAAGAAAAATTAAAACTCATTTGTTACTTATCTGTAGGAAGTTTTCATAGTCCTGCTATAGTGGATGTATATTTTTTTCATTCAAAAGCACTGATGAGTGAAGTTAGCTGTGATTCTGTGTTTTTCTGGCAATTGGGCAAGTGGACTAGGCAGTTCATATCTTAAACTTCCTGACCCAGCTGTGTGCAGCTGCACAACTTCCTTTGGTAGATAAGAGCATATGAGAAAACAGGTGGCTGTAAGCTGAAGGCAGAAAAAACCTCAGAATTTGGGTGCAAAGTATTAAACATTCAGGGTAATAAAGTGTTGTGTGGCATACTGAAATAACTGATACCAAGCAATGGGACATCTTATCCAAAAGGATGTGCTTTAATTGAACACAGATTACAGAGCTAAATAAATAACTTTATTGGCTTGTGCTACATGGGGTAGCACAAGCTCTAATAATCACTGTTAGCTTCAGGAAAGACCATCTCAGGCTTCAAAATTACTTTCTGTTCATAACTACATTTACAGTCACTTTGCATCACAGCCTCTCTGCTTTTAATCTTCACTGGTTTTGCACACTTTTCCATGGTGTTTCTTGCTATGGTGGTCCCCCTAGGTTTTTGAGGTACTCCAGTCTGCTTTTTATCCTTTTTTAGTGCCCCTCAATTCCCCTTTAAGGATTCTCTACCACCTTCTTTGATTCTTTGCTGTTCTCCCTTTACATCTTTCTCCTAGCTAATCCTCTAAGCTAATTTAATTTTATGCCAGATTTATTGTAAGTTGATGTTTGAGTGGTTTTTTGGTTTTTGTTTTTGGTGGGGTTTTTTTGTTGTTGTTGTTCTCTTCTGCATAACTGTCAACTCAACTCAATCCCCAGACCTCAGAATCTGTTAAGAAGCATTCATCTTTATCAGTTAGTCTCTATCTGTCTATCTTTTATCTTAACATCAGCAAAAGCTGTCAGGGTCAAAACAGCTCTCTTAATCTCCTCTTTCTAACTTTATTTTACTTACTCCTGGGTTCACTGTTGCCAACACATTTCTTGTCAGCCAACCCTACACTTGTAGTGATGCCCAAATTCAGCTAAAACCTGTGGACTTGATCTCTCAAGCTCTTGATGATGACTCTGCTGTGTCAGTTGAAAACACAACGCCAGCAGGAAATCATGTTTTGTTTGTTTCCTTTTTTCCCCCTCAAAGGATTAATTTTCTAGCTATTTAGCTTTCTGAAGCTGGTTACAGCATAACCAGACATCCAGCAGGGCCAGTGAAGTACAGTGGTTAGCATAAATTACTGTATGATTACATTACACCCCAGCACTATTTTCCTGAAATCTTAGCCTCCTCTTCCTGTGTTTTCACACCTCTACTGAATTGAAACCATGAATTACCTGCTCCTTAATTATTTCTGGAACACATTTATTTCTGTTGTGTCATTGCCTCCAACCTCCTCCTCGATTCATAATTCTCAGCTTTAGTAGCAGGAACAGCTTCTGACTTTTCAGATGCCCAGTTTTTGTCTGAAAGCCAGGCGAAAATGAAGCCAATGCCTTTCCCATTTTTTTTGATGGATGCCAGTCTCCTATTCCAAATACCCTTTAACTGGCTCTGCTGCTGCACTCTGAGCTGGCTTTTACAACATCTAGAAAGCTCTATGATGTTTTCCTGTCTTTCAGTGTGATTCACAGAGCACAGCTCTTCATTAGAAGTATTCCCTGGGACAACTTGCATTCTCCTGGCATCTCAGTAGTCATCCACAGTCCTTCTCAGTCACCTTGTATAAATGATAAAGTCTGCCCAGGCTGCCAGAACCTTTCCTTTCAGACAGTTTGCTCCTGTTGCTTATCGATGCTTATACAACCAAAGAACAAACTGTTTATTGTTGTCTTCCTTCACCTCTTGTCTTTTTGCTTAACGTTTTCTTCTAAGAGATATCACTTTAAGGCAGGGAGTCCTCCTTCATCAAAAGAGGGAGAAGCAACCATGGTGTTATGGTCACTCCTGTAGATAATTACTTAATGAGTGATACTAAACCAGAGATATATGTAGAAGCTAAACAGCAATCCACTGTAGTTTGGCACAGCTTCAGTACATGCAGTACAACAGTTGAACACAACAGTTTTCATTTGCATGTGGCATTGTCACCCCCCCTTTTGCAAGCAATAAAATCACTGCTTGCCTTCTCTCTTTGTGTTGTGTTTTTTCCCTCCAGCTGGAAGATGATATTATAGCCAAACCTGATTTTATTGACAGTATAAAAAGCTTTGCTGCTCAACAGTCCCAAGATTGGATGGTTCTTGAGTTCTCACAACTTGGATTTATTGGTGAGTATTAAGACCTCAGCAGGATCAACTGGATTTGGAGCTGTAGATCAAAAAGGTCTCATTCAGAATTACACCTCAGAGCACAGAAGGACTTGCATATGACAACTTCCTCAGTTTTTCAGAAAACATCCCACTGAAAGTAGTTTACTTTTTGTTTTCTTTAAAACTGTCTTTTTAATACAGAGGCTCTTCAGCATAGAATCTAATTGAGTGCCCATAAGGAAGAAATTGTTCTACCTCAGGGGAATTATGTGCCCCTGTCATGTGTAGTTCTCTTTTCAAGAATGGAATTTAAATAACCTATTTAGAAAAACAAACAAAAAAACTTCCTTGTCTTCGTGGAGGAGAATATGTATCCCATATCATAGGGCTGGATGACCAGCAACTCTTCAAAGCCAGATGCTATGTGCAAATCATAATTAATTCATTATTAATTCTTTCATTAAATATCATAATTACATTAATGTGTGCAAGGCTGCTGTGATACTTAAATATTTATTTAAATAAATTACATTTAAGCATAAAGCTGGTGAGTCTTGCATAGCAATAAGAATATAATTTGTTGTCTTGCTTTCAGGAAAATTGTTTAAATCAGAAGACTTACCACTCATAGTGGAATTTTTCCTCATGTTCTATAAGGATAAGCCCATAGACTGGCTTATAGACCACCTGCTCTGGGTTAAAGTGTGCAATCCAGAAAAGGATGCAGTAAGTATAACCGAGTTTATTTATGAACATAAGTAATATTCAAACACCCTCAGTGACAAAATTTATTTTCAAAAAGTGGAATATAAGTTTCAAACTGGACTTACTTTGGACTGACCAGAGTTTCTGCTCCTTCCTGCGTTTTAGGGTTCAGGAGGTTTTAGGGTTCAGGAGCCAGTTCCTGCTCCAGGATTTCTGCATGTTACTTTAGTGTTGATAAAGGAGCAAGAAACAGACTGGAGTTGTGCAGAGCAGGAGATTAAGAGGAGTGGAACAAACAAGCTTCAAGTTTTACCTTGTAGCATAAGTGACTTCTGGGGATAGCAGAAGGTCCCTGCTTTTAGACTTAGTAATGCACTGCAGAATCTCTAGACTCACTTCATACAGATAGGAGCAAGCTTTTAAATCTTGCTTTATGGGTTAGGCCAGCTCATAGGAGTTGGAGTGAGCCTCAAGAAACTAATTTAAGTTCTTGCCTGCCTGTGAAAACAGGATTAAAAACCAGATGCTGTTATGTTGACATCACCCATTCCAGATCTACCGTGTGCCAACTTCCATCTAGTAGATTAAATACTTTATTTGTGGCTGTTCCATCTTCTAAGACCTGATTCCTACCTAAAATGAAGCTGTGTTCTCAAAAGGCAGACAGGCAGCTCGTGGAAGCCTGCTTGGACCAAGCCAAAGCAGAGTGGGGTCCACAAGTTTCTACTGAGTTTCACTTCTGCATGTGCAATTTCAGTTGCTGTGGGTAGCAAAAACCTACTGAGACAGATCGGTCTCACAAGGCCCTTGGGTGGGAATGACCAGTGACATGACCTGCTGACACTGTTCATGAGAATGCAGGAAATGGAGACTGGGAGAAGGCTGGGGATCCCCATAGCTGTGGTAACTTCTCTGTTTGACAGGTTAAAGCAGTGAACTTTTCTATAGGCACCACAGAAGGCAAGCTGACAACTCCTCACATTTTCTCCTTTCCAACCACTTAAGAGTGTCACAAGGAGATCACACACTGTGCTACACAGGAGGGTCAGCAGGGCACCTGTCTGTGTGTGGTCCATGGCAGGGGAGTCAGAACAAGATTATTTTTACAGGTCACTTTGAACCCAAGCATTCTGTGTCTATCAGGTGCAGTGAGAACTACAGGCTGCAAGGGTGGAAGCCCTGACTCAACAAGCAGCCTTATCTCAACTTGTGCAGAAATGACTACACCAGCCTCATGCCACTGATTATTTTCAGCTGCTGCCAGAAGCATCTCTTTTGGGAGTGCTGCCATAGTATAAAACAAGACATTCTAGAGCCTAGATTATTACAGGGGATGAATTGCAAACCCTGTCAGTAGATAGATCACAAATTTATTTTCTTAATATTATTTCTTCTTTACTGAAATCTAGTGTGCCTTTCAGAGAAACAGCTGTCAGTAAATCAATTTGCACACGATGTTTTGTGGTTTTACATTGTTTTGCTGAGCATCTGCTATGGACAAAAATAAAAATGCTTAGTTTCTTTAATAGTTTTCCAGGGTGTTTTGAACTTTTAATTAGTGCTCCTGTGGAAACCATAAATCCCTCATGAGTTTTGATGGTTTTAAGCCAGCTTTAAGAAGACAACCACTTCTGGCTTTAGAAGGCATTGATATAGTTAATGTAACATTTTTCTTTTATAGAACTGAAAGCACTTGATGGAAGAGGTAAGCACATTATCCTCACAAATTTTAAGGTATGAGACCTGGGATACAGAAAAGTTAAATGATCTTCCAAACTTGTATAATAATTCTGTGGCAGCACCAAGAGTACAACCCAGGGAGTCTCATTTTAGCTCTTTGCTTTTTCCTTGCCATCTTGCTTCATTAACATATTAATTACTTTGGCATGTTTGTGTAATTGTATCAACCTACGATGCTCTATATATGCAGAGAAAAAAATTACGTTTAAAGAAGTAGTTTGTTATCATTCAAATATCAAGAAACACCAAAATTAGTACCAATTACAGTTATTTAATTCCGTGATATATGTCATGTCCCAGGTGTAGTAAACTGGAAAATTGTGGTTGAAACTCAGTATTTAAGGGTTTTATCTAATTATGCTATAAAAGATCCATAACTTATAATACGTTAAAAGTCTCCCAAACACAACAAAAAGAGGCAAAACTATGAAAATTGAAATATAACCAGAATCTATCTTAAGAAGGTCAATTTTGGTCAAAATAGTTAATTAGAATGATATGGCAAGGCTAAGAGGTGCAAATAAAGGTTGCCAGAAACATTTAAGAAATCAATCAGTTTCAGATTTGAGCCCATTTTTATCACCCTGAGATATGATTCATCACATAACTGTGCAGCAGAAATCCCTAAATTACTGGTGGTTGAGCCTTCAAATCTAAATAACAGCATAAGTAGAACTCTGAGTTTTGGTGTAGAAACAGTGTATGTGACATAAGGTGACTGTTAATTTAAGGATTACTCATTTAAGTATGGATAAAAAATCATTACCCACACCTTCAACTATATAATGAAATTGCCTCATGGAACATAGTTTGTCTTAGTTAAATAGTTTGTCCTTGGTTAAATAATCCTTCACTCCCTTTTACTTTCTTTCCAGACACACTGTGAAATGGAAAAGTCAAAGTTACGTATCCGTGCTAAGCCATCTCTCTTTCAGCATATGGGAATTTATTCATCGTTGGTTGGGAAGATACAGAATTTGAAAGTAAGAAATTAATGCCATATTTTTACATTATATGCTTGTGTTCTAACTTATTTCTCAAATGAATTTCAAGGGCCACATCTTTGGCATTAGATGGCATTTCCATGTCCAATTATGTCATTTTACAGACTTGGTAGAGAATTTTGATCTGGTATCTAAGCTGCAGGTGGAGTACTGTTCCTGCACAACCACCTTTGAACCTCTCATCTGAACAGCAGCATTTCATGGCAGATAGGAACCCTCTTTACAACACAAGGTTTCAGGTGCTCTGCTCCATGCAAACAAAGCCATGATAGTTTGTTTTGGGTGAGCAGTTCGCATTCCCAATATGAGAAGGATAATTGAGAAGGATAATTAAGAAAGTGTATTGGTGGGACAAAGGTGTGCCTAACTTGATGGCCACAGATTTTTAGGGAGAGTTTGGAGGGCACACCACATATCTGATAAGGACATGAGCAGTGAGGTACCAGACTTCAGGGATCTCCTGATGGTGCCATCCAGAGTAGTGACAAGATTTCTCGGTTGGATCAGACTAGAGATTCACATGGAGATGCTCTTTAGCAGAGCCCAGCAATCACATGTTCTGGCAGAAGACAACTATGAAATAGCCTCCTGTCAAGATCCCCTCACTCTCCACAAACCATTTTTCTCAGTGCAGTATAAACCAAATTAATGAAATACAACAGCGTCCTGTGAGGACTTTTATTTTTAAATCTTAGCAGCTAAGAAACAATCAGTGCAGCTTTGTCTGCAAATTGTAACATTGAGTCCCAGTGATAACACTGAAATTAATATTCTCTATCTCTTAAAAACAGATTTACATTTTTTGACACTGTGATGATTATTTTCTGGAATAGCTTCCTGCAGTAATTGCAGATATCAATACACCTTTTTTTTTTTTTTTTTTTTCCATTGTATGAGTGAAATTATATTTCTTTATATCAACAGGATAAAGATTTTGGAAAAGCTGTGTTACATAAAGCACATAATAATCCACCTGCAAAAGTGGATACAAGCCTGAGAATATACCAGCAATATACCTTGGAAAAACTTTATAAAGGAGAAGACTTTTTTTGGGCTTCAGCTCCAGTGGCAGGTGACTACATCAGGTTCACATTTTTAAATCCACTAGAAGTTGAAAAGTAAGTATACATGATATGGAACATGGAAGACTACATATTTCCAGTTTGGAAATGCTTGAATCAGTTTGAAATTATCAGTGCTCAACTGTTTGCATAAACTGACAAAAAATCCATTATTTGCTGTTTATCTGCTCTTCTTCTTGAACTCCCCTCATGGAATACATTTCTTCATTGGTAACTAGAGAGCTTCTTAATTTTTTTTCCTTTTATTATTATTCCTTCAGGTAAGTATTCTATACTCTCTTCTGATAATTCTCAAAGGAATTTGTTTTTAACTGATGAATTTCATCAAGGGTGTCAGTGAAAGCTTTATTTGTGTAGTTGCCAACAGAAAGGCTGTTTGTGTGATGTCAAGTCTGTCTCCATCTAGTGAGCTGCAGTGAATGATTGGTGTTACAATAAACACTGGTGTTCTGTATTAATTAACTGGTTAATACTTTATGAAATGTGGGTAGGCTGTAGTTTTGCATGTTCCAACTAGTAGGAAGCTGCATTGCATGGAGCTAACTTATATTGTCTAGTGACTGATGCCTTGAGAGGCTACCTAGAACAGAGGCTACACACAGTTAAAGGAATAAAGTAGATATTTATTGAAAGGCCTTTAAAGGTTACACTTTGGGCATTACAAGAGCCTGGCTGTGGCTACAATCAAGATGGACTCTGAGTCATGAGTTTTCACACTTTTCTAAGTTTTGGTCCATTTATATATTGGGGTTAGCTGTCCAATTGCAGCTTCAGGTTATGAAGTCCCATCCTCCCAGATTGCTCTCCTCAATTCACTGCTGTTTGCTCTTTTTGGGCCTGAAGCTGCAGTGGTCTCTTTGGTTCTTGGGCTGGAAAAGGATTGTTTTGTCTAACTAAACTGTGAATAGAATTTGCTAACATTTTATATGAAGTTCAGAATTATATACTAATGCAGTACAGATTCTAGAAATTCTAAAAACTAATAGTTAAGGCATCAGTCCCAGCCCCATTACATTGCTAATCTATGAAAATGTATGGTCAATCCTAAAATACTTGGTGGTTTTAAGCCTTGAATATTTGATAGCAGAGGATAGAGTTTGATTATTTAAATTCTCTTAGTTCTTTTTGGATGTAAAACCCTAAGAACTCTTAATGCCAGAAACTTATAACCAAACAGGGATTTTCATTCTTAGATGCTTTTGCTTGGATTCTTGTTTGGTGAATGCTCTTGCTTATTGCCTATAAAGGGAAATTGTTTAGAAGCACCTGGGTTCACCAGTATTGATAAAAAAGGGGAATTCTCCTGGTGTGTAGTATATGGCCTAGTAGAAACAGAAATTTTTGCTGTCACTCACCTTCCAGAAGCCTGTTCCATTTCAACCTTACAAGTATAGGCACAGATCAAAGGGCAGATCTTCCTTAGCCATTTAAACATGGGAAGTTAATTTATTTGGAACTTGAGCACTAAAAAATGGGAACACTTGCATTTGTGGTCCCAGAGAAAGATGGTTTAAACATTTATTCTATTTAAAATAAAAAAATACTATATTATGGTTTGGTTTATAGTTTCAAGGCCTATTTCTGTTCTCTATAGCCCAAAAATATATAAATAAAAGGTATCCTGAAACTTTCCTTCAAAACTGGAAAGAATTGCTTCCTTAGAACTCTTCTAAGTATAAAATACCTGGAAATAATACACCTTTATCATCAGGTACTTGTTCAGAAGTGGAAACATGGAGCACCCTGGGGATAAACTGTTTAACACTACTGTGGAAGTGTTGCCAGCTGATGTAAGTCTCTCATTTAGAACCATATTTCATTTCCAGAATGATATTCAGCATAAAATACTTCTTGAAATGTTATTGTTTTGTTTTTTACAGGAAACACTAAGAAAAGAATTGGTTGCTAATGGAAGTAAATTTAACTACCCAGCAACCAAAGACGGATATTTAAAAATAGGTAAATTGTTCATTGTCACTTCAAAACCAGAAGTTTTGTTCCTACATATAAAATGTTTCTGCTCTTAAGGATTTCATTAACTCTTTGACAAATTCAGCATTCCAAGGTGAGCTAGTAAGGAAAAGAAACCCTTTGCATTACTGCATATTGTAATTTGTGACTGACTGATCTCTCCTTGTCCTTATTTCAACCCACAAGTCTTTTCCAAAACGTTTTTTCCCTTATGCGTTCCTGGATTTTATTTATAGTTTGTCATTTAGAGCTTTTTCACAAGTTTGCTTGGAAGTGTATTTCATTCTAATAAATGTTCATATGAGTCTTCTGGGTTGTTTTTTTTTTTTTTTTATTAAGGGGCTTTTGAAAATGGCATTGCAGAAGGCAGCATCAGTCAGTCAATAGGAAGAATACAGGCTATTCGTTTATCAGTCAGTTCTGATTCTCCAGTCTGGGCAATACTGAGTGAGGTAAGCATGTCAGTAAAAGCTTTTTTTAAATCATTATTAAATGGACTTTGGTTCTTCCAGTCATATAGTGTTGTTAATCATTCATCTTAATGAATTTTGAGTAGGATTTTGTGTGGGAAAACACAAGTGAAGAATTATATTAATTATTTTCAGGAGAGAAGTTAAATGTACTTCATTGAAAGTGCTATAAATGCTCAAATTGGATGATTCTCCAGTTTTGTAACTGTAGTTGCTAGGACTTAGGTTTTGACAAACAAAGCTCATTTCAGTCACATCTTGGATATTAATTACATTATGTCAACATTTTCAGATGAACCTCTGATTTTTTAATTCTTCCAAGTTTTTCCCAAGTGTTTAGATGTCAGTAAGTCCATAAATAGAAAATACTCAGCAGAAGTCATGGAAGGGAATCAGGACAGCCCTGATATACCCTGATATAACCCTAGCCATAGCTGGAAGAAGGGACTAATGTCATAGGCAAAGCTCTTGCAGATTTTAGAAAATAACAGATTTTGTTTTTTTCCAGGTACTTATCAAGACATCTGAAAACTGAAAAAAATACATTTTTGATGTGTCAATTTTTATGTATTGCTTGAAAACAAGGCAGCCTACAACAGAAAAAACAAGGACTGGGTCAAAAGATCAATTCCATACCTATTTAATTATTAATACTCTATTATTCTGTTAATTACGAAAGAGTTGAGATAAATATTAGGTCTTTATATGATAAAGTATATAAAAAGAATGTTAGTAGTTTCTATAAAATGTTCCTGAGTAACATGTCATGTCTAAATCCTCACCTTAGTTTGGCAACATTAAATAGATATTATTATAAACAATTGATAAGGCATTACAGCCTGCCTCAGGGATTAAAGCATAAAGGTATAAAAGTTTCACCAGAAATAAAAATACAGACATCACTGAAAAATATTAAGGACATGGCTTTCAGCTCCATTAAAAACATTGGTCAATTTTGTAGGGAAATTAGAATTGAAGGAAAAGTTGTCAATATTCATTACAAGTATCTAAAGTAGTTCACAGGAACAACTTAATGTAATGAAAATTGATCTCAAACTTTATATAAATGTGTTTCAGCCTTAATGTAGCATAACTTATGTTAAATATTTTTTAAATGAGAAGTGCCTACAAATTACCATTTGAATAGCTTGAAACTCAAACAGGTCTTTTTTGGAAGATTCTAAAACTTCCCAGTGAATTGTGCATTGAAATACAGGAAACAAGGGTATTATGTGTAACTGTATTTTTGTAGAAAGAAAATCTATTTTAATAAAATTATGAATCCTAGAATTAGATAATCACTGTGTACTTATATTTCAATCCTTGTCACAAGTTCAAATTCAACATAAATTTGAAAATAAAAAGCGAAGCACAGTAGTCTCATTTGAAAAGTTTTTGGGAGATGACAATCTACCTTGGACATCCACCTGTTAATGGGCAGAATTCTGCTATCACTTCCTTTGCCTGTGAAGCACGACTGCACCCTCACTCCCCTGCACAGGCATTGCATCCTGACAACAGGAAATAAACTGCAATATGAAGATTTGTATTGAATGGGTTACAGTAATGTAGAATTGTATTCCTAATGCCAGTGTTTTTCATTTAGAATGAAATGGAATTAATCTTTTACATTAAACAGTTCAGAAGAGTGTTTTTTTCAAAGACAACCTCTAGTAATATTTTGATAATATTGCTTAGAGGTTTACTGTTGATTTATTTTACTTCATTTATTTAGACTTTTATGTATAGGATTGTTTATATACTGTGGTGCAATATATACATATGTTCATGTAGATATATGTACATACATATAGTGACCAGATATTGCAGCCTTCATTAAGTTCAGTGCCACTTAAGAATTAATGCAGTAATCCAGCATGCTTAGAGGTATACTGGGAGACACTTTTGTCCCTCAGCACTTGCAGTGAAAACATAAAACCTTATTTTGCCATTGCTTTCACTGCAGCAGATTCACTGCTGGGAGTAGTGTCTGCATTCAGGGTGCCTTATGCTCACTTGTTACAGGGCAGTGTCACTAAGGATGGAATTCCAAAGCAATTATTTAAATCAGTATACTAAAGTAATAGATTTTGCTATCAAAACATTTTCGCAGTGAAATCAGATTTCTCTCTAGTTGCTGAAGTGTTCTTTCAAGCTCATCAGAATACTTGAAAGTGTACTAGGAAATAACTGGACTTAAAATATTTCTAAAGGAATTTTTTTATTCTGTGCTGCCAGCTTGGTGCTTCATTCCTTGTTTCAGTTTTTATATATTTTACATAACCGTTGCAATCACACAATACCCCTCCCGTTGCTGTGATGTAAACGAGGTTTTAGTTGATGTTGTAAATAATTAACGCTTCACAGGAGCCATTAATTCTTCCTTGTGCTTTCACAAAAGCAGAGGTTTCTTGCACAGTCTGCAGAACCACAGCTCCACTGTAAAACCGAAGGAATCTCCTAAGAAGAATTCTGGATTTTCACTGAAGAAGCAATAGCAGAAAAGCAAGTATTCCACCCCCAGGAAGTTTATGAGAAGGGAGTTCAGTGGAAGAATACTTCAGCAATAAACACTTCTGTGAGTTTTTTGCAACAGCCAGCACTGGCAAGTGAATTAACTGGGTTTGCTCACAAGGAGTGGTTACAGAACACCTGCAGCTTCCTTTCCACCCTGCAAACACCATCTCACCTGTAGTTTTCCATGTAATAATCCTATTAGCACTGAACCTTCACACACTGCAGCCCTAAGGCCAGATCAAAGGCTCAACAGAAGTTCAGGTCCAGGGAATAACAAACTTTCTCTAACTTTATAACTGACTGGTTTTGAAGTCTAGGCAATTGTGATTGTAATTTACAAAACCAAAGGTGGTAAACTGTAATTGGAAAAAAAAAAACAAACTCCACTAAGAGTTTCAGATTACAAAGCAGATCACCAGGTTCATTGACTGGGAAGTTTTACTTCAGTTATTTCATGTGGTTTAAAACATAAGTCTCAAAAATAAGGTTTACTTCAGGCTCATTGTACATATACTGAATCATGTTTAATGTCTGTGTGGTAAGAAACCACAATTTTCAAGCTAGTTTCATTATCAAAATCCTCCAAAATCATCAGGAAAAATAAGACTCCTTCAATACCTGTCTTTTTATTGATAGGGAGCAATTATTTTATTCTTGGCCAAGAGGTGTGTGCAGATCACAGACTTTCAGCCTCCATGCTGGCACAGATACAAAACTTTTTCACTTATTTATGCATTTTTTAGCAAAGAAAGGAATTAATGTTCATTAATTCCAAGCTACATAATTATCTTCATTAATTAGTATTCTATCCTCTGTTGGTTGGTAATTTTGTGCTCTTCTTGCTAATTTGGTCCACATTCTTTTAGTCCTGTTATCATCTTTTTCTCAGATGGGAAGCCCCCAACTTTGCAGGCATTAATCCCCTCACTATCTTCTGGTTGCTTCAATATGCATGAAGGGCCACAAACTTAAGATCCCAGCTATCCAATCTTTAGTTCCCCTTGGCTCTGTTTATTTATTTATTGTTAGTTTTAGCAAATTTAAGGTTTCACTCATTTAAAGATCAAAGGAAGAATCTGTGAAGAAAACTAGTGCTAGCTAAAAGCAGGCATTGCTTACAATTAATTAAAAAATAGTTAAGAAACATACGACTTTCAACAGTTCAGTATTCATGTTTTATTCAAACAATTTTGATTTTCACTCGGGCACAGTTATTCAATTCTCTGATGTGACACCATTCTCGTCTTAAATCTTTATAGGGCCTTTTTAAAGGCGCATGCCAACGTTTGTGTTCAGTGCAAAAGGCAGGTGTTAACTCGGCTTTATTTAATTTATTTAAAGCGTTTTTATTTTGCGGCAGGGTGAGTGTCCAGCTGGAGCGAAGGGTTTCGTTCATTGGAGGTTACAGGTTGGGAAGTCCCGCCTGCAGACGTGCAGGTCAGGGAGCTGGGCCACGTCCCGCCGGCCATACCACCAAAGCCCCCAACGGCGCCAATGCCGAGGGGCGGGGCCGGCCAGCGGCGGCGCGCCATTGGCTAAGGCACCGCGCGCAGGGCGGGCCGGCAGCCGCGGGCCGAGCCGCCATTGGCTGTGGCCTCATGCCGGGCACCTGCGATTGGCAGAGCTCGCTGCCAATCTCCCGCGCCCACACACGCTCGGCGCCCCGCGAGAGGGCGGGGCCGGGCCGCGCGCGCTGCGCCCTGATTGGCCGGCGCGGCGCGGCACGAGCTGCGGCACCTGCTCCCGCACCGCCGGGAGCGGCGGGCGTGCGCGTGCGCGGCCGGGGATGCGCCGGGACGAGCGGCCGGGCCCGGCCTCCGGCTCCCACCGCCGGTAACCGCCCGCCGCGGGCCGGGCAGCGCCGGGACAGCCGCCGGTAACCACCGCCGGTAACCGCCCGCCGCGGGCCGCGCAGCGCCGCCAGGACCGCCGCCGGTAAACGCCCGCCGTGGAGGAGCGGCGTCGCGGTGCTTGGTAACCAGGCCGAGAAGCGGTTTTTTTAATTGGAAAATAAGGTCTTCTTGGAGGTTTTTAGTCGAGCTCGCTGTAGCAGCGAAATATCCCGAGGCACCTGCAGGAGTGCGGCATTGCGGCTGGAAAAACTGCTGAATTTCACATTCGGCATCTATTCCAGCATCTTGACATCTCAGGTAAAGGGAGAGAGTATGGTTTTCACACCCAAGAAAAGAAAAATTTGAAGTACAAGAATTCTTGCATGCTTTTTCAGCTGGATGTTGTCTTATGTGAGGTTGATGCCAATGTAGCAGAATGGGGGAGGAATAAAGTAGCTCATGGTGATGGCTGGAAGAAGAGATGTGTGAAAAAATCCGCCCCTTTTCGTGGCCCTGGATGGAATTGATATTTGGCCCTATGAAAAGCCTATATGATGATACTGGATGTAGGAGCTTTGGACTTTGGAGTGAGAATGACTATCTTATTCCCTTTCTGCTTGAGAATCCAGAACTCTGAGAGTTATATGGAAAAGGCATGACTGTTTTCAAAGTAAAAAAAAAAAAAGTAATCTAAAAGATCCTGACCTCTTGCTTAGTTCTGCAGCAAATGAATAATGATGCCACTAACTTAATGGCATGTTTACAATATGCAAAAGACCATGGTGCAGAGGTACAAAGATTGACACATTTGCACCCTGCAACCAAAATCAAGTCATTCAGGTGGGAAGGGACCCCAGGAGGTCTCTCCTGGCCTGCTGCTCAGAGATTTTATCTGGTTGTCTTGGAAAACCCCAAGGACTGAGACTAGGCAGCCTGTACCACTGCTTACCTGTCCTCTTGGGGAAAAAAAATTCTAATACCCAGTCAGAATGTTTTCAGCTTATGCTGTTGTCTTTTGTAAATACTAGTCTGTGTCTCAGAAAAAGCAGTTTGCTACTTTAGGTGCAATATTCTGCTGGTGTTGCAGCACTGTTGCTGGTCCCTAGAGCATGCTTTGCAAAAAGTGCTGCTGGCTTAAACGATGTGTAGCTGTGCTGTGGTTACCCACGGTAAAACATCACCAAGCTATGCAAAATGTATGTTTAAAGTTACAGGTCTGAACTTAGATACATTGATGGGATTGCTAGTAAATACGTTTGGGGGTTTTGTGAGAGCCATAGACTTTTAATTTGCTTTGTTCTGCTGAGGAGGTTTTAACAGTGGGAATCCTTTTGGCTTATTTTCATTGCCACCTTGATAATAGAGTAAAAAAAGTTTCTCACAGGTCTTCGTGTTTTAATTAGGCAAATTCAGTAGGTTTTAAAGATGTGTAGTGTGAAGTTCTGTTTTGAGACCAGAAACTCATTGGCTTAGCTGAAGGATTTATTTTATATTCTAAGACTGTGGTGTGGCAGAGTTCACAAAAATGAAAGATGTCATTGATGTCATTGGTTAAAACTATCTTCACCTCGCAGTTGAGTGATAACTGTAATTGGTCTTAATAATATATTTCAGTATTTCTGGGATTATTGTAAAAGTTTATCAGAAGGTCAAAGTTTAAAATGAACCTTCTCTTCCCGAAGGAAGAAGTAAGAGATGTAATTGAAAGCTGAAGGAAATTAGGGAAGGTAGGACCAGGGAGTAGTGATAAGATTCAGTGGGAACAAAGTGAAAGCATCAGAAATGTTGGAAGGGAGCTGTTTGGAAAGGTGAGTGACTTCATGTCTTGTTTGTCTGGGTCTGGAACAAAAGTGAATGGGGCCAATTACAGTAAAATTACAGCTACCTAAGTGAAAAGCATTTTGGATCATACACACCTAAAATGTGCTAGAAGGGAAAGTTGTACTTCTTATTCTGCTTTAGGAGAAGCAGAGACCATCTGCATGACAGACTAGCTAAGGTAAGGTAGGCAAGCTGTATGCTAAAAATGCAGGTCTGATACCTGGTTAATCTATGACACTTTAGCTGGGAACTAAGGAGTCCAGAAGGTATTGATGTGGGATTCTTTGTCTGCTTGTCCTAATACAGTGATTAAGGAACAAAAAAATGGAGTTGGTAAAACTAATACTCCTCAGTCAAGGGTGTTCAAAAATACACCGTAATATTAAATGTTCACCTGTGATAAACTCAATTACTTTAAATCTTCAGGCCAAGATTAAGTTCTAGAACTGCTAAGGAGGTTTATGAATTAACAGTATCTCTAGTTTTTAACTAAAATTTTACAAAAAGTCCAATAAAAACACTAGTAAAATTTGCAGATAAATATTGAAATGTATCACCTGAAAAAAGAGGGAACCACAGAGCCACCATTTTCAAGCAAGGTTGTAAAGTCTCACAAAGAATATTAGGGATTGTAGATTGTAGTGAGGGAGAAAAAAAAAAAGATTTGTAATATGATTAATGTAGCTATGTGGAAAATAGGTGTTAGTCCCAAAAAAAGAGGCTTTTGATTATTTCCTAGTATTGACTTAGTGTGTGAAATACTTCTTTATGATAATGCTGTGTTTTGGCTCTAAATATAATCAGTGCAGCTAATATTAAATTAATAGATCTTAAAAGAAATAAAGCTGATACTGTTTGATCTCTATATGTGTTCCTTGATAAAACTTGCAGGTGTAAAAAATGAATGATGAAATAATTATTTGTGCAGTTACAATGTTTGAATTGCTTACCAAATTTGATAAAACTGGGAAGAAGGAAAGAGACTCACACTTTCAATATAAGATAGCTTCTATAATTGCTGTGGTATTTAGAGTTGTAGTGGTAAACAGTTTAATCTCTAAGGAGTGCTGATGTAACTGTGAGGGTGGCTGCTTTCTCAGGTGCAAAAGGCACCTTAGTGCCAGAGCATTTAGTGTAACTAGTAGTGGCTACAAGTAATGCAAAACTTGAAAATGTCTTATAATAGCAAAATAAATACCAGCATTTATTTAGCTTACTCTGAATAGAAATCAGTAAGAACCAAGTGATTAATACCTGTGCAGAGGTGTCAAGAATCTGTCTTCCTTCTGTTTCCCAATTCAGACAAAAATCATTTCAGAAAAAAGCATTTTTTTGCAAGATCTGTGATAAAACTTGCATGGGCATTTTTGACACTGCACTTCCTTAAACCACTGGATACTCTAACATAAAATTGGATTTTATGTCTTACAGATGTGAAGAAAAAATACTGGGCAACAATCTTTTTCACAGCAGATTAGATTGAGAGTCTGGGGCAGTTGTCTGCTATTGACATTCATACTTACACAGATTTAAGATTTTCAGGTTTCTCTGAAATTATGAAGGTATTTGCATTTAAGCTTAAACTCTTGCTCTACCTAACTTAAACTTGAAAATTACTGGATAGTAATTTGGAAACAGAAAATATTTTCTAAAACCATCTTATACTTTCTTTTGGCACAATATACACTCTGCACTCATCTAAATGTAGTCATTGGAAGTAGGGGCAAATACAAATGCAATTCTGGCAGTGGGTAATAATACATTCTAAATCTATAGGTTTTTTCTAATGAAAGGGATGATACTTACTGCTGCATTTTAGAAACTGACTTAATTTAATTACTTGTTCAGATTGTTTACAAATGAGAAATATAGGCAGTCTTGCTTAGTACTTAAAAAAAAGCAGTCAGATTCTTGCTAGATTTGGAAAGGTAAAGGAACAGGCTACAGTCACTTTCATAGGGAAAACAGGAGGGAAAAGAGAGTCTAAGTCAGGGCTCAGTAATAAAAAAAAAAAAAAAAAAACAAACCCGCAAATGAAGATAATTTTATAGTGACAACTCTTTCTGATAGTTATTCCTCATTATTTTAATTGAGTTTTTTTCCTCTTCTAGATAAGGTCTGGAGTAAAATTGAAATAGTATTGATAATATCCTTGAAATGATACTTTAAAACTTTCAATTCTTCAGATAACCAAGATGCACTTCCAATGGGACTGGCTGTGCTTGGGTGTCCTGATAATGAGCTCAGTGACTGCAGGAATGGAAAATGAAGAAAATCTGGATGCAGATGTTGAAGTGGAGAATTTTGACAAGCAGTCCCAAGAAGCTGATGCTGACAGAGATAAATCTTCTATAGAGGTAAGATTACAGAAGTTTTTAGTTCAAGCTGATTAAATACAAGATGAATAGTTGTAACTAGAACAAGTTAATCTGCATTTGACAACACAGTGGGTCTTAAATATAGCAGTCTAAGTTTTTCACTTGCTATATTTGACATACAGCTTAATGGATGAATCTCTTCTGCCCAGATGTAAAATCTCCTGCCTGAGGTTGATAGTCATAAAAAAGGTTTTTGTACAATCTAGATACAGAGCCTGTTGTTGCGAGTCCTAACATGCCACTTCTAAAGAAGAAAATGGAAAGCACCTTGGTCCCACCGCGACTTTGACTTTAGACCAGTTTCTTGACTGCATCAGTCACAGCTGCCTTTTGACACTGTCTTTAATACCAGACAATGTGTATGCTATTCTTCAAAATAGGTGTGGGCAATAGATGGGAAAACTGAAGAATGGATAACATAAAGAAAAGAAACAGGGACGAAGCAGATTTAGTACAAGTTCAGAAAATTTTTTTTATTTTTGTTTCACATAAGATGTAACAAAGCTTTAGTTATGAGCTTTAAAGAGAGGAAGCAACTTTTAAAATTCACAGATGTGAAATTGCTCACTGTTGGAGGGATGCACACAAGCTATTGAAATGTGGGTGGTGGAGAAGGGGTTTTATGCTGCTAGGTATTTCTAATGAACAAAATCTGTTGGTCTGCCTGGGTAGATTACTTCTGGAGATATGAGAGTGCATTTCAAATGAAAAATTGTAATTTATGTTGGGATGTGTTTCTGTACATATCTCTTAGGTTGTGTACCAGACTCCAGAGCCAACTGGGGAAGTGTATTTTACAGAAACCTTTGATGAAGGAATGTCTAGGTAAGTTTATGCCTTAAAATGATAAACTTCTACTTTTCAGCAGTTTACCTTACAGTGGCTTCATTTTTCTGCTACTATCTTCATAAAAAATATGTTTATGGGGAATAGAATTGGGAAGGCTATTGTGCTTGTTCCAAATACACCATAATGTTAAGGTGGACACTTAATATTTCTGATGTATTACTTTTTTTGTGTGTTTTAAGGAAGCTTTTAATAAACTCTGGATTTGTGGACATTAAGAAAAGTAATACAAAGATTTAGGCAGTTGGGTTTAACTAGCTGAGAGGTGAAGTGCCATTACATTTGAGTAGCAAACCCTTTCTTTTCACGTGATCTTAGCTATGTGTCAGTTCTAAATGTTAAGTGCAAAAGCAGCACCTGTGATGACAGAAAAAATTACTATATAGAAGAGGTGATAATGGTTGTTAAAAAACTAACCAAACTGCTGAAAACTTTTAAGATATTCAAATGTAATTTATGGGGGTACTTGAATGATATAATTTATCCAAGTTTCTAGCTTTTTTGAGATCTGTTCAAAGATTAGTTTGTCTTCCTACTGAATCTAATGTTCAAAGTTTTAGTTGGGATTTTTTTGGTCTAGCTATGCATAATTTACATAAGACTAAGGAGTATGAAAGATTTATAAGAGAGTCAGCAGCATGCTGCCTTTCTTCCCTAAAGTGTGGAAGAGTACATATAAATTGACTAGGTAAGAATAGAATAGCTTTTTTGAGAATGGACCTTGAAAATCTTTCACATGACTTGTAGAGATGTTTTGTATCCTCACTGATCTCTCTCCTGGTAGGCCATGGGTCTAGTTTGCTATTTATACTGTTAAGCTTTTCCAGCATCTCTGTTAACAGTGGACAAATGTGACTGCAATTCAAGCAGAAAAGATGAAGTATTCATCCCTGAATCACTCCGTGCAGGGGATAGTTCAGAATGAATGAAAACAGTTCTCTCCAGAATAAATTATTAGAATGTATTCTTGTGATACAGTAAAGAATTCAGCAACACTGTTGGCTTAAGATATTCCTGTGCATGGCTCCAGATAGAACCACTGTATGTCCAGATGAGAGTGGACTGCTCTTTTCTATTTTTTCCTTTCCCAATGAACACTTTGTGTGGAGACTGTGCATATCTTTTGGTAACCTTCATGAGATAGCAGAGTTTGCCTTGCTCATAGAATCGAGGGCATCAGGAGTGTGTTTGCCCTGTTGGATCTCCTGTGTGCACTACACTTGGATTCTTACATTTGTCACTTACCATTCCCTTTTATTTGTCACTTACCATTCCCTTTTATCCTCTGCTATGCATGTGTACTGCTGGTATCAGATAAAGTTAAGATTCCTTTGGCTGATTTCTTTTTCTTATCATATTGAAGGTATTAAACTTGAAACTTGAAATTTTCTGTGCATTTTTAACATTATAGTCATATTACATTCTGCCAAACTAAACTTGTATATAAAACTGAAGTTTATTCAGAATTAATAATTTTGGAATTTAATTACTTTAGACTTATAATTCTCTATTCATTTAAATTTTTAGGAAATATTTTGAAATTATTTATTAGACTACTTTCCTTTAATTTTTCTTTGCATGTTCTTTGAACCACATGCAGTTCGTGATGCTGACTCAAAATCAGAATTACAGCTTCACAGCCTAGAAGCAAAAGCTGTTTTTCCTTTATATGTTAAATAATACAGCTTTGCATTGATAGATCAATGACCAGTACAATTTTTGTTTTAGGTGGGTGTTATCTGTAACTCTGAAGGAAGATACAGATGATAACATTGCTAAATATGATGGTAAGCAGCTAAAATGTTTATCTCCACTACTTACTTTGGATGTTCTGTTGCTTTTTGAGAAATAACACAGGGCTTATCTTTGACTATCTAGATGTCATAGGTCAAAAATGTTAGTTTGTATAATGACTGTTATACTGAAACTGAGATGAGAAATGTTGCTCATTGGGTATATTAGTGTGAGGATAACTTTTTTTTTTGTCATTCCAACAATGTATTACCATGGATGATACTAGAATACCCTTTGGCATCTGAATATTTAATACTGTTTGTTTATGAGTATTGTTTCTTTAGAACTGTCTTCTCTGAAATCATGTGAGAGGGATTTACTACTTCAATTTCAGTCGTTAAACAGTTTTCTTAAGCATTGTGTTCCATTTTGTTCCATCTGTCCTACTATTGATTCATGGATTGGTCTCTTGGTATAGCCTCTGAAACAAGAAAGTTAAAGCTACATGATTTTTTTTTAAATAGTTTTTCATATTGCCTGTGCTTGAATGTAGGGCTCTTCAGTGGTTCTTGTACAGTTTAGTCTTGGGGTAGCCAAACACAAATTTGGAAAGCAGTAATGAAAACATTGTAGTGATGGTTTAATTGTTGTAGTTTGCACTTGTGATTTCCTAGTCTAGAATGGGCTGCTTAAAAATTTGGCAGATACATGATCGGTGGCAGTAACTTTGCAGCCTGAGTTTATTTCATTCAAGAAGGAGTGGGGAGAAGAGAAAAAGTTTCCACTGCAACAGAGAAGTATTTGCTACTGTTCTTATGTCAAATGAAATATGTTCATAGAAAGTGGTAAGCAAGCATAACTTGCAGAACAGAGTGGAACTGATGATTCTAAATTAGTGGTTACCAAAAATAATTGGCAAAATTAAGACGTTGCAGGGGAGATAGCCACACAGATGAGATGCTTATGAGAAATGAGGTCTCTCTTACTTGTCTTCATGTTAGATAAAAAATTGTCTTTACTGTCAGAACAGTCATATTTGCTTGAAGTTAGAAATTCAGCATTTAATAAAGTCTGTGCTAGAGACACATTTTTGAACTACTTTCCAATTCTTTTTTCCAGTCTTCTTGTTTTGCCTTGCATTATTGTTTGGCCTTAGTTTCCAGAAAGGAACACTATTGAAGAGGATGGAATTTTTTTGCCTTCCTGTCTATTAGGCTAGAAGAAACTAGGAATTTGTTATTGATATGCATATCTGCCCTTCCTTAACAACTTTGACTAATCACACTTCAGCTGAGTAAAAGTAAATCACTTTATGAAAGCAATTTATGAATCTTCTCTAAATTTCATGCTGAGGAACTCCTGATGTTTTCTTCCTTTTTACATCGACACATGTATTATTCAAGATTTCAGAGGATTGTAAGAGTAGGGGGTTTTGTGCTGTGTTCTTTCCTGGAAAAAAAACAGTGAATCTTGTCTTGTTAATCTCTGAGAAAATGTAACTGCCCTTTTAGAAGAAATTTTGTTCTTTGGATATTGGGCACATGTGTATTCAACTGTATTTATCCTAAACAGGGAGAATGTATAAATATAAAATCTTCTATTTTCAAAGCTATAGGCTTGCTTTGGACCAAATCTGATATTTCTTGGAAAGACTTTGGGGAGGACGAGGGAACTTCATCTACCCTGTGATTAGATTTGACTCAAGAGATTCTAGTTCTGTGTAAGCAAAAAAATAAGTAGTGATGCAGGTCTTTAGCTTTTCACAGTGCTTTGTGACTAATATTTTTTTATGTGATGATAGTAGAAGTAAATCTAAGATCTGGAGAAATATTTTGTTCCTCTAGCCATTGTAGGATACCACAACCTAAAAGATACAGATCTACAATATTAAAGTTGACTTACAGTTTTTTGTAAACTTGAGAACAAGAAATACCATCTTTAACATCAGAGGACAACATTTCTTCCTGCTTTGGCAGCTAGTCTTTATTTGTTGCTAACTCTTTGCTTACAACAAGGTGATTTCAACTGTGATTTCTGTACTTCAGACTGCATTTTTTCAAAGCCTTTGTGTGTGTGTGTTTTAGGAAGATGGGAAGTAGAAGAGCTGAAAGAGAACGCAGTGCCTGGAGACAAAGGATTAGTGTTAAAATCAGTGGCAAAATATCATGCAATATCAGCAATGCTAACAAAAGCATTTGTTTTTGATGATAAACCTTTGATTGTTCAGTAAGTAATCCTTTAGATTCTTTACTTGATGTTTATTAGTAAGTTAAAACATTTTGCTTATATAGAAGTGTTTTGACAGTAGTAGGTAGTAATATGCAGTGTTAATATATTTGTAATTAGAACTGCAGATTAGCTGTTGATTTGTATTTTTTCTGATACTTGGAATGTTTGTCACTTTCTCTTTGCCCAGATATGAAGTGAATTTTCAAAAAGGCATTGACTGTGGTGGTGCATATATTAAACTTCTCTCCAGTAGCAATGGCTTGAGTCTGGTATGTCCTCTTGCTTAATATTTGCTGTCAGTTGCTCATTTCAGGGACAGCTTGGTTCTCCATGGGTGGTGTCTGATGTCCAGGACAGAGGACTTGAGTATGTTTAGCATGACTTTCTGTATTAATAGAAGCCACATAATCTTAACTCCTAACTTGTGAAACAGTTTTTTTACTGAACAGCACAGGCATGTTACTGTGTATTCCAATACAGAAAACATGAATTGTTAAAAGATACTGGCATAACTTGGTAATGCAACATACTCTGAAGGAGAATAACTGTGTCTGATATTTTCAGGGTTGTTGTTGCTGTTACTTAATGTGGAGAGAAAAAAAAGATGCTGATAAAATACTGGATATTAAGATCCTGTGGTTTATCTTTATTGGAAAATAAAATTATTATGAAGAACAGTAACTAGTTCCCTTCCATCTTTTAGTGTAATGTTTGTAGAGGGAGAGAGATCCTTGGGTGTTTTGCTTTGTGACAGGCGTTGCTACTAAACATAAGGATAAAATCTAAACATATAAATGTATTCATCTGCCTTGAGGAGACTGAGAGTTAGTCCATTCCCTGAGAACAGAGAGCACCCAGCAACTCCAGAGGACTGCTGAGTTCCTTTCATGATTTACCCTACCACTTTTCATTTGCCTTTTAGAAATAGATAACTATGTTCTATGCCAAGAAAAAGTACCAAAAGTGACATAATAAAATGTCCAGTATATCACAAGCTCAGCTTTCTTGCTTCTACAGGAATACTTTTTTGACAAAACACCTTACACTATTATGTTTGGACCAGATAAATGTGGAGAAGATTATAAACTGCACTTTATCTTCAGACATAAGAATCCTAAAACTGGAGAGTATGATGAAAAACATGCACAACGTCCTGATGTAGACCTAAAAAAATTCTACTTGGACAAGAAGACACATCTATATACTCTTGGTATTGTTTCATTTTTAAAAGTGGAATTCCAATTCTTAAATTGGAAAGGAGAGATTAAAAATGTGGCTTTGTCTGCTGAAGCTTTGCAGTTGAGTCTTTGTTGGTAAAAAGCCTGTTAATTCGGAGTGGTGGCTGCTTAATGATTTGGGTTAAATGATTTAATGGCTGGGCTTAACTGCAGGCTGTAAAAGTAGCTTTCAGATGCTACAGCTTAATATTCAATTACAGGAAAAAACATACCAGCCCTGACTAGCCTTTACTAATAAATGCCCTTAGTAATTATTATAATAAAACTATTTTTACTGGCAAAGATATTAAAATGTACAACTGGCCAATATTCTAGGAAGGTGTCAGAATTCAGAGGAATTCAGTTAAATCTGTAGCATGCCACACACCACTCTTTCCCACATGTTGAGAGTTCTCACCAGCACCTGCATCTGAAGCAGTGTGCATGAACAAATAGGTCAGCACAGCTCTGAAGTGAATGAGTATGGGCTGGTTTTAATTCATGTGACAACTCTTGTACCAGGGAACTGTACAGAGAAATGAAAGTTTAAGTTAATTTTTACCCCCTTTTTCTAACTTCTGAGGAAGAATAGGAGTCAGAGAATGGGCTAATCTGTGGCATGCTGCAAATCCAGCCAAACTGACTGTACTTAGGAACTTCCACTGAATAACAGAATACATGTTCAAGTGCTGTGCCATGGGAAAATTTAGTGTTTTCTAAAATAGCTTGCTGTAGTATGCCATAGCAAACTTAGATAGTAGGCATCTTGTAATAAAGGAATGCATGCATTCCTGTATTTGGATTGTTTGCTAGAAATTATGAATCAAGGTACTTAAACTTGGATTGCATTTATTCTGTTATAATTGTTCAAGCAGAGTCCATAGAGCTGTGTGATGCCAGTGCATTTATTAGCTCTTTGTATCTTATCTAAAGGTGATATGGGGGCTTCATTTTTGCATTTATGGATATTTTAATAATGGCTAATTTTAATGTTGAAAATTTCAGGATGAAAGCCATCATTAGATAGTATCAAACTGTTACAAGACAGTTACTCTGATTTTCTTAACCTGTCTTTAAAAAACTGTCATAATAGTGAACTGTCATAAAAGTGAGATAGTAATTATTACTTTTACTTAGTAATCTTCATTCTGTTAAATGGACAGTTGAATCTGCTGTTTAACCAGTGAGCACATTTGTAAGTGCTTATTAGAAATAGATCTGGATATGGAGTCTGACACTGCTCAGTTCTGTGACCTTGGCTTCTCAGTTACTCACACTTGCTGACATCCAGGAAATTCTCTTCAAGTGTTTAGGCATTTGCAGTGTGGCATTTGAGAGAAATGGCTGTTAGAGGTTAGAACCTCACAGAAAATGCTGCTTTGATTCTTCCACTATGCTACTGATACAGTTCTTGTGTTCCCATGCTTTCAAGTGTGAGATTGTAATTTAATAGCAGAGATGGCTTTTGGGACAGAGATTGTTTTTTTCACTGTCTGCACTTTTAAAGTAAAAATACAGAATTTTGCCCAAGTTTGTAGGTCTCTTAGAATGTGTTTGAATGTGTTTCAGCAACTGAGTTTTTTCCAAGGTTCATCTCTGGGGGCCTGATGCTTGTCATACATTCCCCCAAGGGCAATGTTTTGTGTCCAGATCCAGTGCCTGAGTGAGGAGTCTTGTCTCCTCTGCTAGTGAGGATCCTGTTTGCTGTTATTTGATTGTCTGTGCTTATTTGATTGAATATATCTATAAAATTAAATTACTCCTTAATTTCTTCAATTTAGTACTAAAACCAGATAATACATTTGAAATATTAATCGACCAAACAGTTGTCAGTAAAGGAAGTCTCCTTGAGAATATGATTCCTCCAGTAAATCCTCCAAAAGAAATAGAGGATCCTACTGATAAGAAGCCTGATGATTGGGATGAGAGACCAAAAATACCTGATCCAAATGCTGTCAAACCAGATGACTGGTAAGGAGAATATTTTCATTTCTACAGTGTCTTTTACATACAGGTTATTTATTTGAAAGATTAGACTGGTTTTATTTTGGGGTTTGCTAATGTCAATTGCAATACATCTCACTAAAAGCACTGAAATTTGAAAACATAATTGAGGTGGATATAAGGATTTGGTCATGTCCTAAGGAGACAAATAAAATTGTTCTTTGCTGATTTTGTACCCTGCATGGTTACAAGTAGTAACTAAGGTTGCTACACGTGAATAAGAAGTTTTTTTTTCTACCAAATAGTTTTAATTTGCAATGAATTTCTACTTCTGTGTGAACTGCTGTTCTTATGGCAACTCAGGAAGAGTAGGGAAAACCTCAGTGGGAAGACTTGACCGACACCTGCCACTTGATACCAGCAATTTCTGGACTAAATATAGTACTAAATAGTACTATAAAACAAAATAAATATGCTCCAGATATTTATAAGCAGATAATTATATGTGTAATGCTCATGATCAATGAGTCTAATTCTGTTGTGGTTTTGAAAATCAACCCTTTCATGCCAGGTGTAGTCTTCTGAGCAGAACGTTGGTCCAAAGTCAGGCTGCTGTATTTTCTAACATAAGTCTGTATTTGAAGGGATGAAGATGAACCTGCCAAAATAGAAGATCCTGATGCTGTTAAGCCTGAGGGGTGGCTTGATGATGAACCACAGTATGTTCCAGACCCTAATGCAAAAAAACCAAAGGACTGGTAAGGGCAGGTTGTTAATATGTGTTGTACATAAAACTTCTCTCTTTAGTTGTGGAAGTCAGTCCAAATCTCATTGTCTTTTGAGGTAGTAAGTTGGAATGTGTAAGGTTTGGCCAAATATTTGTTGGTGTATGGGACTTCTTCTATAAAAACATGAACTTGTCCTTGCCTTTTATTTTCTGAAGATACAGTAAAATCAGAATATGAAGGCCCTGTTTGAAAGAATTTGCTACAGTTTAAGTTGGTAACTTGAAATCATAATGTAAGTCTCAAAGGGATCTCTCAGCATCCTGGGTAGAAGTCTTTCAGGCTGTCTGCAGAGGCAGGAATGTAATTGAAGTCAGTCATGCTGTGGTAGTTATGAACAAGTGACTTTAAGAATTTACTGTTGAGTAAAATTCTGTGAGCTGGTCAGAGTTCTGAGGTTGTTACAGCAATATACATGGACCCTAACTTCAGACTGCCAGTGTTTGATACCTGGCTGATTTTAAAGCAGTTGTTTGTAATTTTTTTTTCTCTCTAGGGATGAAGAAATGGATGGGGAGTGGGAAGCCCCTCAGATCCCTAATGCAAAATGTGAGACTGCACCTGGCTGTGGAGAGTGGGTGCGTCCTATGAAGAATAACCCGAAGTATAAAGGAAAATGGAGAGCACCTATGATAGATAATCCTAACTATCAGGTAATAGCCAAATTGTTGGTCATTGCTAAAAGATACAGAGTTCAACAGAGCAAGCAAGTCAAAGTAGTATATTTACTTAGGCTTTTTTGCAGTATATTTATATTTTAGAATGAGCCTGAATGCCCTCACTAATTTGAGATTTTTTTGCTTTTAATTTGCTTTTTTTTTTTCCTTGAATTATACTGGGGAACAGTAATACTTCTTGTATTAAACAAAACTTAACATGTTTAAAGTTGCCTTTTGTACAATTTTCATTGGTAATATTAATTTTAGTATGGTCTTCAGAATTGTATTCTGAATTACATTAGGGTTTTAAATGTGAGTCTTTTGAATTAGTTTTTTTTTTTTAATATTAACAAATGAAGCCTTTCAGTAAGCACATTGCCTTACTAGTTCAATTTTAGAAGAAGCATCAATTTTGGATAATTAAATTCCCCTCCTCCTTTCCAAATATAAGAGGTAATCAGCTGGATATTAAAGAGAGTTACTTTGTATTAGTTATGGCTGGGAAGTACTTGAATCTGATTTCTCTGAGGGTAAGATCCTAAGCAGGTTTGCAAACAAAATTTGGCTCTAATTTGCACAGGCATCATACAGCTGAATTTTCCTTCCCTAAAGTTTTCTCTAACACTTCTGGTAAGAGTCAGTTATTACTGAGTTATTACTCAGTAAAGAAGAAAAAATTACTTATGGAGACCTGTTTGCCAAATCCTGCAGGCCATTTCCAGTTCTGTTTTAGATAGATAAACTCTACGGCTTGTCTTTTTAAATAAAAGTTCGTATTATTTTGAAATCTCTCATTCACAAGTTGCTCTTTTGATGAGTTACAGTTATTATCATTACATTTGTTCCCATTGACAGGGAATCTGGAGCCCTCGGAAAATACCAAACCCAGACTATTTTGAAGATCTTCATCCATTCAAGATGACCACTGTCAGTGCTGTTGGTTTAGAACTCTGGTCTATGACATCTGATATCTACTTCGATAACTTCATCATATGTTCAGAAAAAGAAGTAGCAGATCGCTGGGCAGCAGATAGCTGGGGCTTGAAGAAATTAGTAGCAAGTGCTAATGAGGTATAAACTTTACTATGTTCTTGATAGTAGAAAGGTGTGGGGAAGCTGTGGTGTTGGAAGAATTTTTCTGTCAATGCTGACAGAGTATTAATTTGTCTGCAATTCATAATTTTGCTGAGTAGTTCTGATACTTAGTTTTCCGTCTTGGCTTTTTGCCTTTCGCAGATGAATAGTTTCTTCAGGTTAAAAGAGTGCTGCATTTTACTTAAACATCTAGTGAGAAATTGACTTCCTGTGAAGCTGTTCACAGTGATGTTAGAAATTCAGTACCTGACAGCAAGTGAAAGAATGAAGGCTGAATTATTTACATTCCCCTTCTGCCCCCACCCCTTATTTTTCCTTGTGGCTATATCTGTGATGTATATTCTATTGTTGCTTCCCTCCCACAAGGAATGAATAGTCCAGTGTTTGTTTCTGTTTAATAATTTTAGGCCTTTGGGTGCTTAGGTGTGTGTCATGCAACTCTGAAAACATTGCATGTATGTTTTTAGATCCGCATCTGTTCTGTTTCTATGTGTGCATCCACATTTTGTTTGTGTACTGCTCTTTGACAGCCTTCCTCTCTCCTTCCCTATTGCTGTGGGATGGATCTGCCCTGCATTATGGGATCATGGGCCCCTCTAGTGGCTGCCCTGCACTCCTGTTGCTGTTTAACAGTGCTCTGTTCTCTTTGATTAAATAGCAGCAGCAGGCTGCAGTTGTGAGTTGGTGGCAAATGTGGTCAATTCCTTACAGCTGCTGTTTGTTTGAGTGAGCAAGTAGCAGCAGCATATCTGTCCATGCCAGCAGGAAAACTATCTCTCCACACAACCTTGCTCTTTTCCAAAATGTCTGGGTTTATGTCTGAGCCTGTATCCATACCTGTACACACAATGGCAAAAACATTCCTTTAAGTCCCCTCATTACACTGTGACTCTCAAGCTTCCTTAGTTCCTGATGTACCTCTTATAGAGATGGCACTGACTACTGTGTAAGTCTTATTTAAGTGTTGAGAGGGATATAAATGCAATTCTTTTTATTTTTTTAATTTTCTTAAAATACAGCCTGGTATGTTCAGTCAATTGGTGACTGCTGCAGAAGAACACCCATGGCTCTGGGTTCTTTACATCTTGACTTTAGCTCTCCCTGTTGGTCTAACTGTGTTGTTCTGCTGGCCAGGAAAGGTTAGTGAAATTTACTGTATTTTTATTTGGTTTTATTCTTAATACTTTATTTGGAAACTCTTGAGCATCTGTGCAATGATATGTCCTTTTAATATGCCATTATTTAGCTTACAGTGCCTGTTTAATTCTTAATTGGAGTTGAAATATAAATAGATTTTTAATTTCTTGTAGAAATCAGATGAATGTATTGACTTCAAAAAGCCTGATGTATCTAAGCAAATTACAAAGGGAGAACTAAAAGAAGAGGCAGAGGAGTTCGAAGATGATGAACTAGAAGAGGAAAAAGAAAATGAAGAGCCTGATGAAGATGGTAAGATGAGTAAGAGTGTGTCAGCTTGCAGTTTGGTTAAAGACATGAATAGAACTAGTTCATGGATTGCATTGCCAATAATTACAACCTGTTATCTCAGACTATGTGAAATGTGCCTTCCTCTGAGCCTTTGTTCCTCTTTGCTAACTTCCAGTGAGTGGCATCCCATAGCTAACAGCTCTGATAAATACAAGCAGAAAGTAAGGCTCTGCTTGGCATTTCTTCATGTTCAAGAAATGAACGTGCTTCCAACACTTATTTTTTATGTTTGTAGACAGTAATACATACATTATCCCTTCTAAATATTTCATATATTAAATAGATTTTAGTTATTCAGATATAAGTACCTGAAGCAGTTAAAATCACTTTATTCTTTAAAATGTGTCTGGAATAGTTTTAAGTCTAAGATAAATCTGCTTATACCTCTCTGGGAGAGTCAAGCTATTCCGTTGGTCACTGATTTGAGTTATTCTTAGTAAAACTTGAAAATACAGTAGGCTTGAAATCCTGAAGTCTGCAGCTTCCTTTATGTTGCTTTTTAGCAACCTATTGCACGCCTTCAGAGGTGTGTCCTACTGCCCAGGGGAGAAATTAATGACTCAGGTTGAGCTGTACTTCAGCATCCAAGGATAAAATCATCCCATGTTACTGTGTCAAAGATTACTGGGTACTACCCAGCTGTAGCTTTGAGGTGCTGTTAGCATTTCCCTGTGTCTATGTAAGGAATAAAAACCAGAGCACCTAACTTACAATGCATTATCTTGACTTTGGTGAGAAAATTTTAGCTTCAGAACTCTGCAAGATTTTGCCTCTTATTTCACTCTTCCTCAGTGAGAACAAAGAAGGTGACAAGGGACTGGCATGAATAATTAGAGACATAGAAGACATGCTTGTTCTGTGGGGTTTTTGTCTTGGTACTGACATCACTTTGTATTACTGACTGAAACTTGGTGGGTTTTGTCTGTCTTTGCACCATGTTCCATGAGTGTTGATGGCTTCTGTCTGTACAAGTTAAAAGCTTACTTAGCATCAGCAGTTCCCAAGGCAGCACTGACAAAATTGAGTACATATTTGGCATAGTGCTTGCCACACCAAACTTAGTCCATCTGCCTTGCTACTGCAGAGCCTTACCAAGGCACTTGATTATTCTGGTTGTGCTACATACATTCTTTACTTTAGTTTAAATTGTAAAGACATGATTTCAGTGTTATATCTTCCTACATTTTCCTTTTGATCTTACTCTACCTTTTTCTCCCGAATTACAGACTGTTTTATTCTACCCAGTCTTGATGCAGATCATAGTTAGTTTGTACCTAATGTGCTGCTGTTGTAAGGCTGCCATTCCTCAATTCCAATATTCTTCTGTTAAGTCAGTCAGTTAATTTATTTAATTACAACACATCACTTAATGAATAATACATTAAAATGTGTGTTTCAATGTTAGAAATAAGGCCCGGGCAATTGCAGAGGAACATTGTTCAGCTCCTACAGCTTTCTTAAATTGTACTTGGAACAGCTGTTCATGGTGTTGCAAAGGTAGGTTGTATTTTAGACCTTTACTTCTAGTTACTAAACAGAACACAGAATAAAACTAACCTAGCTAGCTTTTCTATGACTATTCCAGGGTTTTCAAATAATTTCTAGGCTTCAGAGGGAAGGATTACACTTTGCTGTCGTATGGCTTCATGGTTTCTTGCTTTAAGAAGAATTGCTTGGCTTCCCTTAGCTTCCTGCCACCTTCTACACTTGCAGGTTGAAATCTTCCCTTTTTTTTCTATCGCTCTTTTGCCTCTTTGTATCTGTAAGCATTAGAGAATTTGTCTTCTGCCTCCTTTTCCTGATTCTTTTTGCTACAGAGAGAAGAGAAATGGAGAAGACAAAAAGAGAGTTTATAAAGGATAATACAATGAAGATGGGAAGGGAGGCTCCTGTTTCAGGTACTGAGAAAGGGAAGCAGTTTGGGCCAGGACTTGCAAGTGGGTCTCTCCTATCTGTTTTCTTCCCTCTGCTTCCTTGTTGATGGTAGAATTTCAAACTGCTGGATGCCTGGTTCCATCAGGTGCAGATGCAAGTTCCCTTTGAGATTTCTCCCTGTGGTATACAGATACCATAGATCTGTCATAATACAGTTAAGTCATAAATACATATAAGTCATAAATATTTTCTACTAGTATCTTTGTCTCCTTACTATGATTTTTATGGTTCCTTCCTAGTCATTACCTCCTCCTTTGGATTTTTTGGAGTTGAAGGCAATGGGGTTTTGAGCTGTGGAATACTGAGTAACTTGAAATCCACATTGTATCATGGGACCACTTGAAAAAGAAAGTGCAGCACAACAGCAAATTTTAGAAACACTTGGCAATTTCTTTAATATCAATGAGTGTGTTAATGAGTTGCTGGCAGAGTACTTCTTGAAGGACATTGTCCATGGGATTTACTGGTTTATTTTGTTCTGTGTTAATTTTTGTTAATTTTAATTGTCTATTTGTCTGTTTTGTCTCCTTACTTTCCTTGACCTCTAGAAAGATATTGCAGGAAGTAAAAAAATGTTGCCACAAAATGGAATTTCAGGGGCACAGTCTGAACCTTATTTGTCAAGTTCTACATTTATTTATATGAACTAATGCTTAAATTAAATTTAAACTAATAATTTTAAATAGTGTAGTTTTCCAGTTCTGGGTTCTACAGCTTCTGATGTCTGAAGTATTTCTTCTTTGGGGTTTTTTCCCCTCAATTGAAATTTGTGATTTTGGGAGGAGCTGGATTTGCATAATTTATAATTTCCAATCTCTTTATTAGAATATGACCAAAGGTTTTGTGAATTTCTGCCAAGCTCTTCTATTAAGGGCTTATTTTTAGGACAGAGATCTTTGTCTACATCATTATCTTCATTATTTGGTCATATTTCTCCTTTTGATAATAGAAATAGAGACATAGTAGACATGAACCAGGTATACTGACAGATAAAACTAACTTCTTACTTCATAACAACTAGTGGAGCTCTGTTAGGCTCAATTTATAGCTGTACTGCAGCCAAAGTTCTTGGTACTTCTACAGAAGTTTCAAATATGTTAATAAATTAGGTATTTCTAGATTTTCATCACCGAGAATCAGGAGAGTCTTGTCTGATATGTGACTACATTCTTAATTTGCATGGATGCTTTTTTTTTCAGTTTAAATCAGATGCAACAGTAAGAATTTGCTGTGGGTAAAGATTTTTAATATTTTTTTCCTATTTTTTCACACCTAAGCAGTGCTTATGAGATGTAGTTGTGACCTGACAAAGACAGAATTGAGCACTACTTCTCTGCTCTGGCAGACTGTTAAGTTGCAAAATGCTGATGAATATCCTTTCTGTCAGATTTCAGATTTCTTAAAGTATTGTACAGGGTACTGGTAGTGCAGTAGTAGTGCAAGCTGGACATACTTTGAGTGAGCTAAGGGGAGTACAGTGCTTTTCTGAGTAGTTTCTGCATTGCAAAAATGCACAAAAAGGGTAGGAGTAAGGAGCTGCTTATCCTCAATCAAAACAGTGTGTCAGAAGAATTCCCTGCTGAAAAGGGGAGTATCCTTAGGATGTAGGTGTCTCCCATGCTGGGTGACTGATAACTGCAGTATTGTACTTCTCCACCTGAATCAGAATTTAGTCAGATTTGGGATGCCTGAGTTGTTCCATTTTGGATTCTGCTCTCAAAACTGTCCAGTACAATACCTAGTTTTAAAGTACAGTAAATCAAGTCCTTTATGTCAGTAACAAGTCTGAAGGCAGCATGGGCTATTATGAAAAAAGTTGGAGCTGTTAAAATTGGTTATTAAATCTGGCAGTTATCACTTTCTACTAATTAATGAGAATTCTACTCTCTGTATCACAGAGATGTTTTTATGGGTTATTCTAAACAAGCAGTTCATCCTAGGGCTGAAATTGGATTTTTCCTTATAGTATGTCTGGATATAGTGTATTTGTAATATAGTTCTGTTTACAAAATAAAATTAACTTCTGCAGAAGTTGAAGGTGAAGGTGGTGAAGATACTTATGATGATGAAGAAGAAAATGAAGTTGCAGATGAAGAAGAAAATGAAGTTCTAGATGCAAGTCAAGGTGATAGGTCAAATAAATCTGATTCAGAAGATGAGGTAAGTTTGCATTTTTCCCTGTGTTCTCCTTGCCATTGTCTGACATCATACTTCCAAGCCAAGTTACTTACATGTGTTTTTCTTCTGTTGAGCCATCAAACAAATCTTGAAGTAGAAATATGCTTTCCTTTGAGTCTGACACCTCAAATGCTCTGCATAAATACAGGGATAGTATAGAAACGATCAGGCAGCTCCCTAAATGAGATATGTTTTTACAGGAGTATTGTTTTTAACAGATTATTAAATGAATTGCAAGTCTTGAAAACTTGGATGCTGCAGCAGTTTGATCAGTTTTCATTGTGCTTCTTAATTGATAGAACACGAGTTTCGAAGAAAAACCAAAAGTTTTTCAATTACACTTTGAGGCTTTTTATTCCAAAATAAGGTTTTAAGCAAAAATGACAATACTGTTTTTTGAATACAGCATCTGCAGTTTCATTTTTCTTGTGCAGATTAATCCAGTCAGCCATATATTCTTCAAAATTGTCTTTATAAAAAATCATTGTAGAATGGAATTTGTGCTTTTCTTGTTTGTCAACTACTCATTATTCCTTCATTTAGAAACTGGTAGTGCATGAAACACTTTAGATCCACCCATTGATCATCTTGTGCTTGTCACTCCCTAAATGAGTCACTTCCAGGTTAAGGGAGTTGTTTAATGTAATGTTGACTCCTTTTCATGTAAAACTCTTCTAGGAAACTGTACCTTGCATGAGTTTGTGTTGTTTCAGCACTAAAAATCTTTGTTAATTACCCCTTATTCTGTACTTTCTCTTGGTCCTTAAGAAGTTTTATTTTCCTTGTACATTTACCAAGGAATGCAGTATCTACTGAGCCTTACTGAGATTCACATGACTCCTTGTGAAAGCAGTAGCAAGCTCTGAGTGTGTCTGTGGCATGACACTGTCACAGAGAGGCCATGGCTTGCTTTTCTCTGAGTGTTTTCAGCATGTAGGTGTTTCTGTTGTGAGGTGTCTGGAACACATTGTGTTCCCATGTCCTCCCTCAGGCTGGGCCACTTTCTGGCAGCTGTTCCTTCCTAAGGAGGTGCCTGCCATTAGGTGATGCAGGAGAGGGAGGAAGCAATGTATGGTCTGAGAATGGATTTCACATTGAAAAGGCTTTTCCTGAGCTTCCATAAGCCCATTGCTTTTAAACTGGGAACACCACATCTGATTTAAGGACTATCTGCTCTATTTCTAGCTCTTCAAAGTGACCAGTTACTTCAGAATTGGAAATAAAATTAGCAAAAGGTGCACTTTAAGGAAGCCACTAAATTAAATTAATTTTTAAGTCACTGCTTTTAAACCAGCAAAGACATGGGCAAAACCAAATTTCTGACATCAGCTTAGACATACTATTCTCTTCCTCCTGAATATAGAAATGAAAAGTCTTCTACCCATTTATTAATCATTAGATTAGTAGTGTGGAAAAAATGGCATATCACTAAAGTGCTGCATTTAGTGATAAAATGACTGGGGAATTCAGGAAGAGGAATAATGTAGCATGCCAGTTTCAATAGTTAAAATAGGTGTAAAATGTTAATGCTGAATTTATTTTTTTTTTCCAGAAGAAGGAAGCTGACGAAGGGATGGGAGATCGTCCACTGAAATCAGTGCGCAAAAGAAGAGTACGAAAGGACTGAGTTATGTCCAGCTGGTGTTTGCAGGTCTAGAGACAGTGACAGTAACTTTTGGTGTGCCACTCCAGTGGGCCTGCCAAATTCCTGAGCTTTGTGATGGGAAAAGGGGGGGCTCATTGCTAACCTCCTGTTTTAATTCTCTGACCTCTTTAACCATCCCAAACTTCCTAGGTTCCCTTTTTATAAGGATAAATGCTATCTGTGAAGAGTTAGCTGATATTTCAGATTCAAAATAAAAGGGAAATTACAAGTTGACCAACTGATTTTTAGGTAAAGATTCTTAAGATTTGAAGTTTCTTAGAAACCTAGTATTAGTTGGAGATAAACTTACTCTAAATATTTTTTTAAATGAATGCATTATAATACTTTTGTAGCTCTAGCACAAAATAAGCTGTTTACAGTTTCCAGCTTAAAGAAGATGGTAGTATAGATGTAGCATCTATAGCAGTTCACATTGCTATGAGAAAAGGTATTTTTTCTGTGCAGAGCTAAATGCAATAATTGTTTTTGTATGATGAATTTGTGCTAGCAACAATTTTTATTGTAAATTATTTATTTTAGTTGATCTTGTTACATGGGTTGTCACCTGTTCACTTTAGGCATTGGTTACAGTAATTTATTTTCAGGACATATTTTGAAATAGAATACAAGTGGTAATTGATGTGACTTGTTTTACTCTTGAATGCAGGTATCAAATCTGCAGATGATTTTTTCAAACTTTTATAGTTCTCATGTTCCAAACCAGAGTGGTATAACCTGTTTATAGAATACTTGCTAAGTGTATATTGTCACCTAAAAATATTTATTAATTCTTGCTTAATATGAAATTTATTAATATAGATAAGAATTTTTGATGGATTAAGTTTTTTACTATGTGAGTAACTTGGGCATTCTCATAGTTTAAATAAACTGCTTATTGTAAAGAATCTTTGTTTTGTTGAAGTTCAGCTGTATATTAAACAATAAAATTTCAGTCACCAGAAACCTTTTGCTGCTTGGCAGCTGCCTAGAGTAGTAGTAGAATGTGTAAATGCCAGCAAAAGTAGTCATACATTACAAACCAAGTAGAAATACATTAATTCATAAGGAATCTAACAGATTTTCTTGTGCCTGTCATAAAATTTAAAAAGAATTATAAAGAAGTATTTTCACAGCAGATTCCATGGAAGTCTCCAAGAAATGAATGCTTGATCCTAATGAAGAAGCCATTGTCCTCAAGTGCTTGTTTTGAAGTGTTCAAAAGTTAATATTTGACTTTTACTTGGTGTGAATTAGATGGAAATGTCTCTAGGTTTCTGTTTAATTTGGGGCTTTTTGTGTCTTTTTAAAGTTAACTGCAAGTTCTCACCACTCTATTTCGAGTCTCCATGCAAAAGGTAAGAAGTGAAGACGCCAGATTACTCCTCAGCCATAGATAGCAGCTGTTACCAGTGTAGTATCCTGCTGGCAACAGTAACTATGAGCTGTCAGGGAGAATTTCCTTTTAAATTCACCTTTTAAATGAATTGTGTCTGAGTCTGATAGAAGTCCTTTGGAATTGTTAGAGCATTTGGGTGTCGTGGTTTGTTTGCTTAGAGGTTTGGAACGGGTTTTTTTGCTAATATGTGACAGTTATTTTAGTTACACTAGTTTCTTTGATGTCATTTAGTTACTCCAGGGGTTGGTTACCCTATGGGAGATGCTCATCTTCCCTGAGGGTTTCGAACATAAAGTTAAACCCAGTGTTGATTGATGCCCCATCAGCTTTGATCACCTACAACCTAGAGACAGCATACATCCTTCTGCACATCAACTTACTTGGATCGAGATTTATGCTGGTAATTAGAGGAGAAACACCAGAGATCTTGAGGATTTGAGGCTCTAGAGGTAGAAAGCCAGGCAAAAGGGCAACCCCTTGTTCATTGATACAATGCAACAGTGAGATTTCACCCATACTTCCTGTGCACTGTCCATTTTTATCTGAACAGGTATTTCAGGAAACATACTTCATCTTGCCATCATGGTTGCTTGAAAGAGCTTTAAAATTACCAAAACAATGATTTTCAGTTCCAGCATGTAATGTTTGGAATCCCGTAAGTAGCAAGACCTCCACAGCCCGCACTCCTGCTGACTGTGTTGTAGCTTGGTGAAAAGAGCTTTTACTGAGCATGCCAGATCCCAGACTGAACACTTTATATGCAGGGAAGGCCAAGTAGTACTGAGGCCCTTTCATTTAGTTACAGCTGAAGCTACTCTTCAGTTGGCATCTACATTCATGAAGGCATGATGAAGTGATAATTCTTGTTTCTGTCACATGTAAAGCTCACTAAAAATGTAGGAAAAAGTAACATTTTCGATTTGGCTCAATGGTCTCCCACATGGTGCAAATTTTAGCTTTTTTACAACAGTGGATAAAGTACCAATCCTTTTCCTTTTTACTTTAGCAAGAACAGAGAACTAGACAGAAATGTAAGATTGATGGCTGAAAATAGCAAGTCAGGAACTGAAGCTTTGCTAAAACTAGATTCTTTAACCCAGGTTTAATCCCAGTTACATCCAGTTTTTCAGACAGTTCAGCTACATTGAAACCATTAAGATAATTACTAACCCTACTGCTTTTTTCACCTTTTGACTACAGACAGTCGTGAGAAGTTTTAGGATTTACAAATGTTAAACCAAACTAATCGAGACAAATGAAAAGTTTTTATTTGGTGTAAAGTCAGAAATACAACATCTTTAAAATGTTCATAAGTTAAATGAAGGCCACAGTAGTGGGAAGTAAAATGGCATGGAGATGAAATAACTGCTGTATACACACTGATGGATAAAATACCACTATCCAATCTACAATACAAAACCATGATTTTAAAATTACCTTATCTTGGGAATTGCTGAAGTCTAACAAGCGCATGCTGTGTTACCAGGTGATCTACAGTGCAGATGGAGACAGCAGTGACATGGCTTTAAAGCTACGAGGGCTGTAATGCAATGCAGTCTTTAGAAGTCAAGTGATTGTTCTTCCTTTAATGCTCAGACTCTGGACTAGCCATGTGATCTCATGTGTACTCTATCTGCTAGCAATTCTTGGTTTAATTTAGAGTTCCAGTAATGTGAGAAAGTAGTCCATAGAAGATTAAAATTCATTTTAGATGTTGACAAGGACCCCATGCCACAAATGGTATCATCCATTTTTTAGCACTGGGTTTCTTGACCCAGACTTCTAAACAGCTCTCAAGACTGCTCTATTAGTGCTTTGTTTGCAGTCTTTTGATTCCAGTGAGCATTGTAACCATTTTAAATGGGGAGAAATGGGAAACCTCACCTTTGGGAGGGGGGAACCTCACAATGTCAACTTAGACTTGGGACACAGCAGTACCTAGCTGCTAAGAAACTTGGGATTTGAGAGGGATTTATTATTCTGTTACACTGGACTCATTCACACCGTGCTTGAGAGAGATCCTTGAACCAGAGGTTTCCTTTTAAAAAGGTAAAGTAAAATGGCTTCAATTACTGAAGCGAGACCTCTGTCCTTGCTAACGTCCATAAATAAGTCTGCAATGCTGTGTAGGGAAAGATGAAACAGATGCAACTAAGTACTGCTAAAATTCACATACTCGTTTGTATTTCAGCTTCTGCTCTCCCTTAATACTGATTATGCTGGACATGCTGCCTCTGTGGGAAGTGCTCGGACCCATAATCTGGGCTGAGCTCCCCTACAAAACCTAACATCCAAGCCAGGAAAAAACAGCATCTTGACTGCTCAGAGCAGAAGTTTTGACAGCCAAAATCCACCTTTGTTCCATTACATCCTTCTCCTTTAGATGTTTCTATGCAGTGCTTCAAGAAGCACTTCACAAGCCTAGGCTATGAGGCAGGAAAACAGCTTCTCTGAGGCCTGAAGCAAAGACAAGTTTGGCACTTCAGGAGGTAAGTAAAAGGTGGGAAGGAAAGACTTGTTCTCAGTTCCTCAGTGCAGATTGTTCAGGAGCATGAGGAGCATTGCTGACCTCTTTATGGGAAGTTTATCACTCAGGTTTTTTACTTAACTTTTCATCAAACAACAGAACTTCAGGAAGATCATACATTGTGATGATGTGCCTGGTCATTCTTCAGGGAAATGGGAAAGTAGCAATGGCTTCAAGTGTACATATTACATCTGATATTGCATCAATTTGGTATTTCCCTGATTAAATTGCTTACCCCTGTTCCTCCTCTTACCCTCCCTTACCAAAAAAATCAGAGGCGTTTTTCTGTATGCAAGCCCTGCAAACAATGTTATACTGTTCCTACTTCACAGAAATGCTTAACTGGTTTATAGGTTTTTGTTTTGTTTTGCAGAGCTATGAACAGTACTACACAGTAAAAACATCCCAGGTGAAAAAAAGTGATGCAATAAACTCTGAATATTTTTATCAAATAAGGTTTCAACACAGTATTGTAACTATTACTTGGCTAGTCGAGAAATCTACTCTAGGACCTCAAAGTGCCAACAGACCTTTGTTTAACCTGACAAACTAATCTGCTTTTTAAGAAGATACGGTCATTTCCAAAACAAATACAAAAGTCTGTAATTATCTACACTACATTTGCACATTGCTTAGTCTTAATACACAAACTTCTGTCTCCTGTTCATGATAATGCTCTTAATTCTGTTTATTACCAAAGTTTATAATCTTAAGAGAATCCAGTAAGCCACAAACTAAAGTATTTTAGCTTATGTAGCCTATGCCAGTTAAAACAAAAAAACAGCAGCAATACAATGACATAATCTGTGAATCAACCCTTACTTCCTTTTGCTTTTTGTGTCAGTTGTTTGGAAAACACTAGATGCTGACATCAGATTTTCTATATACTGTCCAAGAACTTGGTTTTCTGATTTCAGTTTCAAGTTTTCTTCCTTTACAGCATCTACTCGTGCTGAGAGATCTGCGAAGGTGATATTATAAGAAAAATATTAGACACTATTGCATACAATAATGAATATGTTCTATGGGCCTACATTAGACTAGTCACAGCTTTAATCCAGAAAACATCACCATAGGGTATTATGTTATAAAACATGTTTTACCTAAAGGCCATTTTTCCTATATTATTTTGTAGTATGCTATCACAAACTAAATTACTTGGAAACAAGAGCTCAGTGATGAGCAGCCTCAGATGTGTGTCTTCTAATAAACATGGACATATTAGCTTTATCACTCATTCTACTTGATGTGTATTACCAAGGTTGAGCAAACGTAATATTGCATACAGAGGAAGAAAAAAACTATTTCCAAAACCTAGGTTTTGTACCTTCAGCTGGTTTAATGTGACATACTTCTGGACACTGTGACTAAGGGCAGAGCAGTCAGGTTCTCTTCTTTTTCTTATTACTGTGTACTTGTAAAAAATCTGACGTGTTAAGCTGCTAACCTTCAAGTGTGTGCTGCAGTTCCAAAACTTGATTAATAAGTCGTGTTTTCTCTTCTAATTCCACCTGATTCTCAGCCTCAACAGCTGCAATAAATCATGAGAGTTTTAGTGCAACCTCTGTTAAGTTATAGAAATTATACTAAATAGAATAACAATGAAGAACAAGAACATTAAGAATTTATACCGTCCATATCGGCGTTCATCATTGTAGTAGGGGCTCTTTCCACTTTCGAGGAGCGTTTTCTTGAGCGATACTCTGCTTAAAGGAAAAAAACAGAGGCAGAAATTATTGGAATTTCCATTATAATTGAATTTTAGATGTATTTTTCTAATTCTGAAGCGTCAGTGCTTTAGCCTGAGGCAGAGCAACCTTTTTCATCATTCTTCAATTATTTTTCCTAGGCCTCACGCCGTACGTACCTATGGTTCATGGAGTAACTATGCCTCTGTTTACAAAAATAACTGATCTAGATTACTGCACAGCACGAAATACCGCTGTTTCAGTGATGTAATCGCCGCCTTCTCAGCTCTGGAATGGGTTATTCTAGAACTGGCAATTCCGGAATGGTCAGTGCCCGGGCCTGCGAGCCGGGGGTGTTGGCCTCGCATCCCGGCTGCGGAGCGGGGCAGCTGCGGGAGCAGCAGCGCCCGCGGGCCCGGAGGGCTGGCAGCACTGCAGAGGGCGTCCCCGCAGGGCCCGGCCGGGCCGGAGCCGCGCACACCGCCCCGTGCATCCCAACCCGGGCCGGCGCCGCACCCCTCCCTCCGGCCCGCCGCGCTCCGCTCCGCTCCGCTCCTACCCCGCTGTGCCCCGCCGCCGCCGCGTCCCGCGGGCTGCGCCCCGCCCGCTCCGCGCTGCCACCGCGCCTGCGCCGTGCGGGGCGGGGCGGAGAGGCGGCGGCGCCATGGCCCCGCCGTGCCGCCTCAGGGCGGGGCGGGAGCGGCGCTCTGTCCCTCACGGGCTGCCCCCGTCCGTCGTGTTTGTGTTTAGTTCCTTCTGTGCTCACACGCTGCGAGCGTGCAAAGCGGCGCTCCTCAGTGCTTGGTCGTATAGTTCAGTAGAGGTTAAGAAAAGGCATTTATTCCTTTTGGAAGCCTTTCAGATATAGGTAGGGCACGCCTGGCCCAGCTGCTCCAGCCTTTGTCACACCGCGCCCGGAGTCAGGAACTTGTGGTTTAGCTCCGTGCCTCTGGCTCTCACAGCACAAGAACCTAAGTAACTTCACGGAGTTGCTCTCATCTAATGGCTCAGTAAAACAACGCTCCTGTGCCATTGTTCTTTCCCTGGTGGGAATAATCCTTGCAGGTCCTCACTTCGACCTCACAGCACAGTTCTGAGAGCCACAGCAAAGGAATGGAAAACGTTCATGACCTCCGCAAATCGAAGTGACTGCACTGCCTAACTAGTAGTTCTGTGTAGTTTCAACCATATGTTGCAGTGAAATATATTCATCTTGTATCCGTAAATTGCAGTATTGTATCTAGTTGTAAATAATTCAGTGCTGTGCAGACGCTCAGGAAGATAAAGGCATTTGGGAAGTGAGCCCTCTACTGTATTTTTAAACACACTTCACTTTTCATGCACTTCAGTGTATATTTCTAACATCTTCATCTTCTGGCTGCCTCCAAAGTATTATTATTGTGTCAATGACTTTTTTAACCTTACAATCAGATAAGTTCAGATTAGACTGGATGCTATTCAAGCTCTGAAAAATTAGTCTTGTTATCCATCTGTACTGGAAAATGAACATGTTTCCAGTTCCATTAGCTAGTTTACTTAAAAGCAAATCACCATCTCTACAAAGGGCATTTTCAACACAGCAATCCTCATTATTTCTTGCAAGCAGCCCTCTCAGGTGGTGGCTGGGCTTTAGGAGCTTGTTGGAAAGTTTCCTTGATTGCTGTTTTTAAATGCCAGGTGCTTGCATTGGCAATCAACAGGTTTTAATTCTTTCTAATGAGACTATCTCCAGCACTTGCATGAACAGGGGGAAAAATTACTGCCAGATTCTCCAGGTGTATACAGATGGATGGAGACCTTGCTTACCTGGTGAAGAATGTGCTGTGTTTTTATACAGTAAGAGGGGGAATAATTATTGTGGGCTGATCTTGAGGAAATGCACCTCTATGCTGCAGAAATTCCACTTTTCTTGCTGCATTACAGTTGGAGATCATTGTCAAAACCATCCCAAAATGAGCAAACGGAGGAAATCCTTGATGTTAAATTATGGGACAGAATGGAAGCCAGACATATTAGCTGCTGTGCTGCTGTAGCCAAAACAGGAGTAATTTCAAGAGCTGCTGGTTTACCTCCCATTTCCTTTTTGGTGTGCATACCGTTGGAGTTCATTCTACTTTGCCTGGTTGTGGTTTCTCACTGTAGTATTTTCTTTTGATTCTGAACTCTGAGAATGAGCACCAGGATGAAGTCATCTATGAAAGCTTTTTTTGGTTTTCCTTTAGAGAAAGCTGCTGTTCTGAGCTACCAGTGTTGGCATTGCAGAGGGGTCATCAGCAGAAAACGGGTGACATTTCTAGTCTGCAGAGTGCTGTGTCTTATGGGATTAGCATTGAACAGCCCAGGGACCAAAAGGTTTGGATTGATATTGCTGGGTGTAAATTCCATAAAAAGAATGCCTAGATCATCCTGTGTTCCCTTAAAAAGGCTTGCATTTCTAACCCTCTATTTCTAGTGCAAAGAAGGCAACTCCTGAATTCGAAATATCCAGTGCACCACTACTTTTAAACAAACACAAAAACCCCAAAGCATAGATGCAAAAATGCCCAAATCAAGTATATCACAGAATAAAGGTCCACAGCCCAAAGTATTCTTGTATGAGAAATCAACCAGAAAGAATGAGAAAGAAACCAGAATCTTAACATATCACATAATTTACCTGCTGGCTTTTTAAATCCCTTACCTCACCTCTGTAATTTTGTCTAAGAAAATTTTTGTGCACTTTAAGTGTAAAGCTTTAGGCACTTAGGATATATCCCCAACAATCAGATTGCTTTTATAACACAGAATGTGTCCCAGGGAAGGCACCTGTGCATATTATGACACCAAGTTGAGTGTTGATCTGACAGGTCCTGCACTTGGGTCACAACAGCCCCAGGCAGTGCTACAGACTGTTTTCTGAGGCATTTGGTTAAATCACAGGAGGCATTCATGATATTGTCATTATATCAAATTTATAGGAATGAGTTTCAGTTAGAATCCTAAGTTCTAGTTAGATTTCCTAAAAGTAGCTGATGTCACTGGCAAAAGGAATCAATTTATTCAGTTTCACTGAAAGAGCAATTTTTGCTTGAAATAAAACAGCCTCCCTAGATATAAAGTATTAATAGATTACCTAATTCCTACACAGCTACAGTTACAAACTGAGAGGAGAGGATTTTATTGCTCTGCACTCAGACTCAGTCATTGCTGCCAATCACAAACGTTTTCAGGCATTTTATTGCTAAAACTCCGTTTTACATCCTGTTTTTCCTGTGGCACACAGTGCAAACCAACAAGCCTCTGACTTCCCTTCTGGCCTCTTTCCAGGCAGCAGAGGCGCCTGCAGAAGCTGACAGATGACAGAGGCTTCACTATTCACCACTACAATAGAAATGTATCCTTTTTGTCACTAACAGAGGGAGGCATTGTACCTATTGCTGAGATGACTTTGCTGTTTGAACTGTACTGTTTGCTCCTTTGACTAATTATTGCCACAAAGAAAAAGACAGAAAGGAACACAAGTGCCTTAAGTCTTTTTCTTTGCATTGCTAACTCACAAGACCCTTTACATCAAATCTTCATCCTTTTGTTTCTCTGCAGAAGTAACAGACTCTGAGGAGGGTTTTTTTTCATGTAATGTTGCTTTACACCAAATTCTCACCACAAAAAGCTTTTGTAGCCTAGTGCATATTCTTGTAAAAATTTACAACTGGCTTCTTCTGTTAAATGCAGAATTTGAGTACTACTTAGATTGTGCTTTTTCCAACTAAATCAGTTTATACAAAATGAGCAAATACTTTGGTTTACATTGTTATAAGTCATCTGTGTCCTTACTTATTGTGCATGTCTTGGTTTTGCCTTAGGTCCTGAGTGAGAATGGGACCTCATCACAGGTAACCTTTGAGTCTACAGTTGGAATGAAAAAATGCAGTCTCTTTAGAAAATCTACACAAAGGAAGCCTCAGAAAGTCTTAATTTCTGTTTATTCCTGAAGAGCCTGCCTTCATATAGCCACATACAGCTATATAGCCAACATATAATTGCATCCTGTCCTGTGCAAGATTGAGCAGGAGTGCAAAAGTTCTCGTTTCTACTGACTCCACAAAAATGCATTTTTAAATAGACAGAGGAACTGAACTTTTGGCAGCTTTGGGCTGTGAATGCCAACATATATTGCATAACATTATCCTCTTAACTCTTTGATCCTCCTTGTAGTCATCAGCTGTAGGTTTGCCACCAGGTTTTGTGGAAGGATATTTAGCAAGGTTCCATAAAGCTTTACTGGTGACTTAGTTATATGAAAAGCTGCTTTATATTTCTATAAGTTAAAGGTTTGTATCTGCTTTTAAAAGGATGGGTTTACATGAGAAATGTAGTCACTAATGTTGGCTTTCTGGAAAGCATATTTGAAAAAAGAGTAAGATAATTTCTAAGTACTCTTCAGTGAGGGAAGAGGGCCTTGAGGGTTTACTCAACATTGATTGGAAGTACAGTAAAGAAATTTTTGCAGATGTAGGACAACATTTCACTGTTTTGATTTGATTTCCTCTGTGCTTTTGTTTGTCTTGGTCATTTTTTGAGGGAGCTTTATCTAGTGCTTTAAGTTTCTAAACTGAGAGATATTTCTTTCATTAAAGGTGCAAATATTTTCACATGTTTTACTTGATTTCATGTGCTGCTAGTATTGCTATTAAAATACTTTCCAGGAAATTTCTATCATTTTGTCCTAATTTGTGTTTGTCCTAATTTACATGGAAGTGTTTTATTTTTAATACCTGCATAGTTAACAAATAGAAAGACACTGCTGTTTTGAAAGAGCAATAGCCATTAAATATTCATGGCTTGTGCTTGGTTAAGGAAGCTCAGTAACCCCTGTTGCTTTGACACAATGGCTTTTCACTGTACCATGGAAACTTTGATATGAAGGCTGTGTTCTGATTATCCTTCAGATTGTACACATACAATCTTCTTGTTCTTGCCTGTTTAGTATCTTTCCAGTGTGTTTTAAGAAATGAGAGGGAAACATAATGCTGTAAAAATGTGCTGAAGTTCACTAAAACTAGTTCACCTTTATGAACCTTTTCAATATTTAATTAAGGAACACTTACATGTAAAACATTGTCTTTCTCAGACAAAGTTCACTTAATATCTACATATTGCAGTCTTAGTTTTCTTACTGCTTGCTCAAACTTCCTTTTGTCCATCCTAAGGAATATTTTTCTCTCTCTCACTGTGTAGACTTTAGCTTCCCTGCTCTACTGGAATTTATGTTATTCTCCAGTCTTACTGTTAGAGCCATAAGGCTCACTGTCTTGGTTATCTTCAATGCCCCAGAGTTTCTGTAATTAGTCTTAACTTCAGCTGGGAGAGAGTTAAAGAAGACTGTTTCCTACAAAGTGTATCATAGTCTTTTGCCATTAGGTTAGGAATTTTATTATACTTTCTAACCTCCAGGTGTTGCCAGAAGAAATGGACCAGGGCTATCACGTTCATCATGAAACTTACTATATATACCCTCTGTGCCTTCAAGTATAAGCTTGCCTGAAAATGTCACTTATTTTCAGTTATTCTGATTTTACTTCTGCTTTCTGACTGGCGGTCCCCACCTCTTCACTACCAGGGAAATGCTGTAATACTGGTAGCAGGGCTATAATAAAGAAGCCTCTGTATTTTGAACATGAGCTTTCTCTGACCCTGGGTGTTCTGCTTCAGTCTAGAGTCCAGCAGATTTGGAGTGCTCAGTTTCTGAGGTGCAGCACAGTCCTATTTGCTGAGGAGATCTCTTTTATAGCAGTGACATCTGTCAGGGCTTAGCTTTGAGTATCAAGCCCCAAATGCCAAGATTGACTTGGAAACCCACTGGCAGTTGGTGCTTGGATAAGAGAGTTTTAAACCTTGCTCTATTTTCTCATGGGTATTAACATTTTCCAAGCTGCAGGGTGCTGAGGATAGAGCATGAGAGGAGGCTGGTGAGTGTTTGCCTTCTGAAGAGAGAGACTTGACATCTCATGAGAGACTAAGAAAGCCATATGGCAAAAACACCCCTCTGTGAGACAGAACAGACTTAAACCCATCCAGTACTACAGAGTCATCCCTAACTCAGCTTCTTGTGGATACTTTGCAACAACAAGACAATTGTGCCACTGAATGCTGCCTACAGTGGCCTGTAGGATACCTTTGCTCTTCTACACCCTGCTACAGGAAAAGAGTGAGATTCATTGTCAGGAGAACCCTTCATTATTGTACAGCTTGGACCAAGCTCTGACAAATTGCTTTCTTGCAAATAGCTTGGGCCAGCCCCATCTTGCTGTCAGGAGCCCTATACGATGTACAAAGTGCATTCAAACATCCAGCTTGGCCCTATCACACTATATGGAATTACTAACAGGAAATGGTGTTCTAAAAATAAGATTAACTTAGTGGATTTTGGGGGTTTTCTAATACAGAAGATAAATACAGAATGCGCAATAACATTCTTTATCAAAAAAAAGAAAAGAAAAGAAAAAGAAAAGAAAGAGGGAAGGAAATGTGACTTGTATTGTTCAAAAATAAACCCTCCAGATCCCTAGTAGTGTGAACTAGCACAGCTCCTTGGCAGCCATGCTGACATAATCAAGTTGATACTCTGTCCACACCTTTCTAAATAATTTATTGTCAATTCATATTAACTCACTTCATTTTTCCACTGTGTAGGACTCTCCTTCTTCCCCTTCCAAGTAATTTTTATTGTGTAAGTGGGGAGGAGGAGGGTGGAGGGTTAGGCAGTTTTTGCTTTTGTAATTTCTTTTATGGCAATTAAATGCTTAATAGTGGGGATGTAAAATATGACCTTATTTCCATTACCAATTAACTTGCATCACTTCTTGTGAGTTCTCACTAGAGTACCTCGGGGTTTATTATTCTGTGTACAGCATTATCTATATTTTATTTGGTAGCAGTAACTACTGAGTTAGTATTTCTGTAACAGTGTCTCTCTCACCAGTGAAAGGCTCTATGTGCTCAGATGGTGAGTGTGGATTACCATATGCTAATATATGAAAACTGTGGTAGCCTCCATACCCCCAAACCCTTCAATTCTTAACTCACCATGGCTTATTCAGACCACACAACTAAAAAAAAGTTTGCTTGAGGGTATTTGCTAAAAATACCTTGTACCTGGTAACCAGGACGAACTTGCCTGCCCTCACAATGCTGTTATTCAGCCCCTGGAATTTGCATTGTATCAGTAGAGTACTGCAGTCTCTTACCTGAATCATCTGCCAGAGAAATATTGGTGAACGTGCCATCCTCCTCGTCCAAAGGTAACTCCATCTCTGCTGCCTTTTCCCAAAGTTTTTGAGGTGTGTGTTAAGCATGGCAGTTGCCAGCCATCTTTAGGTGCACACGTGACTTTTCTGGTTAAATCTTTAATGAGTCCAGCACAGGTGTCACTGGCAGCTGCACACGCCTTGCTCCGCGCGCCGTCTCCTCTGAACCTTGAGCTCTTTTGCGGAAATCGTTCAGCTGGAAGGTTTCTGCCTTCTCACTGCTTCGTCAAACAAATGCTGAACAAACACTGCTATTACAAGTTCTTGCTGTAACAGAGTTGTATCCATCCTGGCTGGCTTTTTTTTGTTATCATTGTTCTTTATTTTCTCTACGGCTGCACATGGGATTTTCTTGGAGGGGTTTTTGGTAGAGGAAACAGCAAAAGTAACTTAGTGTTCAAGAAATGTTGCTTATAGTCCATGAAAACACAATGGACAGACCTGGGAGCAGCAATTTTAAAATACAATCTTCAAGTACTTAGGAATGTGAGTGATTTTATTTATATGAAATGGCTGCATCAAAACCAATTGGGTAATTTGAAAAGGTGAAGGTATATAAATGAGAGTCTGACATTCTGTGGTAGAAGACAGGAGGAAGAAAGAGAAATCAAGTTCAAAGAAAACCCCACTTTGGTCGACTTGTTTTGCTTTTAAAGAATGCTGAACATTCATTCAATAGTTTGAACATACAAATTAAAAATTCACCCCAAACTACTTACTTTAAGAATATCTTTAAAAATATCTTTTGTTTGTTCTCCTGAAACACAATGTTTTCTTGCAATTAATTTGAAAATATAAAATGGCCTTGATTGGAGACAGAATAGTGAATAGTGGAATCACTATTTTCTGGGTGTTGTATGTATGCTGTCCTTTATTTTCTAAATGTTCTACTCAGAAAAAGACTGTAAATTAAGGGTGCTGACAGATACTTTCTTTTCTTAATTGTAATTCAGAACCTCTCTGAAGTCTTACTAAAAAATCAAATTCTAGTTTTGTGGAGCACTAACCAACTATCAAATCATAATTCTTTGAATTTACAGTTTGCCTTTCACACTTTTGGCTATAATCTTGGACTTCTGAGACAGCTTCTATGTACAAAGAAAATGCATGTAACTTTGCAGGACAAAGGGCATAAGACACAGAGCCTTCCTGCCCTCCAGCAGATCAACACTCCCACCCAACTTGGTGTCATCCACAAGCTTACTGAGGGTGCACTTGGACCCCTCATCCAGATCAATAAAAATATTAACTGGACTGGGCCCAATAGTGAGTCCTGGGGGACACCACTGCTGGACTGTCAGTGGATGTGGTACCATTCACCACTCAAATGACACCAAGCCTTGGAATTGGTGCAGCTGACAGAAATGATAAATGTTATGCTACTTTTTAGTCTCTTTTTTCTGATCTTTTAATTGCTTTTCTTTTTTTCTTTATTAAGGCTTTTTTGTTGGTATCAATGTATTGAGAGCTGCTTTCAGACATTTTTGAAAACCAAGCACATCTTGCATTTTCAGAACTGTGTTGAGTTGCTAATTTTTTGTTTCATACAGATCAGAACCAGTTCCAAATTTACCTTATTGGTCTTGGGGTTCTCATGCCCAAAACTGGGGATTGGACTAGATAATCTTGATAGGTCCCTTCCAATTCAGCATATTCTATGATTCTTGACACTCTGTAAAGAGACTTACTGGGTTCACTCCAGATTCCTGAGTATCAAAGGGGTTTTAGATCAGTTTGGTTTGGTTTTTTTCTTCTTTCCACGATGCAGCAGCATGCTTCAAAGCTCTCATGATGGTTAAGCTAGGCAACATTCTCATCTTTTGTCTTCATTGCATCTTTTATTGTTCTCAGACATGTTGTTTATGGTAGAAGCACTTCAGAAAATTAGTTTGGAAGGTCAGTTTCTAAAAACAGATGCAATTATATAATCTGTTAATCTGTTAATTCTGAATTTTAAAAACTGTATGCTTGTGGAACCTGAGGGCTGTATCTTGTCCGGAGTGTGAAGCCTCCATGCGACCAGCTTAATTAACTTCTCAAGCCTGTATCAGTATTGTTCTATTATATTGGCCATGCAGGTACCCTCTGGTAGATACAGTTTCTATGTAAATTATTAGTTGGTTTTATACAGCTTGTCACAGCAGCTGAGTAAATATGGATGTTGTGAAGTTATCTGTGGGAGGATGGTTTGTAGGGATAGTGCAGAAGGCAATTTTCCTCAATGAGTTACAGCTGTACTGATTGCAGAGAAGTGGAAACAGCCTTGCCTGCCCAGTGAGGATGGGGGCTATAATAGAGTGGGTCAGCTGGCTGAAAGTTAGTTGGAGTCTACTGGCTGTGCTGTGAAGAGATATGCAGTTGTGCAAGGGGCAGACAAGGTAAGAAGACCTATGAGGGACAGAAAAGGTTAGGTGGCTGGGTAAGGGGCAGGTTGGAGTTAGGTGGTCATGCAGAAGGAAGAAGGAAACTTGCAGAGAGAAGAAAGGAAAGAGCCAGTTCTGTGTGGGGCTGTTTGTGGGAAAAGGCTTCAGTGCTGTATGGAGCTGCCTGTGAGAAAGGCCACAGAGAGAAGGCAAGGGAAGTTTTTAAGGTAATAAGGACTGATGATAGTGTCAGTCGTGTCTGTCTCAACAGTGACAGTTCTCCACTATCAAAACCATTAGCAGAAGTGTTGGAGAGCAAAGGCTGTGTTTTAATAAGAGTCAGTAAGAAAGACTTTTCCTGGTGGGGAGCATATGATTCAGGGAGGAGTTGGGCTGTCTCCTGAGAGATACCAATCCCTGCAATTTATGGAGTCAAGCTCTTGAATTAGTGCCAAGCGCATTCCACTCCATATGGCACCAAAAAGCAAGTTATCTGGGGACTTTTTTGTCCTGCCCTACAGAGTCTAGACTCCAAGGCCCAAAAGTAAGGCTGTGTTTCAGAGCTCATTAAAGCTCCCTGTGAAAGAAGGGCCTTTGGACAGATGGCTTGTTTGATTCATTTCCTCAGTCAGTGCCTCTGAAGAAGAGGAGGAAGGTACAGATCTATGTCTTGGGGTGCATGTATCTGCCTGTGTGCACATATGTATAGACAAAGACAACATGGGACTCAGGACCTGCATTGTTTTATAGAAGCCCTTCCCTTGACAACCTGGGAATCTGGTTTTTGGGAGACTTACACAGCTTGCTCATGGAAGACTCCTTTACCAATATAGAGATGGGGTTTAAAAGGAGTCTACAGTGTGATCTTGATTCTTTCTTGCCCCAAACAGTCTTCATATTTAAACATGAACCTGTGTTCTATAACTTAAAAGGTGCTGTAGAATTATCTGTAGCTTGCTTGTTTCTATGAGTGCTATGGTAAGAAACATTTTCTTTAGTGATATCCTGATATTTTACTAGTGAAAAAATGTCTTTGAACAGGAGATGCCATGTTAAAGTACAAGTATCCATTTCTTTCTGTCACCATGCTCCTTCTTTTAAAAGGATGAACATAAAGGAACAGCAGCAGACAGGAAGAAAAAAGCTTAAAAGAAATCTATGTAATGGAATTAACTGTCAGAGCACAAGGAGTTTAGTTATTTCCACAAGTGAATTATTTTCACCGGAGTAATGGACATTAATGTAAAAGTTAATTTGGTTATAAAATACCAGTTCATCTTTCTGAGGGCTTCATTACCAAGTTGAGCAGAGGTTGTGGAATGCTGAGCAGCTGTCTGGCTGCCTTTTAAAGTAGGTGTCAGAAGCTGGCAGAGGAGGCTGAGGGTAGGGGAAGTATGGGGACAGCATCTTCTACAGCTGTTCCTGAGCATTTTGTTTGACTTTATAGCAGTAACATCAGTTCATGTAGCCAAGTACTGGCCTGGTTTTGATGGGTGTTGATAACAAGCCAATCAGCAGATCACTGTCTGGTTATGATGGCCATGAAAGTAATGGATAAATTCCCAAGAGTGTCTTCAGGCTTGGTACTGAAATGAAGCACCAGGATTTTGTAGTTGGCCTGTGCCAAGGACACAATTGCAGAAGGGTGGATTTAAAACACTGTAGCTAAACCTCCCTGGTAGCAGGTTTGCATTTTTATTACTGTAAATATTGTGTAACTGTCTTCTAATTAAAGGGATTTAATAATGACCTGAAAAGGAAGCTGGCTCTGAATTAAGTATGGATTTATGGAGTATTTTAGTGAAACCACAGCATGTGCTATGACTCCTGTTTATACCAACAGTGTAACAGTTCTTATAGCAGCATGACTGAGGCAGACTTCAATACCACCCCTTTATTTAGGGTTCAGCCTTGCACTTACAAACTGAGCTACAACATCAAAACATTCAACAGCCCTCTTTACCTGCTTCATTTGTTTCCTATTACAGTGCTAATTTCTTATCTGAGTCCACAGCTGCAGTGCTTTTTGGAAACAATTTTTAGTGACTATTTCAAAGAGAGAAGAATTTAGTCAGTTGAGAGACATTTTTGCTGTCTTCACCACTTAGCAATACCTCACTGACTCCTTGTCCCAAAGGTGTAATCCTCTAGATGTGCCTGCTGTTGCTCTGGTACATTCTGTATATCAATAACAGAAAAGTTTGGGGATTTTTTTTAAAGTCAGAAAAACACTCAAGTAAAAGAAGGTTAGTGTTGCTTTTGCAGAGCACTGTTGGTAGGTAAGACCCTTGTTGCAATGCACTTGAAGTGGCTGATCTTTCATCAGGTTGCATTGTGCAGTCCTATTGTGTTCTGCTTTTGTTATACAGTGGTTTGATCAAGAGTCTAACTTGAACACAAGTTTTGCAAATGTGGATGATGCAAGCAATCCACATTATTAACTGAAGGATTCTGAACTGTAGGGGTAGAAGGAGATTACAGGTGACCTTGCCACTGATAAGTCACAGTTGTACTAATTACCAAAGAGGAGGAGCAGCCTTGCCCTCAATGGGTCACAGCTGTGACTAATAAAGATAAGTGTGATAAAAGGGGTAGATTGGCTGGTTAGGGGCATCTTGGAGGCTGAGGACCTGGAGGAGGTGGAGCAGCACTGAGGAAGGAGGGAGGCTCCAGAGAAACACACAGAAGACTGAAATGTGGGAGGGAGTTGCTGCTGTAAAGGTCTGCTGTGAGATCAGTCTGGGTCTGATGGAGTCAGAGGCTGCAGTCATAGCTGAACTAGGTGAAAGCTGTGCTCAGAATCTGCAAACCAATACTTGCAGTCACAGTCCAGCAGGAAATAGCCAGCAGTCAGAGTTTGCAGCTGGACCCTGCAGTAGGAGCTTGCTGTAGTCAGTCAGGATGGCTAAGCTGTAAAGAATAAAAACCAGGACCTTTTTCACATTGTTGAATGAGAGCCTGTGTCTTGACTCATTTCTACCCCTGAAGAGAGGCCTGCTGCAACACTGAACTGAGAAAACTATGCTTTGGATTCTTAGGAAATGCCTTCTTCTGCTTTTAGTCAATACATTTTAAAAGCAAACTCAGAATTACTCCTTTTGATCTTTGTTTTTTCCCAAGTAAGACAAAAAGCTCTGTGCAAAGAGAGGTGTTTGGATTATTTTTCTTACATAAAACATTCTAAAATGCATCCAATATATCAGTTTCCCACTTTATATAAACCACAGCATTTTAAAATTACATGCCTTGTTAGGAAATGGCAGCTGCCAGTCCATTTCTCTTTTAATGAGCTTCAGCAGAAGGAGCTATGTTTAGTGCAGGCTAATAAAGCATTAATCATACCAGTGAGTTCACAGGATGTTCAATGCTAGGCTGGCACTGTGGAACAGTAACCTACTTGTACTTAGTAGTTTACTAAGGTAGTAACAGAAGTGTATTAAATGTATTACTCACAGATTTAATCTGTAAGCTGAGGTATGTTTATACTTGTTACTGAGAGTCAGAAGTGTTTATTTTCTTCCTCTGCATCCTTTCTTACTCACCCTTTACTAGCTTAATGTACTTACAAGCCATGTTGTGGCTGAGATTGTCCAAATTTTGAGATGGGCATCTGCATAGCATGAGCATATTGAAATCTATCATTATTTGCAAATGCTGCATCCAAAATTGCCACCTAAGAACCATCCACAACTGCCCACTTGTACTCATATCCTCTGATTTATTACATATGATTTTTATGAATGCATACATATTGTTCTTTTCTGCATGAGTAATTGTTTTTTTTTAATTTGGAACTGCTCTCTCAAAATGAGTGACTTGTTCATAACATCTGGTAGGTATGTCTTAAAATAGACCCACTTTGCTTTGTGCTTGTACTTTCTACTCTCTGATTTCCTGTTGTCTTTCTAGACTTGGAGAACATCTGTCTTCTAAGTTAAAAAAAAAAAAAATAATTAAAAAAATCTACTGCTTCAGACAGTTTCACATACTCCCTAAAGTTTAATTCTGTTATGATTCCTGTGTGAACCAGACAGTGACCGGGCAATGGGTGAGCCTATCTATATTTCAGTAGTGTGTGCTCTTCCATTTCCCATTCCTTTTTATTTCATCTGATACATCATAGTTCTTAACTAGGTGCTTCAGCATGTGTGCAGCAGAACAGGACTCTTCCCAGGACTTTGGAATGATCTGCTCTTCTCTTTGAATGAAAGCCCTTTCTGCTTCAGTCCATTGATCTATGATTCTAGAGATGGCAGTAATTCAGGAACAGGCTTCAAGTAATTTCTGCATCTGATAATATTTCACAGTGCTCATTAAAGGCACTAGGAAATTGTTGGTTAGCTCACCAGAGAGTATCAGTGTACAAAATGATGACAGACTTTTTTCTTTCATTACTCTAAAGCTGTACTAAATATTTCCTATGTGTCTTTGGAATACAGAGATGTGTAGCATTTGGAAGTACCTCCCCTATCCCAGGGTGTGTACTCCTTCTGCTGTTGGCAATGTATTTGACCACTAATATCCTTCTGAAGTGAGTGTGACCCAGAACACAGGAACTCTTCCTTCTTCTTGGGCATCCCTAGGCCCCTCCAGGTCTGTAACCAGCTGACCTGTTTGCTGCTTCTGTTCCATAGTGCAGATAAATGGAAAACATTTCAGATTTTAAATGTATAGCCATTAAAATTGTCAAATGGATGGGGGAGGCTTAATCCAAAGACAGCCTGTTGATTAGCCAACAATTAAATGCATATAATACTAATAGATTTTACTTTGCAAGAGGATCACAGAAATGGGTGGATCCCAATGCAGATAAGGAAACTTTCTGCACAACAGTTTAAGTGCTGAGATCTCCAGTTTGAGTACTTCAGCAATGTGGTTTAAGTACAGATTTCAGTGCTGGCCTCAGAATTAGGGCTGGTTCAGAAGTACAGTAAGTGCCTTGTGCTGCAGCAGCAAGGCAGACATTGGTATGCAGTCCAACAGGGTGTCTTCTGCCTCTTTTCTCAGAACCTTACCAAGTGGAAAAATAGAGGTGACACGTAAAGCATTTTTACCATTTCAAATCTCTTTTGCAAAATCAGATGTGCTCTCTTCATGGCCTGAGTCCTGCCTGCTCTGGGCTTGATGAACTTCACTGGATATTCTTACTGGGCTGCCTGCTGTTGCTGCAGGCTTTGAAGGAGAGGGTCATGTGGGAACTGCATATGCTGGTCTTGGGTCCTCTGTGTGTACCAAGGGTGGATTTTGGCTTTTCATAGCCCTGTAATGTGCAGCTGATGAAGAGGATTGGGTCCAGAGTACTAGACAGAATTCCAAGCCTGGAATAATTGGTGATTTATTAGCTGAAACAGATATGGCATTTGTCACTTTCTCTACTGAAACGTGACCAAAGCACATGAACAAGCTGCTCCTCCTCACTTGGAGCACTCTGCAGAATAAGTGTGTCAAAGAATGACAGAGTCTGTGCACATATATCTGTTTTTTCAAAGCTTCATACTTTAATAAATATTTTTGCTTATTGTTGCTTGTCCATTTGAAGATCTCAAGTTTCTTGTTGTCACACATCTGGTTTCTAGAGGAATCTGCAGTGGAATCCAGTCATGTAACACATTTGCTCAGTCATTTGTTTCTTGCTTATTTTTGGATGTTGTCTATTTGAGCTGCAGCTATGCTGGCTTTTCTTTAGTACAAGTCTCCTGGAGGGTTATTGCTGATGGCATCTGTGGCTAAAGCTGGTCTGGAGAGATGAATTATTTAATGGGACTAATGCATTTAATGGACTTGATGATCAATAGTACTTATAACAATACAATAGCAGGGAAATCTCAGTTGAGAGCAAGAGATGTTTCCATATGTGATAAATACAATTTCTGGAGAAAGAAGTGGTCTTTGGATGTATTTTTTTCCCCTAAAGATGTGCTATTTCTCAGTGACTTCAGTAGAATTGTGCATAGATCTTAGTTTTATCATGAGTCTCTACTTTTGGTTAGGCCTTATATTGTAACCTAAGGCAAGGGAAAAGAGAAAACAGTAAGAACAAAATTAAGTTCAATTTCCAAGCCAAGTAAACTATTCAAGAAGAAAAGAATGAAGCTGACAGAAATGCCAAACTCCAAGATTAAAAAATGCTGCTCTCTTAGTGGTTTGACCTGAAAGAATAATATTTGGGTTATTTTAACCTTTGTGCTCTTCAGCTATTGGCATTAGTGCTTCTAACACCTCTTTGGGCCCAAACAATTTTTTTTTTTTTTTTTTTTTTTTTAATAGGGAATCAAAGCTAAAGTGTGTCAGTTCAAGATACAGGAGGAAATTCACCATTATTTGGACACAGTCCAGGATAGAATTGTAAGAGTTGTAATGATGCCTCAGGTAGTGAGAACCAGTTGCAAGGCCCATGCAACAGTAACAGTACACACATTCTATCTGAATGTTTGCTACCAAAAAAAAAAATTAACAAAAGCCAACAAACAGAAAAATTGCTCTCAGAAGCTGCATGTCTAATGATGGAATTACCTGGCATGGGTCAAAAATGGAGCAGGTGAAGGAGCAGCAAGAAGCTTTCCTGTTTTTGTGTCAGCAGAATTTTCTGTGAACATGAGGAAGGAAATAAAAGCCCTTCACTCACTTCTGTGCTGTGGTTCACAGCATCTTAGGCTTTGATCATAAATATAAGGCAAAATCCTACAGGGGAGAGGGAAGGGTGGAAGCTCTGGCCTTATTTTTAGGAAAACTACACTGAGCAACTTAACATGAAATGATACCTTCATGAGGCAAAGTTAAGATTGCTTTATAATTATCACAGGTTTTGTCCTTTGGGAATGAAATGCTGTAACTTTAGAGGAGTTCTTCAACAGTTTCAGACAAAGTGCAGATGTCTGCATGTACAAGAAATTAGTGGGTGAAGAGCTTTCCTAAGTTCCATGGATTATTTTACAAAGGAAAAAAAGTGCTTATTAGTTCTCCTCATCTAGTGTATGAAGAGCCAGATCCTAAGATACATGTGTGGTTTTTCCTTTGAGAAACTCTGAGGAAAATTGTGGTTAGGAAGCAAACAAAAAAACCTAATCTAAGCATCCTCTTATAGTGGCTCTTTGCTGTACTTTTCTCATTAGGCAGACCAAACTGTGAAAGGATGTATTTGCCATATAAAGGGAAAAGGAGTCATCTTTTTTTTTTCTTTATGATCTATTTCACGGGAGGTCCCCTTCATCTTTGACTTTCCCAATAGACCTCAGTCCCTTTCCTTGTATTAGTTCCCAATGGAGCAGTAGTTCCACACTCCAGCAGTGTTGTGAACCAACAGCCAGGCTTCAGTGATGAGTTTGACATTCATTAATGCTGATTATTCATGCTCTGTGTATTGTATGCTTTGCATGTGTATGGACCTCGGATCTCTACAGCTGTTTTGTTTGATTATCTGAGAGTTTTCTAAAATGTATTGCTTTGTATGCAAATGATCCTTTCTAATGAAAGTAGGGAAGATATTTCCAAGGCATTTTGTTATGTCCCTAAGTGAGTGTCTGGAAGTGGCCCCCTTGCCATTTAGATTAAAACTGGTTTGAAGGAATGCTGCATAAAGTGCTACATTTAATAAATATTCCCATCTACAGGTCCATAGCAAGTGTGGCAGGAAATGTGTGGGGTTTTAGGGTGGTATCTTTCAGATAAGATTTAAAGTCATGATTATTTGGGGAAAATTTCAAATGTGGACCCATGGGTATCAGCTGAAGGATGTAATACCAGACTAGACTCCTACAGAAGGGATTGTCTTCCTGTGTTCTGAATTGGAGAGCATTAATATTGGATGCAAAGGAGGGCAGTGGTTTCTTCTTTCTTCTTCTTTTTCTATTTTTTTTTTTTTTTAAAGAAAGCATTTCTTTTAGTTTGTTTGAAGAAGTCTGACTGAGAGACTTTACTTTTTTTTTTTTTTAATTGAAGTTGCTGTGGCAGTTGTTGCTTGGGTCAGCAGAGTGCAAGGTCAGCTTTCAATTACCAGTAACTAATGGAGAAGTACATTTTACTAAATCATTGCCTTGATATAGTGCCATTGATTTTAAATTATGGACGGGGCAATGAGTGTTCTCGTGCACTCACAAAGCAGTTCACCAAGGTGAGCTAGGCTACCATGGTGCTTGTGGCATACCAGGAATGCATCTATCAACTTGGAGAGTCCAAGGGTAGTTAATTTGCATTTCATTCTGCTAAATATGCCTAACATTTATGTGCAGTTCTTGTAAGTTTTTGGCTTTTTAATTATTTTTTTTTACAGAATGTATTTCTGAGCAGACTAGAAAGTGGAACTGAGCAAATCTATAAAGGTTCCTGTTTTGGTGGGAATGTTTGCTTGATTCTTGGAGTGCCTGAGTAACAAAACTCAGCAACGAATTCTTACACACATAGAGCAAGGAAATCAAACCTCAGCATTTTTAGTTCTGCTTTTTTGGTGTTCACCCCTAATTTTAGCACTTTTATACTGTGAATCTAATATCCACAGCACATATCCCTATGTCAAGTCAGTTTTGTGTGGTGAGGCTCAATTATGTGATGCAGTTGTTATCTGTGCATGCAGATTTTAAAAGTTTGGCCTTTAGATATATAAATAAGTATTAGGAAACCAAGGTCTTTTGGTGGCTCAATAAGCTAACATATAAGCAACATTTGTAATGCTGAATTTCCCTGTACCATAGTTGCCTTCACAATAAAACCTATGTCAGGATTTAATGTAGAGTGCAGTAATTTGTGAAGTACTTGCTTACAGCTGTACCAACAACCCTGTAAAAATGTTTTTTCTTAGCTTCTTAAGCTCTGAGGTGTTTTTGATTTGACAAAATGTTTTTAAATAACATTTTGCCAGAAATGCCACCTAGAAATATCTGTTTCCTATAGAAACAGATTTCCTATAGAAATGAAAAAGTTCACCAGGAGAATTTACCCAAGTGTAGTCCTCTGTAACAAATATGACTTGAGCTTTACTGGCAGCTTCTCAGGATCTGCCCTGCAGTATTTTCTCAAAGAAACTGTGAACCTCTTTAATTTATTTTCGTTTATGTTGTGTACCTGATACTTAGCCACAGATGGAGAGTTCACTGTTTGATGCTGTACAAATGCAGAACAAAAGGATCACTGCTCCAGAGAGGCTGCAATTAAGAGAAGCTAAAAAGAGCTGGAAACATGAAGGGACACTGGGATAATGTTGAGAGAGATGGCCCAGCCAAAAAAAAAAAAAAAAAAAAAAGGCCAAGAGAAATTCTTTAAAGTGGTATTTTGAATGAAATAAGGCAGACAAGACTGCATCTGCCAAGGAGAAGGATGTTGTGGTAATCAAGATGAGAATCAGTTTGAGCTGTGTGGATGGGTAAAAAAAGTCATAGCTTAGATTTGTTATCCAGTAAGAACATAAAAGACACACAGGTCATCTGCTTGTGCTGAACAGATTAACTTCTGATGGAAAGTACAGGTTGTCTGCCTCAAGCAGGTGTTTATTGAAACAGTTGTCAAACTGTTAATTTCAGAGGAAGTGGGAGGAAGGGTGAAAAGACAGAAGAGGTAAAGAATAAACTGTAAGAAGTCTTTTAGCACTGCTTTCATATGTTGCCATACCACAGCCAGATGGCATGGCATATATCTGATCATGAGGTGCAAGTTGGTCTTTTTCTTCATTTTTCAGTGCTTCTCAAATCAGGAGCCTTGGTGACATTGAAGGAGTGTTGTGTATCCACCCTTAGAGGTGATGATTCTCCTGAACTAACCTGAACCATCAGGGCCTGCAGGACTTAATGGATACACCTCTGCCTCAAACTCCAGCAGAGCAACAGGCTTAAATTATTAACCAAGCCCTGACTGATGGGTTTTTACCAGCCCTGTGTTCTGCTGACACTAACCACTTTCCTAATGAAGTTTGATTTGGTTGTCCTTCCTTAGTTCATGGCAATGTTTGGGTTCTTTTAAATGTTATTTACTGAAAATGCTCTTGGCTGGAGTAACAAGTGCATCATTTTCTCCCAGTTCATGTACAAGTAAACCAGTTTATTTTTTAAGAATACAGACACAATCTGGCAAACAAGTGATGGCAGAATTTGCTGCTCTCTGGAATATCCAAGGATGGTAATTGGGCCTTTTCTTCTTCTGACATTCAATCCATGGAATAAAGATTTAATGTCAATTGATTTATGTGATTAAAAAGATAGATATTTCTGTCTCAGAATTACACTTCACAGATAAAAAGCATTGAGTTCTATCGAGTCATTACTATATTGTTACCAGGAATCTTTCTTGTATGATCCCCCAAACAATCTTTTCTATGTAATAATTATGAGTTCATGTGAACCATAGCTTGTAGCTCAGAGAAGTTCCTTGGAATATTTCCCTGTGAAATCTTGTTGAGAATGTGAGGGAAGGATTGCTCCAAACTAAGTGAATGTTTTGGTTAGGTGATGCAAATAAGTCCTGAATTCACAAAAGTTGCAGTTGAATGTTGTGAGATTTTTGGATACAAGAGAACAATGCTGAGACATGAAAACCCATCAGGTGACTTTGCTGCTTAAGGGGAAAAAAAACCACAAAGCCCAACAGATTTATTACAAGGGGAAATAAGATTTACATTTGTGAATAAATGTGTGGCTTCTTCTGTTCCTGAAGAGCAGTAGGTGGTGTAAGAGGAGGGAGGAATACAAAGAGCTCAAAAATCACATAATCTGTCATGCAAGGTTGTGGATGGCATAATACTTTTCTGCTAATGCTATCTTGTTAAGATTTCACAATCCAAGGAGTCGGACAAGGTCTTCTGCAATAATCAGAGAAGTGAAAATTCTTTTCTTGTCAATTGTGTTGTAACAGAAGAATGTGCTCTCCTGAATTATCTTTGAGGATCCCAGAAACCTATTCTTTGCTTATGGAAGCAAGAAAATTACACTTTCATAAGGTGAAATAATGTTTGGTTGGCTAATAAAATGGTTACTTCTTGAGTGGCACCTTAACTTCACTCATAGGTTCAATGCCACTTGAGAGACTTAAATAACATTTAACTCTTATGCTACCTTGGGGACTTTTTTGTTCATGGGTCTCCTATTTTAATAAAAATATTATTAGGAATCACAATTACAATAAAATGAACTTGACTTGCAACTTCCCTTTTGTGAAATGACTGCAGCCAACATTACATTAGGAACAAGAATTTGCCATTTGTTGTTCATTGCCAGAGATTTGTTTGTTGTTTTGGTTTTTTTTTAACTTCAAGTTCAAAACTTTCTTAACTATATTTTGTAAATATGTGTTGGTTTATTACCAGTTAAAATACTTTGCATATATTATAAGCATAACCTGGATCTCTGCATTTATTATACTTCTCTTCCTTGGGTGTCATGGCTGGAAACATGGCATGTTTTACATGAACTGCAAAGTGCATGTTCAAGTCTTTAAGAGCTAGTACATATAAGAAACTAAAATGTCAATGTGCTTGTTGGTTGATATGGTCCCTAAGTTTGTAAGTAGCCCTTCATTCAGGGAGACATTTTCTTCTAGTCTGTGCTAGTCCAAGAACCATTCCTCTTTCTCTGCTTCCACAGTGAGACACTAGGAATTCAGAGGACAGAAATTCCAAGTATATCACTGATAAAAATGTCTAGGGTAAGTTTGGGCAAGCTCTGGTGCTCTTCTCCCTTTTTCTCATTTGGGAATATCTCTTCTCCTATGATCTCTCTGGCTTGTCTGTTCAGACTGTTTGCCCTGCTCTGGAGAACTGTTTCTTTCATATTTGAACAATACCAGTTTTAGTTGGGGTTAATTTATCCCACTGGTCATCTCTGGTCTCATTTGACATTCAGTTGCTCTTGCTGTTCTAGTACATGTCAAATACTCACTTGCACTTGTTTAAAAAAAAACTTTCAGTTTTCTATTGAAGATTTAAATTTTTGATTTGCTGAGTTTGAATGCAAATGTTTCCAGCATCTCATTTCCTTGGCAATTGAAAGAAGACTTTGTCTCAAAAGAGAGGTGTCTACTATAATAATTAGGGCTACAGCACAGTCCTGTAAATCAGACTTTACCTCAAAAAATGTAGCCACTACTGTGTGACTGACAGGATTTTTAAATTTTCAAGGAATATTGAAAAACCTGCCTACCTCTCCATACTTTCCATCTGTGTGATTTTAAATCAGGACCTTTTTTGGTACTTTAAAATTAAATTGAGCTGTGTGGCTATTCTTTTGGGGAATAGATTCTACGTTTTCAGGTCTCTGATGTTTTGATTTAATATTTCAGTGCACAAAATGTAAGCTTATTTAGCTGATTTTCCAAATGGGCTAGAATCTTGGTTTCTTTTCACTAGTCATGTTCTAAGCATGAGAATTTAGGAATTTACTGCAAGGTGAAGTTCCACAAAACTGGCAAGGCTAGAGGTGAACATAAATGGGTGGTTGTATGTACTGATCTAACAGAATATTTGAGGTAATTATATTGAAACTGATCCTATTATGGCTTTGTATTACAAAGAACAGGAGGAGAATGTTTATTTTGTCAGAAGATTGCTTTAGTAGATTATGGTGATTTCTGGCTTTTGTTGAACTACATAAATTAGGTCTGTATCAGTGGGAAGTATCCAGAAAGTTCTCAAGTATGATTGTTGGCCTTTAAAAAATAGAAATTCAAATCTACTTTCTTGTAGATGAGCTTGAAGTGCAGAGGTTTGTTTTAAAGTTTCTATTTGAGTGTCTGCTGTGGAGAAGATCTGTTGAAACTACAGGATTTTGTTGATGCAGAAGAAATAGGAGAAATGAGTTAAGACTGGGGCTAGAGAAGTTATCATTAGTTTGAGCAGAGTATCTTGGTTTGACAGCTTTTTTTGTGCTCACTTGCCTGAAGAGAAAACTGCTGTAGAGGGTACAAGGCAAAACATCCAAGCAAACTATATTTGTTTTATAGAAAATGTAAGTCCTGTAGCTCTTCTGCCTCTTCCTCCTCCAGAAACAAACTCAGGTGCCTTTTGCTCCAGATATGTTTGTCAGTAATTAATGCTTCAGTGTTCCACAGCCTTGGTTCTAACTGTGGGTCAGGACACTGGAGAGCATGACAGCTAAAAGCAAAGAAGTGAGTCCATTCTGATCACTGTATGCCAGGAACTGAAATACTTTGCCTTGTTTTTGTAGACTACAATTCCCTCTCTTTCCTTGGAAATAGACAGGTAGGGTACATAAAATCTGTTACCTACTTGGTGGTTAAACAAACAAATTTTCTTTTTCAAACAGATGTTGCCTACAGGAATGGTTTAAAATGTTAAGCATGTGCATTAATTAAACTTAATTTATTTTTATGCTTAACATTTTACTTTAAAATGTTCTGATCAGACTGAAGTTATTTATGCCTATAACAAAAGAAAATTTGCACATTTGCAAATTAAGTGTGAACACTTGAAAGCCTGAAGTTTGCTTTTGTTGTTTTATTTGCTTGCCTGTGACTTTCACATTAACAGCATGCTTCTAAAATGCTTATTTGCAGATGTCACTTTAAATATTATTTTTCAAGAGTTTATTTTTCCTAGAAAACAGATGTCTGTAATTATCTTCTTTGACCTTGAGACTTATCAAAGTCAAATAGGTAATCATCCAATCAGACAGGGTATCATTATCAGAAGAAAAGTAATTATAATCTGAATATGTTTGAACATGATTATTGCAAGCTTGAAACAGTTACACTTCTGATTGGGGCAGAACTGAAGACATTATCACTTCATAATTCACATGATGTAACTTCACTTACCCTTGTCATTTTGGAATATGAGGAGCTAAATTTATTGAGCAGTGTAGTTCTTAAAACTTGAAAAAAGTATCAAATACCCTCTCTAAAACCAGAAGGATTCTCAAAATCTTTATACTGGAATTAAGGAAAACTGTATTTAAAAGCACAAGAAATAAAACACAATTGAGAGCAATCTCTGAAAGGGCTGAGGAATACAGCATGTGTTTCTGTATGGAAATGCTTGGAATGAAGTGAAGCAGAAAAAACTGTTGTCAATTGGAGGATGGAGAATAGATGGGGAGAAGGAGAATTCTTAAATATGCAGGGTTGCCCATGGTAGAAGTTTTGATTGTTAGGATGTGGTGCTTTCACCTGGTAAGACAGGTAGAACTTGAGCTCAGAAGTCACACTAATCTCCTAGCCAGAGAATGAGTTATTCTAAAAGAAAATTCCTGAAGAGATTGTACCTGCTGGAGTTTGTGTAGGTCTGAAGAACAACATGACCGTGATCAGTTGCTGAATATTCCTGCTCTGCAGTGAATAATCATGATGGTTGACTTTGCCAAGTGTGAGCCAGCAGAACTAGAACCAGCTGACACCAAAATTCCCACCAGGGGTAGTCCAGATTCTATTTGGAGTATTTCAGCACTGTGCTTTATGTTCAAATTGGGTGGAGCAGAATGATCTCAGAATTTCTGCTTAGGTTTTGAAGGTCAGGTCCTATTTTACTGGTCCCACACAAAATGCATATGTGAGTATGGACTGGCTCATCAAGCAGTTTCAAAGAAGGGCACAAGCTTCCCAGATCCCTGGGGAAATCTGTCAGAATAACCTAGCTGCACTGTTGGCCATTTCTTGGATCTTGCACGTAGATGGGGAAAATTACCAGCACTAGATTCCCTGTGGATCATTTGAAAATCAAATAAATTTAAAAGGTGAGGAAATGGATTCTTTCACAGCAGGGTATGTCCTGTGGTGATATGGATGGGTTTGGGTTTTTTTGCTTGGGACATGCTTCAGAGCTTCACAGAGACTTGTAACACCTAGAGATGTCTTGGTGCTTACCACACCTCTGAAAAGCAATCAATATTCTCACACATTAAGAATTACCTGAAGGCTAGCAATCTTAATTAAAGCAAAAGAAATGGAAGTTCTTCTGTAAAGAGAGAAACCACTTCTGGCATAACCAGTGAGACAAGAATTAGCTTGGAAGAAGAGGGCGTAGGATGGCTGGAAATTCTGCAGAACTATTTAACTCCCCCCCAAAACTCACTGGCCTGCACATTTTTAAAGAGCTCCCTTCCCTTACAGGAGGTTTATCTGTATGTGCCCATATTTCACAATCCCTGCATAGTCTGGGTGAAAAAAGGAAACCATTGCATGAGTCAGCTGCATGATTTAACATTTTTCAGCACTGAGAAAGGAGTTTGTGCACTTTTCAACTCAGCCATGTCTCAGAGTCCCTGTGATGCTGAGCACCACTATTAGAACTTACTGTCTGACACAGAACACAAACAATGATGCTGGCTTGCTACAGGAGAGATCTAAACTCTCCACAGGGAAATGACTTGCACTATCTGAAATTTACACAGTGATTTAACATACACAACTTCTCCACTGCTATCTGTAAGAAAGAAAGGTTATGGGCAGGAGCTGGCGTGCATCTCTCTAATGGGAACTTTGGATTCAATTGTTCTTCCTGTTAATAGGAAAAAATTCATGTTTTGATGTTGCTGCAGCTTTTAAACCCAGGCATAAACAAAATTATGCTGCTGGTGTGTGTAGGCAGTGTTGCAGGTGATTTGTTGCCTTTCCATGCTGGAGAGCAGGGAAGTGACTGTTCAGTAAAAATGTGACTGCTGACAAAGAAAGCAGAGTTATCTTCTTTTTTCCTTGCTTGTCAGAAGTAGAAATATCTGTGTCCCTTGGAAGAAGGAACACGGAGACCAGAATTAGCCTCTACTGCAGTTAAAAGCTTTCATGGTATTAGAATAATGTGTGACTTGCAATTTTAGTTTCTAGTAATGAATTAGAACAAAATGTTCATATTCTACTCCTGCTGCTCCATATCAGGGATGAACTAGAAATACCCTTTCCTGATTTGCTCCAAGAAATTTGGGAGAGAAGAGGAAAAAAGCTCTAGTGTGATATGGATAAGATGGAAATCAGTTTGGGTTTTTTGTGTGGAAATGACAAAAATAGAGAGATAATGAGAAAACAATTATTATGTCAGCTGTTGAGTTGCCTAATAGTTGCTGGACTGTTTCTCTCAGAACTGACATTTTGGCAAGTGTGTCAGTTAATGATGAAATTATTTGGCATTCAAAAACAGGTTTTCTTTGGGCTTTGTGGAATTGGATTCTTTCATCAGTATGATAAGTGGAACACTAGAAGCTATTGCCTGTGGTAGCATGGTCTGTGTGAAGAAGAGCATGGAAAAGCCAGCTCAGGAGATGAGAGATTTCCCTGCTGGTGCTGCCTGATGTAGAGTCTAAGGTGTTTCTAGGTGTAAAAATGTAGAAGTTGAGAGGCAAGAGAGAGAAAGCTCATTAAAGCACAGGAATGATTAAAAGGCAGGCTGGGATTTCTGAATGACACATCTTTTTCCATAGTACATTCAGAGCACCACAATTTTATATATATTTCTAGTAGAGGAATATTATCTTGCAAAAAAAATACTCAATTTTGTTTTTGCAGTGGCTCTTTTAAGGGATCAGCATACTGTGGTGGTTTGGCCCAGTGTGAAGGGGCAACAGTGTGCTTAATTAACCAGCTTTCTTTGGTTTATTTTTCTGAATTTACAGTAATTTTGAGTTTGTTTCACTAATGCCATTGCTTTACAACACTGCAACCTTGTGTAAGTTTGGAGAGTAAGTATTGTCAGAGTTTATCCCAGGCCTTCAGTCAATAAAGTTTGGCTATTCCTTCTAAATTCTTTCTTGTCTACACATCAGTTTATTTTTAAAGATGGTCTGTAAAATTCTTGGGTGAAAAGGAGGTCTCCCCAGCCATTTCACTCTTTACAAATAAATGAAACCCATAAATATCCCACAAATAAGTGCAACAATTAATTTTATGATGAAGAGTTTCTTGTGCACTGTCCCCTTTCTAGCCATTTAACTCCTTGATCAACACAAATTCAAAACCAGGTGGGATGTCCTTTCTTCAAAAACATTCATAAATTCTCCTTACATCATCTTTTCAGAGTTTTTTGAGCTAAGAAATTCTATTTTACAGTTTTATTACTCTTGAGTGAGTAAAACAATTCTGTGGATATGAAAACAGCTCTAATTGTCAATTATTTAACTTTTCTCATGTTTAGAGCTTTATTTCCTGTTTCTTCAAGACTGAATATTTAGATTGAGGAAGAAAGCATTCAGGTTGTGAATGAATGAAAATTGTTTTACTGACAGGTTTTTGGTTTTTTTCTGATTTTATTAAGAAGCTTGATAGCTGTTCCCATATTTCAGGCATTTTAAATTCCTTCATGTGCAATTTTTTCCCTTCCCTCTCACTTCTTAATTATCAAATGAAATCATGGTAGTATTTTTGCAGAAGTACCTTAACCTAGTCCAGCCTGTTGCTTTTGTTACTGTTCTGCCTCACTACATGCCCATAAATTCATTTAGCTGAACCAAGGTTCATCTTGTTGGAGGAATCAGTCCTTTTTTTTAGTTTAGTCTTGCATGATGGGTTACAGCTGTTTAACATTACTCTTTTCCACAAAAAGGTACTTTTCTTTGGTCTGAAATATTCCACTGTTTGTATAATCTTCCTTGTCCTTCCTACCCCCAGGGCTACAGTGGCCACAATTCCTTTCTGAGGAGGGAATCCTGAGCACACCAGGAACATAACTTTGGACATGTACTAGAAATGGCTCTATAATTAAAAGTTATTTCTGTTTGGAAAGTATGAAACTATAGCTAGATTCTGAACTTCCTCCTATGGTCCAGTCTGTAAATCACTTACACTCCATATTATGAGAATGAAATAAATTATATCCCCTCTTTTTAACAGCAACAGTTTGGAACCCTGAGCTGTGACAGCACATTGGTATTTATAGACAGCCAAGTGTATTCATGGAGCTCAGTTAATTGAATAATAAAACTGGTACATATCTCTTAGTTCAAAAGCATCCATTCTTGGGATCCAGTGGCATCTGCCTCAGGGTCCTAAACCATGCAGTAGTAGGCCTTGAAATGTCTGGAGAAGTGCTGTTCTCTAACTTGAATAATGTGGTGTCTTTTTAACTCGAGCTAAAATACAAACTGAAATATAGATTCAGTATCAGTGGGCTTCCCATAGAATTATTTCATCACTAAGAGAATAATATTACATGCTTCAAATTTTCAGCAGCTAGAAGCAGAAATTTTGTGAGCTAGCTTCTCTGGAGAAAATTACCTGCAGATAGGCTTCCAGGGAAGCTGCACATATGCATGATTACATGTTGCTGTAAGATAAAATAGAATTTGTCTTGCAGTTTTTGGAATACATTTCTTATATAAACAACTGGTGTTCTCTGAGAAAATTACTTTATCACACATTTGCTTCCTTTCAGTGTTCTCTTATGAACTACCTAACCTAAACTTTAACTGTCTTCCAAAATTTGGCTGTTCTCATTCATCCATTCCCTATTCTGTTTTCAATTTCTTCCTCCAAACTTAGTCCGTGGTACTTGTGCATGAAACACTGTCTGCTGGCTAAGCTTAAATTGGAAGTGCTCTTACATTTGTGTTGGGCAGATTCTGAATGCAGTGATAACCCCTACTTGCAAGGCTTCCAACAGATACCTCCAAAGTAAAAGTGGTCTGAAATATAAGGTAGCCATCACATTCTTATTGCCAAATCTTAATGTATTGAAAAGGAGCTATAGTTCTCCTCTGGTTTTGCACAGGCATTATAGAATTGTGCATCCTAAAAACTTCCTTGTCTCATCTAAGATATCCAATATGCCATGGAGTGGGAGGCAGTTTTATTTACATTGGATGCTTTTTGCAATTTTTTGAAATCTATGTTCTATCCAAAGTTATTGACATTTGTCATTTGCTAAAATCAATCAGAATTTCTTAAATCCGGATGGATTTTTCTGAGAGAAAAACCCCTGTTTTTTCACCTTTTCCACTAGTTCTAGTACTGACTTGACACTGTGCATGTCTCTTTCTGCTGTTGCAGAATTCTTCACTCTGTCTTAACCCCAGCATTTTTCCTAAGGAATCTGAACTTGGTTAATTAGGTAATTTATCTAATCCTGCTTCCAGAATTCATCTGTTCTGCATCACAGCTAATCCTGAAACTTGGCATGCAACTATGCACAATTTATTTTGCATATCTTGCTTTATTCTTCAGAAAGTCTGACAGCAAGGTTAGTGGACACATTTTCAAAGCACAAAAGACTGTTAGAAATCTATTTAATCTCTACCTTTGGCTCAAGGGAGTTCCTGACCTACAAACAGTTGAAGCTGGATGGACTGTTCAGTAGCTCCTCTGTAGCTGTTCAAACATATTCCATCAAAAAACCTGTACCAAAATTTGAACATAAACTATTCATAGCTTGCTATATACAGTATTTCTTCTACTATCATTGAAGTTATAGCAAGTAGATGGGGTTAGTCTTGAATTATGATGTCTTGGTCTATTGGAACAATGGGTTCTGTCAGTTCATTAGGTGTCCTGCAGCTTCCATCAGTTCTGTTTAGCTTCATTGGATCTGAATGTTTGTAGCATCATAAGCATGGAGATCATTTGTAAAAGAAGAATTCAGTTGAATCAAGGTTGATATGTATCTTGGCTGAAAACCCAGAGTCTCATTTAAAATGCTTTTAAGTGTGCTTGTGTCATTACATTCCTGTGCTTCTAGTCATCTTCATCTTTCTCTAATTAGACCAAATACCTTCTCTTGTGAACAAGTTTGGGACAAAAGGATTTGAACCTGTTTCATACTCTATCAATAGCCCTGTCATTTGCATGATATTTACTGACAGCTTTTCAATATAATGCAGATGAAGAACCTGTCTCAATGAGGCTCTTCTTGCTCTAATATGTGTAGCTGACAAATAAAACAATCCATTGCTTTGGGAAAATTTTCAGTTTTGAGAATGGTGAATATTTAGTAAATAGTTAGCATTAATAAATCCAGCATTCCATTGTTCAAAATAGAAGTATTTTTTCATAATAGAATACTAAAATCTTAAGACTATTTTATTTATTAAATATTTATTTCATATATTGCTCATAGTGTTTCTATAGACACACTCATTTATGAGAATAATTTATGTATCTGTCTGTACTCTGTCTGAACACAACTAATTTGTAATAACATTGTGACTGCAAAGTCAAGTGTTTAAAATTGTGGGTTGTCATAATTAACACCTTATATTTAACACAATTTGAATATCACTGTATTCTGTTGGTTTGTTTTTTTCCCCTCATGATCTCAGTGTCTAGCAAGGATGGCGTTAAATGGAAAGAAGTCTGTGCAACAAAACAGAAATCCTTAATCTGGAAAGTACAGGTTACAGTGACAGTTACACAGACTTTGCCTACTTTTTAATGCCATCTCCTTTATTTAGGCATTTTATAGAAATTTGATTCTTCCCTTTTCTTCTGTCACTTCTTGGTCCTCCTACATCAGATTAGCTCTCCTAGGTATTTGAGTATCCCACCATAGCTAAACTCAGGTCGACTTCATTTACTGTGGTACCTCAATGAATCAGTTCCTTCTTCATCATCTTTAACTTCCCTCTTTAATTCATATTCCTACACTACTTGTCAGTAGAGTTTCTGTGTCCTTCCTTCCCTATTCCAGTTTTCAGATTGACTCTACCCCCAAATTAGGTCTTTTTTTTTCAGAACTGCTGTGGTTCATGCCTTACCCTTAACTCTTCTGTAGCTGATTCAATAAACTGCATTACCTAACTGAGAACTGGCTCTTGACTCTCCCAAATGTTCCCACTGAAAGGTCTTGAAAAAGGTTGAAACATTTCCCCAAGTACAGGTGGCATTGGCATGGCTTCCACTTAAGTCTTAAAGTTGCAGAAAGCAAAGATTAAAAATAATGTATAGTACTATTGAGCAGCCCCACTAATAATATTTGATAATCTCTCTCAATTTCTGCTTATCATTGTGATTTTTTTTTTTAATAGCCAAAAGCCATGTGATACATCTTGCAGAAAGGTTCTTGATAAACACAAGAGGGGGTAAACTTGTCTCACTTTCCTTGACATCCTGGGTGCGATAAGCATTTGACTTGTGGGCACATCTTTGACAAAGTTTCCCTACATTTTTAAATATATCAATTTAAAGCAAAGTGAAACAACTCCTATGTTGGACTATAGTTATTAAAATATTATCAATATGCTTCTAAATGTACTTTGTTATACTTGTCTCCACAGAATCATTTTGGTTGGAAAAGGCCTCTAAGATCATCAAGTCCAACCATTAACCCAGTGCTGCTAAGTTTGCCACTAAGCCATGTCCCTAAGGGCCACATCTAGATTTTTAATAAATGACAAGTAATCAAGTTTAAAAGCAGTGTAGAAAAAAAAGAGCAGTGGAACATAGCAGGCGTTTTGATATATTGTCTTTCTAAGAATAATATTTTTTTTTTTAAGATGAGTTGATTGCAACTTTTAAATGAAGCTAGAAGAGAATTAGGGGTTTTTTTGTGGTTTTTTTTTTTTTTGCACTTCTACAAATAATGCCAAATGTAAGAGGTCTCTAGAGAGCTGGAGAACTTAAAAAGTACTGTTTAAGTAGTGACTTAATCATCTCAGCAGCTGGTATGCAAAGGGGAAATTACTTTTCAAATTACTTTGCCAGGATTGTGTTCTTAAATATTTAAATATAGGTACACACATAAGGAACAAGGTGTATGTAAATAATCCCTGTCACTTTAGTAAGTGATACATTTATACAGATGCTCAGGAAAAATGGATGTCGGATCTGGATACGAAAATGCTGTTTTATGGAGCAAACAGCAGGAGTGAGGATTGAGTTTCTGCTGAGGATCAAGGAGAACTTCCAATGTTTTTTGACAGGTCTTGCATTGATGTGTGCCACAGCTGTATTTCCATCTCCAGCACTGTCACTATTGCTTTCCTCATGCAGAGTTTCTGTCCTGAATGCCACCCCTACACTGTCATAGCCACAGTGCTGGCACCACAAGGAAAGAGTTCTGGAAGTGTCTGGTGGTTTCTTGGATAAATGTCTGCCAAGCTGACAGGAAGAACAGGACACTTGCAAGAAGAGGCAAGGTTTATTTGGGATATCATGGCAGAAGTCTCCAAAAGGAAAATGTTTGGAATAAGATGATTGGAAAGAATTTTTTGAATAAGGCTGCTAAAGATAGTTTTAGTTTGAGATCAATGTGTTTAGTGGATCTGCAGTTATCTGTTTGGATTATACAGTATGCCCTATTCATCTGAATTGTTTTTCTTTAAAAATAAGCTTTATTAGCAACAGAGAAGATTTTAAAGTTCTAGTGAATCTAGTTCCATTGTTGCATTTTGGAAGGCAAGTAGTAAAGAGATACTTCAGCTCTGCCTTTGGTTTGATATGTCTTCTAAACAGTCACAATTAGTGTTGGCTGTACACATTCACTAATTGTTTTGGGGAAGTAGATTATGTTCAGTAGATCTTTTAACATGCCTAAGTGAAAGGATCACTGTTCCTGAATTAGAAATGCCTTCTGATACAATTTACACAATTAAAGAAACTTGTAGTAGTATGGCATTTAATGGTTAGGGTTTGTGGGTCTTTAATCTAGAGGTTTTTCTCAACTGCTGTGCTCTATTAAACCATGTGAGCTCTGGTTTGTTCCTCTTTGGGAAGAGGTAACTTCAGTTACCAGGAGAGAACCCAGTGTACTGTGGATTCCTAGAGAAGAAGGAAAACAAATTGCAGCATTTAAAGCAGTGCAAGTGTGAAAGAACTGAGGGTGTCTGGAGACATTTTACATCTGTATATCACCTCCTTTCCCAGCACCCACAAGGTTGCAATAATGCATTACAGACTGCAGTATCATAAATTGTGTATTGCTACCTCAGTTTCATTGACAGGGGGCTGACATATAGAAATACTTGTGGTTTTTCAATTCATTCTGTGAGCTAGCTTTAAAAATGGAAATATAGTTCCTTTTTTGAATCCTAATTGCGTTGCAAGTAAAAAAGGTCTTTTTCCTCTTATAAAATAGCATAATTAAAATATAAATTTTTTTTTGTAATCCCCAGTAAGAGTTCTGACTTTTTTGTATCAGTCTCAAAATATGTTTAATTGGTTCTCTCGTGACGAATACATCACAGCCTCTCCAGGCAATATGTTTCAATGTCTCCCTGTGCTTATCACTAGAAAAGTTTGCTACAATTTAAATCTATTACTTCTTGTTCACAATGGGCAGGCAGAACAAATTACTCCTTTGCCTTGAAAAGAGTGGCTCTACTCCTCCTCAGTCTTCCCATCTGGAGATAAAACATTCCAGTTCTTTTGATCTTTCACTGTAGGCTGTGTTTTCTAACCCTCTCATCACTCTCTTTGCTCCCTGCTGCTCTTTGCAGTTAACAACATTCTTGACAAGTGCCCAGACCAAGGTGCTGCACTCAAGCCTGGTGCCTTACTAGTGATGAATACAGAGGAAGTAAGTTTTCTTGCCCTACACCACGTTGATCATTCTGGGATGCTTGTCACCATCCAAAGGTGGTGAAATATTTGGTCTGGTTGAACTGTATTCACTTGTTCTCATAGCAGAACGTTCTCTGTGGTGTAGATACCTGTGCAAATAGCAGCCCTGTGAAGATAAAGAACTGGACACTGCATGGTTCAATATGAATCAAGCAAATGCCACTTTATTGTTGTCTTCTAACCCTAGTTATACAATATATATATATATGTATAATTTCTCTCAAACTAATCATTGGTAGAAGCCTTCTTGCATGAGGCAAATGTGGACTTTTCTACTTTTCACAGGCCTTAGAGTTCCTTGGCAATCCTCTATCACCTTTAGCTCTTCTTGTCTCACCTCTTGTTTTGGCCAAAGCTATTCTTCTTATCTTTTTCAAGGGCAAAGCTCCAGGCCTGGTTCAGGCTCATAAAAGCATTCATACCCCTTTTCTGGCTTATCCATTTTTTTCTAAAAACAACCCCACCCAGCCCTGTCCCTTGTTACTTTTGCAAGGCCCTGGAAGCCAAGGCACTTTGATCTCCCTCTGTGTGTCCAGTGCTGTCAGTGACCGGATCATCTTTGCCAGCATTGCATGCTTGACTCCTCTGTTCCTGTGCTGGCGTGACAGCAAAAAAAAAAAAAAAAAAGAATTATCTGCAGCATCTGCCAGGTGATAAACAGGAAATAAAGCACAGTACAACAGCTGTTTATCTTCGTAGTTTTCACTTCACATTCTAAGTGAAGTTTCACTCAAATGAAAGCTAATGCTCCTGCTCCACCCGCCTCAGGGACGCGTGCTGGGCCTGCCCTTTCCCTCCGGGCCTGCGCTCCGGGCATGGCTCGGGCGCGGTGCCGCCGCCCGCCCCCAGGTGGCGCCGCTGCAGCGGGGCCCGGAGCGGGCGAGGGGCGGGGGCGGCCCGGGAGGCGGTGGCTCCGCAGCCCGGGGCCAGCCCCGGCCGGGCACACGGTGTGCTTGCCCCGCTCCGGGCAGATCCGCTCCGCAGCTTGGCCGCGGCTGCCGGCGGTGCGCTCCAGGTTTCCCTGGAGCCGCGCTCGGCGCTGTGCCGCTGGTTAAAGGGCAGCTCGGGCTGGGCAGCGCCGGGCGTGCCCGCTGGCGGCACACGGCGCTCGGCCGGCCCGGGACAGCCTTTTCTTTTGCTAGGGGAGCCTTTTCCAGGGACAGGCTTTTCCCGGGCTCGTCCCGCCCCGCCGTGCGCTCCCGGTCCGCGCTGTGAGCGGGGCACACCTGTCCTGCAGGGTTTATGCTCCGCTTGCTGCAAGTGCTCAAATAATCGAAAAGGCTGGGTCAGCAAGGAGATGAGAAATAAGGAGTCACGGATGAGCCGGGCTTGTAATGTTCGTGGTGTTGGTTCAGGTTCTCTGTTAGTTTCCTAACAGTCTTGTTAGTCAGACCATCAGTTTTGGGAAGAGGCAGCAGGGCTGTATCTGTGTTAAGCAGTGGGAGTGGATCTGTGCAGTGAATCTTCCTGGTGCTGGATGACCATGCTATTTCAGGTGCTTTTCAGGATACTTCGCTTTGTGCCAGCTCTGGTCTGGACAGTATGGAGCACATAGTTTGTCCAGTAATGGCTGGAACACATATTCCACATCAGCTTCATTTGAAATTAATCCTGCTCTGTGGATTGAACCAGCCAGCACGAAACTATCAGGACAAATCTCTTCAAAAGCACACTCCTCATACAAACTGAAATGGTCATGCCAAGGCACGTGCGTATTTTTTTGTCATCCAGTCCTACAATGCTTACTTGCTTTTAGGACCGTGGATATAATTAATTTATTCCGTGAAATTTAGCAGGACTGCTGGCCCAAACCTTGCTAATCACCTGTGATCAACTGGGATAGAACAAGGGCTTTCCAAGAACAGCATGGGCCTTTGAGGATTTTGGAATGCAGATAGCTGCATCTCTTTCCAAACCTGAGATCAAGACCACGTAGTGGTTATTTTAAGTGAAAAGAGTAAGATTTTTAGAGGATTCTGTGTAAAATATGCTACCTTTTTTTTTTTTTTCTTTATTCTTCCAGCAACAGCTTAAAAAATTTTAAAAAAAAGGCAAGAAGTAAGAAAGGTGCAAGCCTGCCTTTGAAAGTTCACAGCATCTCAGATCTATCCCTCTTGCTCATGCTGAGCAACATTATAACTACCCACAGAATCTACCTCAATTAAACAGCATCTACATAATTTCTATTCAAAACTTGGAAATTCCAGTGTGAGTACCCAGGCTGAACACATCTGAACCCTCTGTAAGTACAAACACAATGAGTGTTCACAGTTTTAATGTTCTCATCACAATGTAGGTGTACTCAAATAAAACTAAGTTAAAACATGGGGTCTGTTTTGATTTCTGAAGAGCACTTGCAGTCTGTGCTAGGGTGAAGAGATAAGTTCTTCTATAACATTTGCTTTTAACAGGGGGTGCTTACAGTTGGGTTTTTGTATTTGGAACTGGAACTGGCCAGTGGAATTACCATTGAATCACAGAAACAGAGATGGAAAAGCTCAGTTATATTATCTAGCCTCTCTCCTTCCTGGTGTGGGATTATTGTGTACCAAACACTTCAGTGCTTTTTCCAGTGTAGTTTTATGAGTCTTCAGGGATATGCCATGCCTCTTCCTTGAGGCGGATACTCCACAACTTTCTGTACTTTACCATTAGGAATCTTTTCCTGCAGCTTGACCTAAATTTCTCCTTTCTTAAGCACATTCCTTTTGCTGAAGATTTATTACCTTGAAACACTCTAAGTAATTCCACTCTTTAGTATTGACATCTCTAACATGCTTGTTCTTTCCTAGTGCTTTGTCCTTTAATCAGAACAGCTCTCTATGACTAGCCTGTGTCTTTACAGTCTTACAGCACTTCTACTTTGCTCTGTAGGCTAATAGGAATTTTTACACTATTTATTGCACTTCCACCTTAAGTTCGTTTTCTTGAGAGTAACTTTCATAAGAGTGACTTTTTCATGGTTAATGTGCCTGAAATTGCAGGTTTTTTTCTGAAGGAAAATTATAAAAATGCTGTCATTATCATTATGGTTATTATTTCTCAAAGATTTACAGAATTAAAAGATTGTGTCTAATTACCAAGCAGTGCCACAGGTTGCCTAGAAAGGTTGTGGGAGTCTCCACCTTTGGTGGTAGTCAAAACTCAGCACACCTCTGAGCTGGTGGCTTGGAGCACTCAATCTCTAGAAGTATCTCCTAAGCTCAATGGTTCTGTGATTCAGTTGGAAAAGGAATATCTGGCACTAACAGTGGTCATTACATGACAGCATCCTCTGAGTTTGCACACTCTTGTTGGTTCTTTGTAACTGACAACATGAGGAGTATGAGACCCTGAACCTTTTTGTTCATCTGCTAAGTCTGTTCATAGTTAGAAGCCCAAGAAATTTCCTTTAGTGAATCCTATAGCTAAGACACTGGGAACCACAAATCGCTTAAAATGTGGAAGTCAGACGAGCTTGCTCCTTCCAACAGGTCAAGATTAGAATTTTGAAGTCCATCCTTCAAGATGGACAAATAAAAATTTTCATTCATCTTCAGGAATACTAATAAGGAATTAAGTTTTAGAGGTTATCAGAAATTGAATTGCAAAGGCACAGCAAAGGATTGACCACTCCAGATGTGCATCTGTGCCTACACAGCCTCCCCTCTAGTTTCACCACTTTGCTTTTGTCCCTGAGTCTCACACACCTCAGGACAACAGGACCCATTTAGGTTTATTGTGCACTTTGGCTGGCAGCTAAGCTTTTGCTTATTAGAAAATAAAAATCCTGCAGTCCTGGTGAGGTTCACAGAAACTGGCACATAGCATTCAGAAAGGGCCTTAATCTCCAGTTTCTGTCCCCATGGGATGCCCAGCACTATGGGATGTGCCTAGGAGTGGGTCACTCAGAGCAGCAGCCAGATCTAGGGAAGGAAGCTTTCTTCCCTTTAAACAGATGGATTTAGGGGAAGGGAGGATGAAATACACAGTTGTTGGAACCCAGAAGCCTGGGAGTTTTGGACTTTCTGTGCTTTCTGACACTGAGCCCCAGGAGAACACTGCTTTTGACTTGAGGCCTTGGAGAAGGCTTCCAAATTTGAGTGATGAGGTCATGAGGGTGTAGTTGAATAGAGGTGCGTGGTGTCACGTGGTGAAGGGGTTGGATTTTGGGGTTTTTAGAGTATAGTAATAGGTATGGGACAAGATGGAGGTTCTTGGGAGTTGTCTCTTTCTGTCTTCTTTTTCATAATTTCAGGCAGTAGTTTTTAGTTGGATAGTTAGTGCTGCCCTGCAGGTCACACAAGTTTGGTTATTGGAGAAGAATATAGAATATAAATAATTTGTTGAACTCTTTGTTGAACTTAAAAGACCTTGTAACTAGCTAAATCTACCTCAATTTTACTCACTTTTAACTGGTAGCTAGAAGTGTTGCAGAACTCTCTGTTCTTTAGATAAGATTTAATAAACAACCAAGTCCAAATGAGAAATCAGTCTCCTTCATGTTTTAATCCTGACTCTGAGTGAAGACAGAAAAAAAAAATGAAGACAAGCCACTAGTAAAGTGATGCTAACCCATTACACCCAGTCCTTTTAGTATCTCTGAAGTTGGAATTTTGCTGTTTCTTAACTTCTACTACCATAGTGTGGGAATGTCCTTGTGGGTGTCCATGTAGCAAACCCTGGGGGTTCCCAAATCCTGGGGTCTCCCAAATCCTAGGCTTAGCTCTGGGCAGGGAGGTGCTGCTTGCCCTGCTCTCAGCAGCTGGTTGTAATTACACACTGCAGCTTCAGAGGAAGGTGGCTGTGGGGAGTGTGCAATGCTTGGCTGCAGATCTGCTGCTTCTAAGGGTACAGTGGAGATGGAGGGAGTAACAAACGGTGGCACAGAGTGAAAGGGAGGGTGAAAGCCTAATTATCCCCCACTTAAACTTGCTGCCTCGTTAAATCATTATGTATTTCTGAAAGTCCCTTGATAGATGTAGATCCTAAATGAAATCAGATGAAGGAAAGACCATATTCAGATGCCAGGAACTCTTGCCACAAAAGATTGAAACTTCAGAAACAAAAAAAACCCTCTAAAACTGTCTGGGAAAAAATATTTGTTATTTATTTTACTGCTCTCTACCCCCAAAAAAAAAAAAAAAAAAAATTAGGCTAATTTATCTCTTTTGGAAAGAAAAATTGCATTGAGCTAACATAGTGCAATGACTATTTTTGGTCTTCCCATTTAAAATTATAGAGTTATAAATAGAGCAGAGCAAAATGCTGCTATTTTAGTTCTCACTGGGGTTCACACAAACACTTGCTTTGCTTTCTATCACTGGATTCAACCCTTCACTCAGTTGCTGATTCTTCTTTGAATACAGAGGATTCCTCATTTTTTGATTTTTAAACAACCAAATCAATATCAGTATTTGAGATTTTTTTGCTGACACGTGACCTTAAGCTATCTATAGTTTTTCTATCACCTCAAGATTGCCAAAAAAAAAGCAAAAATTTCAGTGAATGTGGCTCACAGTGCTGGTTTTGCAATGAAACCCAGAACAAGGCAAATTTTGTCTGGCAATGGAGATTGTAACAAAAGCTCTAGTTATAAGAGTCAGGAAAAGAACATTTGTAGTAGAAGCAGCCAGTGAATCCTAAATAGCAACAGAATATATTGCTATGAAATGTGTGTACCTAGAGGGGGAAAATATTATCCCACTCATGATAGAAAAGCAGCATCTTACTCAGAGCTATTCTCAGATGTGAGAGTCAGTCATCAACTCCCTCTTCTGTGGTGGCATCCTTCTAAATTTTAGCCCCTCCAGGCAACTGTGATTTATGTTTTTAACAGATAAAGCAGCCAAAGTGCATAGAGAAAAGGTGGGCAAGGCTACATGCTGTGCAAGGTTATATTTAGGGGTACAGCAGACTTGCATATGTTTGGGATTTTTTTCTTTTTGCTCTGTTTCTCAGATGTGAAAGACTTCTTGTGGCCATCCAGGTGAGTTATCTTACTTCACAAAGTGTTGATTAATTATGGGTTGATAATCACATCAGCAGTTCTTTCAAGCAGTGTCTGTGCTGGATGTGGATCCTGCATATTGCTAGGCAAGGACAGCTAAGCTCGAGTCTGGGAGATAACTCAAGGTTGTCATGGCTGCTTTGCTACCAGAGTACAGTAGAGGGTATTGAACCTGGGATGCTTTGGACAAGGCTTCTCAGGTGAACTTTGCTGTTTGAAAGCCTTTAAAGGTCTCTTTTTGACAAACATGTAGTCATGGGTTGAGCCTTTAGGGGTCTGTGATGGGGAGGTGGGTTTAACTAAACTAGTGCCTAATTATTATGCCATTACTTGTTTATTTTTCTTACTTAATATCACAAGTGTGTAAGAAAGAGTATTATGTACCTCCAATGGACCAAAATCTGCTTTAATTTACCCAGTCTAAATATAAATATTTTTACATATGTTAAAAAAGAAACTTCATGGCTTTCAGTGGAATCACTCCAGAGAATCTCAACTCCAAAGCCCATTGTATCTCCAGATGTTTCTTGTGGTTTTCCTAGATCCTGGCTCCTACTTACCCAAACCAAGAACTTGTTGCTATTGCTGTCTTACTAGGCACTAGGTTTTTGTGGAAATCAGGCTGTAGAGGGCAAAGGCTGATACCAACATGAAGACAAGATTTGGTCATGACCTGGGAAAACTCTTGCACTTTATATATCATCGGGTTACCTGCACAGATGGGTGGGAAATAGGGATCTGCAGCCCATAAAACTGTGTTTACTTAGGTGAATAAACAGCCCTGTTGCTGGAGACAGAGAGCTGCACCTTCACATCAGAGCAACACAGCTTATTTTATGGCAGGACCATAATAGTGACTTAGTACTTATCTCAGGCATGCAGTATTATAGCCAGTTTGACCCAGAGACATCACCTTTGGTGGGGCTTTTGCCTTGGAAAAAAATTAAATATAATAACATTTCTCAGGCAGTTAAACATTCAAATGTACATTTATTAACTGATACATTGCTCAGAAAAACACCTGATGCTACAAAACCCCTTTGTCACTGATGAGCTTAAAAAGCAGATTGATTTTTTTCCTAGCTTAAAATTAAAATGCTCATGGACTGAAATTCCTGGCAGAACATATTATTAAGGGCAGTTTTTAAACCTGTACAAATAGGGAGTAAATGGAAGCAGTCACAGCTTTTTAAATACAGGAACAGTATGGATGCTGACAGAGGTTTATAAGGCTTGGAGATGAGTTATTGTTTCTTTGCATTAGGCATTAATGAAATAATTTGAAGGTACAGGAGAAATTCTACACTTAATGGTGGGAGAAGGTAATACTGATGAAATGGTCTGAACTTATTTTATGCAGTACTTCTTTTATTAACAGTGTCTGTTAAAGACATCTGCTGGAAGTCTGTAACACTAATTTAACAGGGAGAAAAATAACAAAGTTCTTTAGCAATTCTGTCTTCAGTGGAATATTATTAACTTTTAAAAGAGGGTTTATGTGTGCTACATTATTAACTGAATCTTCTGAAATTGCAATCAGGCCCACAAAACTTCCTTTTCTTCAGATCGTGCTAGGTCTCTAACACAAATATTTATAATTACACAAGAGAATGAATATACTTTCACCTCCTTTAGGGTTTTTCAAGGCAATTGGGTCAGGCAGAGACTTACATCTAAACACCTCTCACTTACAATATGTGACCTCTCTAGCAATGTTAAAGTGCAACAAAAAAAATACCAGCTTCCTCCACTAAGTCATGACTAGAGAAAGAAAATCACCTCCAAAGTGACTGAATTACAACTTGTAATAAAACACCCAATACTTTATACTGGCTTTGTCAGGGCTGAAAGATGTCTTTAGTTATGAGAGAGACTGGGGGCAGACAGAGGTGGGAATGGAATTGCAAAGATCATGGTCTGGAAGAAGCTTCCTTATAGGAATTAAATACTGAGCTTAAATTAATCCTATTGTTGCCTAACTGTAGGTGACATTATGGCGTTCTTTTTTTTCCAAACATAAATTATAAAGATTAAAGTAATAAAACGCTTTGTATTTTTATCACTTATATTTGGAGAGGCCTGTAGCCTTGATGATTCTTTAGGCAGTTCTGCCAGTGATAAAAGGAATAACTCAGCACTGTCAGAGAATTTGGCTGTTTCATCACTGACATGAGAGGCCAGCCTAACTCCATGGTGATTGCTGTCTAAATGACTTACCTAGTTTCTTCATGTGCATTTTGACTGAAGAATGGTAATTCAGGCAATGGGTTATTTGGCATCAGCCTCCAAGACAATCCGTTTTCTTTTTCTAAATCTTACAGTACCTTTCAGCCACCCATTTTTAAATAAGATTATGGTGGCTTAGGTTCTAATGTGCCTTGTGTATTTAGTCAAAAGATGGTTAAATTAGGTTTACTGCCATTCTTCTTTGCTTCCTTTTTTTGTCTTTTTTTTTTTTTTTTTTTCTTTTTTTTTTTTTTAATTTGTAAAATTATATTTCCCGAAGTGGTACTGAGAAAATTAGGGGTGAACTGAAAGACTGTCTTTATTTTACAGCGTAGGAATGTGACAGGGCATTTCCTTCCTGGTGGTAGTGACACTGTCTCTTCCCAAGAGAAGATCACATAGTCCAGGAATTCAGAGGGGGAAAAATACACTAGTACCAGTCTGACTCTAAAGTCTTGGACACACCCAAGAGGAAGGAAAACAATGAGTAAAATTTTTCTACACCTGAAAAATTATTAGAGATTGTGCAAGGGGGAAGGTTGTTGTTCTGTAAATTTGGTAAGCAACAGGTAGAATTACCCTGTGAAACTGACAGGTTTTCACTTTTGGATTTTTTCTGTTCTATCCAAGTATTTGGATGAAAACAGCAGTAGATTCCTTGCTCTAGATTTTCTAGAGTTTTATTTGGAGGACTGTCCACATAACAGGATGACTGAGGAGTGTTAAATACAATCTGAAGAGCTGCAGAGGTGACGGGTGCATTGGACGTTCCTTTCTCAGTGTCTTTTTTATCGAAGCAAATCAGTTAAATCATATAGAAATAGTTGCAACTTATATTTATGTTAAGCCAATCAATCTCTTGTGTTTATCTTTTTTCACTTTGGCTCTTAATTTTTAGACAAAGCAGTGACTGAAAAGTCTAGGTGAGTTTTACGGTATTTACAACACAGTAACACACATCTTTTAAGGCAGATGTTGTTTAAACAAATGTAAGGATGCAGTTCCTTCTTTAAAGTGTCTATGAGAACTGTCTGCATTAGGCATGTGTCTTGATTTGTGTCACCAGATGGAAGATACCACCTTTTGTCAGTTAAACCTTGAAGTGACAGTGCATCATCATGTGGTTACTTTCAAAGAATTCTATCTATACAAAGTTTAGTATTTGTCAAAGAAAAGAATGATGCATAAGGAGAAAAGCTAATCACAAAGAATTTGTATGTACAGAGTCAAGACTGTCCACTGCCCTTACTGAGGTAGTTCAGAGTATTGAGGTGGCTGCTACATTGTGCTTACAGTACATCCTGCCTTCTATTCCACTTTTCATTCTCTGCACTCAAGGGTTGCATGAAGGTCTAAGCCTTCAGATCTGAATCTGCTGTTTTGTGATTCTGCCATTCAGATTTATTGAGGTTTGATTTTTTTCAACCTGACAAAACCTCACTTTTATTTTCTAATTCATTTTCCTTCTTTCTCTACAGTAAAATCTGCCAGTCATGGGAAATCACGTGAACGATTCTGTGGAGGCTAACCCAAGATTGCTGAACTCATTTTCATGCATGGCTAAATGCAGAATTGAACCTCATGCTCCAGAAGTGAAAGGTTATTGATTTTAGATAATTTTAAAATGATGCTATAGGAGTTGATACAGCTACTGTCAGTCTACTCTAATCCTGTTTTTTGTTGACTCTGCCCTTGAGAAGGCACAGCTTTCTGTCAGTGATTTAGAGGAGAGATTGGTTTTCAGTGCTGTGCTGAATCAGCACAGCAAAGAATCAGTGCATTAGCAAGGGCTGTGAGGGAATTTTAAATATTGGTAGAGTACCAAAATTCTACTGTTACTATGTCTTGGAGGTGAAATTCCAGTGTAATTACTGTACCAGGCAATGTGGGAGAGGTGACAGCTCTCTGAGTCATAAGAGAGAAAAATGGAGAAGCCTTGTATCCAGTTTTTGGCTTGTTAGTGTCACTGCTATAAAATTATGATGTGCAAAATATAGGCCTATAGAGCTAGTATGCATTCTGCTGGATTCTTCATTTATTAAAAAAATGACATGGACATCTGAGTAATAATTAATTCTGCCAATTCAGTCTCTTTGCACTTTATGGAATGATACTCTATAATCTTGAGGTCCCTTCTTGGTTTCATTTTTTTCTCCTATCTGCACAAAATTAGATGCTTTCATAAATACAGTATGCAACTTGTCTAGTTATAGTGGATCATGAGTGCCCTTATGCACATAAAGCTCCCTAATATGTACATCCACCCAATGATGGGACACTGGCATAGAAATTGAAGTAGTTTGGCATTAAACACCAAGGAAACACCACCAAAGAAAGATTTTTGGGGTTTTTTTTTTTTCCTCAGCTGGCAATCTGCATAGCTGCACTTGGGCCAAAACTGGTGAAATGGGGTAAAGGAAGTAGCTAGCTGCTGTATATTCCAGCTTGAGATGATAGATGAACAGATCTGAGATGACACAGAACTTGCCTTGGTACCCAAATATTGCTAAAAAAATGGATGAGTAACATTGATTAATAGGAGAAATGGGAGTCAGGTGAAGTGGAAAATGAAAAACTGTACATCTCACAGGACAAGAATTAAACAAAAACCAAATCTATACATATAGGCATTGATGCTATACCCTGGAAAAGTTAAAAATGTTATCATTTATTTCTTGTTTTATGGAGTATTGTTTATGGACTATGTACTTCTGCAAAGTTAGTGGTTTTGGTAGTTAGTGCTGGATTTCTCTAGAACATATCCCACATGAGTAATGGATACATTGATGAGCTCAAAGGCCCAACAATGTCAATATTGTGTCTGTATCACCTTATTCAATCAGAATGCCTTGATGAGCTAAATACTAAACATGCTTAAAAAGCAAACAAGTCACCTTGAAATATCTGTTGCATGAAAATCACTGTTACATTGATACAACAGAAATATTTGTTATGAACAGGTGGAAGAGAGACTGGAAATAAGGATGTAAACACCTTATCTGGGCATGTTTACCACATCAAATCAACTATAATTATGACAGCAATTTGAAAGCCATGTCCCCAGCAGTTTAAGAAGTTTGGGGTCCTAATAAATAAAGGAGATGCCAGGATAGGTAGCAGAGTGAAAAATCACAGGTACTGTCATTTGCCACTTCTCTGTTCTGTGGCTCATAAATGCTCTGCAAAGAGGAATAATGACCCTCAGGTCTGAGAGCCACATGATAATAAATGCTAATTATTATCAGTGTCTATTTCAGGCAAACTCAAGAATCAGAACAGATACAAATGAACCTTCAATTACATCTGGTTACATCCAGGAAAACCAGAAGTCCTTTTGCAGTTGTTTGTCTGTTTACCAGCCACATCTGCCCTATATTTATAATTTGCACAGTTATAATTGTGCATTCATTGTAATGAATACATACACACATGCATAAGCACATATATGCATATATACATGTATATCTTGCTGAATATTAAGATTGGTCTTTAAGAATATCCTAACACCCTTAGATTCCATATCTTTGGGGAGCAGGAGGTCAAAATGCCCTCTGCTGTTGTGTTCATTTTAACATGGGGAACTATGTGAAAATGACAGAATTTACCAGAACAGACAACGAATTCCACACAAGACAATTAAATCCATAAAGTAAAGACTGCAGAAGGACACCCAACAGGCAGCAGAGTGCCAATGCACACTCTTTTTTGGAAAAACACATGATACAGTGGGAAGGTAAGAAGGGGTTTGCAGAGCTGAGAGGTCAGGAGAAAAGTAGAGTGGGAAGGAGAAACTGGGAAAAACTTTGGAAGAGATACTGTAGAGCCCACTGTAGATAAATCACTAGATAAACTAGATAAATCATGTAACCTGACTTGAAAATCTTTGAAGGCTGGGTGGCAGTATGTCCTTACACAGTTCTGTTTTTTCCTGAGGGTCCACTCTTGTGGCTGCTGTGGGAGATGGAGCACTGTGCTGCACCTGTGGTCTTAACCAGTAAGTTCATATATATATAAGCTTTTCAATGTACACCTAAGTCAGAATTAAATTAATGAAGTTATTAACAGCTTAAATATATTTATGGCTTTCATGCTCTCTAAGTCAACGTAATGTTGTGAGAATTTAGGGCCAGAAGGAACTTTAAGAGCCTAATCCACCACTTTGTTCCATGGCAAAATCAATTACATTGGTGTCCTTAGTGACAAATTTGTCTGACTGGTTCCTAAAGCTTTCAATGATGGAGACTCAACGGCCTCATGAGTAATCTATGCAAGTCTCACTATTCATACTATGAGAAGGATTTTTTCCCTGTCTAACTGGAATCTAATCAGCTGTTGTTTGCTGAAAGCCTGAGCTAAGATTAGAGGCATCTTAGACTTCTGAAGAATGTTGTCCAGTAACTTCCATGACTCTGGAAAAAGCCTGAACACAGGGTTTGTTTTTAATTTTGCTAATGGTTACTAGTTTTTGGTTTTTTTAATTTTGATTAATATGCCAAAGCACAGTCAGAGATATTTCTGTATCCTTTTACAGTTTTTCTTGTTATTGTAGTGTCTTACCTCTTTAGCATTTTCTGGCTTCAGGTAAACTTTCCCTGAGAATACTTTCTAAACACAGCAAGTTTTGACTTAGCTGCAGCAAAACCTATTTGAAAGGTGTGTCTACAGAAAAAGTGGAGCAAAAAGATTTCTTTTAAAATATTACTGAAAACCAGCATGTAGTATTTTCTTTCCTGTAAGGTCTAATTGTGGTTTTGCCTGTAATTCACTGAACTGTGTGTGTTTGAGATTAAATGTTTGAGCTTTCTTACATGATGTTACTCAGTTCAAGCAAACTCTGCTTCTTGCAGATGATCATTAATTGCATTCCCCATTCTCCAGGTACCTGACTTGAGAATAGGGTTCTGCCTGGCAGCAATGCTAAGCACCTACAGATTCAACAGAAGTTGATGTGGGCTGCTCTAATTTGTGTAAAATTATACAAATTTTTTATAAAAATCAGTCCAATTTGGGCATTTTAGCAAAACCTCTTAACCTTTATTTCCTTGTTCTTGGTCTCCACTCTCCAATGTAAGAGCATTGTCTTCTTGCTTGCCATGAATTGTGAAAATCAGTTTATTGGTACAAGTGAAACACTCTGGAGGAAAAAGTTTTAAATATGCTCCTCAGTGGTGAACACTGACGATTCTGTGTGCAGAATGAAACAAACATCCTGTGAAAAAAACAGTGTGTAACAATGTATTTGTAGATTTCATGGTGCTGTGGATTGTGCAAAGAAGCCAATAATAGATCTTTGCACAAGTGCTTTGATTTTGGTGGTTTTAAACTCATTGCAAGGCTACAACCTCGGTGATGTACTTTCAATACAGGTTTGTAAATATATGTGATATAAGGGTTTATTTGTATGTTGTGAAGTCTAGCAGTTGCAATGAAACAACAGTGTTGCCAGTCAGCACATTGAGCCCAGGGAGGAAAATATTGTGTTTCTTTTTCTTAAAGATGGAATTTACAAAATATTACTACTATGGAAACTTACCCTTTATTCTACTTCCCTGTAATTTGAGAACTTATAGAAATGTTCCTATTTGAATGTTGAACTTGATTGATTTTGCCAAGGATTGCAGAACAATTTTCAGTTTCCTGTATGAAGGAGGATGAATGAGAGTTTTCAGTAGCTTCAGTCTATCTTCTGGCTCAAGAAATTCAAAGTGATCATTCACACTGGAAGTCTTCTAAATGGCTGGTATCTATGCAAGAATTGCCTTGGAGAAAAAAAAAATTCCCCTGACTGCTTCCTCATTTCCAAAGTTGGGCATTTGATTTTTTTTGTTTGCTGTCTGTGTATCTCAATCCACTTGCCTGTCCTGTTATAATAACTGATGAATTGGGGCTTTCAGTGTCAGTCACAACTTGAAAGATTTTGTAAAAGTTCTGATTTGGATTCCCCATGTTCTACAACTTGACATGTACAAGCTGGAAAATGTGTTTTGAAGGTGTTTTGGTTTTGTTTGTATTTACACAGAGTGATCACTCCACTTCCTGCAGTGCCTTAAATCTCTGCCTTTTGTAATTTGAACTTGCTTTCTGATTTTCTTTGCTGCTTTCCCTTCCTCCCTTTATTGTTTTGTTCTTCTGTTCCTTTGAAGTTTTGATGACTTTTTCCTTAACTATTTAGAGCCACTTTTTTTTGCTCTATACTCTGTTCATCCTTTGAAGAATCCCTGCAGTTCTGGATGTCCTGACAGCTGTAGCTTGTGGCCACCCCAACTGTCATGAGAATTTTTGCTATGCTGCAGTTGAATTTCACTGATACATTAATTCATAGAGGTTGTGGGGTTTTTAGTTTTCAGTGAACCCTCAAAATATGGCTCTGCTTTAACTCTTCTCCAAATGACATTATTGTTCTCTTTTTTTGACCACAGATGTGTTAGGCTACATGCACTTCAGTAGCTTGTGGTAGTAGTGGAAGCACATCTGATTTGCAGTTAGGTAGCACTGTCCAAGAGAACCTTCAGCAGAAATCCTCTGAAACCCTTTTCAGTATGTAAGAAAGCTGCTCCCTGCAGATCCAGGAAGTTCAAAGTTATTCAGTGAACACATTATGTGGTTGCCTCTAGGTTTGCCTTTCAGCAGATAGCTGTTTCACCATGTCATCCACTGATTTAGACACGGATAATTTAATTATAGTGGGAGTTTTCAGAAAGGTTTCTGCCCAGGTGGCCACTCTGAAGCTAAATCTCTTGCCCAGGATGGTTTGAAACTTGCTGTCACAATGATGGGAGTTTCCAACCTGACTGGCAGTGCCAGGAACTAAAGTGTGGTTTCTAACAGAGTGGAATTCCCATTTGTCTCCTTACAGAGGTATTTTTCATGCTGCCCAATGAGTGAATAACCCTCTAACTAAGTTGACCAAAGGAGAGCTGTATGTTGCTCTGCCAAGGCATATTTTATGTATTTTTTTATGGAGCCCCTCCCACTAATATGACTAGCTAGATTATCTGTGAGGCTGTGCTTGTTCTGAAACCACTATTGATTAAATGCTGAGATGAAATTTTTTTTTAGAAGCTGTCATTGGAACATGCTTAGACTGCACTTGCTGTCAGCTTAACAGTCATGTTTCTGTGTCTTCCTCTAAATTCCTCTCCCAGCTGGGCTCTTTCATATCTTAGCATTAAAATAGTTCCTTCCTAATTAGACAGATCTCTGTCATGATAATCATCTTGAACACGTACGCTGTATTTTCATACTGGGTATCTTTTCACAGATTGGGCCTGTGCTTTATAATATTTCAGAATCATAACTCACTGAATAGATCTCTCACCAAGCAATCATCTCCTCTAACTGGTAATTAGTGTCCTGTCAGCTGATATTGGTATGGCATTACTGCTCATCTGCTGCCATCAGCAAGTTCATCTTAGATCATTTAGAATTCTGATGGATTTGATTCTCTTCAAATTCCAGTTGTGAGGGTAGTATTCCAAAGCTGATGTGCAAACAGGGGGGGAAAAAAAAGGTTATAGAGCAAAAAAACACATTTGTGCATGCAAAGTGAATTTTTACAGAAGATGTGTTTGTTATAGTCATAAATGTAAGAGCACACATGATCATGAGTGAGTCTGTGCTTGTCTCTAACTACAGAACAGTTGTTTGGTCAAGGTTGTGAAGAACATTGCTTTAATGACAATAGTCAGTAGTTAGAACAAAATTGAGATCTCTCTATTTCTTGCATTGCTCAGGCAATAATGCAAGGGATTTGTTTCCTCTTTTTATTTTTTCAGACTCAGAGGCTTAGCAGAAGTGTTGTCCTTCTGAAAAATTTGATTTAAATAGTTCGCTAAATAGCTCATTTTACTTTAGCTTTTTAGAAGCTGGTAATTGTTTATGTAAATGTCCTTAAAATAAACTATGCAAAAATGAACTGTGAAATCTTATCTCTATTATGCTATTTTACAATGGCCTCTCAAAACTTGGCTTTAAAAGAAAAACCTCCCATGAGAAGAAAATGTTTAGTTAGCTCTTAGGTGCTAAATGATAGCTGTAAAATAACACAGAACAACTTCCCTTTTTTAAATGAAATTATGATTATGTTGATTGTCTTTAGGCATAAGAGGGAGGACCTTATCCTATAGAAGATTGTACTGTAGAATAATGCAAGAATCACCATTGTGCTGTTACAATGAGTGAGAAAATAGATGTATATTTGCTCAGCTTTACTTCAACCTCAGCCAATGGAAAAATATTTTTGGATCAGAATCAAATGGTTTTTGAATGTATTCAGATGGAGGGATTTTGTTGGGGGAATTTTGTATTTTGTTTCTTTCTTCCTTTCTTTGGTTGGTTGGAATTTTATTGCCACAAAACTGGTGATTTATTTGTTTGCAAAACTTCTAACACTAAACGCTGGTTACTCCAAAACTTCTTTTACTCAAATCATCACCCTTGGGCTGTGCAGCCTGGCCAATGTGTACATAGCTGCGAGATAAAAAAAAATCCTACATTTTAATAGGCTGAAATTAAATTCTATAGCAATACAGCTTACACTTTAAAAAATACCACATTGGCAGCTGCCAAAGTGATGTAGTGGAAGTTGTGTTGTGTTTGACTTCATAGAGATAGAAAAATGTTGTTAATTGTAGTCGTAGGAAAAGCAAGACAGCCTCTGTAAAATGCACCGAAAAGGCAGTCTGTAAGAAGATCACTGATTTTACAAGTATTTCTGACCCGGTGGGTGTAAGAAGCGCTTCGTTTTTTTGGATTCGAGCGCTGCTCGGCGCTCTGTGGAGCCGGGCTGCAGGGGGCACTGCGGAGGAATCCAAAAAGTACTCGCTCTGAGCTCAATGTACTTCACAGCCCTCTCCCTCCCTGGCCTCATTACATTTTCCATTTCAAATTATTATTATTATTATTATTATATGAATGCTAATGAGTATTTATTAATAAATTGGTAATAGATAATTTAAAACCTCAAATCCCTCCCCCCTCCTCTTTCCCCCTCCTCTTTCTATTCTTACATTTAATCTTAACCATTTAATTCAATAGTTACTGGAGAGATTACAACACATCCCCCGACTCCAAATTAAGAGAGGCACGAATCTCTATAATTAACTCAGGATTGCAATTTCCCCACGTTCTTACGCTGTCTCTGAGCAGAGCTGTAATTTCCCCCTGCTTGTTCTGTGATAACGTAGTAATCGATGATCGTGAAGAACTTTAAGTGTCTTCACTGTGGTTCTCAAACTGATACTACAGAAAAGTTCTGTTGTTTTTTGTTTGGTGGTTTTTTTTTTGTTTTGTTTTTGTTTTTTTTTTTGTTTTTTTTTTTCTGGGGGAGAAATGTTTGATAATCCCAACGTAGGGAAGGAACTAATTGCTATTTTTATTTGTCAGCTATTATGTTGCATCTCTACAGAGTCATGAATTGTGGCAATAGGCATGAAATCAGCCCCAAATTTCATACTGCTGAGCGCTTAAAAAAAAACCCAAAACTGCTCTTTGCCACTGTATCTTAGAAATAGTATCCCAATGGCAAAAAATGAAGATGGTTTAAATCAGATTACATTACTAATGCGTGAGTTCCCAATTCTCTTTATATCGGCTGCATGTTAGAGAACACGGGTGTCTCTGAGATAGTTCTGTTCTATGTGGATGCATTTTAAAAATTACATCTGGAAGTGCATTTCTCACAGGGCTAGGTAGAAAATGACAATTATGGGCGCAACAGCTTTGTCTGCATAGATGGTTTAAAACCAGATTCCCGCGACGTTATTCTTGACCCATTAATCACCCGCGCTGTATGCGGAGGAAAGCGTTGCTGCCCGGCGTGTCATGTTTCTGGCGCTGTTTAAAATAGAAAGTTCAGCCCCGTGCCGGGGAGGAGGCGCAGGGCTGGGCGCCGCGCTCCCATTCATTATGCAACAGTTGACACCGAAGGGGAAGGCAGGCGGCACACGCCGCTCGCCCGCGGGCTCCGGGCGCTGCTGCCCTGGGCTCCGAGCGCCGGCTGCGGGCAGGGCGGCAGCGTGTGCGGGCGGGGAGCCCGCGGGGAGCCCGGGGCCGGCGGCCAGCCAGCCCGGGGCCGGCAGGTGTCGGGCCCGCTCGCCCCGGGAAGCGCCATGCCCGCTCCGTGTCCGTGCGGGTGTCCGTGCCGGGTTTTGCACCTTGTCCCCGGGCCTGCCTCCCGGCCCGCAGGAGCCGCCGCCGCCGCGGTGTTTACCGAGCGCTCCTGTCCTGGTATCACTCCGCTGGCATGGAGGAGGAGGAGGTGCGGGAGCACAGCATTTGATCATTGTGATGGTGGCAGGAGGAGCGGCAGCCAGCACGGCACGGCAAAGCGCTAGGCTGTATCAGCTCGGCGTTTGGCAGAGACTTTAGAGCGCTACTTTTTTTTTTTTTTCTCTTTTATTTATTTTTTTCCTCCAGCTCGGTCCGGATTGTTCATGTGTTTACTTCCCCCAGCCCGAGGATTTGTTATTTAGGTTCCTGTTGAAATGCAACTGAGCAGCCAAAGTACTTTGCGAACACGGTGCGGCATAAACACCAAAACTTTTTTCCAGAAGGAAAATACAATAAGCAAGCGGCTTTGCCTGTCTTTTGATGCCGTGGAGTGCGAGTGAGTGTGCCGTGTGTGCCCAGCGTGTGCCTGTGCTCGGATGTGTGTGTGCGAACGTGCGTGTGAGCGGCTGTGTGTGGATGTGTGTGCATGTGGAGGGGCGCGTGTTCCTCCTCATCCATGGGGAGAGAAGGCTTTTGGCAAAATCTCCGGAAATCTCATGGAATCTGTCTTGAAATAATGGATTATAAAAAAGAAAGAGGAGGAAAGGAACTGGTCTGATATCTCCTGGAGTTTGCTAACCCGAATTGCTGCTGCTTAGTTTGTTGTGTGTTTGTGTGTGTGTGTGTGTGTTTGTTGGTTGTGTTGCTGGCGATAACCTTTTAGCACCTTCTCTATTTCCCTCCCCCCTTCCCTCTCTCTTTTTAATGTTTTGGAGCTTCTCGAGAGGGATTGGCTGGGGGAAAAGAGAAACATTTGCTTGGGATCGCTGTTTCCCTGATACATGATGGTGCCCCCTTCCCCCCCCTCCCCGGTTCTCTAAAAAGTATCCCATCAGGACCCCAGAGGAGACCGTGTGTGCGAAGTGTAGGATAAAAAGTTCTTCCAAAATAGTGTGCGCGGGGACGAGGATGGGGGATTTCGCAGCCCCCGCTGCCGCCGCGAACGGCAGCAGTATTTGCATCAACAATAACCTCACCAGCAGCCTCGGCGGGGCCGGGATCGGGGTGAGCAGCGCTCCCCACGGCCCTGCCGCCGCCGCTGCCGGTAACAATACGGCGGGCAGCATTCCCAAGCACAGCACGGTGGTGGAGCGGCTGCGGCAGCGCATCGAGGGCTGCCGGCGGCACCATGTCAACTGCGAGAGCAGGTACCAGCAAGCCCAGGCGGAGCAGCTGGAGCTGGAGCGCAGGGACACGGTGAGCCTCTACCAGCGGACCCTGGAGCAGAGGGCCAAGAAAACGGGCACCGGCGGCAGCAAGCAGCAGCACCAGAGCAAGCAGCAGCAAGATGCTGAGCCCGCCGCGGCGGAGCAGAGGAACCACACGCTGATCATGGTAAGGGGGTGCGGGCCGGGGGGCGGAGGGGAGGGGTGGCTGTCCGGCTCCGGGATGAGCTGCATGTCGCTTGTCAAGGGGGAGCGGGGCTCGGCTCAACTTTGGCAGCGGCGGGAGCTGCCGGGACGCTCCGCAACTTCTCATGGGCTGGAGGGAGCTTTTTCCCCCTTCGGAAGGGTAGAAGTGCTCTGGGCTAAGGGGGAAGGAGCGGTGCCAGGCGGGGAGCCGGGGGAGGGTTTTGTGTGCGTGCGTGTTTCGCCACGGCTCCTCCGTGCCGCCTTTAAATCCCGCCGCGGAGGAAGGTGGAAGGAGGCTCCGCAGGCTGAGCTGGCTGCTGGAGCAAAAGTTAGGCAGGCTTCTCGCTTGGGCTGCCCCGGCGTGCAGCAGCCCGGCTCCCCACGCGAGCTGAACCGCTTCCCAAAGTTTCCTTGGGATTTAAGGAGCTCAGCGAGGAGCGGAGGGGGGGCAGGGGGCGGGGTGTAGGAAGCGGAGTTTCCCACTGCCAGGCTGCACCCATGATGAATAATAAGGGGAGACGCGGGGGGAGCCGGGCCCTGCGCTCCGGCAGAGCCTTATTTATAGTGATTCTGCTGGGGGGGCTGGCGGTGCTCGTCCCGGCCGCCGTGTGTGTCCTGACGTGTCCCCAGCCGGGGCGGGCACGGGGCAGCGGCTCCTCGCCGTCTGCCGGGCGCACAATGGGCGGCGGGGACCGGCGGGGAGGAGGAGGAGGAGGAGGGGAGGGGAGGTGCGATGGCAGCGTGTGGTTTACAAGCCTCGCACGTCCCTCCCTCTCGCCTTCCCCCGCCGGGGGAGGGCTGTGTGACAAAGCGGCGGGGTGGCGGTGCTTCCCCTGCCCCTCCCGGACGGGAGCCTTGTGCCTGTGCGGGGCCGCGCCGAGCCTGCCCGCCGCCGGTTCCGTGCCGGTTCGGTGCCGGTTCCGTGCCGGGTCGGTGCCGGTTCGGTGCCGGTTCGCTGCCCCAGCCCCGGGAGCGTGGGCTGGCGGAGTGTGTGCGTGTGCGCCTCGCCAACAGGAAGCAGAACGACCTCTCTGACATCTTGTTGCTTTCCTGATGTTGCCAGCGAGGCATAACAGTGTTTCTCTTCCTCCTGGAGCCTTTCCTCGCACCGAGGCTTTAAAATACTTGGGGGCAGCAGCAGTCACTTTACCAGCCCCGTGAGCAGGGACTCTCTTCTCGTCAGCACGGCTGTCCTCAAATCCCTTTTCACATCTCACAAGATGCTAGATCCTGTTTCCACAAGGCACAGGAAAGGGGCTGGAGGCTCAGGAGGCATTCCCAGGATGACTTCTCTCCAGGGCAGTGCTGTGGTGCAGTGTCCCCATCCAGCTCCAGAGCAGCTTGGATGCTCTTGGACCTCGGCTAGTGGTGTGTTATCCTTTCCCCTTATTCCCCTTATTTAATGCTGAAGCATTAAAGCCAGGATTTTTAGATAAGCATGAATTGGTCTTCCTTTGAAAATGCGGGACAGAAAGCCAAAGCTATAATGTGAAAGTTGTAGAAACAAAATAACAAAAGGAGGAAGTGCAGGTTCAGCTCTCATTGTTGCTGGATTCTTTCTGGTTGGGACATTTGAAGAGCTGAGAGACACCTAATGAAGGGGTAGTCTGCTATGAAATTCACCATAACTTAATTCCTGTGCTATGATCTTCATGTTATTTAAATACACTCAATGTGCCCTATGCTTTTAATATTAAAAAACATAAATTCTACTGCCTTATTAAAAAAAAGACCCACTTCCATATTTTAATGAAAACATACAAATGTTGCCAAAAAATCTAGACATATCACCTGCTTTTTTTCACTTGTAAAGTGTTAATTATGATTTTTGACTGCTATCTGAGGACATTGGGGAACATCTATGGAAACATGAAAGCAACACTTGAAACCCAAGAAAATATTCTTTTTAAAGAAGTTGAAAAGTATTTTCTCTGAGACATCAATGCTTTTTGCAGTAAAACCAAATGCAAGCTCCCAAACTTCTTAATTTCTGGCAGTTGTAACAGTGTGGTAAGTTTATGTGCACAATTTTTATTGAGCAAAATAATTCAACTTGATGTAACCTTTTCTTTAATTTTTTTTTTTTTCAAGTCAAGTACATTTATGGGTTTTCTCACTTTCTTTATTCTCTGGTAAACTCCAGTGGAGAGTTTTACAGTGGAACAGTCATAGATCTGCTGCTGCTTTACTCTTCACACAAAAATCATTATTAAATTTTTTCCTCATATTATCAAACCACATCATTTGGAAAAGAAGCTGTCGGGATTAAATGGCAACAAACACAATGAGGACAGCAAGAAATGCTTTTTGTATTTTTTTTTTTTTAACAGAGCAAATTAAAGAAAAATATAACCTCTCTCTATGTGTGTGTGTATGTGTCCTCCAAACTGAGAGGTGCTGAGAAGGGAGATGTGCTTAGTCCAGGCAGCCTGTCACCCAACAAACCCTCCCAGAAGCTGCTACTGATACTTGCTGAGTGCCTTTCAGTAAAAATCCCAAAAACATCTTCAGAAGACAATTATTTGAAGGCATGCACTCTGATTTTCTTCACTGGATGGGGTACAAGGGCTGCAGTTTGTACAATGATTCTTGTTGCCACCCCCACAGTTTGCACCCTCCCTCCCTCCCAGAGTTGGTGGAAGGCACTGTGCAGTTTCCACTGTTCAGGACTCTGTGTCAACTGACAAGGGGTTGTCAATGGAAGCCTTTTGTTAAAATGGGTGTGGGAGCACAGCCTTGGCTGGATTTCATGAGCTGCAGATCTACCTGAATTTGAGTCTTGTTATAGAGAAAGTTTTCACTTGCTGGAATTTGAAATACCTGGATTTATAACTACTTCACCCTCTTCTGTTTAATAGAACAGTGGGTTACACAACTAGTTTGCTCACACACAGGCACAGATTGGGGTGTGCACAGTAATTAAAGTAGTTTATAAATGTCTGTGGGGACCTTTTCCCCTCACCCCAGTTCAACCTAGAAAACACCAAGTTGTTTTCTGTGATTTTGCTGTACCAGCCTGGCTTTCAGAGGAAGTCTTGGGAAAATTTGCAGTTCATCCAAAACTCTGCTGCTCATCTTTGGATTGGTTCCAGGAAATATCAACACATTATATCAGTTCTTTGGTTCTTTGTGAGCAAATCTGCTTTCTTGTTTTCCTCTTTCAGTGCAAGAGTCTTCTTGGCTCTGCATCCATGTTATTGTGTGGGGTTCAGAGGCTGTAGCTGTGTGTATACAGATACATTATATATAGAATAAATAATGTATGTTTTGTATATAATAGCCAAATACATAATAATAACTGCAAATTGTATCACCTCTGATTCTTATCTCCATGACTGTTCTTACTGTGCGTTTTTTGTCCAGTGACATGTGTAATTATCACATTGGTCTTCTAATGCACACTTATTTGCATCTGAGCTCTCTTGTGAACTATAGTCTGGAGCTACTTTTTCCTATTTTAAGGCTCTTCAAGACTTTTTTTTTTTTTTAATTTAGCATTGTTGTGTCTTACTCTCTGTTTCTAGCCTTAAACCCAGTTCGTAGGAAATTGTGTTTTAAGCACATAAGTCTAAAATGTTAGTTAGATCAGAGAAATGAATGACAGAAGTCAAATAACCTATTAGATCATCTTTTCTGTTCCCTTGCCAAAGCATCCTATGCCAATTCAGAATTAGATCAAAGTCAGAGAAAACACGGTTGGAAACATAGGGTATTTTCCAGTCCTGCTCTTTACCCATTCTGGGCTAACTCACTGCCTTTCAGAAGGGAATGGTCACACTGCACTTCTACCTGAGGGAAGGACAATGGGCAGGCCACTCTTTCAGCTTTCCCTGTGTGGACAGAATAATATGTCCAGAATTACAGAAATCTGGTAATATATCCCTGTTGGTAGGTATTCCACCACAGAAAAGTGGTTCCTCCCTCCATCTGAGTATCTTCTTCTTGTTGGAAAAGGTATTCAGAGTGAAAAGGTGGAACATCTTCATTTGTCTTGGTGATTCGTGGATAATGCCAGTGATGGAATGAGTGCCACAGACTGTCTCAGGCTTGTAAGGAGTTTGTTAAAGCTTATACCTGCTATATTTAACATGTACTTGTGCATATGTTCACAAAACAGAGCACATTTCTTGTGTTCTTTCTTGTGTAATATCGCTGTTCAACTTACCTTACAGGTGCTTAGGAGTTCATCACTCACACTATAGGAAAAGTCTATTTCTCTGGCATTGCAAAGATTAAAAAATAAGTTAATTTTTTAGATGTTTTGTTTTATTTTCCACAAAAAGGTCAAATACTTGCAGCCCTTACTCATGCCTGATGACTAAGTAGGATTAAGCATCTCTTTGGTTAATAAGCTATGTCTGATCTTGCTCACACAGGGGTAAAGTCAGTAGTAAATACACACCAGGGGTGATGCTAGAATTAAATCCCAGGCCAGCAGAGCTCCTTCTCTTTCGTAAGTATCGTAGAAGGAGTCATTGTGTAACCCTTTTTATTTTCCTTTTTCCATCAGGGTGGATCTCTGTGTCTTTCTTACTCCACAGGCCTCTCCCATTTGTTTTCTCCTTTTCATACCGACTGGCGCTTGATGCGCCCGTGTGATTACTGTCCTTTAGGACAAGGAGTTTTTGTGCTGACCTCCTTTCGCAGCTAGTCAGCACAATAGGTTTCAGTTTAGCAAACTGAAAGGAATGAAGAGACTCTTCACTTCAAGCACTGCTAGCCTCTGATGACCTTTAATGCTCTGATGGAAAGTGTGTCCCTTTCAAAGGCAGTGGCTTGGGTTATTACACGCCGTAGCTAGAGCAGGGCAAGCTGTATTTTGACACTCATAGTGAAATCTCAGCTTCAGATTGACCAAACAGAATGTGTTGAAAGTCCCGCAGTGAAGTTCTAGGCATTGTTAAGTTCAGGAAGAACAGCTTTGTGTGGAGCACATCAAAAACTTGTTCTGCTAACGCAGAGCCAAAAATTTTAACGTGTGATTGTGTTAGGACAACTGGTTGCATTTAGGTTAACCTCAATTTACAGTAACTTGACCTAAAGCTTAAGGCTTCCCAAATGGCTTCAGCTGGTGTAACCCGAGCTGCCAGCGCTGAGGAAGTCTCCTCTTTCCTGCTCCTGTCGGGGGCTGTGTTTGCTGCCTTTGCTGGCTTGTGCAGCCCCACGGGTTCACCGAGCAGGTAGGGAGGGCAGACACGCTCCTTCCTTTCCTTCTGGGTTAGTTCCATGCTGGATCAGATCCATCCTTTGTTTGACTGTCCCTCCCGTGGGTAGCAGTGTCTTACAACATCTTAATCCTCTTGTGAAATTCAACCCTTATCCCAGGATAAACATCTGGGACCTCTTAGTTCAAACATGCTTACCTGGTGGCAGCATACATTGAACCTCAGCTGAGTTACACCTGGTGTCAGTGCAGAATTCTGTTCCTGAGCACAGACACTGAAACAGGGGTGGCTGTATGCAGCAAAGGAGTCGGGGTTCATTTTTGTTTAAACACTTGCATGTATATTAAACACTTGGTTGCATATTACTCCAATATGTATAATTCATGTGAGAGATGTGCTTGGATTAGCAGAGGTTTAAGAGCAGGCCTGACAGCCAGTAACTGCTGACTGGAATCCTTCGAGTGTGTTTTGTGAATTGAAATGTGAGGTACAATCTCTAACTGGAGTTATGAACCTGTGATCAGTTTTGCAGTCTGGGATCTCACAGGCTGTTCAGATAAGTGGCATTCTTGTACATTCAGTGGGAATTTGGGAGCCTTAACGATTTGAAATATATATTTTCCTTGTTTGTCTAAGCTGGTGAATCACAAAATCATGTATCTTTGATTGTCCTTTTGCTTCCCTCTTATTTTAGTTTTCCGATGTTTTGTAGCTTAAAAGCCTCTACAAACTTCTTCTGTTTGCTTTCTGAATGCTTGAAGCTCAGTTTCATAGGGCTTAAGAGAAAATGTCTTTTAAAACTTGCAGTAGTTAATAAGATTGCAGCTGCTGAAATTCCGTGCTTACAGGAAGAGCTGCCTTCTGTCAAGGCTGATTTTGTTTGCCTCCACACACACAGTAAAATTGGTGAGGGGATAAGAATACTTCAGTTGACCTGAGAGGAGTGTGTTCACCCATAGGAACTTTGCATTTTCTGGAAGTTTGTGAAGGTGCTAAAGCCAATGCTGCAGTGCTGTTGGTAGCACAGATCTATCACTGTTTGCTTGTTTTCGTTCTTCACAACCACAGCACACACAGAGTTGGAAAGAGGTCTGAATTTATGACTTTCAGAATAACTGAGGCAATTAACAGGAAGATCAACAGGTCAAGCTTTTTTTTTTTTTTTTTTTTTTTTTAAGTCACTTTCTGTAGGGTTTTCATACATGTCTCTGTATAAGCTCTCAGCTCTCATGGACTGAAGCTTGGTGGAGTTGTGCTTTCACTGATGGAGGGTGGGGCTGTGCCTCTTCCCCTCCTCCTGTCTTCACTTTTCTGTCTCCTCCCTACATTACTTTTACTACGTGCCATGCAGTAACACCTCACGTTTCACAGAACAATTCAACTTCATTTTCCTCTCCTTTTCAGATTCAGAGGAACAATTGTTCAGTGCTGCTGTGAAGTTTTTCTGCATCATCTTTATGATGCTTGTGGAAATCCTGGGCCAATTCAGAAAGTCCTTGGGTATTGTGTACCTTGGAAAAGAGCAGAGAATTGGTTTTTAACCCTGCTCTGACCCCGGGCAGCACCACAACCGAGAAGCCAACATGCCTATATATCTGTGTTTGTATAAACCAGTACCTGTACTTACACACTGGTTTTTAAACTGTACTCCAAGGCAAAGTGGAAATATTTATGATCAATTTCAATGGTGAAAGGGGATATAACAGTCCAACAAGTTTAAGAATCACTGATACATACCCATTTTCTAGATTTTCATCCTCTTTCTCTTTCCTTTTGCTCATGTCTAATCTTCTGGGATGTTTTGGCACTTCTGCATTGTGTTTCATCTGAAGGAGGAAGGGAGGTGGCTGTGGCAAATGAGATTGTAGAGGAGTTCTGGAAAGTATAGGAGTTTTTTAATCATTTAAGATATTTCTTTACATTAAGGTGGATAGATTAGCACTTTGCCAAAAAAGAAATCGTTGTGTTCCTTACCCCTTCTGTTTATGCAGAATATGGTATTTCAGACTCTCTAGCATCTGCAAAAATTACTTTGAATCTGACTGCCTTACCTTGTACCTAGTTGCCTTTGGACTGCTAAAGAGATTGTTCCATTTTTGCTGTGATCTGTGCTGCTGTTTCTTTTTGTCTTCAGACATAGTGGCTGTTCTTCTGATTTCTCTGGATTACATTCCATTGCATAACTGAGGCAGCAGAGAGAAAACTGCTATTGACATTAAATAACACATTTTTAACAATGTTTTCAGCAAGCAAATTGCTATTCACTACACATAGCTTTAGCTGTCATCGTAGCAGGTATTGTCACTTTGAAGGCTTTAGTGGACTCGTGCAGAAGGCTGTAGATTTCTGAAACTGAAAGGGGGTCACATTGTTTAAAATTGGCTGAAGTTCTGGTATGTAATCCATGGCTGGATGTGCAGCAGTGGTTCAAAGTAATCTTCTATTCTTCTAGTTCTTCTGTTATCACACGTTTCTGGGCTGAGCTTGCAGTCTTTGCCTTCCAGTAAAAGTGGAGATATGATGCTGAGGTTGCAGTGCCCTTTTTTTCCCACCCCCCCGCCCCTTAATTTATGCCAGGTAGATTGTACACTGAAAGCTTTAAAGGCTGGATTGCTGCAATTTTGAAAATTTACCTGAGAGTATTTGACTTTACATTTTTTTCATCCCATAGGATTTTGCTGAAGCTCATTTTTTTCTAAATCATTTTAATATGTATTCTACATCATGCAAAACAACAAGGAAAAACTCCCACTTATTTTTCTCTCCTCAATTTCATTTACAACAAAACAAAACCACTTTATGGTCACAGTAAGGTTTGCTGCCCTTCTCAGTAACACTTTTGCTGTGGAAAATGTCAGCAGTGGGTGGGGGGATGAAGAATTGTGAACGTAGAACAGGAAAACCCAAATTAATTTTGACTAGTAGCATTGTAAATTTCACCTATCACTGTGATAAAGCTTCTGTTTATTTACAGCCATACAGGGCTCTGGGAAGTTAGGCACGGAGTATATTCTTCACGTGGTACTGCCTTGGGGTTAATGAGATGAAGCAGCTGAAACAAATAAACGTTTTGCTGCCATAAAACAGGGTGGTCTCAGGGCTGCAGTCCTACACCTGTGTCTGCCTCTGGTACTAATGTAGGAGGAAAATTAGCTGCCTAGGAAGAGAGCAGTGGGTTTTTTTAGGTGTAAGGTGAAGGTACTAGAGGAAAGGGGAGGCAGAAGGTCCCGTGTAGTTTGCATTAAACTTAGCTCTTGTAATCAAGTTGATCAACAATTCAAAGGCTGCTCAGGCATTGGATCATGCTGCTCAGGGAAGTGTTGGAGTCGACATCCCTTGAGATATTTCTACAGAAATGTAGATGTGGCACTTAAGGACACGATTTAGTGATGGGCTTGGCCATGCTGGGTTATTGGTTGGACTTGATGATCTTAAGGGTCCTTTCCAACCTGCCAGGTGAAAGCCTGGGAATTGTGGTGCCTTGCTGGAGTTAATTTGGGAGTGAAACACTTACACGGTTTATGGACCATCAAGCAGAGCATTATTGCAAGTGTCCTCAGGAATACTGCTATAGTCATTCTCAAGGGTGAGGTGATGGCCCAAAGTGTAAAGGATGATGAGGAGAGCATCTTTCAATCCAATCTAGTCCAAAGAAGACATCAGCTGGCCACAGCATGGACTTGTCCCAGGTAGGTGCTAACTGTGCTTTCTGTGAAGAAAGAAAAAGGAGGGGGTTGTGTTCCTTTTTTTTTTGCTTGCTTCTGAAAATTGATAAACTTGGTCTCTTGATAAAAGAAGGAAAAACACAGTTTTGCTTGATCTTTGCAGTATGATGATTGCACTTTTTTTGGCTGCTTATTGTGTTGTGCTCATTTTAATTCCATGTAGAACAATATCTAGGTTAAGTAATTTTGAAAGGCCCAGATAAAAAGCACCATTGTGATGTCTTGACTTGCATATGGAACTTGAGGTAACATTGGAGCAAGGGGCTGTGTCCATGACAGACACTCACATGTAATTTTATTTTCCTCCTATCTGTCCCCAGGTCGGGGCAATATGATAATAATTGTGTAAGTCAGCAATGAAAAAGTTCAGTGGTTGTGTGGGGTATTTTGTTGTTGTTGTTTTATTTTATTTTATTTTATTTTTATTTGTTTGTCCTGCTTTCTCAGATGTTTTATTTCAGAATTGGCTCATTTGCTAGAATCCAACCTGTTAGCCCAATAGGTAGATAAGGGTATAAGCAATATTGGTATTTCTGGTGCAGTGTGTTCCCTATGTTAAGTTTCACTAGTGGTTATGACATTGTTTCTGGTCTGAAAATTATTTACTTCCCAAATCTATGACTTATCTCTTGTGGGTAGTGAATGTATGGTTAACATGTGTCATAAAGGCAAGTAAAGGGTTTATGGGAGCAGGTTTGGACTGGCTAGCTTGTCTCTAAATTTAATGGCAGGAGCAAATTTTACTGCTTGTCTCAAGACAACAGTGTAATATGTAACACATTTTGACCAATGCACTTCACCTCATGTTGTTTTTTTTTCCACTTTTGTAATATGATGTTTGGTTTTGTTTTTGTTTGTTTTTTAGAAGAGAAGATTTTCTAAGCTCTTAATCTATAAACTTAGACATTTTTAAATGTAGAATGATAATTGATAACTGAGGCCAGTAAGTGAAAACAATGATTGAGTCATATACACCAGGTTCTGTAAGGAATGTAGCACAAACAGACTCACAAAATATTTCATCATTTTCAGAGATGCTTTCTGTTTACAAATACACAGTTCTTACATGATTCAAGATTTGGTATTTAAACTGTGGATTTCCTATTATAGGGAAAAAATTAAATGCTTACATTTGTATAAAATTTTATTAATGTGGTATCAGGCACATTTTTTAAAATTAGACATATTTTTTCAATTTTATAATACACTTTTTTTTTTGCAAGAGTTAATTTTGTAGGATATATTTCTTGCCTTTTGACCTTGATTTGATTGGTTGGGGGTTTTGTGAAGTAGGGATGGTTTTTTTTGTATTCTTGGATGGTTGGCTGGTTTTGTGGTTTGGAAGGAGAAGCAAGAAAGGGGTGCTTCAGAAATGCAGAGACCTAAGGATGCAGATGGGAGGACAGGAAAGAAGTGTGGGACAGAAGGTGGATGGAACCCAAACTGGGGTAGACAGAGTGGAGCTAAGCAGATATCAGCTGTTATGGAAGGACAGAAATGTATGTTGGACCAGGCTGAAGAGCAGAACTTTGCCTCTGCCTGTGTACTTGGGCTTCACAAAGTCACTGAGAGCACAGGTAATTGTAAGGAGCCCAGCTTTTGCCACCTCAAGTACCAGAGTTTTGGTTTCACAGGGCCATGCTCATGGTCAGCTGCAAATACCAGGTGAATTAGTTGCTTTGGTTTTCTTGCCTTTCCAGGTCTTATGCCCATCAGAGCATTACAGTTGTGCCAACTGATTTTCTGCACTGTGGTGACCTTTGTTTTATTCAGATTTTAGGAATTCTAAACAGTTTCCAGTGACACAGCTAATAAATACATAAATATCAAACATTCAGCAAATGTAAGCCTCTGGACAGCAGACTTGCTTTCCTTAGTTACCTGTTACATATTCCCTGGAAATCACCAGCAGTTCATGTGAAAACCATTGCCTGGGTAACTCCTGGCACATTAGTAATGGACACATGTATTTTAAATCCTTTATGTCCAAATCCTATTTGCACGTTTCTAAAGTTGGTTAAGTAAGTGGTGTGTGTTTTTTCCCCTCCTGATGGATTAGCTTTGTTTTGCTAAAACAAGCTGCATTTCAATGCTTCTTTTCCCACCTCTATGCATAAGTCCACTGTTAATATAAATCAGTTTTCAGAAGTGATTGCTGTGGCAGGCAGAAGGCAATGTGTATTTCTCAAACCAGTGGAACAAATGGAAAGTATTTGAGGTGGTTTAGGCACAGTGGCTGACTGATCCTGTTTTCTGATGGATAGAGGGAACTGCTCTGCAGTGTGCTGCAGGCACACTCAATAGCTGTGAGAGACTTGCTTTCCCTTGGGTGGTACTGTCTCATGTTTTGGGAAGGGAAGGGACAAGCTTCTGTCCCTGAGGTCAAAATGCAACACCAAACAGCCAGGATTTTTGGAAGATTTACAGTTTAATAAGCCACAGTTGTGGTCATGTCCTCTTGTTGTCCAAGCAATCCTATCTGAGTGTGTGAAGTTGGTGCTTCAGACATTTGGGGTGATTAACATATCCTTAAACAGGTAAGCTTGAAAATTAGTGACATTACTGTCTCAGGCAAAAGAGCTGGGTTTTCTCACAAAATTTAAGAACTCTTCACAGGTTTTGTAATATGATTTGTATGATCTAAAAGTCTGCCTTTTGCAGGCTTAGATTGTTTGGGGAGTTGACAGAACGAAGTTTTATATGCCATATTTCATGTTTCAGTCACAGTACTGAGATGTCAGCATTCCTCAATTAGTAATCATTCATAATATTGACATTTCACTTAGGGTCTTTGTGTCACAGAGTTGCCTTCTTTGGTCTGGAGGGTGGCAGAAGGACACAAGTGTTTTCAGCTGACTGTGTTTTCAGCACAATGTTTTATCTGTCCCAAGGAGTAGCAGAGCTCAGTTTGGATAATTTGATGGCTTTGAGGTAAGGACAATGATATGGACACTTATTGTTGGGAGGACATTGGAAAATCCAACCAGTTTCTCAGCTAGCATGTAGGCTGTGCCATGAGAGAGACCCTTTCCTTTCCCCTGGGACTGTAGAACTGGATGGAAGGTCTCTTATTATTTTGGTAATATTAAATAATAGTGTGCTTATTTTCCTCTCTCATTATTGACAGCTGTGTTTTTGTGTTGCTTTTCTTGTTCTGTAAATATCAATATGAGTCGATCTCTTATTCTTTGTTATGTTGAAAAGAGATTGTTTGTATAATGAGATATAAAAGGTGTCCCATAACTTCAATTTAGTACATCTTTGAGACATAAAGCATGTAAGAAAAGAGGCAAATTGAAGATGTCTGTGGTGACAGAAGTAAAATCTTACTGGTAATATTTAGAACAAATTTTGAGGGTATATCTTGGAAAGCTACTAATGTCAGGCAGAACCTAGTACTTGCATAAAGAGCTGTCCTAATTCCTGTAAGAAACTGAGTTTTGGCAATTTGTGGAAATAAATATATTCCAGAGATCCCCAACTTACTGGTTGCATTTGAGCCATTTGTATGGATGATTTTATTAATAACTTTTTTTTTTTTCTGTCACACATCAGCACTTCCTGGCCCTCCTTTCCAATACTCCCTATATATATGTTTTATTTCTAAACCTGTAGGATTTAGAAAACCAGCACTGTCATTTCTCACAGTTAAGAAAAACAGTTTGTGTTTAGGAAATTTCTGAAGTCCTCTGCACCTCTGCCATAAAAAAACCTCCCTCCCTGAAACCTAAGGATCCACAAACTGGAAGCTATTAAAAGCTAATACAGATCTTAGGAGCCACATGTCAAGTGCAAGATATTTTTGCAAGTTTAGGAGATACTAGATTCAAATGATTGTTGAGGTGTGTTGGCTGGCTCATGACTGAAAGGATAAAAAATGAGTTGGTTTTTTTTTTTTTTCTTTTTTCTCTTTTTTAACCTTTTTTCCTTGTTTATTTCTTCTTGTTTCTTCCCCTGCCCCTTCTCCCCCCTCCCCTTTTCCCCCCTGTTTCTTTCCTTTTCCCTTTCCTTTTTCTTTCTGTGGTAGGGACTTGTCAGTCCTTCAAGGGGAAGAGACACAAATCTGACTTTTTACTGAGTGTTATTTGGTATAACTGATGTAAAAGCACATAAATAGTGTATTTCTAATTTCTCATAGTAAACCTGAGCTGCATTTCCTATAGGTGTGGATGTTTAAGTGCAGTAACTGAATGATTAGTTTTCTTCAGCTGGTTCAGTTTTTATAAGGAAAGATACTTCCACAAGTTCTCTGTAATCATAAATATGTTCTGTTGCTCTATCACTCTTTGTAGCAGAGGATGTTGCATTAGTTTTTTTAAGTGTCAGGGCAGAGCCACACAACAAAACCAGTTCAGTGGCCTCATGCTGAAATTGCTCATAAGACAGTGTAATTAATACAGAGAGAACCTTGCAGTGAGTAATGGATTTATTTATGGTAAATGTGTGTTTTGACAACTGGGACCATACTTTTAATTTCCGTTTGTAAGGTGGAAGTTTGAAGAATTGGAGTGTTCTGACACTTCAAGAAAATTATGTGATTGGAAAAAGGCTTCATTTCCTCCAAAATAATTTTTTCTGCAAAGGCCTTTCATCCTGGCACAGCTAAGTTAGTTTAATTCCTCTAAGGGAAGTGTGTGTGGGTAAAAGCTCACAACAAAACTCTCTCTGTTTCTGCAATAGGGTTTTACTGGCTGCTTCAATTCAGTACCCCCCCTATTACTGCATACAGATTTATCTCAATAATGGCTCAGTCACATAAAGGAGATGAAGTTTCAGAACTGGGTCATATTTAAAATTTGTTTAGTGTTGGCTTTATTCTTTCTGACTGAAGCTTCTGTCAGGTGTAAACCACTGCTCTTAAGAAAACTGAATTGTAATCTGGTCCTCTCATTGAGCTGGATGTGTGGGAATGGAGAAGTGGCAATATCTTTCCCAGTGGTGGTATGTGAAACTATTTTCATTTTGTGTGATGTTAGGAGAAATATATTCTGACCTATATAGTAACAAAGGCTTCAGATTTTCCTCAGCACAGCCAAAAAAATGCATGCAACTTTAGTAGTGAATAACCAGTGGCTTGGGTGGGCTAATTCCACACAGCCAGGAGATGGCCAAAAATAAAATTAATTTTCATTTCAGTGCCTACTCTCAAGGTGATGCTGGTTCTGTTTTTTGTAGTAGTTACACTTGTCTGTGTTAGTCCAGGAAATGAGGAAGCACTGGGAAAAGGGCATTAATCTGCCCCCTTATGTCACCAGCAGCACAGGGTAAAAAGGAATAAGGCTGTACTGTGACTTGTTCCCTGCTGTCCTGTTGGATCCATCTGAGTGGCTCAGTTTGCTGGTCAAGCTGGACAAAATATTGTGGAGAGGCAGAATCTCCTGGTCCCTGATCAGGATGTGCTGAGCTCTAGGCTGATCCCTTCACTTGTGTGATTTCAGGGCTTTGGGGGTTTTTTTTGTGTTTTGGTTTTTTTGTTGTTGTTGTTTTTTTGTTTTTTTTTTTTTTGGAGGATAAACAAAAGCATTAAAGATGATTTCTTCCATATTTAATATTAAAAACACTTATTAGTTTAATACATTCGTATGAGCAAGTACATTAGGGACTTAAGGAAAAAAAAATATAAATGCTGAAATAGTGTCTTAAAATACAAGTTGAGGGAAGCATTTAAGTTACTGAACAGTATGCAGAGCCCATTCCTACCATTAAAAAAAAAAATCCTTGGCATTGCTCCTGTGTGCAGGGGGAAACCCTTGGTAATAAGCTTTGGGCTCACACGCTATCCTGGACATAAAAATAGCAGCTGTCCTCCTGTGCAGGGCTGCAAGGAGGCTTAGGAGGCAGGAGATGCACACTCCTGTTCACTGTGTGATGTGCTGGGCAGCACCTGCATCCTTCTGGGGCTCAAACCCAGCTGTTGGGTGAATGGTTTTGAGGTAGAGGAGAAAACACTTTGAAGAAGATACTATAAAAAAATATGTGTGTCCCTTTCGTGTTCCACCTCTCATATTCTGGTTTTTATTTTTTTCATTTGATGTTTTTCTGCAGTGCTTTCTTCCAATGCACTTTGTTCGGTCTCTCTTGCTCACTTTGTGCAGTGGGAAAAAGATTTGACAAGAGCTTTAAAACAAACATAGTATTTCTGCCTTAGTGTTTCCTATTTTTGGCATGGACTGATGTATGAGAAACACTCACAGATTCACTGTAGCTTTGAGCACTTTTATTTGGATGTATTCCTGACTGCCCTGGTTGTTCAGCTTGTGCCCCAGGAAGTTGACAGAGGCTGCAAGGGAAGGATTCACTAAGAAGAAAGAACCCCAAGGTGGATTATCCTGGTAAAAGTAGCAGTTTTTGGTGTTTTTCTCAAGAACCATGCTTAGTAAAACAGATTAGTCTGGGGAAAGGAAAAATCTGCTGCTCTTTGCAAGCTGAAGGAGGATACAGGGAGCCTAAAATTAAAGCCACCTCTGTTGATCACTACAGAGCAGTCTGAAGAATTTCTTTCAAATTTCCCATAGCATGGTTCCTGTTACAGTGAAAAAACACTGATAGCAGTGTCCTACCCCTCACATGCACTTCATTTGGATTTTCATGCAACTCACCTACTTCAATGGCATTAGAATAGTAAGACAAGAAATTTTGAATTTTTTATAGATATCTAGAATATCATAATATAGATATTTAGAATATAATATCTAATGTTCCTTTTCCTCAGGTCCATAAAGAGCTTTCCCTCTCCCAGGTTTTGAGGTGGTTATAGAGTCATAGAATGGGTTGGAAGGGATCTTAAGATCATTTACTTCCAGCCCCCTTGGCACTGAGAGGGAAACTTTCCACCAGACCAAGTTTCTCAAAGCCCCATCCAACCTTATGCAATTGTCCTCTGGTTACTTGCAGTCTGTGTTCCAAAAAGATAATTCAAAATTACCCAGGTTAAACTGATGGATGAGGGTAGTTTTGTTTGTTGGGTTTGTTTTGGTTTGTTTTTTTTTTTTTCATATGTCAGCTGCAGTTATTCTTTCATGAGTCATTTGTCATAGGTGTTTATTTCCATTTCTCTGTTCAGGCCCTTGTTTGGAGTGTGATTTGATTTTTTTTTTTTTTTTTTTTTTTTTAAATACATGCACACACACACTCTCCACCTGAAACACTGAATTTTACCTAGTTCTCAATTCAGATTTATGAGCTCTATTAGTAAAGTTAGAATTAATTTTCCAAGCACAAACTGGATGTGAAAATAGGACAGCTTATGCCTAAACTTTCTGTCACCTGTTAAAATAATCCAACCATTAAAAAAAAAAAAAGCAAATGAGCACCATATTTATACAGAAATTTTGAAGGAAACTGAACCAGGCAAAGGTTGACATCTAGGAAGTGTTTTGGAGCAAAGGGATCTTAAAATTCTAAGCAAGGCAATAGAAGCCTTCTGTGCTAATACTGATGTGGTTTATTCATCAGTTTACTAGATTCAATTAGTTTGTTTAAGGCTGAAAGCTGAGTGTGGAGACAGCTGGAGGAGATTACTGCTTCCCATAAGGTGAAAGCCAAGGTACCTACTAATCTTTAAATATTTGTAAATACATAAAAAACCCCCAATTTGACAAACTTTAATTCTTACGTAACAGGTGCACTGAACGTATTTTTTAAAATTAATGAGAAAACAGTATTTTGTTATTTTAATGCAGAGTGGTTTGTGTGTTCATGCAAAGGACATAAGTTGTCAAGTAACACACTTTAATAATGACCAAGCAGTACAAATTGACCCTTCCCTAGAAAAATTAATACAAATCCAACCATGCTCCCAAATGGATTTATTCATATGAGGACTTCCTGCTTGATAATTTAAATCCTGTTTAGGTTCAGCAATTTGAATCACTTTGATTTATATCAGCCATTCTGCCTTCAAATCAAGTGGGAATGTGCTGGGACTGAAGCCCTTTGCCATTTAGCACTACACTTATTCCATCCTCCAATTTTAAGTTGCTTATAGGATTTGAATGTTACCTATCTGCACTTCCTTTGCTGTACTCATCAGTTCAAACATGTTCCTTTGTGTGTGTGTGCTTTTTAACATTTATCTTCTATCAGAATAAGGAAGGGGTTGAGTAGCTTAACAATGTAATTGAGATGATAATGCAGCACAAATGTGTAATTTCTACAGATGTTCATGACCAGTAAATATTTTGTATCATAATGAAACTTGTTTATATACAGTTAATTTCTTGTATGTTTTTAACATTTTCAGTTCTGTTTGTTTTTAACTGGTTTATGATATATCATAACGGGAAGGGTTTTTTGACTCATCAACTGGCATTTTGGAATAATTTCTCATTTTGAGTTTCAAAAACAATGAGGAAGGACAATGTGTTCAAACAAAGCAGAAGTTTTAGGGAAATTTAGTAGTGGACAGGGGTCCAACTAATGTAGGTGCACAGTAGAAGTGCAAAGTTGCTGTGGTGTGGAGGGTTTTTAAGAGCACACCACAACCCCATCTCCCTGTTGGAAAACAGTGAGCAGACATTGTGACAAAAGATCTATTTGTGTTTAGATTGAGGAGTAATACACCACATTTCACACCATGACATTTAATAAGGAGATGGGCTTGAGGGGTGTGGAATGCTGATATCATCTCCAGCCTCTCAGTGTCTAGTTTCAATGTCTAGATTTTTAAATGTTTTGTTTTACTGTTCTTCAGGGGGAAGGAATGCAGTCCAGAAAGTTTGAAGTAGTAGTAGATGTGAGTTTAAGTGTCCAAGCTGTATTGTTCTGTTAGCCTGGCTGGCTGGATTGAGTTTTGTTTAGCATTATTTAGTGTATAGATTGCAATAAAATCAGTGCAGATGGCACATGTTTCCATCACCAGTGAGTTTTAAGTTTGTGTTGGATTTGCTGGAGACCTGATCCTGACATATTTTACTTTACTGATTATATAGATCTTGCCACAGATAAGAAAGCTTAGGGGAGGGTAGGAGGTTTTTACCTATCCTGGTAATTCATTAGTACAGGGAGGCTGTGACTGTTTGGGAAGTACCTGGCACACCTGGGATACACCATTGATCAGAGGAAATAGAGTAACAGAGTATTGTTATCTCTGTGGGTTTTGTCAGTAAGTTCCCTTCATCATGGAGATGGGCAAAGTCCAAAAACAAGTTTTGAAGTTGTCATTATTACAAGTGGCTGACATGAGCAGTTAAAGACTCTGTGTGTGTGTGTATATATATATATGTATATAATGGCATGCAATTTTGCCAAAAATGCTAATGTAAGTCTGTGTTTACCTATTGAAAATATCATTGATACTGTTGCCAAGTCAGCAATTCATAGAGATGTAGCAAATTCAGTAAATGTTGTAGAAAATTACAGCCTTTGTATTTTGGGAATAATTTAAATGTGGTTTGTCAGCTGTAACCTGGTTGACCATGTTGGAAAGTGCTTAGCTGGAGATTGCTTGAATATCATGATCTTTTCTTAATTTGTAGATATGCATGTAGGGGAGAATTCTCTTCTCTTCTCTTTTGCTCTTTGGAGTTAGATTTTGAGTGCAAGGTAATAAAATATATTTACATACTTTTCTTCCCCCACAGATGCTGTGATTAGGAAAACATTAGCAAATCTTGACTGTGACCAACCTTTCTTTTCTGACCACGGAAAAAGATAAAATTCTGATAGACTAAAAATAGATTTTTGAAAATTGGACTGTGGGAAAAACAGAAAATCAATTGCATAGAAAAAAATTAATGTAGAAGCATTTATGTGGCTTGATCTGCTTTTTCCAGTTATATTTGTGTTAGAATGTAGGCAGATACACCTAGATCACTTCTTTGCAGGCACACTTGGCACTGAAGTTCTGTATATAATTAAGTCTTAAAAATTAGTTATCTGGTTATATTGTAGGAATAAAAATGGATACCTAACAAAGTGGCACGAGAGTAGAAATTATCTGCCATGCACCACAGTTGTTAATCAATAAATACCTGCAGAGTTTATTTCTGTATTTAATGATATCTGGAATGCTTGGCCCAAATCTGATTGGTGTTCACAGCAGCTAAAATCTTTCAACCATTCTGTAAAATTCAGACCAGACCCTCAGTTATGCTGGACTAAATAGTCTGTACTCTAATACCAATTATTTTTCCTTAATTAGTATAACTGAGAAACAGTACTGAAGTCACAACCCTCGCCCTCACCTTTCCTTTTGGTGAGAAATTATTGCAGTATATTCTAAAAAACACTTTTTCAGCAGCTGGAAACCTCAGTTAAATGTAACATTTTTTTGTAGCTCCTGGCAGGCAGATAGTCTGAGGGCTGCAAGGACCTGGAACAGACTGCATGGAGAAGTACAGTGTGTTCCAGACAGAGATTAGATTCAGTACACACACCTGTAGGTGGGTGTGGGGTTTAATATAATAAATGTTAATAAGAAATATGAAAACTCATTAAAAGGGCACGAAGAGGAGGAAAGGTGGTGGAAATGGCAGTGATGTCAATAGTGTCCCACTGTTCATTAAGTATGGTCCTGGTTCTACCAATTGTGCCTCACTAAAACTACAGTGTGCTTTCAAGATGAGTTTGGAGTTACTGAAAGGGTTCTCTTGGCTTCTCAGTAGCTAGTTGCTTGTTGTGCAAGTCCTCACCTTCCCTAAAAGCTGGGTTTTTTCGGGGGAAGTGCCTGTGGCAGCTGTAATTTAACACCTCTCATTACTCATTAGCAAAGGCATCCAGGCTCACGTTGTAGATGTTTTCCTTTAGTCAGGCTTCACTTAGGAGAAGTGGTTGATTGTGATTTGTGGCTTTCTTTGCAACTAATACTAGTTTACTTGTTGACATATGGGAATTTTCATTCATGACATATTTTCTGTTTTCATCTGGAAAAATCTCTTAATTGCTTTATCATAGGAAAGTAAATGTGCTGCACATATTCTTCAGGATTAGTCTGTATGTGCTGTAGGGAGATTGGGGGCTGATACTGAGGGAGGAATGCTGTGGCTTGTTTGTGGCAGAGTTTGCCTTTCAGGAAGGGGAAGATCTGGTAGGGGATTTCTTGTGTTTATTCCTGAGGAAAGACTGAATGCTGATTCAAAGTTACATGGGTTGGATGCTTACCAGACTATGTGCATTTACTAGTTCTACAAAACAGGAGTTAGGAGAATACAAGAAGTATTGAAAGGGAGTTTCACTCCTGAGTCTGTATCTATCAGCCAGCTACAAGTGGAGCTGTATTACAGCAGTTCTCATTGAAGTAGCTGAATTTCTTGGCTCCAGCAGGAGGTCAGTACTGTGAAAAGCACTTGCTTGTTGTGAAGGAAGCTAGGAAGGTATTGGTGAGATTAGTCCCATTCTTCATGTTGCATCCAACTGGCAAGTCTTCACTATCCTTGGACTTCAGGTGAGAGTTTGAAATTCAAGAAACCTGAAAGAAAAGAGTTTAAACATAGGGAAAATGTCCTAAGCAATAGGTCTTGGACAACACAAGTTAGGCATGTTTTTTGGGTGGTTGCAAAGCCTAGCAGACAGGTGTTGTTATGAGTGCAGGATTCTGAATCTGTGTGAAGATTAAATGTGAGTAAATTAAGCCTGAGAGGATGGATAAATCAACACCAGAACAAAAAATGCAGTTACATACCAACATGCACAGTGACAATGAAGCTGGAGGTGTCTGACATGTCCAGCTGAACAAGTGGCTTCTTGTTTGTGAACATGCTGGCTCATAAATATAGAAGCAGTCACCGAATGAAAGTACTTTATGTGCAGGGATATCTGTATCTGCTGTGTCTGTCTGAAAACACCTCAGCTGACAGAGCAGGTGTCAGGTATTAAACCTTTCCTCTCCAGCATGCTGCCAGCTGCAGCACCAGCCTGCAGAAGACACCTCTACTTTTGGAGGAGATGCATGATAGATGTGCAAGTATGTGATGCATAGGTACACATCACTCTGGTCATTGTTTGGTGTTTGATGCTTCCTCTCACTTTCAGGTGTGATTTGTCATTTCTGGTGTAATTTCTGTTTGTGGTTCTGTTTAGTTGTCTGGGGATTTTTATTCCTGCTGCCTATTACATTTTGGCTTCCAGTAGCCTTTATTTATCTATAAATAACTCTACATATAATATAAAATATACATATATAAAAATCAGATAGATGAGACTATATCTCTGACTTTCTGACCCATGTCAGTAGAATTTTGCCCTACTGAATGCTGAAGGCTCTTTGGGTCATAGTGGTTTCCATGTAGGTTCAAGGTCTTTGACAGCTCTTAGCCAGAGCAGTATTAACAGACCAAATTAAGAGTATTAACAGACCAAATGCCTCAGAACAGCAGAGTTCTGATATGGAGCACTTGGATTGGTAACTTCACATTTTTGCACTGGGTTTCTGCTGTCAGGTCACCAGACCTTCTTTTCCAGCTGTTGCCAGGAAGCCGCAGTGTAAAGCCTTCAGTGGTCCTGTGCATGCACAAGTTCCCAGCAAAAGCAGTGTGTCCCTCTGTCCTGTTCTTCATCACCCTGTGCCACATGTGCTGAGGAGTGACATCCTTGCAGCAGCTGCAGATGTGAGGGAGGCTTGGGGAGAGCAAGATGCTACCACCATGTAGAAGGCCAGTGTCTGCAAGGTGGATATGTGGAATACAGGGATGCTGGTGAAGGAGCTCCCAGCTGCTGTTCCTCTGGTAGCTGAACTGAACCAGAGACACAGAACACCAAAACTGACTGGATTACTGCAAAAGTAGATCTGTGACATTTATTTCTCTGGCCTGTTTACAATTTTTCACTCCAGACTTGTTGTGTGCAGTGCCAACAAAGATCCTGTGTGGTGCTGGTGTGTGGCTATTCCCTGTGGCTGCTTTGTGCCTGTCCCCTGGGCTTGGAGAGGCACTTAGTGGCACATTTCACCTCATGCTACCCAGAATTTGCCAGACAAGATGCCTTCTGACCACATCAAGGTCAGTGAAGTATGCTGTTGTGGTCTTTGGCTACCTGGGGTCATTCCTGAAGTCACCCCAAGCAGGGAGAGTTATGAATGAAACAGTCTATTAAAGAGTTATTAATTCTAATTTTTCCTATTTCTTGACTTGGTAGAGTCTCAACACTCAGACTAGAGCTTACTTTTCATGGCAAATCTGTAATAATTACAAAGATTCTTGCATAATAAAAACCTGAGCATTAAGAAAAGAGGAGAACCTAATCCTCATATTTAGCTAAACTATTATTCTGGTTTACAGGATTATGTTTCCAGTTCTTTTAGTGGCTATGGATACCTATTCATTTTCTGTCTGTTTCATCAGCAGTGGCAGGTGTGCTCAGACTTATTCAGCTTCTTCCTTCTGGACAGTGTGTGTGTCTGTCATGTGTTCTGCATAGGGACATTTATCTCAGATTAGCATTGATGAATACAGCCAGCACTCTTCCATAAAAGCAAGAATTGGTTTGCAGGCTCAATCTATTGGTTATGCATCCCCTGCATGAATTAGTGGTGGTTTAGTAAGATTAAAAACAGGAAGAGGCACCTCAACTCTAATTCCTTTCCAGAGGCTGGGTGGTGCACACAGAGGAACTCCAAAAGATGTAGCTTGTACAACACAGAAAATATGTTATTTGAATTGATCTTTCCCATGGAAGGTAAAGGAATTAAGTGCATAAATGTGAGGGGGCAGGAACCAAATCTTCTCTGAAGAAGTTCTGAAGTAAATCATGTTTGACACTCTAAGATACCATAAAAAAATAAGATAGGAGTTAGTGCAGTGGTTTTGATAGTGTAGCAGAAGAGGAAATACTCACACTGCAACATTAAGGCACCAAAGAAATGAAGGCAAGGCATCTCTTTGAGACACTCTTCCCCTGCATTCCTAAAATAAGACACCAGTTTGAGGACATTGCCTATCTCTGCCATGGAGGAGGCTCCATCTGTGGGGGTGGCCCTGGTGGCTCCTTCCCTGGGAGGGTCCGGGGCCAGCCCCGGTGCCGGAGGAAGCGCCGCTCGGTGCTGTAGGTGGCACCCTTCCCTTTGCGATGGTGCTGAACCCGTGCCAGAAGGCAGCGGGGCTTGGGGGCACTCTGCTGCTCCGGGGTGTGAGCCACACCGGGCTAGCTGCTGCTGTGCCCGCTGCACCCCGCTGGGAAATGTGTCCTGTCCCTTGGAAACGCCAGCTGGAAGCAGGGCTTTGCCTACTTGTCATCAGTAGGGATTTTCTGCGGGATCATCCAGGTCGGTCCTGCTGCCCCTCTGAGCGCATCGCTGGGTTTGTGCTGCGTGTCCACCCCAGCTTGAACCCGGCTCTGGGGGGGAATCAGCCCTACAGAGACTTAGTTACTATTGCCTTTGTTGGTTGTAACATTTCGTTTGGCCGGCGTGTTAAAAGGTGGTCATTAGATCACAGCATTGCTTCTCTTTAAAGTAACCTTCAGCACTCATGGCAGAAATTATTTCAAATGCCTGCTTGAGCTACATCAGGACTGAGGGTCCTCAGCCCTGCTTGTGCTCCTGTAAGTACAGACCAAAAAAAGACTGACTTTCTATTTACCTTGTGGTTTGGGAGCTGAGAGTCAGGGCTCTGGGGCCGGAGCTAGAGTGGTGTTACTGTGTCAGCTGAGCCAGGGTAACCCTGCATGGCAAAGGCAAGTGATGTGCTGTGAATGAAGCTTTCATTTCCTGGTGCCAATGCTGTGGCCAGAAGCATTCAACTAAAAATATGTCTCTAAAATGGGCAGTCATCTGACATTTTATTTACTGTTGTGGTTTGGACATGGGTGGATGAAACATTTTAATAAATTACTACGTCTTTTTGTCTGTTCTTGATTTATCACGTTTTACTAATTCAAGAGGTATTTATTACATGCCTAATAAATTGAAGTTCTGATTTGCATGAAGATGCTTGGAGGAGAAGGAAGGATTGGGACAAAGGAGTATCAAGCAAAAAGCAAAGCTTTGCATTTATTGTGGATGTGACCTAATTGTCCAGCACCAAATTCTGTGCCAGAAGGTGTTTTATTTGTATCTGCTGCAGGATGAGAGTCCAGGTACTCACTGTCCAACCTTTGCCATGTTTCAAAATAAGTGCTGCTGGTCTGTGTCATGGCTGGATTCCCTCTGTCCTCTCAGTTCCCTACAAGGCAGGGAAGTCATGTCCTTGTTTTACAGGTGCAAAATTTTACCTTGATCTCCATCCTAATTATGGGTGACAAAGGAATATACTTTGGCATTTTTTCTGCCAGAGATGGAGGGAATGCAGCAGTCCTTTAGGGACAGTGATCAGAAAGGGTAGAATTAGGAAGCTTTGCCTGCAGTTCTGTTTTAAAAATGAAAAATTGAGAGAGTCTGTTATAGAGTGTGGAGAGGAGGAGCTGCTGCTGTGCTGTCTCAGACAGAAGGTTCCCCCTCTCTTTAGTGACATGGTCATCTGAAGAGCTATGCTGCTTGCTGAGGCTGCTGCTGCTGCACAATGCAGCATGGTGCTTGCTCATTTTGATAGGAAGAAGTTTCCCAGGAAGGGGAGGGGAAAGGAGGGTAGCTAATATCCTCTCTTCACCTCCAGTGCAAAACCAAAAGGATCTTAAGTGATGCTCTACGAATAGAAGAGAAATTTTCATTTATCCCTCTTAGTGGTTGGTACATTCCCCTGCTTCTGATTAGTCCTTCAGCATTGCAAAGAGCCAGTTTGCTCACACTGCTGCATTTTTGTATCAGGCACAGACTTGCTTTTCACTCTTTCTCTCCCTTCCAAACCCACTTAAGGTTTCTTTTGGGGTTTGTTTTCCCTTCTTATTTTTTTTTGCAAAGCAACCACAAGAGAGGAATAAAATAATTTTGAAGAGCATTATATGGTGAGAATTTTGACAATGAGTGGAAGATTGTAATTACTCTCTTCCATTAGACTCAGTGGCTTTGGACAGATAAGCTGTATTGAAACGTGTGACCAGGGCATGGGATCATGGATTGTCTTTCACTGTTGTCATGGAGACAGTGATGCAGGTGGCCTATAACTGCCTGGCTGTCAGATCTTATACATCAAACTGGTGCTAAGTGAAAATATGTTAGAGGCATGGGGGGAAAATTGCCAGCAGTGTTTATAGGATCAGGTGGAAAAGAACCAGATAGCTTTGAAGGCAGCTTTTTGTGAAAGCTGTGGATGGCTCAGGGATGCTTCTTTAGATTGTTTATGCCTTCATATGAGCAGAATCAGTTTTAAAGGGGGGGATATGTACAAATATACATCATTATTATGTCTGTGCTGCTTCCTCAAAGTCAAAATGATGGTGGTGTTAGGCTGAGATGGAAAAGAAATGGGAAGAATGGCAAATACTTGTAGGTGAGAGCTGGAGCAGGCTCTAGAACCCAATAAAGCAGGGGAAAAGATGATGATTCACTACTATACCTCAGAGCTGCTAACAGAAAGTTGTCCAGATTTAAATATGTTAAAAAAACTTAAATTGTGAAGGAGCTCCTCAAAGTCAAGTCATCTCATAGAAAATATTTGTTAGATTTTCTGTAAAATAATTTCTTTTCCAGAGCTGCTCTCTCTCATGGCTTTGAGGCCCACATTCCATGACATTTCAGATAGATTCTGACTCTCATCCCCTCCCCTTTCCTGATGGTACCTTTCAAACTGCTGAGATTTACAGTAGTTCCTGACACTAAAATTAATCCGAGTCATTTTGGCAGGTCCCCCCTTGCCTTGTGCTAGCTATTGAACTCCCTTCCCTCTGTAATGGAAGCAAACTCCTTGCAAAGAGAATAGTGAAAGTGATGGTGAAAAAATTAACTTCTATTCTTGTCAAATGTGAAGTATTTGTTTCCTGCAGTACTTTATGCGAATTTAGTTGGGCTTTGTAGTTTACTTTGATCTGAAGTGGAAATGCTCCTTTGTCTGCTTCTGGGAGAGCCTATGGGAGACTTGCTTACCTCTTGCAAGTTTTAATTGCACCTTTATAATTGTCAATTGCATGCAATTATGAATTGAAGGACATCAGCCAAACAATGTAAATGTTTTATCAGTTCAAGGATATAATGAATCTGATGGGGCTACAATTTTAAATAGAAAATAAATAAAATTATTTTTTTACTTCTTGGCTTACTTCTAACTTGCTATTCAGCTCCTTTGCACTCCAAAACCCAGCATTACATGTTTTGGTTTGATATATTTCTGGGTTTGTGGATGACACAAATGTTTTTATTGCTAGTAGGAGAAACTTTTGTTTTCATCGAAGTTCTCTATGGAGCTTTAAACTAGAGTCAAATACTTAATTATGGATCTGTCAAGGATACTATTGATGTAGGGAGTTATTCAATATCTATAATGAATTAGAAAAATTAACACCTTTATACAATGTGTATGCTAAATATACTTTGTCTAAAGGGAAGTTTTGATCTGGGTGAGAGTGGAGGAGTTTGTGGATTCATTCTAATTTTTGTCTCTGGGTTTTTTTGCCATTTTTGACCAAAGTTAGGTGTTTATCCCTGTTCTAAACGTGTCAGTGTTTTAGACAAAAATGGAAGGATGGAGTGGGAAAGGTCCTACAGTTTAATGGTTGGTCCTGGCCAAGCACTCAGTTCTTCCTTCTCCTAAATGGGCCAGTGGGTTTGCAAGAGTTTTGGGAGATTTGCCTATGTTTTCATTCTATTGATGGAAGGCATTAGGTAAGTTAGATACTATGCACAAATGCAAGGTGAGAGTAAAGAAGTTCAGTATAGTAGTGAGAGAGTAGCATCAGATGGTTAGAACACATGAGAAGAAATGGAGCACTGAGTTTTGCATTTCAAGGTCTGCTGTTGGTGAGCAGTGCAGCACAGAGAAGGAAATCAACCTTTCCTATGCCTTAAACTGGAGAGGAAACAAAAACTGTTAAGATTAATTATTAGTGTTACTAGAACTTTGAGAGTCTTGCCTCAGAAGTGTCATGAAATTGCATCTTTACTGCTGACTGCTTAAGTATGTTAAGTATGAAAGCATGTAGTGATGTTCTATACCAAATAATGAATGTTAGGAATGGTACTCAAGTAACTCCATAGGCATCCCAGTAATCCATGAGAATTGCCTTCAGGGGGTGTTTGCTGACAGAAAATAATCTTAGCTGAGATTTTGGTCTCATCTGTGGTTGACTTTAAAAGTACTGTGGTGTCTTTAGCTTTCATTCAGACCCCAAATACATTAGACTAGCTTACATAAAGATTTGCATCTTGAATATAGCTTTGAGATCATCAAGAGTAAGAAAAGGCCCAGATGTGTATATATAAGGGTTTTCTAGCTTAAGATGAAAAAAACATGTTTAAGATGATGCCTTAATTTATGTGCTTGAGGTGCTTCATTGTTTTTTTAATCATAGATTGCTGGTACCAAATTAGCATTTTGTAATAGTTTTAGCATTAGTATTCAGGACAAGTCTGGGTAGGAAGGGGTTGTTGTTTTTTTTTTTTTTTTTTTCCCCAGTGTTTTTGTTCTTTTTCTTTCAAAGCTGGAACACAGAGGAGGTTTGATGTGTGTGTTTACAGTAGCCATACACAATTTTAAAGAGCAAAAACAGGTATAGAAATATAGCTGCTCTAACCATTTCCTGACTAACAAGTCGGTCTGACTGGTGAACTAGACTCTTGTTTCTGGTGTTGTGAATTGCATAATGCAGTTTGGATGTTAATTTGGAAGTAACCAGGGAGGCTGGAGGTGGGAAGTGTTATTACCTCATTATCCACTGCTCAGGGTTAGCTGTAAGGTTTTGACCATCTGTACACGCACACAGAGGAGGAGGAAAATGGACAATACAGATTACATATTTCAAGCCAGGATGGATTCTGATTAAGTTTGCAGCTCATCACAGCAGGACAGAGCTCTCTGGCTCTGTCTCATCTTTACAGCTCAGAATAGTTGCTCAGCTATTGCTTGCTATAAACCATGTGTTTTAACAAGTATTTTTACTAGGTTGCTGATATCATGCTTACTGTTTTTTCAGGAAGACATGTTTTCTTATCCCAGTTTGGCTGAAAAATAGGAACTTTTGACTTTTGAACAATTTAATCATATTCTAGGTGAAAAATAACTAAATAAGAATAATATTATTCCATCCTCAGGGTTATTTTTGGTTTTTTTTGTTTTTTTTTTTTTTAATACAATGCTATACCTAAATAATTAATAAGAAGCCACTTTAATCCTGGCACAAACAGGGTGTAGTGGCATCATGGTCGTTGCAGCTACCACAGTGCATGTTGTTTTACATTATTAGCAGAAATAATATGGCAGAAGCCATATGGTGGCAGACCATGAGCTTTGTGCTATGCTGTTTGCTGTGCTAACACCCAGGAAATATATTTCTGTAATATCTCGTTCACTGCCAGCCCTTTGAATTAGAGAAGGTTATTTGTTGGGTGGGTTGAAAGATGCTGCATCCCGAGCTGTTTCCCGTTTCAGCTGCTGTGTTCCAGCAGCTCCTCCTGCTCCTGCAGAAAAGGGAGCAGCAAAAGGCAAGCAGTGGTGGGTGCCTCTGAGAATAAAGCGGGGCGGGGGAGTTTCCTGCTGTAACAACAAAGCCAACAATCATCAGGATGCTTGTCTGCCATAGAGGAGTGTCTCTGTTTGGGTGTGAGCTGTGTTTCCTGCCTCCCTGTGAATCAAGAATCATTTATTTTGGATCTCTGAGGGTTTCTTTTCCCCTCTCTGCTAAAAGGCTCCCCTCCTTTCCTCCCTCCCCCTCCTTCCTGTCCTCCCCCCTTCCCAACATATCTCTCAGTGGGCAGGCTTTATGTAATGCAATCCTATGTCTAAGAACAATGGCATCTGCAAGAGTCACTCGCACAGCTTCAGTGCTGCTGACAAGGATGTCTCACGCTGCACCAACAAACAAATGCAGCAATGCACTTCTTTTAATTGGGTGAGTAGCAGGAAGGGCTCTGAAGCTGTGCGGAGGGAGAGAATGAAGTGGCACATCCGTCCCCTCTGCATATCCTTAGTTTGTGAGCTGCTCGGGGTGGACACACAGCCTTTTGTCTCCCTGGAAATGCCCCTTGCATGTCAGCTAGGGCTGGAAATGAGCACAGATCAGGGTATGTTTGGAGGGGAGGTTATACAAAGGCTACTCTGGGCACTCCTGAGCTGCAGAGGCGAGGAGCAGAGATTTAATTCCCCAGGGTGCATTTGTAGCTCTCAGGTTTCCTCTGTTGCAGTGCTGGAGCAGACACAGTTTCCTGCATTAAACTCCGTGCAGAGAGGAGCGTGCCTGCCGTATCCATTTGCAGCTGCTTAGCATGAGCCTTAATACTGAGACACGTGCCACTTACACCAAGTGCCTGTGTCTAGTGCCAAGAGCCTTAAATCCACTCGTGGTTAGTGTACTCTCCTGTGCACTTAGCCCAGCCTGGTTTAGCTTGTTTACAGAGAGAGAAGGCACTGCAGGCATTGCTGGGGCTGCAGTGGCATAGGAAATAGCCCTCTGGATCTCTCTGTTCACCAAATCTATGCTGTCTTGCACAAAACTGTAAGGAAAGGCAGGGTTTATGAACAGTGAACCTTCCACACATTGCAGATGGGCAGAGCTTCCTATTTTAAAAAATGCTTCTGGTCCAGGTGTGTCCTTTCCTAGAGTTTGCTTTTTATTTAATTTTTTTTTCTAATATTGCTGCTCTTTAGAAGCCTAACTCTCTCTCTCTCTCTCTCCCCCCATGTCATCCTTTGTCTCCTTTGTTCTGCCAGTGATGCCAACACTGACATGCTCTCAGTTCGAGTGCAGCTGTGGCACAAAACAAAGGGGACCAGAGCTTGTGCTTTTGCATGAGCATCATTCAGCTGATCAACACATGCCCTGGACAAGACAGAAAAAAGCCAAAACTTTCCACATGTTGTCAAGAAGCTGTGGCTGTGGTGATTAATCCTGACTTTAGGATGGGTAAAAATTGCAGTGAAGGTGGAGTAGTTACACAGTCTATTCCCAGGACTGACAGACACTCTGTGTCTCAGAGTTTCAGCTGTTTTTGAAAGCACATCCTAAAGCTTGGGCTGTATCAGGCCATGACTGTCATGCCAGCTTGATGGGTACTCCAAATGCCTTTAGATTGCCATGTGCTAGTGAGAGCAACTCTTTCTTTCTGTCTGCCTGGAAATGCCCTTGCACAGTAAAGACAATAATAAATATACTGAAGAACAAAACATGCCTCCCCTCAGAGGCCAGGGTAAAGAACACCAGCAGCAGAGGGTTTTTTTATTCCTTCCAGCAGTAATGGAAGAATCACAGAATCAATTAGATCAGCAAAGACCTCTGAGATTGAGTCCAACCTATGACCTAACACCACCTTGTCAACCTGACCATGGTGCTAAGTGTCATATCCAGTCCTTCCTTAAACACCTCCAGGGACAGTGATCCCACCACCTCCCTGGGCAGTGCATTCCTTTCTGTGAAAAATTCTAACATCCAACCTAAACCTCCCCTGGTGCAGCTTAAGACTGTCATCTTAACCTGGGATGGCCTCTCATCCCATTGCTAAAGAAAAGATAGGTACCAAAGCCAATGCCCAAGTAGCAGAGGAGGTGATGATGATAGTGCTGATTTATGAAGCTTTTGTGCAACCATTTTTTATGGAGGTCAGCACATGCAAAGGAATATCTGCTCCTATGGGTTAGTGTTGTAAGTGGTTGAATCTATTAAACCTTTCTGCAGTTTTCCTGTTGCTGATTCTCTTAGCTTTCCTGTACACTAGAGTAGCAAGATCTTAGCCAAAGCCCACAGCTCTTTTGTCAGGTGCTATACCAAAAAGCAGTCTTGTTCCAGGTATAAGAACAGATCCCAAATGGCAGAAAGTGAAGTGGCTGTGACTGGATGTTAACTACCATGATAGCAATGGTCTCTCAGTGCATTCTCCATCCCAACACCGGAGGAATTTGGGCAATTTTGAGAGTTTATGGTGAGCATGAAGAAATTTGACAGTTTAACTAGTAGGGAGGAGTCTGCCATGGGCTGATCAGAGGTGGAAGTCTGAATGTGACTTGGAAGAGACAAAGAGAGGCTGTGAAGAACTTTGGATGTGAGGAGAAGTAGCTTCCTGGAGAAGTGAATGTCATCTGTGAGGCAGTGAAATAATTAGTGCAGAACCTGACACAACCCCTTTGCAGTGCATTAAGGATGGGTGTAGTGATGATGCCTGTTTGTGGAGGCAGGAGAAAAGAATGCTGGACTTGGTTGTCTTTCCCCACTTCTAAAATGGTGGATACTTTTTCCATCCAAATAGCTTCTTTTAAATGCTGAAGTACACTTCTGGGAAATTCTGGAAGCAAACCTTCAGGCATGCAGGTTTGAAAACTACTGAGTGAAATATAGTAGTTTATCAGTGCTGGAATTGTTCTTCTGGAATAAAAGCAAGTTGGGTAGCATATATGGTTGATTTGTAAGTTTTATGGACTTCTATTTGCTAGGAAAAAGTAATTTTCCTGAGTACCTTTTGGAGAGGGAAATAGATGATGAGAAGCAGGAGCATTTTCTGATGAGTTATACATTTGGGAGAAACAGAAGCTTTAAAAAGATGTAGTTGGTGCTATTACTACTTCACAGATTTGGTAGCCAAGTACTGCATGAGCTGGCAAAAAATTGCCTTTTTCATCCTTTCCCATGGTTTGACTTTACATCCTTAATTTCCTTTTATTAGAGTTTACAGTGTACAGTGGAGTACTTATTTGCTTATGGGATTTGGAGTTAAGGCATCTCTCATTCATTTATTAGTATTCATTAGCTATTGAGATAGAAGAAATATTTTATCTACTCTATGTAATAAGTACTGCTTGAACTAAACATGTTGGCAGTGAGGGACCAGAACGTGCCCAGGTTTGGTGGGGATAACTTTTAATGCAAATTAGTTACTGTGAGCAGTCCATTCCTCTAGTCCTTCCTAGGAAATGAGTTGGAGGGCTTTGGGGCCTTGGGTGGTCTTGATCCCCCATACACTGTCATGATCCAGTTATTAAAGTTCTTAGAAATGCCTCTGCCCAAATTAAGGTGCAAACAAGACCATATCCCATAGTATGGGATTTATTTGATTGTAAATATGAGAGGGTGAGAGAAAGAAATACAAAATAGGCAGGGTGGGGACAGAAAGGCAGTAACAGGGACAGAATAAGGAAACCTCACCATCCATTGATCCCAACAATGCTCTGTTGATCCTCTCCAGATGGTCTGTGGTTTCAGTTTTAATTAGGGGTCCTAATGTTACTTCCTGGTCATCAGATGATGATGCAAATGTTTCATCTTGTTTTGCCAGAAAAATAGACCTGTGTACTGTCTTCCAACTTCTTCATTGGTTTCAAAAAGTGTTGTGAGATGGTGTTTCTGAAAATTGTCCAAATTCTACATCCTGCAACTCCTCCTATAATATTCTCTCATCCACATCCCAGAGCTCCACCTGAAGCCCCCTAGTATGCTCACACTTAGTAAAAAACAGCATTTTCTCCCAATGCCTGCTTTCTCTCTTCTCATTTAACTGGTCCTGCAGTCTTTTCACCAAATCCTGCTGACATCCAGTAATTTTTTCCTCTCTACTCATTTGTTGGTATATCTGTCCTTTTGGGCAGCTATAAAAGCTGCTCCCAAAACTGCACATAAAATTCCTTTACCTTTCCTCTCTTAACACCACATTTATGCATTTAACCACCATGTCAGGATTATACCAATTTTCATTTGCCTATTCTGTGCCCAGGGAAATTGGGAAGGGATTATATTCTCTCAACTTTTCCAAAATGAGGGAGCAGTCAAGCACTGACATTTCTAGGGCAGTCTTGGCTTGCAGCTGCTTGGATCTCTCCTGGTTGTTAAAAACCAATAGATCACTTTCCAGCATGCCCTGCCCAGAACTCAGGGGTAGAGTGATGGCATCCCAAACACACTCTTTCAACCACAGCATCCTGCCTGTGGCACCAAAAATGTGATGTCACACCCTTATGGGGAAGTGAGCACACAGGATTCATAAATGCTTATGGTCAAAAGGAAGAACAAAAGCCAGAGGGCCCACAAAAACTCACAAAGTTTTATTAGTAGATGACACTCTTGACATGGAAATTGATGAGTTAGTCCATATCCTACTGTATGAACATACAGCAGATATAAACACACAGCAGTGGGTTTTGGATGTAGGGGTAAGATGAAAGGAGAGAAAGAAAGAAGGAGGGCAATAGAGATCACCAGTCCTGATTCCTAAGGCAAACACCCAAATTTCATTTAGGCTCTAAGATCAGTGAGTGCTGTCTGCCTCTGGAAATCTGGCTGATGGCTTGTTGTCAAGATATAAATTATAGCCAGGTTACTTCTGCCTGCTGTAACAATTAAAGATTGCTGTTAATTAAACTGACTGTCCATTAGGAGAAATTTATACACTTTCAGCTGCTCTGCATGATATATGCACATGCATGCACAAGAGAGCTCTGCCTCTGATGCAACACTAAATCTCAGTCTCAAAATAGAAGTTTTTTTGTCCTCTGTGGGTTAAGAAAAATGTAGCTATTTGTTGTAGTTCTGCCTATGCTTTCTTTATTGAGAACCTCTGGATGACTCTATGCACTATTAATCTTAGAGCTGGTTTTTTCATATTGTTTGGCTCATTGTATTTGCTTGGGGATGTGGGGTAGGCAGAAAATAAGCAGGTGTACTGTGCATCCTATTTCAAAGTAGTCCAGGATTTCAGTGTAATTTGTATTGCTTTTTGTAGTTTAACATTTCAAATAATTACTCAGCCAAAGGTCCTGGTCTATCACAGTTGTGAGGACCCAATGTTCAGTCTCAACCCAATCTGTCAACCTATTGTTGTCTCTTGTTGATTCTCCCTGGTGTTCAGATAGCAAAATCCTCTAAGAATTCAGTGTGAAAGGCTATTGGGCATGTGAAGATGGTGGTATTGATCACAAAAAAAATGAGTTGGAGGAGGTCTGAAATGCTTTGTCCTGGGGTGATGTTATGATACTCTGTTCCTCTATGCTTTATGCTCAGAAATGGATCCTGTAACTTTAAGCCCAGGGGAAGGGGGGAAGCTGGAGAAATACATTTGGAGCTCTGTGTTCACACACAGATATTCTTCCACACTCTCTCTTGGTTCTTTCTTATCAGAGAGAGGGAGAGTTAATTTCTTTGCTTTTAGCTAACTTCTTTTTTGTTAGCTGAGGCAAGAAGTTTTTCCCAGGACTGTGGCTGCTTCTTCTGGAGCTGTCCAGCTTTGCTCTGGTCCAAACACCAGCACATCACCAGGAGCCCCACACTGCAGCCTGGCAGGGAGTCTCTGGATGCCACATCCCAGCTCTGGACCTTGGGAGGAGCCAAGCAGGACTCTAAAATCCACCAGCCTTCTCTGCACAAGAAGGTTCAAATATTAACAGTGTTTTGGTTGTTTTTTTCCCCTGTACCCTGCGTGCACTCTACTTGTTAAACAAACAGTTTATTCCACTTTTCTCTGAGAAATTCTTTTTGTATTGGTGGGGGAGTACTGAAATCTGCCTTCTTTAGAGGAGATGTTCATTTCAGGATGTTTCCTCCTAACTAGTCTCAGAGAATCCTTCTAGAAAATTACATGTGGAGAGCCTCATACCTGCTGATACATGAAGTGTGTTCTTAAGGAAGTAACATCTCTGTGTAGGATGGGAGCATGTGCATCCTTCAGTTTGTATGACAGGGATACCAAAATGAGGAGCAGCAGCAGGTTTGAGTCAAAGCCCTGTAAAACACGACAGAGGCTTCCACAAATATGTATTAATTCAGCTGCTCTGCTGATGGGAAGCTGAGCTCTCCATGGCCAAGAATTCTGGCTGGACCAGTTGCTAAAGGCAAGTTAACAGGATAAACTTGAGGTGGGGCTTTTGAGAAGTCATCTCTCCTTAGTGCCAACACTAAGGAGCCACCCTCAGTCTTTAGCTGCTGTCCTTGCTGTGTCACTTGAAGGAGCAGGAAGAGCCAGTGGATTCATTCCAGGTGGTTCCAGCAGACCACTCTTCCCCAGCTGTCATTCAACTTGTCTGAAGAAATTCCCTCTGTGGAACTTCTTTTCCACCTAACATACTCGATGCCTGGATCACCGTTCCACTTTTAAAAGTGCAGAAAAAATGCCTGCTTTGTAAATGCAGATCTTGAGATTGTCAGAACCAAATTGATAAGCCAAGTAACTAAAGGCTGTTATATTTTGTAGCAGGAAAAAAAAACCCCATAAATAATATAGAATTACAGGACAGCATGAGGTCAGTCAAGCCAGTACTGAAATAGGATAGCCCTGTCTGTGCCATGGTGGTGTTCAGATGCAGGATGCAGTCAGGAGTTGTGTGGACAGCAGTGGTGGGAGTTTTGGGCCTGCAGACCCTGTTTCAAACCCTTCTTTGCTATCTGGCTTAGAATTTTTGTTCTTGGTGATAAATAGAAGGTTTTCAAATTACCATTGTGTTGTGACTCAGTACAGGGAAGGGAGAAGGCTTCTTTCCCATACAAATTTCTTTTGGCTTGGAGACAAAAGAGCAGGTTTTTTGGCTCAGGTTAGCAGAGCTGATCAGCTTATTAATACAGAGGATTTCAAATGCACAGTCAGCCTAAAAAGCCCATTTAGAAACAATTAAAAAGAAACAAAAGAAAGGACAAATTACTTTTCTGTTGGCCTTCGATTAACCATAGTCCAATCTCTAGCTACTTTTTAGAAGCTGCTTTAGCTTATTCTTTTAAACATCCTTTTTTTTTCCCCAACAAGAGAGGTCATGATAGCAAGGGAAAATAAGCTCTGTGTGAGCTTTACATGCAGGTACTTTTTTTTAACTTGAAGTGGCAATCTAGATGTCACAGCAAATCCTAGTCTTCCATCACTTTTCTGGTGGCTAGTTAAGAAGAAAAGGGCAGCAGTGTGTTTTGATTTGCTTTGTTTTGACTTGGTCTCTGAGTTTCCTTGGTTAGCATGGAGCAAAATGCTTCTCAGGTATGCTAAGGATAGTTCATAGCCTCTGATTGCAGCTCATGAGTGACAACCTAGCACACTCCTAAGTAGGAGGTAGCATTTGTTCCACACTTGCTGGCTATTTGTATCACTCCATTTGGGCAATGGGTGGACAGTCTGAGTTGCCCACAGAATTTTAAAAAATTCTTTCTTTCATTGAAAAAAACGTGGAAATGCATCTTGTCAGTAGATAAAACTGATGGTTCTGTACCCCTGATTCTTTTTGGCTGCAGATATCAGAAGAAATACTATTTTCAGTGACAGAGGCCATGCTGAATTAGATCTAGCTCTTCCCTCTCCGAGGTCTCTGCTGCACCTTGTGTGGTGATGAGATGTCACAGAGCAGGCTGACAAATGCAGGCACCACAGACTTTTCTGTCAGTGAGGAAGAATGATCCCTGAGCTCCAAATACTATTAAGTAAATGGATTGTTTAAAGAGCCAATATGCCTGTAAAACTGGCGGTAAATTTTTGTTGTGATACTTAGCAAATAGGCAGGCTTCAGCCTTCAGTGAGGGGAATCCATTAAGTATTGATGAACTTTTATGTGTTACTGTCTTAGCTGCACTGTTTAGGAAGCAAAGCAGTAAATGAGGAGCTGTAGGTGCTGTGTTTCCATCTTGCCTCCACAGAGTAGCAGTTGTCCTTTGGAATTCCAGGCTCCCCACAGTCATCCACTCCCAGCTCTGTGCAGCCAGTTAATGGCGCACCACCAATATGTATTGTGACCATTCCCTAGCTGAGAATCCTGGTTTTATCCATGTTCCTCCTCCAATACAGCATCTTCAACATGCTCAAGTACACAAGTATAAACATCCTCGTGGGCCCCAAGGTGCAGCTTCCTTATGTAGGTGCTACAAGAGTACAAATACTGGTGGCCTGTGCTCACACCCTGGTGGGACCTCACATGGAGTGCTGTGTCCAGTTTTTGGGTCCTTAGTACCAGAGGAATGGGGCTCCTGAAGGGCTGTGAAGGTGATTGTGGGGCTGGATCATTCCTCTTCTGAGGAAAGAGTGAGGGAACTGGGGCAGTTTAACCTGGGGAAGACTGGGAGGGATCTTACCAATGCCTGTAAATATCTGAAAAGGGAGGACCAGGATCTCCTTGGTGATGCTGGGCAATAGGATGAGAGGCAACAGGCTGAAACTGGAGCAGAAAGTTCCACCTGAACATGAGGAAGAAGTTCTTTACTGTGCATGTGACCAAGCACTGGGACAGGCTGCCAGAGAGGTTAGAGTCTCCTTCCCAAGAGATGTTCAAAATTATTTTGGACACGATCCCAAATTAATGAATTTTAGGGGACCCTACTCAAGCAGGGAGATTGGACTAGACCTCCAGTGGTCTTCTCCAGCCTTACCAGAATAGTCATACTGAAAGTACACCAACTCTGCCTGCTGTGCAGCTTTCAAGTGCAAATGGATTTAGGGTAGGAAATGCAGCCCAGGATGATGGAATATCAGGAGATGCATCAGAAACAAAATGTGTACCATTGATATCCAGCATGTCTCTCATGCCTGACCTCCTGAAAAACTCTTCTGTGGCCTCTTTCAGCTGAGCTTGGGATGTTTTTGCCATCCCTGGTGGTTCCCTGAGTGCTCCTTGGAGCACAGCGTGGGGGCAGTGGGACCCCAAGGACACGGCAGAGCATCAGTGGATGTGAAGAGTGGCTTGACTTTGCTGTGTGTCACCATGGCTGGTGCTGTGCCCTGGCTCCTGGTGGCACAGGCTGAAATGCAAATGACAGCAGTAATTGGTGAGAGATAAACCCGGCTGGGGGGGAGTGAAGTGCTTAAGTGACAATTACTGCTCTGCATCCCCAGCATCCCCAGCAGCAGTAACCTTTGGTCTCTGCTTTAGAGGAGATGTAACATGTTAATTGGAATGCTTCTCTGTTAACATCTCACTTAGTTTCTTGTCTGATGCTGCTTTAGTGGGGAGGCGGGGGAAGGCTTCTCTTTGTTGAGGTGGCTGTTTATGGTTAAATCCTATTGAAATGTTGTCGTTTGTCATGTCTCCTAAGATTGACTAGCTGCCTTTTTTTTTAAGGTAGAAACTGCAAGGAGAGAAGTAATACAAGCTAGATGTGGAGTTGGGAATAGGATTTAATATTCCTGATAAGCTTACAAATTAGAAATGTACATTTCATACTGACCAGCTTAAGGGATGACATACTTCTTCCATGTCTAAAGAAAAACACTGATAGCAATAACTAAAATGGATCGATAATATACACATTTATTATACTGATTAGTTATTTTTCAGTCTATACATAACTTATCCTTAATTTTAAAATTATTTTTTACAGCTTGAAATTCAACACTAGCTGTACTTCGGAGGACTCTGACTGAGCTTCCTCCTTGTGTCTCCACCCTGACTTGCAGTACTAATAGGTGAAAGTAGTTAATTCAATAACGTTTGTAAGTGACAACCAAAACTTCCCTCTCTTAGATTTTAAAGACTGAGAAGAAGAGAGCCCAAAGAGTCAGATGCTGATGCTGTGACAGAACAGACTGGCCTGGCACATCTGAGGCACAGTGTGGGCAATGAATGCTGTAATACTGACAAATAACAAACTCCAGAGAAAACACAGGTTGCTCTCACCCACGGAAAGGTGATGCTTTACATAAAAGATTCCAGGAGCTCCCTTGCAGGAGTGTTTCAGCTTGAAGGCCTATAAAGTAGAGAAATGGCAGGGATAAAAATTCCAGGCTAGGTCGTAAAGCTGCAGCAGTAAGCAGTGTGCTGTCAGTCTCTGGATCAAAGCAGTGATAGCAAGTGCAGCAGCTCAAGGAGAGTTTAAAGACCTGGGAAAATCAGCCAGAAGGGCAGTAATGGCTCCATCTGCCCACTAATGTAAACAGGCTGTAAATGATAGAGGACATAGCTTGTAGGAGTGGGTAAGGACAAACGATGTTTTGAAATGGGGTTGGTTTTAGTTTTCTAAAATATTCAAGAGGAAGGCTGTTTCCTTTCTAGGAGTAAATGTGTCTGGTCCCTTTCAGCAGCTGGTTTTATGTCTTCCAGTAGTTATCCTCATAAAAGAATGTGGTTACACTGTACTGTGAAGTGCTCTCTCACCTCATCTTTTAAGTTACTAGACTGGGCAGGTCACTGTTTGGTGGGAGACACTAATATGACTAATTGTAGAGGGTCAGGGAATGGTGATAATTTTAATGAAAAGCATGGCTCCTACAAAGTGTGACACTGAGGTACCTACAGCTTAAATGCCTTGATTCCATGCCCAGGTGGTGTTAGCTGCATGAAGAAGAATTAGGGGAAATGATAGCTTATATGAAATATTTGCTTTTAAGAAAGATACAGGATGGAGCAGAATAGAACTGCTTTTGATCTAGGGCTGATCTGCAGCTTGTAAAAACTTCAACATTACTTATACACCCTAGTGGTCTGACACATAAGCTGAGGTGACTTACATCAGGCTGAGATATTGCCCTGAGCTACCTGCTGATTTCTGCTGTATAGGTGGCAGAGCTCTCATGGTAGCTTTTGAATCTATGGTTTGCAGCCTGATGTCTTAGGGATACTGAATCTAATGTCTGCCAGCCTAAAAATGGGGTGGATGCTACAAGCCAGGGCTGGCTGTAAGACACACAGCTGTCCATGGGACAAATGATTTGGCCATCTGTCCCAAATAAGCCAAAATGTGTTTATGAGTGTGTGTGTATGCCCTGGGATCCTGTGCATTGGCCTCAGGACCATGGCAGGGAAATGGCCTCAAGTTGTGCCAGAAGAGGCTTAGGTTGAATACAGGAAAAACTTCACAGAAAGGGTTGCAAAGCATTGGAACAGGCTGCCCAGGGAGGTGGTGGAATCACTGTCTCTGGAAGTTTTCAAAAAATGTTTAGATATGGCACTCGAGGACATGGTTTAATGCTGATGGTGCTGGTTTGATGGTTGAATTTCATTATCTAAAAGTTTTTTTCCAACCTTCACGATTCCATGATTCTGTATTGCTGCTTGGAAACTTTTCCAAGGAAGACCATGACGTTAGCAGTAGAGCTAGCTCTCATTTCTGCCACACCATGGGAGCTTTCAAGTTGAGCCTCCCTTCCCTGTTTCTCTTTCAGTACACAAATACTGAGGCAAGAGCTGCAATTTCACCTCGTGTATTTTAGATGAAGTGTTTACTCAAGAATGTGAAAAATGTTATTAGTAGTTATCCCATGACACTTTTCCTGGAAGAAGGGTGTTAACAGTAATGTCTAACCCAGGTGCAAGAGTTATATTTTGCTCACCTAACTTCTTGCTCTGTTGTCAATCTGCAACATTTGTCCTATTGTGCTCTGTGTTTCTGTGTGCTGATAAACAGCTGCTGCATATCCTCCTCCCATTCATGGATGAGTTGCTTCAGTCAATGAGTCTGTGGGGTTTCCAAAGCTCCCTGGGATTCTTTTAGATAACAGATGCTATGTACTCTGAAGTTACTAATGTTAATGTAATACCTAGCATCAAAAGTGCTTTTTTTCAGGAAAGAGGAGTGAAAGAATCATCAGGTTGTCATTAGAAAAGGAGACTGAGGAAACTAATTAAAAAGAGCCTGAAACAAGGTGGAGAACTCCTTTGACTTAATACAGGGGAGACTGATTTTGCTCCTAGTCTTTGGCTGCACTGAACAGCTCTATTTTAGCCCATTTTGAGGATCTGGTCCTGGAAAAAAAAAATTAAACAAACAAACCCAAGAATTAAGAACCTAATTGTTTGCTGCATGGAACTGATGACTGCAAGGTATCTCTGAATCCATCAGCTTGGTGCTACTGAATGTGATTAGATGTTGATATGAATAGAAGAGTCAAACAGAATGATGACACTTATTTTTATAGTAATGGGGGAAAAGAGTATAAGGAGAGGGAAAAAAATGCTTAACTGAGAAGAGACAAATATTATGCAGAGCAATAGTTGGTATAGGGAAAATAAGCTCACTATGAGTCATGCAAGTAGTGAAGTGCATGATTTTGTAGGAAAGCTAGAGACCAAGATGAATGAAAGCAAGTTAAAAGGACAAATATATTTAAAAAAAAAAAAAGTAATTTTCTTCCAGAATTGTATTAGAAATCCACTAGAGAGCTGATGAGCCTGAATAGCTCTGGAGACTCAAGGGACAATTAAGAAGAGAAAATTAGAATATAAAACACTTTTTACACTGGAATATCTGGTGAGCTTAACATTACCTTTTGGTAAAGAGTTGGCAGAAGTAGAGATACTTTTATACTTAATAAGCCCTCATTGAATCTCATGATTTAGTAGGCAGTGATACAAATATGAGACTTGGACTCTACTTCTAACTTTGCCCTTGTCTGTGCTTCATTTTCCTGCTCTTCAAAATGGAGATAAAGATAGTGGCTTTGTTGTTAAAGCACTTTGAGTTTGACATCTATATGTAAATATAGAGAATATTAATATTATAATATTTGAACTACATTAATCTATTAAGTCAGCAATTAATTTCTGTAGTATTAGCTGAATTATCTCCTAGGAAAAAACAATCCCAAAATAAATGTGATTTGGTTTATCGTTACAGCTATAATAAGAATCTGGAAGATTGCCAGTGCTCTTTTTATTGAGGTGGGAGAGATGATAAGGGTGATCCAGGGAATTATAAACTCATGACCCTCATTTAAGTGCCTAAGAAAATTGTTGAGAAAGTCATTATAGATGTCATTATAAAGTACCTGAGGTGCAAACCAGTGTAACTTTCTCTGAGTGTAAACTTACTCTAAATTAGTAGAATTCTTTCAAAAAGTTAAAGTAGTGAACAATAGGAGAAATGTTATATATATACTGTAACTTATTTTCACTCCTAAAAGGCTTTTGTTGAAGTTTTTCAGTGGAGGCTTTTAGGGCAAGCTGGTAATCAAGGGGTGAGTCTTATAGCCACTCTGCAGGTTTAATAACTATCTTAAATAGGAAGCAAAGAAATTGCAAATTTGTACCAGGGGAAAGGCTGGTTTGTCTTTGTTGGGAAATGTTAAGAGCAGAGCATTTTGGGGGTCATGCTGCTGTACAGAATGATGACAGTGCTAATGGTCTGGGAGAGAGGCTAAGCAGCTTGATTACCAACCATTAAAAGAGATACAACATTGGTTTTGTCAATCAAGTGTTCATAGACAACTGGGAAACCTTCCAAGAGGAGTTTTCCAAGTGCTTAGTCCAGCTGAACCCTCAGAGTGAGGAAACCTCCCCTGGAGCCCAAGGACTTTGGTGGTTCCCAAAGATAACACAAAGCCAGGCATACAGTAAATATTTGACAAAATATTCAAGTGTTTGTGGCACAGTCATGTGAAGGCTTCTTCAAGAGGCTCAATGGTGAAATAGTCAGCTTTGCACAAAGAGGGCAGCTGGGGTTACATCCAGCTCTGATCCCTGCTTGGAGAACAGCTGTGTTCTGGGAACAGAGCAAGTTGGCTAATGCAGGCCTGGTCTTAGTGGTTGGGACAGAACCAGTTAAACTCAGTGTTTTCTGGGATGGTTTTGTGCCATGTTGTGTTGAACCTTCTGATTTTTGGTAGTGGGCAGATCCCAAGAGGGCAGGGAGTGATCCTCCTTATATCTTGCCTTTAAACCTTCCAGCTCCTGATAATCAGTGGCCAAGGAACTTCTTCAACACAAGACCTTTGTGTTTAGAAACCATTCTAAGGACAGCAAAAAGAATCTACAGTCTATTAACTTGTTTTAATCCCTGATTGAGCCCACTCCTGGTTTTGATCTTCACCCACAATTGCCCAGTTTTCTGCAGTTGCATAGTAAGCAGCTTTTTCCTGTTGATCTCAAACCTTTTCCAAAAGGCTCAGAGATGATTTGCTGCAAAACCTGGAAAGAGAAGAAATACTTTTCTGTGTGTGACTTTTATTACCCTCAGTTTTCAGCTTCTGGTGTCTACTTCCTCACTGTTTTGTCAATTGTTAAGCCATCTCAGGAAATTATCTTTGTTTATTTTATTAAAACTCCCTAAACCACTGGAAATACATGTAGCTTTCCTGCTGCCCATCCCTTTATACCCTTTTAACATATTGAAATGGCTCATTTCAGATATGACAAGGATCAGTGCAACACAGAGGAATCTTAATAGTTAGAGAGAGTAGGTGGAAAGAGAATATGGGAGCTCCTATTTTTGGTACCTGTGAGTTAAGGGGTTTTGTGTCCTAAGCATGACTTGACATCTCCTAAATACTCATCCATACCTCTCTATGTTGTGCATTCTCATGTTCAAAAGAGTTGCTCCAAAACCCAGAGGATTTTTGCAGTTTGTAAGTAGTTCTCAAGAAAACATGCAAGATGCTGAAAGCCTGTAGTCAGACTTTCTGTTTGGAAGTGAACATGCATTATTTTCCCTTTAATTGTGGGGCTCCCCTGGATACCTGCATGCCTCTGGATACACTTTTTTCTTTAGTGAAGAAATGGAGATGTGTGGGCTAATGCCCAACTAAACCTATGTCCCCAGATGTGAAAAGCTAATGCCTTCAGAAACAGTTTTCATGCACGATCTTGAATTGTGAGAGGAGACACACTGGGGGAAACACAGCAGGAATTCTTTATGTTCTGTGGCTTCCTGGCCTGTTCCTTATGCTCATGCAGCAAACCTCATTGGACAGCTACTTGCAGGCTATTTTTTTTTCCTATGGGAGCAGTCACTTCACTTGAGCCCTTTGTTGCCATGGCTTCTGCTGTAACTTTACTACCCTCTTAGATTTTTTTAGAGCGGCCCTTCAAAGCCAAAATTCCCTTTTTCCAGAAAGGCACGTGGCAGTAAACTAGGGGAAGGTTAGTGTGGGAAATGTAAATCTGATTGCAGGAGTGATTATTTAAACAAACTTCAGCCCCATTCCAGAAGAGCCTTTTTATGCTCATGATATGTTTATTAAGGTGGGAAGGGCTCATGCTGCCCACCTCTGGGACTGCAGAATGGAGGTTTCTGTGTAGGTGAAATGGCAAATACATGCCCTGTTATTAGGGCAGGGATGAAATGTGGTCTGCCAGAATTTGGTGTGTGCTTCTATCAAGCCAGGAGCATTATGGTGTGAAACCCCTTCCTGCTGCTTGTGGTGGGGATGTGCACTAAGGCAGAGCTGCAGAATTTTGGGTACATGTGTGGCTTTATCCACTTCAGCCCAAACCTGCTTACACTATAGCAGAGAGCAGTCATTTCCCCAAGTCTTGTTCTCTGTTCTTCCCTCTGTGTCCCTGCTCACCCCCTGGGCTCTCAGTTTTCATTGCCATTCCTACAGTGATAATTTTTTTATGTATGAGATCCAACGTGTGTATTTTCTTTTCATAGTAGAAGGGGAAATTGCTACGTTGCACTGAAAAGAAAGTACTTGGGGAAAAGAAGTTTTCAGAAGAGATGTTTATTTCAGCATCACCTCTTAAAAACCTTGATAGCTATCTTTCATATTTAAAGTTTTGTCATTATCTGGTTTTACATCAGGCAGAATTAAAAAAAATAAAAGGCATGGGGCACCTTTCTATTCTTAATTGAACAATTCTTTTGAAGTCTGTAAGATATTTAATGAGTGGTTTGGGGATTTTGTTGTTTTGCTTTTGATTAATTTGAATTTTTTTTCTTTTAAACACATTCCTGTCAGTAGGTTATCTTCAGACAACTGCGAAGATAGTTCTAACACTTTTGGGCTTTTTAAATTTTTGCAGTTCTGATAAATTAGTAAACTCCAAATATGCAAGATGATCTTAAAGACCTCTCTGAACTAAATGATTCTATGCTTATAGAAAAAGTGAAGTCAGAGCATGACAAATAAATAAGACAAAACTGGAAGATAAGATGAAAACCATGGTCTTTATAGAGGATATAGTTGACATGAAAACTTGTGAACAGTATTTTGAAAAAGAAATAGTCAAAATAAGTAGTAAACTAATAATTAGTCTCTGTTTTTGAGGCAGTACCTGCCCAAAGTTGCCTGCCAATTAGTGTTTTGTAGCAAGTGTCATTACACTGTAGCTGGATGTCTCCATGCAATGTGTCTGCAGTTACAGAACTTGTGATCCAACAATTTCACTGTGTCAAACAGCCAGAAATTTTTCTTCTCTAATGTGTTTCCCTTACAGAGATTATAAATGCTAATTGTAAGATTAGCAAGTGTGAAACAGAGAAAAAAGCATACAGCATGGGTCTTAAAAAAGGAAAAAGCTCATTACCTTGAGGTACAACTATATTGGAGTTTTGCCTGAATAAAGTCAGAAAGATGAGATGCTTTGTTTTTCAAGTTGATGAGTTCTGCTCTGTCTTATTCTTCAGTTTCATAAGATATATTCTGCTTTATCTGAGAAAGAAACCAACTGTGATTTTTGCAGCACTAGGCTAAATTAATCCTGATCAGTCCAAGTGGAATTATACTGAGGAAGAGTTTGGCCCAGGCTTTCTGAATATACTGAGAGAGCAATCATAATCTAACCTGCAAGAAAAGCATGGAAAAATCTGAAAGAGCACAGTTACCAACAGCATTTCTAAGGCATTTATATTTGTCTTCCCATTATTTTATGCTAATTGCAGTTGTGTTTATTACATATGTTCCCTACTTCTTTCCTGTAGATTAACTATGGAGGGATAAATGTATTTGCACACAAATATGTTTACAATAGAAAATAGTATCATCCTTTTTAAAAAAAAAATCTATATATTGCTTATAACTACAGATATAAACTATTTTATCAGGTCTTAAACATTTGTAAATGGAAAGAAAAAATACTAAATTTGTTTTCAGCCTGGGAAGAACTAAGGTAATAAAAATATACTGTGTTTGTTAGTCTCTTCTATGCATATCCTATATGAAAATGTAGAAAGTTCAGATAATGTCTCCTCTCTTCTGTCAGAGACTCAGTACTCCTTAGCTTCTCTCTACTGGCTTTTATATATTTTATATAAATATAAAATATATATAATATATATATATTTTATATATTTGGACATGTCAAAATATATATAGATTTTTGGTGCACCAGGTTGTATCATCAATGGGATCTGTAGAATGAATATAAGTGTATCTTCCTGGAGGGTGTTTTAAACATCTGGATCAAGTTGAAAGTCACTGGTAGCAGTGTAAGTCCATATCTGCAGGGGCCTAAGAGAAGCTCCAGTGTCTCTCTAGCATGACTGAGAGGAAAAGCCATTCCACTGGGCTCCATCTAGGAGCTGCTGGGTTTGATTCACCTTGCACTTGCTCTGTTTTCTAACCATGTTGGCTCTGTGGAAGTTATGACAGTTCTAGAATGAGCTCTATGCCATAAAACACTGATTATTTGCAATGCATACATTCAGTTTGGCCTGGCCAATAAGTGCTGAGGTCTGACATCCCAGGAGAGTGTTGTGGGTGTCAGCTGCTGCCCTTGCACCATGGTCCCAGCCCTGGCCAAACTCAGCAGCAACTGCATCCTCTTAGGAGGTTAAACTGCACTCACAAGTTCTTCAGCCAAAAAAACCCCCCACACATATAAAAACAACAATAAAAATAATAATAAAAAAAACAAAAAAAAAAATCCAAACAAAAACAACAACCCCAAAGTAAACCTGAACTGCTACAGTAAAATGTTAGAGTAGCAAAATCTCTTTTAGATACTGCTTCAAATGGGGAAAAAAAAAAAAAAATCTGAGTCCATTAATAAGAATTTAGCCAATTCTAGATAGGTCACACTTCTGAGTGGTCCCTGGAACTATGCTGGCATTCTTTTAGCTAAGCTGCTCCAAACAGGTTTAAGATGTTTTTGTTCCACAGAGGGATACTCTGCAGTTCTTCAGGAACAACAGTTGTGCTTTAGCTTCACATCCTACTTTAATCTGAATTATTGTTCAAGTCCAGGCAAGAACAATCCTTAGAGGAAACAGACCCTGTTAAAGCAGACAGAAAACAACTCTGTGCTGTATGTGATTAAATGTAAGTTAATTTCAACATAAATCCACCCACACAGTGCTCTTGCTGTTACCCAGAGTTCATAACTTATCATTAGAAAGTGGAAACGTTGCTATCCCAGCCCTGCTTGTTGAGGGACACAGCTTCATGTCTCAGCCTGATCCCAGCCCTACCCAAGCTCCTTCATGACCACAGCCAAGCCTTGGCAGCAACACCCAGCACTCCAGCACACAGATTTGAGATGCAGCAGCTCCCAGAATAAACTGTGACACTGCTTTCTGCAGCTGTGCCCCTTCCTTGGCAAGCCCCATCACTGATGTGGAGGGTGCAGTGCAGCAGCCCCACAGCCCCTGCTTGCCTCTGTACCCAAAACTCTCCCTTGCTCTCCCTCTCACCACTTGGGGTGGTGTCAGAGCAAGCTGCAGCACTGCTCTGAACTTGTTCTATCCAGTTTATGTAGCCAGCCTGTTCCTAGAGATGCATTCCTGTGGCTGCCTGAAGCTTCACGGGAGGAAAAACCTTCCTGAGCTCCCCCCATGCCTCCCAAGCTGTTTTTTGGCAAAGGTCAGATCATCATTTATTCTGCTCTCTGTTCCCCAGTTTCACACAGTCTCTTGTGGCACGACTCTGGGAGGAAAAAAACCCCAACACCTTTTATTTAAATGTGTGCTTGTAAGGGAAGCTGTGGAATGATAAAGGGCAGAATTAATCTTCCTAATTTAAAAAAAAAAAAAAAGTTTCCTTTCCCTAATAAAGGTAACCAAGCCTTTTCAAATAATCAGAATAAGAGGTGAGCAGAAGATTTTACAACTCCACCTATAACTTCATTTAAGAACGCAGAATTTCTTTGGAGTTCTGTGCTGTGGCCAACTTTGTCAGCTCAGGTTGCTGACAAAAGCAAAAGGTGTATATATAGCACATGATCCAAGATAAGCAGATGACAGCTCCATTAACTAGCAGCACAAAGGGCCTGGGACATGACTAACCAGCAAGGGATCATAGTCCTCATTAGCCCTGGTGGAGGCAGCAAGGCTGACCAGATCAGTCAGTGTGGGTAGGGCAGGGCTGGGGGAACATGGTTTTATCCCCAATTCCTCCTTGTTTTTGGGTATCCAACTCATGAGGATAAAGCACCCCTCATTCCTTCATGTTAAGATTATTCTTCTGGTTTGCACTGCTGTAGAACTGCTTACACTGCACTCATGGTGGGCTGTGAAAATTTATGCCTGCAGAAAAATCAAGGTAGTGACTCAGCAGGCCTTAGTCAGTGCAGATGATTGGAAAGATTATGTGTTGTGTTCACAGGTCCATGTGAATTAAATGGCTCAAGAGGTATCTGTATCCCAGAACTGGGCTGCTGGGTGTTTCAAGGCCACCACAGGCAAGTAGCTGGAAATACTTGCTCAGGGAGATTGTGAATGAAGGTCAGTCAGTGTTGATGAAGGAATACAGTTAAAGTGGTGACAGCTGTGTCCTCTGGTAAGAAAGCTGCTGAGAATTTTAATTGTGGGAATGATACACACAGATGCTCAATGCTGGGGCTTAATGCTGTTCTGTAGCCTGCAGAATGCAGGTGCTGTTCCTGGGCATGCTGCTCTTGGTGGCTCATTTTCTCTGCAGAAGTGCCTCATTGAGGGACCAAACCCTGTTCCCCATGCTCACTGCCCTGGAAGAACTGGGACAAGGAAAGGTGGAGAGAAGGTCCTGGGGGCCTCTGTATGGGTGTCAGATGTGATGTAGCTCAGGTGGCCATTTCATTTCCTAGGCATGGAAGGGTTGGGGCTCCAGGACATGGTTCTGGGGTCTCAAAAGGCTCTGCTCTGTGACAGGGCAGGGAAGCTGTGCTGAGCACCCACGTGCTTCCCTGCCCAGCTGTCCTGGGCTGGGCTTTGGTCACTGCTGCCAGGCACTGCAGGGACCTGTCAAGACATGATCTTCTTGGGATTGTTCATGTTCCCAAATATCTGATCTCCTTCCAAATCCTCTGTGAGAGCTCTGGTACCCCAAGAGGGGTTACTTGTTAACTGACTGTAAATGCTTTCCTATTCAGAAACATTCCCATGTAAGCTTAGCAGCATCTGCTTCAGAAACCTTCCTCTTGGTGTCTTTAGTGCTTTGGCTGGAAGAGTGTCAATCTGGGAACAGTGGCCTTCTCTTTCTGGGTGATCATCATCTTGCTGTCTGGGTGTGGAGGACTCTTCCACAATACTACAGCCCCCTCCTTGATTTGGTGGAGGAGACACCAGTAAGTTGTGTTGCCCACTTACTTATCTCTCAGTGAGATTTCAGTCCACGTTTGGCTAAACAGCTTTTCCAAAATGCCTGCACACCTGAGTAACAGAAAGCAGGGTCCTGGAAAGCAAACTGGTGCCCTGATATTCAGGAACAGTGACTAGAAACCCAGCTCCTTGCTGCAAGGGGAGATGTGTCCTGCCAGCACACGGTCAAGATGTCAAATGTCATTACTTTTGGTTCCCCTTTCAGTATCCATCACATACCTGCAGTCATGGCTTTACAGAGACCCTGTGGTTGGCAGAGCAGCCCAATGCACCCCTCAACTGTACCTTTGACCTTCTGCAGCATGAGCTCCATCCTTTTCAATGCAGCCACAATGTAAAACCAGGTCAAGTAGTTCTGTCCTAAGGCTGAGGCACATTAGTCCTGGATGCAGCTCAAGCATGGTGAGTGAAAGTTTCCCCAGGAACTATATTTGCTCCTTAATAAGCAGTTGTTTATGAGCTGATAAAAGTGATCTCAAAGGCCAAGAATCAGCCTCAAAAGTGGAGAAAGCAGAAATGATCAGTGGCTGTTTCTCCTGCTGTTGCAAGTCAGAAATCAATCTGAGGGTTTAGTGAGAAGAGGGTTAAAACACTTGTAATTCAGTGCCTGCCACTTGGGAAGGATAATAAAGCCTGCATTTCTGTGTTGGTATGGGGCAAATGCTGCAGGAACAGGAATTTTATTATATAACTATGCCTCCTACGTAAAGCTTGGGGTGGTGGGGGGATCTAGCAGGGCTGTGCGTCATTAAAATGACACCAAACACGAAACATGCTGCCACAGACAGAGTCCTGTGTGTGCTCAAGGCTGTAGGATATGCACATATTCCCTGTGGCCTTGCTGCATCCATGGATTTCAGTTCACTTGGTGCACAGCTGGGAGGGAGGAGGCTGCCTGAGCAAAAGGTGCCTTGCTTTCTGCCATGGAAATGGAACATGAGAGTGTGGGAGGGGTGGTGTTGTTTGTTGTTGTTTCACAAAAGATTTAATTAAACGATTGAAAGGAAAGGGAGGGAATATGCAACTCCTAACCCAGAAAATGCTGAGCTGTGCACACCATTTTTTAAATCAGGGGAAGCACTGCAGGGTCCACGAAGCCCTCCTGGATCATGGTGGTTGTTTTGTGGGGCCCCTTTGCCTTCTGTAAGTGTTGCTCACAGACACTGGTGGAAGCTGCATTCAGCTATTGTCAGGATGAGGTGTTTCACCCACACTAAGAGGCCAGGAATGACACTTGGAAACTTGGGGGAAACAAAGAGGTCCTGGTTATTTTAATGTTGGAGTAAAAAGGACCCTTTATCTCAAAGCACTGGATAAGCAACAAATCATATTAATGTCTCTTAGGATGAATTGAGCAGCACTTTTCCTGTTGTACAAGTGAAAACTCTGACATTGAATGATTGTAATTCTCTCCCAGAAATGGCAGGTCCATGGATTTTCTCTGAGCACATGCCTAGTGGTCTGTCTGATGAGATTTATAAGTGTTTACTGTTGTCTGCTTCTTCTTAAAGACCCAATGCACAAACTTAAGAGGAAGTGAGAAGATATTTCCCTTTTTGTGTGTGTTGTCAGCCAGCTGCCAATGCAGCCATGAAGAGCATTCTTCTATCTGATTTTTCAATTCTCTGTGTGCCAAAATTAAAGCATTCTTTCTGTTCTGAAGAGCTGATAGTTAAAGAGTTTAATTCAGAAAAGTATTTAAACCATCTGTATTTAAATAGCATTTAAACACTTCTTTGGATTGTATCCTAATAAGGATGCTTAGTTGAATGGGGCTGAAATAGAAAAACTAAAGGCAAGGTGTGTATAATATTAGTGAAACACTTGGGGATGCCTGGAAAGCATTTTGCTGCTTCCATTTCAGTTCTGCTATGTTTTGATTCCATTTTTGTTTGGAATCACAAAACAAATGTGAAAAAGTGGATTGGAGGGAGTCATGCAGACATGGTCCCAGTGGCATAGAGCAGGGAGAGAAAGCAGAAGAAAGCAGAAGGGTGATGTAGATGATACAGACAGGATTGTTCTACAGGGAAATGGCAGAGGTGCCAATGAAAATCAGCTGCTTTTTTTTTTTTTTTTTTTTTTTTTTTAAACATACAAAACAAAGATCTAACAATTTTGGTTCCCATATGGCTGGAACTGGGAGTGAAGAGCTGGGTCATTAATACTGGGTTCTTCTAGGTGTTTAGTTGGCTGTTGGTACCCTGTGGGGAATAATCATGTGTGACTTCTACCAGCACTGGGGGAAAAAAGCCAGCTCAGAAATAATGGGTTAAATTCTGACCCTTGTCAGTGCAAGAAAATTTAATGGGTTTGAACTACCCTAATGAGGAATGCAAAGGTTTAGGTGTTGCTTAGTTACTGGGCCTGCAGAGATTTCAGACAGCATGACATAACTTCTATATCCTCCAGGTATATTTTTATCACCACAGTCATGATAACATATGTCATGCTGCCACTCTGCCACTGTAGATGAAACATTGCAGTTGGTGGTCTTTGTGCTGTGCCACAGTGTGCTTCTCTGTAGCCTCCCTCTTTTTCCAGAGGATCATGGAGTGGTTTGGGTTGACAGGAACCTTTAAAAACCATCGAGCTCCAACTTCCCTGCCATGGGCAGAGACACCTCTCACTAAACCAGGTTGCTCAAAGCCCCATCCAACCTGGCCTTGAACATTTCCAGGGATGGGGCATCTGCAGCTGCTCTGTAACCCTTTTCAGTGTTGAAACCCAGCTTTTTTCCTGCCATCTTTATGTTTAAGTATCTCTTCCTCCTTCTGAGTGTGTGCAAGGCCCCACAGATGAGCACATCATACAATGTGCAAGGTTTCCAGACTGCAGTACAGCTGCTCCCAAGGTGAAACCATAGCTGAGTCCCTCTGTTTCAGGAGATCTTTTCATTGCACATCCAGCAAGTCATAATTATTCATTTCAGTGACACAGCCAAGGCTTTGCTCCTATTAACATTGCTATGCCAGTGGAGCAGCACTGCTGGGTCTCTTTTGCCTGAGCACAGTCAGGGAGTTCTGGCACTGCAAAGTCCTTGGTAGTGACTGTAATGCAAGAGGCAGAGAAAAACAAACTTCACAGTGGACCTGGTCTGTGCTGAGCTGACAATAGCAGAGGTTGGAATCGATCGAAAATCATTGAGAGAGAACAGAAAGGCTGACTTAGTTTTAACCCCATTCTTCAAGTGCTCTCTCTGCCTGTCTCAACATGCAAGATCCCAACAGCCCCACTAAGGTCAAGGAACAGGAGTGAATGCAGCAGTTTTGTCTGCCTTATCTACAGAAAGCATTTCATGCCTGACTGGCTTGGATGCACCCTGAATGAGTTCCTTGATTATAAACCGAACATATTAGAGGCAGAAGTGTTTTATAAATCTCCCTGTAAGTCTGCAGCTAACTTAAAGAAGAGGTCAGCAAAATTCTTTAGCAGCCAAACAGTTTGCACAGCCTGTCCAAGTATAATCTGCTTTTATAAAGTCTCTGCCTACACTAGGCAGGCACAGGAGCCCTGTTCCATGTTCATAACGTTTGCTGAACCTTTCTAACACAGTGTTAAATATTGAAATTAGCCTGCAGTTGTTAAAAAACTAGCATGGCTGGTATGATGTAAGTGGCTCGATAAAGCCAAGGAAATCCTGTGCAGAGGTGAAGTTCTGGTGCTGCTGAAGAAAGTGGCAGGCCTTGTGCTGACTGCAGTGAAAGGCAATTTTACAGTTTGCAGTGGTTAGCAAGCTGAGAGTCAGGCCTGGGCTTGTCATTGTTCCCCATTTCCTGTCACCTTCCCTGTGAGGAGACAGATGCAGCTTTATTTGTCTTGCAGCTACTGTGAGCTCAGAGGAATAAGAGAGGGCTGAGGGTACATGAAAATAGCTTTTTAAATAGTCTGTGCAGTTACATATAGGAATATAACATGCAAAATACCCATGGCATGATTTACACATTAAAATCACAACTTGTGATGTGTTAGTAGCTACTAGAAACTATATAACTATGCCCAACAAACATCTCAAGTTACTCTTTGCTAAAGCTTATACTGCAGAACACACACATTCTCTCCAAAGACCCTTTCAGATGGAAGGCTAGAGGAGGAGAGTCATGAAGATGTAGCTGAATAAGCCCCAAGCTGCAGCGTGTTTGCCATCAAACTTTACACAGTTCTAGTCAAGTAAACCTGTACTGCAAACAGACCATGTCCTCCTGTTCTTTGTCTGACACTGCTGTGCTTCTCCACAGGACACAGCATTCCTGGGGTCAGCCAGGATCTCTCAAGCATTTGCTTTCCTTTTTGCAATTAATGAATTTGAGTAGCTAGTTTTCCAAGTGATGGACTTGTCCAACAGTGAGCTTGTTCCTGTCCCCTGGATTGTGAAACTAAAGAAAAATTTAATCCACAAATATTAAAAGGTAAGGGAGGCTGAGTGGTTCTGTGTTTTGTAAGGCACCCTCTGCTCTGAGATGGTGTCCCACTGTTTCCAGCAGTCATAGAGTTCAGAGATCTTCACTCAGTGTGGGGCAAGGTGACTCAGAAGTTATCTTCACACCCAGGACTGCCTGCTTTTTGTTGGTCTTTTGCTTGTATGAGAATGCAAAGAGTGAAGGAGCCCATTTCTATTCCTTCTGCAATTTTCTGAGGGCCAGAATGCAGGCAAACTCCTAAAGGATGATTGAGGGGATAAAGCAGATAAAAATTCCTGCAGACAGGATTATGACACATGATTCAAAGAAATCCACTGGGCTGAAAAAGGGGATTCGAGTTCAGTTTTCATAGACCAGAGATGCCAGTAAAGTTGAAAAGCAGATTCTGTTTTGCATTATCACCACCTACTTTTTCCAAAGATGTTCTACTTTTCCAAGCAGCCTCCCTATTGCTGTAGCTATAAATAAGCATATAACTGTATGCATGTGAGAGATTCAAGTTTAAGCTTATATTTAAGCTGAAAGGTTGTATGTAGCAGAACTGTATTAAAGATGGCAAAAGCCTCATTGTTCTGTTCATGTTTTATCTCAGTGTAGCATGCATGTTCATGGGTATGAGTTCACAGAGACAGATATTAACATAGGTAGACATGCATAGGACAAAGAAACCAGTCTTGATTCTTTACTCTGTTTCTGTAGTTGGTGTAATTAACTTTAATGATGCAAAGGGAGTAATTCTGTTATAAGGCAACAAGCCAAATAGGCAAAACCCTGTCTGTTTGCACACAAAGACTAAAATTTAGCTAAGTATGTTATGTGGCAGAATGTGTAATTGCTAAGTTTGGTCATTTGAGGTTCACTTTAAGCATCTCATTTTCTAGACCTCGCCAAAGGATTTCTAATGGTGGTTTCCTCTTGGTGTTTGGAAAGGAATCATATTTTATCCTCCCAGCAAGCTTCATAGTGCTTTTTTTATTAAGTAAAAGTTTTGTTTTGATCATTGCTTAGAATGGCTGTGCTTTTGAGGACATGGAAATGTTGGTCAGGTTCATACAGAACAAGGAAAGTTACTGGCATGGTAGCTGGGAAATGCTTAGAAAGTATGGATCACTTGCCAAAAAGAGCAGGAGTTTGGGATGCTCATTCTTTGCTTAGAGGGGGCTCTTTGGCAACTTGCTAGGGATGTTCCTAAATTCCTGATGGAGAAGCAGGTTAGTGGTGTAAGCCCACAGAAGGCTGTTGCACCTGTGGTTCATCTTGCTGGCTGTAAAAATCTCAACACAGAGGTTTTGGAGTGTAGCTTCTTCCTCACTCATGTTCCCTGCAGGTTATTAAGGAAATAGCAGGTAACAAGTGTTAGTTTGCACCTCCATGGGAAAGTTGTAAGTTAATGAGCCTTTACCTCCTATTTGCTATGATCTTGCAATACACTATTGCTTACTGTGGCTTGTCCAAGTCCCACTCATTTGTTGTGCTTGTAAACTTGGTTACTTGTCTGTGAACTCAGACACTAGCGAAATCCACAGCCTGCCTTATTATGTGTATCTTCTTTTTTTATTTTTTTAATTTATTTTTTAATTTTTCTTTCTTATTTTGACCCATTTGACATCTGTTGCTAATCAAATGTGTATGGCTTTTTGGATCCTGCAGGATTCTTTTAGTAAGATTTTATGGCTGGGTCAGCCGTTTTCAATGAAAATTATTATTTTTTTTAGATACTCACTAAACCTAGGGGGAAGAGTCTTTTTATTTTTGTTAATGTTAGAGATAGTAAATACTTTTTCTATTAGGCATGTATAATAGTTGGTTCCACTACTGCTTAAGTGAAGGAGTCACATTTTGTGGGGACCACTGATGTTTCTGGAGCCTGAACAGCAAAGAGAGCAGTCTTAGTCCCTGTATATTTGCACAACACTGGATTTCCAAGGGCGTTTCTTTTTGCTAGTGCTGTTTGCTTGTTCTTTTCAAACGATCAAGAATGGAGGTATTAGTGAATGAAATCCAGCACACAATTCACCACCAGCCACTCAACAATGTGAGGCAAGGGAGAGAGGGTTCCTCCCAGGCAGGCTGGGAAGGATCAGCTGAAGGGTGACAGGCTTTTAGTATTCTGCCTGAGTGTCAAGTCTGGAAATGGGATTACAAACCAGTGACAACTGTGATGGCTGCTATTATGTGGACACCTGTTCACCCAGTGCTGGACACAGGCTAGTGTCCATATAGGATGTTGAACAGTCACCAGATGGTGATGGCTTTGGGTTGTTGTGCATTTTTTCTAGGTTTGATCCAGCAATTCAGACAAGATGCTCTTAGCTAGCAAAACAGTACTAGAAAGGACAAGTAGCTCTAAAAGGATTTCAAATTAAAAGGCTTGCTAATGAACCACAAAATCACTGTGTGGAATGTATTTAGATTATTGTCACTGAGGTGTAACTATGTGCCAAGGTCTAAAGTAGCCACTAAATAAATAATTCCATCATGCAGTCATTAATGTCACTGTGTTACTGCTGCTTTTGTTGGTGTGTTTCACAAGTTGCTTTTTTCAAGTCTAATGGTAATTAGTATTCTTGCCAAAAGCCTGTGTTAATTTCACTGGACAAAATTTGGACCCTGATGTGAACCCACTCATGCAGGGTGGGTGGAGATGAGTTTGAGTGTGAAAAGAGGAGTCTGCTGAATTTTTCCTTCCAATGTATGGCCTCCTGTTGCATGATGTGCTGTAGTGTCCAGGGAAGTCCCAGGGTCCAAAAGTGGGGAGGATGGAGATGGGAAGAAGCCCCTCAAATGGCCTGGACTTAACAGAGCTCCTTCAAAGTCCCTGGAGCATGGCAGAAACTGCTCTGGCTTCATCAGCATTGCACATTGTTATCCTCAGAGATGGAAATCAGCATAAGCTCACTCTGGCCCTGAGAATGTTTCAGGTCACTGTGAAATCCACAATGCTTTTTAAATAGTAAGAAGGTGGTTTATAATACCCAAAACATACTCCCACTGATGTCTGCTCATAAATCTCTGCTGCTTAGAAATGATGCTCCTGTTATGTCTCTCTGTAATTTAAATTGCTCCATTTAGTGCTCAGTACACAATAATTCCCTTAATTTTGGCCATTTATTGCCCTCTCAGTCCCATTTCAGGATTTCTTTCGGATTTCTCATTATTTTATCCTAGATTTGCTCCTGCAATATCTCTGTTCCTTGGTGTCGTGTGATTAGCTCAATAAATTGAATATCTGTTGTGTTTTACTTCCAAGCTGTCCTAAGGATTTGCTATACAGGGAAACTTCTTATATTTGTGCTTTCAAACATTTTGCACATCTTCTATTTTATGGACTTTCCCCCATAATTGTTGTATTCTTCATTTGGATTTCTTTGCATGTAGATGACATTTTAAATTTTACATTACATCATTAGCTGGTTGCAGAAGGACATATCAAACTTAAGGAGAAAATATAGAGCTGTTGGAATATCACTTAGAAAACCCACACTGCAGTTACCCTTTATTCTCAGTGTTTTCTCTATGTATTACAGAAAAGAGTTAATAGCTGTTCTTGCATGGCTAAAGAAAATTACTAGCTTGGCTGCTAATTATCTTCTCTAGTGGGTCAGACTTTCCAAGAATCAGTTTATTACAATAAGAACTATCTCTCTCATCTCTCTCCTCAATCTCTCTTTCCCCCCCTCCCAGGAAAATATTTCAGAGAGTGTGCAAAACCTGCTTTATTGTTGAAGAGGAATAGGTTTTGAATTTTAGGTAAAAAAATAGTTTGTGAATTTCTCCTTGGGAGTTTATTAATGGAAGATTTTGCCTGTATTGCTAAAATGGATATATGAGCATTATCTGGATAGTTGTTCCTTTTCCTTCATTGTATTTCTGTTGGAAAGTGGAGTCCAGCCCCATTGATACTTGTAGTTTTCAGCTAGTGATATATACACAAGGTGTTTGAGCCCATCTCAAGTTCTTGTATCCTTAGCCTGTGTGGGTTTCTTGTTTATCTCCACTTGATAGTAAAAGGCAGAGAGGAAGTTTTCCTCTTTGGTGACAGTGATATTGTTTGGTGGTGTGGTGATTAATGTTCAGGTCATTTTTTGTAGTGTAGATTGTGGCTGTTCCTGCTTTCTTTCCCATCGATCAGTTGCTTTAGATTTTTCCAGTTTCAATTACTACTCAGTAATTTTAGGCTTAGACTAGTGAAATACGTAATTGCAAATGCTGTTTGGGTGCCCTAGTCAATTCTTTCCTTTCCAAACAGAAAAGGCTGGCAATTGAATTGTTGCTGTGGTCACTGGAGTCACATTTTGAGCTTGCAGGAAGACACCATGCTCATCCCCTTGTAAGACTTAAGTCTTTTGGCTGTCACTTGCAGGTGTTGTTTTGCTCCATGTGAAATTGATTTTTAGGGGCACTCCTTTCATCATCTGTCCTGCTGCTGTGGGTGTCAGAACCCCTGGGGTACCTGCATCTCTGGCCAGACCTCCCTGCTTGGTTTCTCACCAGGGTGGGACCCTGTCAGGGTGGTCCAACCTCAGGTAGACAGAATTGTCTGTCAGGTAGCAGAGGATGTCACACTTGTCTAGCACCCTGATTTATTGTTTTGGTTCCCCTGAAGTACTTGGGCTGTTTCACATCCTGGCTTTTATTATCTGAGGAATATTATCAGTGACAGATAATTTCTATGTCATGGAGACAGATTTCAATTCATGCTTTCTTGAGTTTGAGACTGGATTATTTGATTCTATCTGCCTCCACCCTTTAACTTTTGTAAGCAAAATCTAAAAGCTGCAGGAAGACTGCTGCCAAAAATCAGCTTTTCAGAACAGAAGTCTTTAGTGTTCTGTGTTCAGTGGTGTGTCAGTTGTAAACTCTTCATGCTGATTTATAAAGCTTTGCATGGCCTTCCACTGATGAAACTGTCTTGATAACCACCCACCAGTCCTGCCTTCCTGACTGCCTGTGGGACTGGATTTCATTCTGCCACTCACAGAGCATTGCACCATTATTCTTCTGCCTTGTGAAATTCTCTTTCCATGATAAGAGCTATCATTCCACTGAAGTTTTGTAAAAGAAGCCTGGGTTTTGGTGGAACTACCTGACACCAACAGCAAGATTCTCAGCTGGCATTCTGTTGGCACTGAGACAAGCAACATAAAGCAGCAGCTTTACCAGATGGGTCATGATTGTTTAGAAATGCATTTTTATTGTAATTTTGTAAGACTTTTTTTAAAGATACAATTAGTGATTCAGTCAGAAAAAATTTAAGACCAGGAGTTGACTACTTGAGCTTTTCATTGTCGTGCTGCTATTTATATATTGTTGTGTGATTGAGCAGTTATGTCAGCTGCCTCAGTTCTCATCTGTAGGAGGAAAGGGAGTATTTATCCTTTTACATTCACAGCCCTAGACATGCTGTAAGTGTGCTGTGAGAATTGGTCAAACACTAAAATGTTTTGGGCTGTGTAGGGTCTGGTGACTCCTCTGGGAAAGAAGGGTGTGACCCCACTGAAATGTCCTAAGTTACTCTGGTAAAATGAGGCAGAATAATTCTCCCACATGAAGAGAATCCATTACAAATGCAGAGAGGCAGTGCTTTAGTGCCAGGTCATGTTTACTGAGGAGTCCTCAGAGACATTGAATAGGGTGTGCCAAGGTGAATAGGGTGTTAGCAAGGGCACATCGTGGTGCTTTGCTTTCTGGCTGGCTGGCTGTCAGCAAAACACCACTGTTCTGTTATTGCCTTAAATCCTGTTCTTTCAACCAGCATGGACATTTTAATAACAAGCTCTTACTTAAAGGAGATAACTAACCCACCATTTTAGAAGCAGTGGGGAACTCCTTTGGCTGCTAGGAATTCCAGATTATTTACATTAAGAAAACTTATATATGTCAACTTTGCCATTTAGACTGCAAACCCAGGTATGCTAAAATGAGTGGCATGGTAAGGTGGGGGCTTAGAGTTGGTGTTTGCCACAGCAATTGTATTTGCAACATGGTAGGAACATGAATGGGAGCAGGGATTGGGTGAAGAGTGACATCCCCACCACCACCCCCCAAAAAAAACCTCCCAAAACACAGCCAAAACTGAATCACATGCATAGAGTGTGTTTTTTGGTTGTTGTTTTATTCTGTTTATTCTGAACTGTTCGTCCATGGCTGCTCAGGTAGCTGGGTGTTGAGAGAGAGATCTAGACAATTTCCAAAATGTTTTTCTCCTTGGATTTTTTCTTTTTTTTTAGTTTGTTTTTTTAAGTTTGTTTTTGGTTTGGTTTTTTTGTTTTTGTTTTTGTTTTGTTTGTTTGTTTGTTTTCTTTTCCTTCAGTGTTGTGGAAGGAGAAAGTTTGTTTATAGAAATCTTGTCTATACAGAAAAACTCTTCCCTCTAAGTGTCATTAATTTTTATTAACAAAACAGAAACTGGACAAAAATAAGGTTTGGGTTTTTTTTTTTTCTTCTGAAGAATTATGTATTGTTTTCCTTAAGGTAGATTCCCTATTTTCCCTTACCAAGTGAGAAGTCTTTAACTCCACAGAGAAAGAGTATTGATTTGTCTCCTACAAAAGTGAAAATGCTGAAGCACATAGAAAATGTGATGTTTGTTAAAAAAATGCTTAATTATTCCTTTTCTCCCTGCTTATTCCAGTAACTTGAGGTACAAATTAAAAGTTTCTTTCAATTCTAGGCAACAGGAGCAAGATGATCTTTAAGTTTCATTTCAATCCAAACTCTTCTATAATTCTGTATATTCAGTACCATTCTTCCTGCAAGCACAGAACAGACTGCCTTGAGAGATGCTGGTCTCTCTTGGCTTCCAATTCTTCCTAAGCTCAGCAATAACCAGGAGCTGATGCCTTCAGAGCAGAACTAAGTCCCTGCTCTCTGCAGGGCTGTTGGCTGACATGAGGTGGGCACTGGGTCTCTGACAAAAATGTTCCTTTCAACTCCTTGATGCTGCAGAGAGATGAGGGAAGAGGAAAAAAGGCTGCAGAGTTTACTCACAGGTGAAGGATGCCAGTGCCACTGAGCTCAGAGCCCTGGTGTCACAGGTCTTTCCATTTCATTCTCCACTTAAAATGCAATATGCACACACATGAAAAATGGGATGTTAGAAGCCAAAATATGTTGTTGGGTCTGGGCTTTCATTTCAGTGTACTGTATTGATATTGTAAACAGATTTCACATTCATAAGATATAACAATGAACATGAACTTAAAGTTTTCCTTTTTTTTTTTTTCCCCTTTTTTTTTTTTTTTTTTTTTTTCTTTTTCTTTACATGAGACTGTTTCTCATAAGTACCAGTGGGCTACTCTCAATAGCCAACTTTTTCCACCTCTGCTCAGTTGCTGTCATCTGTAGGTTTTTGTTGGCAAGGTGAAGTCCTCCTGTGGAGGAAGTAATAGGAGAACTAGGCCTGCAACCCATGCTGTGGACCTGTTCCTTCAAAAATATAAGTTCCTCTTTAACAATTATGTTAAAACATATATGTTTTGGATATATTGAATCTAGGGAAGTGCCATTTCCTCTTCTTTATTGCATATCCATTGTATTGTTGAATATAAGGAAAATGTAATAGAATTGTCACACAAAAGAGGTGAAAAGGATAAAACAACACCCTTGGTTGCTTTTAAGCTCCTCATTCTCAGTAGAAAGAAGATCCTGGTTGGGGAGGGGTTTTGAACTGATCTGTTCAGAGCTGTTCAGCTGCCAGTGGGTCTGATTTGCAAGATTATGTGTTCAAAGTTGGAAAGACCAGCAGAGATATACTCCACATGTAGAGGGACTTGCATTTAGTTTTAAAATTAAAATTTTAAATTTACAGAAATGTAAAGCAATTGGGAGAAAGAATAGGGTCAGTGGCATTAGCTCTACAGTTACTTCATTTGGGGATGGGTGGAGAGGAGGGCTTATACATTAGTAAATTATGCTTTCCCTGGTGGGTGCTCAGAGCTCTCCTTTAACAGTGGCAGAAAGGAAAATATCTGATGCCAGTTGCATGGCAGGGTTGCAGGCTGTATGTTCCCTGTGGAATGATCTGCATGAAATCTCTTATGCTGTTCTGAACAGCAGCTTGAAATAATCAGTAATCTCTCAGCACAAGCCTCCTGTGTTTCATAAAGGAGCTAAGATCTGCAAAATGTGTTTTTTTCTGTCTTAACACCTTCCTCTGCTATTCCTTTCCCTGCTCTGTAAGAAACTGTTATTCAGAAGTAGCTGAGATACAAGCTTGTGCCTCTGGAGGTTGAATAATGGTACAGACAGTGTCATGGTGTCTTACTGCAGTTGCTTAAGTCTTGGGTTTTTTGCTAATAGATAGCAGGAGGAAAAGTAGATGAAGGTAAACTCATTTGTCCTTTCTATATAACCTTATCTCTGGCTTTCCTCCTTTCCCATCTTTTTCCTTCTAACACATCACATTTAGCATCTGTATTGTTTCAGGCATCCATGCTTTACTACTCACATTAAATACAGGCTTTATTGAGACTGACTGTTGTTGTTGCTGCTGTTTGTAGGCTCTAATCAAGCTCCTATATTAAAAATGCAATATGCTGAGCCCTCAAGCTGCTTTCAGTGGGATGCAGGGCACCAGCACCTGTTGCTCCATCCCTGAAGGAGGCAGCCCTGGTGCAGAGCAGCCCCTCTGCAAGCAGGGGCAGAGCACATCCTCTGAGCTATCCCTCTCTCCTCCTCTCTCTCAGGGTGCACACACACGTTGCCAGATAGTTCTGCTGTCTGCTGCTCCTGCTTTCTGTTGCTAAGTGAACAGCTCCAGCTCACACACAGAGCAGAGCCAATAGCATCCTGACCTCTGAAGGCTGCTAAAAGCTGAAGAAAGGGAATCTAACGGTGCCATCTTTTCTTTGCTCTCTTCTCAGCCCCCCCTTTCACAGGGAAGTGAGGAGGGCAGAGGGAGAATGCAGGATGGTGGAGATAATTCATAATAGCCACTCGTGTTCTGGTGATGCAGACAGTAATACCTGGGGAAAGAAATAGAATATTATGTTCCTTTGTATTTATACACACACAGAGGCAAGCATGTTTTACCTTGTGCTGTGAGCTCCAAGCTGTGATTAGGAAATGAATTAATACTATGAAGTTATTTTGCTGTGCTCTTTGCAGCTGTTAATCTTCTACTAATCACTGGCACTGGAATATATTGTAAGGCTCATCTTTCCCTCAACCAGAGAAACACTGAGCATTGCTTCAGCCTTCCTTGTCACTAGTCATAACACATTTATCACCTTATAGCTATTGTTTCCCTGCTCTCCTTCAGGAGGGTTTGGGCAGAGGGAGTTGCTCAGCACACTGCAGACACTTGTGTGATGGCTGTAGTTCCAGTAAGCACACAGCCACATGGTGAGTAGCTATAGGAACTGGCCATTTTAGAATCATATTTTCTTAAAAAGCAATTTGTTTGGGCTCCCCTCTCACAAATGCAGTGCAGGATTTTTTGTGATTCAAGTGGTAAGATAAAGCATATATTTGTTCAGTGGGAACCTAGTGTAGCTTGATTTTGTAATATGAAGTTTTACCTCTTTAAAGATGTTTGCTTCTTGAGCACAGTTTTTTAGGCACAGCAAAGAAATTAATTAATTTTATCCGTAAACCATTAGTGCCAGTGACAAAAAGTACCTGTGTTTGCCCTATGGCTGGGTTGAGTCTGCTGCTGTTATGTGAGGAATACAGCACACACCTTGCCTCTAAGCAGCAGTGTGGATGATTGCAGTTAGTTCTGGATCTGGAAGGAAAAGACAACCTTCTTTCTAAGTGTAAATGAGAGCAGCATGTCCAACATTACTGTTTGCATGTCACAACCACCAAGTTTTCCCAGCTGCAAAAATGGTGGGTAGATAAAAGGTATCTATGGAGAGACAGTGGTTGGTGGGATGAAATGCCCCTCAGAACTGGTGGTTGGACCTGATGGGCAGGATAAATTTGTGAAACTCAACTACTCCATTAAAGACATTAGTTTTTTCGAAAAATTTTACTCATAAATGACAATTGATCCACTTAAGCCACATCTTGGTTGTTAACAGTTTATTTATGCCTCTGAGCAGCAGTAGTGAAGGACTTCCTGTGATAATCTAAAAGCATCAGCACAGATGTCTGCCTTCTCCAGCTGCCACCAAAAGATGATGAGCAGTGAAGTCCACAGTGTATTAGGCTGTACAGTGTAACCCACACATTGCAGGGAATATAATAAATCACATGGATTGCTGCCAAAAGGAGAGCTGAGCTTTCCCTGGGGTGCTGCAGCATATCCTCCTACAGTGAAGAACTGAGGGCAGGGTGGTGTTTGGGGAGGATCCAGGCAAGGATTTGGGGGCACAGATTTTTCTGTCTGCTAGGGAAGAGCAGGCTGAAATTGGAATGAATCTGAGTGATGCCATAGTTTAATGTAGGGTCAGCAGTGCTTCACTGGGCATTCCTTGAAACAAAAGATGGCTCTGCTTTTATACCCAGGTACCATGTAAGTCACTCATGTCATTTGCTGTGACATGTCACAGCTGCCACTGCCACCAAGCACAGACACAATACCAGTCCTTTCAAGCCCACAGAACCCAGCTGTATGTGGCAATCATGCTCAGTGCTCTCTGGAGCTAATCCTGTGCTTGCCTCCTTAGCCTGGCTGACGACTGTAAAAGAGTGATAGAACTGGGAAGAGCTTGCCACAGTCAATAATTTTGCATTGTACAATGAAATATAATGTTGCAGTTGTCACTTTTAATTAACAGATGACATGTTGTCAATCTGCAATCAATTGAATTTAATTTTCAGTTTTGAACTCCTTTTGCATTATTACCAGATTAACTGTCCTTACATTAAAAAAAAAAAAAAAAAAGCATAAAAGCATGGAATTGTGCTTGACAAAAAAATTGTTCTCATCCATAGGTTTCAAGACAACTAAATAGCTCAGGGTGAAGTGTCATTTGTGTGTCTGCTCTCAGAATCATCTTTCTTCCTTCATGCAAAGCCTCAGCAGATTGTGAAGGGTGTAACAGGTACCTGAGCCTGCAGTCAAGGCTGGGGGAGTCCTGTTCCATAAGGGGTCACTTTCCCTTGTGCAGCTTGGCAGCTGAGCTCACTTGGTGTGTTTGCAGCCCTGTTCCTTGCTGTCCCTGCCTGGATGGTGCTGCATGAACTGCTGCAGGGCAGGCACCTGATACCTGCCACCTTCTGACCATTTTTCAAAATCCTCTCATACAAAATTCACTGCATACAAATCTGTTTGTCTGTCTCAGCTGTTGTGCTGGGTGGTGTTCCCAGTGTGCTTATTGCCATGGTATCTAAGCACTTCTTAATGTGCTCCATCTGAAATTTGCCATGTGTTTCAAGCTTAACAAAGCTCCAGTGAGAGGAAGGCCTGGACTGAGGAAGAAATGACACTTTGGAAGAGCAGTTAAAGAAGAAAAATACATTCAAATTATCCTGGTTGTTAGGTTATTCCTTCCTCCTCCACTGAGGATTTGCACAAATGAAATTTTGGTATGCAAACTAAGGCTGACTTTTGTCAGTTCAATTTATCCTCTGAACCTGGAGATTATTGATTGCTCTGTCACTTCCCATAACTGCACCATTCACTAATCTCCTCTGCCTTTCCCCTCTTTTTCTGCCCCCACACAGCTCACTCAGGCTTTGTCTGTGTGAGGCAATCTTGCAGTGTAAATAAATTGATGTATCAGTAGCTGCACCATTATAGACTTCTCTTACAAGCACCCTTCTGGCACAACAGGAAACTCAAATTGTTTATTTCTTTTGGCAATTAAATCCAATTAGGACTATTAGTGTGCCCATTTAAAGGTTTTTCACTGGTGTAACTGGATCTGTTTATGTGCCAGTATAGTTTTTTTCTCTTTGTGTTGCACAGTCCCGTAGTAGAGGTGTGTTTGCTCAGATGGTTTGGTTGGTCAGCTCAGGTTGCTGGCAGGTGGCAGTGCCCTCACAGTGTTTTAGGGACAGCTCAGGGGTGCTCATGGCTGGTGGCACAGTTCTGGGTGTGGTGATCCTCAAATGCCCCCCTTGCTGGTGCACAGATACCCCTTGGCTTCATGTTTGGGTATGAAGGACTTTGGGCTGTGATCCCATTGAGGTCTGGGTGTACCTTTGCACAGAAAACACACTCTGTACCAAAAATCTTTTGGGGAAGAACAAATATTGACTCTCCTTTGCTTTGCACGTTACACAGGTGGCTGTTTCTGACCTGCCAGGTTGGAAGTTAAACCACTTTCTATAGAAGAATATACTTGAGGTGAAAGTGGAGAAACAGGCTTAGTTTTGCCTTCCTGATGTTCACTACCACACTGTACAAGGGAGAATCTTAAAATTCTGTAACTGCTGCTCCTGATTGCTTGAATTTCTGTAATTTCTCTTGTCTGGAGAACTCCAAATGCTTTAAAAACTATCCTTTTTTAGGATAGGAGCTGGTTGGGAGAGTTAATTCCAAGATACAAAATAACTGTATGTATTAGAATGTAATATAAAATCATCCGTGGCTCTTAAAATATTTAACAGCATAAAGTGGATCATTCCTCCCTGATTTTGCACAACTGTGTAGAATTCATATAGTGTCATACACTGGCTATTAATCATACAGATAGAACTGTCATCTTTGTGGGCTTCGCTGGAATTGCTAAGGTGCCCTCTGCAGAAGATACTGTGGCTAATGTTCTCATTACCAACTAATTGGCTAAAGAGAATTCTCTCACATTGCATTTAGTCTGATGGATATTTTCTATCACCTGATGGGTGGAATGGACAGCCAAACCAATTATCACAGCAAAGAGTGCTATATACCTGAAAATTTCAGGCAGAGACAAAAGACCCTTGTAAGATTATGTCTAGTCAGTGCCAGCTGAGATTTTGTTAAGCTATTAAATGGGTTTGGGTTCTTTGGTAAAAGCACAATTCAGAATAGCTTGAAGCTTCTGTAAACCAGGCAGCTCCTGTGCTGATTTTGGGTTGTGGTGTTAGTGCTTTGACCTTAATTGAGTGTGGAGGGCTAAAAACAAATGGAGGCATCCTGAGGTGTTAACAGACAGTGTTCTGGAGACTTTATACCTGAATGAGCCTTGTGATTCAGAACTGCTGGGCTATGTGCTATTTACATAGTAACCCTTAGACACAGGCATTATCCAAATTCTTTTTGTGCTTATTTTCCTTTCATGTAGCTTTAACAAATTTGAAGGAATGTTTGTGCAGTAATTGAGATGGAAAGTTGCTTGGTTCTTTTCTTTGTAGTTAACGCTTTAATTTTTTGAGATCTTTGTTTGAAATGCAAAGATAATTTTCTGGAGTAAGGGAGAAGAGGTGTACAATTCTCTTTGTCTGTGAATCCTTCTGCTAGTGGCTGGACTGATAAAGGAAAGGAGAGATATGCCATGCAATTGAGTTTTGATGAAGAGGGCTGAATGGAACATGAGAACTGATCAGAACCAATGACCAGGACAGAAGATGGCAGGAAAGCCAGAGGCCCTGTGGGGGCTGGGAATAGAAGCCATGTGGGGTTAGTTACTCTTTTCTCCTTATCCCACCCTCCCCAGCCCCAGCACTGCTCCCCCAGCCCTTCACTCCTTGGGGTGTCACCATGCAGAGCTGCCTTCCTCTTCCTCCAGCATAGCAGGAGCAAAGTGCTCCTGTCATCCCCTTTTTAGTGTTCAGGTGTCTCCTGGAAGCAGAGCTCTGTCCTCACCATGGATTCTGGAAAAACGTGCTCTTGGAGAGTTGGCTAGGAATTTCACTCTCAGTAATGCATTCCTTTTTTTTTTTTTTTTTTTTTTTTTTTAAGTCAGATCATTTGTAGCAGAATAATTTTAAATAAGCTTTCCTTGCTTCATTAAAACCGTAATGAGAACCAGAAGAAAAGAAATTTCTCAAATAAGGGCAGGTGACACAGGAGAATGTAGATTCCTTTTCATATAGAAAATGAAAAGTGTGTGCATGCTGTGTTCCTTTTTTGTCCTTTACTATATATTCTGCCTCCTTACTAGAGGGGACTGCACAGGTGGAGAGTTTGGGCTCTGTTCCTGGGAGGCTGTAATCCAAATGGATGGAGGGAGAAAGGCAAGGAAAAGGAGAGGGATTCCATGAAAAATCATGTAACTGTGTGCATGCAAGTGCATGGATTGCAACTTCCCCAGTGGTTTGTTATTGAGAGAGTGTAAACCAGTGTTCTCAAAGAGCACTCCAGGAGGGATGAGTGGAGCTGAGGGAAAATGCATTGGAGCATTGAATCATCTTTAAATCTCATAATGTGCTTTAGCTCTGCATGGCTGCTCCACAGATTATGTCTTTGGGCTGCTGCAGCAGTGAAGTAAGAGAAGAACTGGGCATTGCTCATCTACATTTAAAAAGTCAAGTTTCAAGTTAAGGATTTCTGTCATCCTTGCTTCTTATTGTCTGAGGATGATGGAAGCTGGAAGTGTTCTGGCTCTGGTTTTTGGGTAGCTGGAGCTCTGTAGAGAGTCTGCACCCTCCTACACACTGGGAAAAGCCAGAGAACATGTAACTCAACATGACACAAGGACTTGTTTGTGTTACTGAATGTGTCCTCTTGCATCAGTATGCAGATTAATCGAGAGCCAGTCTAGGAAACATCATGAATGTGCATGCGAAGTTTTAATGCTTTGTTGTTTAATGAATACTCCAAATAAAGTGGACCAAAGGCTTAAGTGCAGTTAGTATCTCCAAGAACAACAAAGTACTGGTATATTGTGGTGACAAACCACATACAAATGCAGCAAGCCTCATCTCTTAATTCCTTGAGCACTTCACTCCCTTGCATAGATGGGCTTTGTTTCATGCCTCAAAGTTCACTTCAGTTCATTCTTGGATATAAAGCATCTCCTCATAGGCTCCTCAATAATAAATATATCAGAATAAAACTTTAATGATAAAATAGACACTATTCTGATCAGAATTAGACCAAAGCATTTGCTGCCAAGCTCAAGTGGGGGAAATTTGGTGTTAAACTTTATTGATTCTATTAGCATTTTAATGAAAAGACTTCCCAGGCATTCCCTAAAGGTAAAGAAATGAGCTGTCTCTTAAAAACTATATTTTATTGAGAGATGCAACCCAAGATGCAATAACTGCACCCCTGGGAAAGGAAAAGGACAGTTTGGGCCAAGGCTAAAATTACAGTCAGCAAAGAAGCATCCATTTGCTTCTTTCACCTGCTAATAATGTGTGATTTTCCACATGATGGCCATAATCAGCTTGAAGCAGGATTTTATTCAACATGAACATCTGCTTCTCATTGTTCTGGGTGAGCCATCCCAACACTTCTTTCTTAAAAAGTAGGATTGTGTCTTAAAAATTTGGTTGTCCACCCTACCTGGATTCTAGCATATGCAGTCCTTGATTGTATATAGAATTATGGTGCATGTGAAAAATTATTCCAGATTTCTTGGCTTAAGCCTTCTGGAAGATCTCAAAGTGAGAACTGCCCAAATGTCAGGATGATTTTGCTCCCTTCAGATACAGCAACTGAGACTGAGTTACTTTTCACTGCACAATCTCTGCTTGCCCCGATGCCAGTATATTTTTCACTTTGTGTGTGTCTTGTAAGTGTTACCTATGTGTATTTTCTGTCTGTTAATTAAAAATAGCAATTAGTGAAACAGGTAATGATGTCCTCTTTGAGACTTCTGGGCTCTGATTCAGTTCTGTGAACTCTGCCATTAATTTCACCATGTCTAGATTGCATTGAATGTAGTTTTCATTTTAAAATAAGTATGTTGATGATTTGTTTTTTTGATATAGTCACATAAACTGAATGTCTGTAGGACAATGTGGTTCTGTGCTCTTAGCACCTGTGCCATATACTGAATGTTTTTGGAACAATGTGAATATGCCCATCCTAGGGATGCACAGCTGGCATCTTCAGTAATATCAGAATGAGAAAATATCCTCCTTGATTATTTAGTCAAATCAAGTGAAAAAAAGACTCTACAGAAGTGGGTATACAGAGAGATAGAACATACTAGCACTGAAAATTACTCAAATAATTACCTCTTTCACAATATTTGTGTAATAATTAGATTGCCCACCCTTCACATTTGCAGTCAGACTTGATGTCTTCTTCTTCAGCACAAATTCACAGCAGCATTCTTAACTACAAGACAAGTTCCTTGGGCTTTTGATTTCAGTTCTCTTCCACCTGATATGAATCTGCACAGCTGTCAGTAATGGAGGTCCCACTTTTGGGCATTTGTTCCTGCTGCCTTCTCATGCCAGCAGCAAATATCCTACAGTCACAAAATAAACAGACTTGTAGGGCTCATCTAGCAGAAAATAAATTCAGACTCCTGCCCTACTTGTACCTACATGGTGTTATGATGTGTTAAAGTGATTGTATGCTGGCACCTGAATACTGTGAAAACAGAGCTATATCTGGGTCCTAGGCTCTCTATTGGGAAACTTCATTAAAGATTGGCATCACGGTCCCAAAATAACCCCCTGATGACAAGTTATCTTCCCCAGAAAGGTGGCCATCTGAATTACACAAAGTGTGGGTGATGGGATATGTAAATAAAACCTGTGTAAACACAGGGCATTCTTACTTTGCTTTCTCCGTGATTTTAATAATACTGTGTTTTGAGTTGTAGGCAAGGCCAGATTGGATGGGTGTAGGGGAAGGTATCCCTGCCCCTGGCAGGGGAATTGGAATGAGATGATCCCTTCAGATCCAAACCATTCTGTGACTCTGTGTTCCCTTGTAGGCAAGAGAATGCATAGCTGCAGAAGACTATAACCAAAAAAGCAGAGTATTAGCAAGGCTTCAAATGCAGGGAAAGGGTGACGAGGTAACTGAACTTGCAAAGATTTTTCCAATCATAAGACACCAAGTGAAATGTGCTGTTATGAGTTGAAAAAAGGATGTTTTATTGATGTCTTGGTTTGAAAGACAAGGTGTTTGCCAAGGAAGGTGGGAACATCCCTTGGAATGGAAAATACTCCATGTCCTTCCTGAATTGAGGGGCTGAGAACTGGGTACAGGACTTGGGGTGCAGCTTCACCAGCACTGAGTACAGGGGGCAATCACTGCCCTGGTCCTGCTGGCCACACTAGTGCTGATCCAGGCCAGGATGCCACTGGCCTTCTTGGCCACCTGGGCACAGCTGACTCATGTTCAGCTGCTGCTGACCAGCACTGCCAGGTCCTTTTCTGCTGGGCAGTTTTCCAGCCCCTCTGCCCCAGCCTGGGATGTTGCAGCCCAAGAGCAGACCCAGCACTTGGCCTTGTTGAACCTCACACATCTGGCCTTGTCCCATTGATCCAGCCTGTCCACATCCCTCTGCAGAGCCTTCCTGCCCTCCTGCAGATCAACACTCTCACCTAGCTGGGTGCTGTCTGCAAAATGACTGAGGGTGCACTTGATCCCTTTGTCTAGAGAATTTATAAAGATATTAAACTGCTCCAAACACTGAGCCCTGGGGAACCCCCACTAGTAACTAGCCTTCACTTGGATATATCTCCACCACTCTTTGGGTTTGGCACCCAGCTGTTTTTAACCCAGCAAAGAATGCACTGCCACAGCTGTGAACAGCCCATTTTTCCAGGAGAATGCCGTGGCAAACAGTGTCAAAGGCTTTACTGAAGTCTGAGTAAACAACATCCACAGCCTCTCCTTCACCCACCTCATGCCTCCAAAGACGAAGTTTGTGGTTTGTAAAGCTCTCTGTTTTCATGGGAATGGAACAGTGTTTCCAGCAGTCATGAGCAAGAAAAGACAGCCTGGAAATAAAGCTGCTTGAACTAGCAAGGGAGAGAAAGAAATGACCAGGATAACAAATCACTGAGCACAAGGGATGCACAGGTGGGAGGACAGTGACCCCCAGCCCATACCCTGATTTGGGGTGAGCCCCAAATGTGCAGCATGAGCAGCTTTGGGGCTGTGAGGGCAGGGGCTGGGCAGCTCCTGCTCTCTCCAGGTGAGGGACACCTTTCCCTGGGCTGCACACATCACCCCCAGTGCTCCTCACACCTGAGAAAGCAAGAGGAAAAGGGACAGCAAAGAGGAGAGTGGAGCAGATAGCATGAAGAGCTGTAAGAAAAGGGGGGGAAGGAGTAAGGAATAATACAGTCTTATCAAGTAAGTTAAACAAGCCTTTTTAATGTCACTTCTTCCTCTGAGCATCCAACAGAATAGGGCAGGAAAAAGCTCCCTAAAAGAGGAGATAGAAGGGAAAAGGATGCTTTGTGTGACTTATGCTGTTCTAAGGGAATAGAAATTCTGAGTTAAAAATCAAATCTATTGCAAAAGAGGTATTTAGATTAATTTATCTCTAATTTACTGTAAAAGTAAATTGGTGGTTTGCTTATTGCAGTTTGTGAGGAACATGTCCAACTGTTGGGCTAATGTAAAAATGGCATTTCAGTAATAATTATGGATATCTTGCTTCAGCCTCATTTAGAAACATGTTATTGAAGTGATAGATGTAGTGCTTATAAATAGTTTAGGTTTGCTAATGTAATAATGAGCAGTTCTCTCGTTCTCACTGGGTTTTTTTCCCTTTCCTACATTTTTGCTCTGAAGCTTTTTTTTTTTTTTTTTTTTTTTTTTTTTTTTTTAATAACTCATTTCCCTTCCCTGCTGCTGACCAAGAGCATTCCCAGGGGCGTGCCTTGGCACACTTTTATGGCCTTGTGCCCTGGGAGCAATGTCCCTGCTGCTTGTCAGGAGTCCTGGGCAAACAGCAGAGAGTTGTAACAGGCTGGGGAGGGCAGGTGGGTGGAACTGCAGCTGGCTGAGGGGCTCCTTGCTGCTAGTGAACCTGCAGGGGAAAATGAGGACTGGCAGAGAGAGAGAAAGGGCTGGGATAGGCAATGTGTCATGGATTGGTAAAATGAGTGTAGCAAATCTTGGTGGTGAGAGATAGAAGGCAGTGGTGACAAATGGCACAGGAGAGGAGAAATAAAAAGGGAATCACGTACACTCAAGTGCTAATGAAGTCCAGGGAAGGAGGAGGAGCTGGGAGTGAGAAACTGGGTACAGCACTGCTGCACTCCTCTGCAAAAGGTCTCCTGCAGACAGGTGTGCAAGTTCTGCCACTCAGCCCTCCCCAGGTTTTTGGGAACTCCAAGTTCTTTGCACATGTTAAGTAAAGGTAAATGAATAGTGAAGGAGTGTGAGACCAGCTGAAGGAAGAATGCATTATACAGGCTGGGGAACTGCTAGAAAAGACTGCTTTGGGAGATGTGCCCAGCATTACCTAAAGGGCTGTCTGGACCTCTAATATCTGAAGATTTTGTTAGTGATTTCCTGGTGGTTTAAGGGTAGCTGGTGTCTCTTGTCACATGCTTTATGATCTACTGTGGAAGCTCTTCTAACATCTGCCAGGCCATGGCTATGAACCAGGCATCCATAATCTGTAGTACTGATACTGCAAAACATTCTTTAAAAAATTCTGGGGACTTCTGCCTGAAAAAGAGTTTCTTTGCTCTCATTGAATTCTGATGGAGGAGTGTTGCCACTTAGTGGTCTTTTATCTTACAAAATCTTCTCCCCCCCTGCGTCTTTCATTTGTGTTCTTGTGCATAGGCAGGGTAGCTGGGAATTGTTATGTGCTCTTTATTTTATCTGAACAAATGGAAACAGTGTCCAAACAATAAACTGAAGGACAGAATGGAGCTGAACAAGCTCATAATGTCTGGAAAGGAGCATTGGCCTTTGTTTGTAGTGAAATGGTTTGAGGTGCAATCTTGCTGGGGCAATGGCTTCCTACATTATATCTGCAAGGACGAAAAATCTTCTTCAGAAGTAGGGACAAAGTACATGCAGCATAACACCAATGCCTTTCCATCTTTTGAAGTTGAAATAATTTGTTAGTGTGACTTTTGCTCTTCCTTGTCATTGGTGGGGAATGTTTCCAAATACGTGTCTTAGATTCTTTGCTTTGAACTGCAAAACTGGTAACCTCTTGGTGCTGCCAACATCAAGCATTAGCTTAGAGGTCTCTTAGTGAAATATTGAACATGGACCAACACAGAAAATGAAGCAGGCTTGGGGCAGTCAGTAGAAGCAGTGTTTCATGTGTAGTGGATCCTATGATCTGTGCTAAAAGTTGTTTTAAAATATATTTTCATCTTAATTGCAAAATTGCAAAGAAAAACTTAGAGTCAATAGCATTTGTTTTCTGTGATGCCTTTTTTTGGATCGTTTTCAACTACAGGATTATTTCTTAGTGACTCTGTGTGGACACACCAGGATCAGGCATCTGGTGCATCTTTTTGCTCTCACAGGAGAAAATGGAAATGAAAATTTCCACTGAAAATCTGATTGAAGCCAAATTGCCTTTAGAAGGCAGGAGCAAAAAGGAGGTTGGGGAAGAGAGGTCACTATAGGTTTTCTTAATGGGTAGATGACTCATTTATGTGGGGTGGAACAAATAAAGTTGGGACACAGGTCAGCATTTGAAATCCAAGTGCAGATGCACTTTCCTTAGTATGGTAAATGTGGAAAGCAGGACTTGGTTTCCTCAAGATGTGAAGAACACTCCCCTCTCCTTGCTTCAGACTGAACCAATGGTTTTCCCAGTGCATCAATTCCCCAGACCAGAGCTGTCAAAGAGAGGTTATAGGTGGGAAAGCAGGGTAGAGCAGAACATTTAAAATAGGAGGAAACTTAAAATGTAAACTCGAGAGGGAGATGCCTGCCCATAAGGACATTGGAATGGTGCAGGGTGGGAAGCTCCCTTAGTGCTGGTGTGGGACTAGCCATGGCACCTTTGTATCACCCTGGTGAAGGATATTTACATGCACATGATGGGTCCATGATAAGGTGGGATTTAGGGGGTGTTTTGAAGATTTTGGGTTTTTTTTTTTGTTGTTTTTAAACACACAAGAAGGAGAATACTTATGTGATGGCCCCCACATCCCTCCTGCCTGGGTTATGTGTGAGGCTCTCTGTAAAATAATGAGAGACTTTTTTATGTATCCTGTTATAGTTTTCCTCTCATTCGGTGAGCAGAGCTGATTATTCAATTTCAGTGTCCACTAAAGCAATCCCCAAAAGCAGTTAAAATAAAACTCATTACCGTGTGTATGTGATATGGTATGTTTAGAATCCTGAGAATGTGCTGCAATAAAACTTCTGCTAGCTTTCCCTCTCCATGGCAGCAGATAACAAAATTTCCACTGTGTCTAGGAAACTGAAAAGATGAATCCCCACAGACTGGGGACGATTGTTTCTTTGTCTGCTGAGTAGTAGTTATTTATTTGTGAGAGAAACCCAGAAGTCACCTCCAAAGGTGAAATCTGTATTTCTTGAAGATGAAAATAAGCATTCTGTGACTGATAAATGGCTGAGTTTTCTTCAAACATGGATTTATATTTTCCCCGACCTTTTATTTTACCACATGGCTCTTCTGAACAACATGGAAATACCTTTAACTCCTTTTGTTCCTGGGATGCACTCTCCTTGGCAGAGGTTGGGCAGGTGTTTATATAAAGCTGCTTGTGCTGGGAAATCTTGCCTAGTGCAGTGTGGCCATGGCTGAGATAGCACAGGCCTTTTTAATACTTAACATTGAGTAAACAAGGCAGCTCATATCCATTGTTACTACTTCCATCCAAAGGTAGTGCAGCATCCTCAGCTGGCAAAGGTCAGGTGAAAAACAGGTCTGTGAGAGGCACTTTCTTTTCTGTAGAAGATGCAGAAACACTGTGTTTCTCAGTTCTGGAGGGTTGCCCTGCAGAGAGGCTGTGTATAAATATCAGATAAAGTGGGAAACCCCTGTGCCACAGCTCATCCCAGGAGATAGCACCAGAGGTATTTGGAAGGGCCCAGAAGAGGTAAGGGATAGCCTGGCTTGGTTGGGTTGGAATTTGGCTTGGTTTATTTTTGCACTGCAGTTGTTTCTTTATGGGTTGTTCATCTTCCCAGTGCATGATAATTTTCTTTGTTTTGTTACCATGTGGATGAGGCTGCTGCACTTTGACATCACTTGCCTCCTAGAAATGTTAGCTTTTGTTGTCACACTTGGAGAGTTTGTGACAGCTGTTTCAAAGAGAATTCTTCTGAATAAATTGACAGCTACATAAAGTATCTGTAGTGAAGCACCTGGGATTGGGTTTTTTTATTTAATTACTTAATTGAGCACACTGAAAGACATACCTCTCTGATGCTGTTGGTTTTCTGTTAGAAATCCACTCTTGCTCAGTAGAATCCAATAAAAACATGAAGTAGCTGATCCCCCTTTCTTTCCTAGTTACCTCTAATGGAAATCAAGTCCCTACCTCACTACCAGAGACATTGTTCTGGCTATGGGGCAGACAAGAAAGAGAAAAATGCTTAATAGAGTCCCATCCCCAAGGCCATTTTATGGAAATAATTCCTCTGTTGTAAACCTCCATCTTCATGGAATAGAAGTTTGAGGCATGCAAAAGGACAATGCTTGGGTTAGGGAGGCTCTCAGACCAGTTGGGGTTGATAACTAAAACTGAAGTGGAGTAACCTGAAGTCTGCTCTTGGCACCATGGATCAGAAATACCAGAGAACTCATTTGCATATCCTTTTTGAGCTGTAACACCTCACAGCACCTGCAGCAGCACACCAAACATCTTGCTGAGTGTCTTGTATTAATCTCAAAATTCCGTGGGGGTGGATTGTACCAAATGAAAGCTGCAGCTACCAGACACGAGTAGCAAAGCATTTCTTGTTGCTTTTTTTTGTCGAAATAAGCCTCCAAAACAACTTGGCACCTTGCTAGATGATCTTCAAGTTGTGGGCTTTACTAACAAGTGATGATAACAAGATGAGCAGGATCCAGCTGGGCAGCAAGCACAGGTGTCAGCACCTCCTTCTCCCAGTGCAGAGTGGCTATCAGCCACTGAACATTGGCCAGGGCTGAAATGCTGCTTGCTGTCTATCTGAAGTGGGGAAAAGCCTCTTGATGGAAGTGTTTAGCACCTACTTTTACAGATTTCTGCCTGCTTCCAACCTGTAGCCTATCGGGGAAAGGGTGACTGCTAATAAGCATCAAGATCCAGTCTCAGGCTAGCAGAACTTTAGGACATTTTTGAGATAAAGGATACTGTGTGTGATGGTTACAAACGATTTGTTTGAGTTGCAAAGGCAGCTAAATCAACAGAGCGGCCAGGAGGTGATCCAGGCTGGCTCGCAGGTTTTCAGAGCACTGTTTTCTGTGCTATCCAGCGTCGCTTAAAAAGCATTCTGTAGCTTGTGGTTAAGAACATAATCTTCCAAATGTGAAAGGAATCTAAATTGGCACAGAGCAACTTGTCAGAATCAGCACCCAGTCTGCAGCAGGAGCTCGGGAGGGATGTGAACCGCCTTTGTTCTTTGCAGTGGGGGTGTTAACACTGAAGTTTATGATAATGTACTTGCCAGCATTGTTAATTATTCTGCTGGAAGGAAGGAGTTGGAGAGTCTGCACAATTTGCTGTCAGTAAGGGGCTTATTTTGGCATTCCATTTTGGCATCTCAAATAGGGGGTGTCTAGGAGAGCCCTGTTTTCTTGGGGGGGGTTGTGGGGCTGTGGGAGGGGCTCTTTTCACTCCCTGATTTGTGTCTTCATTCCTCCTTGATACAAATAGCATTCTTCTGGAGACTTGGATGAGCAAGGTCTCAATGCTTATGGTCTTAAAAAATATTTTTTTTTCCCCACTTGATCCTCATAACTGTGGAGCTCATTAACCTGAATGGCTCAATTAGCCAAATGCTAACATGCTGCCAGCACTGCTGCTACTGTCACTGATGCCACTTCAAAAATGTTGTGTTTCATGCATATGCTTTAAGTGTGCCACTTCTGTTTTTCTCTGGGGGAAAAGATCAAGCATGTGCACTAAAAAGATAGTTATCCTTGCAGTAGTAGCTGAGATAACACTGAGTAGTACCTGCCATAATATAACTTGTTCCACAGATTGAATAGCAATCTGTTTCTGAGTTACCTGGAGTAAGCAACTTTGGCTGTAAAGTGAGAAGGTTGCTACAATTAGCAGAAAGGAATACATGTGCTTCTCTTTGTCGTGGTGTTAGTGAATTTTAGTTTTATTTAAACATTTTAAAGCAGATATTGAAATAGTTGTATAGAGGTGAGACTTGGTTTCAGTCACTTTCTGGCTGTTGTGTGTTGCCATTTAGACCCTCAGCTGAGAGGTTACATGCTGTTTACATCACGGTGCCCTTGCTCAGGACAGGGTGGTCACACTGGTTCAGGACAGTGATGAAGGAAAGGCTGATTTTGGGCACAGTGCATGACTGTACAGGCTGATTGTGAGCATTGCATTGATGTGGGGTCTGATCAAAACAGCCGTTGCTTTTATCCAGTTTCACAACATGATTTTAATGATGGAGGTCTTGGCAATTATTATTATTGGGTAACTGCCTGAAGCATTAATTTCTTTAGTTTATCCAGTGAAGCTGTAAAATGGGCATAATCAGACAAACTAGCTTCCAGAGACATGGTGTTTAATTTGGGTGTTTGATGTGATTTCTCCATACCTGACCAACAAGACAGAATGCATACAGTTTGTTTGGATTAACTTTTCCTCTCTTTTCCTTAAAAGAGTAAATAAATCTACCCCCTTTTTGTACCTCAAGGCTATTCTGTGTTACCAGCCTCTTTCCCAAGTGTTCCAGGATCTCTCTCAATGCAAGCTTTTGTTTTAGAAAGTAAAATAAAAACGGGGAAGAATGTTTATATTCCTTGGGTTATGAAAATAAGAATCCAAATGTTAGTTGGTACACTGACTGATTCTTCCAAATATTCAGTGTGAGCCTTCCTGAGTAGTTGAAGTCATATTGTATATAACATCATCCTCTGTAAAATGAAGCTCTTGAGGGCAGAGGAAGATGGTTTACCACAAAAGCTGTTGCTTATTTGCATTCATCTGTCTCTAGAAATGGGGGTGCTGGATGAGTCCCTGCCATTGCCTACCTCTGCTCTGCTGAAGGTTTCCCAACTCTTTTGGAGCCTGACTCTGCTCCCACTGTTTTCTGTAGGGAAAGACAAAACTTGAAGGCATTTGATGTAGCCAACAAGCTTGCTCTCATTTTTTCAGGTAAACAAAGCTGAGCCTCTGAGAGCCTTGCCCAAGAGGTGCATTGGCAGGGAGTTTGAGAAGTGATGAGGTTGGTGTGTGTTAAACCTCCTGCAATATGTGCTGTAGCAATGACCAGGAGCAGCCAGCCAGACCAGTGTTAGGTGGTACCAACCACTAAACAAAGGATGTGTCCCTGCAAGTCAGAGTTGAGTAGCGAGGGAGGAGCAGAACTGCCTCTGTACTCTGAATTTCCAAGTCTGCAATAGCAGTTGCAAGAAATATTTTTACTTTTCCCCTGCCTGGCTCTCTCCTGAGCTTACTCTCTTGATGTGCACTCTTGCTAATCATTTAGTTAACAAGGGGATGGGGGAAACAACAACACAGTGGAAGTTCAGGCTTTCCATTGATCCCTCACTCCAGCCATGCAACTCTGCAGGGCAGTGCATGTGGAACAGCCTACTGGCATTTTTTACTGGGGCTGTTGCCATTTAAGTTTATCTCCATCCCACAAACCAGTTCTGATATTTCTGCACTGCAACACTTTCTCTTAAACAAAGGGTAAAAAGCACTTGTATGATGTGTCAAAGCACGACACAGATGTCAGCCTTCCTCATCTGCTTCTGTTACAGAGGATCTCTTATTTGAGCTCTTTATAGCACATATAAAGGGCAGAAGCAGTGGGAAGGACTTCCATGTGCTCAGCAGTGACTCAAACCTTTGTGCAGGCTGGTGCATTTGCAGAGGCAAATCTGCATGGAGTGAAGCTTTGTTTCTGACTTGACTTGGTCCTTAGTGTTTTGTGTTCTAATCTCAAGTAATCTGTTTTTGGGGCAGGTTGGAATATAATGGTTCAGTTATGATGGAACTAATGATACCACACTATTTTACCTTCTTGATGCCCTTAGCATCAGGCACAGCTCAGGTTTTGCAGTGGGTTGCAGTGAAGAGAGCTGGGTGCTGGTCACTTCTGTGACCAGCTCATTCCTGTGTGTTTTCCTGTGCATGTCCCCTCACTCACACCTCACCTTGCCTTGTGCTGTATCTCACCTCACCCCAGTAGGGTTATTCATCTAACAAGTTTAGGGGTAGGGAAGATACAGTGCTTTGTGTTTTCTGGGAAAAGAGACGTGTCTAGAGCTGAGTTCTAAACACTGCATAGAAGTAAAATAAAGAGAGGTAAATGCTCCCCTCTCCCCACAAACTTTAGATTATAAACTGAGCTAAGAAAAGTGAGTTGATTCCTTGCCTGGTGGCCAGCTCTGATTTGTTGTAAGGCTGTGCACAGAAACATTGCAGCTCAGAGCGTGCCAGGCTTTGTTTGCTGGTTGGTTGGATATTTATGTCAGGTTGCCAGGCAAATTCATATACTGCTATGCTGCAGGCAAGGTCTTGGGGGTGGGGGAGATGAGTAAACATCTCAGAAAGATCTAAAGGTGTAGGAAGAGGTTTGGAGGAAAAGAATGAGGAGCTGGGTTTGCAAGTTGTACAACTTGGATCTATTTTTGTCCTCTGTTGCTGAAGCTGAGGCATCCAGAGCTGAGCTGCTCTGCAGTGCTGCCAGCCTCACATCTGTGCTGCCTTGTCCCCTTGTGCCATGAGCAGGAGCATCTCATGGACAACCTCACTAACCAGCTGGTCCCTGAGATGTGATTTGAGTCTGTGTCACTGCCTGGACAAGTGCATGTTTATGGACTCCTGCATGCTCCAAACCTGTAATAGTTTCAGTTGAAGGTTCTTCTGCCAGAGCAAACCACAAAAAAGTAATTAAATAGACAATAAATCTCTCTGTGCTCCATGGAACAGTTCCCTTTCTCACCCTTAACTGCCTTCCTTCTCCAGCCTGTGTGTCACTCCTCAGGTTCAGACCTGCAGTTTATGATACAGGATGATTTTTTAATCACCATTTGAGTGCCTGGGAGAAGCTGGTGAGTCCCTCTGTGTCTGCAAGTGCGTGCTGTGATTTACTGGGAGGCAAAGTGTGCAAGCCAAAGCAGTGATGCTCTGAAAGAAAAGTTAAATCAGGAAACAGAAGTAAAGGCCCATATCAATCTTTTATATATTTAGTTACCAAACAACATCTTGTTTGTCAGCAATACATGTAACAACCACAAAACAGAGCTGCCCATTGCTTTTAGCTACTGTCTATGCCAGGGCATTCTGTTCTTGTATTCACATTCAGAAATAGCTGAAATGATTATAAATATTTTTGAGCAAACTGCAGCTTTTTTTTTTTTTTTTTTTTTTTTTTTCCAGCAAGTATAATTGCTAAATAAACTGGGGGGTTGCAAAATGCTGAGGTTTGCTGGACAAGCTGCATGCATTTTTGAGACAACCAGCATATGGGAGATTGTCAGCAAACTACCATCAAAGACATTTGTGACTCACAGCAATGGAGAGTTTTGAAAGGGAAATCATGTTAGGTAATCACAGCCTTTGCACATCAGTGAAAGCATGTTTTTCAGATATTGCTTGAGTCCTTTCTCAAGCTTGGTTGAAAAGCAGTTTGGTTTCATTCTCTTTTGATTAGGAAATTAGAAATTTGTATTTTTTCTTTTGAAAAAAGGAAGGGAATTTATTTGGGAGGTGGGTTGCAAGGGATTCATGTTCTCTAAGTATGTGAGAAACCTTCAGATTTTGTTTAAAGTTGTGAAATGCAAGAAAGTTGAATCCTTATAGCTACTGAACAGATCCTAGGGCAGGTACATGGAGTTAGTTTGCTTTCAGCAGAAATAAAGCAGTTTCTTGTGTAAGAAGGCTAGAGGAACAGGAATTCTTATGGAAACAAATTCTGGAAATAGCCAACCCAGGAGAGAGGTAACTCCCAGTGTATTTATGAAAGCTCATAATGAAATGGAAGATAACAAGTTAGCATGATGTACAATCTGGAGGGATGAACCTGTACTTGAGATTTGGCAACACTACTCTTAAAAATATTTATTGCTGCAATTTAAGTAGAGAGTACCAAGAGAAATAATGTTTTATTTCTGTCACTTGGCCTCCACTATAACATAGAAACAAGTAATTTAAATAATAAAGGTTCCAGTGACTGTCTTGCACATTAATATTCACCTTAGTGCACACTCTATGTTTAAGTGCTCTTCCTTGGCCTTGAGGGAGGGATTGTCCCCTCTGCTCTGAGCTGGGGCAGCCTCACCTCCAGGGCTGGGGCAGGTAGGGGTGCCACAATACAAAAAAGACATGAAGCCATCAGAGAGTGTCCAGAGGACAAAGGGTGGGATTCTTGGGGTGTCCTGTGCAGGGCCAGGAGTTGGACTCTATGACCCTCATGAGTCCCTTCCAATCCAGTATATTCTGTGATTCTGTGACAGAAATTCCATCAGTGCAGTAACAGGTCTGCATGTCAAAGGGCAAAACTTGTCTTTTAAGGCTTTTTTTCTTTTCCTTTCTTCTTTTCTTTTTATTTCCTTCCTGTTGAAGACAGTGGTAAAAATCTTCATTGGAAACAGTGTCTCCTTTATTTTAAGCTGCTGACGAAATAAAATTATATTTATCTTGTGGGCATTGATAAAATTGTACCTATTAGTTGCTTTAAATAACTTTATACTTTCTGACTCTCTTCTTTCCTTTTCTTTGTTCTTCCTCATTACTAAGGACTAAACAAAATATTTTACTTCTGATCCTGCAGTATTTCTTTCACAAGGAGACTTGCTTTGTAGCTGTTAGGCATAGGGCTGTGTTAGTCAGTCACAAATACATTTGCTTCCCATAGCTCCATTTGAGCCCAGAACAGAAAGCAGTCAGTGGTGGGCCAAGATCAAGAAGTGGAGAAATCAGAAGTTGTGCCATTTCCCAGATGCAGATGAAGCATTTGTCAGAGGCCAAGGTGAGGTACTCTTTGATGGTGCAGTGCCAGGGAGGAGATGGGGTCGGGCAGGCAGTAGGGAGGAGAGCTGGAGTGCTGCTGCAGCAGGAATGGGGCAGTCCCTTCCCTCTGGCACCCAGACCCAGCCTGTCTGGGGCTAAAAGGCTGAAAGTGAGCTTCTGGTGTATAACCTCCAATTTGAAATAACTGTGTATGGAAAAACATGAAGTGTTCTGTAGCCTTGGATCCCATAGCCCTAAATGCAGAGCTTGGGGTTGCTTCCTACAATTACCTTACAATTACAATAATTTTTTTATTTACTGTCATTTTAAAAATTCTTTCCAGGAAAAGACATTAGAAAAGCAAGAGCTGACTGGTTAAAATTTAAGTTATTAAGCTATGTGTTTCCATGTGGTTTCCCAGCAGTACTCCAGTAACAAAACACATCTGATTTCCAAGCTTCTGCCTCAGTTTTAGATGCTGGAATCAGTGGTCTCTCACACTCTCACTTTACAGATAGGCAAAAGATTTATTAAAAACTCCAGCTACCTCCTTGGCTGCTTTGAGTCTGTTCTTCTTGTCACAGTTCTGCTTAATATGTTGTCATTATTACAAATCTAAACAAGGTTGCTCCTTGGTGTGGCTGTGGGTTCCTGCATCTGGTTTAGAGCTTTTGTTACCTGTCCTCTCTCACAACTGTGAGCCTCACAATCATAAAGAACAAAACTCTCAGGAGTTTACTTTTTTTTTCAGAAAAGGAAAATTCAGCCAGGAAGTGGCTCTGTGACTACAGAAACAGGACGAGGTGAACCATTCTTTATTTTGGGGGGAGAAGAAAAAAAATCTAAAAAGGATACTCCTTTTTACTTGCAGTAAAACATTTTGTCAGGCTTCATCCCTTATTTCCACTTACATAGGCAAAGAAATTCCTAGGAGTCTCCCTGAATGAAACACTGCATCATCTGAAGGCACTGGTCTTGGACAGGAATGTCTGATAATGAAAATTTGTGTTGGAGCAAATTTCATCTTAATTTAGGTGAAGGATAGATCCTTCATGTTTGAAGGAGTAAATCTAGTAAAACATTCCAAAATAAATAATACTGCAGTCACTCTTCATTTTGGATCCCCTCTCTTATTCCCTTCTAGTCCCTTCTTCCAAGAGACACACAAGAGGATGTTCCCAGCACAGTACTGAAGGGACTTCCAGGCAGCTGTATGAAAATCCATTGCAGAAACAACTGTATATTCAAAAAAAAAAAAAAAAAAAAAAGCAAAAAAGCTTGTGTCTCATATAATTTTACAGCAGGTTTATGTTCAGAGATCAATGCAGGACAAGTGGAATCTGTCTGGAGAGTAAAGCCACCTTTTAGGCAGGTGTATCTGGAGAGTTGTTTAAAAGGTTCTGGTTGAGCCTGGAATTCAATTTGTTCTTTGCAGATATTTTAAGCAATGGATGAAGGTTAGATATGAGTTCTCAGCCCCTCCTCTCATTAAGGCAGACAGATTTACTGCATTTTTTAATTTGTGTCCATCCCAGAAGGTAAAATTTTACTGGATTTTCAATTTGTCTTCACCTCAGGGCTCATGTGATGTCTCTTCCCTTCTCATCCCTTCTGGTGTCAGAGATGTTGAGGAAATATTACAGAATCAGAGTGGTTTGGGTTGGAAAAGATCATGATGATCACCTTGTTCCAACCCCACTGCCAAGGGCAGGGAGAGACACCTTTGAGCAAATGGCTCAAAGCCCCATCCAGCCTGGACTTGAATGTTTCCAGGGATGGATGGAGATCCACAGCTGCTCTGGGCAACCTGTTCAGTGCCCCACCACCCTCACAGTAAATAATTTTTTCCTAATATCTAATGTAAACCTGCCCTCTGTCAGTGTGAAGCTGTTCCCACTTCCCTGTCACTGCATGCCCTTGTTAAAAGTCCCTCTCCAGCTCTCTTCTACCTGGTACTTTATCATTTATGCCACCATGGACTAAAGCTCAAAGGGAACTTTGTGCTGGAGTAGCTTGCCATTAACAAATGCCATGTTGCTCCTTGGCATATCTGACATAAGGTGGGAAGAATTTTGCCAAGATGGAGAAGTCGTTTTTGAGGTGAGCTGTTAGGAGTTAATTCCTCAAGTAAAGCTCTGTAATAAGACATGGACAGAAAAATTGGTTTTGTTACCCTCTCTGAGAGGCAACAGGTTATTGTTCTTTTTGGGTTATCCAGCCTGGACTTTTCAGACAACAGATGAGGTGGATAATGTTTGGAAGTGGGAACTTGGGAAGGAGAGCAGCAGGGAATGATCCCGTGGGCATTACCTAGCACTGGGCAGGTACTGACTGTGTATGTGACAGCACTGCCTGTACTTGCTGCCTCCATTTGAAGTTTAAGGTATGTTTAATGGAGACCTCCTGCCACCCAGAGAAAGAGAAGTGATAGACCTGCCTGCTTTGCCTTGGTTATTGTTGATAATTGAATTTAGTTAGAGCAGCTCTGCATCTCTGTTGCCAAGTTAAGCAACAGCTTCTGTTTCAATCCCATGGTACCAGTCTCAGTCTTCACTGTTCCCTTGTGAGTACAAGGTGTTCTTTGTCTGCACTGGCTTTTTTGTCTTGCAGGTCTACTATTTTAATTCACTTTCTAATTTCTTTCTCTCCCTTTCTTCTGTCGGTCTCGCTCCATCTCTGTTAGGTGATGCATATGTGCAGAAGGGGCTGTTTCTAATGAGCTTCTAGGCAGGCAGAAGGCAAAATAGATCACTTTTAAAATTGAAAGAGAAGGGTGTGTGTGGGAGTTTACACTGAGGGACACTGTATTTTTAATAGATTCTTATTTAATTAAGGGCAGTTCTGGAGGGATGAGGGATGATGGTGTCTTTAGTAACACATTAGAGAACAGCAGTTGTTTGGATATTTTTTTCCCCCCAAAGCATTCTGTGATTTTTCTTTTTGAGAGCTGCCTTTGTGCATTTACTTTATGTGCTGTGGTTAATAAACAAAAGAACACAACCATAAACCCATTGTGAAATACCTGTGTTGTCTGAAATGCATTGAAATGAGCTCTTTTTGACATACATGTGAAGTCTGATGTCTCTCTGATTAATAATGGGGAGAAAGTTCCAGGTTTATACTGACATTGATTGGATCAGATAGACGCCCTTTAGTAAAGAACAAGTATTTTTAATTAAAAATTCAGAAATAGAAAAGAAGTATCATCTGAAATTAATAATTGTCACTCTAATTGATGCAACAAAATTACTAGTTCGACATAGGTCTTTTAGTACAAGCCTTAATTTAAGAAAGAAACTGATCCAATGGTGCTTGCATCTTCGGGTGCCTTCCATAGGCTTAGTGGCAGAGGCAAGGTTGTTGTAAAAGTCTTGGCTCACATCCTTCCCCACACAGAGTTCCATACTTTCCAGCTTATCATTGCAATAGGGGCTACATCCTCTCCTCATCTCCCTGGCCTGTCTTTCCTAGAAAACCTAAAATCTCCAGTTCCACTGCTCCAGGATAAATGAACTCCACACAATTAATTTGTGAGCGATTTCAGGTTAGAGCTACAATTTAATAGAAAGATTACAATAAATGCAATAATGCACAGGAAACTGGCTCAAACCCACAAAGTCAGAGTACAGCCTGGCACTCTGGTGGTCACAGTCTGATTAAGCAGTGGTTGCAGTCCTGGTGAAGTGGTGGTTGCAGTCTTGTCAAAAGCAGTGGTCCTGTGGAAGTTCTGGTCCTCCTCTCAATCCATGGAATGGTGATGGTGTCCCAAGTTCCCAATTACAAAAGGTCATGTGGGAATGCTCAGTACCTTCCCTAGGGTGAGGAGTTTCTCAATGGAATGATGGAATTCTGTGAGCCCTAGGATCTTTTTGGGAACCCTAGATGGTCTTAGTCCTCACAGCTGGCCCTTGTGCAGGAGCCTGTAGCCATTGTGGCCCATTGGCAGACATGAGGCTCTCAGGGTGGGTGGAACTGTGCTGGTGGCTTCCCTGGGGTGTGTTACCATGGTTGAGTCATGTGTGAAGACAAAATGAAGAAACATTACCCCACCTCACAGGGTTTGCCTCTTCTTTGTTTCATTTAGCACCCAGTTTGTAGCCTGAGGTGTCAGGTGTGCACTGGGCAGCTGCAAATGACCCATCGTTAACAGCTAGTCAGAAATGGCAGCAGGGGGGAGCAGAATACACAGTTTGGTTACACCCCACATTAACACTCTCCTTCTGTAACCCAGGACACTGCAGCATCTGGAATGCCTTGGCACTGTTCAGCCATCCACTACAGGCTTTGGTATCTGACTGGCAAGATTGGCATGGATAGATGCCCTGACAAATTTAGTTTAAAGCCTCTTCACCAGTACGGCAAGTTCCTGGCCCAAGATGGTTTTTTCCTTCTTTGTCAGATGGGCCAGGAGCATCCCTGGGCCAGGAGCATCCCTGGGCCAGGCTCCTGGAAGGCAGCACACTTTCTGTTTAGCAGAGCTCAGGTTGACAGATGAGAGCCTCTGGACCTCTTAATCACTCACTACTATCACCCACTGCCTTTTCTTGGTTAAACTAGTCATTAATTTCATATTTGTGGAGCAGGTTGGGCTGCTCTGCTTAGCTCTGGCTGTTCTTTCAGTGTATGGTGTTGCCTCATCAGCCTGCAGAGCTATGAAGTGCTACTGAGCGGGCACGTCCAGCTGGGTGGGAATGTCTGCTTGTGCAGGAAGTCCCTTCCTTTTGTTAGCTCCTTTCCTCTTCCTTTTGTTGTTGTAGGCTTTATTCTCCCCCTCTATTTCCCAGGCTCCGGTGCTAATGCCCTCCCTTCCCCCTGTGTGTGCCAGGATGTGAATTTTCAGCCTGTCCTCAGCAGGCTCTGGTTCCCCTACCCAGGGAGGTTTGGAACCAGCTGTCCAATTCCCTCTCAGCCTCCACAATCTCTCAGTCTTTTGCCTGTCCCCTGTTCCTGGAGGTTCTTCACCAGCTACAGTTCAGTGAGCTACCTCTCCTGCACTCCCTGATACTCCTTCCTCTCCACTACTTCCAGCTGTGCCACCAGGCTGAGCAGATAATTTCCCTGGTCACACCTCCAGCAGATGTTGTCTCCACTGCCCTCCAGCAAGCCCAGGCATTCTCTGCAGCTGGAGACCTGGACAGCTGCATGCTGATGTGTGAGGTGTCTGGGTCATCACATTCCCCCTGATAATAGGTTTTGACCATATTAAAACCATGGTTAGTCCTCTTCCAGACTGCTAGGTGATGACTGACTTTAAATCCTGAGCTGTCGAGCCTTGTTTGCCTGTTGCTGTTGGCCACACTCCCTGGAGACATTTAAATCTCCTTTGGATGCTCCTGGCAATGCCCCCTCGCTGGGCTGGCTCCCAAGGGCTGCCAGGTCCTGATGGAACTGACTGTGTTTGTCTAAGGATAAGTGGTTTTAACAGAAAAAGGTGGGGGAGCTCTCAGAAAAGGGGTAGATTGTGGATATGATGGTGCCAGACAGCTGGTACCTTCCTGAGCCCAGCCATGCTGGGATGCAGTTTTCCAGCACTGAGTGATGAAGTTTGGGGTTGAGAGTTTCTCTGTCACCAGTTTGGAAGCTAGGCACAGTGCTTAAGTCTACTCCTTTTTTTCTGCCTGTGTCCTCACTGCTAGCTGTGATTGTGCTGTCTAGACTATCTTGTTTTCTCTTGTTAAAAATAATGAGAAAATCTTCCTGCTCTCTGTTGCTGTTGTGTTAAATATCATTGTAAACCACGAGAGCATTTGAGAGCAGCAGAAAGTGCCTATTGCAAAGCACTGTCTGGTCCTTTCCCACCACAAAGACACAAAACAGGCTGGTTACTTGTGATGATGCCTCAGAACAGGATGGTTAAGCAGATGCAGGTCATGTAAAATATATGGGAGCTCCTTAAAATCACTTTAGGAGTCAGGAGTTTGTTTATTTTTGAAGCAATGCTATTAGCTACAGGTCCCATTGTATCCTAGCAGTTTAGCTGTGTCAAAGATGTGATTTAGCCCCAGCTGTGGGACTCCAGTAAAACTGGCAGACCACATTAGTAATATAATTTGTACAGCAGCAGTTTCCAGCTTCTTTTCTATGCAAGGCTTTGCTGCAGATTTGGTTTTCATTCCTCCCTCCCATCATTGAAGGGATGCATGGGATTATAAATCAGTAGTTAAAAATCATATTAGTTGGAATTTAGAAATTAAGAAGTTTGACTTCTTAATGAAGAACTTTGACTCTTTGCATTAACATTTGAATTATGGTTGATGGCAAAGCTGAGTTGGGACCAGATATGTTCTGATTTCCTAGGAGTTTTGGTTTCTCGGGCCTTTGGCATATATAGAATTTGCCCTCCATATAAACCCCATGCATGAAAAGCTGTCCTTAAGATGTGGCCTCCACTGAATTTATATGTGATTCAAGGGAAGGTTTATCAGAATCACATAAGGCCTTCTTTACTCTCTTTCTCTTTTCAGTGGAAATGAGATCCTAACCGGTGTATATTCCCAGGTCTCTCAAAAGAATCCTAGTCCTGTCTGGGACCAAAATGTTCTGTCTAATATTTAAATAACTTTTTAATTTTTACTATTTTTGTTAAAAATATTTCTATGGAGTCTAGCTGGTTTAAATACACCAGTGCTGATCCACTAAGCATGGCAAACACTAGATTAATGAAATCAGTCCATTCAGGTAACTTTTCCAGAACAAGTAATATTTTCTATGTAGCCATATATATCCCTTTAAGACTCACAGTTTTATTCTTGCTGCCTTATCAAGAAGCTGGGTTTGTGATTTGCATTCTTGAACATGAAGAATTGTGGGATTTTTATTTAGCAGATTGAGAGATGTCATAAAGAAAAAATGTGAGCAGGCATTACTTAGCCCCATGTCTCTTTTCCTCCAGTCCCACAAGTGCTAAATTACAGTTTTAATTTCATTATTGAAATTACAGGACCTTCTAAAGATCTGGCTGCATCCCAAAATGGCCTATTGAAAAATGCCTCTAAAGCTGCAGCCGTGCCAAGTAACCTTCTGCAGACAAAGGTCCTGAGGTATCAGTGATTGCTTGTTTGCAAGGACAGCTTAGTATCTGTGAGTGACAGATCCTTTGGGAAATGCAGGCAGGGATATGTGTGCCCTGCTCTCTTAGCTGCCCTCACTGCAGTGGGGTGGATGAAGCACTCAGTCAGACCTGTGACATGGGCAGCACTTCAGAGGAGCTGAGCCTAAAACTGGCTTGGATCCTGGCTGGTTCCATCTGCAAAATGGCACATGCAGATGATGCTTGATGAGCTGGCAGTTTTGACCAGCTACAAAGATTCATGAAGCTCAGGAATGCCCCAGTGTGTGCTGTAGCTACTGTGGGGCTCCTGAGTCTCAGAGCAGCTGTAGACCAGCCTGAGCAGGTCCTCTAGTGTTTCAGGAATGCTGGCCTGATCTGAAACATGCTTCAAAAAACACTCCTGGCAGTGCAAGAAGAGAAACAGCCTCTCAGTTTCTAGTTTTGATAGCTTTGGTGTTTGTTTTTTGGGAATGAGAGGCTATGTATTCTTGGCTGGGTGTACATCACTGCAGGTGACATGGTGCTACATTGGAGATTACTCTTAGCAAAGGCTATAAATTTTAAGTGGGGGAAGTTTTCATCTTCAGCTCAAAAGTGCTGCTCAGTAATGCCAAAAGTGCAGGCACACTGCAGGCACCATCTCACAAGTGTGCACACAAACACTTCTTCTGCTTGGAAAGGCCTAAGAGAAGGCATTTTGAATCATTTTGCTTAATTGTTTCTAAAAAAGATTTATTTAGGCAGTGTCATATGAGAACACACAAGCTTAATGCACTGGTGTCAGTCAGTGTGCAGTTCACAACAGAGCAGGTTTGATATGAGCATTGTATTTATCTTTGCCAGAAAGGATACCCTGGTTAATTTTCAAGTGCCACAGCCACTTGATCTGCTCACTCATGAAGACAAAGTGTGGTAGCAAGGCTTAGCTGTGCTGCACTGTGTGTGTGTACATGAACCTACACACAGGGTTTGGAGGCAGGTAATGAACATTCCAGAGTCAGATTTTGATGCCAGCATAAGCAGTCTCTACAGAAGCCCCAAACCAATACACGATTCTGGTTAAACTTTAAATAATTAACTTCCTTTAGTTTGTTTTCTTTATGCTTCAAAAAGTTTCTAGACATGAGTACTGGCAGAATGTGAAGAAGAAAAGCAATCTCATTTTCAGAAATATTGAAGTCATATCACTGCTACTTTCTAATTTGTTTTTTCAAATTAATAATTCCCATGGCGACCAGGAGGAAGAAAAAGGCAGGAAGGGATTGTGTGCTGGTGGTGAAGTGCTACTCAAAGCTGCTGTGTATCAACTGTGTTTTCAAAACTATCAATTGTGATTTTCAGATCCCTCAGACCATGTGAGTTACATTTGACAGATTCTGCCAACCACATCCTGTGATGTCTGGGAGAAAGGGCAGTCTGGCAGTAGCTTTTAGAAAAATGTTTATTCTCATCAGTAAGATAAAGCTGTCAGAGGAACCCAGAGACATCCATGGAAACAAATAATGATTCAACATGCAAAACTAGCTTTCTAATCCCAGGGAAAGATAGGAGAGGCACTTTTTGAGAGCTGCATTTGAGTATCCAGATGAATGAGGGAAGAGAGTGACCTGGTGAACTGAATATTCTGGAGGACTTAAAATGATAGAAATTATTTCTAAAGCATTTGCTCAAAATACCAATTTATCAAAGATAATTCTTGTGGCATATCAGGCCCTAACATATGCATCTCTATGCTATATACCTAACACTGTGGAGAAAATGCTGATGTTTCTCATACTGTATATTAGCTGGGTATGTGGAGTAGTGAGGAGAATGAGTAGGCTGAATATGTTACAGAAAGAATCAGTTTATTGCATTTTTTTTTTTTTTGAGAGCTGAATTGTTTAATGGAATGCAATAGCAGGTTACTAGTAATTGGCTCAAAGGAGCCCTGAGATGGAGCAGGCAGTAAAACCAGGAATCATTTAATGCACGGCATTAGCAAGTTGCATTAAAGTAGCTGCCTCTCTGGTGTGTTCTCAGAATTTTGTAGCCAACAGGCTCACTGGGAAATCATTCCTCAAAGGTTTAATATCTTCTCATAAGGATAGCATTGGTTTCCCTGATTTTGCATTTTAATATATTTCAACTGAGCCCAGAGTTGTTTGTTTGGTTTTTTTGGTTTTTGTTTTCCTTCAATGTGTGTGACAGCATATGTTGGAGTGAGTGCATTCTGTGTTAGTAAAAAGCACCTGACCAACATCCTGGCAACAAGCTCACACTTGTTTTGGGAGTGTCTGTAAGCCCTAACCACATATCAGGATCCACTGTAACAACTGAAGGTATCCACACCTGTGCAGCCCAGATATAGCAGGAAAAAGGATACCTTTGTGCCTTCATTATTCACAACTGAAATAATTAATTGAAGTAATGAGAGTGCTTGTTGCTCTATTCTCACCTTCCAGTGCTGTACTATCCTGCTGTGTTCCATGGCTAAAAGCAAGAAATCTCCAGTGCTATGTAGGTTTTTCCCTTAAAACTTGTATTGTGGAATAAGGGTCAAGTAGTTGCAGCTCTTGAAGGTCATCCAGCCCAGCCACTGCTAAAAGCTGTGCTGGGGGTTGTATTCAGTTGGGCTTTGAGTATCCCCACTTTCTCTGGGGAGCCTGCACCAGTGTTTGGCTCCACTCACACTGGAAACCTTTTTGCTGGTGTGTAATTGCAATTTCCTGCGTTGAAATTAATGTCTTGCCCTTCTATCTACCACAGTGTGATCCACTGGGTGACTGACTACACCTCCCCATTCCTGGAGGGCAGCAAGAAAACCTCCTTTCTGCCTATGATTTCTAAGGCAAGCCCCAGTTTGCTGTCATTTTTGCAGGCAGTAGAGGGGAGGGAGGGATGTGGCTGTTTGAGTTGTAGGTACCCTGTGCCCAACCTGCTGCTGCACAAGGTCATTTTGTGCACACCAAGTTTCATTTTCCCCAGCAGCCTTGCTTTATGTCTTGGACTTGTTGGCCTCAGGCAGCACTTACTGGAAGGCTGGAACATTTGGAGATAGGAGAAGCTTTTTCCCTTCTGGAAAAAAAAGAGGTCTCTTCTGGGGTATCTTGAGCCCTAGAACAGAGCTTTTTAAAACTGGCAGTTGTGGAGGATTCTTGTGCCACTTTCTGCAGGAAGAAGGGAGGGAAAGAAGGGATTAACCATCATTGCTGGCATACTTTGCTTTTTCAGTAATGAATAATTACTACCTAAGCAGGGCTCTTAGTGCAAGCTTCTTTCTTAAGAGTTTAATGAATCCTCACTGTGCATTGTGGTGAGGATTCTTCTTTTCATTCTATGCACAATGAGCAAATTTTAGCTAAAAATCCCAATAGTTCTTGCATTCTGCCTGTTGAAACTCTCCCCTGCTGTTCAAGCAGGTTTGGAGTACTCTGCCTTATGTCCCAGGCTGCTGTTCACTGATGAGGTATCCCCAGAATAGATGAGGAGGAATTTTGGCACCCAGTTTACAAAAACAACTCAGTGGTACAGATCTGCACTATATTAATTTGATGGTTTATTATTATTTGAAAAGTAAGACATTTTCTGCAGTTAATTTTCTGCTTTCAGGGAAAAGGTTCTGAGGGAATACAGAGTTATCTGTAGAACTAGCTGCTACAAATTCTTCTCAGATGGTTCTGTTTGGTAATTTCTTCAAAATTTATTTTTCTTGTGGTGATTAAATACATTGTACTTGTAAAGGCATTTTTGAGTATGTTCCACGTTGCTAACAGATCCATGCAGTCAGTCAGTGTTGCTGTGGGACTGTCTGCCCTACAACAGAAGGAAGGCTGATTCCCAAGGGATGAAAACTTGGTTTCAAGTGCCCAGAATTCCAGTTCTGAGAGCAAAGGACCATCCAGGACATGAGGTCTGGTTTAACATACTGTTTTTATTGCCAGTTAGAGAACTGATTTCCTCTGAGCATTAGTTTTGGTTTAGCCCTTTCAAGGGAGGTTTTGTATACATGTGTAGTCCCCTAAAATTAGAGGTATAATTTTAGTTATTCCTAACATGGCGTTATATCTCTGTGCAATTAATCCTTTTTCTGTATAGGAATAGGGAATAAATAACTGCAGTAGAACAAGGTTTTAGTTATTTAGAAATCAAAATGCAAAACCCAAACCTTCAACCCTATCCTTATCCTTAAAAGGAGGAGTTGTAGCTTAGGATGCCTGAGACAAACTAAGAAATGTTTGCCCCAGTCTTACACTCTTCTGAAACCTGTGGCAAAATTTTTACTTTCCCTGGTTGTAAAAGTTGGGAAGAGATCAATATCTTGAGCTGATGGTGATGATGAGGGGGCCAAATCAGCCTGGATCATGGAAGCAATGTCAGGAGACAGGTGGCCTGTCACACAGACCTCTGGAAGCCAATATGTGCAGTGGTAATACACTTAGTTTCCTGTGGCAGATCACTCTTGAAGCAGTGTGGGGTCCCTCCACGTGAACTGCTGGCCCTGCAAATGGCCACAGCATTTCCAAGTTGTATTGTTTTATGGGAAAGAACACACACACTCCCAAGCAAATATTTATTGCATCATTTTAAAGCAGGGTGGCAAAACCAAGCAGGTTTGCTTGTTGACTTTGAGGATTTTTCTGCTCCCAGCCTCCTCTCCCCTCCTGTGTGTGGGCAGCCTGTGGTGTCAGGGTGGTAGCCCTGGAGCTGCAGAGTGCTAAGTGCATTTGATCAGTATCATTAGCAGCCCCGAGTAATTGATTATCACCCATAGCTGAGTGTTCAGAGGAAGCACACAGCCAATGGCAGTCACTTAATCTGTCATGCCTGCATGTTCTTGTCCTCCTGAGATCTATCAGCTGTGTAGCCTCTGACCCCATCAGCAAAATCACTGATGGCTGCCTCCTCTTTTCTGTGTACCCATTATGTCACCTGTATTAACCAGGCTGCAGTGAACATGGAAGAGGGATTTACAGCAGCAATGGCAGTTTGTAGGTCTTATTTTAGTCTTCCTTTTCATGCATATCTAAGCCTAGATTTTTGTGGGAAGGGGGTGTCTTTAAATGTACACTGTTCAATTATTTTTCTGGTGTTAGTATTAATTGCAAGACTCAAAATAGGTTGATTAGGATAAGACCTCACAGGGATGTTTATAATTCAGATTTTGGAGATGTGACTAATGAATAACAACCACAGCTAATCAGTTCTCAAAACTGATGGTAATGAGCAAAAAAGGGGGAGGAAGCCAACCTAGATCTCTGCTAATGCACTGTAGTGGAAGATGGTAAGGTCTCTTAACATGTGTTTGATTCGGATGGAATTCTTGATTTTTCTCAGGAAAAGCCATTTTTTTTTTAAAGCAGAGCTTGAAGATAAATTTAAATAACCAGTAGTCAATTACAGCCTTTAAAGTTGGGGCAGTATTTAATTGTTTGAACTGTACAGAGGCTTGAGGACTCTTATGGCATCTTTGGGCTTTTTATTTATAAGTTGAGTTTTTCTGCATTCATAACTGCTGCAGAAATGACAGCACTGAACACTGGAGTCCTTTATTCACAGAACTGGCACTGAAGGGGCATTGACAATGTGTTTTTTCTCTGTGTTTCCAAGATTTTTGACCTTGATCAAGGTCATTTCTTAAAGCTGAGATGATGTAGTAAGTCTCTTGCTATAATCTGGTCAGTCCTCTGCCTCTGTGCACATGTTTAACCATGTTGTGAATTTGCTGTCCTGAATAAGAAAGAACTTGAAATATATCAGAAGCTCCTGAACTGGAACTTTTGTCAGGAATGATCCTGATCCACATGGGAATTGGCATAGGGTTAGTCTTGGAAACTGCCTTTCAAATCATAGTCAGACATCTTCATGTCAAATCTCCCTGTTTCTGCTGTGCACCACATCCTTGTCAGGAGAGAATTTCCTACCAGCTTTTCAGGCTGTACATTTTAGTTTGGGGATTTTCTGACACTGAAGGACATACTTTTATTTAATAACAAATAGAGGGAGAGGGAGAGAGAGAAGAAAGAAGAGAAATGAAAAGAAAGAAAGTGGGGGAACAGAAAGAGTGACAGGGACAGAAAAAAGAAAATATCACAATTTCATGGATCCCACCCATGTCCCAGTGATCCTCTCCAGCTGTTCTGCTTGTTGGTGAGGATCTCCTGAGAAGCTCAGGATGGATTAATGCACACTCAGGCCAGGTGGGAATGCCCAGGTACCTCCCTTGGGCTGGGGGCAGTTTGACAGAGGCTCTTGCAGCAGATTCTGCCTCTGTTGCATCCCTTTGCATCATGTGCAAAGCCTCTGGGCAGTGTTTTGGGGGGTCTTTGATGGATTCTGGCACCTCCTCAGGGAATGTCCCATGGATGTGGCCTGTGGGGTTTCACAGCTGGGCTGGTTTGTGTAAGGGAGGATGGGTGTTCACTGCCCCTGACCAGAGGTTACACCATGAACCCAAAACCTCCTTCCCCCACCCTTGGCTGGGGGGTTCTGTGCAAACCTGGCCTCTGTGGGCTGTGGTCTCCTGCACCCCAAACCAGCCAGGGATGATTCTCTGCTGTGTTTGGCTCTCTTGTGGGTGCATTCCTTTCCCTCAGCTTTGTTTGTTTCTCCCTAGACCTGGATGATTAAACAATAGTGTCACCTTTATCTTATCTAGGTGGCTCAAATCACAGGGCAAAGTTCCAGCCTGGAATCTTCAAGGAGGGGTGGGCTTCTGTGGTTGTAGCTTCTTTATACAGTTTTTGCTAAAATGGGCAAAACTCCTTCATAACAATTTAAGGCATTAAGCATTTCAGTCCCTGTGTGTCACAGTGTGTGATCTTCATTACTGGAACATGAACATCACATCCTAGGAACTGTAGAGACAGGAATGTTTATGCTGGGAATGGGGGGAAAGAAGGAGCAGTCTTTCTTGTTTTGCTTCAGCAGCAGGCTCTAAGGCAGGGAAGGCTTTTCTTCATTCTTTCAACCCCCTCCTCTAATTTATTTGCAGCCAGCCCTGGCAGAATAATCCTGCTGAACAGTTAAAAATCATATATTTTATGTTGCAGCTGTGATCTTCACAAGAACAGAGGTGTGAGGGACAGAGCAAACCCATGCAGGAAGCACCTTTATAAACACACAGGGTTTTCATTTCATTTTCAGGGAGCAGTGCAGCCAGCATTCCACTGTATGCAGGAGGGAAAGGGAGGAGAGATGGAGATGCAGGTCATTTATCTGCTCAGCTAGCTGCAGGCAGCTAGTGCTGGCAGGGGTGAAATCCCAGGGCCCTGTCATTCATAAAATCATATAATGGTTTGGATTAGCAAGGATGTTAAAGACCATCTCTTCCCAACACTCCTGTCATGGGCAGGAACACTTCCCACTATCCCAGGTTGCTCAAAGCCCCATCCAACCTGGCCTTGAACATTTCCAGGGATGGGGCATCCAAACTTCTCTGGGCAAACTGTTCCAGTACCTCACCACCTTCACAGTAAAAAATTTATTCCTAATTTCTAATCTAAACCCACGCTCTTTCAGTTTACAGTATTTGTGTGAAAATTGCCTTGCAATTTAGGGACTAAGAACATCCTAAAAAATTAAGTCATTAGTGGTTGTAGCCCCATCAGGCTCCACTCTCAGCCATGAGTCTGTGATATAAACCAGAGAACAAAGCATCTTAGTACAGGCAGAAAAGATATTGATTGACTTTGTCTGAAGTAGTTACACTTAAAACCATAGGGAATTAAAGCAATGCAGAGTTTTGCACAGAGCATCTTGGCATATAACTCAAATTAATATAAGTAATGAGTCCTTGCAGTCACCACCTTCTTTTAAACCAAGAGTCGATGGAACAAGAAAGAGCAGGGCATTTTAACATGCTTTTCACACACCTGCAATTAAGCACTGAAATTTGTATCTTTGCACCCAGGTAAGAGGCTGAATGTTTACAGGATACATGTAAATGTGCAATAAATGGTGACATTAAAGAAGTGTATGTCCCTACAAATAGCTCTCAGCTCAAGTCTAGTTACAAATTAGAGCTTCTTTTATCTTGGGCTTACTTAAGGCCTGCCTAGTAAAGCTTGCAACATTTACTTGGCCTGCTAGTATTGTATGAGAGGGGCTAAATGCTTCTATATTAGCAGTAAGTGTGATAATCAATCAAATTAAAGCAGTTCACTGGAAACAGCAGGTTTTCCCTAGTCTGAATAGTTCTGAGGGAGTTTTCCTAAACTTCAGTGTCTGATGCTATTCTCTCGAAATGGAGGCAGCACAATCCTGGTTTTTGGTTTTTTGGGGGGTTTTTTTGTTTAGTTTTTTGTTGGTGTTTTGTTTTTTGGGGTTTTTTAGGTTTGTTTGGTTGGTTGGTTGGTTGGTTTTGGTTGGTTTGTTGTTGTTTGTTTGTTTGTTTGTTTTTTTGTTTGTTTTTGGGTTGTTTTTTTTTGTTTTTTTTTTCCCCTCTCCTTTTCCAAGCCCGCAGTGAAAGCAGGTTAAATTTGGCCAGGGGAACTGGCTGAGGATAAAGGCAGGGTGTGGAGTGGCTTCCTGGTGGCCAGGCAGCACTGGAGGGGAAGGTGGCAGCAGGGCAGCCAGCAGGGACACCGGGAGGGGCGAGTCCAGCCAGAAGGGTGGCCATGGATGGCGCTGGGATGTCACCCCAGGCTGGGATGTCACACTGAGCCCTGCTGCTAAAGGCAGAGTGCACCTGTAGACGTGCCAGCCAGAGAGTCCTTTTGCCCAGTTTGCAGCTTGGTTTGAGGAAATGCTCCATAAGCTGCACTTTTAAAATAGCCCTTGGCTGGTGCTTGCACTAGCTCTGCTGGCAGATGCCTTTGTGTGAGTGCACAGGTCTGGTTAGAGGGAATCTATTCCACTCTGTATTTAGGCAGTACCTTTGCTGCCTGTGTTTTCTTTTCCTTGCCACTAGCAACAGAGAGACTTTGCTTGTTTTGTGCTTAAATCCTCTTTATACTCTTTATTCTCTGAAGGAGCTGGATAAAAAAAATAATCTTTGGATGGTAGTTAACCACTGGAGCAGATTTTTATTTTGACTAATTCTGCTTAGGTAGCAAAATATGTACTTGGATGACAAGACTAGAGAATCTCTAAGCTGAATAGATGGATTTTTATTTTTAAGTGAAAAAAAATTCAGATTCTGAAAGGATGTAGGGCTCTGGAATCTGACTGCACCTGGGTTACAGCTGATATTAATGTGCATAACTGGGAGCAGAGGAAAGTCACAGTATCTGAAGCAGTGATTTCAGATCTGTGCTCTGGCTCTGGAAGAGTTTTATCTGTACATAAACAGGAAGGCACACAAAGCTGAAGAACCTTTCAGAAATAATTCTGTTCTACAGCATGACCAAGAAAGAATTTCAGTCATTAGGACATATTTTGCTGGAAACAACAAATTCATTTATGTAAATTGGGCTCGCATTTTAAAGTTTCTTGTGAACAACGTTGTAAAGTGATCTCTGTGAATTCCAAAAGCATACTGGAGACAGAGCACTGAGAACACAGCCTCTTGTTTTCCTTTGATAGTGGTTCCCTTTTTAAATTTTTTTTTTTTTTTAATTTCCAGCAGAAGAGCAGATGAATTCAGGGTGTTCTAAGAAATGGTGGTGGTTTGACTGACACTGTCCCATTACATATCTTTGGAATAAGCTTGTTCTTCCTAAATAGGACATATCAGTAGATGAAGAATGGCCGAGAAAAAAACTTGGACTTTTATTGCTGTGCAAAAAGGCAATTGTATATGAACACAAACAAATGCATTTGACACTGAGCAGCAAAACAACTATGGAAAACAACTGTAGGAAGATTTATTTGTCAGCCTTTTAGTGGGACACTTAATGAAAAATCGACTTATTTCACTTGTCCATCAAAATATGACTTGCCTTGAGTGGATGAGTAAAATTTTGCAATTCTGTGTTAGGACAGGAGCAGTGATGCTGGGGCTGCCTTGGGAATTGCATTAGTTTAATGTAACTCGTGCTGGGGGAGGTGTCTTGTTTGTGCTTTGGTTTATTGCTTTAAGCTGGTGTGAGTAGAAAAGACACCCGCCAGACGGTGATTTACACAGCACTGCTGATGTTAATCCCATTACTTTGCCAGATATTTTTCATCTCTCTGCCTCCCACCCCTTGAACTGAAACTTCCTTTGCGGCGAGTGGGAGCAGAGCCTGGTGTGATGAGCAGGTGTGGCTTGCAGTGCAGATGTGCTCCCCAGCTCCATGCAGGCACCCAGGAGAAATGGGAAGGAGGAGGGGATGGCTGCTCTGTGTGTGTAACTGTGGGGGAGGGAGGGAGAGAAAAAGAGAGCACGTGTAATTTTCTGGCACGTAAATCCTGGAGAGCAGTGAGCAATATGGACTGCTCTCACTCCCAGTGCAAGGGGAAGAAAAACACAGTGACTGCAGCCACACAGGACAGAGCATTGTCACAGTAGAAGAGTGGCTCTTGTCACCCTCTGAGCCCAGAGAATAGAAGCCTCTGTCCCCACAGCACGGGTTTCAAGGAGAATTTGGTATGTGCTGGTTGGCAACATCACCTCTCCTTCTCAGGCAACCTGTACAAATCCTTTCAGACTCCCCTGTGGAATGTGTATGTTACTCCTGAAATCCCTCAATGTGCTGTGTTTTGGGTAGTTTGGGCACTCCTGAAGATGCAAATGTCATTTGTCCCCCATGCAAAGGGACAGGAGATGAGTTTCCCTCCCTTGTACATGCTCAGGCACTGCAAGCAGGGAGCCCAAGTCTGCCAACCTGCTTTCTGTCCCCTGGGAGGGTAAACTGGCTTCTTGCCTCAGAGGTTTGAACTTCGACTTCCATCTTTCTGGAATGATGTATGAAATGCAGGGAATGTTTTGGTTGACTGTAAAACCCGAGCTAGAAGGGCAAAGTGCTCAGCTTGGCAGGAGCAGCCTTGGCTGATGGGGAAGGGTCACTGAGTTTGCAGAATGGGACTGTCCTTGTCATGTGTTACCATGGTCAGCTCACACCTGAAAATCCTGAAGTGGGGCTCAGAGGGGAGATGGGGAGCTCTGTCAGCACTAGCTGGGCAAAAGACAGAAAGGATTTGTGACAGGAAGCCATCAGTAGCATTGAAAGCAAGCAAACAAGCAAGTTTCAGTGTTTTGGATTTCTTTGTGTTAGGAGAAAATCCCTAGGCCAAGCAGCTCCATTTATACCTTCTTGTTGTAATTGCACCACAAGACTGGTTTATGCAATTTGAAAAACAAAAACAAGACAGAAGGCCTGGGGGTAGGGGGTGGTGCAGGGCTGTCCTTTACTCCTCTGGAAAGAGTAGTCAATTCTAAACTTTTTTTCATTTGCAACAATACATAGGGGCTGTGCAGTGAGTGCCTGAATGTTAAATTATAGCACTTGTTTTACTCTTTGTGTCTGTGTCTTGTATGACGCAGTTTGTACCAGCAACATCTGAATGTTTTGGCTTACTTTGAAAGACTAGGGGAGTTAAGGGTCTTTCACAAAATAAAAGAAAATCCTGAAAATAGCCTTCTGTGATTTCTGAATTGTGTTCTTAGCAGTATTAGCATATAGCTGGAGTTAATTCATTTACAGTAGTGAAAAGTTCAAGTGAGAGCAGAATTAAGCCTCTTTGAAAAACAAGTCAGAGTCGTATCTGGTGCAGCTCCATCTTGGCTTTGAACTGGAAGCCTGTCACAATGCTTGTGGACCTGGAGATGTGGATATGTCACATTCATCCCAGACAGATGATGTGTGACACACCAAAGAGGGTTGTCCTCAGAGCTGGACTGGGCCCCTGACTTTCCAGCCATCCCAGTAGTGAGCAGAGCCCTGGCACAGGGTTTGCTGAAGTGATCCTGCTGAGTTTATTCTGTACAGTGGCTTGAGGCAGGGATTTGTCCCTCCTGTCCCCCATTCCCCATCCACAGAGCCCATGCTGAGCTGGACTCTGCTACTTTCAGAGCTGTCTGGTTCCCCAGGCTCTATTGCTTCTTTTCTCTAGCCCTATATAGGCATAGCTTTAGGTGTTTGAGGATGTGGGTTTGTGTTTTGGGGGTAATGGTCAACAGCACTGTGGGATCTCAGCACATAATTGCCATGGATTTCAGGAGGAGCTGGGTGCTCAGCTTGCATAGGCACTTTGGAAGTTTTGGTCAGTTTGTCACTTGAGATCTTTTATTCATTCAGGGGAAAGACTCTTTGTGATGCCATGAGTCCTTCCCATGGGCAAACAGTCTCCCCAGAACTGTTGTGGTGAGGGTCACTCATCCATGGGTGCAGGATGGGCTGCTCTAATGTGGCAGCAAGGGCTCTCTCTATCTCTGGAAGCAGGGCCCCTCTCTCTCCATTGTGGTCTCCCACTGGATCACAGCTTTCCCTGCTCCCACTGCTGTGAGCACTTTTCCCATGGGCTGTGAGTGGATCTCTGCATCCCCATGGACTTAATGCACTACAGGGGGACAGAGGGGGAGAGGAGGTGCTCCAAACATTGGAGCAGAAATTCCTCTGTGAGATGTACTGAGGACCATGGTGAAACAAACTGTCCCCCTGTAATGCATTCAGTCCTTCTCCATGCCTATAATAACATATATCTTTTTGAAACGAGGCAGCAAGTATTTGAGTGGGGAGTATTTATGAAAGATTTACTTACCCCTTTACTTTTTTTTTAAATTTAATTTCCTTGTATTAACACATTCTCCCATCCTGTTGTTTTGTTTCTTTGCCACTTCTCTGTCCTTCTGTGTAGAGCAGGTGTTTTCACTCAGCTGCCAACAGCAGTGCTGAAGAATTTTCCAGGGCAGTTGGTGTTAAGATAACATCCATCAGCAGGCATGAGGAAACCACAGTTCTTTATGTGCATTACCTTGCACTTGTCTATACTGAATTTCAGCTGATCAGAGAATATTTCCTCAACATCTATGGAAATTATATAGTTATTGACTGAGGAGAAGAGAGAGGATGGAAATTAAATGGTCACAACATTTGCTTGAATGTTTGCTAGCCAAGAGGGAGGGCTGCTTTGCAATGAAACCAGTTTCTCACAATCTCATTTCTCTGGGCTGTTCTCTCTCCATATCAAACAACAGGTTTAAGAAAGGTGTGCAAGAAATTTCCTTTAGGATCCCCTGTCCTGGACAGGATGGGAGAAGCTGCTGGCAAACACTTGTCCCTAAAACTGAGAGCTGTAAGGGCAGAGCTCACAGCAGGCTTTCCAGCATGCAATAAAGCTTCCAGGGTTAGGAGGCTGTCCTTCTGTTCCCTATGCTAATGGGTGGATGCCTCACCAAGAAAATCTTTTCCTCCTTGAAAGAAAACCAGCTAAAAATAATATGCAAGTTCTTAGTTCCAATGCAGAACAGTTATTTACCTCCTGCACATTTTGCTTGCCTGATGTTAGGAGGGACACTGCTCTGTCACCTGAGGTTAAACTGGCCAGTGTTGGGGAGCCCACCTGGGGCAAAGGCTGTGTTTGCTGTCACAGAGGATTCTGAATCACATTAAGTAAAGAGAAAGTCAACTGTATCCCACATTGGGTTCAGCTGCCTGCAGTTGAGAACACACAATTTGGGAAGTCTTAACCTGGTTTTACAAACAGAAAAGCACTACCCAGAAAGTTCAATTTTCAATTGTTCAAGCCAAAATTAATATCTGTTTTCCATCCCAAGCATCAGGAGCTTCACTGTTGTCACTACTGTTTCTTCCCTATGTCATGGTACATTTATTGTCCAGGAAGCTCTAGGGCACACAAAAGTTCATTTTCTAAGCAGATTTACACACAGTCTTGTTGGAACTTCATTGATGTGGTGGAGTGATGCAAGTACATATGTATTTAGGATATGTGTCTGTAAACTTTCTAGGCAGCCTGTGACAAATGCAAACAGAATGTTTCAAATGTGTTTCTGTCTTTAAAGACCAAACACACCATCCACAGTTCCCATTGCCATCCAAGCCCAAACCCTGCATGCTGAAGCAGTCAGGGTGAACCAGTTTTGAGCACCACCTCTAGCTGAAGATCTGGCATATGAATTATAATTTATGTGAATGACTTTCAAACAAAACTGATCATTCTTTAAGGAAAATTCCTCTTATTTCATGCCGTCTGTTCATGTGTTTGATATGACACCAAAAGGTGATAAAGCAAGGTTTTCAGAGCATCTTTCTTGAATGTGAGCTCTTGCTCCTCCTCATGCTTCTCCCTGAGAGCCCATCTGCTCTGGGCTTGTAAATGGCACACGTCACTTTGCAGGCAAGTTCAACCATGGAAAGGTGCCCGTGGCTGCTGCTGAGATCAGGGCACATGTGCAGAAAGGAATGTTGATCTTGGTCTCTGTCCATGGAGAACACCATCTTGTGAGAGACCCATGGATTTCATCTGTGGTGTCAGCTCTGACACTGAGCTTCCAAGGCTTTGGGGAAAGCTTAAGCATGGTTAGTGTCTTTGTGTTAGTTTGCCAGAGCACCTGCTGCTGCACTGTTTCACTGTGGTTTGTACTGGCCTGAGTGAGTTTTGGAAAGCAGAATAGTGATGAAAATGGTGCAGTGTAATGCTTTCATTGCTTACCTGGTCTGCTTTTCCTTTATCCCTACTGATTTAACAGTTGTCATAGAATCACTAAGGTTTGAAAATACCTCTAAGATTATTGTTAACATAGCACTGCTGTGTTCATTGCTAAACTGTGTCCCAGGTTCAACCCCCCTCTTTCATAATGTGCTACTGTGTAGTCTTGTCATATTTATAAAATGCTCTTTGAGCATTTATATGTCCTAGGACTTTTTTACATGACATTAAAGTAGTTTTCTACTTGTGAAGTTACACTTGCCTATGGTCTGTTGAGAATGGGTGTTCAGAATGCAGTGTCTCTTCATCAGGGAACTATGGAGTATGTTCACTGCTAGATTTATTTAAAGAGAAATCACTCAGGTGTTGTAGCTGGAATACTCAAATTGTGGGCTGAGTTTCTCCTCCTGGGGTCCTGTTGCAACTTTGATATACAGACTTTGCTAAAGGTTTTGAAGGCAGAAAGCCTGCCAGGAAGAATAATAGCAGAAAGTGGGGAAGATCAAGGTATCAAAGGGAGTGGTACTGACAGAGGAAAGTCTGCAGTGATGAGGCTCCTATGGATCTTTTCCTTTCTCTTCCCAGGGTTCAAGAGCTCTCTCCCCCCAGCAGAAATTTAAATGGGAAGCAGTGGGCATTAATACTTTGTGCTCATCAAGAGTGGCCCACCAGAGCCCAGGAAAGGAGGGAAGAGAGAGAGAGAGCTGTAATTTAATTCTTTTCTTGCTGGTATCAGTGAACTTGGCTCACCATGGGTCCCTCTCTTGCTCTTGTAGAATACATCTGAGTTCAGTGCAGCAATAAATGTGATTAATTTATGGTCTGTGTTGAAGAGCACAGAGTGGTGCTGTCTTGCTCTTGGGCTTGCTCAGATATACACTTCATGTATCACTTACCTACCATGCAGGGTGGTTATGAGGATTAATTAGTTAATGTTTGTACAGCACTTTGAAAAAGTAATGCACTATTAGGCTTTAGTCTCTGCTTGATGCATGAGTAGAACACCCATTAATCTAATAGAAGTTGCATGCATTCCTCAAGCAGGGAATACATAAATGCTAAATAGAATTTAAATTATTATTGTATTTCACAATATTCCTTGATCATGGTTTTGTAATTTAGCTCAACTTTTTTTTAGTATATAGCTTGCAGAAATAAATAAAAAAAAACTTCTTAATTTTCAATCTTGCTTTCAAGATCTCCTTCAGCCTGAAATAGCAGTCATCCTTTGTCCCTCCTATTTCATTGTTTTCTTCCCCTCATTCTATCTTATGCATGGTCTGACCAGAGGTAGGTTTCTGTGTTCTGCAGTTGGCAGAGGTATCTTGCTAGCTAAGGAAGCAGACTCATAACACCTCACACAAATAGTATTTGATTACTGCTAATTACAGTGCTGTCACTTAGACAGGGGGAAAGAACGTCGGCTGGCTTTGTCAAATAGCAATGAAATAACCTGCTGTCTGTCTACTGACTTAATGGCTTTAATTGCCAGTGCATAATCAAGATCTGGTGAATTTGTTTGAACATATCAGCAGGCACCAAATATTTCAATTAAGATCAAGTTGTATAACTAGTGTTGCTTTAGCTAGGGCAGGATTCTGGTAAATTCAGGTTTTTGAGGCTCAGGAAAGGGTACTTGGCAAGAGCCAGCAAGCAGACAGACAGATGGGTTGTTTCTTCTTCTTTTTTTCAGACTTTGAGTTACCTTCCCCTCTGATGCTACTGGGCCCTTGTGGGTGGTTCCCTTTTATTTTTTTTCAGTCTGTTTTCTTTTTCAGAGTGATGTCTCCCAGCAGAATTCATGCACTGTAGGCTTTCTGTTGTGAATGAGGTCTGGGTTGTGGTGGGCCATTGAGACAACTGCTTTGGAGTAGAGTCTGCCCCAAACTCTTGAAGGAGGCTTGCTGCAGCAGTGAGAATGGTAGTTTAATAGTCCCTGAAGAAAATCATAGAATCATACAATGTCCTGAATTGGAAGGGACCCACAAAAATCGAGTCTAACTCCTAGCCTTGGACAGGACAACCAAAAGAATCATGTTCCTGAGAGCATTGTCCAAAAAGAAAAGAAAAGAAAAAAAAAAAAATGGAAAAGCTGTGGCCTGGCACACCAAAGGTGGTCCATTTCTTCCATATAAATGTTGATAGAGCTTTTTCCCCCCCTTTTGGCACTCATCTCTTGCCAGAACAGTCTTTTTCAATAAATCAATGTCTTTGCCATAGCCAGTGGATGATACAGGAGTTTGAAATAAATGCTTGAATTATGTTCAACTTTCAGAGATGGTTTTGTCCCAAATGTCAGAAGGCACTTTATTTTTGTCAAAGCCTCAATCAAAGATTTTTGTTCTTTGAAGGATCCTTCCTTTAGGGATTCACGCCCATTCAACCAGATCATTAGCAGCTTCTTAAGCACAGAAGAACAGGTCCTTGTGATAAAATCTGCAAGGCCAGGAGCAGGACTTGCCTTTGCTCTTTCATTAAAGGCTGAAACAGGAACCTTCCACTCCTCTGAATAGGTTTTGAGCACTGGATGCTGTAGACTACACTTACCTGTCCTGTTCATATTTAGTCACGACATTTGAAAAGACTCACCTGGTCCAAGTTATGCCTGTTTACCTCATCAGTTTTCACTTTGCTACATAGTTGAATTTTCTGGTTTATTTGTGTGATTCCTATGGCTTGTTGCCTGGTGGGTATTAGTCTGGATTGGTGGGTGGATTTTCTTGGCACGGAGAACTCTCACGTAAATGGTGATCTTAGTTTTGGTGGTTAAAATTGATGCCTTGACACCAGGAGAAAGGACCTTTGCTTGTCTGTGTGTTGTTATTTATCTATGATACTCTTTTACTTTCATGCACATACCACTCAGTGCAGCTTTGTTTGACCCCAAGAAGTAGCTGTGACCATGCCTTCATAAGCCATGTCATTTTAGGGATCGTGCTCAGCAGGCATGCACTCAAAAGCTGGCATGCATAAAATCACAAGTTCTTTCTGTTTGTTCTGAAGGACCTTTAGAAAGTTGTGCCCACCCCCTGCTTAATTCTGGCAAAGCTGGAGTCATTCTTGCGTGTGTTTAGTGGGAGCTGTCAGTGCTCCACAACTGTCTAGATCAGACCTGGAGCTTGAGAGCTAAAAACAGCCCCAAAATGCAGAGATGATGTATGACAGACAGATTTACATTTCCAGAAAGGCAGAAAATTAAGCCAGAGTTTCCTTCCTACTTTTTTTTTTTTCTTTTTTTTTTTTTTTTTTTTTGCCATTGAAGAGGACAAACCTAGACCACAAAATGCTGCTGCCAGTTTTGCTTATTTTGGATATGAATGTATATGTGCTTCATAAGTTTACAGTACTGTCATGGGTTCTATATATGGATATTTAAAAGGTGATATTGCAGTAATAATAGGGTAGGGCAGAGATTCTGAGCAAGGTCAGTGGGCTTGCACAACTGATGAAGTCAAAGAGTAGGAGGAATGAGGAGGGCTTGTGAGAGTACATTCTTTGTGCTTGCTATCCCTGAATCTAAATTTAGCTGAATTCAGGAAACTTGAATCACAAAGAAATCTGTATTAAAAAAAATAAATTAAAAAAAAATCAGATAGTCTTTAAATTTATTTCTTTTTTCCTTCTTTTTTCTTATTTTTAAATGTCATTGTCTAGCTGAAATAACTGAAATATCAGTCACACAGTTGCACTGTTCTCAACAATATCACACAGAACTAAATTACATAATGTGATAATGGGCTTTCCATCCCAACCAATGCAGAAGCTGCTGGGATAGCAGCTGCATTGCACATAAGAGCCACCACTATGATGGACAAGGAACAGTCATTGATCCCTATATTGGAAGAAGAAAAATAACAGAAGAAAACAGAGGTTTCACACTTTGTTCTTTTGCTAGTGTGCTTTACATTTTCTGTGTTTGCTAAAACAGTGCCCTATAGGTAGCCCAGTAAGAACTCCCAAGTTATGAAGTTAATTTTCTGTTAGATAAATATCTACCCTTTGGAGGATGCTGTTTCTGTTCATTTTCTGTTTTTCTGTTGGTTTTCCATTTCACTGGTTGACTGTAAGCATCAGTGTTCTTAAAAGTACAGGCCAGATGCTTGGAAAGGGTAAAGCAGCACAGCAAAGCTGCTGCTTCTGCTTTTGCTACCCAAGACCCCCTTGTTATCTTTTTTTTTTTTTTTTTTTTTTTGGTCTACCCTTTGTGCATTTTGTAGCTCTGAGCAAACTTTGTTAATATTATTATTGGCAGTTATATCTTCATTAGTTTCTCTCTTGCCTGTAAAAGCTACCAACATTCCTGCCTTATTTATTCCTGTTCAAGAGCTGTGAGCTTTGGTAATTTTTCAAGTTGTCATCTCACACTTCCAAAATCACCAGATTTCTTTCACTTGTGAAAGTGCAGTCTTTGAAGTGTCTTTTACTTCCTGCAAAGAGGTTACATCCAGCTTTTTAAAAAAAAGCTTAAAAGTCCTGTTTCCTTCTAATTATTCTCCCCAGTAAGAATTAGTCTGAGCTGGTGCAGGATGTGTGTCTTTGGGAACTCTGCTAGGTGGTGGAGGAGTTAGAAGCTCTGCTCTCAGTCTGTGTCCTCTTTAATCTTAATGAGGTGTAGAGATTGTGGATAGCAGATGTGTGAAATCCTGATGGTTTCTACATTGCCTTTTAAATTCAGTCAAAAATAGTGCTGCTGAAATGCTCCTGCCATAAAGAATTGTTGGGGGTGCACGTGCCTGGGTGGTGAGAGGGGTGGCAGAGAGCTTGCAACAAGTGAGGTGGAACAGAGCAGGGACAGGCACTACCAAGGTCAGATTCCTCAGTGCTCACTCACTATTTTGATTGTTTTTGTAATTCTCATTTCATCTTTGTTGATGAAAATTTTCGTTGGATGCCCTTCCATGGAAAACTTAGTAATTTTCCTACATAGTTAATATTCAGATATAAAAAAAGACCTATTACAGTCTAAATGATGAATAGATGCTAATTTATACATACATACATATACTCAGAATGCCTAATTAATGATCTTCTGTGTCAGTCACGGATATGCAAATGATTATATTTTGTGAGTCTTATCGTGATTGTGTTGCCCTGCTGGCTTCAGTTTGGGGGAATGTTTTTACTGCAGTTTAGGAAGGGATAAGAGAGAGACTGAGCAACAAAGGAGTAAAGAACTCAACTGCTGTGCTGATTAGTCAAAACCAGGTAGATCCTGATTGTTTTCATGGGTGCCAGAGGCATTTTTGGAGCAGGAACTGAGTTAAAGGATCTGAGTAGCTCTTTGGAGAACTCACCTATCCCTGTCCACTGCAAAGTGGGCTATATGTGTTATAAATGGAAACATAATATTCATAACAAAGGGATTTAAACAGAATAGGTTTAATCATATATTTCCCTTTATCTAGGTCCACGTTCTTTTCTTATTTTAAGTATTCTGCTTTATACAAACTCCAAAACTTCTGTGATTAACACGAATCATTTATCAATTATCACAACTGCACCTTAACTGGACTAATGCCTGAAGCAGTGTTGGGAGGTCTTCATGCTGGGTCAACCCAGCATTTCTAATTTTTCTTTCTCCTTTCCATTGATGCAGATGTTCCTCAAAAAGTAAAAGATTCACAGTGTATTTTAGTAGAGTTTGTGGGTATGTTTTGCTACATTAATAATTCTGCTCTCTGTAATTATGGAGGCATTAATAAAATAATTTTTGCTCCTCTGATACATATGAGCACAGAAGTTGCTCCAAATCTGCAATTCTTGGGACTGGGACAAAGGAGAATGTGCAATGTTAATCATTGTTATGTCTGTGTTTTTGATATCATGGACTGAAAACAGCTGTGAGGGTGGAAAAATCTAATCTTGAAAAATTCTGTAGAGTTACTGGCCTTGGAAAAAAAATATTTTTAAAAAATGAATGAACACAAGCTTGTTTCAGGGTGTTGCATGGACTGAGTGTCTGCTGGGGGCAGCTGTTCTATCAGGTCCCAGGTACTTTTCAAAGGTCCCCCTTTGTCCCCATAATTGCATGGTGGAATTAGTTTGTATTGTTTGGCTGAAGCTGTATCAGGTGGAGGTGGTGTGATCTGTCCTGCTGTGCTCTTTCCTCCCTCACCCAAGGTATGACCATTGTGACACAGGGATCCATCTCTTCAGGATAGCTGGGTTACCTCTGTCCTTACTGCTGCAGGGCTGCAAAGCTGGAGTCTGTGCCTCCTGACGTTTCTACTTCTGCTTCTCCTCTCTGCCTGCCTGCTTGGGCTTTGTGGTCACTTTTAGCCGTGTCAGCACAGTGAAAATTGCTGACAGTAAACACCAAAGGCATGCATGCATGCTACTGGAAAAAAGAAACAACCACAAGGAAAACAGCCTTGGGTAAACAGTGGATTTGCTCAGTGTTAAATGTTCACAGCTTCCACACACAGCCTGGAGCCTCTTGCTAAATACAGGGCTTGGAATTTGGTTTTTAAAGGACATTGATACAGGCTGTGACACTGCTCACTTTTCCCTGTGACTTTTGGTGTATGCAGTAGGAGAGAGGCTTGTCCTGCATGGTACTGCACAGAACAGCAGAAATATTAATACTTCCAGGAAGAACAGCAGCCATAGGCATGGGGGATCCTGGGTTTTGTGTCAGGAAATTTGGCCATCCATCCACAAGACAGCCTGGGATGTCCCAGGGACACACAGGTCTGATGCTCTGTGCCCTGATCACTGCCATGCCCACCTTCAGGAAAGTGAATGATGTAGTGCAGATCAGAATTTAATGCTGTGCCTGAATTTTGCACAGATTAAATGCTGGGAAAAGGAGGGCAGAGAAAGGTACATCCTTAGGCTCACCCAGGGCAGTGCAGACTGGGGAAACAGGTTTCTCTTGTAAGAAGAGCACACCCCAATATTTGGTAGTATGTCCAGGGTATCCCCATGTTCCTGCAGCTCTCCTGTAGTTTCAGCATGGCTGGCTGTCAGGGATGGAGCTGAGGAGCTGGATTCTGCTTTGCCAAGCTTGCTTAGGTGCTGCACAGGTGCTCAGAGCTGGCCACAGCACCCAGAGCCCAGCTTTGAGCTGTGTGCTGCCAGCAGCTGGCTGCAGCTTACCCAGTGCAGGGAGGAGCAGGCTGGACTCAGTCAAAAATGGATTTTTGCTGGGAGTGCATTGCTATTTTTATAGTTTCCCCAGCTGCTTTGGAGCTGTTACAGCTGTCCAAAGCAGCCACAGTGCACACCTTCTTGGAAACACTCATCCTGCCTGGTGTTGTCAAAACTCAGAGCTGTGTCCACCTCTTCAGAGGCTCTCACTTACCCACCCACAAGAAGTTCCAGCAACATGGGTACTGCTATGGAGGGTTACCCCAGGCTTCCTTCCTCTTTCCTTTGCACCAGAAATGGTACAGGATGCAGATGGAAAGACCTGCAAGCTGGACCAGAAACATACAGATATAACACAGGCTAGAGTCCCATTTCTCCAGAGTTAAAAGACAGTTTCTTGGTGGAAATTGTTAATTATTCTGCCATCAGATGAAGCAGTTAGGATTTGGAGCTGATCTATATTAATGAAAGGAATGAAAGAGAGGTGTCTTTACAAACAAACTGTGTGCCTGCTGGTAGCTAAACCCAGATACTGATAGGTGAAAAAAGCAATAGGAGTCACCATAAATTCCATAGGAATTCCACTAATTGACACAGACTGTTGCTCACCCAAGACCGTGTTAAATTCCTGGACTTGGAAAAAGAACAGAGACACAAAGGAAAAGAAGGCAGAGGGGAAATGCACATTAGAAAGGATTACCAATTTTTAAAGATTCAGTTGCTTGAAGGCATACATTACATATTTAAAACATATTTCATTATTTGATTTGAAATGGTCAGACCCTCTGAAGGGTCTGACTGGTTTCCTTCTTTGAGATATGACTCCAGGAAATGCACAAAGAACACAATGCAGTTTAAAGCTACAAGAATTTCCTCCTTCCCATCCCCTTTTAATAGCATAGTTACACATTTACAGTTTAAGCTGATCATTCCTGAGAATAAAATAGCTTTTTCCAGGAACCTAGAACCTAGGTTTACACAATGGAGATAGTTTCCTATTAATCAATATTATGGAAGGAAAGTATAATAAATTGCTGTATATCCAATGTCTGTAATCTGTTTAGATAAAAGCCCTGAACATTCTTACAGTTCACACTTTCAAGGGAAATAAATGGAAGGATTGACAGAGACTACATTTGTTAGGAAAAAAAACTAGGGGAAAGAAAAAATCCCCAGTGCTCCTCAACCATAATATCATCACATCAGAAGATGCACAGGGTGACACTGAGGTAAAGGAAATTGGGAAGATGTCATTTCCTGCTTCATTTCCTTCAGGGAGAATCTAGGAGTAGGATTCACCATTCCAAATCTAAACCTCCACAGGTAAACTAAATGTTTTGTGGATTCTGGTACTTCCCCAAATGAAGTCTGTGGCAGAGCCAAAGTGTTTCTCTTGCAGTGATGTTGAGGACTGGGCATGGCCAGCCTGTGCCATAAGGGCTGGATCTGGCCTGCAAGGTAGTTTTTCTTGGTGCCCATGTCAGCAGGGCAAGCCAATTACCATTTTCAGTTTGTTTCTGGTGTCTTGAGCACTGCCAGCAGATTGAAAGGATTGGCACTTATAAAAAGGGTTGCAGCTGATCAGGGCACCAGGCTTTTTTTTTTTTTTTTTTTTTTTTGCCAACTAAATGGAACAACTGCCTTCTTTGGCATGAGACACCAGATTTATAGATCCTACAGTGTAGATTTAAGGTCATCCAGTAGTGTATACTTTCTGTTTGCTCTATGGCATATTTAGATAATCTGAGGAATGGTTATTAGTGGTAACAATAAAGCAAATAAATGAATAAGTCAGAATAATGCAATTCCAGTAACTGGCAAGGGTAACTTAGGGATCAAAACTTGGATGTCCACCTAAAACTCAGATTTCAAAGTAATTTTTAGAGGCCATGCTATTCATAGACAATACTGATGCCCACAGGAAACCTCACCCATCTCTGGGACAGGTATCCAATCCAGCTCCACAGAGGCCCACAGAACTCCAGCTTATACTTCTTTAGACATGCTGTGAGAGTCTTACATAGCAAAGAAACTCTGCTTTATAATTTCCTTAATGATCTGGGGAAGGTGTTAGTCAAAACATTTATTCTATGAAGCTGCATTGTATCAACCATTTCAATCCCTTCTTCTCCAAAAGCTTTGGTCTCTGTGGAAGAGCTTTTCTCTTCACATTCCAGAGAAAGACAGGACAACCAGTCTCCTTTTTTCTAGACAAATATTCTGTAAATCCTTACTAGTTTATTATTTTTACCCATAGCAATCAGATTGTTATGTAATTCCTAACTGCAGCAAGAACTGTGTAAAGACTAATGCCTAGATCTCACTGACAGAAAGGATTTTAACATCTTTGATTATGTTTAAAGAAACATAAGCACATCAGAGTTGTTCTAGGCAAAATATTTATTCTTCTTTCCCAGATGATGCCCCTTTGTTCTGGCACACTGTCCATAAAGAAAACCAGGATTATAAAGGTCATGGCTTTGTTTTTACATTGTCTTAGAATAGATAAGCAAAGAACTGGAATGTCAAAATATGGACCATAATTAATAAATGAATCTCAACAAATTCTTCTCTTCATGGTGAGAAGCATTGTTGAGCCAAGAGTCCCACATCACAGGGAGAGCAGGGACAAGTGAGGTTTATTTGTTCAGCTTCCAGAGAGCAGCTCTTCTCAGGCGAGTTTCTAGAAACTGAGGGACCTTCAGTATTTCAAAAAGTGGGAAGTTTTCATCCTTTCTAAAGGAAATGAGCACCCTTCTCACAGGAGTGCAGCCATGATACTCTTCTAGCCAAGAAACACAGCACACAGCCAAAATACAACCTCCTGATCCTGAATTATTTAACCTATGCCCAGCCTTTGGGGTTGTTTATTATTGTAGCAGTCATTTTCTAGTAAGTTGCTGGAATGTCTTTGAGAATGTCTTTGGCTCTGGCTAAATTAAAAATGTTTTCCATTATTATTATTCCCTACTAGAGTCTCTCTCTTCTGGGATTTTGCAAACAGCACCTGTACACATTTTCTGCTCATCAGGTGAGCAGTCTCAGTAGAATCCTTACACCATGTGAGAGTCCCATGGGAACAGAAAAGAGTTTACCCTAGATAGATGAATTTATATTGTTACATTATAAAAGCTTTTGCAGAAAGAATACTTTCTAGCAGGTGTCAAGCTTCTGCACTGTGTAATCTATCATCAAATCTCAAAGACATCTGGCCAATTATTTTATTTTCCTTTTAAAAACCAAGGAGGGGAAATAAAAGCAAATTTAACATTTACATTACTATTTGTGGAAGTGAAAATAATGTTTTTTTCCAGCAGGTTATGTCCTATTTACTTTTTAGTGTAATATGTTGATAAATTAAATATTTTCTAGAAAACTTTTCTGCTACCATTAAAAAAATGAGGATTTTTCCACTTTATGACAGCTTTAATCAGTGTTTAAATAATTTTTTTAAAAAGGTGGGCAGATGCTGTTCACTTTGAATTACTTTGCCTCTTTGGGGAATCTTTTCCTAAGTGCAGACTGAATTTGAACTTTCAAATTCTTGTGTCTGACCAGACAGGTCAGCATACCTTGGCCCTGCTTTACTTCCCCCAGCATCAGATTGGTGCAAAACACCAAAACTTTCCCCTGCAGTAGAATGGTAAAGCAGCAATGCAGATTTCATGGAGGAACTCTAATGGGAACTCAGTCCTGCAGGGCATTTGGAAACTTTCTGAAAGGTGCCAATGTGATTTAGGCTGTAATCCTTACCCTCAGCAGCATGCAGGATTATTATGCAAGTTGTGCATCCCTTGACACAGCACAGCTTTTTATGCTGCTTAAACTAAAACTCTTTCCCACCACAAGTTACCTTGTATGCACACACAGCTCAAGAAGATAACAACTCCTCTGATTGAAGGAAAGAGTCCTAAAGAAAAAACAAACACAGACCACCCAGGCCCCATTTTCACCAAACCTTCCTTGTTTTCTATTTTTTAAACATTTTTCTCTGCAGCCTTAAGATCCTTTGCTGTTCACAATTCCATGATAAGGACAAAAGACTTCTTAGAGCTTGGCAATTCTTGTAAGCAAATAGCAGCTACCTCTTAAGGCAGGGAGGCTAAATCATGTGCACCTTTTCATTGGTTTTTGGATGTAAAACTTGCTAAACTCACCAGTTCTATGTTCCTATTGCAAACCTCTAGCAGCTACCTACTCATAAGCAGCAAATATGGATCCACATTAAAAATCTGAGCAGATAATTTGTGGGGCAATCAAAAAAAAGCAAATTGCAAGTTGCAGGAAGGGGGGAAAAAAGTAAAAAGGAAAGGGGAAAAAAAGCAACAGCAACCAGCGACAACTTCCTCGTGACATTGATTAATTTCAGCTGGTGAGAAGTTCCACGCTGGGAACCACACAGATACTATTGCTGGTTTTGTCAAAGAATCCTTCTCAAGTTTCACCTAACCCATTTAAACTCCTGCTGCTGTTGCAAAAGCATCATAAAAATAGCAGCAAAACTGTGCTTTCTGAAGCAAGCAGTGCAGAAAAATATCCTTCACAAAAGCAAAGTTTGCAGCACGCTGTAATTAAGCTCCCATCCTGACAGCAGGAGCATGGAGTTTCATTCTAAATATAGCAGAAGTCTCTCCAATGTACAACCCCATTTCTAATGCAAGATTTACAAAATTGGGCAGTGTGTGCCAGCCTCCTCCCAGGAATTCTTTCAGAAATATTTGGGGTTCCAGAGCAGGGAGCTTTACAGCAGGGATTTAATGTAGTCTTTGGTGTCAATAATTTTGGTTGGTTTATTCCTTGCCTACACAGTGCTCAGAGCAGGGCATCCCCCACTCCCAGGCAGGAAGAGCAGCCTCTGCCAGGCCTGTTGGCTCAAACAGGAGGCAGCACACACACAGCACAAAGACAAATCCCCCAAAACCTTGACTTTCCCCCTAATATTGACCTCCTTATCCAGCTTCCAGCAACTGCTTCTCATGGCATTTCATCCTGAGCTGGGAAGGCAGTAAGGACTCAGTCAGCTTTGGATTGTCTTTCTTTAATTCAGTCTAAAGCAGAGATTTAACTCAGCTTGGGCTGAATGAGACCACACCAAATGTGAACTGAGTTTGGAAACCATCTTCTAAATCAGGTCCCTTCCTTGAGTCCCAAGATATCTCCTTAGTGGTTCACCAGCAACACGTGGGAAGACAATGGGTGGCAGATCCTCTAGTTGCAGTGCAGGAGTTAAGAGAATGAAAATATCCTCCAGCACACCTTGTGTTATTTAACAGCCTGGTCAGTCTTTGATGGTATAGCTCCCTGTGCATCTCAAAGCTGGGATTGAAGATTATCAACTCACCAGCACAGTGGGCTGTCAGGAGGGAGGAAAGCTTGTGGAGGAGTTCAAGGATAAGCAGTACAGGATGCAAAAGGAGACAGAAAAAGGCTGGTCCTGTGTTGCAGTGGGATGACACACATGTGTAGGTGATTGTGAGACTGCAAAGCCCTTCTCTGACTGGAGCAAATACTCATATTCCTTGTGGGATGCTGTGGCTAGACCTTCCCACAGGACTACATCTGCAACTTCCTCTTACTGCTGAATGCAAGCAGGTGGGAAATCTACCTTTCTTGTCAATCAGAGCTTCCCCAGGAACAGTAGAAGGACAAAATTGGCAGGATTCTTGGCAGTTTTGCTGCTGCCCATAGGCTACTGATTATCCTTAATGAGTCTTATTGATTTCACTGTGCAGCTTCTTGGGAGCAGGCAGAAGCCTGAGTCTGCAGACTCAGAAACACAAGCACATCAAGGGTCATATTTGGGAAGTTATCACATGGGCTGGGGTTTTTGTTCTTGTTGTGGTGTTTAGTTCAAGTTAAAGGCTAGATCCTGCAGCAGTTGATGATTTTAAGACCCACATCCTTCCCTGGTCTCATTAGGACATCATTCCACTTACCATTGGTGAGTGGGTTTCTCAAGCCCTCACATAAACTGTATTCTCAGCTTGAAGAAAGTGGAGCAGTTGTAGATAATATGACAAGAGCCTCTTGGGGATCTCTGAGTGTGATGCTTTCAAGACAGCCTGGTTTTTGTTTTGGCATTGGTTAGGCTCTGGCTGCTGCACTGCTCCACCCAGGAAAATGGTGCTCTTTGCCCTGTCTTCTTAGTAACAATCTTTGTTCTAAGGTGTGGAAATTAAATCTCTAAATCCCAAGCCCTAACTGAAGAGCAGTGTGTGGAAGGATTCTCCCTTTACCTAGACATTATGTCTCCAGCTCATCCTCCCCCCTGCCCCAGTTCTGGCCAGGAATACCAGCAAAAACAAGTGTTGTTTGTTTGTTTGTGTTTTGCTGTAAAACTGAAAATAAGAAAGTTACTGTGCTGCTTTTTTTTTTTTTTTTATTTTTTTTTTTAATGGACTAAACAAATGTTTCCCAACACTTCTACCCTCTTGGTTTAAAGCTCCTCATTTCTGTCAAAACACCCATCAGGCAGTCACTCTCTAACTAGCTGTGCTCAGGCTGCCTGTGGCATCCTGTTGCTTGCCCTGAGTTTGGAGTCCACAGGGGGTTTTTAGCTCCAAGACTAATTCTAGAGCAGGAAAGGTGAGATTTTGGGATTAACTCCATCCTGTCCCCAAAAGTTGTTTTCTTAAGTTATAAGAATATAAATAAAGAAGCAGTCTCCCCTGCAGATAGCCCATTTCAAAACTAGGCAATGCTGTGGCCACAAAAAGTGCTTGGAAAACTTTCCATATCATTTGCAAAGCCACTCTCAGAGTGAGGCCATCTTACAGAGTCTGTTTAAAAGTAAAGAAAAAAATATAAAGTATAAAATGAAAACATTCCCTTGCTACCTCCTCTCCTTATCTTTCACTTAAAAGTAAAGGAAGTAGAACACTTTAAAGTAGCTTTGTTTCTATGGATTAAATGAAGTGAAATGCATCTTCTTTCTCTCTTGACTTTCTGCCCTCAGCCAGGTAAAGAGCAGGTCCATTGAAATATTGACTATCATTAGTCCAAGATTTGGATTTTTTTCATCTCTCAGTGAAGCACAAATCTTTTTTTGGTTACCATCAGCCCTCAATCATAGCTGCTCCTGTGTAACACCTCCCCTTTGATATGACAATGACTTTGTACAGAGAAAAGGACCTTTACCAGGGCAAGAATTGTTTCAAGAATCGATGAAGGATGAAACAAAATTGGCAGCATATAATTTAAAATTAAAAAAAAAAAAAAAAAGAAAGAAAAAAGGTGGGGGCAGGGAGGGAGCACAGCTTGGCATGTGGATGAAGAGGGAAGGAGAGGTAGGAGAGCATCACTGCCAGGCCAGCTTTAAAGCCCTCCTAGCAATGTGCAGTTGCTCCCCAGCTTGCCCAGTGACTTCCTAGTGATGCTGAACCGAAATCAGATTTTGCTTTTAGTTGTTCAATCAAATTTTCCTTCCTTGAGCTCAGAAGGCACACTTGGGACTTTCCAGTAATTGCCTCCCCACGCTGAACTGCTGATACCTTTATTGGATTGGCATAGGGTTTCAGAGGACTGTGTTTAACATGCAGCTAGCCGCAGCAATGCAAACAGCTCCAGTGTTTAAACAAGCATCCATTAGTCCAGGAAACAAGACAGTGCCAGCCCATTTGGTGCTCTTTAGAGCTGGCAGCTTAAGGGGAAGGGTGCAGCAGGGTTTGCAGGGAGGGGGGAGTCACAATTGCAGTGTCAGGAAAACAAGCAAAACATCTCTGTAGGTTTGTGAGAAATGAGCTGGGGACATGTGCAAAGCTCATTAATATCTCATTATGTTCGAATTGCAGTCTCCCAGAAGATTGGCATTAATGTGTGATGTGATGGAGGAAGGGGCTACAGGAGAGCAGCAGGGATATTTTAAGAAAGCTTTTTTTTTTTTTTTTTTTTTTTGCATTGAAGAAGCAGGGAAAAAAGAGTGTGTGCCAGCAAACCATGATGTTTTGTGCATCAGCCTAGTACAGTGCACTTCATCAAACAAGAACACTGCTCAGTTGGGCTTATCACAGTACCCACTAGCATCTTTCAATATTTCCAATAAACCTCCTTTATTTTCAGTCAATTCTAAAGTTTGGCTCGGTGTGAAACTTCCAACATTCAGCATCTCTGATTAATTTTCCCCACCCTCAACTGGAAGGACTGGGAAGTCCTTAAACTTTTTATTCCCTCCCATAAGTTTGTAGGTAGAATTATGTCCAAAATACTTTTTCTCATGCTCCTCTACTGAAATAGCTTTTGTTTTATCCTTAACTGGAGCACTGCAGTCATTAGCTTATCAGCTGATAAGCTGCAGTCATTAGCTTATCAACTGACATCAGTGCCTGTACTTGCTTCTGCAGGACCACATTGCATTTTTCTGATAAGATCTTGACTGCCATGTTACTGGGAAAAGACCCATTCGTTTTTAGAGCCAGTTATTCCTTGGCTTTCTGTACCTGAACATATAAATCCTCTTAAAAAATAAAAGGCAACTCCCAACAATGGCTTATCCAAAGAAGGGCCTTTGAGGATTTTATGTGGTGGGAGCACCCTGCTGTGCTCCCAGTTGCTGAGTTGCCTGATTTATCTCTGTAAATTTCCATTGGGAAGACTGGAGTCAGGAGAGGGATGGAGAATGTGCTTCTTTTGTATTCTGCAGCACTGGGCATTCATAAAAAAGTGTTTTACTAGCATGTCCCAAGAAAAAAAACCTATGGGTTTTGCTTTCCCTCAGACATCTACTCATTCTGTGATTGCATACAAAACCCATTTTAGTAGGTGGTGTATTGGAGGAGACCTTTATAGCCAAACTGTAGGAAAATCTTCTTCAAATCCTCTTATGCTACAGGAGCAATAAAAGAGTTAAATTAGCCCTGACTCTTACAAAATGCTTGCAAGCTCATAGATCTTGATCTCTAGATCTCTGGACTGCATATTATGTTTGAACTTTATTGCCCAAACTATTTGTTATGTGTTTATCCTTCCTAGTAAACTTTCTTTTGCCTTTATAAAACAATATTGGAGCCCTCCAGTGGCCAAACTAATCATTCTGAGGAATGGTGTTCAAGTTCTGCCAATGGGGTTGATTTTTTTTTCCCATCCCTATTAAAAAATTAATTTGGTGGTCTTTTTATATTCAGAATTTATGTGGAGTTAATTTGAGTCACAGCATCATATGTGAAAAGTAAGGAAAGCTAGGAAAAGGAAAAATAGTCTCTTTGCCTTTCTAGGATCTCCATATACATATTTTTTCAAAGATTTAATGAGTCTATTGTTTAATTAAATTCTATTAGATTTCATTTTCAGAGAGGATCCCATTACACATACAAGGCAGAGAAAATGCATTTTGAGTATCATGACAATTCACATTTCCTTAAGTGACTTTTATCAGTTCTGTGACTTTTTATCTATGATGTGACCGGTCTGTTCTCCAGCAAAACCTAATTTTTCAACAGGCCCATCATCATTTGTATCAGGGGCCTCAGCACATTGCAGATTTTGGCCTCAAGGCTCTCTCATCTGTGGCTCCTACTTTTCATGGAAAATAGAAACTCTCTATATATGAAAAATTAAATTTATATTACATTATATGCATTGGATATTAGTGAGAGGTGCTCTCTTTACAAAAGATGTTGAGATCCTAACAGCTAAAATTGCTTACTTATGCCTCCTCATGCTTGGTGTGGTAGTTATCACAGCTCTTCCTTCTTCCAAATTGTAAAAACAATCTTTCAAAATCTAGAATCAGATAGGCAGGGTTTGGTTGTTGGAGCTGCAAGTTTTGGATGGAGATGGGAGTTGAACAGGGGAAGAGGAGAAAGTATGATCAATTGGTTCTCTTCTGATCAGATGGCCACAATCTGGCATTCAGTCCATGTTCCAAAAGCACTAAAGCAAGGGATTAAAGTTGTTATTTTTCACCAATTCCTCTTTATTTAGGGGCTACTGGAAATGAGTTTCTACCACATTGCATTGTATAGCTGCTGGTATGCAAAAATCATATATTATCATCAAAATGTCTCATAGCAAGAACATTGAAATTTCATAGAGGAGGGTTCTGTTTGTTGGTTTTTTTTTTTCAGTAAAGATCTAAGTAGCATTTCTTCTGCAGGCACTGTGAGTATAGGAGCAGTTGTACTGGGTCATCTCAAAGGGGCATTTATTTAGCCCAGTGTCCTGGGCTGCAGAAGGGTTACACTATGAGCTGTGACATCTGAACTGGGACAGGACAGGGAAAAGGATGCTCCCTAGGGAGCCTTTTACCTGGGCCCACTTACTATTCTCTATTTGTTAACATTTCCATGCCCTGTACAGAGAAAACTTTGTTCAGTAGGTTATGCTGCTGTAGAGAGACATTGGGAACACTCAATAGGAAAAATATCTGCTTTAGTTCCAGGCATTGCAGTCCTTTCTCATTAGCAGGGAGAGGAGAAGGCTGCCACTACTTTACTGATGAGTCAGGAAAATCTTCTGTGTTTACAGTGTTGAATGTTTCTAATATGATTATTGCAGGTCTGAATTGGGAGTTTGGCAATATCACAATGCTTTTGGGTTTTGGGGAAAAAAAAAAAAAAGAAAGAAAATAGTAATAAGTTATGTCCCCAGATACAATAACTTATGTCTCCAGATTTGCAGGGGACTCAGAAATCACAGTCCCCCACAAATCCTACAGCCATCAGGACCCACACTATTCAAGGTTTTTCTTGGCCTCATGGCATCCACCTGGCTTTGAAAAAAAGTCAGTCTCAGGCAGCTGTGCCTTTTAAAGCTGGGCCCTTACTCTAATTCTGAAATATGCTAATTGCCAGGCTTTTATTTTCATTTGTCTGTTTTGAAAAGCTTGGAAGAAAGGAGGAAAAATACAGGAGTTTTGTAAATAGCCCTAGGAAAAACCTCAACCTGCTGCCCATGTAATTTCCTTTAAAAACAACTTTTGTACTATGGAAAACTTTATCACACAGCAGATTTGCACACAATGCTATATGCCCAAAATGTGTGTGATTTTATATAATTTCATTAGCATGTTTTCTTATTGTTGCTGTTGTTACTAAGGTTTCTTTAAGTGTCATTAAAGAAGAAGGAAGTGCTTGCTTACCCCAAAGCTCCCTGTGTGTCTAATTAAAAATACATTTTTCCCCTCTCTCTTTTGCTTAGACCATCATGGTTGTAACACTACTTACTGTTTATCTGGGATTTAAACTGAAGCTCCTCCTGCTAGCTCTCCCCTTCTCCTTGCCTCTTAAATAACCCAGAAGTGATAGAACATGTAAGTCAGTTACTAAGCAAAAACTTGGAGCTGCATGACCTTCTTTCCCTTGGCAAAGCAAGGAAGCAACACTCTTTCCAAGAGTAAATGTAATATCATTATTATAGGCCAAACTATGAAGATTTCAGGCTTATTTTCTTAGAGTTTAGTGGAACAAAACTGAAGCCTCTGGAGATGAAGCTGGGGGAAAGAACCAACCCACGGAGACAGAAATCTTTATTAAACACAGATGTCAACAGCAGTAGCATGTAATTAGTGCCCTAATTGTGACTGAGCAAATAACAGTGGCTTGGGGAGGGTCCAGATGGAGGCATCTGACTGTGGATGTGTCTTTTTTCTGCTAGTTACCAAGGCTCTCTTTAAGGTCAGTGAAAAGAAAGAGACCCTTTCTAGAGCATGATTTATCTTATCCCATCTCAGCCTGGTGTAGGGGGCATGAATTGCATTCTTAAGGCTGCAGTGACCTGACCTGTTTTTGTCTGCACCTTTCTTATGGTGCCTGCAAGAGTTCCCAGACTCCCTGTCCCATTCATAGCTCCCCATACACACCTCTTGTTTTTCCTAAATAAGAATAAAAGGAGACATAAAAGCACATTGCTCTGACAAGATATGAGATATTTTGTATTCCCATTGGCTGGGAACAGGATTTGGGAGGTTTGAGTCCAATTCTAGCTCTGCCACTGACTTCATATGCAGCTTTAGGCAGCTCCCTGCTCTCTTTTCTAAAGTGAAATTTAGGGGTTTAATTTATGTTTGCATCTGAATGACAACATTTAAGTGATAAATGATGGAAGGGAGAGGTTGACCTATGTCACCTATGTTCTTCTATGTTCTTCTCTGAGACCAAAATCCACATAATTCTGGTAGTAGACCAAGAGTACTGTGTCTTCAGACTAACAAATTAAAAGCACTTACTACTAGGTGGCTTATCATTCCTACAATAAGAAAAAAAGGAGGGAAGAAGAAGTCCTTTAAAAAGAAAAATAAGATTAGTGGAAGTCCATTGTATGAATCCACACTGGCTTATAATAATGCTTCAGATCTTCAAGGGGTTCAGGAAAGGACTGTAGTGTTTTCTGTGACTTGGTCTTACTTAAAGTGCTTTATTGTCTTGCACTTATTTATTTTATTTTTCTTGCACTGTTAAGGGCTCAAACTTTCAGTGGTGAATGGGACTTGAAGTCTGAATTTAATCTTAATTAGCTGCTAATATATGCTTAGTATGCATAGATTGCTGAGATTAAAGCCCATGTGAGTACCATGGGCAGTGACTACATGTGCATGTGTGCACTTGTGTGGAAAAAACAGAGAAATTTTTTTGACAGCAAAAGGAAAAAACAAAAACAAAAAAAAACCCTATGTTGTGTACACTGTGAATGTACAGACATCTATAGCATTATGAGATGCAATTCCTTCCCTTGGAGGGCTGTTTTCAAAATACACAAACAGATAAAAGTGCCTGGTTGGAATGAGGTGCACAGCCACAACCACCTGGGAGTGTGACCTGTTTGGCAGAACACTGCCCACCTTTCTCCTGGCAGTCTTTTTGGTCTGTGCAGAGAGATCTCAAAGCCTGACACACCTCTGGGATTTGGGAATCTTCCTGCAGTTGCTGCCATGAGCTCAGCACTGTGAATGTATATTCAGAGTAGGATGGGAGAGAGGAAGATGTTTATCCAGGGATGAAGCCAGCTGCTGTGGATGAAATAAAGAAGGTAAGACCTGAGCAAAGGTCTTGGTCTGATGTTGTCACTCACTGCATAAACCATTCTTTGTATTTTTGGTTGCTTGGTGTACTCAGGGTGAACCATGTGCTAAATATTGTGCTGAATCAGGGCCTTCATTTACTTAAAATCCATTTCTTTACACTTCATCAATAGACTTAAATAGAACATTTGCAGTTCGTGCCACACAGCAGGTCCAGCCTTGGAGTCTGTGACTCTGGTAATTGCTGTGCTTTTCCATTAGTTGTGCTGTGTGCCTTTGTGGGACCTGAGGTCAGCTTGAGGTGAAGGTGCTGAGGCCACAAAGAGCTAAAGTTTGTTTGGTTTTCTTGGCCATATTTAGGGCAAATCTGCTGTTCAGTGCTGTCTGGCCTTTAGCCCATGGCAAATAGCTCCCAAACTGTGCTTAGAATAATTCAGAACATGTCTGGGGCATCCTATACAGTCCTTTGATTCCTTGAGTCTTCACAGATCTTTAGTGATCCTGTTGCTTTATTTTTTTTTTTAATTTTTTATTTTTATATATTTTTTTAAATTTTAATTATTTTATTTTATTTTTTATTTTATTTTTTTATTATTTTTCCCCCTCCCAGTACTGGCTATAACCTTTATTGAAACTGAAAAATGAGGAGTTGTTCCATCAGACATAATGTCTATCTCTGAAGAAATTTGGATGCAGAAGAAATTACCTTATCAATACACCCTTAATTCCTAGTGAACTCAATAGGATTCAGCCTGGGTGTGTTCCAGGGTTGGATGGGGCCCTAAACAACCTGGTCTAGGATATTATCCCTGCCCATGGCAGGGGTGTTGGAACAGGATGCTCTTTAAGGTCCTTCCAACCCAGACCTTTCTGTGCTTCTGTGACCCAAGCACTTCAGCACCTCTCAGGACTGAGCCATGGGTTTTGTCCAGGAGTATTTCTAAACTGCTGCTGCCTGTATTCTTTTGAAGAGATGTGCAAAATCAGGATGAGCAACCAGTTCCTGCACTGCTCCTCTTTCCTAGAGGTGGATCAAGCTGATTGTGCTGATCAGGGAATTGTTTGACTGAAGGAAAAAACTGTCTCTGATATCTTTTCTATTTTGGGATTTTCAGTTATTTGATTTTATTATTTGTTTTGTAAATGGCCAGTAGCTTAGCACAGATTTATTTCCAAACTCATCTGTCCCATGTTGGATTTTCTTTTTTCTTTCCCCAAAAGGCATGTCTCATTACTCTGCAAACAATTAAAATATACAAAAATATGATAATTAATTACCATGCAAAGCATTCATTTCCCTCTCCTTCCCCCATGCTTGGGTGCAATGCTTACTGTATCATTAATTGTTCAATCTGTACTTAGATAATCCATACTCCTCTAAAGGTATTTGTCCTTGCAGAGAAATCTTCAGCTGACCTGTGTCCTTGGCCAAGCTGCCCATTCAGGCATAGGATACAGATGGGGAAGAGGAGGCTAAATTCACCATTTTGTTTGCAGCACAGCATGACTGATTCACAAAGATTTTTTTTTTTTTTTTTTTAATGTGTTAGTTGTGGAAATTGTTGATTTGATATTTATATTATTTTCAAGTGGAAGTTTCATTTATGATGTTACCCCAAGAGAGTGACTGAAATGTGTGGGCTTGAACAGGTCCAGTGTATGGACTATGTGGCATTTCCTTTCTTTTGCAATTGTATGAAACACTTTGCTTTAAAAAGCATGAACTTGCACTTGGTCATGTGGAAGGATCCCTGAAGTTACTTAGCCCATGCTGATTTGAGGAACTGGAAGGTGCTGCTTCATGCATCTATGGAAAAAGTAGCTATGTTGCCATGAGGTGATGTGTGTTGGGAGTTAACACCAGTGATGTGAATGGAAGATAACTGGGCCATTTCTGAGTTCTGGCAGCTTGCTCTCTTGTCTTCTAGAGATCATGCACTAGGCAGGCTTTGGTAGTAAAAGAGATCCAGGAGAAACTCAGTCCTTGGAAATCTGTGGTGTCATCAGGGGACTGCTGCCATGCCTTCACTCTGTCTTCTGTCTCTTTCTTTGGAGTTTCTCCAAGAATATTCTGGACTAATATATTATGTATGTAGATTGTGCCATGGCAGTATTTTGCAAGCAGCTGGAAGGTAATTTGCTTGCCCTAAGCAGAGGAAGGGCTTTTCCCTTGCATTAGTTAGACAAGGTTTTAGTGTGTCAGTTCTGAAGTCAGGAGCAGGGCTCACATCCTACTGGTGCCTTCATGACAAGGAAAGCAGAGGCTGTGTCACAGAGCTGATCCTCCTTTGCAGAGGACAGGAATGCTTTTGTGTCCCAGCATTCTTCACTAGCCTGCTAGGACTTGTGCTCATCCAAGGAGCAACTGGGACGAGATTTTCTCCAGAAAACCATTCCTAGTGTCACATACACAGAATAGCCATGGTGCATGTGAAACAGCACTGGGCGAGTTGTTTTGCTGCTTTTTAGTTTAAAACACAAGGAGTTCCTGCATTTCTTTTCTACCCTGATTTGTAGTTCATTGGGAGGCACAGCTTTAATAATCTCCAGTATCTGCTTTTCATCATTACCCTCTCTTCTGTCCAGACACAAAGCAGATTGGAAAGGGTGAATACTTATCAGGACAACTCCCAGCCAAGTCAGTTGGAGGCTGCCTGACTAAATCCTCATAACACACCCTGAAAATGCAGCTCATGCCATCTGCAAGGACAATTCCAGAGAGAGCAGAGAGCTGCTGGGTGTGAGAGGCAGGAGCAGGCATTGCCAGCTCTTTGCACCTTCCTAAGACTTTTGCACAAGGGGAGCAGTGTGGCACTCCCAAAGCAATGAGGTTACTGCTTTGCCAGTGCTTATCCCATTGGGCCAAAGCAGGATTAAATTAGATCTGAAGAGGAGTAAACCATGTAGATCATACACTTGGGCAGGAAGGCTCTTTGACAGTGATAGCAGCATTCCACCCATGAAATAGTTTGTGCTCTGAAATTCAGTTGAACTTGCTGTGTAATATCCAGCATCCTTACCTGGCTGAGTGGAGTCACAGCATTTACCTGGTTTGACTTCCCCAGTGCTGCTGCTATTTTGCTGTCATGCAGTGCCCTTTTTTGTTACCCTTTTTCCTGTTCTCTGCTTGATGTCCCAGTGTGATCCAGTTCTGCTGGTGGCTGGGGCCCTGACAGCTGGCAGGCAGCTCTAGCAAGGTGCTACCAGAGTCACCACAACTCTTTACTCTCACTCTTCAGAGAGCAACTCTTCCTGTCTGATTGGCTAAAATGTGAGAAAAGGGATTATTTTCCTCTCTGCTACTCTTACAAGTTTACTCAGTGCCTTGCTAATGGTTTTACTATTACTGGGAGGTATTTTGTTGTTCTGGTGACTGATGGCAAAAAAGGATGATTATTCCTTACCGATCTTAGATGCTGTCATGTCAAATCCACTTGCTTAGTGTCACTTCATAGCCACCCCTGGGACACTTCCTAAATTGTTGATAGGATTTGAGTGCAGCACAAGAAGTTAAGCAGCAAACTTGACTCAGCCTTTAGGGTGCATGCTGGAGACTGCTGAATTGGGGCTGTGTTTGGCAGAGCTCATGGTAAATATGGGGTAAGAAAATGTTGGGGTAAGAAGTATCAAGACCTTTCTATAGAAGCTCTAAGAGAAGAAAGGGGGGACAAACTCAGGAACAGACACATTGGTGGAAAGGAGATAGGAAGCCTGGAGGAAGGCCCAAGACTTGAATTAATTTCATGTAAAGGAGCTGAAGGTCATGATGACTGGTGGGGCAGACTTGCTCATCATGAAGAACTGAAAAGAACAATTTTTAACAGAAAGAGTCACAGAAGAGCATTTGGAAAAGATAATAATGGTTTTTTTTTGTTTTTTTTGTTTTTTTGGGTTTTTTTTTGTAAACATGCATATCCTCTGAGGAAGATGGACTTTGAGCTTTGGCTAGTTTCTCTGCTTTCCCACAGGGAGCAAAGATAGCTCCAGAGCAGGGCACATTCCAGCAGGGCTGGAGAGCCAAGTGGGCCTCTCAGAAGTCTCATACATCCACAAACAAACCTCTCAGAACTGTTGCCCTTGTCTTGTATTGATTGAAGTGGCTGGAGCTGCCCTGGGGAGAGGAAAGCCAGTGGCTACACAAAAACATCTGTAAAAGTGACATCAGCCTCCTTATCTGGGGGCTCACAGAGAGGTGGACCTGTGTTAAACCCTGTGCATCACGCCCAGCTTCTGCTGGCATAGAGAGAACGCAGCCTCTCGGCTTCCCCACCTCCCTCTGGCTGTTGTGCTGTTTTTCTAAGGAGCAGGGAGAGGATACTCTGCCAGCACAGCCCCATCACTCCCCATTTCAGCTGGAGCAGCCGCCCACCGAAGCAGCTCCGGATGGAGGATGGGCAGCCAGCGGCTCGGCTGTTGCTATAACAACACTACCTCTGTCTGGTTCCTTTTGGAAAATGAATTGAGATGGTGAGATGGAGCAAAGCAGCTCCTCCTGGCAGATGAAAGCCCTGCTGACAGCCTCCACACTGCCTTGTTTGTGTGTGGGGTCTGGCACGGCATGTCCCAGAGCCCTGCGAGGATTTCGGGGTGGGATGGACAAGCCCGTTCAGGTCCGTGTGTGATTGCGTGCACAGGCTCTGTCCCCCTGCCTCTCCTCCAACTCAAAGTCATCTAAAAAGTCAACCTGCCAAAATCTGACCTTTTCTCACTCTGCAACTGGAGTTTTTCCGAAGGCATAGAGAGAATCGAGAGTCCTGCTTCACCCTCCTGTGCTTTGGGGTGGAAAACTGCAGCAAAGTGGAGATTCATCAGCCAAATACTTGGTGTGAATAAAGCTAAAGGCTTATGAAGCTGGAAGGAGGTTCTTTTATTTCAATATTTTCCTTTGATTTTGATATTTTTCTTTTTATTTTATGTGTCAACAATCTTCTGCTCCTAGACATAAATCTCTTAGCTCCTGCTAATATCTTCACAGTGCATGCTGTAAAACATGCACAAACAGTATACTAAGGACAGGGAGGGTACTTTAGAAGATACTACTTTATTTCAGGGATTGTATTTATGAAAGTGCTGGGGTTTTAGTCTAAGGCACTGGAATCCTGGTGGTGGTAAATTCTTTGCCAGTATATGCTCAATGTTGGATATCCAAACCATTCAAGAGTTAATATGGTGATTGGGAATGAAATCAAGATGTGAAAAGGAAAGTTTTCATTGAAATATTTTCATAAGAATGTTTCTGTGTTGTACCTAAAAAAAAGGAGATGCATCTATTATCTCCCAAAATGCTGGAGTTAAGAGGCTTCCCCACCTGCAAAGGTTGTACCCATCATGTTGCCTTCAAACAAACCTTAAATGCTACGTTTCTGTCCACCTAGAGTTTTTCAATGAGCAATCAAAATATAAATATTAGTGCCTGTTAACCCCCAAATCTTAAAGTTGCTGAAGGAGAACAATGTGGAGGTACAAACTTAGAATAGGTTTAACTTAATTTCTTTTTGCAACAAGGCACAACTTCTGTATGTTTTATATTTCATAGAAAATAGTTTCCATGTCAAGCTTCTTTTTGTTGTAATGCATAATGAACATGATTATGAATATTTATATACTGGGCCTGCTTTTACTTTCTCTAAAGTCACTGTGTATTTGTACAGGGGGACATCCAAGTTCCAGCAAACTTTAGGAACTGGTATTTTTAGGGCTGGATATTTGCTACTAGATAGTTTTGATTCTTTTGGTAAACATTCATATACAAAAAAATCATAGATTCAGGATAAAATAGTAATTTTTTAAAACCTGAAAGTATGGAACCATGTAAAAGTGTATCACTCTTACCAATATTTTTGTAAAGTATTCATTCAAACTTGCAAAACATATGGAGTCAGTTCACTTGTACTCCTCAGGAGATAATCACTCTCACTATTCCCTGCCTTGTCATCAAGACAAACTTTTTTACCATATTTTCCTTATAGGAACTTTACTTCCTGATGAGAAGCCTGCCATTAGGTCCTGTTTTTACTTTAGCCCAGCATTTGGTCAATCTGAACTTGGGGGTAAAGGGCCGTGACACATTTTGAACATTTCTTCAATTCCTAATTTTGCCTGTGCATGCCCATTGAGCTTGGTCTTGAGTCACTTGCTGTTTGGGGAATGATGTGGCAATAGTGACTTTGTACTGAGATGGCTTAGGAGTTGAAATGGGTGATTTCAGCTGTGAATTGTGTGAGTGGCCCATCAGGGGCAATATTTAAATATGCTATTTTAACCTATGATATCAACTGACCACCTGCACTTGTGGCCAGCTTGTGCTCTTTCTTTTCTTTTCAACCCCCTTGCCATGAGCAAGGATATCTTCCACTATCCCAGGTTGCTCAGTGCTCCATCCAGCCTGGCCTTGAACACTTCCAGGGATGGCACATCCACAGCTTCTATAGGCAACCTGTGCCAGTGCCTCACCATCCTCACAGGGAAGAATTTCTTCCTAATATCTCATCTAAAAGCACCCTCTGTCAGTTTGAAGCCATTCCCCCTTGTCCTATCACTTGTAGAAAGCCCTTCTCCAGCTCTCTTGTAGGTCCTTTGGGTACTGGAAGGTGCCATAAAGGTCTGCCCAGAGCTTTCTCACCTCCATGGTGCACATCCCCAACTCTCCAAATTCAGGGTTTTAAGACCAGACACCAGAGGAGGAGACCAGCCATGTGGCACCACAGAACCCATGAGGTGGAGGAATTTCCACCTGTGGGAGGCTTGGCACACCCTGGCTTTGTGTAAGGTGGAACAGGCAGCAAAGTCTGGGTCACTTATGCCAGCAGTGACCCACTGGGGACTGTTATTCACATGTTAATTATTTTCCCACATTAAAAAGCTCTGGTGCAAATCAAGTAATGATGGTCTGCTTAGACTCCTAGCCTTGCCTTTCTGCTTGGTTCTCTGCAGCCTCCCCAGCAGCTTGGCTGCATGTCCCATGCATGCTCAGCTGTGGCTGCAGCACTGCCTGTGCTGGCCACATCCCTCTGCATTGTGTGCTGACAGAGGCCAGGCTGGCCTGAGGGGCAGCAGAAGGACACAGCCTTCCCAGAACCACTCCCTCCCAAACCTGCAGACTTGCTTGCCTGTCTTACACGTGGGATGAAAGGGGAACCAGCCCTCTGGGATGGGAGAAATAAATGGGGTCTGGATTGTGAGAAGAAAGAAGGTTGAGGACCTCTAGGTTAGGGAAGGGGTGGGAGCTGCATATCTGGGACTTCCCTAGCAGTAAGAATACTTTCAAAACTGATAAAATCTTTCAGTATTTTGTCTTCTATTGTTCTAGTATCAAGGATGCAAGCATGCCCTGAAGGCGTTTGCTAGAGCTGTGACCTCTTTGCTTCCTCCCCTCCCCACTATTGTTTTTTGCCTTAGCTGAAGAGAGATGCTTTTTTTAGCCTTGTACATAAGTAAAGGACTCAGCTTGGGTGTGAGTGGGGAGGACTGTTGCTTGCTACAGTTCTTTGCTATGCTCCTATAACCTGACTTAAAGTTGATGTTAATACATTATTGTTTTATAAAATTCTTATCTTCCAATTTATTTGTTTTTCTGTAAACTTGTCTTGCTATTATTTCTGTTACCTATTTATGTTTTATGTTAGCTCCTACACATAGCTGATTTCCTTTTTTCATTATTTGATTGAGTTAATGTTATGCAAAGTGCCTTCTATTTTCTAGGGTGGATATATTTTTTTTCTCCCTTAAAAGTGATTCTCAATATGTTAGCCAAGAACATAATCAAATGAAACTATGTAAATTTTATTTTTTGGTGAACAGCATATTTCAATATAAGTAGTCAATAAATTATATTGCAGTTATTTTTTAAGAAGCTTCTAGAAACTTCCAGTAAAAAAAAATCAGAGTGAGTAGTAAATTCTAGTGACTCCCTTTTTCTTTTTTTTTTTTTTTTGTTCCAGTTTAAGATTGCTTGCTGTGTTAGGCACACTGTTTAAATCTCACCCCTGTATTAGGCACTAAAATGTTAAATTAGTCAACTTGCTCCCTAAAGTTCTTGGAAGTTAGCACAGACTCAGCTTGAAATCTACCGATGTACTTTACAGTTCTGCTTTCCTAGTCAAGGGAAGGTTTGGTTTGGGATGGAGGGAGGTGTTTGTTTTTTTGGGGGTTAGACTGTGTTTTCAAATTGATCAAGGCATAAGAATGAAACCAGAGAAACTTCCTAATCTGTTTTAAAACTTATTGTCACTGGCTTGATGAGGAGTATCTCATCACAGTGCCTATGAGCACTTGTTTTGCATCTGCAAATGGTTAATTTTTTTCTTTCCTCTTGTTTTCTTTAAGCTTCAAGAGACAGTCAAAAGGAAGTTGGAAGGGGCACGTTCCCCTCTCAATGGAGAGCAGCAGAACGGAGTTTGTGATGGGAAATTTTCTCCAACCAGTAAGCGGACACGAAAGGATGTGCCAGGCATTGAGGCCATCAACAGCTTGCCCATTAATTTGCCTTTGCCTGCTGTTTCTCCTCTTCACCAGCTTGACATGAAAGCTCCCCTGGCCCTGCAGAACAGTGGGACTCACAGGAGTGGTCTGGAAGACTTGGGTGAAAACGGTGGGCTTTCTGAGATAAAGCTCCCTGTTAATGGCTGCAACGAGCTGGATGAGAGTTTTAACATCCTGCAGAACAAGGAACTAAAGCAGGAGCCTCTGGATGACTCCAACTGCATAGACAGCTCTGAAACATCCCTTTCCAATCAGAACAAGCTCTTCTCAGACATTAACCTGAACGATCAGGAGTGGCAGGAGCTCATAGATGAGCTGGCCAACACCGTCCCAGAGGATGACATACAGGATTTGTTCAATGAAGACTTTGAAGAGAAGAAGGAGCCCGAATTTCCCAGGCCTGCCACAGAGACTCAGGAGAGTGCGAGTGTGAAAAGCGACCCGTCCCATTCTCCATTCGCTCACGTCCCCTTGGGGTCTCCCCAGGTCAGACCATCTTCTTCTGGCCCTCCATTCTCCAACATCTCCACAGGCTCCAGCATTGCCTCTGCCTCCAGCGCCCCAGCAGCCCCAGTCCCTGCTGGGTCCCCAGCAAGCTGTGTGGTGCAGTCCCCTCAGACCCCCAGCCAGGCACACACTCCGGGGCAGGCGCCGGCGCGCTCCGGGAACGGCTTCCTGATGAACCCGGCGGGATCGGCGCCCGGGCCCGTCACCCTGCCCGGGGCTGAGCTGTCCCCAGCCGAGCAGCTCAAGCAGATGGCAGCCCAGCAGCAGCAGAGAGCCAAGCTCATGCAGCAGAAGCAGCAGCAGCACCCAAGCCAGCCCTCAAGCTGGTCACCGGTGGGACCTCCATCTAGTCCCTACGGGGGTCCCTTCAGTGCAGACAAACCAAATAGTCCAATGATGTATTCTCAAGCCTTTAACAACCAAAACCCAGTAGTGCCTCCTATGGCAAACAACCCCCAGAAGACCACAATTAACAACTACCTCCCTCAAAACCACATGAACATGATCAGTCAGCAGCCAAATAACTTGGTCGCAAACTCCTTGAGCAAGCAGCCCAACATGCTTTCCTATGGCAACACCAAACCTCTGACCCATTTCAACACTGAGCTGAGCCAGAGGATGACCCCCCCGATGGCAAACCCTGGGAAGAGCACGGTGATGCCCTACGTGCAGCAGCAGCAGTCCCAGCAGGCCATGGCACACCTGAGCGAGGAGCAGAAGCGCTTGCTCATCATGAAGCAGAAAGGGATCATCAACCAGCCCGTGGGGTATGCAGCACTGCCCAGCCTTGGGCAGGTAAGTGTGAGTGCACAACGTGTGCAACAAAGGCTTAGCACCTCTTTGTCCAGTCCCTACTTGCCTCCTTTCTCCTGGAAAGTATTGGAATGTCATTGTAGATGCTTCTCGGATTTTTCACGTGATTATTTTAAGAAACAACTGAAATGATGCTGCATTATACTTTAGACCTGTCGTTAATTCACTGCTCTTTCCCTGCACCTCTTCTGAGGAATGTTTAGGGCCACTCTGGGAAATTTTGGGTCAGAAGTCACTCTTTCTTGGACAGTATGTTTCCTTTTTTTCCATAATGCAAGACTTGGTGGTTGTGGATCCCAAACCACTGCGTGGCTTAGTTTGCCACAGTGTAGTTAGCTTTGTAACAAAAAGATGGAGCAGTTCTACCCTTCTTGGGGTAGAGATCAAGCCAGCTTTAAACAGCATTTTTGACATTTTGGCTCTGGGAGCAAAGGAAGAATATTTTAGGTGCCAAGAGCCTTTGGTTTTGACTGGAAAAAGTAAGAACAACTTTTGTTGTTTTGAAATGGAATGCTTGTAGTGGTGCTTGGACCACCATGATGAGATGAGATGGTTTATTCTGGGATTTTCATGCAGTCTTTAGCAACTCCAAGTGTTTTGTCTTTCAGCAAGAGGCTGAAGCCATGCTGGTTTCTGAGCCTTGGCATCACTGTTTTATGTGTGTTCCATGCTAAACTCTGGTGCAGCAGTTGCCAAGTTTGGGGGATGCTTTGTAATAAGTTAATAACCAGTTTGAATAGTGGTTACATCAATGCCCTATCACCTCCTGGGTCAGCAGGGTGTTCTGAGTTGTGCAGCCCCTGCAAAGATCTGCTGGTGTCATGGAAAGGTTCAAGAACAAACTTTCTAAATGTTGTTTTAAGAGTTTAGGAATGGATTAAAGTTAATAATCAATTCCCAAAGTAGGTGGTGCCTTCACAGAAGTTATGTGCTACCAAAACATGTCAAGAAGTCTGATATATACTAGTAGTATATAATACACTAATAGAATTGTTGGTTGATCATTTTAGCATAACAGCTTTTCACCAAATTAGCTGTTTCCACACCACCTACAAGGAATACTTCATTCTGAGCATGGTTTAAATGTGACTCACTCTGTAATGCATGTAGAAATACAGCAAATTTTGTCATTCCTTCAGCTTATGGAGTTTGAGATCAACCAGTAAGGAGAAGTAGGATCTTTTCCAGGTCAGAGCACATCACATATCACTTAAAATTAATTGCAAAACAAAAAGAAATGTTCATCTGCCTCCTGGTTTTGGTTCAGGATGTATGGTGACAGCTCAAAGGTTTGTATTTTTATATTAATTCTGCTTGCCTATTTTATTAGACATGGGTGGTCTAAAGCCTCTTTTTGTGAAGGCTCATTTAGAGAAATTCTGCAATAATGACATGGAACTCAGACTGTAATTGTAGCTACAGATTTGTCAGTTTATGACTGAGAGGCAGAGGATGCTTGGTCATGCTGCCTAATGCTTTACTGTTTTTCTTTTGGTTTTGTTAAATCTGTTGAACTCAAAGACCCATCAAACAGCTGAGAGGATGAACTGCCTGTGTGAAAGAGTTAATGCCATCTCCTCCATTTCCTAAGTTGAGAAATTCATGTTAATATCTCCCTGCAATTCCACAATGTGAATGGGTAGCCAAGGTTTCATGTATCTAATCTCACTCAGTTCCTCTTTTTTTTAGTGTAGGAAAAACTAGATATTTGGATAGAACTAGACATTCTTCCATAAACAAGTCCAGATATTAAGTCATTTCTGTGACAAACAAATAAGATACTTAAGGCAGAGCATGATATGTGATATATGATGATATGATGATATATGATATATGATATATGATATATATTATGTGCAATTCACATTTATTGATCCATCCAGGATGAGGGACTTCTTGCTTTGGTGTAGGCATCAAAAGGTCCCTTTACTACTTGTGGAACCCACTTGCCTACACTGAAGGGTTTTATTTTGGTGAGAGAGGTTGAAATAATTAGTTTGTAACTGTAATGTGTTTTTCTTCCTTCTTTCTCTCCTGCTTCCCTGAAAATCATTTTCCTGTGGAAAATCAGAAAGCTTATTATTGTGAGATGTGCTCGATGGAACTTACTGTTTTTGCAAAAGTGATGAAAATGTTGATATTGTTAAGTTAAACACAGATTGATGCTGCTTATCTGATTCTATGACTTACTACATGCTGATAGTCACAGATGAAAAATAAGAATATTGCACTTTCCAGTTTGAAATACATTTCTGAATGTATCTTTCTGTCAGTTTATAGTTTTTCCTTTCATTGTAGTTTTGGGGTCTGATAGAGATTTGTAAAAGTGTATGTTTGTGTTAAATACAGTGATTTAACAAATTATATTTAAAGAGAAAAAGATTCTAGCTATTGCATCTAGTAGTTAGCAGTGATCATATACTTCTGTCAAGTTACTCTTGCAAGGGCATATTCAAGAATCAAAAGCTGATTTAGAGATCAACTGATATGTACCTAAGTGCCTTGTCTTACTTTCTATGTACTGCTGTAAAATTTAGGTATGGCTTAGTTCTGTGCATGTGTATGGACACTAATTTTGTGCCTGAGGTACTTCTTGTAATAAGTAGCATTCTTATAGAACTCATTGCTTCAGTTGTTGATTGTATTTTAGTGAGACACAGCATTTTTTCCAGTCCAGGTGGGGCCTTGCAAATGCTTTGTGGAGGTCAGCTGTCCATGTCTGTCCTATAAATGTGTCAGTGCTCTGGGCTGGTGTCCTGGGCATGCTGAGCATCACTTCCTACTCTTGTGAAAAGTGCTCTCCTGCTCAGTGTGTGTGTGAGTGGTTGGGCAGGCACAGTGCTAAATTAGCAGCCTAGCTAGCAGAACTGGTATCCAGCAGAAGCAGGATTTCTCTAAAGGATCTCTGCACTGTGGGTATTGAGACTCTTCCTGTCAGATGTGCTAGTGCTTTGCTTTTCTGTGGGGATTCAGGACTGGTACTGGCACTGCAGCTGTAGCCCTCAACACACTTGCTGAATGACCCATGTGCCCTGAGCTATTAAGTCCTATATCTTATTTTATACCTTGTTTCTTTTCACAGGAGCACAGGTCGGGGTGTTTTTACACCAAGCAGATACTAGTTTGGATTTTTGAGTCAGAGATTTTTCCAGAGGTAATTTTGATGGGATTCTTTTTTCCTGGAACTGAGTGTTAGAACCATAGGCAGATCCTGACCCATCTATATCCAGCAAAACTCATAGTGGATCCTGACTCATCTACCTTATCAATATTAATATTACCTCATGCCTGACTGTTCTCCACTTGGTCAGACTGATATTTAGAATTCCCTGCTCTCTACCTTGCTCCTTGTACCCTGATCTGCCTAAATCCAGTTGTTAGCTTGTGTTACTCTTTTTTTCTCTTGTTTTTCAGGGTGGTTCTTCCATTCTTGTTCAGCTGTGGCTCATAGGCTAATCCAGCAAGTAGATTTTCACAGGGCTTGTAACTTGTTTGGTATTTCAGGGGTGGAGGTCCTTTTCTCTTCGGGTTCTCATGTCATAATAAAAGAAATCAGTTCCACACCAAGAAGCACCAGTTGCTTTGTTTAGACTTTTTATACGATTTTAGAAATAAAAGGAAGAAAGTCTGAACCCACGTCCTTCTCAAAATTACACTGTTGTTTAAACCAAAATGTTCCATTAAGTTTTTTAAGATGTATGTAAGGTTTTATGGGAGGCATGTTTTTTCTCTTTTTCCTCAAACAAAAAAAGTAATTTCAAACTAAGGAAAAGTAAAAACGTTTTCTTTGGGAAATTTAGGAATAAATAATTGTGCTTTTTCTTGATTCCAGCTGTTCAATATGAATGCATAATGGTAAGAGAAAAAAGCAGCCCAAAGGAATTAGACTTGAATGACTGAGGCAAAATTTGCAGCCAAATGTGTGAGGGAAAGTAATGAGAGAAAACAAAACAGAATTCTCTGTGGGTGTAAGAAAAGTAAAACTATACTGCAGCTATTTGCCTGTATGGGACTGTGAGAATGCTGCAATTATTTCCTAAGGAAACCACTAGTTATATTGTTTAAAATTTTAGAGATGTGAATGAAGGAGAGAAATTACACCATCCTGCAAGCATATCTTCATATCTAATTATCTGCCCTTTGTTTTGATCATATACATATACATATACATATACATATACATACATAATCATGATTGTCCTTTAGAAGTGAAAGGGTGTGTTTCTCTCTGAAATTGTATAAGAGATTTTGCACTTTTTTGAATTGGATAGCATTTTGCTAAGATCTCCATGGCATAACCCTAAAACCCAATTTTGTTGGTGTTTCCTCATTTTGTGACTTGTGGGTGTGTACTTATTAATGTAATACAAACTTTGTTCTTTTCATTTGGCAGTGCTTTTTCTTCATTATCAAGTTTTTTTCCCCCAGCCTAAACCTTGCAAAATCAAAGTATAAGAACATTGTTCCCATGCCCCAGCTAAACCATTCTTATTTGAAGGAAATGGGAACAGACTGCCCAAGCAAGTGGTGGATTCATCATCCCTGGAGGTTTTAAAAACATGCACATGTGGCCCTAAGGGCCATGGTTTAGTGGTGGACTTAACAGTGTTGGGTTAATGGCTGAGCTCAGTGATCTTAGAGGTCTTTTCCAGCCTAAATAATCCTTTGATTCTATTAAATTCTTGGGTGAAACCTGCTCTCCTGAAACCACACTGACCAGTGTTCACTGTTAAATCCTCATTGCTGGTAGAGAGGTGAAACCAGTTGTTCCATTGTTTTGCTAGAGAGTGTGTCAGAACAACTGGTCTTTTCCTCTTTAAAAAACACTGTTGTAGTGGTAACTCTTTGATTCATAGAAACAACTCCATTTGTTTAAGATTTATAAAAATACATTGCTGTGTGATTTTCTTCTTGTCAAGTTTCTTGAAGACTTATAGGGTGTAGTAGTGATATCTGTATAGAAAATGTCCTACTTTATTTTTAGAAGCAGATAATTTGTATTACTGACTGCACAAAGTGCATATTAAATGTCCCCTATTTTACTTCTTTTTTTTTTTTTTACACTTTTCCTTCCTACATGATCTAGATTGCTACATAAAGAGAAATTTGTCCTTTTATTTAGCAAGGTCCAATAGTTTAATGATTTAATGTGTGCCAATCAACTCTTCTTCAGTTTTATTCATTACAACTGCAGTTGTGAAGCACTGTGGTTTTGAAATGCCTATAGCCAGTAGCATTTTTACATAGAGTGCTACCCTTTCCTGGTGGGTTTTTTGTGCCCTTTTTAAACCAACTTCTTATTGTCCCCAGGCCTCTGTAACTCTCTGTGGTTAGTGCAAACAAATAAACTGTCCTGTTTTCATATAGACAGGGAGTTCACGTCATGAGTTAGATTTTGTTATTTTCCATTTTTATTTTGAGAGAAGACTTACTCCAAAGACAGAGAATAAGGCTTCTATCCTTGAGAGCACTTTGTCTATTTAGCCTTTAGTACCTCACTACTGGTTGCCAGGTTTGATTTGCTCTTTTTTTCTCAGTCTGGGATCTTGCAATACCCAGCCATGATGCAGATTGACTCAATCTTCCACCTAGATAATATTTGAGTTTTTAAATTTTGTAAGTCCATATGTGTGCTTAGCTTTACCTTTTCCTGGAGTGTAGACATTCAGAATTTTCTTACCCCCCTGTACTTATTCATTTCCCTTCTACAATTCCCAGGTTTGCCAATTTGCTTCTCGACACATTAAAAACATTAATCAGACCTTAATTTTACAGGAATGTATATTCCTGTGTTTAAATTAATAAACATAGAAGTTTGAATGCCTAGAACAAAAGTCAACTCATCTTCACAACAGTGCTGGTTGGAAATATTCAGAAATTCTAAAATTGCTTTAAAATCTGCAGCAGCAGGTCCTGGCCAGATTTAACAGTACAGATTCAGGGCTAGGAAAATCTCTGTACTTCATCTCTTTTTCAGAGGGACAGGGAAGATCTCTTCTCCCTTCTCTGCCCAATCTTCCAGGTCTGGTGAAAACCAATGAGATCAACTTTCCCTTGCTGGTAGTGGGAGTCAGGCAAGTCTTAAAACTTATTTTGGAAGAGAATAGGCTTTGTTGGAAAGGCCAAGGGAAGGCTTTGCATTTGTCCACCCATTTTCTCTGTCACTGTTTTGGATCTGAATAACCATCTAAAGGGGAGTGGGTGGGGGTGTCCTTATAATTTTTAAATATCTGAATATAAGTGCATAAATCAATGAATGATTAGCCTTCATCAGGCATATAACAATGAACTTTAGATTATTGAGATCTAGGGCCCTTAGTGCTCTCTGTACTGATTATAAGAGATGAAACAAACTGTCTCCTTTCAGACTGCATTTCTACCCTCAGCAGCATTTCTAAGCCTTAGTGGCATTTCATGTATCTCTGCCAACATTACATTTAAAATTGCCTTTTGACTATTCTGTTCTGCAGGAAACAAACTGTTAGCAAATCCCTTTGCTAGGAAAGCCTTTTCTGAGTAGTCTGGGAGTTTATTTTTCAATTTAAACATAGTATCATTGTCTTTCCCACCCTTTGTAATGAGAACAAGAGACTGGATTAAAAATTAACTCTTTCCATCTCCCCCAAAGCAGGGGCATATGCAAACTGAGATTTAATTCCAAGCAAACTTGATTTTTTTTCAGTAGTATTTCTAGAAGAGTTTAATTGTAAATATAGAAATATTCTTGCAGCAGGAATTATTCCTGCACAAGCAGTATCCTCCCCTGTGCTCTCTTTACTGTGTGAAGGATGGAATGTCTCAGCTGCTTAACTCAGTTAAGTAGGTTTCATGCAGTTCCTGCTCCACAGTGGTCACCCAGCCTGCTCTGCCAGGGACCTCCTTTGCCTTCCCTGCATTCTCCCTCTGCTCTGATTTCTCTCTGTTAAGGAGCTTGCAGCAAAGAAAACTTATCAAATAATCAATCCATAAGGGCAAAGGTTATAGGGTACCCTCTAATTAAAAATACTACTTTGAACTAGATTGTGTTTATCTTAAAAGCAACCTCCATCCTGTTCTTCTCTTTATTTTTCCTCAATCTTACCTTTTTTTTGATGTGTAGGTGACTCCTTCTCTGCTCATGGCTCTATACTCAGGTATACAGACATCAGCAGGGGAAGAAGGGGGGGGATATGATGAAAATTATGAAAATGATGTGTACAGCATGGGCACCTCCTCCCCACAAAGGACTGTTTGCTGCCTGCCCATGCTGCACATCCTCCTTTGCTGTGTCCTGTGTCACCTCTTCTTTCTTATTTGCCAGCTGGGAATGGTGCTGCCTTTTGTGGAGGGCAGGCCAGAAGGGCTGGTGCACACAAAGAGCCAGCCTGGGGAGCAGGGCAAACTGCAGGGCTCCTCTGCCCATGTACCAGTCACCACTGTCATGGGGAAATGGGCTCCTTGGTGACTGGGGGATGCATGGCAATCCCAACAGCTCCTTCAGGCAGTCCTGTGTGCATCTGATCAAGCTGTTAAAAAAAAAAAAAAAAAAAAAAACATGTGAGGGAAGAAAATGTAGGTGTTTCTGCTGTGGTGTTGCAGCTAATTAAAGATTACACACAGTGACAGCTTCATTTTGGATAGCACTATGAAGAGGTCTGAAAATCAGAAATGCCATAATTGGAGTGTTCATAATTATCTGTCATGCCCCATAAGGTGCAAGAAATGGCAGAAGAGGAAGAAAGACACAGAAGTCTGGGAGACTAAGCACTGCCAGAAAGAAAATCCCCTGCTCTGTTGCAGTCCCTGTGTTCCTTAAACATCCTCCCTCCACCCCACCCCAAGAACATTTTGATGGCACTGAAAGAGGCTGTTTGTTTGTCCCAGGAGCATGAATACATCCCAGCTCTTTTGCTTGAGAAGAACATCAATTAAATACTGACTAAGGTTCCAGCTAGGAACTTAGGACCAAGTAAGGCTTGTACTTTCCAAGGAAAAGTTATAGTCCTATCTTTAGGGGCTCATTTTTGCTCACCTTTCTTTACTGCAGTTCATGACTGTAGCTCAGGAGTGTTCTGAACATCGCTGTGTTTTGTGGAGTTACATGTGGAATCCAACAGCCCTTTCTAAACTTGTGTTTACATACTCCTTTGTGGCTAATATAGCTTTCTGGCTTTTTGGACACATTACCAGGAGTTTTTGTGTCCCTTCTCAGTATGACTTACACCTGGTTGTGCCTCAGCAGAGGGCTTGGCCACCTGATCCCAGAGCAGTGATACCAGGACCAGCGTCAGCATCCATCCAAAGCTCTGAGCTCAACATCTACCTACCCTGTGTCTGTGTGAAGGAGTGCTCTCTGGTGATCAGTGTATGCTCCCTGGACAGCCAGGATGCTCCAGCTCAGCAGCAAGGTGTAGCTCTCCCTTTTCTGACTTCCTATTTTGTTTTTTGTTTTATCTATGTGGATCCTAATTATGGTGCTTTCCAGAACATTTCCAAATATTCAAGCCTGATGCTACCTAGAAGCATTATGTTATTGGCATGTGTGTTCCCTCCAGAAAGATCTCCTAAATGTTGCAACATGTGTGTGTCCACAGCAGGAACATTTAATGCCTCTTGAAAGGCCGTCCCAGTAAGTGGTTAAGTGCAGATTTGGAGTCCTGTGCTCAGGAGGTTCTGCCAAATCCCAGCTGATGCATCTAATTTGCTAAAGAATGTGGCTTCTGCTCTCTGAGCAAAGATTTCATTCCTCGTGGGCAATGGGAATCTTGCCCTCTTTATGTTAATGTTCACCAGCTTAGTGCTGTCTGAGACAGCCAAACTTGTTAATAAGGAGAGGAATAGATCTGTTGGTCCCTATGTTCTTTGTTCTCTTCATGCATTCTGGAGAGTCCTCCCACCTTGTACTCAGCCCCTTTTTCATGTGTGAGAGGAACATTTGGTGTGCATTAGCCTGCTAGCATATCTTACACATTGGGACAAATCCACCCATTCTGTGGCAGCACATCTTCCAAACAGGTGCCTCCTCATTTACACCCGGTGGGAGCTTGTTAGCAGCTCTTCCTCTGCAGTAACAGGGGAGCTGCCTGGAGAGGATCGAGTATCTCATAAGAAAGCAAGCCCAAGTTTAGCAGTACTGTCACTAAATTGTGTTTCCTCTGTCTCCTTTTCACTTCTGTTTCACACTTGGGCAGCATTAAAGCTGGTTACTCAGTCCAGAAACTTTGTCTTGTTGGTCATGCTAGCACCCTTCTGTAGAATCTGTTCTGTCAGGTCTCTCACTTCGAGTTAAAATCTCCTGGTTTGAAAAACAGGTAAACTCATGTCCTGGTTTGGAGGACAGGTGTCTGCTGAGAAAAGCAGGAGCCTTTTTTTGAAATGGAGAGTGAAAACCCCCTCCCTCCAAATCATTATAATTTTGAAATTAAATTGCTCTCAGGCAAAGATAGGGGAAATAGGAATAACAGTTCTTTACTAGGAAAATTAAAATGGAAATACACTATTGCAAAGAACAAACCCAAACCACTGACAGAATCAGAATACAACCTGACACCCTGTCAGTCAGTCAGGGTGTTGGTAGCAGTCCCATTCAATGGTGGCTGCATCCTCCTGCAGTGGCAGATGTGGTTCAGCTGAAGCAGTGCTCCTGTAGAAGGATGCAGTTTTCCTCTGGAATCCAGTGGGAAAATGCTGCTTTAGTATTCCAAATCTCAGTTTTTATCTAGGTAGGAAATGCTTGGCTCCTCCCCCTGGCTGGAGCATCTCCCAATGGGGTGATGTAATTTTATCAGTCATACAGTGGGACTCAATGGCCCATTAACAGGAGATATCTCCCTGGAGGAAGGATGGGTTATGAAAAGATAAAAGATGACTGCCCCACTTGATTTTCACAGATGGCCCATTAGCAGAGAATATGTGCCATGGAGATAAGGGTCACTGCCCCACCTGGTCTCAACACATGGTGATAGAACACACACTTTTGGGCACATCCCATACTGCAACCCAAGACAGCCTATAAGATGCCTTTTGTTTGCTTATGCTGTTTGAAGAAACTGGACAAAAGCCAATGTCTTTAAAAAATAGAAAGAAAAATAATTTTAAAGTGTCTACCTAGAGAGAGTGTAAGGTCTATCCTGAGCTTACTCCTCCTTTTGTGGAATGACGTTCCTTGAAGAGTAAACATCCTCAAAAGAATCTGAATTTTAAATTCATTTCTGTACATGGTATTGCCTGGAGAAAGCAAGATTCCTGAGACTGCCCAACATGCACTTTCCAGGGAGTTATTTTTCCAGTGTGTATTTCTTTCCCTCTGAATCCAGCAGGTTGGGAAGGATTTTATTTATTTATTTATTTGTTGTTGTTTTTTGTTGTTTTTGGTTTGTTGTTTTGTTTTGTTTTGATCTGTCCTATATAATTTGTCTGCCTCTTTTCCCTCTTCCACTACTCCATGAGCCATTTTTCTTTCTCTCCATCTAAGTTCCCTGCTCAAGTTTACCCCCTCTTTCTCCTCATCCAGCTTTCATCTCTGTGCTTCCCCTCCTTCCCTATTTAATAGCACAGCACCTTTTTTTGGTGTTGTCACAGTTCACAGGAAATTGCTGCAGATACCATGGCTTTCTGTGGTGTGTATACCTCTGGCTGATGGAAATAGTATGGAATATTTGTTGTCATTTTAAATGTTTTTTTAACCAGTCATGGGACAGGTGAAGAACTGGGGAATCTCAGCTATAATCTCACTGATGTAGTAGCACCATCTATGAGATAAATTTGGCCTCTCTACCTCTGCAGCCTGACCACTAATCCATCTCAACCAGAATTTCAGTGTTCCAAACTATGGAACTGCTTCACTGGGTCAAGGTTATTTATAGTGTGCTCTTATCACAGATGGCTAAAACAAAACTAAATATGTAGGAATTTTGTATTGCTAAGTGGCCTGGGTTATGCACACCTCGAGGATTTGTCCATGGCAGGAGAATGCAGTAAATTAGGGTTACAAACCCTTGCAGTCTTGCAGATAGAAAAGCAATTTTAAGTGATTTTTTTGGGAGAGTTACTTTTAAACCCTTCATATAATTTGAAACTGGTCCCATCATTTGAAGACAGCTTCACTGTTCCCACAGTCACGTGCATAGAACAGAAATATTTAAAGCCTTGTAAGACATTTGTGGAATAGTTACTATGTGTATCACAAACTACACAGTGCACATGGATTTATAGTAAAATTTAGTGTATGTGGTCACTCTGGAGATGTATTCACCTTATTCATCTGACTACATGGGGATTGCTAGTCCAGGGTCAAGAAGAATTATTTCTGTGTTTCCCCAAGTGCCTGCTCACATTCCTCAGGTAAAAGACAACACAATCTGTATGTACCAAAAATCCTGTGTGTCTGAAGCAGGTGAAGCTCTGGGTTTTAGTGGGAGACATCAGAGATTTCTCACCAGGACACAAGAGAAGTGACCAGCTGTGCCACTCTAGAAATTTCCCTTTGCACTTACTCATTCCTGCACCTGGTTTGCCAACAGCACAGGGATTGCATCCCCAGTCCTTCCCAAGGTGCAGATAGGAGTGAAAACTGCTAGCAAAATAATACAGAATAAAGACCAACCTGGCTGGAGCATCCTGCTCTGCTTCCCAGCTACTTGGCAAGCATTGTGCCAGAGAGGGCTCTGGCTTCTGGGTCAGAGTAGAGTGGAAATGTCAGGGCTGTAACTTGAGCAGAGCTCCCAGCTTTGTGCTTCCCTGGCAGACAGCAGCTGTGAAGTGGCCAGCACAGCCTGGGAGCTCTCCTGGGTGCACTCTGGCATTGCTCTTTCACCAAAGGCAGATGATGTGTCTGCTTCTGCTCAGACTCTGCTTTAAGTACAGTGTACTAGGTCAAAGCCCCCAAAAACATTAATGTCAGTAAATAGGCTGGTTTATTTATGCTCCTGAGCAGCACATTCCTCTGTAAAAAGGATGGACTTTTAGAAAATCTTGATGGGTAAGTCTGAAATGTATGTACTGGAGAGGACACTGAATGGCAGAGCATTTTTTTTTTTTTTTTTGAGGTGGTCTTTAATCACCTCCTAGATTTCTCAAAGAGAAGAACATGGGTTATTGTGATTGATTTTCAGTTAATTGAGAATACGTGGTCTCTCTTTCTCTCCTCCATTTTTCTTATCTATTCCACCACTTTTAATTTCCTATTAATAGACTGTGCTTTTCCTTTTCAACTTACTGAGAGATTTCTCACCTACACAACCTTAGTCAATGGGAGCACTTACATAAGGACTGCACAGTCTGCCCCTGTGCATCTTAATGAAATTGGAGAAATGATGGGGGTTTTTCCCCTTGTTCCTTGGGGGACTGCATTCTTCTTTCTCAAAGACTTTTTTTGGCCTCACAAAATTAGATCACCACCATGCAAAAAACAACCCACTGTGATCACAGCTTCATTGCACAATGCCTGTGCTTTCTTGAATGTTGTTCCCATCTCTTCAAGATTAAGTAAGATCCAGTGGGTTGAACCTTTGATCTGCATAATAAAAGGCAAGGAGGTAGTTTATAAATCCTTCCTTTCCATCTTTATTCTTTGCAATTTGGGACCTGAAGGCCTGAAATAATTTTTGCTTGCTCAGAGGAAACTTTATGTAATATATGTGGAGATGCTATTATGATAATTAGTGTTGTTAGGAAAAATCAATGTGTGTAAGCCATCCAACAGCAAGCAATGATCTTCCCACAATCAGCAATTTATCATGCATTGCCAATGCAGGAGGGCTAGGACTATTTTATTCAGATAAATTTCTCATTCATTTAGTCAGTAAATCATGGTTCACTTCATGATAGTAATTTTTAATGTGACTGCATTTTTGTTAAGTTTTAATCACACCTAATGGATTTTATCTGACAATGAGGTCAACCTGTAGTCTCTTCCTCTGCCATTTGTATCTTACCATCCCATCATGGGGAAGATCACAGCCACACCTGGATCCCCCAGACTGCAAGGAGATAGGGAAATACAAGAGGCACAGGAAGATGTGCTGTTGAGACTAATTTTTAAAAATTGAGGCTTGGATGAGGATTTACTCTTGATGGAACAACAACAGATTATACTTGATGTATCTTTGCATCTGACTGTAGTTGAATTTGTTTGAAAACTTCTTGCATGAGCTCTCCAATGATACTTTTGAGCTGACTTATTTGAGTCAAGGCTGCAGGAACACCTTTAATCCACTGGAGACCCTGGGAGGGATGTTGCTAATGCTGCACTTTTGCCTGCATTCTGTGGTGAAGTTTTTCATTGGAAAAGCAGTGGAATATGAGGCATGGAAGTGAGGCAGGGAACCTTTGTGGTTTTCAGTGAGAAACAGGCTCTTTTCTTCAGTGTATTCATCTTGAATCTGAGCTCTGCTGTGACTTGCTTGTTCTTAAGCTGGTAGAAAAGGCTCTGTTGGCTTCCTCTACAACAGGAATATTCTCTGGATCTTCCTTGCAGCTTCAATACAATTCTCCAGGTCTTGCTTTTGTTTCTGAGTGGCTGTGGAGTGTTTCCATTTGCTTTTTATATATGTGGTTTAACTTGATGTCTTTCCCCTCTGAAGCAAGCTATGGATGTCTTTTCTCTTTCCTGCTGATTTCCCTGTTGTGGTAATCTTCTTTTCCCTACATATCTTGCACAAGTCTGTGTTGCATAGGCTTATTAAACCCCTGGAGCAGAGACCTGCATTTCCTGCAGGTGTTCCTGTGCTCCTTCAGGCACAGGAGCTGTGATATGATCACCTGCATGGACATGGTTTTCTCTGCTCCCTTTCACTGGATGCAGCCTTCAGGTGAGATCAGTATATCCTTCAGAGAGGTGTTTGAGTTCCTTCAGGATGAAAGCTACTATAGAAGTATAAAACCCTCATAATATCCCAGAAGGCTGGCCATTGATCTTGGAAGACCCATTTCATTTCTCCTTCCAGATCTCCCTGATTTATTTCTTTTGTTGCTCTTCTGAGAGAGTGACAATCTGGAGACTGGTGACCCTTTCTTTTACTACAGTACTAGAGAGGGAGAATTAATTGTCCATGAATTTTGCAGGAGTTTTTTCCTCCTGTATCAAAAGATTGGCATACCTTGTGTGCACAGAGGCTGTGACTCACCACCCTGTGATGGCTTCCATGTGGAGCCTGACCTGCTCTTTCTAGGTCAGACTCTCTCTTGTTACACTGCTGCAAGTGAGGAATATTCATTGAATAATGAACTTATGCAGAAGCATTTTAGAGAGAGAAAAAAAGAGGTCATTAGTTTGGTAAATGGAAATTGAATAAGAAATTGAATAAACCTCCTCTGATGTTTTGTTTGGGTGGTTGGGGATATTTTTGTAATATTGAAGAGAAGAGCAACCTGAAAACATTTTGTCTTAGTAGGTTTTTAGTATCTCTGTCTGTGTCTTTCTCTGTTTCACTAATGCAACTTTGCCTACAGCCTCATGCATTAGCAATGCAAAGCAGATTTTTGAAAGCCAAGGGAATCCAGGCTCTTCCAGATGAACACTGATTTTAAGAAAGACAAAAATCTAGAAAAAATAAAGGTTGTTCAAGTGACATATGGTGTGACAGTGACCCTACTGTAAGGACAGATGTACAGAGCTAATGGTAATCCTATACCAGAGCCAGATAACATTCTGAGGTTAGGAAATCAAAGCCCCATGCTTTGGCTTAGCAGAGAATTAGCATGTGGAGCCTGCCTTAGCTCTGGAAACAGGGCAATTCAGTTCTTAGTCATGTTGCATTTGGGGCTTTCAGCTTTGGTAGCAGCAAGATCCTACCTCATCCTGTGCAGGAAAATCAGACCCAGGGAACAGAGTGTATTTAGTGAAGCTTCAGTGTTTAGATGGATTTAGGGAGAAGGTGGATACTCCTTCTGATAATTAGTTCTGAGAAGTTCATGTCTATTACTGCAGAAATAGGTCATACACTGCTTCAGAGCTGTGGGGCTTTTAAACTGGGCAATAAGTGCTGATGTTCAGGGCAGAGTGCTGGAGCAGAGGCAGCAGCAGTTGGTACCCAAGGGATGCTTTGGAGCCTTTTTCACATGAGAGCCCCAGGAATTAACCTACAGCAAACCAAGCTGCAGGTTTGTACAAGAGCTGTCCTTGCACACAGGAGTTTGATATCCTTTAATGACAGAAGTTGATCCCAAGGTTTGGAGTGCAGACATGGTTTTATTTGCCAGTGTCTTGGTGTTTGCATAAATGCTGTGCCTTGTTAAAAACAAATTCATGATCAGTAGTGAAAAGCAGGAATGATTCGTGTTCTCCCACAAACTACCTCTACCTCACTCAAGCCCACCTCTCTGCCTTACTGCTTGTGACTCCCCTCTCTTTCTTCTGTTTTTTAAAATATATTTAGCAATGAGATCTTCCTTATTTGTATTTTCTGAAAATACAGGATGTAGGTCATGTCTTCCAATACATGATAGCAGCAGCAATCCTTGGAAAACAGAAATTAATAGGTCAGGACCATAATTTTTGGTGCAATTTTGGATGCCTTAGAAGCATTCAGTTAGGCTTATTTTTTTAAAATGGCAAAATGATCCCAGTATCAACAAAAAAGTTGATCAACACTGACTTTTGACTGTACTCATTCAATTTCTTTTTTATGTTTGCTTTTGCTTTCCCACAAAGAAAGTATTTGGGTACAGGAGAAAAACACAAATCTAAAATGTCTAAAGGCAACACATGATTAAAAAGAAAAAAAGAGGTTTTAGGCTTATTTTGGAGGGAGATGTCCTGGCTCAATTGCAGAGGGTAGACAAGGATTTAAAGAATTTTTCATTTTGTTCTTCAAACCCTATGCACATGTTTTGTATCATTATTGGTCAGGAATAGGGACCTGTTGTTTTTTTTTTTTTCTATTTGCTGTCAAATATTTCTTGCCATAGTATCTGGATCCAAGTACAAAATTAAGGTTCTGACCAAACTGTATTTCAGTCTCTCCAAAGTTGAACTGCTTTATCTATTTAAAAGGCCCATGTCATATTTTTAATACAATCTTTTAAAAGCATTTTTGGGCTTATTCATTACTTTAGAAGGAAGCTTGGGTGTTTACTGTCATTTCTTTTTGAATTTTGCTTTCAAATGGTGGTGTAGTTAAAAAAACTTTGGTCTCTGTGCATATGTGTCTCTGCTTTTCTATCACATCACCTGCTTCTTGTTTTCCTCCTGCAAGCTGAGTTAAATCCTCTTGCTTAGAATAATGCATAATGGGGGAAAAGAGGAAACTAATTTAAATACTTAAACCAGGAAATAGTCCACTAATCCCCTCTTGTTTTTGGTGGTGTCCCTGGAAGCCAGAGCACAGTTAGTCATTCCTGCACACCCAGGCAAACAGCCACTGAGAGCAGTGAATATTTAAAATCCAGGCTGTTAATAGATTATCTATGTTGGGTTTTGTTGCAAGTGATGGATCATTAATAGTTTAAAACTCAGAGACTGGGAGCTTCTTTTGTAAATTGAAGGGGATTATTTCATGCTGTTGAGCATCCCTGTCAGAATAGAAAAGTCTATTAGATGGGGTTGTGCATCCAGGGGTTGCTTGCAGTATACAATTTCAGTAAAAACTTAAAACATACACATGTGGCAAAAATCAAACCAAGCAGCCAAAATTTCAACTCTGTGCTGCTACTCTCTGATCAAGCACCTGAAAAGGAAACACTGCATAATACTAATTTGGCAAATGTGGCCTGATCAGGTTTTTGCCTTGTGAAATATGGTTTGGCTCAGCAACTAATAAAGTAGCTCGTAATATAGAGGGCTCAGTAATGGTGTTGTGAAAATTCTTTTAATTATTACACATAATCACTCTGGAACTTCACAGTAACTCTATTCTGGAGTACTAAAAATTGAGTTAGTAGAATCATAAGAACTGAGCTAGTCTGTTCTTGTTCTGTACTCTTGACAGCAGGTGCAGTATTTGGGTTCACATGACTGTGCTCTTCACATGCTAAGGCAAGTTTCCAAAAAGGTGGTGATGCTCCTGAATCCCACAGAAACTGAATGCAGTTAGGTTGTTGAGTCTCTAATTCTCATTTCTTCTTTTAAAATTTTCTCTCTGTATCTTTATTATTTTGATTTGACTAAACAAGGATGCCCAAACATCTTTGATTTGAAACACTGACAGATAAATATCATCCCTGCTCCCATTCCCATAATCCTGGTTTCACAGGCATTGGCTGTTAGCCTTTAAGAGCTGGGGAACAAAATGTAATAAATCTTTAATTTCACCTCTTTGTCACCCTGACAATCAGAGTTGTCCTAAAGGGGCTTTTGGTCCCCATGACACTTCTCCATAGCCTGTGTCAGGGATGATATAGCACTGACATTTTGGGAAATCCCTGTAGTTCTGGGGACTTGAAGACTGGGCTTAGGAATCATGGCTCCTTTACCTGAGTCAGTGATTTTACTAAAGAAACCTCCTAAGAAACAAGATTGTAATGTTTTGGAGAATGACAGCCAGCCAGCTGCAGGACACAGTTTTTTCCCTAGAAACAATGAGCACCTCTTTGTCATCAGAGTGGAGCAGAAGACTCCAGAGTGGCAATGCTGTCTTGGCAAATTCCTTTTCCACTGCAGAGCTGAACTGCTCAGGGTCCCTCTAAAATACTGCTTGTCAGTCTTTGATGTGCTCAAATCTCATCCTACTTCTGTGCAACTGCACATCTCTGTAATTTCCAGAATTGTCTCACTTTAGGTGAGACATCCTCTCATCCTGACAAGCTGGAAGTCTGGCAAATAGTTTATAATGGGTGCAGACACAAAACTACTCATAGGCTTTCTGATTTGTGAGCTCAAATAATGTGTAGCAATAGTTACAACTTCATATCAAAATGTACTAAAATACAGAGCTTCCTCTTTGAGCCAGACCTCCCCAAAATCCAACCACCCACAAATGAAGCACCAACAGCTTCATCTTGACACTTTAAAATATAGTAAAAAGCTCTTGAGAGGACTTGCAGGACAGCACACATTTTTTTGGGACATGGAGAACCATTTTTCCTCTGTAAGAGGGAGAGGCTGCTCTGTGGAGCAGCAATGGGAATTAGAATGATTTTTTCCCCATCACTCTAGAGAGTGATCACTTTAGAGTTCCACCTTGTTAAATGGCTGGCTGAAATCGTGCATGATTAATGGACAAAATGAAAATTAGATTATGTGTCTCCGCTCTTCCTGTGACCTCTACTTTCTCCTGTATCAACTGAAAGCAGCTGGGGGTGGGGGGGAGGAGAAGGAAAAGAATTAAAATCCTGTGTAAAAATCCAGAAGACAAAGGGAAGAGGAAAGGAAAGGTGCAGAGCCCCTGTGTGAATTGTATGCTGTCCCCAAGAATCAAGGCTTCTGAGGTATGAATCCTACAGTAGTAAACCTCGAGGAATTAAACTGTGGAACAAATGCCAAACTTCCAGGCTGCCTGTCAGCAGGCACCACATTTGCCAATCACCCATGTGGACCTGCATCCTCTGGGGAATTTGGTTTCCCTGTGCACCCAGGCTATTGGAACAGATGCTTTCCCCTTTCTGGAAGAAAGTGTTAGTGTGTTGCCCATTTTTGGACTCGTGTTTGGGCTATACATTTGAAGATCTGAGTCCTAAAGGCAGAGGGGAATCACTGCTTGCCTGCAGTGGGGCTCTCTGGCAGTTTTGACATCCTTTAGTGCTGTCTTGTGATCAGAGCATGGATCACTCACTCAGGGGCACCTGCATGTGTGGAGGCACCAGGAGCCTGTTCTCTTTTCATGCCTCTGTCTGTAATATCAGAAAGCAAAGGTTTTCTGTTCCACTTACAGGCTGCTTTGACAGAACAAAATGTGTCTTGCTGTGCCCTCTACAACTTCATTGTTTGAAGGAAAAATGCACATATGAATCCTGCAGTCACTTAAAATAGCTAAAAATCAATGTGGTGCATGATTTGCTACCCCAATAACCTCAACAGGTAGGTTATCACAGGGTGAGTAGAGCAGGAGTACAGTATCAGACTGCATGAAATTGTTTATTCTCCCCTTTTTTCCATGTGCAATGGAAAAATGGCAGTGGGATTTCATTTGGAGAGACCAAAACTCACATGTGCCTCTTGCCTATTCCTCTGTCACAGAAGGGTTGATGAGTGACAGCCATGCTTTCAAAGACAATCTATATTCTCTAGCTTACATTTGAACATGGAGTTTTTATTTGGTGTCTTCTTTGGAAGGTCTCAGATCCTGCAACAGCCTTAATTTTTGTGTTTTAGAAAAGGCATCTTCTAGGAAAGGAAAGCTTGAGCCTGGCACCTGCAAAAATGGGCAAAGGAGAAAAAGACAAGACATGATACTAAGAAGAAATAATAAGGTCTGATCTCTTCTCTCTGGTGGCCAGTGACAGGACTTGGGGGAATGGCCTGGAGCTGAGTCAGGGAGGTTGGGTATCAAAAGGAGGTTTTTCACCCCAGGGGTGGCTGAGCCTGGAACAGGCTCCCCAGGGCAGTGTCACAGCACCAAGGCTGACAGAGCTCAGGGAGTGTTTAGACAGTGCTCTCAGGCACAGGGTGTGGGTCCTGGGATGTCCTGTGCAGGGCCAGGAGCTGGACTCTATGATCCCTGTGGGTTCCTTCCAACTCAGTCTATGATTTTAGGGATTTGCTTCCTGATTTTTAAACATTCAGGGTCAGCTGCTCTGTGGTCTTTTAATCTTCCTTGCATAAAAGTAACAAAAATGCTATAAGAAACGTCAGTGTTTCCTTTGGGAGTCACTAACTAGGTCATGGGTATTGCTGCTGTGGAGGCACCTAAAGTTTCCTTTAAATTGTTCTGAAAATCAGAGGCTTAAAGGAAGAGAAGATGGTTCTGAGCAGAAGCTCTATATCAGGATTGGTGTGTTTTTCCATCCTTTAATCAACTCATCCAGATTCCATTATTCCTTTGTTGCCACTTGAGTTATCAGAGTTGGGCAGTAAAAAAGGGAGGTGGGTAACAATAACTGTGATGAGGACTCATGACCTCCTTGTGCCAAACATTGCAGGGCCCTCAACAGGTTGGTTTGGCCACTTTCTGCCTAAATTCATCTGCTGCTCCACTGCCCTACAGCAGGAGATCCCATCTCCATGGCATCATGCTCCAGGGGCATGAGGAGCCCAGGACACAGTGCACTCTCATTCTTTGTCCCATTCATGCCTTCATTTTTTTTTTTTTCCCCTGACTTCCATGCCAGAATTCCCTGTGCCTGTCCTGTCATCTTCTAGTGGTTTCTTTTGTAAAGGGGAGCCCTCTGAGAGTGTGTCATCTCTGCTAGGGCTGCCTGTTGCTACAGGGAGAGATAGAACTGAAGTGACCCACCTCTGAAAATCACAGTGGGAGACCAAGCACTGTAGCTTTTATCTGGAGCTGCTCATCAAGGTCAGAAATCTCTCTGTCTCCTGTTTCTGCTACAGTTCTACACTGAGCTTGTGATTCCTCGTTCAGTTTGCTTCCTGTAAAAATCATCCTCTTGTGTGAAGGGAAAGGCAGAGCCTTAGAGAATTGCAGAAAACATCTTGCATGAGATTTTTGAAGCCCCTTTGTAGAAGCTGTCATTTTCTCATGAAGCCAGTTGACTCAAATGCCTCAAACAGCAAGTTAAGGGCCATGCTCTTCATAGAGGTGTGGGTGGTCGTGATACATGTCCAAGAGTTGAAAACATGCATAATTGAACATACATTTCTACTCAGGTATTTTGACCAGTCAGCTAATAGCTGCAAATAAGATATTCTGCCCTCTTCTATCAGTTCATCTGCCACTCTCTCTTGCTTAGTGAGATATATGCTGCTTTTTATGCATATAACTCTTTTTAATGCTAAGGATCATTATGAGTGTGCTTTCAGAGGTGTCCTTGCTGCATCCTTTCAGGATCTTGTCCCTGAGGAGAAGGAGTTACTGTTTTGTACAGCATGGCTGTCCAGAAATGCTTGCAAATCAAATGCTTTCATTTGCTGTTTATGCAGGGAGGGAGAAGGAGGGGGGCTGCACACCTTAAAAAATCCTCTCACCCAGTATTTTGCATGAAAGAACAGTCTTTTTAGGCTTGCAGGAGTGCAGAAAGGCATTCAGTCACATCATCCACTTTGAATAATTTGTTATGAACCCGTTAGTTAGATATCTGCCTGCAAAGTCTATTTTAAAAAATTTGTTTTGATTTGGTGCTATCCCTGCCTAAGCAGGGAGTGGGTGTCAGGAAACCCTGTTTGTTTCCAGCCTCTAACATAGCTGTCCACATAACATGCAGTGAGTCACTTAACTTCTCTTTTTCTTCATCTCTTACTGGTTGAACAGTTTCCCAATGTATCTTTTCTTTCATGTTGCCCATCTGTTCAGTTCTGTGTTGGGTTTTTGGTTTGTTTTTCTTTTTTTTTTTTTTTTTTTTTTTTTTTTGGCCCAGGATTTCCATTATTCCTCCAGCAAGGCATGCAATCAGGGCATAAGGCATAGCAAGTGGTGATTGTCTGTTCAGCATGCAGCAAAGGTGAGTGAAGAAAAGCAGGGCTTTATTTACACAACAGTCCCAGCCTGTGCTCTCAGCCACACTCACACAGCTACACATGCTCTGGAGTATGGGCACTCCACATGTTGCTTCTCAGCCTCCTGGGAGAGCTTGCCTGCTGAAGCTGTGCAGTCTGGATCTGCTGTGGATTCAGTGTCATTTTTGTACCAGCTGAGAGCATCAAGGCTGAATAAATTTTCTTCATGTTAGACGTGGCCCTCTGCAAAGAACTGTAGTGTTAAGAAAGCCCTCCATGATTTAATTAGTAATAAGCCATGGTATTGTGCAGGGTAATTAGTTATGTTTATTTAAAGGAACCCCAGAAACCTAGTTGCAGGTCTGTGTCCAGTGGACCAAAAAGAGGAAAAAGAAAAGATAAAACCCCATGTGTGGTGGTTATTAGTCCCTTCATCATACTAAGGGACACCTTGTAAGAAATTGGACTTGCTATCAGTGGCCCCAAGTACCAGCATCATTCAGGGGCATTGTTTCTGCTTGCTGGTGATCAGGGGGACTTGTGGTGGCTTGGATAGGATGCTAATTTTTATCTGCTAAGTGCTTGATGCTTGTAAAAACAGAAGTGGCCTTGTTGCCACTTGACATGACACTAGTTTTGGATGTTTATGCTGACATATCACTGCAGTCTTTTAAAGCTCCAGCTGGGCTCAGATTCATTAGAGACCTTCCAAAATGATAGTGATACAGCATCCAGACTGATTTCTTTATGCTCCCTGCTCCAAGCAAGAGGGAGGGAGACAGTGTTGCCTGGTGGATGATCTCCACTTGCTTGTCAGATTTACTTTCTGTGGTGAAATAGTGGCTTTTGGAAAAGCAAATGAGGTACTTCATTTATCTTGGTTGACTTACACCAGGGATGGGGAAGGGAGCTCTGTCTGCAGCCCTTGAGAGATGGAAAGGAACCAGGCTCCAGCAGGTTGTGTGCAGCTGGCTGGTGGCCCCAGCTGTCAGCAGTGATGTTTCTCAGGGAAGAGCTGTGGCAGTGGCTAGGCTCAAACAGATCTTGCATAGATCTAGGCCTCCTGAACCCAAAAGTCTTTAAAAGAGTGCCACCTACAGCATTTGGTTCTGAAACCTGTGGCATTTAATATATTGGAGTTTTTTCCTACCAGATTTCTAAACCATCTTATAGAGGCTATTAGTGAATTATTTCCCTGTTCTGTAATTGGCTTATAAATTTTACAGAGGGGTTATTAGCTATAAAGGGTTGTGACAAATGACCTGTGTGAAGGAGGAAAACTTAGTTAAACTTTTCTTCCCTGCCTCCACCCCTAGATTTAGAAGCTGTGCTAAGTCTAGGCAGGCTTTCTGTCTTTGTAGAGATGGGTACCTGTGTGGAGATCAGTGAGTGATCCTAAGCTCCAAGGAAAAGGCATCTCCCAAGTGGGGGAGAAAACCTTCTGGAGTTCCCCACTGAGACTGCAGTAAATATTAGTGATGAGCTGCCTGAGTCAGCTGAAGTGGAGACTATAGGTAATTGTAGGGGCCCTGATCTGAGCTTCTGCACTGAGAATGTTCCCATTTACTACCCTAAATCCACACACAAGTTGGAACAGTTTTGGTGAAAACAAAGCTGCATCTCCCAAATTCTGTCAGGTCAGGTAAGAGGATGTTGTTGCCTGCAAAAAAGGGACAGTTTTCAAAAAGTGCTAGGAAATCTCTGGCAGTGGCAAGTGACTAACATCCATTTAATATCTGCAAGGCTCCTTTGTCTGAGCTTCTGCAGAAGCTCATTTTCAGATCTCTGCTCTCCAAGGTGTCCTTTGTAATTTCTGTGTGTAAACCAAGCCATTAATTAAAAAAGTAAACCCCATCTTCTCAGTACCCTCAAGTCACATTTTGCATTGGGGCTGTTCCTTAGATATCTTTTACTTCTAAGTGCTCTCACTTCTACATACCATGTGATACAAATAATACTGCTAGGAACCTGAAAGCTGCAGCTTTTTATGGCCAAATTGTGATATTATTCTCTGAATTCACATGACTAATTTTCCTGCTTGTGGCTGGCATCCTGCTCTGTTCCACCATCAGCTGCCCTGGGATTGCTGCATGTGTAATGCACCTGTAATCATTCAACCTGAAAGTGTGGGGGAAGGTAGCCAACCAAACATATGAGTAAGATTTTTGCAAGCATATTTTGAGTCATTTGTCAGGAGTTTCTTGTTTCCATGGGAATTAGTGAGTGAGAGAAGACATAAGTGAATCTTATTCCTTGCTTTAGCCTCAAGTCTGGCTGCATCAACCTGCAGGCCCTATAATTCAGACCCATGGGGGACTGAGAGAGCTCATTTTCCTTTTTAATTATTTTTACATTGAGTAGATGGTGACCTATCATGGGAGGAGAGGAATTGTGTGTCTACTTGTTAGAATAGCCCAGCACTGCAGTCCAGACTTCCTTGGGCAGCTGTAAATATGCCAGGCCTGCCTTTGTGGTGAGCTACAAATGCTCTCAGACTTTTGAGAAGCCCAGGGAGTCAATTCCACACTCTAAGGAAGAAAAATTCATCCCTTTTCTCATCCCCCTGTACACACATGCACCATCCCCTTGTCTCTTTTTAGGTCATTTATAATCAGCAGTCATGGAGTACTGGCCTCATTAGTGATATAGCCATTCCTTCAGCTCTTCAGAGATAATAATTTAGAAAAAAATGCATGGTTTTCTTCCCTTGAGAGCCCGTGAGTGATGAATTTATTTCAATCTGGCTTTCTTGCTCAGACTTATCTCCATATTTATTTCAACAAATAATGTACTATGGGAACAACAAAACAGAGACAGACAGGACAGTCTGGGCAGGGAAGGGTTAACCAGGGAGATGGCATTGGAAAGCTGGGGCTCAGGGGGAGGCATTTTTATTCAGAATCATATTTTTAATGTATATGCATTCTGAGTGTTTGTGTTTGTGGAGTTCAGAGGCGCTGGGGTTTGGACACTGATTTATTCACAGCACACCATTTAGAGAACAGACATTGTCCCCTGGGTGGAGCCAGCCAACTTTTCTCCTGTAGGGACCATCCCTTTTGTAAGAGTGGACAGGTGATTAACTTTCCATGCCAGCTAGTGGCTTGGGTCTCTCACTGGCAAGCACTGCTGGGAGGGCTGCTGTGCTGGGATCCCTGTCCCTGTCCTCAGCAGCCCCTGGTTATTCCTCCCTCTCCAGGAATCAGCACTTGCACCTGCTGTAAACCAGGCTCACAGAGGGGTTTGTGAATTTTGTCATGCCAGTGGCCATTCCAGTAAGTGAGTGTTACACTCTGGAAGCTGAAACTCCCAGCTCAGTGGCCAAGGACTGAGAGGCAGAGCTCTCCTTCAAACACCCTGGGCAGCCCAGCTGTGCCAGCACTTCCCAGTGTGCACATCAGAATTAAGCACAGCCTTTTTCTCCAAGCTACCACAGTCACAGTAGGTTTATTTGAATAACATTAAATGCCTTGTATTCCTTGAAATTATGCTTTCCAAGGATTGGCTTTCCAAATGGGTAAGCTCTTCCTGTTATACCACTTGGCACCCATGCTGCTGGGCAAATAAATCTGAGTATGTGGCATCACTTTGTGCTATGTGGTTGCAAGCACAAGTCAGCACTGCATGACAGGTGTTTTATTTGAAGTTTGGGTTTATGTGTACTTACAAAAAGGAAAGCTGAGCCTGTCCTCTGCCAAAATATAGCCCCTCTCCTTCCCTCTTCCACTCTCATGCAAGCTCACATGTGAAGTGGTTTTTCCACTAGGGCTCATGCCTGCATTTCATTTGTTTCCTGGGATGGCTTTTCTGAAGCATCTGGAGCTTGTGATTTTTGTGTGCAGCTGTAAAGTATGTGTCATTTGCCTTGCTCTATGTTTTCAGAAGCAGTTCCTATCCAGATTTACTTACAGGGAGCATTTCTGAATAGAACACTCAGCATCTGAATGCAGGGTTCCAAGCAATGATGCACATAGCAGCCTTCTTGTATCTCTGATGTATATTTTGTGCACAAATATTCTCAATGCCTCTTCCAGGTTTTGTTTTCCTTAGTGGGCATGGCATTCATTTGCCAAAAACCCTTCCCTGCTGACTTGTTAATTAATACATATTCCCAAAGTTTTCTTTTGTCCTCTATCCCTTTTATACTGAACTTTTAAAGGCCTAAGCTAACCAGCTTTCTGCCAGCATAAAGATAAGAGGTTAGTGGCTAATATTTTAAAGCCAGTTCAAATGTTGCTTGTGTCAGCCTTCAAATTTAGAGACAAATATACCCCTCCAATCTTTCCTATTAAGGCAAAATGATCGTTTAGATATTTTCAGCTGGTTTCTTTATGCATTGCTTTCTAATCACCTTGGTAGCAGGACTGTACCCAGGTAATGAGAGGAACAGCTAGCAGTCACTTGCTGTCTTCTTCCACAAGGAAAATCAGTGCATGCATCTGCCCTGCCTTAGAGATAAGCACAAGAAAGTGGGGAGGGAGGTGTTTATAACCAGGAAGGCTCAGAAAGGTGGCATCTCTCTGAGAACAGGCAGAGTTCTCAGGGGAGGAATTGAGCACTTTATTCTTTCCAGCTGCTGGTTGGGAAGCTTTCAGCTTTTGCAAAGTCATACCTCGCCTGCCTTAAAAGAATTTACCCTTAGGAGGGTAAAAAAGGAGGCATAGATCCATATCTTTGAAACACTGCAGCTGGTCACCTTTGTTTTACAGGGGGAGAAAATGACTTGAAAAGAATTTCACAACAGGCAACAGTTGGGGGAGAAGGGATGGATTCTGAAAGAGAGCAGGTAGCTTTCACTTTGCTGTACAGGCCTCAAGGATATCTCTGCTTTCTGACAGAGAAACTCCTGAAAGTCTCAAAGACATTTTTTTCATCTTTATTGAAAAGCTGGAAGTTTTGCATTTACAGAACAGATGTCCTTTGTTACAAATTTTTCATTTCTTATTGAAATAGATATGAGGAAGAATTCATACCACACAAACTCAGGGGGAAGCAGCATTTTAAATTGAATGATTAAAAACCTTGCCTTCTGCCATTGCTTCATTTTCTACTTGTGACTCCTGTGATGTCACCCATTTTCTCTTCTCCAGTAATCATAGCTTTTGCTAGAGAGGAGAGGAGAAATCACCTTGGGTGTCCATAACCAATGTGAAAGGTAAGGGGAAAAGAAAATAAAGGAGAGGGGATATCTCTTTTAATCTTTCCAGATCAGAACGAACTCAGGATCAGTCCTGGGCTCACACCTGATACACTTTCTTGATGCTCATTAAGTTGAGCTTGTGGTAACCTACTATAAAATATTAAGGCTTCAGACCCAAGAGCAGGCTAAGATGTGTGCTGGCCATCACTCCCAGATGAATGATCAGAAGTGACAGGTCAATACACCCAACAAAACCATGGCTGAGACCAAGTTCATCCTTCAGGCAGTGTGGAAGGAGGTCCCTCTGTGCAGCTGAGGTTGCTGGATCTTACACCTAGTGTGTAAGCCAACTAAACCACAGTTTATACCAAAAGCTTGTGAGCCTCTGGAACTGTATGGTTGCTAGTGATATTAATTTACTACAAATCCTTCCTGTAAGCTCTTTGTAGAGTTTCACACTGTGAGCTTCTTTCTCTGTTAATCTTTTCTTTTGTGAGGCTGAGTTTAGCACTGGTGGGGAAAGGCAGCCTGATGTCCATGGAAAATTAAATCCTTTATTTATCCATAGACTAAGCACCAGCTGTTCCAGCAGTGGAACCACTGCAAGATTGAATTCAGCTCAGTCAGCCTTCTCCTTCCCCTTGGTTTGCCTTCTCCAATTGCCTGTTGTGTAGTGAAATTGGTAAAATGGATGTATCATCCATTCTAAATTAGACTGACACCACTCAGTTGCCTTTCAACAGCTTTGCAGGTTTTGTCAAGTACAGTGAGACTGAGTCCCTTGCTTCAAACCTGTCAGTCAAGAGCTGTGCTTTACCTTTGAGATTCACAAACCATGCTGTATGTTAACCACTAGCAGAGCTCAAGGGTATGGGGGCTTTTGCATCTCTCTGTGGAAAAACCCTGCAAAACCCTGCCCACCACCCTGCCCATTACAAAAACATCACACAGAGCTCAGATGCTGCTGCTTTCTTGCAGCACAGGTAGGTTGTCCTAGAAAGATGACTTTCAATGTGCATTCTGGCCTTCAGAAGTGTTAAAGGCTAGTGATTTCATCAGAAAAGAATGTTTAAAGGAGAGTCAACAGAATGCAGACCGAAAGTTGGAGGAAGTGATGAACGTTTTATTGAAAAAAACATTAAATTTTCCAGTTACTTTTGCTCCCAACAATAGGTCCTTATCCATTTTCATCCTCATATTACTGGTTTGTCAACAGCTACTGAGGCCAGTTTTAAAGCTGGAGCAGAAACACCAAGCTCACACTGTTTATCCTGATGTTTCAGCCTCAGGTGGATTTGCTTTAGGCTGTGAACACAAGCCAGCCTCCTATAGTGCTTCCCTTCTTTTCATCTGTTTGTGTATCATGTAAGTGAACCCAGATTAATTGTATTTTTCTTCCCCTCTAGACTTAACTATCTCAAATAGCTGTAACACCTGCAGGATATGATTCAGTCAAGGATTCAGATGGATTAATATCTTCCTTTAGCCCATGGCCAAATGCAAGAAATCCCATCCCAAAGCATCCTAGCTTTCTTTAGTTTGGCTTTTGCAATAGTGGTTTGAGACTCCATCAGATTCCCACAGCTTTGGCTTGTGGATGATATGAGCCATCCTCCTTACCCTCCTTCCTTGTACACTTAGTTTTGCTGGTATTCTGGGAGTGAGCAGTTCATCACACTGAGCAAACTCTGCCCACACCCACACAGAGTGATTGCACCATTGGGAAAGTGATGCTTTTACACCAGAAATCCTGGAACAAAAGCAGTTCCCCCAGTTACCAATCTAGCACTGAGCAACCCAGCCCTGTTTCTAGTCTGTGCCCTGCTTTTAACCCCACAGCCATCTTTTAATCTCCTCATAACTGTTTGGCCACTTCCACCATCCCAGAGCCACCAAAACAGGGGATTTTGCAGAAGTTTGTGCAGTAGGATTGTGGCTGGATGTGGGATCAGAAGTCACCAGTTGTGATGGCTGCTGGAGAATCTTCTGCTGTAAGAGGTCTGCACTAGCATCAAGCCAAGCCACCATTCCCCTAACAAAGCTTGCTGTCAAATCTTTGCAGCCTTTGGCTGATATTTGACACAACTTTACTGAAAAGTTTGCAGGTTTCCTGACAGACTTACCAGAATCAGGATTTAACTCTTCTTAGTTGGTATGGTATGGACATATCTGCTCTAGGTAGGGAAATAAGATGTGCCTTGTCTTATGTAACCTGGGGGCTTGCAGTCATCCCTGATTGCAAGGTTCTTTCAGTTACATGTAGAAAAGTTGAGGTGAGATTAATTTTCTTGCATTTATTTCATTTTTCTAAAAATCTGTTGGAGATGGTGGGAGATAAGTCCTTGGTTTTAATTCTTCTGAGCCTAAACTTAGATTTATGTATAGCAGAATAGTCTCTAACAAAGCTGTGTGACCAGCAAGAAGAGATGATATAAGCAGCAATGGCAGAAACACTGTAGAAGTCCTCATGTAAAGCACAGGGATGCAGGTCTGGAATAATTTCCACTGCTGGTACATCTCACTCTGCTACACATGCAAAAATGGGGAGTGAGGAACTTTGGGTTAGGGCAAGTTTTGCAGCCCTGCATTAAAATGGCAGTGCTTTGTTAGTGCCTTTCTTCCAGAGTTCCTTCTTTCCTGCCTAACACCAGGCAGGAGTGAGAGACATGATGTTTTCCTGGTGCTTTGCCTTGGTGCCATTCTCCTGCTCTCCCCTCTCCATCCTCCCCCTGCACTGCTCTTACTCCCCACTGCCCACACTGAACATGTACAGATTTTACGGTTCACTGGAGAATAAGTGGCTGTCATTTCACAGATGGGCCAGGATGTAATTAGCCACAATGCATGGAAGTAATGGAACAGATGTCTCTTTGTAAGCCGAGTTTGCTGCTGCACACTGTGTGTGTGTGACCTGCCGAGTGCTGCGGGCCATTCCTCCCAGCCCACTCGCCCTCCCCTGCTCTGCTGCCAGGGGCTGGCTCACATCAAGTGTTGGTGTGCTTGCAGGTTTGCTTGGCTCCCTTTCTCAGGCAGGCTCTCCTGGTGTAAGGCCACTGATTGTGTGATGGATTGTTAGCAAGCAGAACCTGCATTTATCGACGGAGTCATTCAGAATAGAAAAGGTGATACCCCTCTTATGAGATAATTGGCAGTTTCAAGTTGCTCTTATTACCCGAGGATAATACACCAGTAAAATCATAAATTACTGTTATGATGCCCAGCCTCCTCCTTCCTTTTTTTCTTCTTTCTTTAACTGAAACTAAAATAGCTGTTCTCCCTGAGCCCTCAAATTAGTATTTATATTTTGCATGAGATAGCCTGTTGGATTGGTTACAGCGTGGTAATGCACACAAGCTGACAGCAAACACAGCCACTCTCAGAAAGGTGCCCATCTGACTCAGATAGGAACTGCAATCCAGCCACCAGTACAAACTCAAAAAGGGACAGAACCAGAAGCTGCTCGTTTTGTGACACAAACAGGAAGGAGATTTAGGGAAAACACATGATCATTGTTTGTGTGTTGGAGCACTCACATTCAAATCATGTAGGCATCTCTGAGTGTGTGTGTGCCTGCACACAGTTATGGTTTGTTTTCACACAAATTTCCTGAAGAGACACATTGTTTCCCCAGGGCAGTTTTGATGAGAAGTTTCCCATTAGTTCCCCTGGCTTTCACCCAGCAAGTTTAACTTCAGATTGCACATCATCTGAGTGGTGAGATGAGTTCAATGATGATGGCAAAAAGCAGGTTTTTTGTGTAGGTAGTACTAAGGTTTTACCTTGAGCTAAAATGATAAAGAGGCAAAGTAGCACGGTGATGTGTGTAAATACACTGGATGAGTAGAAATAGAGAACAGCATCATAACCCAAAATAATCCTCTGCTCTTTCATGGATAACACACTGGCCTGCTGCCAGCTTCAGCCCATGGAGTGGTTGATTAAAGATTTTAAAAGACACAAAAATTTGGGATTGGGCTGCAGCTTCATGGGTACATCTCAGAATGGCCATAGTGAAACACAAGATAGAAATAATAACCCAGTTGGTGCCTGCCCTTGAAAGCAAATCCTCATGCAGTGAGTTTCTCTACCCTACCACAAAGTTCTTTTCACTTGTTGGATACATGCATGGAGCAATCCCCATGCTGGCCTGAAAGTCAGGAAACACAGAACTTACCAGCCCTGTAAGTACCCATTGTGGAGGGCACTGGAGCTTTTCCAGCAGTCCATCTGGGTATGTGCACAGGATTGACAGTGCTGGAGAAGTCTTATCAGACCACCAGCAAATTTTACAAACGCTGTAGTGCAGATTTCTTTGAGTCAAAGACCATATTATGAGACATGAAAAGTAGCCTTTAGTGCAAGAGTGTGCATTTCCACAGGAAAAAAAAAAAAAAACAAACCAAATTATGCTATGGAGTAGAGAGTGTAGCTTTTAGTTTCTTCTCACAGTTTAAGCACTATTTTATGAGACAAGAAATAGAGTTTTGACACAGTTTTGCTGTGCTGCTATTCCTGGCCAGGGCTCATTTCTGCCTAGCAATTAGTGAAGAGAGCTAGGCACAAGGGTGTAGCCCAGGCCCATGACCTCACTAAACCCATTGACCCAAAGCTCCTGTCCCCCAAGGAGGACTTCCCTGAGCTACCTGCTTCCAGCTCCTTTGTGTTTCGCTTTTTTTTTTTTTGCCTTTTGACACTCATCTCATTGCATTGATGATAATACTCTTAATTCACACTATTGAGAGAGAAAAAAATGGTCATTGGTTGTGATTTTTCAAACTTGTTTAATAAAAAAGGTCCTGTGGGTTCCTTGGGTTTCAGTCAACATTTTACTCTGTATGGTTGGTCTGTGATGAAGTTGATACTTGCATGGTATTTGTGGTGTCATCTGGTCCCTGCCTTTCAAGAGGCAAAATTTGAGGTTTGTTATGTCTTGGCAGTACAGTAAAATTGCAAAGCAGGTACAATGGATTGGTTAAATGCTTCCTTTGCTTTGTCTCAGAAGAACCAAGCCTATTGCTGCAAATGCAGGATGGTCTTGTGTTAAGGAGGAAGAGGGAGTTTCTGTTTGGGTCTAAATGTAGACAGTTTCTGGCAGTTTAAACTCAAAGTGGTTTGTCAGGCCCTCATCAGTGACAATTGCACAACACAGGTACTGGAAGGTGCTATAAGGTACTAGAAGGCTGCATGTAGGATTTAAGGGCATGTTACTTGATTTTTAAGAAAAACAGCAGCTGATCACCAAATGCACATCTGTCTTTGCAATTACCAATGACAGTTCACACAGCATTCCTTTTCTGTATACTCTGATGATGTACCATTTATGGATGGGGTAAACTGAGGCAGGGAGCAATTGAGTACCCAATTCTGACCCCAGCACATACCAGTGAGGGTCATAAAATGGGATTCTGTGGTTGTGAATGGTAGGATGTGCATTAAGTATGGAGAATCAGGACTTGTCACTGACATTTAATGTTGGGTTGTGCTAAAGAGCTTGCCTGCAGATGCCTGTGCTTCCAGTGTGTGTTACTGGAACCCTCCAGCTTGTTAGTGGTGGGTCCTGGCACTGTGGTTTTGGGGGCTGCTGCTGCAAACCAGCACAGGTACTGAGAGCAAAACCACTTATCCTTCACAAGAGCAGTGCAGCCTTACTGTGCTGTGAGGGTGACCCTGGGGCAAACACAATCAAGTGCTCTTAGGCTCATGCTCAAGTGCTACTGGAGTCTAGCACCACTTTGGCTCCTGTGTAGATCTGACATGTTTCCTAGGTCCATATGTCCAAGGGCAACTTTATGTCCCTTTCAAAAACATGGCCTGACCCTTTAGGGCAGCATAATGGCCTGGCTAAGGTGGGATTAATGTCAATCTGAACTCCAGAGGCTTTGTGGCAAAGCAAAGGTCCTGTTTGCTGTACTGTGCTGCAGGGAAAGGCTCTGGGTGCCAGGAGACAGCCAAGTGTCCAGGAGGACGTGGAAAAAGCCTGTGCCACAGGGCAGGTGAAAGCTGAGCCCAGGATAATGGTCCATCAGGGCAACCATTCAACAACATGTATTCCTTTCTCTCTCTCTTTACATCTGGTTATCTATTGCTCCTCTTTACTGCAGTCTGCTTGTAGGGCTTCATAGCTTTTGAAGGTAAAAGAATAGGGCTTGTTTTCCCTCTTTTTTTTTTTTTTTTTTTTTTTTTATTTTTATTTCTCTTGCCTTGAAGTAATCATCTATATTTAGGTCAGTGACATGATGAAAGATGTTTATGTGTTTTTATCTAAAGCTGGAAATTGCCTTTCCGGATATCAGTGAATGGAGAAAAGCTAATGGAGCCTTGTTGTGCTTTCACTGTTTTTGCAGTGGTCTTGTTTTAGCACTAAGGCACACGAAGCATCCCTTCCCCACTGCATGGCCCTCGGCTCTCAGCTCTCTCTGCATCCTCTGCTGCCTCCCCTGTACAGAGGGGACTCAGAGAAGGGCAAGGGGAAGGTCACACAAAGGTTTTTTTTTCCCTGTCTCCAGCTACCTGGAGCAGGCACTGCCAGCTCTGGCCTATTAAGTAGAAAATGTGGCACTGATAAATCCTGTCCGCTAAGGAACTGAGCCTTTTTAATATGCAAGTGCTCAGTCAAAGAAAGTAAACAGACATCTCCTTCTGCTGGGAATTACCAGACAAATGTCTCCCTCCCCTTACCCTCCTTCCTTCCTCCTCCCTTCCATTTAAGTGTAGGAAATTCTGCTTGCTTTATTTGATAAAGAGGAGGAGGGGAAAGGACATGTACTGAATCATGGTTAAGCTGCTGTCTTCTACCTCAAGACCTTTCAGTGTAGATGTGCTTCATTAGTTTGATAAGCAGACACCAAAAAGGGGGAGGAGTGTGGGGTTTGCATGGGGGGATCTGCCTAGGGGCTGCCCGGAGGTTTAAGAAGATGAACTGCTAATGATGTTGAAGCTGTACCTTTTTGGGACCTTGGCTCCTGGAGGAAAAACGGGCCCTTTTCACTAATTGTGTTGTGCTCAGTAGTGTGATGGAAAGGATCTCACAGGGGAACGACACACAATGAATATCTGCTGGGCTCTTCCCCTGAGCAGCCCCCTCTCCACTCCTCCCGCATGCCAGCCCTCCTTCCTTCAGCGGGGGATCTGGCACCAAGCAATCCCAAATACTGGGAGATAACATTAAGGAAAGAGATTATTCGGTCATTTATTTGGACAGCCTGGTGCAAGCCTTGTGAACCGAGCATAGCTTTTTAACAAATGTTGTGAAATTGGCAGTGCAAATGTTTTGATGAATAGCTACCAGCAAGGCTGTGAACCTTGGATGTGGCCCCGCCTGTGTGCAAACACAGGATCTGAGGGCTTTCAAATGCTGAAATCTCTAATCCTGTGCCAGCCCCTTTCCTCTCTGACAGATCCATGTCCCACAGTGGATAGCTGTGTTTCCCCTGTGCAGTGGGCTGGGCAGGTTTGCACCTCAGGTGCTGTTGAGTGTTTCCAGGTGTACATTTTTCCTTTCAGCAGCTGGATGCTCCAGTTGGGAAGGTAAAGAACAATTCCCAGGTGCACTTGTGGGGCACCCCAGCTCACCCCAGCCTTTCCTTTCTCTTGCAGTGGTGTCAGCCCTGCTCAGCAAACTCTGGTGTTGCACTGTATTCTCTGTGACTTTTGGGGTGAGAGGCTGATTCCAGACTCCTGCCAAAAGCCACCCCAGTGAACCCCATGTTGACTGAGCTCCTCCTCCCCTGGACAAAGGAGGCAGAGGCTTGGCACTTTTCCTTTCTCAAATACCCACGGGCACAGCAAGCCCAAACCATGCAGATTGATGGGTCTCTAGGTTCAAAAGGGACTTTTTAAACCTAGGCATAGCACCTCCTAAAATTGTATATCCTTGCCACAACCAGTGGCTGGCTAGGCAGTGACAAACTGCCTAGGGATCACTTGAGAAGCTGTTCAGTAGGGAAGACATGGATGGAACTTCAGGAGGCAGCTGGGTGTCCAGGGAACTGCCCCAAATGTGAGATTTCCCCACTGACAAGGAAAAGGACCATGATAATGTAATGTCTCTGGAGCAGCAAAGGACTGGGTAGTAGGTTTAAAGCAGAAGGATGTTTTGGGTTTGTTTTGTTAGTTGTTCTGCACAACATCAGCTTAATGTGCAGAATTCCCTGCTGCACGCTGCTGCAGAGACTGTATGCAAAAAGAATTGTTTAAATGCACGGAGGAGAGCTTTGCAGTTAAGAACAAGGTGTTGGATCTATACAGTCACCAGCACAGGATGCTCTTAATCCTAATTGCTGGATGCTGGGAGGGATCCCAGGGGCCAGCTCACTGTGCATCCATCCTTGTTCCTTTTAGGCTTTACCTAAGAATTTGTGGCTGGCTACTGTCAGAGATGGGACACTGGGCTAACAAAACCTCTGAGTGCAAGAACATTATGTTGCACTGACAGGACAAGGATGGAGTGAATGCCTGAATTGGGATGTGGTGGGATAACCCAGGCAGCCCAGGCTGCAGAGCAGGGCTTTATGGCACTGCTGCTGGTCATAAGTGTTTCCATACAGGACTTCCTCAGCACTCCTTTGATGGGGTTGGTAAAAGGAGGAGTGCTGGCAGATGGTGCAATAAATGGCAATGTTATATGTGTTGTAAACTACTTCACAGGGAGAGGTGAACATTCCCAGGGATTGGTATGGCAAGGCTGAGAGACAGACTGTTTGAAGTTATGACCAACTGCATCTCGTCCTTTCTTTTCAGGGGTGACTTTACATGGTGGGTGGCACAGACAACCCCAATCAAAGCTTATTTAAGAGTTTTTGCCCACCTTCCACCCTGCTGCCTCCTGCCTCAACCCCATGCCTGTCCCCTGACACTGAGGCAGGGACCAACAGGGGCAGCTTGGTGGCTGCTCCCACCCATCCTCCCATTCTGGAGTGCTACTGTTCCCCCCTCTCACTCAGCATATGTTGTATTTGCACTGCTGCCCTGACCAAAATCCCTGCTCTGTCACTCCCAGCAGCAGAGATGGAATGGGGAGGAAGTTGGATCACCCCCACTGATGGGCAGGGTGCAAGGCAGTCTATTCTCACAGAGAAAATGTGCATCACATGGGGTGATGGGGAAGGGCTGTGCCTTGGTCCCTGTAATTACACCCATCTGTTACTGCCCTGTCTCTGCGCCGCCACTGAAACACACAAAGAATCACAAGCGTGATTTAAGCCCCTGGAGGAGACAATGGCTGCATTTGTACAAGCCAAGCTTGCCTCCAGAGCCCCACTTTTACTGCTGGGCTGGGGAGGGCTGCTCTGGTCCAAGCCACCAGCTCCCCTGCCCGGTCATTATTAACTCACCACCTTTTTGTGGCTGCTGCTGCTGCTGTCAGACTGCTGCAGGAAGGACAATGTCAGAGCACTTCCTCCTTCCCCTGTCACAGTGATTGGTTTGGGAGTTCAGTGCTTTCCACATTAGTGGGACTGATAAACTGGTTTGCACTGCAGTTGCTCGTGTTTTCTGTGCCCTCTTGTCATTGCTGTTGACTCATCAGGCTGAAGTGTCTGAGCTTAATTGAACCAGTAACAATGCAATCAACATTTCTCTCTATTTTTATCTGCATCTCCCCCTCCCCTCTGGTTTTTCTGCTGCTTGACATGCTATTTCTGGGGCTGAGAGCTTGGCAGCCTTGCCAAGGGTTGCACTGGAAGGGAATGGAGCCACAAAGAGAGTAAACCCACCAAAAGTAAGAGAGTTTTTTCTTTTTCTGGGTGCTGCTGGACTCCCTGCACTGCATTCATCCTTACTGTGCCTTGTCAGCTCCCCCAGTCATCCTTTCTGCAGCTGAAGAAGGCCTGGGCAGAGGGAAGTAATTCTATAGCAGGGCTGCACTGATACACCTAATTAGCATAACATTAGCATAACCCTCTTTGTTTAACAGTGTATGCAGCTCTCCTCCTTTATCCAAGTGATGTGACCAGAGGCAGGGTGAAGTGACTGCCCTTGGTGCAATCTTTATACGAGATTGGGGGTGAAGATGCTGCCAGCTTGGTCTTTGAACACCAAAGCATTCTCCCCTGCCTTGAGGAGGAGAGCAGAGCATTCCTGCCAGCTATACCCTGTAGCAAGGAGATCATTTTCCTGGAGTATGGGAGCTGGAAGTCCCCAGGTCTCTGTGAACATGCCCGTTTAGAGGAAAAGTAGTGATGGGAGGCAGAAAGGAGTAAGAAAATGTGGCCATTTTGTAATAAATGAAGTAACATCTTTTGAATGCAGTTTCTGTGGACAAAGTAGCAAAAAAAAAACCAAACATGTAGCTTAAAGGTTTTGCATTTAAAAGGATGCCAGCTGCTTTAAAATGTTTCTTCTTCTGAAATCAGTTAGGGTTAATACTGATGATGATAAAACCTAAAGTGCCAAGAGGAAAAAGTATGAGGGAAAAATAAGTGTTCTTATTTTTCCCCTATCAAATATCTTGGTGCACTGAGCAGCACATGGGTGTCATTGGTGTCCAAGCTTTTTGCATCCCTCCAAATGCATATTGAGCTCTTTTGTGAAGTGATGGCAGGCAGAGAATAGTCTTAAAGCATGAAATCATCAACAGTAAAAAAAGCAGAAGTGAGAGCAGGCATCTGGGTAGGTAAATTTATTGAATATACTGTAGCTTATGTCTGTGAAATGCCTGGATTTCAGGTCCACAGAGTCCTTTGCCATGAGACATGCCTCTCCTTTGTGTGAACCATACCACCCTGCATCCTCTTTCTGCACCTTCTTTAGCATTCTTATTAGACTGCTCATCTCTATTTTGTAATCCTATTCACTTCTTCTAATACAGAATTAACATACTCTTCTCCTCCTCCATACCACCCTGCAGTACAAAGACTGCTGCTTTGTATCAACCCCAGAATTGTTTTTAAGGCAATAAATATATATCTAAACCTCTCACCACTAATGCTGTAATCTCTGCTGGCATCCTCTATAATTTGATGTCCTTGTGTTAGACTTTGCTTCCCAAATACATATACAAAGCCCAAATCGTGTTATCTAGAGAACAAATGCTTTCACATCTGTTCAAAGGGTGTGCAGGAACCAGCTGCTAAGGCAAGAGGAGGCTGACTTGGTTAAATACCTGTTAGTACCTCTTGCTGTTGGCAGTGCCTGAAGTTGCAATCAGCTCTGTGTCCCCGTGCCTTCTGCCTGTGCATGTGCCTTTTTGGGCACATTTGGGCTGATCTGTGTGCAGCTGCATGCCTGCTGGCACGTTTCCCGTGTGCCTGCCTGCTCTGCACAGGGTCTCTGAAACACCAAATCTGCCTCCCTGTGCTCCTGAGTGCAGTGTGTGCATGTCCCTGGCTGCCTGAGCACATCCCTCCCCGTGCCTCAGTGTTTGCATGCCTGGATGGAATGGGATGCAGGCTGCTTTGTGTGTGGCAGCTTTTTAAGATGACTGTGGAGATGAAAACTCCATGGTTTCCCTCTGTCAGCCTCACTGACACTTGCACAGGGGAGGAAAAGCTGCTGCCTTCGTGGCTTCAGTGAAGTGAAATAAAATGCAGCTTCAAGTCAGTGGGAGTGGGGATAGCTTTGCAGATGTCAGCTCCTTAAAAATGGCCTCACTTAAAATATATATGGAGTGAAGTAAATGGATTTTTCTTTCAAAGGAGGGGCTTGTACCCTTGCATGGTGTTGGATTTCCTCCCTCCCCCCGCCAAAATCCAGGCAGAATGCTGTGCTCTGAAGGGAAGGTCTTTAAAAACAAAACAAAAGGCAGCTGTCAATTTAATCCAAGCTCCCTGATAAAATTCCAGCAGAGTTCCTTTTCTCAGAGATGAAATAAGAACCCTGGCAGGCCCTCTTGACTGGCCACATAAATCATTTGTGGTAATTGATCTGAGAAAGACTAGTGCCTCTTAGGTGTGGGAGGGGGGAAGGCACCCACAGCCACTGCACAGCACCCCAGGCACCCCAGCTTTTGGGGACCCCAAAAGGGCTGGGGTGGGTGCTGCAAACCCGAGGGGACAGTGTGCTGCAGAGGATGAATAATAGGGTTTCCTGTTGCCTTCCCTTTGTTGTTGGTCCTGCTTTTAATTGCCCTGGAGGGATTAGAAGTCAGACGGTGGGGGAGGATTTGGGGAAGGAGGGGCTGAGAAGGAGAGGGGGAGGGAAGGATGAAGGCACAGGGAAGGTGGAGACAATGAGATGGAGGTGAGAGGAAGAAGGAAGAGATTGACTTAAGTGACTAGCATTTAGTGCAGTGGGGCAAAATTTCTATTAGCTAATATCTCCTTGGGTTGGTACATGACTCTGCATGCTCCTTTTTGCTCCAATTAGGAGTAGAATGGCAGTAAAAAAGCAGAGTGCCAGGCTCTGGTGTCAGCTTTTTTGGCTGCAGCATTGCAGGGGGACAGCTGCTCCAGGAAACCACAAAGCTACGATTGCACTTTCCCTGGGAACTCGTAAAGATGGGGATAATAAAATAACAGGGATCTGAAGCAGTGCTACAGGAGTGGCCACCAGCCACAAACTCCACGAAGAGGGCATTGCTCAGTTCCATCCTTCACTTTCAGGGTAGAAGCAGCAGGGTGTAGCTGTTATCATATTTAGCATAAATCTGCAACTGCTGCTTCAAACTGAGCTTTTCTTAAGCGTTTGTCAAACCCCAGTGGCCTGAGTAGTTTTGGTGGCATAGCTGTGACTAAGGATAAAAATGTAAATTATATATAATAATAATATATACTATATATATAAAGATATATATATAAAATAATTATATAATAGTCAGTGTTTATGAACAAGGGAGCTAAAGGTGATGGGCATGAGGACCAGAGTGGGAGCCTGGAGGTCTGGCTTGTATTCCTGTTCTGGTCATGCTGGACCAGACTGCTCTCCCCTGAGCCCACCACCCCTTGGAACCTCCCTGGAGCAGTTATGGGAGTTATGGGAGGGATGGAGAGCTGGGCAGCAATGGTGGCACAGGAGACACTGCTGTGGGAGCAGCAACGTGCTGGCTCTCAGCATCTCAAAAGTGTGCTGCTGGTTCTCTGTGTGAGCCCTGCCTGCTGCCTTGCAGGTGTCTACTGCTGTTCAGCAATTTAGCTTTGAAATACAACCTGTACCAGTTGGTTCTGTGGCACCCACTTGTTCTGCTAATCTCCACAGGGGAAGCCCACTGCCATTCCTAGTGCAGCACCAGAGCTGACATGTCCTCTTTTTCTCACCACAAAGCTGCTCTGCCAGTGTGTCAGGCATCTCATTCCCTTCCTTCTTTCGTGGGCATGGAGCCCAGCTGCTGAGCACATGCTGCAGTCTCCCTCTGAGCAGGGTCCTAAGAGAAAGGCTGAGGAACAAAGGAGTGCAGCCAGCTTGGCTGACTGGCAGCTGGAGCCAGCCTCCCAGACAAGTTGCTTGTGCTGTTTGCAGCACAGTCTCTGCGCTGAGAAGAGGGGACAAATGTGTGCTCACTCTCCTGCTGCTCACTCCTAGGTTCCACAAGTGCTGAGCTCTGGGAATGGCTCTCAGAGCCAGCAGCATCCTCCCCTTTGTGGGTTGCCACTTCCATGCTCTTCAGGCACTCCTCTGCCTCTTTAAAAACACACAGGCACTTGCAACAGAGAGAAAAAGATGGTTTGTGGGGATTGTCTGTGGGAATGGGTTAAGGTGTGCAAAGGGATGGCACATGGTCTTACACCTGTGTGTGCCAGCTGACAGGGTCTGTATTAAACCAGACTGTGGTAAATCCCTCTGCCAGCCTCCCTGCTTCTGGGGGCCCTGGAAACATGTGTGAGTTAACATGCAGCAGTGGAGGAAGTCGCTGTACCCAGCTGTCATCCATCCCTGATCCCAAAGTAGCTGCCCTTGGAGCAAGAGCCACTTAATCATTTTTGAATCAGCTCCTGAGCAGCCACAGCTCACAGCCCAGCACATTAAGGTGAACTGGCACAGACTGCAGCTTGCCTTAATGGACTGCAGCCGTGCAGGAGAGGCTTTTCCAGCAGGGAAGCTCTCCCTGCCACACAGGCAGCCCACTGTGGAAGTGCAGTGGGATGGGCAGAGCCCCAGCCCCATCTGTCAGTGCTGGAGAGCTGACTGGCAGGGGGATGGAAGGTGAGTGAGCTTGCCTGCTGCAGGGGTGTGCAGGGATTTTAGCCTGCTTACCTCACAGGGCCAAGCTCAGGGAGCCCTCCTGGCACAGTCCCCTCTGTCATCACCAGCTGATGTGCCAACAGCACCAGTTAGTGATGAGCTTATCCTCCTAACTACCAGAAAGGAAGCAGTTGATTTCCCTTTTAGGACACAAAGAGGTAAAGAGCCAATAGTGAAGCAGTTTGGGATAAAGACCTCTGTGTTGGCAGTGGCATCCTACTATGTCTCTAGTAAACACTTCTTGCTTTCTTAAACCCTCTGGTTCATTCCAATCAGTTCTGCATGAAAAGTATGTACTGTCTTGCAGGTACAACATTCATTCTCCCAATTGCTTACATTTTTCTTTTTCTGTTCTTACCACTTTTGTAAAATGTATTAAACTACATTTCCTGCTGTTTAAAAATGAAAGAGAATTTAAAAGCACCTTGCCTTTGAGGTGAAGCTATTAGAAGTCATGAAATGATGTTGAAATATCAGCACCCATGTTCTATTTCACAGTGGGTCACAGCTCTAACAAAGCTGCTGACTGGGTGGAAAAACTGGACCTTGCCATGTGGTGTGATAGAGAAGGGCTGATTTCCTGCACTGAAGCCCTTATGGCAGAGGTGATAAAGCCCTTGTGTCACTTAGCAAGGACTGTCACCTCAAGAGCCACCATCCCACCCTTGCAGGTGGGCTCATTGATCCTGCAGGCTGGCATGGGAGAGGGAGGTGAGCTGTCCCTGCTCCCTGCTGCAGCCCCTGGATTGCCTCACTGAGAGCCACATTTAGTCACTGGCATCTCTCTGGCACATTTAGTCACTGGCATCTCTCTGGCACATTTAGTCACTGGCCCCAGCTCTGACTGCTGGTCAGAGAGTGGTTCCAGTTTCACTGGGGGAGGGACATTGGGAGATCCCAGTCAGAGGGAAAGTAGGATGGCCTGGAGAGAGGGCCAGTCTCTTTCTCCTAGTAGTTCCCAAAAGCTACTCCTGGGCCAGCTGCCAGGTGTTTCATTTGTTACACTGCTGAATGCAGGGATGCTGCTTCAGGGGATTGCTGTCCAGAAAATTGGGCTAGATTGCCCCATGAGCCCCAGGCTGCTGACATTGGTGTGTTCCAGGTACTCCCAGAGAGCTAAACAAGTACTCCTTTGTGAAAAAAGCTCTGGGAAACCTCCATTGGAAGTGTAGAAGAGTCTACATCTCTTTTACAGTTAAATGTGTGGCCATTCCTGTTAGCTGATTGATTGTGACCCCTTGAAGTGCTTCTGAGTCGTGGTGAAGTTGTTTCATTACTTGCTGGGTTTTAAAATAATCTTCTTCATATCTTCCTGTAGAGTTTCCTAGTGCTCTAGTTTTGCACATGGTTCCACTGGAGCTGGCTTGTGGAACACATTCCTATTTAGCCAGCTGAAATGTCTCCCTCACTGCCCTCTCATCAGGTGGAACATTGAGATGCTCTCTAGACCTGAGCCCTGCAGGCTCATCAGGGCTGGTAGGATCCCAGGGGTACTTGGACACCTTGTGGTGATATTTATAGCAGCTGTCAACATGCAAGTCAATATAGTGATATAAAGGTAAGCAAGTGTATGCTCCCAGCCAGAGCTGGAAGCTTCTCACAGAGAATAGGATAGGATTTTTTACAATTAAAGATCTCCTTTTGGATCTACAAGCTGTGCAGGTGAGTCCTTGTTGCAGTGGGAGCTCTCCCTTATTTTTCCTGAGCAGCACAGAAGGTGGAACTGAGGGAAAGCATTACTACAGGCAACCTTGTATGTGCTTGGGGTCAGAGAGAAACATTGTACTGGCATTAACACAAACCCCAGTCCTGTTTTTAACCTCTGCTGTGTGAAATGCATAATCCAGGGTTATCTTTTACTTAAGTGTTAGCAATCACTAAGCTAAGTTTCCAGCTGTGAATACAGCTTACCCTGTGACTGCAGCACTTGGATGCTGACAGATGTGTTAGCAGCTGATACTTGGAAAGCCAGATTGATTGGCTCAAATAGAAATTCAGAGATTTATTTGAGGGTTGTATAGGATCTTCAGAGCATCTCCTCCATTCAGGCTGTCAGTTCTGCCTTATAAGCATGTCTGAAAGGTGGCTGTACAGGTTCTGCTTAGGTGCAACACAGCAGAAATACAGTTTGTTCTAATTTTTTACAGATATAGTAAAATAAAGTCTAATGTTTAAATCAGTTCATTGCATAAGGTTATCTGTAAGCTACAAATCTGGAAACTGCCTGCTTAGTTCAGGGTGATATGCTGGCATATCTAGCCCCTCCTCTGAGGCTGTGCAAAGTATTAAAGCAGAGAGCCTCAGAATCTAAATGGTATTTTGGCATGATATATTTCATTCTGTTTTCACTGTAATGTCTTTTTAATGACAGCACAGAAATCTCTGCGAGGTGTACTTTCCACCTGTATCTCCATACTCAGGTCTCATACATTTGTACTCAGGAGGTACATCAGCTTTGTTCTTCCTAACTTGGATCAAGCAGATTTCATTTGAGCACATCTCTGGCTGTGTTATGCCTTATACCTGAATAATCACGAATTGAATTCCCAATTAGCCTGCCTTTTGCAACTAAAATCCTGTTGATTTCAACAGTATAGCCTTGTTTGAAATACACAGTGAAACTGCTCTCCCACTGCATCCCAGGGGACCCTTGTAATCTTATTAGATCCACCTGCTGCCATTTCATTTTAACCTCTAAGTTTTCCCTGAAGCACAATGAATTCAATATTCCTCTGCCACAGAAAACCTTCCCAAATGTGCTTTGCCATCGCTTTGAGGAGGAGCACGCCTGCCTCTGAGCAGCTGCCAGCAGCACCTCCATCCTCCCCTGCCCAGCCTGGAGCAGCTGGGAATCACCTCCACCTTCTGAAGGGGCCAGCAGCCCCTCCCAGGTCCCATGGGTGCTGTCATGACCATTCCTGGTGTGTGCCCCAGCCCCAGAGAGGCGCTGCAGGTGCTTATGGGGACCTGTGTGGTCCTCTCAGTCTGCAGAAACTTGACTCTAAATCTTTTCATGTGGCTGTTAAATCAGTAATAAAGCAGGATATAAAGTGTTTTTGAAGCTTCTGGGATGTGAGGCCTCTTCACTGCTGGCTTCACAGCTGTTACTTCTAATCAGCTGGGCAGACACCATAGAAATGTCAATTTTAATAAACACTCCTTCATTTCAAGTTAGGTTAAGGTTTTACTGGTGGAGAGTAGGGACTGCTGACCTTGTAATCTCCCATGTCAGAGCTGCTCACAGAATAAATACATGCTGCTTCCTCCTTTGCTGCCCTCCCATGTCCTGAAAATGGAGGGGTTATAGGGGGGTGACATTAGACACCTGACAGTGACCAGCCTGAGCCCAAGGACCTGGCACCCCAACCTAACACCCCATCCTGGACAGTGGGTGGAAGCCAAAGCCTCAGGAGGAATGTGGGGGCATGAGAGGGCTGTGGGGCTTTCCCCAGGAGACTTTCTAAGCTTTCAGTGGTCTTCATCTCAGGGACTTCAAGAACCACCCACCATGTCTCTGTGTTTAATTAGAGGTGTATAATTAGCAGTGGCTCCGTTAGGACTTCACGCTGCTCTGAGCTGAGGTTGTGCCAAACTTGGTAAGTACTGTAGAGCAGCCACCTAAAAATCTGGGAATAGATAAATGGCAGAGTCAGCATCTTGGCTTGAATCCCTGCTGGGAATCTCACATGGTGGGCTGAGATCTTGGGTTTTGCCTCCAGGGCTCAGATTCCTCTCTTTGCACCTCCTGATTTGTGCCTGATGAGCTCTCAAAGAAGAGACCTGCCCTTGGTACCACTCTCTTGCCATAAGTCTTTGACTGCTCACCTCTAAAGCTAAAAACACATGGGTATCCTGTAACAGTTTTATTCCTCTTTGTTGGCCTTGCTATGTCTAGGAAAACTACCAGGTGTTATCCAAGGTTTGGGGAGAGTAGCTTCTTGCAGGTGCCATTTTTTAAATCAAAGCTGTGTGGGTTAAGGGAAGAGAAAGAAAGGGAAGAGTACTGATTTGTACATTTTTCAGTCATTGCTGTGGAATTACAGGCATGGGAATGAATCCATTCCCAGGAAGCCACTGGCAGATTTTGTTAAAGGGTATGAGATGAAGTGTTCCCAGCAAGTGGAAGTAAATCATGTTGGAGAGACAGGGAGAAGGGGGAGGCCCCCATGAGCCCCCTTGCAGATGCTGCCTTCTCAGCCCAGCAGCATTCCAGGGCAGACACTGATGTGGTTTGGCTCGCTGGACTCCCACCACCACTTTCAGACCCAGGAAAAGCAGTGCCCTCTCACAGTGCTGTCAGAAGCTGTTGCACAAGAGGCTCTGCATGTCCATGTTCTGCCTGTGCATGTGCAGCTCAGCACGGGGGGAAAGCAGGCAGGGTTTCGTGCTGATTCTGGGGAATTTGGCTTCTTTTAAATTCAGGATCTCTACTCAAACTCATTTTTCCCCCCCCAGCAATCTCTCTTTGTCAGGACCTCAATATTTTCTGGAAACATGTAATATGTCTGGCCATTTCTGTCTGTTGAGGAGAATCAACGTGTGGGTTGTAATATGTATTAATTCCCTGGAGGAACATTGAACTGTTTCCTCTGCCCAGGTGGAAAAGGATAAACACAGCCACTGACATGCTGTTTAGTCTGAAAATAGCCCACTGAATGCATAATGAAGAGCCTCCTGAGGTGTTACTCTGCATGTTAAAATGGTGTTCAGCAGCCTGTGCTGTCACACAACATAATTAGACAATAAATGTGCATCTAATCAGCCTCTCAATAGCTGACTGTCACCGTCTGGCCATTAGTATTACCTGTCTGTTCAATGGCAGCCACATCTTTGGGAAACAAGAACTTTGTCAGTCCCAAAATGTGTCTTATGTGTGAGCGAGACAAATGAGCAACTCTGTGTCTTGGCTTTGTGCTCAGTGCGCATTTCATGCTGAACAGCCCCTTGGGTTTAGCTGGTGAGGACAAAGGAAAATGAACATTTTTCTTCCATGGGAGGATTTCTGAATGATCAGGGGAAAGAGCACCCCATGTCCTTTGTAAGCCTAATGAAGGCAGAGCAGCTGAGGGTCCTTCAGTGAATGATGCGGCATCTTCTGGTGCGCGCAGTCCCTGCCTGCACTGAAATAAAAATTGTCAACCTTGATCCTTTAAAATGCAAGCCAGGATTTCAGCAAAATGGCTCAGGTTGGAGTCAATTGACAAGTGGCTTCTGCTGTTTAATTCACACCCTGGTAACAACACTTGCATGAATGATATATAGACAACCACTTTTGTCTCTAAACGTTTGACAGCAATTAGGGCTTCACTCCAGGGCAGAACATCATACTAACACTGGAGTGCTGGAGGAGGAGGCTAGGGTAAAGAAATTAGCCATCTGTCTGGTGGAGACTGTATCCTCCAGGAGGCAGTTGGATGTCAAGAACAGGAAAAATGTTTCCATTCTCATTGTCCCGCACTTCAGTTGTACACAAAGGCATGAAAGGCACATAGAAGCCCCATTCACTCCCAGTTATGCAGAGGTCTGCCACCAGCCACCCCAACAAACACTCCCTGGCAGCTGAGAGCTGCTCCCCTCCGTGCTGTTTGCAGAGCAGCCTGCCAATTTTGGCTGTCCCATCACGGAGGGCTGGGAGGCAGGGATGTAGGTGTTCAGAGGGGGAGAGCAGAGCCTGACTGCAAATGAGGAGGCAAAGTGGTTCCTACAGCCCTTACTGCAGGCAGGAGGATGGACCCAGTGCAGCACATTTCAGTGCCCTGAGCCCTGGGTACAGCCCTGCAGGAGGGGAGCAGGCAGATCTCAGCAGCCCTGGGTGGCTCTGGCTCTTTATCAGCTCCCCCAGCGTGGCTGTGCTCCCATCGCTGGCAGCAGCACATCCATCACGCTGGTGCTTGGATCCTTGATTTCAGGAGCTCCTCATTGCCCAGGACAGTCCCTGTGAGATTGGGCTGGTTGAGGGTTTAGGGAGCATGTGTTGACATTTGCTAATGTTAGTCACACTGAGCTACACAGCCAGAGAAAACTGCCAGGTCTCTTGCTGCCTGCTCTGAAGGACTGCCTCTATAATTTCTGCTGTTACTTTTTTTCTTTTGTTTTATTTTCTCTTTTTTTATCATTTTTTATTTAAAGAAACCAATCAGCTACAGTACAGCATTTTCCTGTCAAGAATCTAGTTCTGATAAACACAATGCCCTTGCACAAGTCCCCCAGCTTGATGATTATAAAATTCAAATATAGGACAATTTTTCTTGCTTAATTTTTAAATGTGCCTGTGTGTCTATAGAGAAAAGCACTTGTGAGAGAGCATGGGGCAGCAGAACATTTTCATTGTCTGTATTTGTCAGCTTCAAAGGGTAACTTGATTCCAAACTACTGTCACTTTAAAAAAAAATACAACTCACCAGTAAAGCTGCTCTGTCAGTCTTTCTAATTGTACTTAATTGAAAGCAAACCAGTGGGAGACTCCAAGTCAGAACTACAGTTTAATAGGTAAAGGAAAATAAATGCAAAAAACTCCACTGGCTTAACCTGAGAGAGTCAGAATACAACCTGACACTGTTGGCCAAGGTGGTGGTAGCAGGTGATGAATGGTGGCTGCAATCCTCTTGGAGTGACACACGTGCTTCTGTTGAAGCAGTGATCTTGTAGAATGGTCTGGTCTTCCTCTGGAGGTTCAGTGGTGGTTATGGAGCTCTTGTCCTCTGGGAATTCAGAATTCTGGATAAAGCTGCTTGTGGTGTTCCAAATCTCAGATTATATCCAGGAAGGAATGCTTAGTTCCTCCCCCTGTGTGGAGCATCTCCCATTGGGTTGGTGTAATTTTAAGAGTCATGAAGTGAGGTTTGATGACCCATTAACAGAAGATATCCCTCAGGGATGAATCATGGAAGAGATAAAGAACATTGCCCCTCCTTTAACACTTTAACAGTTATTAGAGCTATGGAGCTGTTGATAGGATACTTTTTGTTTGTTTGTTTTGTTTTGTTACATCTTACATTGTAACCTAGACATTAATGGGCAAAGAAAGCCACGCACAATGGCCAAGGTAGGCCCCTGGTTTGCCCCAGATGACAACTTGGTGTCTCTCTTATTCCAGATCCTTCACACTAATTCTGTGCATTTATTAAGTAGAAGACTGTAATGAAGGTTAACTCCATGAAGCTTCCAAATCTCAAGTGAGACTTGAAACAGTGGCAGAACCAGGAACTCCTCTGTTTCCTTCCTGGACAGTCTCAAGTCTGCCTTTCAAGGCTTGGGCATCATGCTGTTGCCTTTCCCCAGTCTCATGTCTGACAATTTCCTACTCCTGCACTGGGCTGTAGGCTGTAAGTGCTGACTTGTGGTCAGCTGGGCTGAGTTTGGACAAATCTCTTTGGCTTCCTCATAGGAGCACGTGGCTAGTGGCAAACCAAGTTTTCTTTATTAGCACTAGGGTCAGTCCCTGTGATTAAATATATTTTAAATCAGTGGTGCCCATGCAGATGATATCTCCAGTAGATTTTTCAGACATCCCAGCAGATGTCCTTCCCAGTTGTCCTTCCTCAGCAAATGCTTTTCTTTTTCATAGAGTCCCTCTCTGAACTTTCTCAGTTGTTGTTCTTATTCCTCCCTAGTTAGTGTGGAGTCCTTCCCAAACCATTTGTTGGCTGGGTAGAGCCTGCAGTGCTAACAGGGCACGTTTTGTCTCTCAGCAGATCCATGATCACATATGGATGGCTTGTCAGAAATGCTTGTTTCATTCTTGGTAGCCTTTAATGAAACCAAATAATTACATTTACATAGTAAACTTTACATTAACTAGGCCAACTTACAGAACTCATAAATTGTTACTGTGGCAGTTTTAGGGAAAGAAGATCCAGAAACCAGGCACTGAGATCCCACAGGACATTTTCCTGCACCTTGTATGAAAGTCATAGATTTAGTATTTCACAGATTTAGTATTTCAGAGGAAAGTTTGGTACAGACACCTTCTTCTTACCCAGTTGTTAGGATTTAATTACATATTCCAGGAGCAGACAGTACCTAAAATAAGTAGATGACTGATGTGAAATCCTCTGACTTCCTACAGTCCTTCATACCCCTTGATAGAAAAGAGCAGGGAAAGCAAAAGATTAAGTGGACAATAATGACAGTAGAATTCTTGGGGAAAAAAATGGGAAAAGAAAGTAAAGGAGAAGGAGAGAAATTTTATTACTTGTTTCCTTTTGTAGCATGGATTTGGTTTGGATGTTTCAGCTGCTCTTCCTGCTGCTGCCACCAGTATTTATTATTCATTATTTTAGCACAGTTAAGGAAAAATAGTTGAAATAAACTCAAGAGCATGACACTGGGTAACAAATGGTTTTGAATTCTGTCCTCCAGCACAAAGTTTCAGATTCATATTTCAAAGACTATATAGATGGAAGATCCCAGTGTGGATGAAAATAAAATCCAACTGGTGGGTATGTGGATCTGTAAATAGATGCTGGTGGGGTTTTTTTCCTAACCAGTCTGGCTGCTGAAACTTTCAGTAGCCTGGACCTGACCACAAGTGCAGTTCTGTCTTCTGACACAGGTACTTATTGAGAGGCTTGCCACTGTACCCAGTGATTAAGGATGTTTACAAACAGAAGTTATGAGTGAGATTATTACTTCAGATGAGCCCAGTACTGCAACAGGGCTTTGAGCTGTCCTGCCACTCCTGGCACCCCAAATTCTGAACTGGCCTCATCTGTGAAACCCTTTTCCTACAGAAAAAGATGTTAGGTGTTGGTATAGAAGATGTAAAAATGCTAAGCATCAGAAACCTACTTAAGCAGTTTACAGAGTGTTGAAACTATCTGGGTAGAGATTCTCTGAGAGGCATTTTTGGTGAAAGTGGAGACTTTCTGGTGACTGCAGTGGGTGTTACTGGCTCATTTACCATCTTCACTCTGGCTGTGATCTCTGCAACTTGTATTAGTTTGGCACAGCCTGTTTTTTGGTAGTGGGGAGTGTGGTGGGGGCACAGGGGTAGCTTCTGTGAGATCACAGAAATCTAAAATTGTTGACTTTCACTGGGACTGGTTTGTACAATACAAGTTTCATTTGGGTCAGTAGAAAAGATGCTAGTGTGAAGAAGAGGGCCATGTCTGTGCCTGCATGTAAAGTTCCTGAAAACAGATGTCTCTGTTGAATAACAGAGTATGTTGAGGCTCAGAATCCTGGCACACTTTTATGTGCTTCTGCAGACTAATATGGCAAAGTAAAAGAGAACAAGGATAGGCCATGCACTAAAACAAGATGTTGAGAATGGGTGGAGAGCAGTCAGCATAAAGAAGCATCATGTAGAAGATTTGAACAGAAGTTACTGTGGCTTTGCTGCCCCAGAAGGTAAAAATTTGTTCTTTCCTCTTCCCTCAGCCAGCTATTTCTTCTCTTTCTTTGCATCAAAAGTGGACACAGCAATAAAATTCCTCACAAGTGTTATTTCTTCATGAAATGCTACTCCTTCCTGCCACATCTCCTGTGATGTGAAGTCTGGGATATGCTTCATGAAGTGAGGTAATCCTGTGAACCTCACAAGCAGAGATGTATACAATTGAATCTAAAACTATGCAATGTGTACCACGGCCTGGAGGAGAGGCAGATCATTTAACAGTGAGAAAAAGAAGAAAAAGAAATAAATGCTTCCTTCCAGGCCTTGGTACAGTCCATCCCTGCTTTCCCAAATTAATCCTCTTAAGTTTCCACAGAGCATGTGTGTGGCTGAGGGAAACACTTGTAATTTGTTGTTTTGCAGAAGGGTGGTTCCCTGTGCCTTTGGAAAGAGGCCTTTGCTGAAAACCAAACAACAACAAAAACTTTCCCTCCAGGAAGCCAAAACCTGGTGTTTGAAAGTGTACAAGCACATCCATTGTTTTTGGCATGGTCTCTCTGCAAGCATCCAAGAACAAACTTTGCTCTGAAGGCAATGAGACATGTGGAAGAGGCAGTAACACTCTGCACATGTGTCACAACACACTGAAAATATTATCCCCACTGTATAATATGTTCAGGATCTCATAGTGGATTCTGGACAAGCAAAGGGCAGCTGCATCTTGTATTCCTTTGCTTGCAGTGCTCCAGATAACCACTTAAACTTTGGGGGGAAAAGTCTTAAGAAAAGGGTATTAAACAAGAAGCAAAACCTATTTTCCAATTCTGAACATAACTAAATGCCATCATAACATTCTGTTACACTGGCAACCCTAGAAATAAATTTAATCAATTTCTACATGATTTTGCCTTAAGTTTCTGCCTTCCTAGACTTCTTCAGGGAAAAGGGTGTCTCCTCTGTTTATCCTTTTTTGGAATCTGGCCATGTATAAGCCAAGTGGTAATGTTGTTACTCTGTGGGATTTTATCTGTTGGTTTTTGCCCCAAGACCTGGATTCCTGGAGTCAGATGATTGAATGTCTCACTACAGCTCTTGTGTTTTTTTAAGCAAGTTTCTGTACTCCATGGATGTAAAGTTTTACATCTGGAGCAGAAGCAGCTGCAGGTGTACTTCCTGTCCTTAACTCTTTGGTGGAGAAAGGCAAGACAAGTTCCTGATTTGAAAAATGAGAGAGCTGCAGCACTCCAGAAAGCAAGAGCATCCTGTCATTCTGTGAGTTTCTTGCAGAAGCAGTGATTGCCAGGGAGCCACACATCTTCCAGTGGTATTTACAGCTTGATGTTGATTTTATGGCACAAGTCATTAGAAGCCTGACCACTTTCTTATCCCCTTCAGTGCTGTGAGTAGGGCATTTCACTCCCAGGCAGTGGAAGCTTGCAGATCACTTTCTTACATATCCTCTCACCTTCCCCTTGGGATGTGCTTGCCAAGCCTCAGCAGCACTCTGGAGCTTAGTGAAACTCAGAGGCATCTGATATCTGAGTAGGCACCTCTGGTTAAAGTTAAGCTCCCAGACCTCCTCTCTCAGTGCCAAGTGGCTGCTTCAGGGAGTGCATGCAGGGAGGGTGGTCAAGCAGCAGCTTGCTGCAGATGCAGGGATGTGATTTCACTGCCAGTGCAGCCTGTACCCACTGGCATGGGCTGGGACCCAGCAGGCTTGTGGCATGTTGGTGGCTCTGACAGAAAATAGCTTGGAAAGCTTCTGATGGAGCTCATCAGGGGGACAGCATTCCCCTTCTGTGAAATGGCAAGGCAGTTTTACTCCAGAGAGCCTCTGTGGAGGCTCCTCTCCCAGCAGCCACGGGAATGAAAGACCACAGGTAAAGGCTACTGGGAAAAAACATCCATATTTTTCCTGTGTACCAACTTAGACTTTCTTCTTTCAGATGTGAAAGAAAGAGCTGGCAGAGGAGGCCTTCCCTTCCTGCAAATGAGATTTCAATACCCAAAGATGTTGGCAGTGTACCTCTCTATCTTATACTCTGACACAGTGGAAGGCTTCAACTTAACCCTGGTAGTTATGCCATAATTGCCTGAACTGAGCCAGGGGGAAGCTGTGGAGAAGTGACACATGTATCCCTTTTTTTTTTAAATGTCACTCATCCAATTGGCTTTTAACAAGAGCACTCTCCAGGCCTCTCTAGAAGGACCTGTCTGCTGACGGGCATATATCACCAACTTCTTGATCACCTCCTCTTCCCAGGCTTTTTGTTGTTTGTTAAGGAGCATTGATGTGCTGCAAGATTCTCCTGTGTGTTGGACAAAAAAGTCCTCATGGGAGCTGAGAGACAGGCTAGCTGATCTTCTCCATCACTGCTTTCTGTGATTCTGTCCTTTGTAGGTGACACTTCTCTAAACAGTGCCCTTGGAGAGCTCTGCTGGCAATACAGGTCTAAAATGCTGGGATTAACCAAGGAGAGCCTTTCTAGCTAAAAGCAAATCACATTAACAGAAAGTGCAGACAGGTGTAGACAGCTTAACCAAAGCAGTGGTTTTGCAATCTAAGCACCTGGTGCATACTCAGGGGACTGTGGCTTGACTCCCATTGTCTGCCACTCAGGTCATGACTTGGCACAGCACATTTTGGGAGCACGGTGCATTGCTCTGCAGAGCTGTCACCAAGCTGAAGAGCCCTCCCAGGAGACCTCACACCCTGGCACAGGCTCTGGCAGCTGGACCCCAGAGCCTTGGTGCAGAAGGGCTCCACAGCTTCCTCTGTCCTTCTCCTGCCTGCTCCTTAACCCATGCTTTCCATGGCATTGCTCAAAGGAAGAGAGAATCACGTAGGATAGAGAAATTTATTTTTTTTCCTTTGGTCTGGAGGAAGGGGTTTTTTGTCAGTTGATTTGTTTAGGTGCATGCAGACAAGAAATACAATTCTGGGCTTTAATTTGTAGATGTTAGATCTAAGAATGTAAGTAAAGCATGCTGGCACTGTAGCTCCCTGGATCCTGTTGCCTTGCTGGGGTTGGGGCAGTTTCTTGGAATCAGAGGAACTGTGGTTGTTCTGTAGGAGATGCTAAGGCATCGGGCACAGTAGTGATTTGTCCAAAATCTGCATTGTAAATATATCAGGCTGCCAAACACCAGTCTTACAACATCTTCTCCTGAGTAGGGTTAATAAAAACATATTTTGCACATTTCCTAAAGCTGTATATACCCTCCTGCCCCCTTTCTACCACTTAATGACCTGTCTGGAAGCGAAGGAATTTATCTGTTCTTGAGAGACCAGTCAGCTGTAGGCAAGGTGGCACCCCAGGCTTTTTGCCTGGAAGAAAACAGGTTGATCTAAATAAGATTCTAAGTTCCATTTTTTCCCCCTATGTACAGCATGCAAGACCCTAAGGCCAATGTACTTCCTTACATTGCTATTGACAGAATACTCTGGATCCCAAGGATCAAAGAGGGACAACTTGTTTACATTTACTCCTTTTTGATCCTGCTTCATAAACACACAGAGCTGTCCTGTCACTGAGCAAAGAGAGGTGTGCTGTGGCTGACTGCAATTACTTGGATGGTACAGAGCAATCCCAAAGCTGAGATGAAATGCAAACAGTCAGCCATCACTTGAGAAAAATTATAAGATAGTGTAAGAAAGCACTTATTAACAGAAAACAGGAGCTGGTTTTGCATCCTACCCTTTCATTATCTCAGCAGGGAAAGGTTCTGTGTTGTATTCCTGCCTTAATTGTGTTGAAGGGAAGGGCCTGATCCTTCTCCAAGACTCAGGCAGTAGGTGAGGTTGTGGCCAAGGTGCCCCATGCTTGTCCAGTGCTGGAGAAGTTGTTCAGGAGCCATGAGAGCATTGGTCCTAATGCCATTTAAAAACATCAGGGCCAAGGATTTGACAGGATTCTCTGTCTGTTCACTTGCCCTGGAATTGGTGCCACAACCCATGTGTAGATATTCTTTATAGAAAAGAAAGCCTTTGTTAGATGTGTGTTCTCTTTTATGATTTCCCTCTCTTGAAATGCATCTGACAGCTCTTAAAATTTCTGAAAGCTTCAGAGGGGGAGGAGGAGATCTCTGTGTGCTTGTTCAGCACTAGTCCCCAGTTGTCCCTCCTGACTTCTCCCTCACTCATGAGCATGGGGTTGGGAGCAGGGTGTATCAATTCAGCCTTACCCCAGCACAAGAAGAGCCCCCTCTGCTGCTGTTCTGGGTTCCATGGGTGCATCCTGCCTGCCCTGTACCCAGCACAGTGAGGTGTTTTATTCAGCCTCCCTGCTCATCTGAAAGGAGGCTGTTGAGCACTCTGACCACCACTGAAGCCCCACTTTTACAGCTGGCTGTGAATTTCCAACTGTGCAGTGATATCTTTAGCTCTGACTCCAGAGATTTCCTGTGGAGCTGCGAGCTGCAACCCTGCAAGAGCTAAATTTACTTTTCCTGGGCTGACATGCAGCCAGACAAACAGGGGCAGTGTCAACACCAGCCTTTTCAGTGCTGAACAGGTCCAGCCATTCTGGAGGAGGTGGGGCCTAGTTCAATTAATTAGGCAATTAAGTTTGTTTTGGTATTTAACCAATCTTTGGACCTCTCTGTGCTAATCTTGTTTGTACACCCCTAGAAAATGCTGTGTGATCATTAAGGAGGAAGGTTTTCACCCTCCAGGCAGACTTTGGCTGCAGAACAATGTTGTAGGTTTTCACTTGTACAAGGCCACAGCATTTAAGAAAGATGAGAAAGTCAATTTTGAAGCAGTCCAAGTTTAGTGAGGGATAATAACAGTAAAAAAAAAACCTGCAAATGAGACACACAACATTGGTTTGTTTCACATACAATCACCAAACTGCCAAATTGGTGCCACACCATTTAGATCACAAGGAAATATTTTGAAGGAATGAAATACATCTAATTAGTCCTTCAGGTTGTGCACCTTGATTTTGCCATTATAAATCTTCAGTCATTTTCTCCTGCAAACAGCTGTGTGCATGCCCAGCACCTGCTGAAGGTGCAGCAGCTTTCCTCCTCTGCAGATGCATTTGGCTTTTGATCTGTGTGAGTGTGGAGCTGTTTGGTTTTCCAAAGGAAGGGTGCTTCCAGGTGGCAGCTAGGGCTGTCACAGCACTCACAGTCACCATGGAGAGGCACAGGACAGGGCTCACAGTGTGCTGTGAGGAGGAGCAGCAGGAAGACAGGGCCACTCCACGAGTTTCCTGTACCACTTCCCCCAGCAGCTTTTAAAGGCTTGTGGCTCTGCCTTGGCTTGCATCTCTGCTGATTTTAGTGGCTAGCCTAAGGAGCTGGAGTTTGCTGCAGGATTGTTTCTGAAATGGCAGGGAGAGGAAGAATGAGGTTTATTAATGCTTGGGGTTTTTTTCCCGAGCATTGTCACCGTGCCTTTTTCAGGCAATGGTGTGTTTATATCTTTTAAGAGAGAAATGTCTCATTGTAAGCAGTGAAAACATACACTACTACCTCAGCTCAGAGTAACAGATTAATTTGGATGGAAGCCAGTAAAGAAAACATGCCACTTACAGTTAAATAAAAATAATACTTCTAGTTGATGAGTATAGAGCAACAATGCTCATTACTAATGTGTTGTACTTGTTAAGGAGCTGTTGTTTTTGCAGTGACAAACTGAACACTGAAGTCTGATGACTCTATTACGATTTGGAGATGTCTGACAAAGTTATACATGTGTCACCATGCTAAGAATCACAATCCTTTTTATACACTGCCTGTTAGGGTGCCCAGGTATTCTGACTGCAGGACAGGGAAGTGTCAGTGCTGCAGTTCAGCTGCCAGAGATGTCCAGTGGATATAAACTTGGCATTTTTCTAAAAGCTACATTTCACTCACAGCCAAATGGGTAAGGAATTTCTGTCTTTGTGCCTGTCTGTGGCAGCAGATCCTTAGCAGCATCTTCAGCTGCTTGTTTCCCTGAACTTGTTGGTGGCAGCATTTGGTGAAGCCCAGAAAGGTGCTCAGCACTGGGGTGGATGGTGATTCTGATGGGCACCACAGCTGCCAGTCTGTGTGCCAGAGATACCTCAGTCTTACGTGAGTGTTTTCATACATAATATCTAGAAAATCAGGTGTGGGGTAATTAGGTTGAAATCCAGTGAAAATTCAACAAAATGTTTGCACCCAAAGGATACAGCTCAATATTTTCAGGGGTACCGTGGACATGCCTGAGTACTTTGATTTTTGGACACTAAGAAGCAGATGAGAATCTTCAGAGAGTCACAAAAATTGTGACACTCTACATGTGATCACTCCTAGTGATGACTGCATATTTTATTTGAAATATTATGAACTCAGCTTACCAGCTAGAATATGGCACAGCAATCTGACCTCCTGGTGTTAGGGGGAATATTTGGTTACTAAGTTTTCTAATGAAGCAACAGTGCTGCTGAAAAGTGACCCAGACCTGTTAAACCTGTCTGAATTAAGAATTGTGATTCACTAAGGTGTTTCCTACTAGGTACCCAGTCTATTGCAATGCTGTAGGTAGTTTTGGAGGAAAAATTTTTCAGATGCTAATGACAGAGGTACAGCTACAACCTAAGGGGAAGTGGAGCTAAACAAAAGAAGGATTCATTAGAGAACAAAAGAAACACTGGAGACTTTGAACCTCGGAGTCTCCCACACATCAGCTAGGTGTACTGCCAATATGCTACAGATGTGTGTTGCATGAACACATAAGGTAATTATGTGTCTACAAAGGGCTGAATGCATCTGTTTGATATTTTGTAGAGAATTATATTTAAGCAGGTGGGAAGGTGCAAACTCCCCAGTCTCTCTGCATATCAGAAATAAGGTCTTAATAGGTCCAAAGCTATCTTCTGCAGTTTTTGTAGACTCACAGCTAACAGCCACACCATGTGCTGGTAAATTGGAGCCCTGCTCTACCCTTGGGAAGTACAGCCTGTGGTTTCACAGAGCCAGTGTTGGCTTTGCTGTACTACAGGAGCTTGCCCAACAACTTGCTTTGTGCTTCACTGCAGAAAATAAAGCACCATCAGCATCCAGGACCAACCTCTCGTGATCAGGATTGAGAGTTCCTGGATTTTCTGTAGCTTTTCTTATTCCTTCTGAGGAGAGCACAGCTGGGAGATGTGGATAAGATGTGGCTTTTCTAGTGACTTCTACAACAGTCAGGCTGGACCCTTAGGATGGGGCCAAGGAGATCTCAAGAGAAGCAAGAAAGGAGATGGGATTCTTGCAGCTACAGAAAGATCAGGGTCAGAATGCAAGTGCATTACAGACACTTATTCTGCATCCACAGAGAAGCAACCAAAATATGCCATTAGTACCAAGTTCTTCAGAATTGGATTTATTTAGCTCTAGGTGCATCTGTATAGTTTTTCTCATGTTGTTCCATTTTTGGCTATTGCACATTGGTTTCTCATTGAGCATTTGAATAGAAAAGGTATCAAAGCTGCTTTGGAAGATCTTTAATTGTAGGTTGTTTCCTTTTTCACTATACATTATGAAAAAAATGTAGTAAGGAAATGTGAATGCTCAGCTAGAGGAGGTCACTGACAATCTATGCACCTGCCAATGTCATTAGCTCCTTTGGATTTTGCACTGTAGGGGCCTAAAGGAAATGTTCCCTAAAAATAGCCATCTAACTTACAAAAATGAGTCAGCCAAACCTTCCTTCAGCTGAGCTGCAGCTGCCTGAGCATTCTGAGCAGTGGTAATAGAAAGCTGCATTATGGATGCTTTTTCCTTTTCTCAGGAGACTCAACTTTACAAAGGATAAAGAATGATGGATGGGAGATCTGCCCTGTTTTCAGTTAAATAACTTCTAATATCACCTAAGAGGGAGCAGAGAGATTCAGTCATTCCATCAGCATTTCAGATTTTTGCAGAGCACAGCCTTGGTTTGATGACTGGGATTTGAGTCACCAGTGCTCTGCTGCTTACTGTTTTTTATTTTGTTTTTGGTTTTGTTTTTTTTTTTTCAGATATGCATACAGCTTTGCATTGGGACCCTGAGACATGGTCAAATTCACAGAGATGGCAGGGTGTATTAATGAAGGGCATCATTCTTTGCAAACAGTGGTGTTTTTAATTAATAACTCCAGCAGGACTTTTCTGAGATTTGCATTTTTCTATTCCACGTCCTTTTTAAGTTACTGAGATAATGAAATTACAAGGATGAAAGTGGGGGCAGGGGGAACGCAACTCAAAGTCTGGAAAATAATTGCTGCATTTTTTTTTAAGGAAAGACTGTAGTCTTCATTCCCGTTAGTGATAGCTCAAACAAGGCACCAGAGTTGAGTGGCAACTGCACCAATTAGCAATGCTGCTGTTAGTTTGTGAATTGCATGTGAAATGTAGAATTTGTCCAGAAGTGCAAATGCAAATTGCTCAACAAAAATGTGCCTTCTGTGTCAAGTCTTTTCACTTGTTCTGACACACTGATGTCTCCCCAGATTTCTCTGATCGGCAGATCCCTCTCTCAGTTGACAGCTACCAGAGCCCATAAAGTAATGAAAATATTTCTTATTGCCATTAGCTGTGTCTCTTCAAGGAGGACTCCAAGCCAGCACCAGCTACTTGCTGTACAACATAGTTCTGACTTTTATTTTTAGGGTATTGGACTTCACATTTCCAGACTTAAATGCTAAAAGCCCAGTAAATGCCTAAGATTTTACCTGCACAGAAGTTCAAAGACCTGGTTATCTGCCACGACAGTAATTTGGTCACTTTGCATGTGTTCAGCATCCCCTGTTATTGTACATGGTGATAACCTTTGTACTGCACTGGAGGGGGCTGAGTTACAATTGCCATGGGAACTGTAACTTAACATTTCCTGGCTTTTTCAGCACACCATAGCTCATCCTTATATTATGTTCTTTAGGAGAAGAAGTAGTGAAGCAAGGGCACAGTGAAATAATGGTGTTTTCACACCTGCAGAATATAAAACAGTGTATTTAGCTGTATGCAGATTGAGGTTGGATTTGTTACACTATTTATTGCACCTCTGAGCCACAGTCCCAGTTTAGGAGTCTCATTGTTCTGGGCTCTCTGCAGATGCAGGATGTAAATATGTTTCCTTCCCCACAAACACTTCTAACCTAAGAGTCAGATAAGAGATAATGCAGGGAGACAAACACACTAGGGAGTACAAGGAAACAGAAGACTTCTGGATATCATGGAGACAGAAATTTCTACAAATATAATTATACTGGGGGCATGGTTCAGGGTCAGATTTGTGTGACTGGGAGACTCTCCTCCCAGGAATGAGATCCAGCAGGGAGGAAAGCGTGAAGGCACTTCTAGCTAAAATGAAACATGTGGAAAAGAGTGGGTTGTGATGGGGTGACAGAAAGTCTCAGCAGTGAAAGAGAGATGATGTGTGAGGTTGGCATATGCTGCAGCTGAATTTGAGAGTAAGGGAAGGTGTGGAAATCCAGAGTAAAGGGAATCCAAGAGAGGGCCACAAGGAGAGAGATGGCACAGGCAGGATGACAGGCAAAAAATGGAGCAGGACAGCAGAACTTGGGCAGTCTACAAGCAGGGTAAGATTCCAAGTGCCTGGCTGTGGGACTGCACAGAGCATGGGGGCACAGAAAATAGCCAGGGCATGGGCTGAGTGACAGCCAGGCCCATAGGAACAGGAAGGAAAACAAGCCTAGGGAGTGAGATGAGAGCCTACTTTGAGCTTGAGCTGACAGATATCCATCCACAAGGTAATCCCAGAGGCAGGGCATGGCTTTAGCCAGAGCAGACAGGAGGTGGCCAGGGACAGAGGCAGGTCGGTGAGTCACTGGTGCACAGAAGGTTCCTGAATGTGAACAGAGGGAGAACTCACTCTGAGACAGCAGGGAGAAGGCAAGGAGGCAAGGCAGGAGGGCACAGAGCCACACAGCAGCAGCAGGTGGGAGGGTGGGCAGTGATGAACCAGTCTGAGTAACCCTGAGCAAGCAAAGGAAGGGGTTGGAGTCGAGTAGGAGCACTGGGAAAAGAGATCCAGATTTCCAGAAGGGACTGAGGCTGTGACAGAGAGCCTGGCATAGTGCAGAGCTGCAGCCAGACAAAGAAAATTAGAGACTCTGTGATCCTGGTTCTGTGACAGGAGGGATGTGAAAGCCTGTTTGAAAAAGAATCTGTTGGAGATGGCGCCTAAATTCAGTCTAAATCATATAAATCATCATCAGCAGACTCAAGCTTCGAGCTGACAGTGAGAAGAGATAGAGGGTGAGAGCTGGAGAGTCAGGGGTTGTTTGAATTTTTTTTTTTTTTAAGCATGAAGATAAAGCATGCTTGTGCTGCAATGAGAAAGAGCAAGAGGAGAGTGAGATATAAAAAAGGAGAAGGCAGACAGGGGCAAGAGAGATGAGAAGAGAGGACCCAGTGAGGTTGCCAGAACAAGAATAAGGGCTGGGGACCACTGATGAGGCCACCCCCTCTGTGGCCAGGAGCAGAGGGCTGGGCAGGATGGGAAGTGGGGATAGAGGGAGATCATGTCTTGCTTTAAGTTTCTCATGGGAGAGATCAACACAATCCTGTGCAAAAACCTGTCTCCAGTGAAGGCAGGGCTTCAGAAGTGAGTCCAAGGCTGCAAAAAGGCAGCTGGGGTTGCACTGGGAGGGCTAGTTAAGCTGGCAAAGATAAGTAGGCATTAGGAAGATGGCAGTATAGAAGGAGACAGAAAAAAGCATTCATGTTGTGGAGGGAGAAAAAAAAAAGAGGAAATTTAAAGCTTAAGAGGTATCAAGGCCATCTAGAAAGCCTCAGCATTAATAAGGACTTGATCAGCAAAGCAAGCTATGCCTTAGAGACCTGGAAGTCTAGGGATAAAGTCAATTCTTCTTAAACCTGAGCTGAGTTAGGCCTTGCAAAGGAAATTAATTCAATTGTGAGGTTTTCCATAGTTGTATAAATAGAGGGAGCCATACAGTGTTGGCCATGTGGAGGTTAAAGACCTTAAGTACAAACTAGGCATAGCCCAAATCAGAATGCCACATCTCAGTTTTCAGTAGGACTAAGATGACTGTGTCAAAGTAAAGGCCAGGTGGCTAATGGAAACACAAGGATCACATCCAAGAGGGAAGAAAAAACAAAAGAGTTTCAAGTGCTGGAACAAGGTGGTCTGGGTTGCTTGGATTCAAGGATGTTAAAAGAACTGGCTAATGAAATCCTACACCTGGTTGTGCCATCCCAACCAGCTTAGTTATCAGCAGCTAGTTATGTGACAGCACAGCAAAGATCCTGTTGCCTTGCCAGGCAGCTGGACTGCTTCCCTTGGGCCTGCCAGCTACCCTGTGGAAATATTTGGATCTCAATTTGAGATGGAAGTCCCACCTCCAGAGGGGCTGCACAGACATGCAGACATGCAGACAAGGCAAGGGAGCTATTCCAGCTCTTTGGAGTCACTGTCAGGCAGAGGAAGATCATGGAATTTATGCATGAGCAGGTACAGATGAGCATTCTTCATGAGCACCAGTGCTTCTATCAGTCCCACTCACAATCTGCTGAAGCCCAGCAGGGGTCTGAGTTACTGGCCAAGGCACACTGTCCCTCTGTGTCCTGTATGGGCACAGAGCAGAGGGAAGTCCTCACTTCACCCAGCCCTGCTGGTGTGTGATCTCACTCTCCTGAGGGCACAGTGTGAAACAGGGAGAAGAGAGCAGTGTGAAAGAGGCAGCTGAGATGGGAAATACCCAGGAAGACAACACAGTTTTATTGCCAGCACCAGGGCCATGGGGACACACTGCCTGACCCATCCCCACATTCCTGCCGGGTCAGAGACCAACACAGGGTCAGGGACAGAGCAGGAGAGCTCCCTGGAGTCATGCTCTCTACTTTGTGAGAGCCTTTGCCATACATTTTTCTGTGTATATATACTTTTTTTTTTGCCTTGGCAGAAGCAACACCATGGGGGTGATTGCAGCTTCTTCCCAATTTCTGAGGTAAGGTGCCTTCTGCATATGGGAAGGAGAGCATATGGCCCACTGTGTTTATTTCTCAGCCAGGATTCTTTCAGCCTTGGCGAATTACACACTGCTTGCTGAGGAGCAACACAAGTGCCAAGTTGGAATTTCTAAAAATGAAAGATTTAATTTATCACAGCACAGAAAAAAAGGATCTGAAAAACACCTTTAAGTGTGAAAAAATACCTTTTGTTTATGCTCAAACAAAACAACCAGGAGGAAGTTTAACAAAATTCCAGCTAGAGTTAAAAAAAAAAAAAAAAAAAAAAAAAACCCGCAGTCATCCACAGGAGACTTCAGGCAGCTTCTGCTAGGAATGAGCTAGAGCCAGGCTCTTCAAAATACCTCAACAACCAGTGAGCTCCATGGGGTCCAAGGTGATAATGTGGTACAGGCTCAGGCCATTAGAAGGAAAGGGGCTGCCTGATAATGGGGAGTGTTAACTTCTAGAGAGCTCCATTAGAGCATCTTTTTCTTAGAATTTTGCTTTTTCCAAGCCCCATATTTTTCCCTGTGTGTGCTTAGAAGCTTTTCTTTCTCTTACAGCATTTATTTTTATTGTGTCATTTTCCCTCTGTTCCCCCTTTTCATTGGCCCTGTGTGAGTGTTTGTTTAAACCATTTGCCTGCTTTTATCTTCCATTTTTCTTCTCTCCCTCTTTCCAGGGGCTCTCTAGCTGTGATTATCCTTACACTTCACATTAGCTTTCCTCCCTCCTGCTCCAGGATGGGCTTGAAGGAGGCATTGATTAAAGCTAAAACCTGCAGCAGGAGAATTTCTATCAGACTCCAGCTTCAGGGTCCAGTGGCTTCCATGAGCTCAGCTCTCACTGCATTTTTCCCCAGGACCAGTTTGCAAAGTCCCAGGAAATCTACCAAGACAGAGCCGAGCTGGCTCTGAAATGGCAAATCCCAGCTCCTCTTGTGGGGCTGATTTGCATCCTTGGAAGGCCCTCAGCTGTGGGAGAAAGCAGCAGGGATGTGGCATGGAAAAGCTTTGGCATAGGCTAGGTTTTTAACTCCCTTCTCCTGCCTTTTGTTCCCTGAAGGTTCCCTCTTGCTTTCTGAGTGGTAGGGCACACTGTGGAATGCCATGATGGCACAGCATCACACAGCAGTCTTAGAGGGGAGTAATTACAGCCTTCACAATATGCCTAAAATATAAGGTTGGGCGTTTTTGTTTCTTCAAACCCTCACTCTCCTTTCCTCCCTGCCCCCAGCCTTGCCTGGGGGCCAGTGCTTATTTCTCCCTTCTTCTTCTTCTTCTTTTTTTTTTTTTTTTTTTTTTTTTTAAGGTATGGATGTAAAAAGAGTATTTTGGGTTGAATTTGGGGTGATCCACTTTTTTTTTTTTCCTCCTAAAAATAATGAGACCAATTAATATTGCAATTACAAGGAAAATAGTTATTTGAGATAAATGAATACTTCTCAGTGCACAAACCCAACCATTATATTCTTACAGTCCATACCACGGTCTTATGGTCTGCTGGTGAAACTGGGGATAAACAAAACTGAAAGCAGGAATGATTTCCCCTGCAAAAGATTCTTTCTTGAAGGAAGGGAGAAATTATTTGTATTATTTGTAAAAGAGGAAAAGAGTCTGGTTTATTAGGCTGGTTGAAGTTCAGCAGCGTTCTGTTGAAATGCTGCATTCCTGAATCCGGTCATTCCTGAATTCCATCAGTTGTGCTCAGGGTTTGTGGAGTTAAACCCCTGGGCTGGAGCAGATTTGGGTGTGTGGGGAGGTGCCAGCAAAGCCCCCTCTGCTCACAGGCTTTGAGAAGAACTTCTGCCAGCCTTCAGCTCTTAAACAGTATTAGAAAAACAGTTGTCCCTTTTAGAGCCTTTTGTTCCCTACTTCATCAACAGAAATGAAGACATTGGAAAATTCCTAGAAGAAAACAAAAATACACCAAAGTCTGACAGATCCTGTTTGTTCTGTGGGCAGAATAAACTGCATAGAAAACACAGGGAAAAGAGATGCAGGCGGGGAGAGGTGAAAGGAAAACAAATTGGCTGCATGCAGAGGTCTGGTGTCAAACATCAGAGGGATCTTGTTTGCTCAGATGCTGTATGAAAGACCATGGCAACCGAGGGCCTGGGGGGAGAGGAGAGGTCTGCAGCCCCTCCCTGAGGCTGGATGACAGAGGAAATAGGTGAAGCAATCTGCTCTGCTGAGCCTGCTGCTGGAGCTGGAGTTGTGAACCAGCGTATTCCATCCATTTGTCCTATACCATGGTTTTTCTGAGGCAAAAAACACCCCCAGAAGTCTGAAATTAATGGATTTGCAATTCCCTTCGTCTGTCAGATGGCACCATTCTGAGAAAGGTGGTTTTGCTGTGGGCAGTTTGATTTAGAGAGGGGATTAAGATCCTTGTGAGACACAATAAGTCACAACATTACAAGGAATTCAATAGAAATATTTCTGAGGGAGTATAGGAATGTGCTTTCAGGCTGCTCTGAAAACACTGGGCACAGAAGGTGTTTTACTGTGACCTAGTGTATGGAAATGGAGTAATATTTTTGATCCCAGTAATAGGTTGGAGATGCCTCTTTTTAACACACAGACATGCAGGCAGTGCCTGTGTCCCCAGCAGCAGCTCAGGGCTGTGCAGAGGTGAGGGCAGACAGAGCTGCTCTACCTTGTACATCACACCCATTCCACTGCACTAGAGTTGTGTTCATCCAGAAAGGCATTCATCCTTGAAGGCATCCAACTGTGGAGATCTGCCATTTCTGATGGGTGATGGAATCAGAGGGTAAAAATGTGCTTCTTCTTCAATCTGATTTGAATATGTCTTCAGCTTCCAGTCCTTGTATCTGGTTTTGCCTTCTTTGCTAGATAAAAGAGCTCTTTAAGGAATTTCTTCCCTCATGAAGGTATTTTTATCCACCATGGTCAAAGCATCTCTCTGTTCTTTTTGTGGTAAGCTAAATGGATTGAGCTCTTTAAGTCACTTGCTGGCAGGCATTTTCTGCCACAAATCATTTTTTTGTCTACTTTCTCTAAAATGTAGATGCTTGATTGTGTACATTTTTCTAGTGTCATTCTTCTGGTGCAGTGTGCAGGATAAGCTACCTCCTGGCTTCTATTTGCTTTTTATTTTCAATACCCATTCGCTCACATGACACAGAACAGCACAGAAAATTGTGTCTGTCTGTCCATTTTACACGCTCACAGCCTCTCTCAGGTTTTTGGGCAATGCTTTGCTCCCAGATGTGGAATACCCATGCTCTGTTGATTTCTGCCTGGAGCAGTCCCCTTTTCCCTGAGGTGCCACTTTGGCTCCCTGGCCATCAGTGGGAGCAGAGCTGGCTCCTGTGCACAGAGGGATAATGGGCAGGCTTGGGTGTCCCTGCCTGCTTCTTGGGGCTTCACTGGTGGTCGTTCTGCTTGTTCTGAAAGGAAATTGTGTGATTGCTTTTAGCTGCAGTCGGGGCATTGAATGACATGCGGAAGGAATAAATTACTGCATGATAAGGAAGAGGCTCGTCAGATTTGAGACAAAGAGGAAAATCTCATTTCCCCTCCCCTTTGTTATCCTTTTACTGTGCACAACTGTACATATCACACATGTTACTCTGAGCTCCTGCAGAGTATTCCATCACTCCAGTAGAGGCCTGGAAAGACTCTTTGAGGACACAGGATTTATCTTCCTGTCCTGATTATCCACAGGGGGCAACTCCCATGGAGGCATTAAGTAAGCAGTCAGATCCCTGCACAAGTTCATCTTACCTGGTGCCCTGCAGCTCTACAAACCTGTCCAGGTGTGTTATGCTGACCATTTGGAAACAGCTTTGTGAACAGGCAGCTCTTTGGCTCCTTCAATACCAGGGGCCAAGCTCTTAATTCTGTCCCGGGCTGCCTTAAAAATGGGCAGCTGAGGCTGCAGGGGCAGGGCCAGCCTGTGTTTGAACTCGCTCTGTGTCACAGCTGAGAGGCCTTGGCACCATCCTCCCTTTATGTAACCAGCTCTTGGCTTCACCTGTCCCTGCTGAAGACCTGCAGCAGAGCTGCAGCACCACTGCTCCCGACTGGAATGACTCTGCTCCAGCCACTGTTAGCAGGAGAGAGCTGTTTGCAGCCTGAGAGCAGCACACAGTGGCTTTGGGTGGTGTTAAAAAGAGCCAGAGTGAAAAATGAGAAAGCACAGATGTTACAGCCTGAGAACACAATCTGTGTTTCCTCTTCCAGGGCATCTTGTCTCTGTCTTCAGGGACTACCTGCCCATGGGACACACGAGCACAGGGCCCTGGGGAAAGAGCTGGGCAGTCCCCTTGCTGCTGCAGATGTGAGCCAAGCCACTGGGGAGACCAGCAGGGAGATATGCAGCTAGGCTGGGTGATGATGGGGGTGTCTGGAGAGTGAAGCAAGAGCCAGCAGTGCCAGTTGGAGGAGGAAGGAAAATGCAGAGGGTGTAGGAAGGAGAAAGGGATGAGGAAGCAGTCAGGCAGAGCAAAGCAAAGAGGGTTGTCAGCAAAGCTTGGATTAGTTTGGTTTTCAAGCTCTGTAGGTGTGGAAGTGCTGCACTTAGGCTCAGTTGCTTGATGTGGTGTTCAGCTCCTGTGGTGAGACTGCATCTGGGTCTGGAGCTGCCATGGCTTGCAAGAGGCAGCCCTGTGGAGTCCAGTGTTGCTTCCTCCATCCCCAGCTCCCTGCCACCTTGCCAGGTGTCATCTCCACACACTCCCCTTGGAGGGTAACAGCAGCAGTGCCCTGCAGAGCTAGAGCTCTGGGGAAAGAACTCTGCTCCCAAGTGCTAGGGAGCATTTTCCTGCCTTTTTTGCCTGGGCTGTGCTCTTATTTTCAGGACACACAACCCAGGGCTGCTCCCAGTGACCTCAGAAGGGCCTTTCACCATCAGCTGGGAAGAGCTTTTGCCCAATAAAAAAAAGGAAAGGAGAAGAAATGTTCTGGGCAGGAGGGTGGTCTAGATGAAGAAGGCCTGGCTTTAACAGAAACAGGAAGTTTTCCTTATGTACCTCGAAATGACTAAACACACAACACTGGAAGTGACACCTGTGTGCTAATCTTTGCATTTCCTTCAGCTGCTGTGGCTACAGTGCACCAGGCTCACATCAGCTGGTGGGGCTCCTTTCAAAGCTTTCTTCTTTTTAAACTCCAGAATGAATTTATAACATAATCCATCAGAGAATGGAGTGCTTTCTGCATGGGGTGAGCATGTCCCTGAGCTGTACCCGTGCGTGCATTAGGAGCCAGGACAGGAGTTCTGCAGGAATTTTTTTTTTTTAAAGGCTGCAGCCCCAAAGGCAGCTGTGCACTGAAGCTCACAGAGGAAGCTCCAAGGGATATCACTTCACAGCCTGCCCTTCGGCTCCTGGGGTTTTCCCCCTCCTTTTTCTTTGCCTTGTAGTGGCTGCAGCAAAGGCTCTGTTATTTTGGCAGCATGGCCCTGCTTTTGTCTATAAATGGAAGCAGTTGGCCCATATCCCAGTATAACACAGGATAGTCCTGTGCATCAGTTATGCAATTGGTAGCTTGATGACTTCATCAGAAGCCGGGGGAGGGCCCGGGGGTGGTAGGAAAAAGCCTTTGCCATCAGCTCTGCTGGAGACAGCCAGTAAATGTGTGTGTCCCCCCAAAGCAGGAGCTCAGCGACGGGGGTGGGTGAAGGGATTGGTGCAGGAGGGATCCTTAGTGATTCCCTGACCCCAGCTTGGGGGAGACCCAGCCATGCTGCAGCCCTGGCCCTTGGGATGCTGCAGGGACCGTTCTTGACCAGGTTGTAAAGTGCAAAGTGCAGTGGGTGATGGGATGGGGGGAGAAGTGGAAAGGGGAACAGGGAGAGAATTTTCAAACCTGTTAAAAAGTGGAAAGAACCTAAATATCGGAGAGCTGCCTTTCAGCAGAGAGCCCTTCAGGGAGTATCTGTGAAAAGCAGAGATGTGGACAAATTCTATGTCGTTATTTCCTCAGGGTCCTTGAAAACCTGACCTTCGTGCAGAAAGGCTGATGCTCGTTTCCCAAGCTACACTCCAGCACTGAACTTAACCCTTTCCCTGCGTGGGTTGGGGTGGGTGCTGCACCATGACCTTTCTGTACAGTGACTGACATAACTCAAACACCTGGCGGGGCAGGTGAACCTGAGCATCCCCCTGGCAGGCTTTGCACAAAGGATGCTGAAGTGATGATGCTGCTGCTGCTGATGATGATGATGTTACAGGACCTTTCCATCCAATTGGTGGTTTTGAATAAGTACCTCTCGCCTCTATTCATTGAGAAGAGGTTCTATGGGTATCTTAACACCCGAGACAGGGATTGGGCAGGCAGTCTCTAGTTTTCAAACAGGGCATCAAGGACGGCGTGGTGCCGGGCCGGGCCCTTAGGGAGCGCTGGCGGCGAGTCTCGTCTGCCATGGCCGCGGGACAACCTCGGGCTGGGCGGCGGCGGCTCGGGAGACCGCAGCCGAGTCCGGGAATGCTCCCCGGAGTTCCCGGGAAGAGCCGGTCCCGCTCGGTCCTTTCGGTTCCGCTCGGCCCCGCTCGGGCAGGGCCGCGGGTCAGCAGCGCCACCTGCCGGCGGCGGCAGCGCCGGGAGTGCTCCGCTGGTCCCGGTCCCGATCCTGATCCCGTCCCTCCGCCGGGACGCAGGACAGGATTTCCCTCCCCACCTTTCGCCGGTGCTTTTCCCAGCGCTAAAAGGCAGCAAATTGGATTTAGAACACGAAGAGAGAGTGGGGTGTGTGCAGGGAAGGCGCTTGTCCCCATTCCTTCCAGCCGCACACGCTGGTCTGCAGGATGGAAATCCTGAATAAACACATAATGGAGTTAAATCCTAAGGTTATGGAGAGGAATTAGTGCTGGCATCTCCCACTGTTGGTTGTGTGCACCTAACACCTTGGCTCCTCAATCCAGGGGGCTGTGTTAAATTACTATTAGAAAGAGAGGGAAATGAAAAGGAAGAGAAAATATACTTGTCTCCTTGAGAAAGGAGAAAAAGTTTAGAAAAATATGACTCTGAGGAACGAAAAAAACTTAGCTCACAACTTCATTATTTCACTATTAATTAATGATAAAGTGCTCCTGCTTTACTTGTGGGGCTTTGAATTCCAGGAGAAAAGAGGAAAATATTCCCTGTAGGAGCAGACCACAGCTCAGTCTTTCCCCAGGCTTCACCCACCGGCTCTGTGCCTCCTCAGCTCGGTGAGCTGGGGTTTCCCTGCCTATGGAGCACACGGTAACAAGGCGTTCCCTCTGTCTGCACAGGAGCACCAGGTGGGACTGTCTCGACCCACGGGGCCCATGCAGCCCTCTGTCCCAGCAGGCTCCGGCAGCATGGTCACGGGCAGCAGCTCCGGGGACACTTCCTTGGGAGCCAGCCCCAGGCAGCCATCATGAAGCAGATGCTGATGGAGCAGAGAGCGCAGCTCCAGGTGATGGAGCAGCAGAAGCAGCAGTTTCTCCGGGAGCACAGGCAGCAGCAGCAGCAGCAGATCCTAGCGGAGCAGGTACGGTATCCATCTGTTTCCAACGCGTGCTGGGATGAGGTGAGCGCTGCAGACACCAGCCCTTCCTTCTAGATCTGGGAATTCTCTCTTGTAATGGTTCTGAAAGCAAAACCAGTGAGAGACTCCAAGTCAGAAATACAATTTAATAGAAAAAAAAGAGAAAGATAAAATACATGCAATAGTACAAAAGAAAAACCACTGACATAGTCAGAATGCAACATGACACCCTGCTAGTTAGGGTGTTGGTAGCAGTCCAGTTAAATGGTGGCTGCATCCTCCTGCAGTGGCAGATGTGGTTCACCTGAAGCAGTGCTCCTGTAGAATGTGCAGTTTTCCTCTGAAGGTCCAGTGATGATGTGAAAAGGTCCTGTTTTCCTCTGGAATCAGTGGGAAAAGGCTGCTTTGGTGTTCCAAATCTCAGTCTTTATCTAGGTAGGAAAGGCTTGGCTCCTCCCCCTGGCTGGAGCATCTCCCAATGGGATGATGTAATTTGATCAGTCATGCAGTGGGACTTAATGGCCCATTAACAGGAGATATCTCCCTGGAGGAAGGATGGGTTGTGGAAAAGATAAAGAACATTGCCCCACCTGGTTTTAACAGATGGCCCATTAGCAGAGGATATCTCCCACAGAGGTAAGAATCATTGCCCCACCCACCTTCAGCATATGGTGATAGAACACACACTTTTGGGCACATCTTTACATTGTAACTTAGGACATCTCTCTTCAGGGTATTTCAGCAAGGGTTGTTAAGGAAGAGACAACTATATCAGTCCTACCATTAGCTTGGCAAATATTACCCACATTTCCAATGGTTGGCTTGGTAGCCACGTTGATTTGAGGCCTGGAAAAGTTAACTCTTAACCCAACATCTAATGGTGTGTTAGTGCCAGCAGATGCACTCAGCTGCAGTTACAGCCACAGGTCCTCTCCCCTAGCTCTGGTTGTGGTCTTGCACTGGCAAAATCTGTGCACAGCTGCACTGGGATCTGGGACAAAGAATGGACATAGGTTAAAAGAAGATGTAGCGAAGAAAAATGTTACTATTTACCCAGACCAATTCCTTAATCTGGTTTCTTGAGTGCCAGTAGGAGCAATTAGGTCATACAAGGGAAAGATAGCAGCACGGGGAGACCACCAGGGACTGTAGTGGGGGAACAGTAAAACCACCTCTGGCAGTGGCAGTGTGGAAGAGCTGCATTGGAGCTATCACTTGGCTTCCTGAGCTCTGGGCTTTGCAATATGGATGTTAAACTGTGCACTCTGAACGGTGGTGTGTGCTCAATTCAGCTGTAGCTCTAAAGCAGCCCAAGAGAAAGCCAGTGGAAAGTCACACTGTCGAGTTCCTACAAGATCACACCCAAGTTTAAGGTTGCAGCCCCCTAATGTTACTTAGATAATGCTCTGGTAGGTCAGTAGTTGCTTTAATCTTTTCTTTTGCTAAGGAAAAACAGTTTAAGATCATCTGCTTGAATTTGTGTTAGAACACATGCGTGCCATGTAACCACAGAAATACAGATTGCCTCCCCCACTTTCTCTTGTTGCTCCTGAGAAACAGAAAAATTTACTCTCAGTGAACAGGAAGGATGCTCCTAGAAATATTTAGGATAAAGATTCCTGAACTGATTCAAGTGTGAACCAATGCATGAGAGTGAGGATGCAGTAATGCATCCCATGGATTGGGCCAATTCACATGCATAAAGCCAAGAGCCAGTCAGTGACTTGGATGCTGAAGGCAAGCCCTAAAGTGTTAAAAGGCCAGCAAGCTAAGGCTGTCAAGTGTGCTGACACACTTTTGAGAGATGAAAAGTGGTAAAGTCACAGTCCTCAGGCTCCTAACTTTGGGGTAGTTTGTACTTAGCAAGAGTCCCTCTTTCTTTTTAATAGTGTGTAACACATACTTATGAATGCAGGGATTAGTACTTCTTTCCTCTCTCTGCCATTCTCATACCTTTGTTACACATCATTGGTTTTGGACACAGCATTTGTACAGCTGCAGATGATGCTCCAAGACATGCCCTTTCAGTAACTGCTTACTTTAGTACACCTTAGCATCTGAAGACTCTGGTTTTATAATCTGCCCTTGATTCTGTTTTAAAATATTCACAAGTGTTCATGGAAAACAACCACAGAGGAGCAATGTGGTCTGGATCAAGGGAGCATTTTGCAGTCACCACTCCCCAAATATCATTCACTGAAGCACAAGAGGAAATGTGCCTTAGTAATCCATTTCTGTTTTGGCTCAGGAACGTTCCAAGGCTGCAGTGCTTGGGTCAGGATGCAGCAATCTTTGCAGTGTTTTAAGTGCAGACATGGAGCAAAGTCTTGCATGGGGAACACAAACCTCTGGACCTTGGCAGGACTAAGGGAAGTGTGTGTGTGTGTGCCTACAGTTGCCCTTAGATCTAGGTGAGCCAAGTTAGCTCACATCCCTCCCTCTCCTTTCTGCCTGAAGACAGTGAAGCTCATGCTGTAGAGGTCAGGATGAAAAGACTGTAAGTAAGGACTCTGCCTGTCTCTCCAGGACACCTCACCAGATAAGAACCACTGCAAGTTCTGCAGCTTTGCCACTGGCCCATTGATTAATTAATCATCTCTTTCTCTTCTGCTTTCTTTCTGTCCTTCATTTTCAGCAGATGCAGCAGCAGTCACATTTGCCTCGGCAGCATCTGCATCAACAGCGAAGCCCATACCCTGTGCAACAGGTCAATCAATTCCAAGGTAAAAGTCAAATTGTTTTTCCTGTTTTGGAGTCAATGCCCTTAAGACAACACATTTGTGAAAGCTTTTGCAGTTTGTGACTTACTAGAGTTTAAGCAGTGTGCCAGAAGAGGAATACAGGCTGATGCACACACCACATATTTTACCAAAGGGGAATGCCCAAGTTTGCATATTCAGTTAAGTTTATATTTTCCTTTCTGCACCCTTCAGTGAAAACTGATTGCTTTTTCTTTTTTCTCTCTTTTTTTTTGCCTCTTTGACATTCAGATGTCATGGATTCATTAATGGATTTTTCTTGTTGCCCTCTACTCTTTTGAAGATTTTTTTCCTGCTAGCATTTCTGACTGTATCTTGTCATTCCTCACTTTAGCTAATTCGATGAGCAGAGAATTTCAGAGAGGTTATTGCTTGCCTAGAGAAGGGACTGATAAATGTCAGGTGTGGGAAACACAGAGAAATATCTGAGACGTAAATAGAGATTTTTTTTTAAATTATCTCAAAAAAAGCACGAATGTTATTTCAATGTGCTCCAAGGGTACTGAAGAATGTAAGTGCACTCATTTTGGCTTAGGAAAATAAGTTAATTCTGAGCTTTTCTGGTGGAAAACATCAACTGAATGATGTGAACTGAATGTTCACTAACCATGATTTCTATATAGACATGAAATGAACACACACTTGAGCTGTATATCCATTATAATATCACATAGATGCAACAGAAAAAAGGGAGGCAATTCTGGACATTTCACATTGCCAGGTTCTCAGGATGTGAAGAGGCAGCCACATCTACTGGCATATATCAGGGTGGCTTCTTCTAATCACCTTCTCATTTTTATCTTTGGCACCATAAGTTCTGTAGGAAATTACTTTTACAATAATTCATTTCCAAAATCAAGAAGTGAGTGTGCACAGCCATCCACTGAGATGCACACATACAATCTCTCTGCATTCATGCTTCTTTGAAACACTGCCTTTGTATGTATTATTTAAAAGAAACAGAGAAAAGAGTTTAGGCTAATCTGACAGAGCAAGGAATTAATTTTCATAAATGAACTTATTTAAATAGTTCACCATTTTTTCCTTTTTAGTCACATGAATGTAATCCAGTGCAGTAGGTTATGTGTAAATGAGAGCAGAAGGTGGCCTAAAACCTTGAAATCTGTTGCATCTCTCTTTTAACTACTCCTTGTCTGATCTCCTGTCACTCATGCCAAGTACAGTAGTTAACAAAAAGTAGTATGTGAACCACTTGCTGTAGTGACTCCTTTGGAGATTTTCAATGGCCATTTTCAATTAAAAATAGCTAAAGATGCATTCAGATTTTAGCATTATCTGTATCTTAAGCACTTGCTGGAGTCTTGGTAAAAAGGCTGTTTCTAATAATGGAAGGAGCTGATCTAAGTTAAGAAAAATCAAGGGAACCCCAGTGCCAATCATTCAGAAAGCAGTTTGATGGCATGAATAAAGTAAAAGCTGCCACTACATGTGGCCTGTTCCAGAGGGATCCAGATGGTCTCACTTCATGCTACAAAATGTTTAATTTAGCTGTGTGCTGGAGCTAAAAGCACCCACCAGAAGCTTGTGGTGCTGCAGAAAATGGAGTTGTAGCCATCCTCTGCTTTATGTAATAGAATGACATGTATAGAAATGTTGCTTCCTTTCTCCAGACCCATTTTGCATGGAAACCAAGCCAACATCAATAACAGGGACCAGTGCTCTCCACTCCCACAGATGTTCAGGGATGTTGTCTGCACTGAGGGACAATAAATAGGGCTGATTTAGGAACATTCAGATTCTGTTGTACAGTTCTGAACTCTTAAGGAATGATTTTCTACTTACACCTGGCATTTAATAACATTTGAGCCTGGAGCAATTGTGTGCCTCATACACTCCAAGCTTCACCTGCCGAGTGTTGTATTTAGTCAGTGGCTCAAATCTGAAGAATCTGACTATTTAGTTAGTGACTCAAATCTGACTGTTGTGTTTGGTGAAAAATCCACAATGAACCCATGGCATAATCTGAGCTCCAGGTAATTGTCTTTATTTAAAGATAGTAAATATAGAAGCATATCAGCTCCCCAGAAATCAATAGATCCCCCTCCCCTGAAAGTAAGACACAAGCATGGTTATCTGTCACAGTGTGGAATTTAACAAGGCCAGGATTTTCTGGTTTCCCATCACTGGCCTAAGGTGAAGTAAAATGTGCTTATAGTATTGATTCACTAATACACTCTCCTTGCCTTCAATGTCCACAAAACCCCAATTTTTCTTCTTTCCATAGAATTAATCAGTAGCTATGCTATAGAAAATCCATTCATTTATGCCTCCTGAGCTATTAAAAAAATTGATTGGCCTTCTGAGACTGACATTTCCAATTTCAAGGCTTACTTTTGAAAGACAATGGAGATATTTAAAGGAGAGCTTCAAATGGTAAGCTGAAGTTCAGCTGCTTTGCTGCTAGTGAGGAAGACTGGTGGAAGTTTTCCCATTTGCTCGCTAGAAGCTGAATTAGGTGTAGACAAAGAAGATAAGTGCTGCTGAGGATGCTCCTACAGATTCACTCTTATGCAAAAGTGTGTTAATTACTCTTATGCAAACGTGTGTTAATTAAGATTTACAGGGTTGTGGGCTGTAGCTGCTGGGGCTAGGGTGGTTCTAGCTTCGCCCCTGAGGCAGAAGGTCAGCTTCTCAGCTAGCTAGGAATGAGATCCCAGGAGACACAGTAGAAGTTCCAAAGATAGCTTTACTTCTTCTAAGGGTTCTATGCAAAATCTGGATACAGAGCATAGCAAGAGGTTTGTGTAGGGTTTAGGAGGATTGAAATTCTAACCAGTAAAATTATAAGTTGCAAAGTATCCAATTACTTTAAGATTGTAAGTGAGAAAAGACCAATCATTTAGTAAAGTTAAAGACCAATAGAAATCCTAAATGATAACAGGGGTTTCAGTAGGGGGGTGTAAAAAACACGGTTCACTGCCTTGGGAGAATTAAAAGGTTTAATAAAAAGACAATAGGAGACAAACATAAACAAAGGGTTAAAACGGCCGGGTGCTTGGCATGCTGCCAGGAGCACACCGCTGCTTTGGGAACACCCCTTTCAATACGTTTTACAATCCATCCACTTGTTACATATTCATAGATTTTCATGCACAGTCAGCTGTTTCTGGGAACTGTTTAGCATGGCCACTCCTCGGGTCCACCTTTTTAGAGCATGCGTGTTTCTTGGCTTGTGGTTTTAATCCTCTCCTTATCCCTTTTAATTTGGGTGGTGGTCCCGGCCTTTGGCAGCCGGTGAGTGTTGATAATTGCCCTGTCAGCTGTATAGGGTCCCCATCACCTGTTCACGGGCTGTTATCTTGACTAAGCGGGTTTAAGCATACTATCTCTAAAAAACTTATGTCTAACTTTTACTATTAGCAGAGAGAAGAAAAAGAAGAACAAAAACTATATCCATATAGAAATGCTATTTTAACATTATACATATAGCATTTATCCCAATACTTGCAAAGAGCCAGCAGCATGACATGCATTTATAACAGGGGTGAACATTTCTCTAACATGAGTCATCCTAAGAAAAAGTTTTATTGTCTCAGGGTATGAAATCCCAGGGGCCCTTTTCAGGAACAGTTGTATCATCCACAGCGGACTTTTTCTTACCTTCCTCCCTTTCTGTTGCAGGTTCACCCCAGGATATAGTGGCTGTGAGGAACCAAGTAGCGCTGCAGAGCATGAGGACGTCCCGAATGATGGCGCAGAACGCCAGCATGATGGCCATGGCTCCGTCCCAGCCCCCGAGCACGCTGCCCAGCACTGCGGGCCAGTCGGACATGGGCATGGCCCCTTACAGCAACGCCTCCTCCAGCCAGCCAGGGCTGTACAGCATGAGCACGGGGATGAGCCAGGTGCTGCAGCACCCAAACCAAAGTGGCATGAGCATGGCGCACAGCGCAGGCCAGGGAGCAAGGCAGCCTGCCTCCGGACAAGCGGTGGGGATGGTTGGTAACTTTGGTCAGGGCATGCTGGTGAACTCTGCTCTGCCCCAGCACCAGCAGCAGATGAAGGGAGCAGTGGGCCAGGCCTTGCCGAGAACACAAGCACCACGAATTCAGAACCTGATGGGGCCCGTCCCTGCCGGGGCGCAGAGCTGGCAGCAGCGAGGCCTGCAGGCCGTGCCCGGCAGGACTAGTGGCGACATGGCGCCCTTCAACAACGGCAGCGCCTACGCCGTGCCGGCCGGGCCGCCGCGGCTGGCCAAGCCGCACTTCCCACAGGGACTCAGCCAGGCGGCCGTGGACACGGGCGGGACGGGGAGAGCCCTGAACCCAGCCATGGGGAGGCAGCTGCTGCAGCCGCTGCCCGGGCAGCAGGCCGCCGGCCAGGCCCGGCCCATGGTGATGCCAGCAATCAGCCAGGGCGTCCCGGCCATGCCGGGCTTCAGCCAGCCCCCAGCGCAGCCAATGCCAGCTGGAACCTTCGCCCAGAGCGGCCAGGGGCAGGCCTACGAGAGGAATCCCACTCAGGACTTGTCTTACAGCTACAGCAATGGAGGAGCAGGGGCGGCATTCTCCAGTTTAGAAGGCACAGACCTTGTGGACTCCATTATTAAGGGCGGACCAGGGGATGAGTGGATTCAAGAACTCGATGAGTTGTTTGGAAACCCCCAGTGAATGGGATTGTGTAGTCTGGAGCTTCGGTTACGTTTTGTTACATTTGAATGAGCAAAGAGGGAGTTGGATGTTCTCCCCATCCCTGGATTGTTGGTTTTTGTTTGTCTTGGTTTGGGGTAATTTTGTTTTCTATTGTTTCTAATTGTGCAAACCGAGCTGATCTGTAGCCAACTTTATAAGATTCAGGGGATGATGAAAACATCAGCATCCCAAAACTGTCACCAAGCAATCCACTCTGTGTGTGTGTGAGGCAGGATGGGGAAACTGGAAAAGCCAGCTGATGCATCTGGCTGGGAAAATTCCTCCTCTCCTCACTTAAAACGAGGTTTCATTGCACAGCAGTGTGGGGTGGTCCCAATATCTTACATGAATGTGCAGGCTGCAGCTTCAAGGGAAGCAGATGGAAGAGCTGGGAGCAAAGCCTACAGATATCCAGGGCGATTGCACAGGCCCTGGTCAGAAATGGGCTTAGCCTAGGGGCAAGCAGGTCTGGGAGAGCCATGGCCAGTGGGGCTGGCTGTGGGCTGCCCTGAGAGAATGCACAACACTCACATGACAAGCTTAAACAATCACAGGGAGGTCACTGTTTGCACTGCAGAGTGATAAACCCCACTGCAAGCGCAGGAGAACATAAATTTGGCAGTGCTGTGAGGGCAGATTGATTATGTGACTGCTGCTGGAGACAGCCTAGTGGTGGGCAAACTTAATGAACTGCTTAGTCCCCTTGGGACTTGAAACAGTGCTTCCCAAGCCAGAGCACTTGGCACAGCCTGGCTGCCTGGGGTGTTGAAGGGCTGAGAGGTACCAAGAGGCATTAGCAGAACTCCTCAGCTAGTGCCTCCCTCTCCTTCCTCCCCAGGATGTTCTCAGTTCACTCCCTTCCCCTCCTGTTCCTTCAGTGTAAAGCAAGCTCAGCTGGCTGCACTTTTTGTCTTTCAGGCAAGCCACAAAGGACCAGGCAGGGGAGGAGAAAACAGGCATGAGAAAACATAGAATGAGGGTTTGGCACACAAGAAGACCTTCTCCTCCCCTCTGGAAAAGTGCAGGTTTGGCAGGTAGTATTACCCCAGGATGTCTGGGCTCTTGATGTGATATGTTCAGTTCTAAACAGATGTCTGGTCTAATCTCTCTGGTTTGCTAGAATAAAATTCACTGCTGTATTTGAAGAACAGGAGTCAGTGAAGGACTACTGTAAAGAACATTCACGAGTGGGTAAAATAATTTATATTACAAACATGGGTCTGGCCAAATAAGGTTTTAGGGATGCATCACTATTTCCACTGTTTGGATCAGTGCTGAGCAGTCCTGTTATGAAGTTGTGACAGATCTCACACAACACTGAAGTCACCAGCCATTCTGAGTGCGTACAGCAGGGTTCCCAAACTGCAGTTGGAGGCTGTTTCCTTGAACCTATTACCTCTTTAGTGTTTTCAGCTGAGAGCTGTTCATCAGGTTATACAGTTGTGCGTGTAAGAAATGTTAACATGACCCACAGCCCAGAGCTTTAGCACTCTGTGACCTAGCACTGGCCTCTGTGAGCCATGTGCTCTGCAGCAGTGTCAGTGCCAGTCCCAGTTCCCCAGCTCCTGATATCACCTCCTTTTGTGCTGCTCTCCCTGGGCCCAGCAATGCCAGGTGCTGAGCCCCTGAATTCCATGGAGGCTGAGGCCTTGGCACTTGGCAGTTCCATGTCCTGCCTCTCCCTGTGGAGCACAGACATGCATCATAGTAAAGAGAGAGAGCAAATGAGTCTGGAACCATCTCAGTGCCCCACTGAGGCTCCCTTTTGAGCAATTTCCCTTGCTGGGGTTGCCTGGTGGGGGAGTTACCTGTTCTAAATGCTGCAATGCAGCAGGACAAGCTGCATTTTTAATGTCTCAAGGTGAGCCATCAATCCAGCCTGCCCTGACTGCTACGTTTTTTTAAATGGCTTTAATCACATCTCTTTTAGCTGACCCCTTTATAAAATACTGCACAAGGGCCAATCCCAGCTCCTGCTGAGGATGATGAGCATGGTTAGCATGCCTGCTGCTTCAGTAGGAGCCAGGTTGGGCCCTAATTCAGTGAAAGGGAGCACCAGCCAAAGTTTTTGGTTCATCTCTTGGTCAGAACGGAAGGGATAGGCAAACACTGGGAGAAGCAGCACCCTGAAGGGACCAGGGTGCTGTGGCTCTGTGTGTGTCAGTGTGAGCACACACCTGTGTGACAGAGCTGTGGCAGAGTGGGGAGGCAGCCACCCTGCTGGGCAGGGGACAGTGCTGGGGACAGCACAGCGCCCATGCCCTGGGTGGGAGCGAGCAGGGCTCACCTCTCAACACAGAGGTGGGAAAGGGGGACTTGGAAACACATCCACCACACAGCAGCCAGTGTGCATGAGGGAGAGACAGGCCTTGATGATACATGGTGGTGAAGATGTCTTTGTAAAGCTTCCTCCAAATACTCCATACTGGGATCAAGTACTAGGGAATAGATTTTATTAGATTTGGGTTGATTTGGGGCTTTTTTTTTTTTTCTTTCTTACTATGGTGCTGATGTATATGTAATGTTTAAAAAAAAAGTCATTTGTAAATATGTTTTTACAATTCTACAGATATCACTGGGTCTACTATCTGTAAAATATATACATATAAATATATATATATAAATATATATATATATACTGTTTGTTTAAAATAGAGTATTTTTATTTCATTCCTTGACTCATCCTTACTGCAGTGGTATTGCACTTCAGATGACATCTAATTACTAATTTGTACTGTATCCCTGACAGCAACTTGCTCCATTTTATTCAGATTTTTCTAGTTTTCTGGTTTTACTTTGTACATTAAGCATTGCTTATTTCCTTTTAAGACCTGTGCAGAGTCTGAAAACGTAGAAAAATACCTGATGTTAACAGACCGCTTTTAAAGAAAAAGAAACAAAACAAAAACAGACAAAAAAAAAAAAAAAAAAAAGAAACCCAAATAAAAGATGGTTAAATGAGTCATATACCTGGTGTATATGGATCATGTCTTGCCCCACATTGCGCCTCAGTGAGCAGTCTTCCATGGAGGGGAGGGAATGCATGCAGGCAGGTGTGAACCAGCCCTGTATTTTGTGTGTGGCTGCACCAAGGCACCTGGTGGAGTTCCAGCTGTTAGACCTCAGCAGTAACAGGCTAGGTGTGGCTGCCAAAGCTACCTGTGCACAGGCAGGTGCTGCAGGGAAATTAGTCCTTAACTGGGTCTGTTAGAGGTGGCAGATCCAACTTTTTGTGTTTATTCTGTGCTGGGAGCGAAAATAGGGAGTGGGGAGGAGACGAGATGGAGATGAGGTGGGAGGGAAGAAGGGAAGTGCATAGCTGGACATAAGAAGTTGGAGGAAATGGGAAAACTGGAGAAGGATAAAGACACATGCTTGGAGTAATTCCCTATCACCTACTGCTACAACAGTGTGAGAATTGTGTTGTCAGAAGCCTTTAGGAACATGCACATAGATCTGTTGGACATGTATGGCCTGTCCATACATCAGAAGAGGAAGAGAAGCAACACACCAAAGCACTACAAAAAAAAAAAAAGAAAAATCCTAACCTCCAACATTATGACTGGCTGAAGGCATCACTGGCAGGCAGGTAGGTGGATTTTTCATATTTCAGCCCATGGAAGGAAATTTATTGGAAGAATTTTTGATTATTTCTGTGGTTGTTAAATCTGGCCCTGATATACTTTCTCCCTAAAGGTAGGTGATGGAGAGCCACCCTTCCTGCAGCTGTGCCAGCTCCAGCCTGTTCACCATCATGATCTGTCCTTTTCCCCTCAGCAAACATTGTTGGACTCAGGTCTTGCATCTTTGTACTTGTACTTTGTACTTGTTTCATCTTGTGGTTTCCAATGCCATTTCAGGGTTTTTGGCCAAATTATGTCTTCAGAGGCATGACAAGGTAAGTTTCTTCCGGCTGGCTCTCTCATGAGTATATTCAGCATTGCCTAAATAATTTGAATTATAAGGAGTTTTCAAAACACGCATGGCCTTGCATCTCTGTTCTTCTACACAGTTTAAATTGGTCATTGGTGTACTTTGAGCTCACAGTGGTAAGCCATGACTTTTCCCTTCTGGCAGAAAACTGTTTTTAAAGTCAGTTTACTTTTCACTGTGACTTTATGATTCCCAAAGCTGTGGTCATTCCCTGAGAATCCTGGAATGTTTGTCTAGTCATTCTCACACCCCAGCCATCTGTGCCTTGGTGGGAGACAATACAGTGCATCCAGCTGTAGCATGAGCAGAGCATTTGTGTCTCCTTTTTGTCTGGGCTGGCTCTCCACTGCCAAGTGTTGTGTTTTTAGGCAAGCTTGTCTTGAGGAGGCCTCCTGTGAGCTCTGGGATATGCCCACAGGAGGGCCCCACTTGTACAAGAAGAATGTTTGAGGATGTTTGAACTGTAAGTACATTCCAAAATATAAAATCTAAAAGTCCTTCGTCGAAACTTAGGGCCAAGTGAAGCTTTAAATATTTTTTCTGAAGTTAGCAGTGTTTCCATATATGCTTATACAGCAGTGGGATTGGATATACTTGGAAAATGGGGATCTTGCAGCAGCATATAGCATGGAAGTGTTTTCACATTAGCACAAAACAGAAGGCATGGCTGGGGGAAATGAAGAGCAGTGCAGGAAGATACAGAAGCATTGACAAAAAAAAATAGACAATGGGTAAGATGGACTGATGTTTGCAGTGCCAGTTGCAACTAAATTACTTAGTGAATTAATGGGTTTAGTTTTATGTGATGTGTTTGTGGGGTTTCAATATTATACAGGGAAAGAGAACATTTAATTGCAAATGTAGATGTGACACGACATTCTGTCTGACTGACTTTTGCAGGAGTGTAGGGAAAAGAGCAAGTGTAAACAGCTCAGAAAAACATGCACTGGATATTGCAATAGGCTGTTAGGAAAGAGCTCTGATGTTTTATTCACATGTACCTTATCATCTTTTTGGGGTTCAGGCAAAACATCTGAAGGAACATCAGCACACAAGCCATGGAAAATAGCCCTGTAGGACAGTGTTCCTGCTGCTGCAGGATTGTCCACTACAAAATAGTCTGATTGTTTTGTATCTTCCTCTAGAAGACCTTGCAAGTCTTTTAATTTTATGAAAAGTATATATTGTTCTTTTTTCTTCTTATGACTGATGATAGATGGTGGAAGGGAGCCTTGGATCAGGACAGAGAAGACAGTGCAGTGCCTTCAGTAAAATGAAACAAACCATATGTTTCAGTGTTTATAGTGGAGGGTATACTGCCAGTGTTTGTCAAAGCAGAATTCATAGCAGGAGATGCTGTGCACCCAACATTCATTAATTGTGCTCTCAGCCCAGCTTCATAGCACAGCCTGGAGCTGTTAACCTGCATCCAGCTTCTTACTTTCCTTTCACAGAATGGACATAACCATGGAAGTACCTGTAGTGGGCAAACATACCCAGAAAGGGAACTAATTCTAAGAAGGACAAGATTTATATGATGGGGAAAGCAGCCAGAAAACTAAAAAGAGGATTGCAGACAGTTAACCACTCTAGTTATGTTTTCTAGTTATATATTGCTATGGGAATTTTTACAGCTGCCCATAGCTTGAGAAGTTATCTTGGGGAAGAATCATTCAAAAGAGATACATGTTATCTTACACAGTCACTGCAGGAGGCTCTTCCTATGGGTTTACAGATAGGGCTGGATTTAGGACTGCCCAAAAATATCCAAAAGCATTCCTTCAAAAGGACATCTCAGGAACTGACAGGAATCCTAATTCCCCCCAGTCTGGTGATTATCCCAGAAACTGGATAGTGGGTTGGAGCACTGTGGCTTGACCTGGCTCTGTCATTTTGCATTATTATGGCAGTTTCTGCTAAGGGGGAGTGTTTGTTTTGGGAAGAGAATCCTATTTATGTTGTTAATAACCTGCTTTGCATTTATATAGCAGCTTTTATCCAAGGACATGGAAGGGAGCTGTAGTGAAGTTAGCTTTCTGACCTCCCCGAGGGAAGAGTATAAAGTCACCTCCACTTGATAGATAGCAGGGTATGGAAGTCAGTTGTATTATCCAGGACTAAGCAGTGCTTGTTAATTTTGTGGTTTTCAACTCTCTATGTGTATTACACAGGACAGCTTTCACTGTGAGCTGGATTAAATCCTGTAAACATACCTGTGGGACATAGCTGCAACATTATTCAAGGGAAGGTTATCATAATCTTTCATTCTTACATGTGACAGAACCTGTGTTGCTGGCTAGCAACCATGATCTTCTCTGATTCAAGTGTCTGTCCATAAGCATGTGTATTATTTTATATCCAATTTGTTGACTTAAGTGGTGCTCCTTTGGATTTATAGTGGAGGTGGGACTGTAAGAGAGCCCCAAACCAAAAATTACTGGTTTGGAATTGAGAGAAAATGGAGAAATTGCTTAGGAAGGAGAGGAGTGATGGACATGAGCTAGTTATCCTTTCCCCAGCCCACAGAATTCATGCTTCTAAAATATTAGCTGGGAAGGGGTTAATAAAGGAGTATGCAAAGGTTGGGCTGTCACAAGTTCTAGCTCTGAGTGAGCTCCATGGTTTGCAGAGAGAAGGGAAAGCTGGTGGGGCTTTATGAAATGCCATGGGCATTTCAGTGTCACTGAGCATTCTCCTAGGAAGAACATGTTAATTAAAAGAAGGGGAAAAGATGTCTACAGTCAATTACTTGCTGGTAATACCAACATTTTTAAAAGTGATGTAAAACTTTTCAGTCCAAGATAAAAGCAGGAAGTATTTACCTTAATTGAAAAAACATCCTGCAGTCCAGTGGCCAGTCAGTTATATTGGGTAAAACACCACACAGTTTTGTCTGCAGAATAAATTTGAAAGAACATTAGTCTGGAAAGGAAAAGAACTATGGGTGGGATTTTCAAGGAGAGTCAGCTTTGGCCTTGTTTTGTTGCTGCTAAAGTTAATGCTGTTATATCCAGTGGGAGTACAGTCAAGCCAGCATTAGGTACTCTTAAAATTTCTCATTTTTGAAATCTCTGGTGCAAGCTGTTTAAAATATTTTCCTGGCATTTAAACTTGGGCAAGGATCTGGATCCCAACTACATGGAATTAAATAGGACAAATAATCCTCAATCAAGTGCCTGTGCAGCAGAGACAGGCAGGAATTCCAGTTCATTGATGTGATGTTAATCACTTATCTCTACACTTGTTGGTATGCAAGTTTTGTGGGTCAGCATTACTGGGACTGCCAGAGGAATTTGGATTACTCTGCTGAGGCCAGCTGCCTCTATGAAGGCACAGACAGCACATCATAGATTTTCTTATGGCAAGGACCATAATATTTTCATTTGTGGACATCAGTTGTCCCATCAATATATCATTTGTGTGTCTTTACTCAGTGGTTCTGAATTAATTTCTTTTTAAGGAATTAGGAAAACTTCTGTGTCTAATGAATCATATTATCTAAGAAGTTGTCTAATGTGTATTATGTCTCATTATTGTTATCCACTACAAGTACAGTTACAGCAAATGAGATTGTTTGAAATAAATATAAGTAATTTTTCACAGGGTCATTTGTTATTCACAAATTGAAGCCCTTTAGGAAAAGTCTTGTAAATGCCTTTTTTTTTTTTTTTTTTTTTTTTTTTCTTTCATCTTCAGGTAGCATTTATGGTTTCTGAGCCAATACCTTTACTCTGAAAACATGAGACAAAGGAGGTTTTCAAAGAACATTACTCTCAAATATTTTATATATTTGAAAAGCCTGTAGAGAAGCTGCTGCCTGTATCAGAGTATGATTTGTATGTATGATAGTGCATATTAATTTGCATGGCCTGGCCTAACAGCCTGTAAAAAACAATCAATTCAACCAAAGTAACTACTTTTAATAATGTCTTTCTAGGTCCTGGAGTTACCAAAAATTAATTTTAAAGTGGCTGGTTCAGAGACATCCTTCAGATTAGACGAGTAGTGGGACTCCTGTGTCCCTGCTCTTTCCTGTATCAGTGACTGGAATTAATTCTGCTCTTTTATTGGATTCTCTTGCTTTCCCATCAGTCTTAAAAACACTAATCTTTCAAACAAATCTCAACTGTTTAAAACTAGATTCATGACTGGAAACCAATTCCTGCATTGTTTCTGTTCCTTCTTTCTACCCTGGAGCATTTCTTGCCCGTCTTAATCTTCAACTGACCCGATTCTTTGAATAACTCCTGGTTCTGAGACACTTAATCTTGTACCTCTGAGGGCTGCTAAGTGAAGCCTGACTTCCATCACTGCTCCAGGGAGGTGCTATTGCCCATTAGCACCTTTCTAAGCCAGGACTGGAGGCTCAGAAGAATAAACAGAAGAGCAAACAGAGAGCTGAGTGCTCTGTGTGTTGCTTTTAGTTCCCAAGAAAAGGTCACAGGTTGGGCTGCTCCCTTTAGGTGAACTTGTTGCAACACGTGCTTGCAGTTCTGGTTTCACAACATTCATCTGAGCTCCCATGGACTAATCCCTGTTGGTTTACCCGTGCTGGGAAGCTGTGATGGTTTAAATCAGGTCAGCTGGTCAGATTCTGGCACAAGTTTCTCTTTGGGCTTGATGTCAGATTAACAGTGTAAATGCAACTCCAGGTTATGTGATCTTTGCTGTGATTTTAACAAAGATTTACTAATATAGGTTATCCATCATAAGGAAGAACACGGGTATTTTTCACCTCCCTTCACAGTGTCAGGATCTGTAAAACTCCTTGAGTTTCCAAGATACTTTTTGAAAAATGTCTGGATTTTTGGTTGGTTGTTTTTAGTCTTTCACACTTTTAGCTTAAAAATCAAGGCAAGCTGAACTTTCTCAGAAGTTGATGATAAGCATTGCCACCAGATAGAAACATTAAGATCACAGGGTATATTGGAGCTGATCTGATGACAGAAAAACAGGATGCAAACTTCCAGTGCTTTTTATTTGTTGTGTTGTGTTGTGTTGTGTTGTTTGTTTGTTTGTTTGTTTTTTGTTTGTTTGTTTGTTTTTACCTGGAAGGGTTGCATTCTCAAACTTTCTTTCTACTGGGTACAAATGTTGTTTCAGTAGCTGAGGCTTTGAGAACAGATAAATAAGCCACATCCATAGATAAGTTGGCAGTGCTGTATATATTCAGAAAAAAGGCAGAGTAATTATTTTTATCTTGCTCTAAATCTCATGCCAGTATAGCACAAATGCCTTCAAAATGTTTCTTGTTCCCTGGTGTAAACACAACTATATGACTTAAATTATTTTAAAGAAAATAATGCCAAGCATTTAAAATTATACTGGAGTTTTAGACTGATGCACAGCAGAAAGAGCTTCTCAGACTTGCCCCCTTCTAATCATCAAATAGAACCATTAAGGTAGGAAAAGACCTCCAAGATCTTTGAGTACAGCCCTTAATCAGCACTGCCATGGTCAGCACTGAGCCATGTCTCCAAGAGCCACATGCCTTTTGAACACTTCCAGGGATGGTGATCCCACCACTTCCCTGGGCAGCCTACCCTTCATTCTCACAGGCAAGGCATAAAATAAATCCATTTACCTCTTAAAGAGATGTAATGATGAGAACATAAACTGTAATATCTGATAATTTTGTTGCCTGATATGAAGATTTGCTTTCTCATTTCATTTCAGATACTGAGTATGTATCTTTGTTACTGGAAACATTTTTCTTTTAGCACTTTCAGTCCAGTACTGGTGTATTTCACGGATTTACTCTCATTTTTAGGTTTTCAGTTGTGTAGGTGCCTAAATAAGATTCAAATCAAGACACAGCATGGCTTTGGGGTACCTTTACAGCTAGTTAGAAGCACTGATAATACTATGGTTCCAAGAACTCAACAAACAAAAGAGAATTGAAAAGAAATTAGTTTCTCCAACAGGGAAAAGTAATCTGTCCCACTAAGCCAACTCCCTCTCAGACTGCAAAGAGTAAACAATGCTCTAGTGAGGAAGATTTTAGGACTTCTCAGAAATTAAAGTTGCAGAGCAACCAATCTATCAGAAAACAATTCCCCCACTTCAGAACCAGTGGAAACCTCCCCAAACCCCAGCCATGCAGCCCACAGCTCTTTCTTACATTGCTGGAAGGTGGAAAGAAGAGAGAGAGCTGCCAGCCAGGAGCAAAATTAAATCCCAGCCATGTTCCCAGCAGTTTCTGTGTGCCAACAGGATGTGTGTATGGGAGAGAGCATTTCAGTGAGCAATAAGGTGAAACAACAGGTGGGAGGCTTACAGTGCTTTTCAGCACTGCAACAAAAGCCTGCCCCGGAAATAAAACAGACCAGCTTTTGAAAACAAGAGTGCAAAATTGCAGCCAGGTTTTGTTCCTGGAAAAGTTCAGCCCTGCCTACTTCTTGCCTGTCTGAAAGCGCAGAAAGGACAAAACCAGCCTTTATTGCCTCTGTGGATTCAGCTGTTCCTTTATCTTTAGGTTCCAGTTGCAGCCTCTCTGGGAGCAAAGGCTTTTTGTTCTGTTTTTGTGAAGAGTCTGTGTCCATCACCAGCAGTGCCCCTGGGAACAGCTGGTGTGGGACACACCAGGGAGGAGCAGGGCTTTGTGCTGTCCCTTCTCCTGATTTTCAGGTTCTGCTGGACATGGCATGGCTCTGACACACAGAGGCACGAGAGCCAGCCTGCAGAAAGGAGCTGCTCAGGCTGGTTCAAAGGGTAAAACTGGCAAAGAGAGGAAGGAATGCCTCCCCTCATCACACTGCCTTGGAACATACTTCCTACAGCTTGTGCCCAGTCTTAAAACTGGGAAACATTCTCTCAAGGGGCATCTTTTCATCACCTAACTAACAGAAAGCTTAATGCCATTAGCCCTTACAATCCCATAAGATCACTGGAACAAAACCAGTACGATGTTTATTTTGACTTCCTAGGTATTTTGACAGCTGATGATGAAGTGTGATATTTCATTGCCTTTCATCAAACTTGCTAATTTTAAGGGCTAACATAAAAAAGACTTTAAAGAGATTATTTTATCTTGCCAAATTTTACTTTCTTGGGTGTTAATACTGCTCTTTCTAAAGATTGGAAGAATAGATATACTGTAATAACACTACTTTGATGTCTGTGCTTTGTAACTCTTTAATTGCTGATTTAAGCCCTTTAACTGCAGTTCTTGGTGTAGTATGGTGTAGACTTTCTGACCATACAGTCTCTGTGGTTTTTAGGAGAAAAAAACACAAAATATTGTTACCTTGCTGATAGATAAATGTGAAGGAAAACTTTGACAGAGCTGGTGATTTGAAAAGTTAAAAGCACAAGGGCTAAGCATTTTAAGGCCAGATGACTTTATTTAGAAGATGTGAATTTCAAAATGGTGATGGACATACAAAATCCAGCAAAGATTGACATAAAAGGAGGCAGGAACAGAGGTTCTGAGCAGGGAAATGTCATGTAATTCAGAGGCACTGGTGGTGTCTTACCAGACATAAGCTCCTCTCTCAGGAGAAGCTGCTGTTGACCAGAGCTGCTGTCATAAGAGAGCAGATGGGTGATGGGGTAGTGAGACCAAAAACATTTTAAGCATGAAACCAGATCAAATAAGCACTTTTAATGGAATTACACTGCCAGAGCTGCTCAGTTTTTGGCTCTGGAAGGGCTGAAAAGAACTTTGCAAAGGGCAATGCTCAGCATGTGCTGGGGTGCAACTTCTTGAAGATCAGTCACAAGTGGCAGTGCAGCATCTTTTACTCTGGAACACCTCCTAGAAGAGCTGAGAGGCTCCTCTGGGTGGAAGACTTACCTGAACTCTCATTTATTTCACTGGCAATGTTTATAGGGTAAATCAATGCTATTACAATGTATGAGGCTGGCTTGTGTATCAAAATCAGTTTAGCTACAGCAGGAACAGTAGTGGGCTCTGCAGTTTATTCATTTACTTTGATTTTCAACAATATATTGCAAAGAACATGAGCCTGTGTGGCACCGGATCATACTCAGGCTTTAAATTTATCAGAACTATGAGACAAGTGAACAAGGATGAAAATATGCTTATTCCTTCAATTGTTCCCTCTTTCTGCCTCCTAAATACCAGTTGTAACCCATGTCTGGTGTCTTTTCATAGCTGTTTGTGTGGGGTTTCAGAGGAAGGACAAATAGTCCATTTTATCCAGTTCAGTGTAAGGTCTGGTTGTGCAGAGTCTCTGCTTTGTGGCAGTGTTACCACAACTGATCCTCATCTACCATCCCCATCCTCTGGGGATGAGCTCAGGTATGATGGCAGCAGAAGAGCAGATTCAGGAGGATTAAACAGAGTGGTAGACAGAGGTTTGGATTCTTCCCTGAACTGCACTTTCTGCAGCTTTGTGTCACCTCCATCAATATTGGATATAAGTCAGGAAGGAACTGGTTCATGATGTTCTCATCTGGGTGTACAAAAGATTGATGTGCTTTACGTACATAAATTCCTGCATGCCTACAAGCCTCTTGGATTTTCTTATGGCCTTTGGAGATCATTATATTTTTTTACTTTGGTCATTGCAAGAACATATCTGGGATGCAATTCTGGACTGTAATAGAGAACAATGTATTCTAACAGATGTGTATGAAACATAAACTGTGACAATCTTGCATGATACCCCACTGTAACCACAACAGGCTTTCAAAGTAGCAGCAAAGGAGTTTAGGTTATTATAAGAAGTACCTTATGTAATTACAGCGTGGGGTTGTCTTTTGTTAAAACAGTGCTATTCTGCTAGAAGAAAAGGTTATTTCTTTTTAAAAATCTCCACCTGTTCTTAGCTCTGAGGAACTCAAAAGTGCAATAGCTTGGGAGAATTCCTTCAGGAAAATGGTGCACACACAAGAACACCTTCACTGCTGTAATAAAGCCGTGTGTATGTGGTGATCAGGGAACAGCTGGGGCAGAAAACCAGGTAGAGTTTGAATATTCCTCATCTCCCATGCCTCAGATTTTCTCCTCCTCCTAACCTGAATGTTTCTGGAATAAGCAGTAAATCTGCAAAGAGGCACAGCCTAACACAAGAAGTGAATTCTGCAAACTCTGCCTCTCCCATTTAGCAGCAGAGGAGGAGGAAATGCAGTAAACAAAGCTGTTCTTTCCTTTGACTTTCCTTGTGAGGAATTTCATGTGTGCTGCAAAACCTGCGACCCTGGAGACAGCATAGACCTTGCAGACACATGTCTGAGGAGAGAATTAGGCAAAGATCTCTTTAGTCAATGCTTGTGATGATGCCCAAAGATGAGAAGCCACTCTCCCAGATTCTCCATCCATGCTGATTGCCTTGGCTTATGCTCCACACCTCTCAGGCTAAAGCTGCTGAGCACCACCATGATCATCTTGCCTGTGCAACACAAACTGGCAGCATGTCACTGATGAGAAATAAGTGATCAATCACTCATCAAAAAGTGATGGCAGCTGGGAAGCAGCGGTGCTGCCAGATGTTGGAATATTTCCTGCCTCACACAGTCCCACTGGCTCTGCATGTAGTGTCTCCCATTTGCAGCAGAGAGTCTTGGGAGAAACAAGCTCTGGTCTGCCAGCTGTCTATCCTGCATGGCTTATGCCTGGATCAAAAGGAGGTTTAAGGATTCCCCTGTTGGTATTGACCAAGTGGAAGCTGATCCCCAGGCCAACATGACTGCTCTGATATCTCAAATGTGGGGGATTAATGAAGATTCAGCAAGAGATTTATGTTGGTTGTACATCTCTTGTCTCACTTCATGTAGTAGAATAAAGCAGAGGCTTCTCCTAAGGAAATTCCAAGAAATGTAGTAGATTTGTGACAACATAATATTTGCTGGTTTTTGCTTTCCTAACCTTGGACAACCAGTTATTTTAATTGGTGAACTGCTTCTGCTCAAGACAGGCTTTTCATCCAAAGTTTAATTTCATCTTTGTGGAAATCAGCAGTGCTTAGGAAGCACATGCCCATGTTCAGCCTTATCTGATGCCTTTGGGCAATGAGGCAGATCTCAGCATTTGCTCAGGAATCTGGTGAGCTGGTCCACTCTTGAGCATGCCTTCTGTTAGAGACAGCTGTGTGCTATGATTTATGGCTTGCATCTTCACCTTTTCCAGACACTATTGGTAAATGTTGTGTCAGAGTGATGCTTGTTTAACCCCAGCTACCAGTAGGGAGAAATTTGGCAGCTCCAGTCATTGTCACAAGTGAAAAACTAACAGGTTTCCAAAGTGCCTGCTGCAGTTACACATTCAGCTGCTCCCTGATCTCTGTCAGGTGTGTTGCCTGATGCCCTGAAATTGATTTGAAAGCCTGGTGTGGCTTGGCTGTGCTGACAGAGGAGGTTAATGGTAGAGACCAGGTATCTGGCTGCTGCCCTCGAGCTTTGAATTCCAAAGTGCAACCTCCTCCCATCAGGCAGGTTGCAGAGCATGCAGGCCCTAGATGTCAGCTCCCTTGAGAAAAATAACCCAAGTAGCTGACGTTGTGAGCACTGTATTTACATGGACATGTTTTAGAAAGAAAAAAGCCTCTCCAAAGTCCTTCTACCACACTCCTCTGTCTCTCTCTCCAGCCAGGAAAGCCCCACTCACATTCAACCCTTCACTGGAGCAGGGATTGATCCAAGTGTTATTGAAGCCACCCCATTCCCAGGCTGACCACTCCATCCTGGATTGGCTTCAGCCTATCCTGTCCATGCTCAGCTCTCTTCTTCACCCCCTCTTGGCACAATTGCCATTTCTTCCCTTGGTCTCGCCAGCTGGAAGCGCTGCCCTCTTCCCCTCGCTGCTCCCTCAGCCCACAGCCTGCCCACTTTTCCCTGATGGATGCCAGCTCAGCTTGCAGAGCAGTTGTGCTGGGAATCTTTGTCTGCTCCTGAGCAGGGGAGGGGTGCCCTGGACAGGGTCTCATGTTGCTTGGCAACCTCTCTCCTCCACCAGCCATTTTCCCTGGCAGCGCTGCTGATGCAGGCACAACAAATGACAGCAACATCACTGAAGCTGTTGCTCCTTTGCTTGTTATTTATGGTTATTGTCATGAAAGGATTTGTAAACATTTCTTCACTTCCTTCCTTGGCCAAAGCAGATATGGTTTTATGCTTTTGTAGCATGCCTGCATAATTAATGGATGGTCACTTCATTCTGGTGTATGTGACATACAATATTATTGGTGTTTTTAAAGTGGTTCCTGGTTCTGAGTGCTTCTGTTTTTCAGCCCCAAATTGAGACATACAAGGTTTTATATTCAGAAGTGAAAAAATCCACTGTAAGAGGGTCTGGCTTGACTGCCTCAAATTGCAGTTCTTGTGTTTAGGTGCATGTATACCTAAAAACTGAATCACTGCATCACTTTCTGTGCTCTGAATCACTTTCTGTCACCTTCAGGAGGACCTTAGGTCTAACACTGGGATTTCAAAATAAAAATGCTTCCATGAGCAGAGATAAAGCATCCAGGGTTTTTCCTGTTTGCCATTTCCTCCTTCACACTGACCACTGCCAGCTTAGTCTTTCTGGTTTGCATTTGTGGACGTGCCAAAGACAACACACAGCTTCACTTACCCATTTTCCCCCAAAGAGCACAGCAAGAAAGCCAGACCACATTTCTGACCTGAAAGACCAGTGCTTTCTGATCTTACAGTGAAAGTGCTGCTGAGACCTTTCTTTACTTAACAAGCTGTAGTCACTCAGGACACATCTGGAGACACATCATGCATGCTGCTGGCTAATTACATGCTGCCAGATCTTCTTGATTCAGCTCTAGATAAGATTTATTCCATTTGTTAGTGCCAAGAGACTCCCAAGCTTTTGTGACAAGATCCAAGGAAAGGGAAAATTTAAGTTTTCTATTGTAGGGGTGTTTTGCAGTGCCAGCCTCAGATGTACATCTGCCATTGCCCTCTGCTGGGGTATGCCAGAACTACTGGTGTGTGCCTTCTGCCGCGGGAATTCTTGGAATTTCCTTAGGAGAAGCCTCTCCTTTATTCTATGAAATTACTGCTTTGGGAGCTTAGGATGCCTGGCTGGCAAGAGGGATTTGTGGTTCTGTTCAGCAGGTGGCTGTCACACAGAGTCAGTTTGGTACTATACTATTAGACAGTATATTTAGTTATTGTTTGTACATTTATGAACAGCTGGAATTGGATGCAGAGATGGTTTCTGACCACAGCTCTGCAGCATGTTGCCTGCACAACATCCACCCACTTATCTTCATGCTGAGTAGAGACAACTGCAAATCCCAGCCTAAAAGCAGTTAGGTGGGGATCCTGAATCCGTTTAAAAATCTAGTCTTCCCACAACCAGCCTTATTGAAATGGCTTTTTGGAATCAAAACCTTTGCCAGGCCTTGAAATTAAGTCCTTTACAGAAATGAAGGCTCAGTTCTGAGGCACTGCATACCTACAAGGAAGGGGCATTTCTCATTTTTGTGAGATTGCACCAGTAAAGAAGGAAGAGGAGACTGTGGACCACCTGTTACCCAGAGAAAGAAAACAAGCTCCAAATCAGGCACATTTAGCTTAGGCAGGTTGGTTGTTTAGGAGGGAGTTCTCTGAAATCAAACCAGAACAGAAGTGATCTGCAGTAATGACCCACTGTCAGCCATTTCCTTCCTGAATCTACTCAGACCAGGAGAAAAGTATATTCTTTATGGGTTTTTGTTTCTTTTACCTTGCATCCTTTCTGCTCCAGACCAAACAGAGACCTGAGAGTTTCCCAGTTCCACCTACTCAGCAGTGGCTCTGGACATGCTGGATGCTGGTTGGGTTCCATAGCTTGCAAACCAGGATTTTGTGAAACTCTGAAAAGAGATTTGGAGAGTGCTTTGAAATCCTTGAACGAGCATAGCCTGGCTAGGGGTAGTTTTCAGTCTTACTCATCTTGAAAATCCCTCTCTGTTTTCTGGTGGAAACAGAATTGGAGCAGTATCATGTCAACACATAACCTGGTAAGTCTCATGTTAAACCAGGTAACAAGGGAGTGCAATTTCCTCGTCCTCACCCTGGTCCCTGTTGGCTGACTTGCCTTTCTCAACTCAGAGAGGGATGATATTGCAGAGTACAGAAAACTGCTGATAAATTAGCAGATTTTAGAGTAAAAGCCATCCCAGATGCAGAAAGGCCTTATTACTATTTGGGCAAGCCAAATGTTTCTTGATATAGTTCATTTAGCCAGCTCTGAAACAAGGAATGTAGAAATAGGTGGCATTGACTTGAGATATTTATTTTTAGGTAATGCTTTTGGTTCCCTTTCTCAGCATAAGAGAACTTTAATCTTCTTCAGAGACAAAGACATAAACATCTTCCAGTGAGATCTGGGGCCTCTGAGATGAGGGTGTAGCACTTCTCCCTGCTGTACATAGCAAACATATTTCCTTCCATTCCACTCTCTCACTCCTCTGACAGAAAAAGGCCCCTCATCTCGTAAAATCTATCAGTTATTTTCCTGAGCAGGAAGAGGATGCTTGTGGGAAAGTGCACGTTGCGTGTTGTATCAATATGAAATATAATATATCCCATTTCTGCCTGTGCCTAACCAGCCTTACACATTTCCCAGACCTGGATCTCAGTGGACTGGCTCTTCTTTGTGCAAACAGTAACATGTAAAGTGCTCCTGTCCTTACTCTCCCCTGCCTATTGGTGCTTTCACATTTTAGTCCTTGCCCATGACACTTCAGACATGACAACACTTTATTTGTCAAGTGTGTTACAGAAAGCAAGAAAGCAAGAAAGAATTGAAAGTCTGTCAATGGCAAATTTACTTGCTGCTTTTAAAATACATGACAGACCCCATAAAGATCTCCACAAAATCCAGAGATGCAGGTAGGGAAGTAGCATTTCCTATTAACTGCCTTAACTTTCAAGTGCATCAACATATAAATTGTGCTTAGTTGCCCTGGTGGGCAGAGCTATGGGTGCATTATAATCCATGGGCATGATTGAACAAGCAGTGTTATAAAACCCTCATAACCTGAAATAAGCACAGTGTGACCATGGGCAGAGAATATCAGAATGTGCTTCAAGTCATACAGTTTCAGCATTATTCGTGATTTAGGAATGTTCAAAAGGAAAAAAAGCATTTTAGATCATTTTGGAAATGTGTCCATTTTTTAATTTCTTATGGTCATTGTTGTGATGTTACCTCTTAATTTAAAGTTTAATTTTTTGGCATTTGCTAGTGTTGGCGGTTAGGTTTCTTTAAGGAATTTTTCTTCCCATTTGTTGTCATGGAAACAGCAAATGGATGTCGATTAAGAGATGATACCTTGGCATACCCTTGGAATTGTCTTGGGTTTTTTGGTTTTTTTAAAAGTGTCTCGATGGGGGAATTATTTTTTTAATATATATATATATGTGTGTGTATATATATATATATATATATATATACACACACATGTGTGTATATAAATATATACATGTGTGTGTATAAATATATACATGTGTGTGTGTGTATATTCCAGTAAAGAACTGTTATTCCTTTCCCCACATCTTTGCTGAAAGCCCTGTAATTTCAAGGTCATAATAATTTGGAGGAAGGGATTCATCTTTTCTATCCTTTCCATTACTGGAAGGCTCCCACCTTCCTTGGAAGACACCTACTCTTTTAAAACCAGGACAGCTAGCTTAGCATTATTTAAAGATTTTGGTTCAGATTTTACCTGTCACTTTAAATCCCACATTTCCCTGAAGGAGAGCTGAGAGGGCCCAATTCTTTAATGGGCAAAACAAGTTAATATTACAAATATGTTTCTATTTTGAAATGAAACCAATAATTCTTCACAGAGAAAAATATTTTAATTGGCTTTAAAATGCAAAAATTTAGTTTAAAAATAAATTTAAAATTGGCCTTTCTTGAAATAGTCTTACTGCTAAAGGCACACTAATGAAAGTATTAACATCAGTGCTAAAAAACAGGTATTCAAATAAACATATTTCTTCATTAAATCTATGGTTTTTTGTATTTTTTACTTCTGTTGATTATATAAAAATACCAAGGATGTAGTATTTATGAAAAATTGTGTCTTTCCAGATTATAAACTTTGAATAAGGTAATTTGTATAGAAAAGAGAATGGGATAAATTTTGGTTTGAGGCATGTCATGATATCAACACAAGTCATGAATTCATGTCAGATCCACTTTCTTTTAAACTTCATGGACGACCTGGAAGCAAGTAAGTAAGTAAGTAAGTATTCTCTGTGAAGGTTTAATGTCAATGTGACAATATTCAGTATTCATTTTTTTGAAACCACCTGGCTTTTAAAGAGAAATGAGCAAGTTAGCATTTTTGGACTGCAGACATGCTGTTGAATACTTGTGATGTACTGGAAAAATCCATACATTGATTATTGTATTTTGTACAGTTGGCAGGGCACTGAATTTAAGACAGCAAATAAATTAATACACCCCATTGCTTCCCCTCTTTCCCTTGCCTGTGGTTGCACATTGCAAGAATGAAATGAGGCAAAAATTGGAATTTAAAAAATACATGTCTAAAGGAAAAACAAGGCATCCAAATGAAACCATTACCTGATACAACCTAGAATATTATTATTAGGGTGTTGAGCTGACCCTGCTTGAAAAGAAGAAGCCCTGCCTTGGGCTGAATGGCCTTTGATTGCTACACAGCAGTGCCCACTCCCTAATTGAAATCAACGATCTCATACCCTCAGGGATCTGACATGGGGCATAAATTTGCCACAGTTGTAGTTTATAAATTGGCATCATTATTATACAGTGATAAGAGACCAGGGCCACTTGGCCTGCTCCCTCCCATTTAAAAGTGTATATAATGCACAGTTAGGCTCGTTGTTTGATGCTAATGGGTGGTATCTCTTTCTGCTAACTGAAATATCAATTTTGGCACCAAAGTAAGTACTTCCCATTGCTCTTTCCAGGTTCAGGTTTTATTTCCTTGCTAATCTGAAGAATTGCTCTTGAGTCAAGTGAGGCAGTCTAAGCAAATCCTCTCCTGCTGTAAACCTCTGAGCCTATACTTAGCATAGAAATGAATTGAATTAATCAGACAAGGAACTGGAAGGAACCTGCTGGAGCCTGGGAGAGCCTCATGGGCTCCATGTGTGCTGCAGGTGTGTTACAAGACTGCTGGCCAGGGATGAGGAGCCGTGGAATGATAGTTCAAATTGCTCCCCAGCTCCTTGTTTCCTGGAGGAAGGTCACCAAACACTTTGTTTGCCTTTCTTGCACACTGTCTTCCTAATAACCCACTTGGGGCCCAAGAGGCTGATTGCCCAGTGCTGGCATTGCTGCACAGCCATCTCTGAAGCACCATTTAGTCACTGCTCCTGATTTGGGCTCAAGCTTGTCCTCTGATGGATGCACAGCTGCAGGTGGAAAAGTGAGGAGATGCTCCTCAGCCTGCAGCTCTGCATGGGCTCAATCCAGAGCCCCATTCCCTGTGTGCTTCTGCCTGAGTTGCTCCTTTTGTGCCATCAAGAGGGAGGTCTCAGGTGCACTGGCATCATTAATATTTACTGGTTTAACTGAAGGGACTGAGCTCGTGCTTTCTAAAAATCAGCTTGTCCTCCAATGCCCTCTGGTGACAGGAACTAATTAGATGCCACTGCTTTTACTGAATCCAACTGCAAAAACACTTAGGTCATTTTATTCCTATTAAAGATTTTAGGCAAACACTGAGATTTAGCACAAACCAAAACCATTAGTTTGAAAACCCTCCCCCTGTAATTGCTATGGCACTTCCTAGGAGTTGAAAGATGAGCACCCTCCAGACACACCACAACTTAGGGAATCTCCAAAGCTTATTAGGTTGAGCCCTTAAATACTTCAGTCCTGATCCTTACTGCAGAGAAGTCCACTTACTTGTGTGTGTGTATGTGTGGCTGCATGGCTGCAGAAATGCCTTGTGTCACCTTCCACGCCTAATCTCCCAGGATGGAAAAGCAGTGACCCCAAAAGACTTTAGGAAAACAGGTTGCTGAAATGGTCACAACAACTTGCATGTGCTCTGCCTGTCAGGGCTCATGAGTGAAAGCACAAAGCAGCCAGGAAACAAGAGGGAGGCCAAGGAGCAAGGTGGGTCACCTTAATTTGGTATTTGAAAGTCTGCCTGCCTCAGAAATGTGCAGACACTTTTCAAAACCAGACTTAATAGGAATGGCAATATGTGACAGCTTATCCACCCGCTCTTTTTTTTTTTTTTTTTTCCATAGCCTGACATTACTGTTGCACCATTATGATATTAGGGAAGCAGGTAATTACACTGAAATGCACTGGTTGGTGAAAAAAAATGCTGAAAATAAGCAGGTCAGATTTTCATTTTATGAGCCTAGTGACCTTCTGAGTGTATCTTTTTTAATTGTTTCTTCTACTATTTGCTCTCTCTGCTCTTCAAAAACAAACTCCATAGAAATAGCACATTTTAAAAACAAAATGTTCCAAGACTGCTGCCATGGATTGAGAGACTACAGCTTAGTTACTAACCTATGATAAAGAGAGTTTGTAATTAAAACTACCAGCAGAGCCTTGATCACCGAGGGGGATGTAGGTCCTAGTATAATTTAATAAGGTCCTTGGCATGCAGATCTGCAGCCCTCAGTTACTGCCTCCAGCAGCACAGAGCATCTGCACTGCACCTCTACAGCCTCTCTGTGCCTGTAGCCAGCACAGATTGCTGCTCACTCCTGCCTTTCCCCAGCTGGGAATGCCATGTGGGATTGCAAAAGCACACCCAGGATCCTGTTCCAGCCTCCACCCTGTGGGACACTGGCAGTGAGTATGTGAATGTGTGGTAGCTGCTGCCTTTCTGCACCCTAATAAGGAGATCAGGAGCTCTAGAAGTGACACCAGCCTTCCTTGTTTGTGCTAGCAGAAGGTTCTGCCCAAGACAGGTGCATCCCAGAAAGTTTTCCTTACCTGTATCAGAGCATGCTCAGAGCAAAGGATGGCCAGAGCAAGCTGGCTGTTAAGGTATAGATTATATATGTGTATATATATATATATATATATATTAGTATGGTCAGGGTTTGCAATCTCCCATATTTGTGCAGTGGCCTTTCTAACAGAACTCCCACCTCCACACCCTAGAGCAGCTCCTTCCATGCCAACAGAGCCCTTTCCCTGCTCCAGGGGTTATCAGGTTGGTTGCCTTGCATTTTATACATTAAATAGCCTTTTCCTGTAGCCATGCATCTGTCTAACACTGGAATTTCAGAAATAAAGACAAGAGCTAGGCATTTTGTGAGCTTTTTGGAGGAAGAAGATCCACCTTAAAATTGAGCTGGACATAAGTAAGGAGCATGATATAAACCTGTGCAGATTACCTCACGCCTGAGCAATGGAAGTCAATTTTTTGGAAAAGATGGGTGCCTCTTTATTATGAACAATTACCATTGGTCATAATCCTTTTAGGATAAACATGGAGAATTACTCAGTTTATTTGATGAGTTATACTGCCAGTTTTCCCTGAAGCACTGGCCCAGCAGAATTACTAAGCCTGGCCCTAAGCCTTTGGAATGGGAGGGTGTTAGGGCAGCATTTGGGTGAGCTCATGGTAGCAGGCAACTGATGGCAGACCAAGGTAAAACTGGCAGCATGTGGAATTTCAGCAGAGGTTTGGATTTCCCTCAGTGGGCATCTGCCTACACCATCTTTCTGTGCTCTTTTGGTAAGTCTGCAAAAAAAGAAGCTGTGAGCTTCTAATGTTCGAGCAACACTTCAAATTACACAGCTGAGGATCTCAATGCTTTACAGATATTGATTTATCTTCAAAGTAGGTATGTGAATGGGATCCTACATCTACACATCTACAGCACATGTGAGGTATGGAGAGAGAGAATGTATAGTTTTCCTGTCAGTGAGAAGCATGTCAAGCTCAAGACTTTGCTCAGGCTTGCAGGAGGGTTAAGCTCAGGCTTAACAGAAATACTAGGAGTGATTTACTCCTGCACAAGCAGACATCAATGGCAATTAAGTAGACCTGAATCAGGGCAAAATGTTATGGAAAGCATTTCCTGAAATGCCTTGTAGCTGGCTCTCTAGGGGGTCTGTCACACAGCCCAGAATATATCCTGCATCAAAGGAGCATTTTGTCTGCCCTCAGGTCCAGTGATACCACCAACCTGGCATTTCAGAGGAAGAAAGGATTTGCCATCTACATTTTTAATTGAGAGTTAACCCAAATTTTGAGTTATTTTGAGCACTGTCTCTATGCAGGTGGATGTGTGGATGTCCTTGCTAACACGACTCTAAGCAGAGGGCTTATTTTAATATCTTTTCCTTGCATGCCTCTCTGTGCAAATTGCTCAGAATGCAGCCCTTCTGTCAGCACTAGACATGTACAAATAAAACATGTACTGCTATGTTGGCAGCAGCATCTGGAAGCATCACTATTAGGATCAAAGGAGTGAGTGCTCTCAGCAGGTAGTGTGCACAGCTGCTTCACAGCAGTGGCTTTAATTTTCTGCTGTTGCAGGGCATAGCTGACCTAACATCAACTGTGGGTTTGCACAGTGTCAGGACAATGTCAAAACAAGGCTGGAACATTGAAGGAAAAAACTGGCAGGGAAAATTCTACCCAAGATGGATTGGTGTGAAGGAGTTGGCTCAAAGACCTTGGCTACCTCAAAGCTGGAGGGCAAAGGCAGTTCCACTTCTTTATGATGCCAAATAAATTGTGTGTTGTTGAGGCATGTTTTCAACAGCAGCACGGAGAGTTTAAACTGTGACAATTCTACATGACTAGAATAAACAAATCCAGCTTTTCACATGGGCTCTGTGAACACAGCTGCAGCCAAGCACTGTGAGGATCCACAGCTGCAATTGGAACCCCCATATGGCAGTGCCTGTGTGTACATCAGACTTTCTTCGTCATTTTAACAGAGGTTTGTAGACCAAAGATTAGAAGGAAACTTACAGGTCCTCAGTTTCTTCTTGCAGCACCATTTTAAATGCTAGCCATGACTCTACAAATTTCTGGAATAAATTATTTTCTTTCTGTTGAAGTCTGAATAGCCTGTACATCAATGAATTGGATTAAGAGCAAGTTTTGCACTATACTGAACCTTGCCCCTCTTTCTCTTTTGTTAGCAAGTCAGACTACCTTCTGTGAAGAGTGGTCCTTTGGAAGATCAGTGAAAAGGGAGGGAAATATGTAGATATAAATAGCTTAAGACTGCACAGTTGGATGCTGTAAAACTTAAAATTAAGTAGTGGCACAACAAAGTATGCAACTTTTATCTATCATCAGCTGTCCTTAAAAGGATAGGGTTATGAAAATTTGATTTTCTGTAGGAATAGATGTGTGGGATGCTTCATGCACACACTTATGGGATATTACTTATATCAACAGAAGATACAACTACTAAGCATCCCCATCTGCCTCCCAGCTGAGACAGATTATTAAAAATCCCTGTGGTAGAGATAAGAGCTTAAAAGAGTAGCATGCAGATGCTTATACACATGCACACATTAAATATGCCAGTTATTCACCCTGTGTGACACCAGGCTGCCATTCTGTTCCCTGCTGCAGTACCTCTGACAGATGTGATTCCTTACATCCCAGAGCCCAAGCCCCACTCCACGGCCATGGCCATGCACAGCCACTGTTTCCACACCACAGTCTTGCTGTCCACTGAAAATTTGTCAGCTGGGTCTCCAGAGGGCAGGCACTGTTTGATGAAAGTGTTAACACAGTCTAGTCAGACTAGATTTTGTCTTCCCCATCAGATCTTGACTGAGTTTGCCTTCATACATTACACACACATCCTCAGGAAGGAGGAATCTCATTTCTCTCTCCCCTCTCTTTTTCTCCACTGCCCTCTCAAACACCCGTGCATTGCCTTGTTTATTTTTACAACTGGTCCATGCAGTGACAGGCAAAGGATGAGAAAACTCCCTGCACCTGTAGCATCATGGTCTCTGCATCCTGACACATCTTCCCAGAAACAGCAGGACATTCAGTGCAAGGAGAGAGTTTGTTGATGCTGTAAGCCAGTCACATGTGCTGGTACCTTCAAAGGAGCATCAGTCTCTCCATTCTCATTGGCTGCTTCCCAGAAATTATAATTGGTACCAGTTACTGAATCATGTTTTAATGGAAAGCTACAATTAACTCTGCACACCCCTCAGAGAGACCAGATTGCAAAACTGCAAGACAGGAACTCGTCCTGTTGTAAACGTTTCTAATTTGAGTTTAGTCACGCTTTTTACAGTAGGTAAGTCCAGCATTATTTGTGTGGATCAGCTTGGCTTCCTCTCAGGCTGACAAAGATGCTTACACAAATGAAATCCAAACCTCTGATAGCACAGGGGGGTCATAGATGAACGAGGTGATAAAAAAAATCACAGCTCTGTGCAGCACGCACATGTTAACGAAGGTTTTACAGGACAACTTCTCATTTATCACAATGAGAGCCTTCTAGCAGACAGACCTAGCAGAATTTAGATAAATTTATGTGTCTCTAGTCACTGCTAAATAGCTGAGAGTTGAGGAAAATAAGACAGCTGCAGTAGAAAGGAGGTTTTAAAACTTTTGTGTGATTTTTTTCTCCTACCAGGAAGATGGCCCCAGAGAAGGAAATGAAGTAAGAGTTCTGACTGTCAAGTACTTTTTCATAACTATGTGTCAAAAGCTTGTCTGCTATACGAGCTCTAAGCCAAGGCTGTGGGATGTGCATGGTTATTTCCTAAGTGCCAGACACTCACTTGGGTTGGTATAATACTTCCACTCATTTATCTCTCTGCTATTTTTTTTAATAAGAAATCTCAGGGGACCCTTAAGGTAATAGAGGGCAAACTCACTCACTGATGTGCTAGCCAATGTCTTTGCAGACACCTGATATTAAACTCAGTGATGTGCACAGTAACACAACCACCATTCTAATCCCTAATCTCTCCAGCCACAAGTGGGAACTGGCAGTGACCTGAAGGACTCCAGACAGCTTTCACTGCACTACTGTCCAGAGGCTTGCAAAGGCTGCAAGACTGTTCAGCCTTGCAAATAGCACATCACTGGAAAATTAATGCAGTGTTATTTTGAGAGAGAAAATACCAAATATCAAACCCCTACTCAGAGAAATTACATGAGATACCACTATGTGGAGCCAGCCACTAATTATTTGGCAGATAAATTGAAACTAGTTGTTACTTGAATTTCAGTGGCCCATACTATCCCACTGGCTTTTGCTTCACCTCTCTCTGAAGTCTATACATGATACAATTTGCTGTAAATTAGATGTACAAAACCACCAGTGAACTTAGTAAAGCGATGCTGTGAAGACAAAAAGACACATCCTTTCCCTGTACTGAAGAAAGAAGCCTCCACCAGAGTTGCTATGCTATCTTTTTTCTTATTTTCTTATTTTATTTCTTTATTTCTACCTTATTTCTTTTTTTACTTCCATCTAGTCTAAAGTCTTGTGGCCTGTGAAAAGAGTACTACTCCCCAGACTAAACAAGAGAACAGAATGTAGCTCAAATGTCATTACTGACAACATGCTGTGGTTTGTGCAGTTCATCTGGCAGAAGCAGAGCCTCTTTAGCCATTAGATTAGGATGGAATTTGATTTAGAAAACAGAATAGCTTCTAGGTAATTCCTGTATTCCAAAGGCTGGGAAATATTATAAATTTCTACAATCTCAGGCATGGCAGGCAATTTCAAAATTTTATGGAAGAGGACAGAAAGAAACGCACACACCAAGCAAACCTCACATGTTACACAAGACTTTCTCCACTGATCAGCTATTTATGGACTAAAAGTTCAAACTCTCCTTTGCACGGAAAAGTTTTCTCACCATTTACTCCATTACTTAATGTGAATGCCTCTCTGTGTTTCCAGTGTTCAGTTTAGAGGTTTTTGCAGGAATATGACTGGGACATAGCAAGATGTAGCAAGATGCAGGCACTTTTTGTTGGGGAAAAACCCTCAAGGAAAGAAGAATCTCAAGAGTAACTCAGGTTTTTGTAGCAATGTCCTACTTAGAGATGCCAAAAGCCATTTGCAATGAGGTGGCAGGACCTGAGTCTGGCAGAATGGGCAGCTGAGCCTGGCAGAGGCTCTCTCCTGAGCCTGGGAGAAAGTTGGCCAGGCTCAGTGCTGAAGGGAAGGAAAAGGATCAGAAGAGTAAAGAAGAGGGAAACTATAAGGAAGGGGCAGGAAGGTAGATAATGACAGATATTGCTTTGTTGTTTTGTTGATTTAAAACCACCACAAATCTTCCAAAACTTCAGAGATACCAAATCTCTGGATCCTCTAGTTGCTTTCAGCAAGCATCTCCAACAGCCCTTTGGAAAACAGTCACACCTTGCCCAACCCTCTCTTTCCCATGGACAATGTCCTGGTGCTACCAGTCCCTGTATTAAATCTGTAACCTTAGGAGCACAGCTGGGATTCAATGTGATACTTTTTGTTGTTTTATTTGGAAATCTTATGAACTTATGTTTAAAGAAAATGCTCTTCCAAACTGAAATAAAAGGAAGTAAGGGAACAGAAATTGCCTGTCCAATCTCACCACATTATTCAATGTGTTTTGCTGCTCTCTTTCTTTATTATTGCCAAAGGATCCTTAACAAAGTCAGAATAGTGCAGGGAGATTTAGGGTATTTTTTCCCTCCCAGAAGTTGTCATTAAATAACAGGCAAGGCAAGGGATTGCATGAACAATAATACCATTAGATTGCTGGATGTGTAGTTAATGTTTAAGGAGAACAAGCCCCTGCTTAGATGAAAATAAAAGAGGCAACCAGCCCCAGTAGCTGGAAGAAGCTTGAACAATGATGTGAAGACACACTGTGAACCCCAACACATCTGCATGTCTGTTTAGACAGTTAATAAAGCTGAACACCAGCCTAGAGGTGCCTTTGCAGTCTGCCAAATCTAAAATGATGAGACCCCTAACCACTGCAGCCTACTAAGAGTTTGCTAGGGATTGCTCCCAAGGTGGGCACAATGGCTGAAGCAAACTCTTGGCAGCTGATGGCCACTTGTTTTCCACTCTGCAAGGGGCACTGGGGAATAGCTCAGCAGATGGCTGAGCTCTCCTGCAGCAGCCTGGCTTTGGGAAATGGGTGAGCAGGCTTTTCCTAGTTTGATGTTAAACTTTCCCCCATTTCTTAATATCCAACATGAAATGCTAAAACAGTGTGTTTGCCATCACTTTCATTTAGGGTTGCTCTGCTGTTCTTAGAGCTGCATTTGAAGTTGATGCAAATTACACTTTGAACATGTGAGACAGTGTAATGCTAAGAACTCTTGACAGCAATCCAGCACTTGATATTTGCTGGACACTTTAATAGCCCAAGCCTGTTCTCCTGCTGCAGACAGGATAACATGCCTGGTGCCATCACTGCTGCAAAAATATGTTAATTAATGTGGGAGGAAGCTGGGTGCCATGGACAGGCAAGCACAGAAGCTCTCACCACTGTCACCCTTGTATGCAGTGGAGGGTAGGAAATAAAATAAGCAAGACCTGAGACTGTATGTGGAATGATCAGGGCAGAAAGGCAATACTATAATCACAGGGCAAGGCATGGACCCTCTGAAAGAAGAGCATGTGGTCGTGCAGATAAAGGCAGGAGAAGAACTTGTGCACAGAGCTGGGCACATTGCACCTGGTGGGGGGATTTCTTATATTTGGAGAACTTGTAACTTCAGCATTTTCACAGTCTGATTTTGGTCAAAAGGTGTGCATTTAGTCTGAATGCTGCTGCCTCAAATCCCAATGAGTGCTCACCACACTACCATGTTTAAAGGTCCTGTTGGTCTGCACTTTGTGTGTGTAAGTCACAGCATGCCCTTTTCCTTGCTTTCTATTGTATTTCCTGAACTCTTGTTATCTTCCAGTAAAAGGGATTCCTCCAGCCCCATAGTCTCATCTCCTTTCTGACTTCTAGTAATGTTCATATGATTATGAATTAGTCTCTTCAGGGACTCACAATTACTGAAACAAAACAGGTTCTTTGCATAGGGGTTCCTACTGTGCTCAGTATTTACTCTTTGCTTTTCAGAGGGTTGAGATCAGAATTGTTTAGTGAAATTAACCACCTCTGATATAAGCTCTTCTGTTCTGCTCAAGCTTTTTGTAAAAATCAAATTGTCCCCAAAGCTCTCAAGATTATAAAGTTCTCGTGTCAATTAGGTCAAATACCAGCCTCATTATTCTAGTTCAAAGATTTCTAGGCTCTCTTTCTGCAGACATATCTAATTATTTTGTTTTGTTAAGTTGTAGCTGACTCAACATAGACTTACTGAGACCTTCAGAGGGAAAGGGACCTACTGCTTACAGCAGGGGCAGCTCTGAGGTCAGGTCAGGCTGCTTGGGGCTTAGTGGGTTGGTCTTTAACTGCCCCCAAGGTTGGAGACTGCAGAACCTCTCTGGACAATCTGCTGCACTGCTTGGCTGTTCTCAGAGAGCAAATTTCTCTGTATGTCATGTCTTATGTCATGTTTTCAGTGATGCCCACTGTCTTTTGTCCTCCTTGTGGAGCACTGTGAAGAGCCTGTTTTCATGGTAGCACTGCTGTAAATGCTGGTGGGCTGCCACTGGGTCCCCCTGAAGCTGTTTCTTGTCTAGGCTGAAGAAGCCTCATTCCATCAGCCTCTCCTCACAGAGCCCTGACTGTCTGGGTCACCTCCAGTGGGATGGAGACACCTCCTGTGCTCCCAAGACAGCTGTCTGGGAGACCTAGAAACAATCTGCTTTTCCTTTAAGGTGATGCCTGGATAGTGTCAAGCTGTGGTGGAGAGGAAGGTCCCTGCAGTAGACCGAGACATGACAATGACAAAGCACATCCTTACATGCCCTGAGTAAGAGCTCCAAAATTGCACAGCTCTGTGCAAAGGGACCTGGGGGTGCTGCTCCATGGAAAGGTGAATGGGAGCCAGCACTGCCCTGGCAGCCAGGAGGGCAACCCTGTCCTGGGGACATCAGGGAGAGCATGGCCAGCTGGGCAAGGGAGGGATTGTTCCCTCTGCTCTGAGCTGGGGCAGCCTCACCTCCAGGGCTGGGGCAGGTTGGGGTGCCACAGCATAAAAATGACATGAAGCCATCAGAGAGTGTCCAGAGGAGGGCACGAGGATGGGGAAGGGCCTTGAGGGGAAGCTGAGTGAGGAGTGGCTGAGGGCACCTGGTGTGTCCAGCCTGGAGGAGGCTGAGGGGAGACCTCAGTGTGGTTATCACCTCATCAGCAGGGGAAGGGCAGCACAGCACTGATCTCTTCATTCCAGTGAGCAGTGGTGGGACCCGAGCAAACAGCCTGAAGCTGAGTCAGGGGAGGTTTAGGCTGGATGTCAGGAATGGGTTCCTCACCCAGAGAGTGGCTGAGCAGGTTGAACTGGCTCCCCAGGGAAGTGTCACAGCACCAAACCCCACAGAGTTCAAGAAGTGTTTGTACAGTGCTGTCAGGCACAGGGCGAGATTGTTGGGATATCCTGTGCAGGGCCAGGAGCTGGACTCGATGACCCGAATGGATCCCTTCCAGCTCCGCATATTCCGTGATTCTGTGGTAAGAGCAGTAGGTCAGCACGGGCGCCTGGATCTGCCGGGGACCCTCCGGCTTTGAGGTGAACTGCAGCAACGCCAGTCGGGGTCAGCGGGGATGACGGATGGACAGCTCGGAATGGACAGCACGGAACGCGCTGCAGAACCAGCGCTGGGTGGTTGGCGCTCTGGTGCCCCCGGTACCGCATGTGGGGACACACAGAACCACCCCGGCCCACCGCGCACTGCCCCCGCCATTCCCCTGAGGGGCGGGGCCGCCCCCCGCTCGGCAGCGGGGCCGCGCTCGGTCCCGCCCCGAGGCGGGGCCAGGCCCCTCCCCCTGGAGCGTGCCGGAGGCGGGGCGTGGGGCGCGCGCCCCCGGTACCGCGGCTGCGCCCTGCCCGCGCCCGCCGCCGCCGCCGCCGCCGCCATGGACAGCGACGAGGAGACGCTGGAGGAGATCGTGGAAGGTGCGTGTGCCGCGGCTCGGGGAGCGGAGCCCGCCGGCGCCGGGCGCAGCCGCGGAGACTGTGGGGGCGCGGGGCGGCGGCGGCGGCCGGAGCTGGGCGGCCGGGGTCGGGCGCGGCGCATGACATCAGTGGGCTTATGCAACGAGCGGGCCGGGGCCGCGCACGTGGCGGGGCTCGGGGCCGGGGCAGCCGGGGCCGCGCTGGCCCGGTGCCGGGCGGGCGCCTCGGGTGCCTTCCGAGCGCCCCGGCCGCAGCGGGCGGCTCCGCAGCCCGGGCGCGGGGATGGCGGCCGCTCGGCTCTGCCTGTCAGAAATAAGTCACGGCCGTGGTTTCCTGCCGCCGCTGTGCCCCCGTGCGGGCGGTGGCCTGCGGCCCGCGCTCCTTGGCCGGTGCCCGCTCCTTCCCCCGGCGGCTGAGGGACATGGGGATGCTCATCCCTGCAGCCGGGGCTGCGGTCACATACGTGCGGATGGAGAAGGGAGAAGAAAGAGCGACTCTAAGAAGACACGGTTGCCATATCCATGGGCAGCAGGGCTGGATGAGAGCGGGGTGGGCCACCTTATGGCTAATACACACCCTCTGTGTGCCGTTCACCTCTCGTGTGTGGATAGCTAACCCTGAAGAGTTCTAAACCCAGAGGCACATGTGTTCTGGAAGTGAACTGCTGGTGGAAACCTCAGCAGGCAGGGATGCTGCTCCCCATCCCGCTGTCATCCTGTGAGGGAGCAGGGAAACAATGCATGGCATCTCTGTGGGAATTGCAAGGGATTCCTAGCAGAGGGACCTGCCGGGAATAGCAGTCGGGGTGCTCAGCTGTTGAGATGCGGGGAATGCCATGTTCGCCTGGGCCGTGTGTCTCCTGTGGCAGGAGGATTAGGCCTCGGAGTTGCTCCGGGGAAGGTCTTGCACGGCAGCTCTGACAGCAGATGTGAGCTGAGCAGCTGCTGCCCGAGCTGGATTCACTGTCTAGGTGTGTGCTGTCAGAGCCAGAGAGAAGCCTTGTTGTGTAGAACAGGGTGTGGGGGGAGCGAGGCTCTGCTGCAGATGGGTGCCCTTACAGATGTGCCCTTACAGGTGTGGTTTTCCATGCCTTTCCTCCTGACTCCTCAAATCTGTGGGTTGCAGTTGTCTGGGGCAAGGAGTCATAGTTTCCATCCTTATATCACAGATGAAGTGTTCTGTATCCTGAGTTTATTTGGCATCTCCACAGGCTACAGAATCAAATCTTCAGAGCATCTTTTATTCAGCAGTGTGTATGAATGTACATTCATGTATGCTCATGTTTTTCTGAGCGAGATAGAAGCAGGATGCTCTTTGGGGGTGAACAGGATTTTGCACTTGCCCAAAGGCAGTTAGAAATATAGAAATCAGCACTTTTATTTTTGTAGGGGGGAGATTGGTTTGTTGTTGTTATCCCCCAGACATCTATCTGGCATCTTTGTGGCCAGAATCTTTTATTGATGATGCACGTTATATGTCATCTGTTAAGTAATAGTGATCCTGACCGTAAAGGGCTTTTATCTTTGATTTGTGTACATCAGTGGTTTCGGTAAGTGACTCCATTGTGAGCTAGCCCCTATTAGGGTAATTCCTTTTCTTGAAAAGTTCATTGTCTGAGCTTAAGAGGAAGTATTGGGAGATCCTTAATGAAGCAACAAAAGTGAGGTTTTACAATAATTTAAAAATATGTTTAGGCGTTTTGGGTTTATTTTTTGCAAATGGAGGAGAGTGGTGAGAAAGGAAAGTGGAACACACTGCTCCCTATGAAATAATGAGGATTTTTTCAGTTGGCATAATCTGAAGCAGAATTAGAGCCAAAGGTGACAGCCATACAGAAAAAAAGTTGTATTTATGTTATGAAACTTGAAATTGCATTTTTTCCCATGATATTGACTAAGTGAGACTATGTTTCTTATTTTGTTGCAGCGGTGGGGGCATTTTTTTTTTTTTTTTTAGTAAGGAGAAACTTCTAGCACATTAGAATAATTGGATTCTTTGTATTGTGGCTGAGATTAAGACCCTGTATAGAGGCCATTGGATCAAAGCTGACCATTTAAATCTCCGAGGTAGTCTGTATCCTACTGTGCAAAAGCCCTGACGTGTGTTCTCTGTGCAAGCATGGCAGCTTTTGTGTTGGGCTTTACATTCCAGCAAAATCTTGACAAAGCTGAATAGTCACAGAGAACAAAGTTGCAAGGGGTTTTTTGTTGTTGTTGTTGTTGCTTTGGATATTTTTTTAAAATAGTATGATGTACCAATATTATCAGTGTATTTTTTTAATCCAAGTGTTTTATAAAAGTTTTGTCCCTGTAGCAATGGGGAACCTAATATTGTGTTGTTTAGGGTTTGTTAACTTAGACACCAGTGTACCCTTCTGTATTGATAAAATCTAATTTAAAAGGCTTTTAATTAAAACTATAAATAATGATATAGTTTTTGGTCTAAAAGAGGTGTCCACATCAGAAATGTTACTGACCTTTTAGTTAAATTGGTCATTAATTTATTGGTTATTAATATTTAACCATTAATAATAATCTATTAAATTTAACTAAAACTTGTCCTTTCTACAAAAAGGGGTATCCTAACAGAATGGGAGGGGGGAAAGCCTTTCTTCTCTTTGGAAAGAGCAGCTTCTGTTTAAATTTTCAAAGTAATTAAAAGCTTTTAGTGATAGAGCTTTTTTCCTTCTACCCTTTGCTCTTTTTACTCTATTATTTCTCTCACTTTGAACTGATAAGCAGTGCCTGATTGGTTTTACTGGCTTCTGAAACTTTTAACTGTTTTCAGTCTGGTTTGGACTCGGGACTTGAAGTGAGAGCAGTCATGTGCAGGTGTGAGAGAAACTTGGTGGAGCAGGCAAGGGAGGGTTGAGGGAGGGAATCCTGGCTCTGGGATGAGTTCAGATTCCTCGCTGTTGCTTTCTCCTGTACACCTTTCTAGATGCATTTCCATACTCAAAGAAGTCTGCTCAGCTGGTTCTCTCTCTGTAAATCAGTCCCCCTCACACTGAAGTTTGTTTCTGCCTTTCCATATGTGTGATGAACCTTTTCAGTTTAGGGCAAATGTGGTCAGGGAAGAGCTTGACCCAAAGCCTGAAGAAGTGGATGCTTACACTGTCCCTCATCTCTAATAGGCTGTGCATGCATCACCAGGAGACCGGGGGAATCAGAGATAATGTTTTAGTTGGAAGCCTGGAAGAACATAAATATAGGCTAGCTGTTATTTATTTGATAGTTTTCATGCAAAATTTATATCTGGTAAAATGTCACTGTGGGAGCTGTAGCACTCAGGTGTGTCCCTGTACTGAGAGCAGCCCTGCTGAGCTCTGCAGCCAGAGCTCACACAGCTAAACCAGGCAATAGCCATCATTAAAACACTTCTCTGTCATTTTCCTTTGGCTTTGAGGAGGCACTTAGAGATGCAATAGGAGCCTTTTTATGCTTTAACGTAGTAGAGTTGGCCATTTATGTTCAGTAAAACCATGCAGGTGAGGATCCAGGTGTGTTGTCTCTGCTTTCCCTCTGCAACAGCTGTAATAGGGAAAGGTGATATGGCTAGGGATGGGTACAGGATATAAAGTGAACACATCAGAAAGGCACTGGAGAACAGCATTTAAAATATTAAATACCAAGTTGACTGACATATTGCAAGGTACAGCATTATGGATATTACATACTTTTATTTCTTTACATTCCTGTGAATACAGCTGTACAGTGGCACACCCTCATTATCACAAGGCATGTGTTTATCAAAAGGAAAAATCGAACCATTTCCTATCCCGTTCTCATCAATACATACATGTTTTAGATAAACAAGTATTATACTTTTGAATATGAATATTAATACAAGTTAGAATAATATAAACCTTGTTTCTTTCAGAAACAGGTTTTGCTTATTCTTCCTCTTCCTCTTCTCTTCTCTCCATTTCTCATCCCTTTTCTTTTACCTTTATCTTTTATTTTAAGCTGTGTGTTACACAAGTACAAACTTCAGTTCTACAGAATGTCTGATCACTGTTCCTAACAGCAATGATCTGAATTACTGTTTTGTACTGGGGAGCTACTGCATTTCAAGCAGCTACATAATGAGAGCGGGTTTAAAATCTTGTATGATAACTAATGTGTTCTGTTGCTCTTTGTTTGGATTTTATTTCAGGGCATCTAGATGATGATGGGCTGCCACATGGATTCTGTACAGTAACCTATTCATCAACAGACAGATTTGAAGGAAATTTCGTGCATGGAGAAAAGAATGGCCGCGGCAAATTCTTCTTTTTTGATGGAAGGTACACTCTGACTCTGATTTTTCTTCTGTGTTCTTCCTTCTGCTTGTAGCAGTGCAAAACTAATCAACATTGATTGTATACTGCTGAGTTTCTGGGTAAGATTTCTCATTAAAAACTGTAGCTGAAAAGTTTGCTGCTGCTGTAGCCATTCCTGTGGTGACTTGGTTTGTAGTGAGGTGCCTGTAGTTGTTTCCTGGAGGGAAAATGCAGTGGTGTGAGCTCTTTTAGCACTGTAAGGTTATGAGCTGATTAAAACTTATGGGAAGTGGTCACAACTATTGAAAAGCATGCTGACAATGACTTGGACATCAAAGTTCATTATTTCACGTGGACTTCTTTGCCTTATAGAGCTGCACAGGGAGCGCAGCTGTAGAGTGCTCCCTGTGCCAGCCCTCACACACAGACATAGGACCTTGACAGAGAGGCTTGCCTTCTGCTTTGTCAAACTGTTTAAAGGACTGAGATAAATACAGGTTTGTTAGCAACTCTAGTTAATCCTCTGCAAGTTGCTTGTGGCCTGATTGACTTTCAGAAAAGCCCCTATAATTTCCCTTTTTTTCACTGGGAATTGTGACAGTGAAATCGGGCTAGTCTGTGCCTATGCATGTGTTTTCTTCTCTGATCCTCAGTATGCACACCTTGTAAGTGTGGCCCCACCAGCACTGCAGCATTCCTGTCTGCAGTTGCTCAGAAGTTCCTCCAAGGGAGCAGCAAATGTATAAAATGACACGATTCTTCATGGTTTTGCAGCTGTTGGTGACACTGAATAGCGGCTGTTAAACTGACAGTTGTGCTGGGTGTACTCTATTCCTGCTCAGCAAAAGTCTGAGCAGGAGCAGAGGTATTGTGCTCAGTGAGTCAGCTCCTTGTCTCTACTTGCCTTTGCATTTGCTTTATACTGGGGATTGTGGGGTCTTTTTCATGAGAAAGATAATATATTTATTCAGTTATGTAGAAAGTGATTAGACCTCCAAGCTTGAATGGAGAAAAATCCTCACTGTTCTTGGTAATGGTCTTATTCAATCTTCTCTGGGTAACTGAAAATCAGTACTGCCCAGCAGCTGAGTTCTCTAAAATAGTTTTGGTTTAAGTTGTTAGACAGTGTCTCTATGGACACATGTACACAATGTTTCTGTGCTGGTGGATGATCTCAGCAGAGTAGTTACTGATTGTACAGTCAGAGGAACTGACCTGCTATTTTGTTTGTAGGGCTGTTCCTCCATACAATCCAGTGTGCAGGCAGCATTAAGTGGGAAGAGTCAGGTTGCTGCTGAGCCTTTTCTGTACTGCTTAAGTGTTGCTAACTCTTCTCTGTTTTCTTTTTTTTTTTTCCCCTTGCTCAATTTTCAGAACTCTTAAAAATTGGAATAGCTGGCCACTGATGACTTTAGGAACTAGCAGAATGAAAATACATAAAAATAGTCTGCAACATGGTTTTGGAAAATGGAATATTTTCATTAACTGTTATATATTTTAATCTATCTAAAGCAGCCTTAACTGAGCACTAGCTAATTGCTGAAGATGTCATTTATCTAGCTATGTCCAGCTAGCAAGACTAAGTTGATTTCTGAAATGGATGGTTCAGGATTCATGGTATGTTGTAAGAATGACCTGGCATAAAACAGGACATACTGTTTCCATTAAGTGTGCCATGGTCAAGGCTGAGTGCTCATGAAGATGAGCAATAAATATCAAAAAAGTCTCAAAACAGCTCTCCCTTTGCAGAATCCTGTGCAGTAGGCTCACTGGTTTCAGCACTCGTGGGTGTGTTTCCCTGGCAGGCTGCTGAGTAAAAGCTGACAGCTGTACTGCTGTACCTCTGTTGTTGAGGAGCAGCTGAGTCCTGTCAGATACAGGACTGGCTGCAGTTGTAAGCATTCTTGGTTTTTGAGTGTTGGGGAATAGGACTGGCTGTCTGGTTGCCTTGTTTGGTCAAGGAAACTTTTCCCTTTACTGGAATAGCTGCTCCCTTCCTGTTGGTTATTTAAGGGAATGGAAACCTGGAATGAAATATCAGTTGTTTCTTTCCTTCTCCCTCAAGAAAACACAACAAATCACAGCATATTCTGTAAGAGAGAGAAGTTTCACCTCTGGCGTACTCCCTGTTTTGGATTGTGGACTTGAACTTTCCTTGGTGCCAGTGGTTCTGGAGTGTGCTTTGCAGAACACTTTGCACTATAAAGGCAGGCATGAGAGCCATGCCTGGCAGCTGCAGCTGCCCTTCTTCCCTAACTGGAAACTCCTGTAAACTGACATCTCCCAGAACACAGTAGAAAACTATTGTTTTCTTTTCAGGGAAAAAGTTTTCCATGTTCCCATACAGAGGGAGTGAGAGATAAATGGGTTGGTCTCTATCGATTTTAACTTAATCCTTGGAAGGATGTTGGAGTACGATTTGGAGTAGTTCTTCCCCCCAGTTCATATAACTGGTTTAATTTTTAGATAAGGAGTATCTTCAGTCCCTTCTAGGCATAGTGGATAATGGGAAGACAGTACATCTGATTAATCTTGACTTTGGTAGAATTTATCTTGTCAGAAGTATGGTCATCTGAGAAGCAAACCAGAGAAATACAGGCTACTTCAGGGTTAGTATTAAAAAGGTTTTGCTTATGGAAGACACAGAAGCTACTTATTCATCTTTGTGCTGGTTAAGTCTTAGTTGCAATTATTGTGTCTGGCTGCAGACACCATACCTTGAGAGCTTAAAAAAAGTAAAGTGAGGAGCAGGGTGGAAATAGCTCAGAAACTGTGAACAGCATGAAAGTTTCTGAGCCTGACTTTTTAGCTGAGCTGGAAGGACATAGACTTCTTTCTTAAGGTCTCATCCTTTTGATTTCCTTAGATGAGATGGATCTTTTGGTCTTTTGGGGCTTAATACAAAAAGAGAAAACATGGAAGTTTGAGTTACTGTAAAAGAAAATATATTCTTTCCAGGACTGAAGCACTGCTGTAATTCACCAATGTTGTAACTTCAACTAGTGCAATTAAAGGTAACAAGAAAGGACTTTTGGTGGTTTTCATTACATAAACTGGGGGTGGCTGCTTCTTTTAAAGAGTAATCCTCCATGTGCACGCTCTGTGTGTTGTCACTACAATGGAATTCAAACTAGTGATCTGTGATAAATTAGAGGGAAAAGTGGCATCGTTTATAGTTAAGTAAGAACACTAGTTCCTGGGGGTTCCCTGTGCTGTAGTACCATAGCTATATGTGCAGCTCTGTAGCAACCTGGACCAAGAAATCCATTTGACTGAAAAGCAAAATAGTTTTCCTGCCCCTTCTTGTTTTGCATCTGGTGTACACTGAGGCTTTTACTGTAATGTGTCTTCCCATGGAAACCTCATCCAGCTTGCCAAAGTTATGTAAAAACAGAACATGTGCTCACAGACACTGAGCTTATACCTTAGATGTCTGCTTCTGAAAAAGAATTATGCAGTGAAAATATGTGTATGCTGACAGCTGGCTTTTAGCTAAGTGTGCTGAAGCAAAAGCTAAACAGGTTGTGTTCCCTTATGCTAATCCTAACATGAGAAAGAAATATCTGAATAGACCCTTTTATGGTGATAGTAAAGGGTTTGCAAGGCAAAACTGAAATGGAATGGTTTTTTTTGTTTAGATCCAAGTGCAGCACTAGCTCTGTTTGACAGGCTGTGTTTGATTTTAAGAGAAATACATGAAAAATGGCTGCTTTTAGCAGGGCCTGTACGAATGGCTGCTAAGTGTATTGCTGGGGAGCTGACACTGAACTGTGGCAGGTTGCAGTTTGTGCCCTGTCATAGTTCATGTGTACAGCAGCTCAGTTTCATCTCTCCTGAGACATGTCAGGGAAGGTCCATGCGTAGCAGGTGGAAAATCCTAAAGTGAGGGTAGCCTGCTGTTCCAGCCTACAGAAAATGCCAAGCATGTGATGGAGATGAGTGATGCTGTGTCCATGCACTCCCTGATGAAGGAGTGCTGTGAGTTGTTTCCTGCCTTTGGAGCTCCATAGAAACAAGTTCCTGGTTTTCACCTTGGCATTCCAGCATGTTGAGGCTTTGGGTTCACCCCTGAGAGGTGAGCAGTTTCCCACTGCTGTTTTCTTTGTGTCTTCCTCAGCACCCTGGAGGGGTACTACGTGGATGATGCCCTGCAAGGCCAGGGGATCTACACGTACGAGGATGGAGTGGTCCTTCACGGCACGTACGTGGACGGGGAGCTGAACGGCCCCGCGCAGGAGTACGACAGCGACGGGCGGCTCATCTTCAAGGGCCAGTACAGGGACAACATCCGCCACGGCGTCTGCTGGATCTACTACCCGGTAACCCTGAGCCCCTGCTCTCCTTGCTGGGCACTCATGCACCTTGCTTTTCTCCCCAGCTGAAACACACCCGCCGTGACCCAGCTGTCCAAAAATCAGCACGCACAGGTCTGGGGAAAAGATCTGGGCATTCTGGTTTTGGATAATCCAACACAAAGTTAGAAGATTTTGGTGTTGGATGTTTGCCCAGTAGATGGGATTCAGCAGGGCTGCAAGATGCCCTCCACCATTTTCATCTTCCAAGAAACCCAGCCCCTTGGAAGTGCATTTATATATAATTTGTATGTAATGTAGAAACAGGATGTCTATTAATTTATGCATTATCTCTTTGGGAAGGCTGGACTAATGGTTTTGCCACTTTGTAGTCCTGGCTGCAGGTGAGGAGCATGGAAGCCATATCAGTTATTGCAAGCTGCTGTTCTTATTACAGTAGGAGGAGAGACTTTGTTTCTGCAGGAAGTCTGGCTTTGCCCCACATGTCAGATGTAACTGGTGTGAGAGCTGTGCCTCTGAGTGGAGTTGTGGACAAGTGATTTGCTAATTAAGCAAGCCAGTATTTTATCTTTTTGAATTTTGATGTTCTTTTACAACCATGCTAGTTAAGGCAGTGACTGTTGTACAGTTTAGGGAGTTTTTGGTACAAATTTTTAAAATATATCTTTCCTATTCAGCCTTACACAGCAGAGTTGAACCTTTCAATCTTACCTTGTGCCAAAAAGGGGGTAACATCTGCATGTAATTAAGCTGCTGGTCAAAACCCAGTCTAATTCTGTGCTACATATGGCACAAGCTTTAGTTGCAGATTGATTTCTAAATTCTTACCACTACTGGCTGTTCATTTTATTTACTGGTTTTCACTGTTGCCATTAAGCATGTATTAGGATCAGCAAATGATTGGTGTATGCTGCCAAGAGTTTTGTAGTCCTAGTGTGGAAAATACACACAGTTGACCCTTCACTTCATGTAGCTCCTGCTTCATCTTCCAGCTGGCAAACTGTTGCTGTACCTTTTTTAAGTGGAACCAATTGTTTCCTCATGACTGTGCAGGATGCTATGTGCACAGTTGTTTTCCCAGATTTAAGGTTCACTGTTCCCTGTTACAGCATGCTTGAAACTCTTTCATCCTTGGAGTTGAACCAAATGGTGCCTCTTTGAAATAGAGCCTATGCACAGTGGTCTTGATATAAATCAGTTTGTTTCCACAACACACCTGCTGGTCTTGCTCCAGGGTGTTATTTGGAGATACTTCCTTGTCTTTTTTTAAATAAATACCCGAAGTGTTGTCTAGGTTTGAAAGACAAGTGTCTGCCAAGGAAGGCAGGAGCCTCCCTTAGAATGGAAAATATGGCCCCCTTCCCTCCTCAATATGGCAAAAACTGCATGTGGTACAGTAAATTCACCATTTTCTAAAGTTTGTTGATTAGTATAACTGTCATGTATTGTCACATTAAAAGGTTAGTTGATTAGGTAATAATTCCTTGGGCTCTGCCCCACAGGAAGCAGTTCACAGGCTTCTTTTGCCCCACTTTTATTGGGTCAGGTCCAGATTCTGCTTGGAAAACAGAACATTCTTGTAGTTGGTGCTCTTCTTGGAATAAGACTAAAGAGTATTTTAGGAATGTGTTTAGAGAGTTAACTTATTGTCCCTAAATGTAGGGGAAAAGGATAAGAAAAGTAATAGAAGCTACAGCCACCCATTTGCAATCTACAAAGCTACAAATGCATGAAAAATATAAAAAGCTAAAGATCTTAGGATAGTAAAGATCAAGTACAGTAAAGTATAACTAAATGTTTTGCCTTTTCTTTCTTGCCCATGCTCTCAGGATGGAGGCAGCCTTGTGGGAGAAGTGAATGAAGATGGGGAGATGACTGGAGAGAAAATAGCCTATGTGTATCCTGATGGAAAGACTGCATATTTTGGAAGGTTCATAGATGGAGAAATGATAGAAGCAAAACTGGCAACTCTGACAGCTGTTGAGGATGGGAAACCTCAGTTTGAAGTAGTACCAGGCAGTAAGTTCAGCTGACACACACTTGTATTCCTGCTACCAGCCCTTTGCTGCAGACAGCTTGGTTCCTGTGATGTTCCTCACTGGAGCCTGGCTGTGATGGCACAGGCTGTTGGTGAGGGGCCCTTTCTCCAGGTCACAGAGTTGGCAGAGAGGAAGGTGGGCTTTGTCCTGGGAGCAGATGGGAAGTGCCCCCAGCTGCATTTCATAGCCCTTCTGTCACTCCTGTGCTCATGGGCACAGCCCTGCTTATCACACACCCCGCTGCCCTCTGTGCCAGAAATCCTGCTCCATTCATCCTGATAATGGTGGTACAGCCACAGCTGCAGTGCTTCTCACAGTGAAATAACTGCAGGAGGCAGGGAGCCCTGCTTTGGTTGTAGCTCTGTCAGCTGGGTTTGTGCAAGTCACTGTTTGCAGTGGGAATGTTCTGGCACCTGCGTTGCTGGGCTGAGAATGGAATTAGTGAACCAGATTCAGTCATTGTGTAATGGTCTGATTCACCAGCACCCTTCAGTGTGGCTGGTCCTGCTGACAGAAAGTGGCTGGGAAGTGCATAAAGGTAGGGTGCTGCCTTCTCCAGTGGCTTGAACCCTTGAACCTATAGTTCTGGAGTGGGTTTGTTGTTCTGAAGTGTGTGTGATATTTTGAAGGAATGTGGGTTAAGCTGCAGTAACAAGCAGGGACTGTGCTAATGCATTTATTGTTCTGCTAGCAAAAATTGTCTCACTTGATATGAAATTTGCACATAAAGCTCAGTGAGAAGGTAGTGACAAGCAAGTGCATGTGAGTTTATTTTTTGAATTGCTCAGTTATGATAGCAAGTCAAAATTTAACTTAAATCTTACTTTGTGAGAGGGTATGGTTGTGCTTTGTAAATAGGATGAAGTTTCACTCAGGGGGAAGCTGCCTTCAGCCAGAACAGATCCTGGACACCAGGGGCAAAGGCCTCATATCAAACTTTATAGTATTCTGTTCTGTGGGGTCTTTTCCTATCTTATTTCCACCTTTTTCTTAATCTATGTCCAAGATAGTCCTCTGGCATTTGGAAGGGGGATGTAAAAATATAATTAGAGCTATACCACTGAATTGCTTATTAATGGCAAAAAATAAACGACTGTAGCAAGAGTGCTTTTTGATTATTAAATGTTATCTTCTGGCTGAAGTCTGTTCAGAATTTGGACTAGAAAAAATTTTATATTTGAAGCAATCAAGTTTTTGGGGTTTTTTGGGAATTTTTAAAATTAGTTATTGAATATATCCATTTAAATCTTGCTTTACTTTTAAATTATATTTAGAGACACTAGGAAGGTTTTGAAAGAGTATCCAATCCTCCTGTACAAGTTGGTAATTTGAAGAATATACGTGTCACCTTTTTGTGTTAGTACCATTACTCTAGAATGTTGAGGGGAGGAAATAATCAAGAAGCATTGTCTCACTTAAGGCTTTTTACAGGTGCAGTTCTGTTCAATACCTTTTTCTGGAAGTGTACCATTTTTTGCCGCCATTAAAATTTTGTTTTTGAATGTCTTGATTAAGTTAAGGATTGCTTCCTCTCAGTACTACCAATTAGTTTATTTCCTTTGTTGATTTCTGATTTTTTTAGGCCCAGTATACAGTTTTGACAAATCTACTTCATCCTGCATTTCTACTAATGCCCTTCTTCCTGATCCTTATGAATCAGAAAGGTAAACTTTTTTTCCTTCTTCCCATATTTCTTTGCTGTTATCTATTTAGGGCCTAGTTTTGCAAACCTTTTCTCATCCAAAACTTAAAAGATGTGTAAAGGTTTGTAAAATGGAAGCCCTGTGTATACCTCAAGTGCAGACACTTTCTGATACTCTGAAATAGCTAAATAAGTGAATGGTAAAACACTTGCTCTAATTTGCATTGAGTACTTGAAGATGTGGTGCATCACCTTGAGAGCTCTTGCTCCTCAGTGCATGTGCATGCCAGCAGCCCCAGCTGGGTGGGGACTTCTGGAGTTCTGATATGTTATTTAGGGTGTTCCTGAATTGAAGCCATCGTTGTGGAGCAATAGTAGATTGGCATTTAAAAAAAAAAAAAGATTTTCCAAGTCAGCCCACACTTCCCACCAAATCTCAGTTTTGACAAAATAGAACATGTGGAAGAGAGGAAGGGAAGGAGTTCCATAAAGAGGTTTTGAATACTACTACTAATAATAATAATAATAATGATTAGGTTTTGTTGTTGTTGTTATTAGCTTTATTGTCATACTGAAGTATTGGGCTTTGTCCCAGTAGTGTTGTACTTCTTGAAAATTAAAACTGCAGCCATTCACTAATTCCATGCCCTGTTTCTCTTGTAGGGTGTATGTGGATGTCTCTCTCATTTCCAGTGCTGGAGAAGGATTGTTTTCAAAAATAGCAGCAGAAGCCAGTACAGTGATGTCCTTTTATAACGGAGTGCGAATTACACACCAGGAGGTAAAGAAAAGAAAAAAGTCAGTCTAAATTTTCACTGCTCCTCCTGAAATTCTCTTTTCATTGTAGGATCTAACACCCACTACCTTCTCACTTTGATTTAACATGATGGAGTTTAACTGAAAGAAAGTGCATGCTCACCTGTATAGATTTAAAAAGTGTGGGTTGTTTTTTTTAATGATGTACACTCACGAAAAGCTTTATTTGCATATATTTTGAATGTTGGATTTCAAACTGCTGACAAAGTTGACCCCTCCACACAGACATTGGATTTTTGCCTTGCAAACTAGGTAGACAGCAGAGACTGGGCCCTCAATGGAAATACAATATCCCTGGATGATGAAACTGTTATAGACGTGCCAGAGCCCTACAACCACGCTGCCAAGTACTGTGCCTCGCTGGGGCATAAGGCCAACCATTCCTTCACTCCTAACTGCACCTATGAGCCGTAAGTACAGCCCTGGGGTTTAGGGTAGAAGCTGCAGCCCGGCTGTCTGGGCTCACAGGGGCTCCCTGGGCAGCTGGATGAGGAGCAGAGGTGGGCTGGGAGTCAGGAGTTGAGACACTGAAGAAGTTTCTGCTGCTAGGCTGAGCTGGAAATGGGCTAGCATGATGGCTGCTTGATGTCTGCTGGGACTTACACCGTGGAGTATGTTGAAGTTGGCAACTTGTTTGTCTTGTCATCAACTTTGAGTTGCTTCTTGATTGTAAAATGCATAATCACAGCTCTCTAAATCCTAGCTTTGCTAGAACTGCACTGTATTTGCTGAACTACCAATGCTTTGATAAATCAATATTTTTGCTCACGTTCTTAAATCTTTGTGAGGTTGACTCAAGTCTGCTAATTCAGTATCAGATTATGCAGAATTGCTGTGAAGTGAGTGAATTCTGGAAGTGTAGAAGGGGCTGGCAGAGTATGTGAATTGACAGCTGAGCCTAGCAAAGATGTTTTTTTCCCCTAGGTTTGTTCATCCTCGTTTTGGGCCCATCAAGTGTATCCGTACCATCAGGGCCGTGGAGAAGGATGAGGAATTGACAGTGGCTTATGGGTACGACCACAACTCTGTGGGGCAGAATGGGCCTGAAGCACCAGAGTGGTACCAGCTGGAACTGAAAGCTTTCCAGGCTGCCCAGCAAAAGTGACATGGCAGCACCTTCTCCGTTCAGCAAACTGAAACTTGGATCTATGCACTACCTTTATACTGAAAACTGGACAACCAGGGATTGTTCATGCTGTTGCATCATAACCTTGCATTCTGTGTTAAGAGATAAGTTCCTTGGATACTAACTAGGTTTGACTGTGTTACTCATAGCAGATTTAAAAATTAGCTAGCATTGCACCAGTCTTATCTAAAGAAATTATTTAATATTCTATACAAGATGTGGTATTCTTTGGTAGCTTCTGCTTTTGCACCATATGCAAAGATGCCAAAAGACTAGAAAGAAACTAAAATGAGTGTATCGTTCACTTTTAGTCGGCAGACTTAGTGTTGCTCTCTATCTGCCTAGGCATTATTGTGCAACTGCATTTTGCATATATGCCACTTGTGATGATAACAGTAATATTTTGATATTCTCTAATAGTAGCATAATTTTGCCTTTTTAAACCTTTGATCTGAATCTTGCAATAGAGCAGTTTATTTATTAGCATATAGGAGGCTGGGTTTTAACTCCCCTTTCCTCTTGTCTGAACACTGTTCTTTCTACAAATCCTCTTTTGCAGGAGAAAATCCTTTCTAACTAGTGGAAAGGCTTGTGTGTGTATGTGAGAGTGCTGTGTGTTGGTCTCTGTGCTCTCTAAATAGTATAGCAACATGTCTAAACCTAATATTTATCTAGCCTGTACGGCTGGCTTATTTTGTTTAATTTATTATTATGACATGCAAATGAAGCTGTTCTTTGCATGAAGATTTTGTGAAAAGGATAAAACAGATTTGCTGTTGAAAGACTTCCAGAAGTACATGTTCTGGAAAGCAAGCACATTACTTGCATCAGTGTTCATGAGTTGGTTTGTGTATTTCACCTGTTCAAGTGGGCAGTTCTCAAGGCAAGAGATGCTTGGATCTCCCGTGGATTCTCTGAAAGGAGGTGCATGTGTCTGGGGGCAGACTGTAGTCCTTGGTGAAGGAGACCTGTATCTTTTCTGTGTGTTCACTTGACAGAGCAACATAGCCTTATAGCCATCTTTTAGTAGTTCTGGTTTATGACACAGCAAAGTAATATAATATGAGGTATCAAAATAAGATTTTTTTAAAAAAAGAAAATATATTAAAAGATTGTTTTTGAAAGACAATGAATGTAAAAACATCTCTCGTTGCTCACATTTATAAGCAGCAGTCAATCCATAGCTTTGTTGCAGCCAGCAGTGGGGGCTTGTGAATATTCATCTGCAGGGCTATGTTCTGGGGTTTTTCAGGGGTGGGGAAATTGTGTGGTTTTTCAGATACTGTACCAGTCTTGCCTAATGCTGTAAAAGAGAGAAATAATGTTTTGTCTTGGTCTGGATACTGGAGCCTTTCTGGGACTCTGATATTCTCTTTTAGGTTTAGCAGCTTAGGAGAAACTCAAATGCTTTTGCAACACTTTCTTTTAAATGTTTGTAGTTCAAAAAGTTTGTATATATGTAACATAAATGATTTGGGAATCAGACCTACCTTTCTATTGCAACACATTTTGGTTGCTTGTTTGGACTCTTGGAGGTGTCTGGCTGTCTGGGGAGCTGGGTGGGAGAATGTGTTGGGTGCCTGCAAGGTAGAAGGATGAGGCTGCTGTGTGCAGTCTGAGAATCCTTGCTGTGGTACCTGAGGAAAGTTAGGAATTACTCACAAGAACCTGGGGCTCTGGTTAGTCCCTGTGGCTGCTCACAAACATTTCCCATCACCCCATCATTTCAGTTTGCACAGAAGCTCCTCTGTGCATGTGCTGGGGTGGGGGACAGCAGGCTCAGGGTATTGTGACACTCTGTCTGATCTGCACATGAGCTGTGACACCTCCCATCTCCTCGTGCTGGACACTCAGGTTGCAGCTCCACGTCTCATCCACGGCAGAGGTGACAGCTCAGGGGCTCACCTGAGTGCAGAGAAACAACTAACCTCCCAGGTGAGGGAGAGCTGGCAGAGGTCAGTCAGCTGCTCAGCTTCAGTAAATGATTCTCAAAAAATGCATGACTTCATCTTTCCCTACCTGCCCGTGTTACATGGGTCACAGCCACTTGCAGGAAAGCCACTGGTAGGGTGCTCTTACGTGTATTTTGGGGGTTATTGTGCCAGGATCATGAAGTTTGCAAAGCTGAGGTTTGAGATTAGGTGCAGGAAAGAGCAGAGGGAAGATGTGACTGAACCCTGCTGGGAAAGGATGGTAACTCCTTCCACAATCTTGATAACCTGCTTTGGGCTGTTGGCCTCTCTGTGCTCACTGGGGAATTGTGCTTAAAATGTTCTGATCTCTAGAGCTCCTTTGCCTTCATTTCTCTTCAGTCTCTGATTCCTCTGCTGATCTGTGTGGACTTGCTTATGTTTTAATAGGTTTGTCAGTCTTCATATTGCCTGATTTTGAGATAAATAGAATACAGGTGCTCTTTGTGTATCAGGCTTGAAGATTGTATCCTAAAATAGGGAAATTCTAGGGAAAAAAAGACACTGAGGTGTCCTGTGGCGTCTCAAAAATTTGGTGAGAGTCAAGCAGATTCTTTTGTACATGTGTGTAGCCTAGTAGGTAGCATGCCACAGCTGTGGCTGTTGTCTCTGTTACCTCTGCTGTCCTCAGCTCTGTAGAATCTGTTGGTCCTTCTATAGCTCCCCTCTTCAGTGACCAACCTTCTGTAAAAGTTGTGATTACGGAGCTGCTTTGGCTTGATTCAGGACCAAGCCTTTTAACTCTTCTTTGTTTTCTTTCTCTTCCTGGTCTGCTGGAGTGGAGGTGGCAGGGATGGCTTTTGCCACTGGGTGGTGAAAGAGCTCATTGTGTCCTTCAGAGGTGTGAGTTGGCATCCCCTGGTTAAAACACAGGTTAGTTACAGAACTCCAAATAATGCCTTAACTTGGTCAGTGTGTTGCAGCTCACTTTCTGGGGCTCACAGAGAGCAAGACCAGCTTCACAGAGCTCCTCATGGTAGTGTGATGACATATCCATAGACACAGGACCCATACTCAGCTATGGTTTTCATGTGGGACAGAGGAAGCATCACCTTGCACAGCAATCTTCTCGGGTCTGTAGGATGCAGCTGACCACTGGTGAATATGCAATAAGTAAAGAAGCTCCACTTCTTAGAGTCTGGCCAAAGACCTTTCCTGTCAGAACAGAAGGTGGGAGGAGAGCTGATGCCTGTCAGCTGAGCCTGAGTGAGAGGCTGGCTCTCGAGACACCCAAAATGACTAAGGAACAGCATAGGGAAACCTGGAATTGCTGCATTTTTCAGGTACAGCTCAGTTCCCAGCATCTGCCTGTGGTCTGCAGTGCTGCACGTGGCTTCTCTGTGGTGGGAGGGTTACTTGAGCTCCTTTATGAGAAGCCTGTACCGCCTGTATTAGAGACTGCTGTTCATCTCTTTATCAAAAAATCTGAAGTGGATCTTCAGGGACAGGGTTTTGTCACCAAGAATACAGAACCTTTGTTTTCTGGAAGTGGTTATTCTTGGAGATGAGAGCCAGAAAAGTTGCAGCTGAGAGTTGCCTGCTGCTGGTGTCACTCCACTGAATGAGAAGGAACAGGAAAAGGGTTTAGGCTGTGGAGAGGATGTCAGAAGTTGAGTTTTACTTTTGGGGATCCTGATTTTCTTTAAACAAACCTGAAAAGGCTTTGTTTTCCTTTTTTTTAAATAGTAATTATAAAAAACTTACCCTACATAAATACCTGTAAAACTTGACTGCTGAAAAAGTCCAAGTAAATAGGTGGAAATGGATTTTCAGCTGTGAGAGCTTTTTTATTTTTTTTCTGTAGTTGCCACAATTCCTCCTAGTATCTGCTAGGATGGCCCATGCTTTTAATCAGGTGAAGCTCCTGGGGAGGTTTTGGGAGGCCATGGGGTGAGGCTGCAGGCTTCTCCTTGGCACAGCCTTTCTGGATGCACAAGTGTTGCACACAGATGGCAGTGGGTTTTTTCCCAGGGGTCTTGCAGCATGTTGTTAGAAGCTGGAAGCAACATGCTACAAGAAGCAAGAGCTCTCTTGGGGATTTCTCACCCTCTGTCAGGCACTGGAGGAGCAGAGTAGCCAACATATCCCATCTGGTAAGAGAAACTCAGAAATTATGGAAATTGCCACTCTTTAGTTTCCTTCCCAGCTGTCTGCCCTTGTCCTCCAGTCAAAGCAGTGCTCACCACTTGGGTTGTGCCCGGGGTGCAGGGGTGTTGCTTCTGCCCCAGAGAGCTCTGTGATTTGTGTCCTTTCACTCAGTTTGTTGGGCTTTAGGAAAATGCTGTTGTTGTGATGAGGTGACATTTCACAGAGCCAAGTATCTGCTGCCTTGTTCTCCTGTGGCCCAGCAGAGCTGGTGGAGCTGTGGGTGCCTGAGGACTTCACCTCCAAGCACTTAAAAAAACCAAATTGCTTTGGAAACAGTGGCACTGAAGTATCTCTCTACATGCTGGGGTGCTGCCTGTTCCTCACTTCCACTGCAATGCTGTGTGCCAAGAGCATCCAAGTGAGGAAAGCAGGTGTGGGAGCAGCTTCATCTGTGAGTGGAGATGGGCTTCACCTGCAGTGAACTTGTTCCTTTTGCTTCATGTAATGGAAACAGGAGAAATTTTTGGACAAAGAATTTCTAAGCAGTCTTTTAAGGGATTTTTAAGGAAAAAAAGATGCAAGATTAAGTGCATGTTTACTTGCCCCAGATCAAAGGTTTTGAACACTAAGGTCACTCTTGAATGGACCCTCCTCTGTCTTCAGGCAGTGGAACTTCCTGCCCTTTTTCTCTTTACTATTTTACTGTAACTCTCTTTTTTTCCCCTCGAAGAAATACCTGTACAAAAATGATAAGCAATTAAATGTTCAAGCCATAAAATCATGAGTGTGGGAAGACCCGCTTCACAGGTTTTAACATTTGTATGTAAAATGATGTTTGTATGAAATATTTTCATGGTTGAATGAATATTTAAACAAAAAAAAAAAAGTTCCAGTAAGATCTAAACCAGATTTAAAGGGATGTCTTTTTGTAAGATGCAAGTGTAGTTGAATACCAGTAAGTAGATATTTTTTTTTATTTTAAGGGGAGATGCAACAAATAATCCTTACAGTTACAAATGGTTGTTTCTGCTATTTGGGGAGGTGTTTATGCAGCATTACATGCAGCTGCCATAAATAATTGCAATAGCAAGGCTAGTCCCATTTTCAAGAAGTACCTCTCAGCTTTGTCTCTTCATGATATCGTACAAACAACCCATCCCTCCTTTCTGTAGATCCCCTTCTAGAAAACTTTTCCTACTGCAGCTGTAACAGATTTAACTCTGAGCTAAGAACCAGACTAAAATTGTGTATTACTTAACAGTTTCTGCTGGGCCTTCTGCTATTTTAATACTCTCTAGCCCATAATTACTGGGTGTCTCTGTTCTGAAGAACTAAGTGCTAAAGAATAATCTTTGGGGTAAGCTTATACACGTGTTAACAGTTAACCCCGGAGTGTTTAACTTGTGTACAGTACTTGATAGGTGTTTTACGACATTTGTACTCGAACTATGAGCCTTACTGAACATCTGTAAGTTTATTCATGACTTTTAAAAAACGGATAACTCTAAGAAAGATGTTTACATGAATGATGATTGCCCTTCCTTTGATGTTATGAATGAGGTTTTTATAGTGTGTTTGGGCGTATGTGCAAGGAAGCAAGAAAAGTGTTTCTGGGGAAAAACAGACTTGACAAACATTTGTAATAAGTGAATTTTAAAGATTGCTTTAATTGCGCTATGGAGGCAATGCAAAAATAAAATATTCAACAGAAAACCATTGTCTCTCCTTGTTATTTGTGTGTACAGTTTTGGGCATCCTCTGACCTCTCCCCCTGCCCTGTGTCCTGCGTGACCACAGTTTTTGGTGATGCACAGCATGAGCCAGTGTGTGCCAGGTAGCTGAGAAGGCCCTTGGCCTCTGTTCATGCTGTATCTTTGGCACTCCCAAGCTCTTTTCTGTCCAGCAGCACAGGTTCCTTTGCTCTTTCCAACAGAGTGGGAGCCAGTGTGCCAGGGGAACAATCCTGTGCCTGTCAATCTGAGGAAACTGATCACACAAGCTATTAACAATATGTATAGGGTTTCACGGATTCTTACAACATGGTTTAGATTGGAAGAGATCTTAGAGATCATCCCCTTCTGTGGGCAGGAACACCTCCCAGTAGACCAGGTCACTCAAAACGCCATCCAGCCTGGCTTTGAACACTTTCAGGGATGGGGCATCCAGCAGGACCTCTTTCCCTAACTCACAGTATCGTGTGAAGCAGCGCTTAGAGCTGCGGGGGAAAAAAAAAAAAAACACCACCACCAAGAGGAAGGAGGTGTAATTGCCGTGGAGAAGGGATGGGTGGAATTCCCGGTCCCGGCAGCCCGAGGTGCCCGGGGCGGGGCGAGGCGGCGCCGCCCGGCCCACGGCACGGCACGGGGCGCTCCGGCATCACCGGATTCTTTTGGCACAGGCTCGGAACCCCTTTCCCGGGACACGGAGCAGGAGCTGCAGGTGAGGGCGCAGAGCTTCCCGGCCCGGGATCGGAACGGAGCCGGGAGCACACGGGAGAACAGGGGAGCCGGAGCAGGAGCCGCCCTGGCGAGGCGGGCCATGGGCGGCAGCGCCGTCGGGAATGCGGGATCGGTGCTGCCTGCCCGAAGGGAGCTGCGCTTCCGAACGGGAGAGAGCCTGGGCACCGCCTCGCCCTGCGGGCACGCGAACCCCCGGGCACAAGGATCCTGGCACAAGGATCGCGCATTCCGCCCCACAAACGCTGGGAATGCTGTCCCGGTCACTCCCAGGGACTGCCCGAAATCCCGCTTCCCTTCGGAGCCCGAGCAGTGAGCTCTGCGCTCCTGGTCCCGCATATGCCCCCGGGTTTGCTGTTCATCTGTGCCTTCTCTCTCCTCCTAGGAAGAGCAATTCCCACCCTGGCCAGCCTCCGTGCTCTGGGGTTTATGCGGGAACCGGAGCGGAATGGATCGGTACCGATATTTCATCTTTAACCAGAGGAACATGGTCGTGCTGGGCATGTTCCAGATCGCCTTCAGCGCCGTCTGTGTCACCTGTGGGTTCATAGATGGCGTTTTCAGAACAGAGTCTCAGCTGGGCAAAACCAGAGCTCCAGTTTGGGCTGGCATGGTAAACCTGTCCTTTATTTTCTGTGTTCCGTTTTGCAGTGGCTTTTGGTTTTTTTCCCCCACTGCTACCTACTGGTACTCATATTGGGGTGGGAGGGAAGCCAGGATTTCTTGCCAGCTCTTCCCTTGTTTTGTTTTGAACTCAGTTAATAAAAGTTTCCTTATCAGGATATAGGAAGAAGAGTGAAGCAGCCTTTCCTCTGAAGGAATTAATACATTTCATACTAATACATTTCTGCTGGATAATGTAGAAAATGAGACATAGTGACAATTGACAAGGTTTGGGGTTTTTTTGCAGAAGCATAGTGGCCACAGAGAGGCCACCAAAGATTAGGAATGGAGCATCTCATGCTCTGTTCAGGTAGATGAACATGTGGGTGGTGATCTCTGTCCCACAGCACAGTGTCCCTAATTTTGATGCTGCAGTGAGGAGTGGGCAGGAGGTGTCCCTGCTCCACATTCAGCACCCTAATTTACTCTGCTGAGCCATGCTGCAAGGAAATTACACCAAAGAGCTCTCTCCAGGGTAGAGCCTGCTTCCATTAGAATCTTTCTTTCCCTTACAAGATGCATATGGACTTGAAAGCAATGTGCATTTTTAGCACCTTAAATCAGACTTGTTCAATCAGTTTCATTTACTTTGCCTGGCCCAGAAAGCTCTGCTCAGTGGTAGCAAGGCTGTAGCAGGTGGGCCAGATGCATGTAACCCATATCCTGCCCCCAGGAGATGCTACAGAGGAAAACAGAAGAAATGAGCATTTCTCTGCCCATTTCTGATGCAGCAGTTGCTCTGGTCCAAGCCTTGAAAACACGGGCTTTTCATTACTCTGTAGCAGTTTATCTCCTGAATGTGATACTCCTTTCCCAAGCTGCCAACTCCTTTTCCTTTTGTGCTCTGCAGGTGATGGGAGTCCCAGGTGTGCTGGCTTTGTTCTCCTCGCAGAGGAAGAATCCAGTTCTTGTAAGCTAGAGGGGCAGAGGGGTGCTTGTGTGTATGGGCAGGGGCAAAATGTTGGGGCAGTCAAAAACAGTTTGAGGAAAGAATAAGATGACTGGTCCTCCTGCAGGATTAGGAGCTTATTTCTTTGAGTTTTCATCACAAAAGCTGCTGTGTCCATAAGTAAGAGGAGGATGCAGTTACCTTGCTTTCTGCTGCAGCAGACAGGCATTGGGCCCACTGAAAGGCAAAAATCTGTAAAAACTTCATATCAGTGCTTTCCTTTTGGTGATCCTTCATGTTGTTAAGCACTATGTATACTAAAATATGGAATGAGTTAAAAGGTTTGCATTTCCTGGACAGGTTTCTCCAGCTGTGTAAACTCTGAGGGAGGATATTGTATGTAAATAAGAGATCTCTAAGACAAAGTCTTTAGGTAGCACCTCTGATTAATATTCAGGACTCAGTAGCTCAGAAACTCAATATTATGAAAACCTCTACTTCTCTGTGTTTGGCTTCTAAGTGACTGTTGCTTCTGGGGGCATTGTAGTGTTTGATCAAAGGCTGCCTGTACTGCTTGTATTATAAAGGAAAGCTTTAATTCCTGCTCCCCTTCTTTTTCTCACTGAAATTCTCTGTCTGCCTAGGTGAATGTACTGATAGCTGCTTCCATAATCTCTTGTGTTGCCATCCTCATTGTAATAGTTTATAGCTCCTTCACACTGAGCTATGGTGAAGAGGAGGAGCTGAGTTCTGCCCCAGTCCATGTTATCCATACTGTAAGTATTGATATCATGATTATTACTGGGGAACATGACACCCTTAATCTGCAAACAGAGCCAGATGTGGCTTACAAACAGAATCAAGCTTCCAGGAGGGGTGACACTAGGTCAGGTTGGCTGCTTTTGCTTCTTAGTGCAAAGGGGTGGTGTGGGCTGAGCCATGAAAAAATACTGGTGCTGCTCAGGGAAAGGTGCTGAGGGTATCCCTGGCCTGGTTTGAGACAGTGCTTGCAAAGCTCAAATCTTTCCAGCAAGCAGCCCAGGTGGTGAAGTTACAGCAGTTACAGGTCAGCTGGTTAAACTTGGTGTTATTTCAAGTGTATCCTCCACAGTAAAGCTGGAGAGAAGGAAGGAAGCCCTTTTGTATCTCCAGTCTACCAGCAATGCCTGCTGTGGGGGTGAAGGTATTCCAGATAGATGGAGCTGAGCATTAATTGCAGGACAAATTGAAATGTCAGGCTGCTATAAGGTGCAGTGCAGCAAGACAGTGTTTCCCATATTCAGTGGGAAGAAAAGCAGCCATTCCTTGGGTTTTTACTCATTGTCAAAGCTATTTCAAATACCTTTATTTCAAACCCAATGCCACTGCAGAGCATCTCACATTTAATCAGCACTGCTTGCTCTGTTTGAGGCTCACACTTGGTTTGTTTTTCAGAACACAGAAAAACTTTAAACAGCACTGACTATGAATCAATCTCCTGTCATGCAACAACAGCGTTCTTGTGATTGCTATTTTTTGGTGGGGAGTGTCACTTTTTGAACATGGCTTTACCATCTCCTGTTGTGTTTGCAGAGGTTCATACTCAGTAAAGTTGTCAAGGGTGCTAACATAGCCATGCTGGCTGCCTGCACCTGCAGTGCCTCCCTCGTGCTGGCCATGGCTTACCTGGGGTGCCGGAGCCTGCCACGCTGCTCCTGCTATGACAGTGTCACTGGGATGGTGAGTGACATCCCACAGCACAGCTCCAGTTCTGCTGAGGGTGCCTGGGAAGGGAAACCAGGGAGGAGGTGTGTTTTTCTCCTGTAAACCCAGTCTCAGCTCCTACCTCAGTCATGCTGGGCTAATTCTAAGAAACGAAGTGGGATATTATAATGGTTTTATATTTATTTTATTTTTTGCTTTTACTGTCTCTTATCTCATAACACATCTAATATAAATTATCTCCATTTTCCAAATCATTTGTGCTGAAGCTGTGACCCTGTTTCCCATAAATTCCTGCTACCCTCAAAAACTCTTCCTGTCATCTTTAAGCCAGCAGTTGCTTCTGGTGCAGCATTGCAGAGACTTACTGGTGCTTACACCCTGGGGTTTCAAATTCAGTAATAAAAGTATCTCCTGTGCTGTGTGTGAAGTGTGGAGGTGCTGACATTTGTAATTTCCTCCTCATTCATAAGGACTCTGCCTCAAGTGATGGCATCTTTGCTAAGTGAGCTCAGTAAATAAATCAATACCAACTGCTTTTCTACCAGGGCAATTCTGATGTTGTGTTATTGAGTAAATAAATAAATACCAATTACTTCTCTTACTAGAGCAATTCTGATGCTGTTTTATTAAACATGTACATCCAACCATCTGGTTTGGTAAGGAATTAAAGGGTGCAGGCCACAAGGCAGCTTTCCTGACTTAGACACTGAGTGGGTAATGTGAGGCTGCTTTAAACTTTCAAGCTAAAATGTGTTAGGAGGAGTGGAGTGAACTAAAATAAGTTCAAGTGTATCTTCTTGAACAAATTCCCAGGTGAGGTATTTGATGGTGCTGTTTTTTTCATAGGAATGGTTGCAGCCTAGTGAGGACCAAAGTCAGGCTGTGGAAATGGTTTGTGCTGTACAAAGTGAGTAACTCTTGTCTCCACTTGTCTGGATGTTCACCAGGGATGAGGAAGGAACATTCTCAGTAAGGTTTACATCCCAGGCCAAAATCCTGATAACCAAAAGGAAGTCAGGATTTTGTGCAAATGTCTGCATTGTGTTTAATGGTTTTCTCTTCTCACACAGGCCCTGGGGGGAGAATTTTCACAGATCAGTTTCCAGCTCAGGATGTAGATGCAGAAGAAGACACAGCCAAACCTCCACCATATATCAGAATGACTTGAAAAACTGGCCCATTTTGTTCAAATGTGGCAAAAGAGATGCAAGGAGTTTTAATCTTCAGAGATGGTTATGCACTTTTCCTTGGCCATTTGAAAAACACACACACACAGAGTGAATGGCCAACACTGAGCAGAGATCACAGTGCAGAGGGAAAGATCTGCAGGTGATTTTGAACTTTCAGACTTTGTACAGTGAAAATACCTCATTGCCTCTGGAAAGTGAAAGCATTTTTTCCTCTGGCTTTTGTACTTAAATCATGTTTTATTTCACTAGAATTCATCATGCTTAGGCATTTAAATATTAAATAAAATTCCTTTTTCTTCAACTGCTATCTTGATTTCTCTGTCTTACTGCATGAATTATTTGGATGAGAAGGAAGGATGCACTTCATCCTTGAGCTTCAGGGTGTTTTCCTTTTCTTTGAGGGCAAGTAAAGTTTTTTATATGAAACCCTAATAATGCCATTCAGATACCTCTGTCAAAATATGGCTTCTGTGGGCTGTACATGTGTCAGTACAATTAGTTTTAGCACTGAAGTGGAACTATAGAGTGTGGCAGGAGCTAGAGCTGCAGTAGCTCCTCTTATGAAGTAACTTGAATACTCTAAATTCAGTTCAAGTTTTCCTATTTCTACCTTGTAGATTGAAAGTTTAAAAGAAATCCTTATTTTAGGGCCCATTTTGCTAGAATTTATTACAGACCTAGACCAAGAGCTTTTGTTGTACTTTCTCTTGGTCCTCTGACCAAGGAACTACAGCTTCCAGTCAGGTTCTGTCATCTCCTGAAGTGCATGGAATTCCCATATGTACTTTATGTTTCACTTTTAGGTGATTGTCAGGTGTTTATCTTGCCAGCAGGGAGTGGTAGATAACTTATCCCATGATACAGATTAACACAGCATTTGAACAGGGCCTGGAAAATAAATTCCCATATTGAGAAAGTGGGTACTGGGATAAATCATGCCCAACCATGAGGCATTCCTGTGACTCCAGGAGTGAGCTCATATAAAATTGCTGCTTCTCTAATTGCAGCAAGTAAGGTGCCTTTCATGGTGCCAAGAGAAGAGTTATTCTAGTAATTCTAGATTTATTTTTTTCTCTAAAGACTGAAATCCTTTTTGTAATGCTGATAAAGGGACTGCAATACCTAAATGGCTTTAAACTAAAGAGAGTAGGTTTAGATTAAGAAATTCTTTGCTGTGAGGGTGGTGAGACACTGACACAGATTGCCCAGACAAGCTGTGGATGTCCCATCACTGAAAATTCAAGGCCAGGCAGGGTGGGGCTCTGAGCAACCTGGTCTAGTGGAAGATGTCCCTGCCTGTGGTAGGGGGCTCAGGATTAGGTGATCTTTAAGGTCACTTCCAAACAATTTTATACCTCTGTGATGATTCTATGAAAATGTTACACAGCTTTTGTTGTAGTCTTGAACAGAGAAATACTCTGAGCCACATATTGAGGAAGTCCCAGTGAACTCTGGCACTCCTTTGTGTGCAAGGTGCTTGCCAAGTGTGTCTGTTACTGACTCTAGCCATAAAAATGATTAATGTCTGGGAATATCTCAGGTGAAGAGAGCAGCCCTAACCACCAGGCTCCTTCCCACAGCCCTTCTCATGTCACATACTGCATTCTCCCCTGCTCAGCTTCAGCCAGGGAAGCTGTCCCCATCTTTGGGTGCTTGGGCCAGCAGGTCCTACTCTGGCAACTGGAGGCTTAACTGTGTGCCACAGTAGCCAAATTATTCCTGACTGGCTCTAAATGCCTTCATTACCTTGCCTGCAGAGCCACAGAATGGTTGAGGTTGGAAGGGATCTCTGGGGATCACCCCCTCCTCTGCCAACCAAAACACAACTGGTGTCTTGTTCATTTAAAGGTGTTAATGTTTGAATTGCTTTAATACATTCATTCAAACGTTGTGATTCAAAATGTGCTTTTTCCTCTGAAACAATGTCTGTCAGCAGGCATCAAAGCACAGAGTGTGACTGCTCTCCCTGTCCTCAGATGCTTCTGGCACAACTCCATCTGCAAGGAAGTGCTGGGGAGTTTCTTCTTGGTTAACACAAACTGCTGTTCTTGTACATGGAAAGAAAGTCAGACTCCCTCAGAGGGTGTTGGGCTCACTGATAGCTGAAAGCAGCGTGGCTCTGGTTAGTCTAAAACAGATTTTTGCATTGCTAAAATGCACTGCTCAGCCTCTGCATCATTTCTGGCTGGGAGCTGTGCTCCCATCCAGAGATGCTCTTCCAGTGTGACATTCTGAGCATAATCCAGCAGCATTTGACTGCTGGTTGAACAGGGCAGTTCACTTTTGCTGTGAGCACACAGAGCAACTCATCACCAGCCCTTGCTCAAATGCTCTGCTGTCTCCATGGGGTCAGGCAGAGAATTCCTGGGATGAGAGTGGCTGCTGGCACAGCTCTGGGGCACAGCCCAAGCACCCAGCCAGCCTTTGATCAGTGACAGGCGTGGCAGGGACTCTTTTGGCTGTGAAACAGCCTTAGCAGCACACATCAAAGTCTTGGGGTGTGAAAGAGAAGTAGGCTCTCTGCTGCTTCTGAATAAAAATGTATGCAATTGATTTATCAGCAGCTATAAGCTGGTTTATTTCTTACACACTCCTTCCAGTGGTGCAACCATTGCAGATCACTCACAGACACAGGATTTCAGCAGCTCTTTCTACAAAAGTGGGGGTTTCCAGAAAAATGTCTGCTGCAGTGTGGAAATTGCTGGAAACTGATTATCAGTTTAATGTTACTCCTCTTTGGTTAGCGTTGCAGAAAATATATTCCTGACTGCAGTTTCCAGTGCTATATTTAGCAGCCCTTTCCACATGGGAGGTACAGTACTTTCCCAGAGCCTGCCTGCATCTCCAGGGATATTCCATGGCTTGTGTCACCCCCAGCTTCCACTGGTGGAAGTCAGGTGGAGTTATGGACCCCTGTTACGGACCCCAAGCATTTTGTGCCCACCTTGTGTCAGCTTTGCTTGTATTAAGTCAAAGACAAGGCATTTACACTAAAAACAAAAACAAAAACCCCACAAAAAAAACTTCTTTACCTCAGGTAGGCTGAAACAAACAGTATCCTACTCCCTGACACACAGAACAAGGCACACAAAATCCCCAGGTGGATAAAAACAAACAAAGCCTGCCAGCCTCTCCATTAACAGTGGCCAGAGTTAATCACCCAGTGTAATCAAGGTTAATCAGGGAAGCTGATTCTGGAGGTTAATGTTTAACTAAGGGCAAAGAATTTTTTGAAGTCATTTCCCCAACACAAGGGGCAGGAGGTGCAGAGGAGGAGGGAAAGAGGAGGGATCTTCATCATGGTGAGGATCAGGGAATCTTTTCAGTCACTTCTTTGGCAACAAGCCCATTTGGGATTTTTAATATATATATACATATATATTTTTTTGTTTGTTTGTTTCTATCTGAATTTTTATTTTTCATAGATGTTGTGCAGTTCCTGCCTGTGCTGCTGAGTTGCTGGTGCTCTGGGTCAGGGCAGTCTTGGCTTGGTTTCCCATTTGCTGGCAAAATGCAGTGAGAAACCAAAGGATGCAAAGTCACAGTTCTGTATCTCCATAGCCTGCCCTGTTTTAGCATGATAGTAATTGGAAATTGAAGTAAAGCCTCACTATAGGTAGATGAACTGGCCTAAAATATTGTGAGTGGGAAATACATAGGTCTTGCTGATTAAACATGGTGCTGACTGCTAGGGAAAGGCAGGCCAAGAAGAGAGCCTTAAAAGAGTTGGGAAACAACAGGAATAGTACTAATGAATCAAAATACAGGTATGTTCTGAAACCAGGAATTGGTGTACTTACCTGCAGATGAGAGGAGGAATATTCCTTTTGGGTTTTGGTTGCTTTTTTTTTAAATTATTTTATATATACTCAGTAGAAACCCCTCTTAATATCATTGAGTCAAATCATTGATCCTTACAGGTCCCTTCCAAACTGAGATACGATTCCATGATTCTCCAGCACTGACAGTGTGTAAGTATGGGGAAAAGTTGTTGAACTTGTTTTCCCTCAAGTCAGAGGGAAGCAAATTAAAGCAAACATAATATTTCCCAGCCTTCATAAAAATAGGAACTGCTTTGTCCTGCACCTCTTCAGGTCAGTCCAACCCAAGCACATTATCAAACTGCACAGTTTCACTTGTCCTTTCTGAGCTGCTGCAGTAATGTCTCTTCTTTTTCTTTTCTCTCTTTCTCTCTTTTCTCTTTCTCTCTTTCTTTCTCTCTCTCTCTTTCTCTTTCTTTCTTTTCCTTCCTTCCTTCCTTCCTTCCTTCCTTCCTTCCTTCCTTCCTTCCTTCCTTCCTTCCTTCCTTCCTTCCTTCCTTCCTTCCTTCCTTCCTTCCTTCCTTCCTTCCTTCCTTCCTTCCTTCCTTCCTTCCTTCCTTCCTTCCTTCCCTCCTTCCCTCCTTCCTTCTTTTTCTTTCTCTTTTTTTTTGGTTTGTTTTGTTTTGTTTTGTTTTTGTTTTGTTTTTGGTAGTTACAGCATCAGAGTTACAGAAATGTGTGTTTTCTCTCATCGACTTGACATCTATGTCATCTTTATCTAAAATTACTTTGTTTCATAGTTCGTGTATCATCCTCTGGCTTCTGTCCAGGATATGTTTTTAAGTAAACTCATCATACACTCATCACTTTCTTCTTTAGTCAATATTAGTTGCTGCATATGCTATGTTTATGGTGGAACAGTACATGTAAATATTACTAAGCCCTTGCCCCCCACTCAGTAACCAGGAAGGATGACAGATGGTGTTTCCAGTTTCCAAATTCTTTGCTCTAAGCATATCTTACAGCAGCTGCTTCTGTGTTTCTGATTTTGTCTCCCAGCAGCCTCCCAGGCTGACCCAGGTTTTGCTTCTTTCCTCACCATAAAGCCTGAGAGCTGGAGCCTTAAAGCAGATGCTAGACTGGAATCCCACCACTGCCATGTGTGGGGTTAAATTTTTGGTGTTTTGGGTATTAACTCTGTCGGGTTATTTTTTTTAATGAGTAAAGTAGTTAATAGTTGCTATAAAGTTGTTCATTGTAGAACCACATTAGTTGTAAAAGCAAATTTACAGATGTTAAAGTTTATGTTAAGTTTTGGTATGAAGTTTTAAAGAGATGCAGAAGCTGCTTTTGGTGGGGTTGACGTTGCTGGGCAACTTTTGGGGTTTTTTGGGTGCTGATGATGGTGGTGAGTAAAGCAAAGCAAAAGTAAATGGCAAAAGCAATGGCAAAAAACACTAGCTTTTTTAAATATATGCTTTTATATAGAATTTTTTTAACAAGTTAAGGCACAAATTTGGACTACTACTTTTTAGCTTATTAGAATTTTAGTTTTTTAACACATTAGGTTACATATAAGCTATGTATGTGGTTTGTTTGAAAAATGTAAGCAATATTTTTGTTATAGTTTTATTGTGTTTAAAAATATGTTTTTGGAATTTTTATGGAAAACACTAGTGTTTAAGGCTATTTCTTTAACTTTTACTAGAACTTGGGCTTTTACTTCGGCATTTGAGACTTTATAAAGTTAAACTTACATTTTTATTTTATGCGTGAGTGGTTTAACATAATTTATTTAAAGGTTTTATTTTAATTTTTGTATTTTGATTTTTTAAAAGAATTTAGAGAGACTTTTGACTTATTGGTTTTAATTTTTTTTTTTTTTTTTGACCATAAAGATTTTCTTAACAGATTTATTAATTATTTGTTGAATGCATTGAAGGAGACAGGGCACTATGGTTAGCACTACTACTATAATAACTAAATGTACAAAATTGTTTTTAAAAACTTTTTTTCTTTGTGATGTTAAATTTAACTTGCTAAACAGATTATTTAACTAAGTTTTATTATATATAATTTTATATATTATATATTATATATTATATATTATATATTATTTATTTTTATTATTGATTTTTGTTACACTTGTTTTGAGTTTTGTGGATAGATTTTGAATGATCAGATAAATTAATACAACACATTTCACTAAAATCTTTATGTTTATGTGCTAATAAAAGAAAATTAATTGCAGCTCTGTTTTGAAAAGTTGCATGTTTATTACTCTTAAATTTTGTCAGCATGTCATTTAATGCAAGGGAAGTAGAATTGGTTTCTTTATTCAGCTAACACTTAATTGGTTTAATTGTTTTAATGTTACTGTGGAGTCAAGTTGTAGTAGGACAAGAGATGATGGGAATCTCTTCTCAAAACTTTAAGGTTTAAAATTATTTTTGCAACTTGGCTTAAAGAGATGGGCACATTTTTTACTTTATAAATGTTTTTGTTTTGGGTGTTAGCAAAGTAAGGTTTTTAATATGACATGGTTTATTTATGATGGGTGCTGGGATGGCAGGCTACACCCTGTCTCTACAAATGAAAAACATTTTTCGTGGCAATTGATAAGTAACATTGTTAAATGTAGACTGAACCAAAGAAGTGTGGTTACACCTAAAATTTTGATTTTTATATATAGCATGATGAGGAAAAATATTCTTGACTATAGCTTGATTTTTTTTCTGTGTGATTAAACACAGCACACAAGTTTATTTTTACAGAACTAAGGATGTTTAATTTTGTGATTTAGAGGTTGTTTTGGGAAGGTGGGGAACCCACTAATTTTACGTTTTAACAGGGGTTTGAAAATACTATTTTGACATTTTTGCTAATTTATCTTGAATAGTTTTATTAACTTTTACAGGAATTGGCCAAACATTTACAGGCACACTAACCAGGCAAGTTGAGAATGTTTTTTCTGGGGTTGTGTTGGCTTGTGGTATCTAAACTTGTTATGTTAGTTAAAGATGCTTAAACGTTTGTTTTAGGTTGGCTAATTGGCAAATCTGTGCTATTAATAGTAAAAAAAGCAAAAAAGCATAACATAAAATTAAAAGCCATATTTCCCTTAAATACATAATAAAATTCTACAATACTACTGTCATGTACCACACACCAAAAAGAGTTGGAATTCCACACAGCACTCCTCCAAGTGCTGCATTGTGATGCAAAAGTATGCATGCCTATGGTGATGTGAATATATATGTTTTCTGGCCATCATTTCAGATACAGAGAGAGAATATATCTTATATATCTTTATTTACCCTCTACTATCACCATGCATATAAATGAAATGTACATATTTAATGAGAGTACTGAAATAAATTATTTCAGATCAGATGCAATTTGGTAAAAGCACTGTGATCCTTAAAGCAAAGGACCAGGGCTGTCAGCATTTGTGCTTTTTAACAGCAGCATCACAGTGACTCAGATATTAGCTCAGAATTGAAGCTAGCACTCCAAGGTAGTCATGAGGATGCACAGGAGCTTGAAAACCCTCTGATTAGCACATGATTTTCTCAATTTACAGCTGAATCTTTGGTTGCTGAAGCCAGAAGCCCTTCACCATCTCTGTTTCATGACTGTGTTAAAATTACCTTGAAGTAAATAGAAAAGTCTGTTTCATGTATTTTAGGGTCAGTTTAGTCTTTTCCTCTTTGTTTGCCCTTCCTTAACTGAAGAGAGACAGAGGAATATGAAGGGCAAGAAGCACCTCAAAGCCCCCTGAGCATTTCAAGTGTTTTCCTGCACAGGAGTGGGTGTGAAGGATGTGGGGATGGCTTTGGAGAGGATAAATGGTTTGCAAATGCAGCTTCTGCTTTGTGACCCCTGCCTTAGAGGCCCAGCATGATGTTTTTAGCAGTATTTTCAGAAAGAGGCAGTTTAGCACATCGCCTCACACCACTCTCTTTTTTTCTGCCTGTGACCTTTCCAAAGGGGCAGTGCAAACAGTAAAAATAATAATAGAAAAGGAAGTGCTGAGCTAAGATCAGGGTCTTATGACTCTGAGTTTTCATGTGCCCAGAGCTTCACCCAGCCTGGCCTTGAACACTTCTGGGGATGGGGCATCCACAGGTGCTCTGGGCAACCTGTGCCTGTGCCTCACCACCCTCAGAGGGAAGAACTTCTTCCTAATAAGAGCAGAATCTCTGTGAAATGCAGGCCAGGGAGAGGATCATGCTGTTTTGGGGTTATTTTAATGATCACTGGTATTGCTGGGAAATTTGTTTTCCATTAATTTCAAATGATTAGTTGAGGATTCAATAATGTGTGATTCACATTAAGCAGTGACAATTCAGCAAGGCAGAAAACAAACACATGCCAATAACATCCCCCCAGGGATTGTGCCCTGAGGGAATGTCCCTGGATGACCAGCAGCTCTAACTTGCCTTCCTCAGAGCTCTGGAAACAGCTTCCAGAGCCACAAGGAGCTGCCTTCAGCAGTTTCTGTTGTGCAGGTGGGAGGCTGTGCAGAGCCCATGAATCCCAGAACAGCCCTGGGAAGCAGCAGCCATTCTTCCTCTCTCAATGCCCCCTCACAGCCCTCACTGATGGCACCACTCAGCTGGATAAATGAGCCCTCCTTTGGGCACCCTGCAGCAACAGAGGAAGGAGGAAAAAAACCCACAGCCTCAGAACAGTGGCATTTTTTGTGAGTCCTAGAATAATGATGACTTCTAATGTTATTTATGGCTTTAGATTTAAGATTGTGTGTTGGTGTAGTGTTGATTTGCACAGAAAAACCAGACTTATCTGGGAATTGCAATGTTAAGCAACATCAGTTAATAACCTCAAAAGGACTCTGGGGGGAAAAAAAAGAGTATTAGAATTATACATTCTAGTGGAAGTTAAAATACTCAGAGTGGACAAGGAATATGACTTTCAACAAATTTATAGAAGTTAAAGAGGTTTTATTTCTGAACAAGATGAGACTAGAAGAAGAGTAATGGAGAATATTCCTTTAGGGTCTTGCATCCAAGGGTCAGTAATTGCTATTTTTATAACTGTTGTATCACTTCCCATTCTTCTGGAATCTGAAATAAACACTGAACATGCCTCCAAATCATCAGCTGGGTGCTTGAGATGCCTCAAAAACACCCAGAGTCATTGCAAGAAAGCACTGACAGTATTGTGACAGTCTTTTTTGTAAAAATTGTCACCCACACAGACAGAAACTAGGAACTCCTTTAACTCCTTCACAGCATTTTTTAACCATATGGAATTATATTATCACTCCTATTATAATTATTGAAAACAAGTGATAACAGTTTGTGGCAAAGCCAGTTTATTAGGTTTTTGGGATTGTGCCTTGCCTGCCCCCAACACATATAAAACTTTACAGTCTGGTAAAGTGAAAATACACACACAAAGTATTCAGTACTCTGACATCCATTCTGTGGGCAGAACATCACCACTGAAAGCCAGGGAGCAACACTGAATCCTGCATTACCAACCACACTGCCTTCATGGCAGAACCACTAAAACATGCTGTGTGCTGAACATGGAATTACACACTTGAACACCATTTACACACAATCTTCATGACATGAGGGCCCTTATTTACAAATTGTGATAACTCAAATAAAACTTAACAGATGTGCAGGTGTTTCAGATCAAATTTAACAGTAACACTGCAGCTACGTTATTTTCTTACCCCAACCCCTAACCTGACTGACTGGCTTTAAATTCTTAATTCTGGGATATTTCTTATTTAAAAAACATAACCAAACAAAAAAAACAACCAAACAAAAAAAACAAAACAAAAAAAAAAACCCACCACCAAAACCGACATATTTAGTACACAAATAATTAAGAAGGATCCTTCTGAGAAAAAGGATTAAGGACATGAGTGAAATATAATCTGTCCAACAGGACTGTAAACCATTTTTACTTACCATAGTATAAATATCAATTTAAGATCAATCCTTTTCTTAAAGAAATCATTAAGGACACTAGTGTTAAAAAAATGATTGTTTCTGAAACAACTGTAAGTTCTAGTCATGTAAGGTTTTCAGAGTGAATACAAAAGCTCCCTTTTACAAATGTTTCCTAAGCAAAAATACTGTCACAATTGAAGCAGCTTTATACAGGAAAAAGTATTACCTTTTGTTTAGATTATTTTTAAACATCTTAATCATATTAGACCAAATTAAATGCTCTTTCAAAATCTAGAAAAAAGTCAATGCATTTTTTTCTGTATAAGTTGCAATGAAATTATATCTTAAGAACTGTAATAGTGTACATAATAACAGTTATCTTGTTTCAGTAATTTGTTTCTAATGTGATTATTAGGGTGGCAGCTTCTGAACTAGCCCTTCCATTTAGTTTCTAGTAAGCAACGCATGCTACACATTGCCAATAAAAACCCTTCATTTATACTTCAAAAACTGTCACATGAATGAAGTCATAGATTGCATTCTATGGCTTACATTTCACTTTATGCAACTATGTGCAACTTAGCACCATTTTTATTATGAAACTTGACCTTATTATGAAACTTGATCTTCAGATAGAACTGAAAAAAAAGCAGTTGCAACTATGAGAACACAGAAAAAGGTGGTTCAAGAGGAAGAATTTCCCTCATCTAACCCCTACTAGCTCACATTAGTAATGTCAAGGATGCCCTAGATACAGTCACAACATCATACATGCAGGTTTTCTCTCAAAAATCTGTAGCAGATTATCTACTTGGTAGATTTATTCCATATTTCAAGACCCAATTTAGTTAGTGTTTGGAAATATTTTAAGAATGTACCATAGTCCTAAGCATTCCCATTCCTGAAATGTTATCAAGTTGGCTTTTCAAGATATTTGAGAAGCACTCATGATCTCTTAAAGCCTGCAAATCCTAATCTTTGAAAATCAGTATGTTTTGCCAAATTCACCCCATCTTTTACTTACTCAGCTGTTACTTTCCCTGAGACACTCAACTCAAATACAGCACCTTCAGAAATATATAATTTAATTTTAGTAAGATCAGAGAACTTAGATAGAGTACCAGTTTTACCCTAAATCCTGTGCTACAGTACTTCCCACAACGTGAGTTAAACATAACATAGTTTGGTATCACATGCTAATTATGAAAAATTAATGAAGTTTTAAGCATCTAATAACTGTCTAGAGGTAGGGAGAAGTTAGTCAATTCTGTTACCACTGCCATGAAGAAACAGATCAAGTTCATAGTGGAATGACAGGCCAAAATTTGCACTGACACTGGCAGCCCAAATTCTGACAGACCTAGTTTTTTTTGCTTTTATAATAAGAAGGTATCTGCTTTCTAATTTGCTAGTAGTCACCTAATATTCCTTCATATGCCAAAAATCTCCCCACCTGCTGACCCAAACCCCAAGTTCCCTGGTTGACACAAAAGGCTCTTTCTCCTACATTATTCCAATGCAAGTAGCAACCAAAAGTATCAGTAAACTGGCCTATTATTTATAATCTTACCACAAGTAATGAGAACAACCTCAGGCAGCAAGAGCTCAAGTAGAATTGCTTTGTCAAAACCTGACAAAGTGAGTATGTTCCCATATATTTATAGTGAAACTTTAGCAATTCAGAAAGTACAATTACAAAGTGCAAGAGCATAAGATGGGTACATCTACACTAGGAAAAATTAAAAAAAATCCACATTAAAGTGCCAAAGAGATTTGCTATAACTGCTACCCAAACCTGGAACTTTGCCAAGATCATAATTTTGAAGCACTTGCAAACAAGACAAGGTGATAGCCAGTGACAATGTGACCTAACACCAGCAGGGTGTGATAGGTTTTGGTTCAGGCTTTATATGTATTTCATCATGATCTGGGGGTTGACTAAGCATTAATGGCTTGTGACTTTTAAGCTTGTGAGCCAGTGTCATGAAAATGGCCTCCACATGGTCATTGTCATTGGGGTTCTTGGCAGAGGTTTCAAACAGCGGCATGCTGTGAGTGTCAGCAAACTTCTGGGCCAGGTCCGTGGGCACCTGAATAGCACTTCTCAGGTCACACTTGTTCCCAACCAGAATCCGTGGTATGTCATTGGCCAGCAGGTGCTGTTTGCACTCCTCTATCCAGGAGGGCAGGCTGTGGAAGCTGGCAATGTTTGTCATGTCGTACACAAACACCACGGCGTGGACGTTCCTGTAGTAGTGCTGCACCATGCTCTTCCTGAAGCGCTCCTGGCCTGCAGTGTCCCAGAGCTGGATCTGCACATGGAAAGGGAAGCACGGGAAAAATGTTTTATTACTCATCTTGGAAAAGAACACAAATTGCCTGTAGTGAGGAGAGTTACACAGAAATCTGAATTAACCATAGTGATGAGTTTGTGTTGAAGAAAACCATTGCATACACACAATTTCAGCAGCTTTGACTTTCAAAGCTGCTCACAAGTGAGGCCAGGAGGAATGATGACATAACTTGAGAGAAAATACAAATCTCTGAAAGTTAATTGGAGCCTGTGTTTTTAAAAATTGAAATAAAAACAAATCCTAAAATCTTAGCAGTAGCACTTCCATTTGAAAATTAAATATATGTTACTTCCCAATACAACTCTCAGCTGATATGCTTTTTGTTATTGCCAAAAATAGTCTCATCTTCCCCAAAATTTTGTTGTTAGCATGACATTAACTGCCATGTAAAAATAGGAAGAAATCAAACCATGCTTGATTTCAACATCACCAACAAAAACAGGACAAAGGAATCTTTCTCTGCAGTGTGTTGGAATCAAACCCTCCTGTGATGAACTTCTAACTTGCTTGTTTAGTGCTTAAACTAGGGCCAAACTATGGTTTGTGGTATCAAGACACATAAAAGGAAAAAATAATAAAATGTTTATATCAGAGTTTTATAGCATTTCCAGGTACACACTATTCTGTCCAAATCAGACTGAACATAAGTGCTAGAAGCTTAGTCAGAATAGAAAGACATTCAGAAGAATTGAAATGCTTTCAAATTTCTGGGGTCCAGATTGAAACAAAACAAAACAAGCTTTGCAGCACCAGCAGATGTAAGCAACAGCTAACAGAAATTTTAAATACATTGATCATCCTGTGTAATAGAAGCTTGGAGTCCTCAGACATGTGGAGAATGCTACAGAATTGCACAGGGTGGTGTTTACACCAACTTGCTCTTCAGGAGATAAGGAACTGCAATGCACAGCAGTCAGGTTGGAAATTATTAAAATGCATGACAATCCAGACCCACGAGTCCATCACAGGATGTTATGAATCAGTCACATGACAGACTGAAGAAAAAAGAGTGAGGGATGTTTCAGATGGTGTGACTTTTCCTGCAATATTATGTTCAACCCTGGCCATCCATCCTCAAATAACCTCAGAGCAGGTGGCAATGGCAGCTACTGGTTGCATCAGTGGAACTGAGAATTTGCACGAGAACATCAGAGCAGCTTGGCTTTTGTAGCCTAGTCTAGGTCTCTGCAGCTTTTGATCCAGACACTTAGAAAGACCTGTGTGCTGCTTCTGAAAGGGTCATTAAGCTTGCCAGGAAAAGCAAGGCAAGTTGCTGGCTCTCATGCCACAAAATGGTACTCAGTTGCAATCTGTCTCATTTTAGAGCAACCCCCACTTTTTGCCAATGTAATAAACTCTACACACAACTGACAACACCTCCACTACTCTACACAATCGGACTAAAACAGGCACCTAAGTGTGGGTAAGAGTCAGCCACACATCCAGGTGAGACATACTTCCAGTTCTGTGCACTTATAAAACATCATAAAGTCAGGAGACTCACAGAAAATTCTCATGAATTTGAGAAATTCGAGGGAAAAGAAGCACACACTGAAGCAATCCCACATATAGACAATATGATGTTAAGGAATCAGTATAGAAAAATCTTGGAAAATGCTTTATCAAATTTATTTAAGGAGGGAGTTAATTTTCACAGGCTTACAATTCTATCCCCTTATTCTCTCAACTTATTCCCAGAGCAGAAATTGGTCATGCTTCAGTCAAGCAGAGATGTGCAAGTGTATTGCCAGCCTTGGGTAAAGATGGGGAAATTAAACCAAAGGTTTACACAACTTGCAAGTGAAGCTTAAACTACAGTTCTTCCAAAATTTCATTTACATGCAGCATTCAAGCTTGGAGGGCATTATCAACTGAGTCATCTGCACTGAAAGGTAAATCCTTTCCCTATGTTGAAAACTGCACACTTCAGAAGTTTATTTTTTCCCTTATTCAAGGTGAGCTTGAGGAAATGGTTCCATTTCTGCCTCTCAGCCCAAATATTTTCTCTTCTGAAAAACAACAGTGAAAATGTTCATGTTCGTGGTGAAGTAACATTGTTCATTGTTACATATATAACATTGTTACATATAGTAACATTATTTCATTGTTACTCCAATAATACCCATCTTCAGGGGACCACAGTTTTTATAACAGCCCTTTAAAGTATGTGGTTTGAATGTTTGGTTTAACAGCATAATTCAGCTAATAGAACTGTACAGACTCACTTGGACAAATGGTATTAAAAATACTGAATAGACTGTCTCACACCTCACCTTCTGATTCAGTTCTGTGGATTCAGAAAGGCTCTTTTCTAAACAAGGACACGCTTTGTATGTGTGGTTTATAACACACTGGTAAAAACATAACTGGCCTTGATGCTGTATCTCTTCTAAAAAGACATGGGAAAAAATTTGGAATAGCTCAAAGGTAGAGAACATGGTGTTCAGACTTTCTTTGAATTTCATTTGCATTTTGCTCTTCTAATGTAGGTCAGTGAAGACTGACATCATTGTTTTCTTCAATTTTCAATGCTTAGATCAACTGAGGAAGAGGAAAATTTAGAAGGCAGCAAATCCATTTGTTGAAAATTTTAATTTACTCATCACATTCAGGCATTGGTGTTTGATATGAAGCTGTCACCCTTCTGCACAAGGAACATACTTGTTCCTATGCCTTGGAATTCTACACAATTGCTGTGTGGGAGACCGGCAGAGAGAAGAACGGGGCTTGTGTTCCTGCCAATGACACAGCACTTTCCCAGCTGTGAAGGAAACAGTTACTGCTGTAGCAGCACAAGAAAGAAACACCCAGCTGGCTGGGGGAGGGAGAAAGAGAAGGCACTACTTTGTAACCTGCTTGGATGTGAGCGGAAAAATTCCCTTCAGGACACAGCAAGGACTAGAGGAATTTATCTCATCAGAGCTTCTCTCTGCTGGTTCAACTGGCATTGCTGGAGCTGATTGCTACATGTGAGAAAGGTGAAGGGGAGTGAGAGAAATTGCTAAAACTGCCCAAAAATCAATTCAAATGTGACAACGCTCCCACTAAGAACTACAGTCCTGGCCATAATGACAAAATGTATTCCTTTAATGCTGAAACAGAACTTGCATAAAACAATGTGTCACAGAGGAGCCTCATTCACCTCTCCACCTTCCTCAATCACAACTTTAGTTTACAGATCATATTCTAAAAATGCAGCAAAACAATCTATGAAAATACATGTAACAGAATGGCACAACAACCTATGTGAAGCATCTAAGAGCTCTGCATTATGCTATGTTTTTCACTTCTCTCCAACAAAGGTCAGGCATCATAGAGAGTGATGAAAATGCCAATGAATAAGATGGTGCTGACAAGACAACATCCCTCAGGAGGTCTCTCCTCTGTCATGGACAGCAATGGACAAAGGAGTACAAAATTTCAGCTGTCAGAGAAGTTCCAGTCAGTGGTTTTACAAAAAAACCAAAACAACAAAAACTCCTATTCACCTTTCTTTTTTGCCTGAAAAAGGATACGAGATAAAAATCCCACAAAAGCAAGAAAGCAAACTGGTTCTCCTATTCTTATATATCCTCCACAACTTCTTTAATCAGTAATTAAGCAAGGGAAAACTATAGCTTTCAGCTACATAACTGAGAGCTGTAATTATAACGCCTGATGATAATAAATGCCCAAGCACAAGCTCAAGACTACTGTTAACTTCCTTCCTCTGCACATCTGAGCTTTCCTCATAGAAATAAACTAGCACAGAAGCAGATGGGCATTCTGTTTAAAACCACGTTAGTAAACAAACTGCATTTGTAAGCATCACACATCAAGCTTAACAGAATCCTAAAAATTAGGAGTTAAAACACATTCCTCAATCCTGAACAATATTCAACTTCCTGATATTTTTAAAGCAAAAAGATCATAACAGTGGCACCTACATAGCTCTGTGGTGTTGAAGGTTAAAATGACTGTGCTAAGAAGCAGGATTTCTCGGAGGCAAAACGCTGCTGACAACAGGCACAAGTAAGACTAAAGCACTGCTAAGAGATGGATATGTAAGTCCATTTTAAAGATAAATTACCGACCGACACTTGACAAAAACGCAAGAAGGTTAGGCCTAGGGTAGGAATTGGCGGCCGGAGCGCGGTGCCAGGCGCTGCCCCGCCGCCCCCTCAGCCCGGGCTTCCCCCCGGTACCTTGATGCGCTCGCCGTCGATGGTGACGGCCCGCTCGCGGAAATCCACGCCGATGGTGGCCTCGGTGCGCTGCGGGAAGCGGCCGGCGCAGAAGCGGTAGGTGAGGCACGTCTTGCCCACGTTGGAGTCGCCGATGACGATGATCTTGAAGATGCGCGAGCGGGCGGGGGGCAGCGCGCCGGGGAGCGCCCCGGAGCCCGTCAGGCTCAGCTCCAGCGAGGACTCCACGTCCGCCGCCGCCGCCGCCATGGCGGCCCCGGAGCGGCCCCGGCCCCGCAGCCGCCGCCCGCCCGCGGCGCGCCACGCGTCACGGCCCGGCGCGCGCCGCTCTCGCGAGAGCGCGGCGGCCAATCCCCGCGGGCGGGGCCGGCGCGCGCCCGCACGGCCCCGGCCCGCCGCCAGGGGCGCTGCGCGCGCGGCCCGGAGCCGTGAGGGGGGCGGGAACGGAGCGGCCGGGAATCTCCGGGAATAGCCGGGAATAGCCGGGAATAGCCGGGAATAGCCGGGAATAGCCGGGAATAGCCGGGAACTGCTGGGAATAGGCGGGGTCCGTGGTTTATTTAACCCTGTCCGTGCGGTCTGAGTGTTGTGAAGTGTGTGATATGTCAGATTTTTTAACACATGGTTGTTCTCTGGTGTTTGTTCTTTGTCTGTGTCCTGGTTTGAAGGACAGGTGTCTGCCCGTAAAGGCAAAAGCTTCTCTTTGAGATGGAGAATGTGAACCTCCTTCCTCCAGATTATTATTATAATTTTGAAATTAAGAGGCTCTCAGGCAAAGATAGGGGAATTAGGAATAACAGTTCTTTACTAGGAAAATTCAAATAGAAATACAGTGTTACAAAGAACAATCCCACCCCTGACAGAGTCAGAATACAACCTGACACTTGTCTGTCAGGGTGTTGGTAGCAGTCCCATTAAATGGTGGCTGCATCCTCCTGCAGTGGCAGGTGTGGTTCAGCTGGAGCAATGCTCCTGTAAAAGGATGCAGTTTTCCTCTGAAGGTCCAGAGATGATGTGGAAAAGGCTTCTCCTCTGGAATCCAGTGGAAAGAAGGGTAACTTGCTGTCCAACAGCTCCGTTTTTATCTAAGTAGGAAAGGCTTGGCTCCTGGCTGGAGCATCTCCCACTGGTATGATGTAATTTTATCAGTCATACAGTGGGACTCAATGGCCTAGCAGCAGATGATATCTTCCTGGAGGGAGGATGGGTTGTGGAAAAGATAAAGGTGATTGCCTCACCCTGTCCCAAAGGTAGCCCATTAGCAGATAATGTGTGCCACGGAGATAAGGAATCACTACCCCACCTGGCCCCAACATATGGTGATAGAATACACACTTCTGGCCACATCAAACCAACACAGTCTGCTTTCCAGCCTAATCAATGAGAAGGGAGAATTAATCCATTAAACAGCTGCCAAGAAGCTCTAAGTGATGGCCTGCAGTTCCAAAACCATTATTTGTTGGTAGAAATGTCTTGTTAAGGTTTAGGGCTGGGCAGGCTTTAATGTTCTCAGACCATGCTTGGGAAGAAGGATGTACCACTGTGGTGTTCATAGCCCACACCCAAAATGCAGAATTTAGGGGCCACAAGGGCATCTGGCAGGACTCTCAACATAAGGAATAAACAAAGAAGACAAATCTGTAACTGTGCTGCAGCAGGGTAAGAGGTAATTCCAGCAGGGGCAACTCACAGAGCACAGAACCAAGAAACCCTGGTCACAAAGGAGAGACTGAGCATGGGATTAATTAACATGAGAAGAGAGAGAATCATTAATCAGCGGATTAATAATACTGATTAATAAGAGAACTGTGTAACTTGTAGCCAATGAACACTAACCGCTTTGCTTGCAAAAATGTATAAATAATAAAAAGTTCTGAGAGTTGGGGCGCCTGATCTGCTGAATATTATGGAGCACCAGGTTTGTGCAATCTGAAATAGATAATGTCTCTCTTGAGTAATTATTGGCTTGTTGAACATGAGGTAACAAATCCAGTTTTTGCAAACAACATGGTGGCAGAGACGGAAATAATTCATGCCTCAAACATTGATAGGAAGTTTTGCTCATTATAACAAAAAACTGTATAAAGAAGCTACAATCAAAGAAGCCTCCCTGAAGACGCCTGACTGGGATTTTGAAGTGAAAGTCAAACTGCTGAAATTAGATAAAGGGAAAACCCATTCTTCAATCACCTGAAACAAACAAGTAAACAAGGAAAATAATGTGAGCCAAACCCATTACTGGTGCTAAGAATATGCAATAAGCAATGTCCACCAGCAAGATTTTTTAAAGAGTTAGCCACTACACTGAAAAGCAAATGTAGATTACAGTAGTTGAGAGAACTGTTACCTAACAGGGGCTTTGCAAACCCATGGCTGAGCCAGAATTCCTAAAGTTTAGGTCAGATACCTAATAATAGCCTTTGAGAGTCCTGCTCCTTACACTGCTACACGTGCCCCTGACCACTTGGGGTTTCTGCCTGCACAAGTAACAAAAGATCCTGAGATCCTATTGATCAGCTCTCATGTGGTTGGAGGACAGTGCTTTGAGCAACTCATTATTACTCATACAAAAACAAGAGGCTGGACTAAATTTAAAAAACATTAAAGTATCCTGAGTTCAGAGCAACTTCAGTGCCATCTTAGTTTTTGTCACTCCCTTTCCCCTGGGACCAAGCCCTAAGGCTGTAGAGATGTTCCTCCACCCTGTAGTCTTCTTCTGGGACAGGATGATTCCATTTATGCTCTCAAATAATTCATTCTGTCAAAGAAGAGGAATAATTTTGTTGAAGGAATATTAAAGGCTGGTGGGAGGAGGTTGTGTCACCCTCAGGTTCCTGTCCCTTGCACAGAATTGTTCCTTCTTGCACCCAGAATGTAAAATGTGTTTGGCTAAGGAGAGGAAGCACAAGCAAGCCCATCTCTGTAAGCCCAATGATCAAAGAAGTAGACAAATGCTAATTCTAGTGGGGGGCACTCTGATTTGGGCTCTGGCTGGTGTGCTAAAAAGTGAGTTTAAACAGCTGCTCACAGGCTCTGCCAACAGCTCATTTAACTGATTTTGTTCTGGGTTATGCCAAAGTAAATCAGAAATAGATCTGAGCTCTTCAACAGCTCTGAACTTTTTATTTCAACAGCCAGGACTTTAAATGGCAGAATCAACACACCATCTAGTGGCCGAGGACATTCCTAGTCTTTTGTACTCAGCTAATTTTAAATGAACACCCCCAACACCTTACCAGTGAATTTGCCTCACGATGCTGCCAACAGCCACCACAAATCCTGTTTGTTGCCCTGAGACAGACAGAACCTCCTTCATGGGGAGCACAGCTGGCCCCTGAAACAATGGACTTAGAGTCAATTACTTAATTTAAAACTGAGAGTTTAAATTTTGTCTCAGATGTGGATGCTTTTATGCGAGCTGTTTCAGTGTGGTACTGGAAATTTCATCACTTCTGCTATACTTGAAGGAATAAAGATGTTGATTAGATCCTTACATTTCATCCATCACACACTATTTCTGGATATTCCTTTTCCTTTCTAATACAGTTGGAAACCAGCAAATATAATTGAATTTATTTATCATAAGAGAATAAATTTGAAATCTTCTTGCTATGAAAGCACTTGAAAAAGCTTTTGCTTTTCTTCTTTTGCAAGGACAATTACTTTTAATGTGCTCTTCAGATGTGCCCAGTGAATGAACATATAAGAGCCTAAATTCACAGCGGTTTTTATTTAGCAGATGTAGAATTTTCTAAGAAAAGGATTCTGAAAATAGTTGCAAGTCTCTGGACTTAGCATTTCAAGAATAGTTATTTCTGTTGGAAATATTCTGGAATATTTTAACATGTTAGTCCCATGAAAACACAGGGTGTTCAATATTTAGGAGGTTCTAAGTTAAGGAACAAATCAGGGGAAAAAAGTGTAAGTCTAAGGCTGTCTCATTTACTTGTTTTTTCTGAAGGAATCAAAAAGTTTTCAGACAATTTAATGACAAGTAGTTAAAAAATACTTTTAGAGTTACTTTAAGCATTTTTTAAAGTTTTGCAGAGGTACTGCACCTCTGACTTCTGACTTCCTGTGGGGCTTTGTTGTGAGGCTTCACATCCTCCATGTTTGCAGGGAAAAGTCTTGTGCTTTTGCAAGGGAAAGTTCTACTATTGCAAGGCTTGACTCTGCAAGTAAGCAGAGTTTGACCTCCCACTAACATGTTCCTTTATGACAAAATGCAGATGGCAGAAATGTTGGAGCTTTTAAGAACAGCTTTTTAAGAGATGGAGCTCAGGGACCCTGTATGTCAGGCTGAAAAAGCAAGTGTTAACACCACACAGCCAAACGTCTCATCTGTCTTTGCACTGAAATGAAGTTTTGACACAGCTGCCTTACTGCCAGTTACCAGAATGTGCCTTTCATATTCAGTTCTATGCCCTTGTTCTTGTCATAATTATGAACTAAAAAGTTTTCTGAAAATTAAAAGCAATAAAGCCTTTCCCATTTCTAGTGTGTGCTTGGATGTTTTCCTCATTGCATACCTGGAATGAGCTGTGGGCTGTCTGCATAGCAGATGTGATAACTCAGTAACTTCTGAGCAAGAAGTTGGCACAGAAATCAAGAGCTTGGCACAGAAACCTGGGCTCTTCACACATCCCAGTCCTGTAGCAGCACTGCCTGCATATCCTGGCTCCGGTGCTGGGCATGCCCTCTGCCCTGGTAGGGTGGCTCATCCAGAAAAAACCAGGGAGCACCTTGACCAGTGAGCAGCAAAGTGTGTGTTAAACCAAAAACTGTTTCCCTGCTTTCTCTGTCCCTGTCGTTGTACACACTGTGCTTCAGGGTGTCCGCATGTCCCAAGGGGTCATCAAATGCCACGAGGCTTCTATATTTACCTCTGTGCACCAATGTCCCAGCAAATCATCCCCAGGCAGCAGACAAACCCAGTTGTACTGTGATTTGCCTGCATGTTGAGACCTTGACCCACAAGACTTTAATGAAAGGATATATTATGTATTTTATTATCTGGTCACAGGTTTTTCTTCCAATAGTTTAATCTCAGGGTGTGGTTTTGTTACTCATTTCTGCAAGAATAAGCTTTCCTCCTTTTCCCAGGCTCGCTCTTGCAATGCAGGGCATAGTCCTACCGTGATTTCAACTAAAACATTGAATAAAAATACTCACTGTCATGGTTTCACCCCAGCCAGCCACCAAGTCCCAGAGAGCTGCTTGATCACTCCCCCTCCTGGGGAGGGAATCAGAGCAGTAAATCCAGAAAACTCATGGGTTGAGATAAAGACAGTTGAACAGGGAAAGCAAAAGCCACACACACAAGCAAAGCAAAACAAGGAATTAACTCCCTGCTTCCCATGGGTGTTCAGCCATCCCCAGCAGAGCAGGACCATGTAATTTGGTGTCATGGTTTGACACTGGCCCAATGCCAGCCACCTACAAGGGTCCCTCACTCACCCTCCCCTGCTGGGCAGAGGAGAAAGGAAAAAAGTTAACCAAGGGTTCGTGAGTTAAGGACTGGGAGAGACACTTCAAGGGCAAAACAGGTTCAAATTAAGGTTGCAAAGGGAATTTACTACTAACAGAATCAGAGGAGGATAACGAGAAATAAAATAAGCCCTTGAAACACCATTTCCCTCCAGCCTCTCTCTCTTTCCTACTGACAGCATAGGGAGACAGGGCACGGGGGTTTGGTCAGTCCATCATAGGGGAAGAAAATCTCAGAGGCTATGGGAGAGACAGTTCTCCATGAAATCCCCACCATGGCTCCACTCCCACGAGCAGCAGCCCTACCACACCTCCCATGGGCAAACAATCCTCCCAAAACTGCTGTGATGTGGGTCTCCCTCCCAGGCACCCTCAGCTTCCTCACCAGTGTGGCAGCACAAAAAGCAGAGAAGCCTTGGCTCAGCAACAACAGAAACATCTCTGTGTTATCAGCCCTGTGTTCAGCACAAATCCAAAACACAGCCCCATAGCAGCCACTGGTACTGCAGCCAGGACACTCCCTCTGAAAGATCACCAGCCTTCAAGGTGTCAGCCACAAATACCTGCTTTTTGAGAGGGCTGCAGGTGAGGGAAAGTTCAGTAGTAAATACTATGATGTATTTGAGCTATTGAAAATATTATAATCTCACCAGGAAGAACAATTTATAAAGTATGTAGAAAAAGAAAAACATCCCCAAAACAGATGGGGCCCATGCCAATGATTGTATACATAGGTGTGAGACAAAAGCTTATTTTCCTGGTGGTTTGCTAAGATGTCCTTTCATCTATATATCAGATTTATACACTTTTTTACTGTATTCAGAATATAATCCTTATAAATAAGGATAAATACTGGTTATTACTTATTCCAGTGGCCTCAGTCTTCTCTCTCTCCTTAACACTTGGTAACAGCCAGTGCCTGCAGCCTGGCACTGAGCTCAATTTGTCTCCTCAGCTTTTTCCTCCATATAGGTAAATTCAGGTTACCATATGTTTTTCATGTAGCTTGTATGCAATTTGTGTACCTGTCAAAAATTTAGAAAAGGCAGGATGGTTTTGGTGCCAGCAGGGTCCTGCAATATTAAACAGAACATCAAGGAATTGATGAAAAAATGCTCATCAGGGGACAAAAAAAGAATTCAAAAGCACAAACCAATTCACTATGCAATAAAGCAAAGATTGGGGTTCTTTCCCATGTTCAAAGTTACATGTCACTAAAATATTTGACTGATACTACAAGTGAAGTGAGATGCAGAGTTGTGAACGTTTGATGATTCCAGTGAGGAAAAGAAATACTTGAAATGCAGGATGCATACAGTCAGAAGCCAACATTTTCCTAAAATTTTATAAAAATTCTTGCAGATTATAAAGACAACTGTAAAAAAATAGCAAATAATTAATAAAAGGAAATTAATAGGTTATAGGCAGTTTACAGCTGGTTATAATCTGGTTTACAGCTTCATATTTTTGCAATTAAATCCTACAAAAAAACATGCAGGGGAACAAAACTGTTCTTACTTTCAGGAGTATCTCTGTGATCCTCTTAGAAGAATGGGGCCTTGGCTCTTGGTTTTGGGAAGTTCAGGAGAAAATACCAGACACTGAAAGAGCCCCCACAAACCCACCACTTGCACTTACCATGGAAATGCCAGTCTTGCTGCATGATCCACTCAACAGCCACATCACTGCTCCCCCTTTACTTTCCTCTGAGTAAAGAGCATTCACACATCCCTTGGGTTCACTCCATGAAGGCAGATTTGGAATAAAGGGCACTCTGCACACACTCCTGCATTTTGAGGGACAAGAGGGGCCACAGAGAGCTGTTCTTTTTTGCTACTGCATGTGGGGCCTTCAGAACAGATTGCAGAAGCATAATGACAAGGTAGGAAGATCTTTTATGTCTGATGGAGAGGAGGGGTACTGCTGTGAAGCCAAAACTGAGATATTTATGCAGATAAAAAATGCCTTATCTGCCAGGCTGCCTTGGCTCCTCATGGACCTTCTGTGCTTCAAATCACAAAGAGCAGTTCCCAGGAATGGAAGGGGGCAGTTTCAGATTATGAAAAGTTCAAGGCAGGCAGTTTCCCAGCACAAATGCCCTTTCCCTCCCACAGAGCAATGAAGTTATGAGGACACGGATAAGGAAGGGATGCTCTTTTTTAGGGGTGGTGGTTTTCAGTAGGGCACAATCTGTGCAAAGAGCCCTTCCTGCAACAAGCTCCCCTTTCCCATCCAAAGGGGTGAATATCACACCACCCTTCCCTGCAGGCATCCACAGCCACACACCCTGCAAGTGCTCCCTGCAGACAGGGTTAATCAGAGCTCTAATTCATTACACACAGTTGTTAAAACTTTTTTTTTCTAGGTAATCTGAAATGCCAGGCGCACAACACACTATAGGTTCCTATATTGCTGTATCAGCAGTCTGCTTGGCTACTTTTACTATATTTTGTCAGCATTATCATATTATTTTGCATGCTAATTGATTGAAATAGCAAGATACTCTGGGACACTGATTCAGGAAAATTTTGGGATCAGGAGGGCTTATGGGTGGGGAAGAGAAGCTTTATTTTATTTAGTCCCCAAAAATTTTATCTGAGGAAAACAACAAATGCTTCTTCATTCAGCTTGCCTCTGAACACCCATTTATCCAAATCCATATTGGCTCTTGGTAGCCCAGAAGAGCAAAGGATGTTTTTTGGTTGTACATACAGTTAGTTTCTGGGTAGGACAGACAGCTCCCTGCCAAGGTGGTTCTTTTCCAGCCTGACTCCAAAGGGAGTCACAGCCTTTTCCTACTGATCTATTTTTCGTTTTTTTGAGAGCAGCACCCCCATTAACACCTCATTAACACCCCCATTAACAGCTCATCAGCCTGGAAGAAGACAAGGGGAATTAAGGGAACTGGCTGAGGGACCCTTTATTACAAAGCTGGAGGATGCTGAACCCTACAAGGAAACACTAGTACTCAATTACAAACAGAACTCAGCATTTTTATTCTTTGATTGACTTCCTGCTAGTTTTGATATTTACTACCACCAGAGAAGAGCGTAAAAACACAGTACAACATTGTTAACCAGTTAGGAAGGCTGGAAGGGAAAGCAAATCCCAGTACAATTGCAAGTAACTTGGTGGAGTCCATAATTAAGATTTTTTTTTTTTTAAACAGATCAGCAATGAAGCAATAAATATGCTGCTGCACTGAACCAACAACAGGATTTAATCACTAACTTTGTGGTTTATTGCATTACAGTTTAAAACTAAATGTTACCCATCATCATACATTCACTGACCAGGTAAATGACACTTTTTCATATGTTTTATGCTAAATGGCTAAAATTATGCAGTAGCCAAGATAGACTAGGACTAGTAGAGGTAGATATTGAATGGGCAGTGCCAGGCAGAAATAATTTGTTAAAGTACTTCTTTGTCTTTCATTATGAACAGTTAGCAAGTTTAACACTTTTAAATTAAAACAAACATCTTAGGGAAGCTATTCTAAGATGCTTTGGATTTTGTAGCAACATTTCTCTTGCACTATCACAAACTCTTTGATACTGTCTCTCATAAAGTGGACAAATTCTGTCCTCCCAGTTTTCTGCCACAATTCACATGAAGACTAACATACAAAGCTAGTCTTTGTCAACATACTACTGGTTTTGCTTGTACCACTCCAGAAGTAATACACATTTACATCTTCCTTGGCATGGGAAGACTGCATTTATAGTATTTACAGCTTCACTCATCTTCCTAGTAATAAGAAAGCTATTTTATATTTAACAAAAAACGCAATTTCCATTATGCTACCTCCTTATAACTCACTTCACTCTTCTTTTCACGAGCTGTTCTATCAGTTGCTCCTTGCCCTTTCCACTGCTGGCTGTATGCTCCTGGGAAGTGTCTCTGCCCAACACAGCATTAAAATTAGTGTTTGCAGATTGCAGCTGTAATTTCCAGGAAGTATAATCATGATGACATGGCCAGAGGTTTTGTAAAAGCATTTGCCCTTTGTTCCTCACCTCATCCCATCCCAGAAGAGTTTTTAACTGGAAGGCTCCTGTAAGGAAGAGCCTTTCCCCAGGCTCAGCAACCACTTTCCTCCAACTAGAGCTTGACCTTTCATTAACGAGCTTATAAACAGCTCAAATTAGTTACTGATACAACTATCTAATTACACTACATTTGCACTGTTTTTCCTTCACAGGACCCCAAAGCATTGTGTTAACACACGAGTGTAACTTTGACTTCCACATAGTTCAAGCTATTTTACATTACACTTAGGTAAAAATGGCATTTGTAAAGCAAAATTTCTTAGGGGAAAAGATTTCAAAGCTAGCTAGATACTCTGCACAGAACACTTAGAAATGCAGTTAAAGCAATCACAAAAGGAGAAAAATAAAATTTTTATCTGCGTCTATTGAGCTGGATTATGGTATCAAGTGGTTTTGTTGGCATTAGTAGTACATGCCCAAAACAGAACTGTGGCAACAACTTGTGAATGCTGCAGGCATGATGGCACCATTGCTCCAACCCCCAAAGGCATCACATTAGACAGAGACCTTAAGCCTTCTTATTTCTCTTGCTAACATGATAATGAATTTGCATTTGCACCTCTGGCTCCTCAGGCCTGATCTCCCCCTGTCCTCAGGGGTGTTTTCCAATAGGGAAAACACAACTCGATCTGTGAGTTGCTACACTAACTTCCAGGGTCTACTGTTATGGCTGCAGCACCTCCAGACCTGGCAAATCCAAATGCTAAAGGAAGATTTATCAAGCTGATCGTATGCACCTCATTTAGCCCTAGGGAGCTCCCTGGCAAATTCAGAATTTGCTCTCCATGCTAGGGGAAAACCTGGGTGACAAACTTCCCTCTGTGCTCTGGCTGACACAGGAGGCAACAGGACAAGCCTTCCCCCTATGAACATGCAAATATTACCTCTACTGAAAAAAAAAAAAAAAAAAAAAAAGTCAAATATAGCTTTTAAGGCATTTAATGTGGAAAAGAAATTAATTACTAAATAGGTAAGTTTGAGGCTATTTTACCTGCTTGTTCACTCATGTCCCTGCATGCTTTGGTCTCTACATGGAAGAAGCCTCACCCACCATCACAGGGAAAACCACAGCTCCCAGTTCCCTACAATTTAAGCCCACATCTAACACTGACATTGCTTCATGTTCATCACCTCTTATCTAGGAAAAATCTATTGTCTGATTTTTTTTTTTCCAGGAAAGATACCCGTATCATGTGTCATCACCAGTGGCTCCAATGATGATGAAATCCTCCTTCTCCAGTGAAAATCATGAAGAATCAAACTAAATTGTGTCATGCCAGTGCTCGAGGTCCCTGGCCACAACTGCAGCCAAGCAGTGGTGATTACAATTTTGGATCTCAGCACACAAAGGAAAGCTTCCACTGCAGCACAGCACTCTGTACTACCAAAGACTCATTTCACTGGATTTCAACTTCATTTCCAGCTCTTAAAAGCTCTTGCTCAGAAGTCAGTCTTGCATCTAACAGGCCAGATGTGAAGATGATGGAATAACAATTTTGCTGCCAATTAAAGAATCTCCATCTTCAGGCAAACTCTTGGTGTAGTTTCCTGTCCTGGGCTTGCAGTCTTCTGGAAGGGGATGAGTAAACTCTTTAATCCAAAAGCACCATCTCTGAAGCAGTGTGGATGCCTTTCAGCAAGGTTATGAAGTGTCTTTAGGCAAATCAAAACAGATGTGTAGATGGAGCCTCCTGGAAGGCCCACTGAAGCATCCTTTTCCCCATTTGCACAATTAAAGATAGTAACTTCCAGCTTTTAGTTCATCCATCTCAAAGCAAAAACAGCCAGTAAAAAAGAAATAATCCCATTTATAGGCAGCACCCAAAGCCCCCGTATTTGGAAAAAAAATAAAATTGCTTGATGCAATTCACAATGTGTTACGGGTGAACACTCATCTGCCTCCAGCTTAAACATCAGCAGCCAGGAACTGGGCAGCAATACTCAAGAGGCAGGGCCAAAAGCTCACAGCTTGTGCAGGCAAGACTGAACCATTTCCAGGAGTTGCAGAAGACATACAGTCCAAGTATCTCAGGCTGCAGAAACAACTGAGATCAAGACATCAATGCCAGAGTCAGCTAAAGGCTCTGTAGGTATTCTAGTCCCTAAAAGCCCAGCAGGTTAAATATACAAAAACAGCAACCCACACTTCTGAGGGGAACTATACTGCAAAGGTACACAAGGATACACTAACCATGAAAAGAAAGTGGAGCTGAAGAGACAATAAACAAAAGCCTGTTGTTGATAGTTAGAAAACTACAAACCCCAGTAAGACTTCTGGGATCTCTTAACTGTACATGTCAATCACTGAATTCCATTATGTGGAAGAGGAAGGCTGTGTATCCACACAACAGATACTCTGTAATTGAACTCCTGCAGCAAAGAAGGCACTCACTTTGTAAGCTGTAGTTTATTTCTGCTCTGTTTTATATGTTGAGCCTACAAAAGAAAACATTTGAGCACTTATCTATATTATTAACACAGTGGACTTGTAGACTGAAGCTTGACTTGGAAAACAAAATTCATCCTAACACTGGTGGAACTTAAAAGCAAAGCATCGTGTTATAGGACTTCCCAGACATTCAGTATTTACATAGAATGCATTTGCACTTTATACTCAATGACCACCCATCAGCAGTGACATTGTTAGCATGACTGGACAGCACAGTAAGCCAGCCCTGAGCTGCACTCCAGCAAACCCATTCACTGTCGAAGTACAACAACATAGATTGGTTTAAATATTCACACAGTTGTTTTTCAAAACGTTTTATTGCATTATATTTGGTACCTTATGGTTGACAAAGGAAATTACATCTGTAACTGCAGGAATAAGAAGCTGGTCTGTTATTGAAAAAAAAATCTTGGGCCCCTTAAAAGTTACAAAGTCTTGGGCTTGCCTGAAACAACTGAGCAAGAAATATATTCTTAGAAATGTAGGGCTTCAAGTATTACAAACCTGTGACACTGTGGAAAAGTTCCAGAGGTATCTAAACTGCAGCACTTTTTTTTTTTTTCTGCATAACGTGAACAAGGCCTGCTGAGGTTTTAATCTATTAGTCTCTTGATCAGTCAAAATGGTAGTCAGGAGTTTTCCTCTTTGCAACTTCAAGCCATAGTATGTTCTCATTTTTGTTTTCACTCTATGTGAAAAATGCATGCGATCTTTCTAACTGGTGCCACATCACAGTGCATAATTTTATTTGGTTCTTGCATTACAGTTTTAAAAAGTTTGGCCGACCTATGCCGATAGGTTCATCTCAAGAACAGCAATGTTTATTCTCCTCTCCCCATCCCAAGTTGATTCCAAGAGAGACCATTTTAAACTGGTTCCTTCAGGTAAAAACTGTGGTGCAAGAACACCAAACTGATCGTGTACAGTGAATTTCAGAGACACAACAAGCTTATTGAACACACTATGTTTCTTAATTCTGGTTGATATCCGTATGTCCAAGCACCCCAACATAGCAAGTATGTTGCAGGTTTCTCTGTATATTCTGATTCACATTGCATACTTCCTATGGACACAATCATCCCCCGTATCAAAATCAGTCAGATGCTAAAGCCCCATCAACTCTTTGTGCTCAGTGAAAGAATCCAGTGCTAAAACAGCAGTTTTGCTGTCTGAGATAACAGTAATCTCACAAGACAAATTTAAAGTTAATATTTCTGCCACACACCTGCTCTGAGGGCTACACACCTCCAGGTCTCATATAAATTAGTTTAAAAACATGGGTGGATAGGTGAGGAAAAGGGTTGTTTATTTTTCCTTTTTTTTTTCAATTTTAGCAGCTTTTAATTTTTTAAGAAACCAAACAACCTATAACCAGTAATATGTTAGATATTTTATATATATACTTTGTCAGCAGGATAAAAAAAAAAGTAAAACTATTTGAAGGCAACGGGGTTTTTTCCTTCTGTTCTTTGTGTAAGTTAGAACAATTCAGCAGGTGCGTGACAAAAATATTATACACCAGATATGGTCCAACGTCATTTTTTTCCAATAAAGTTGTTCATATTTCATTGGCCAGTTCTTCAGGTTCTGCAGAACTATCTCCATTAACTGTGATCTTCATATCCTCTTCATATCCAGGGGGCATGAAAGCCAAAGCATAAGGGAAAAGCTTATGACAATTTGCTCTGTAAGTTTCAGATGCTTCTTTACAGTCTCCAAGGCTACCGTCACATAAAGCTTCTAATACCTCCATACAAGTCTAATTAAAGAGAAAAATAAAGAAGTGTTATGGTTTCTTAAACTTTCAGCTGAACACTCACAACAGTTCCACTGTCTGAGATTATTCTTCTCTCACAAGACAAATTAAAAAAAGTATTTCTGCCACAAACCTACTCCAAGGACCATACATCTTTCAACATCAAATGACATTTTAAGAAAACACAGCATGAAATACCAGTGTAGTCTGATTTGAAATAATACAGTCTAAAAAGGGATCTAAAACACAGCCAGAAATCTTAACTGTAAAATGAAATACTAATTTGTCCTTGTTTCTTATTTTCATTAAAAAAAAAAAGTTATTCTTGCTAATTGGCAACCAAGAACCTCACCATTCTTGGGACACGCTGACCATTTCAGCAATACATAACATAACTTTCAATCAAATAAAATTCCTCTGATATTACCACATTTTTCAGATATATGCAGTTTCCTGTCCATTGTTGTTCATGATTTAGAAGAGGAAAAGAAGATTTGCTGTGGAATTTTTTTCAGCCTGCATTCCAAACGTGAGAAACCAACCTACTGAGCCCCACTAAAGCCTGGCTGCATTTAACACCTGCCCATGGCTGTGTGCAGGCATTAGCACAGCCAGGCAGGCTTCTCCTGCTCCTCTGACATTTAGTACAGTTTTCATTTCTTCTGTGTACTGGGATTAACTGCTCTGTCCTCCTGCTGTAGGGCTATGGAGCTCTCCTCAACCACCCCTTTTCCTCACATTTGCTCTTTGTAATACTGGCATCCACCAAAGGTCAAATATGTCTGGCTTTATGCCTGCAGTGTGCTCTGAGACAGCTGGTCTTTACTACAATGAAATGAAATAAATTTGATCTCTTTGCACACAAAAATGCCTTTTAACAAACACCTAGACTCCTCCAGATTCTCCATTTTTAGGGTATTTTCTATTTCTCATCTAGAAGTTCAGTAAAAGTCCAACTCTTCCTTAATGTTGGTACCAAACATGTTTAAATTCAACATTTTCAGTTTTATCACAATGCACTGTACAGGACATGTATGCACTGCTGAGTTGGAAAATCATCTTCTTATCTTACCAAGTTTGCACCTCCAAAACAACCAAGCATTTTTGGTTACACTTAATCTTTCCCCAGTCCAATTCTCAGAATCCCACTCACAGGCAAAAACCAGCAAATAGAAGGCAAATTAATCTTTCTTTTCTAAATGTATTGATAATCTAAATTAAGATCCTTGAGACCACTCAAACACTAAGAAAGCCTGAAGTCAGAAACTAACAGCCAAACAAGACAAGTTTATGAAAAATGCTAAATATGTACTTAGAATATAGAAAGACATGAGTTTGCATCCCATACCACAACAGCTAGAATAGAGAAAGGATCTGAATCTTCAACATCCTAAACTAGTCCAGAAATCAAGGCAAATTGTCCTTTATTGTCTCTTTTTCCTCCCTCTATCTTGGTCCAAAAACTCTGCTATGAACTTCAAACCCTTCAAAATTAGTGTTCTATATTTCCTATTAAAGTACTATATTTCCAAAGAGACCTTTTTTTGGAAAACTCCATTTTTTGTCTACAAAAAAACCTTAAAGTAAACATTCACCAAATTTGCTCACAATAGATCTAAAAATTGAGTGCACAGACTACTGTAAATTGCAAGTCAGAACTGACAAGTCTTCCCAGATTAAAGCAGGGGAATGGGGAAAGGGACATGGAGGCAGTGTCACAGGGAGATTATTCCATGACCACCAGAATGGAACAAAGACTCAAAAATTGGCAAGCTTTTCACTTAATTACACTATAAGGCAAAACTGTGCATATGCAGCTTTTATTAAACCTATGGTAATTCCCACAGCTTGCAGAAAGTTGAGTATAGAAAACCTTCCCAGAGCCTGTGCCACTCCTTTTCTTGTGAACAGCTGCCTGTGTGCAACCAAAGCTCAGACAAACTACCACCTTTTCTTTTGCCATGTGAATTCTCTCAAGCTTCACAAGTTTTCCCATTACCTGTAGCAATAATATGGTTTCTGCTGCTGCTGTTTTCTTATTATCACAAAACTAAATTAATTTAAATGTGCAAAAAGGATATTAAATATTTCAGTTCTGATGAACCTGACATCCCCTTGTCCCACAACTCAACCTCTTTACCTCAAGTCACAATGATTTCAGCTCCCTCTTTACCTCCAAAATTTGCTTAAAGCTTCCACAGATAAAACAGAAGTTGTCTACAATTCATAAATATGTTACCTGAAGATTTCTGTTAATAAGGGATTCATCCAGGGTCATTGCCAGTTCCACTGCCCTCTTTTGACTGGAAGGATCTAAATAGTACATCATTTTGGCAGCTACAGGAGGAAAAATAAAACTCATCACCCAGTGGATTACCAAAACCATTTTATATACAAACATTAATTAGAGATAATATGAGGAAGAAGGAGGACTGAACTCTTCAGCAGTAGTTCAAAATGGAACCAATTTGGAACATAAAGCTTGACACCCCAGCAGATAGAAGGGAAGTTCCAAACAAAACATTAACCCAAACATGCAGAGGTCCCAACAACTGCATTTCAGCAGCACAAAGAGAAAAAGAAAACCACAGACAACCTGGCTGAAAAACTCAAATAGAGCAGAAAAGGACTCCAGAGTGAAGAAATGATTGTTACATCACTGGGGCTGATACTGGTACAGAGATACCACTGCCAGAGAAGCACAGATAATTCAGAAGTAGGGCAGAACAAGGAAAAAGGCAAAATACCTGATAACCTATGTGGCAGTGAATCATAGTTCCTTTTAAGGAAAGCTTCATTGAAGTTCTTTGGATTAGTTGCTCCAAAAAGCCGATTCATTTCTTGGTTTAACACTGTTCTAACAGCATCAGGCAGATCCTTGCTTTCAGATACTGTTGGAAAAAAGAAGGTGAGGTGAGCACAGGTAATCACAACAAAATATGATTTATGTATTAATTTTATTATTTTTCATGTTTACATTATTAATATAATTGGAAAATATCTCAAAGGAAGATGCTTGAAATTTGAAAAGGTAAACACTGGATGTGCTTAGAAGCAGCTTAACTGCTGCACTTAAATGATGCTTAGAAAAAGCCATTTTTACATTAATATACACTCCCCCTTACTAATTAAAATCTATTAGGCTCAAAGGTTAATGTCATACAATTCTGTTCTTAAGTGTCTACTCTGTAGCCCCCATAGAAAGGGTCACCTTTGGGGCAGGGGAAGGGAGAGAATTTTTCCAAGTTTTACCAACCAGGACAGAATTCTAAGCCCTCTCCTTGCATGCTGACACAGACTGTCAGCTGAAAAACCACATCCCTCACTTTGCAGTTTCCATTTCTTCACTGCCTCTCTCTTTCAGGCTTCACATGCTGCTCAGAGCCTTAAAAATTCTCAGCAGTGCTGGAACAACTCTTAAACTAAATCCAGACGCAGTCATAATAACCATGCTTAATTTTAGCATGAATCAGTTGTTTTAAAAGCTTTAAATATTTTCGTTTAAATATTTTGAATTAAGTGTGCTAAAAATCAATGACTGCAGGTTTGGCATCACCTGGCAGTGCACACAAATGGAGTGCTACCAAATACATACCACTGCTGAAGAGATGAATCATACACTCGTGAAGCCAAGGATGACTAGAATCAATAGCAAAGGCTCTCTTCACAGACTGAAGCATCAGAAGGAATTTCTCTGGGGGAAAAAAAAAAAAAAAAAAGAAAAAGTGTTGATAAATGTTCAAAAACCTGTGGTAGGAACTCACTGCATTGTGTTACAGGAGTATTTAGTGTTTGAAATTAGAACGATCAGAAGAATTTACAGCTGAGTGTGCTGCAAAAGCTATTTTTACTAACATGCATCTATTTAACCAGTGAATTAAGTGGATAATCATCAAATGTTCAAACTTTGGTTTTCACAGACTGCTCATTGCTGGGGTGTTGGTCCAGGTAAAGTTCTGTGTCACAAGGATGGGCTCCTCACACCTCATCAAGAATTGCTGCTTAAGTTTCAATATACACCTTTACAATTCACAAATAGCTTGTTTTCATTAAGTGTTCTCACTTACCTTTTCGAAAATAAATCTCAAAGGCAAAAAGATGAGTCTCTATTTTGTTCTTCACTAAATTCTTCAGGGGTGTTAAAAATTTAATGGCTTCTTCCAAAGGTGCTTCAACCTACAGATTCAAGGAAGTGACACACAACTAAGTCAAAAGTTCAAACCTAGTAAGTGCAACAACAAAAAACAGCTCCTGCCTCACATTAGAGTGTTACTCTCCTAAGGCAGTGCCATAAGATGCTTAGAACCTCTTCTGTTAAAAATTTTGCAACTTTCACTCAATGCCTAAACACAAACTGAGAAGTCAAAATATCTGCTTTCTGATGGGTACAAATCATGTTTTGCTATAGAGACACAAATATTTTCCTTCTGTCATACACCAATAGTGAACACAACTGGGGCTGAACCTGAAAAGGGCAGTGTGGCTGCCCATACCAATCTACATACATGGGCCTGAGATGATGGCAAATGACTGATAAGCACCCATGACATTCTGCTTATGTGAGCTTCAGACAGGTTCCTGAAAGCTGCCAGGGCATGGTGACAGTCCCAGCCAAAATACCAACAGCAAGCTGGAAGTCATTAGATATTTAAAAGGTCTCCTGATCTTAGCCAGTGTAATCCAGTAAATGGACAGCTTTCACACAAATTAATTCTGTGCAAGGGTTCTAACAGACAGGTATCTTGCACACAGAGGTTTGGGATTACTCAAACAAGAGCTGTCTGTTGTCCTTAATTTTTTTTTATTAACAGAAACTACTCTCTAAGAAGCAAATACAAATCCTGTATTTGTACAATACAGCACTTGTCATAAAAACACATCACTTCTACGTGCTGCTGATTTTACATACACACTGTGGACTATTTAGAAGCTATAAAACCCATTTCAAAACCATGCCTTTAGTGCCAAAGAGACATATCCAAACAAGTCTAGGGGCAGCTGATTCAGGAAAACTATTTACAAGCCACCAAATCTGTCAAAACTGTCTTTTGGCACCAAATGCATTTGGAAGTGTCTAGATCATGACTGTGATATTGAATTCAGAATTATATTATACTGACATCTGTATATTAAAGCCAGAACTAGATCTGCCAAAGGAATGAATTATACATCTGCAACTATTCCTTATCCTGGGGACTGGCTAGATTTTTCACAGCTATCCCATGACATCCCTCTACTACAGAGCTCAGTTTCAATACATGCTGTTCCACTTCCATCTTGCCTAGCACTACAATTCTGCTCCTTGCAAGCAGTGAACTAAACAACAGAAATACCAGCAATATTCATAACAACTAGTTAACAAGTTATTAACAAGTTACAAAACAAGTCACTTATTTCCTGGCTACAAAGTGTAGTTCACTGACTCAACTTTCAAATATCCCCTCAAGAGCAAATATGGCTCATTTCACTGTGAATAGTATGAATACAGATCCAAAATACTGGATCTATAAAGACTTGCAATCTATACTACTATTACTATAAATTATTTTTTCCAGTCTCTATAATTTTATCTTTCCCTCACATCTTTTGGAGTGTTTTCCTGCTCCTTACAGGTATAACTTCTGCTAAAATTCTGGGTAACCTCCCTTTTATATCTCTCTATATTTTTCAATCCAGATCTCTAAATCCATCTCTAGTCTAGTCTACTATTTAATACTACAGCTTCTTTATTCCTTTTTACTCTGTTCAAAACATATGCAAACAAATCTTGTTAAAGCATCCAGTGCTTCAATGTCTCCTTTCTCACAGGCTGGCTATGCAAACAAAAGAGTATCAGGGGGCATAAAAGAGTGAATGATAATCACCTTACATACAGGATAGAAAGACTTCCACAGGACCAACTAGAAACAGGGTATAATCAACAAGTTAGTGCAGTAGACACATGGAGATAATTCCACATGTAGCAAATGTTTATGACTTCAATTACTGCCTTTGAGAACTAGGCACAAAAGCTGTTATTTCCACACTACTGACACTGTATCTAACAAACTAGCCCTAGAAAGGAATTATTTTTAAAATGCTGCCTGTAAAGAGATGCCATACCAAAAAAATAAACTAGTTATTTGAATGGCTTTTAAAGTTTTATGTGTGCTCACTGCAACTTCTCTAGAAATTTCTAAGCCTTTATTACATTGATAAGCACCTTTGCCAGTTTCTCAGGGATAAGTTCCTCTTTCGGTCCCCCAATTTCTTCATCATCATCATCTTTCTTCTTTTTCTGATTCCTCTGTTGCTTCTCCTTCTCAGCATTTTTCTTCTCCTCCTCCAGTTGTGCTTTCTTCTGGGCTCTTCTCTGCTTATTTCGTAGCTTCTTTAGCTCCTTGTCAGACATATTTGCTGTACACACACAAAGGACAAAACCACACAACACTGATGACTAGTATTAACAGCATCAAGCAGTTGTCAGACAACATCACTTTTAAAAATCACATCTACTAATGAGCAATGCTGTTATTACTTTTGTAAAAGCTTATTTACTATGAATAATTATTTTGTAGCCTCTACTGATGCTTCATAACTCATAAATTCCTTAGTGGAATCAGGGGGCAGAAATTAAAATAATAGTTTAATGAGATGAAAAATACTAAAACTTGACAAATTCCTCTTAAAGGATTCTCTCTTGAATTTGAGGTGCCCCAAGCCATAACTGCTTAAGCTGCTCACAAATCAGAAATGGGAGGGAAAAAATTATTTAAATGTTATTTTTTACATCAGAAGCAAGAGATGATAAAATTTAAGTTGCTACCTAGTGAAATTTCTGCACACTGATAAAATGCTTAGAAAGAGCTACTGCCAAGCACATCTGCTTCAATCTCCTATTCCATGGACCAACCATGAGAACTCATGTTTTTGGAGTCATTCTGTAACACAAACATTTGTACTTAAAGAGTTACAGCTCTCACTACAACCATCACTGTTTTATAATTACCACAATAAAAGCATACATTAATTTCCAGCAGAACACCTACTTTTACCACAGTCCAAGCTGTAATTTGCCTACTCTGAGTTGTGCAGAACTCTGGTTTTGGCTACCACAGTTGACAACCATAATGAATGCTAGACCTCCTAAAATACCCACTAATTAGTGAAACTGGATGATGAATAAACCCTGAGGGTTGAATACCTGTATCAGCCTCGTGCTCTTTATTTTCATCTGTTAAGGGATTATCATGGAGTTTCAGGTAGATCTCTATGGCGATCCGTGCAGCTTTGAAGTAGAAGGGATGTTGTCGAAGCACATCTTCTAGTTTTAACAAGTCCACGTAAGACCTAAGGGTGATCTTCCTCATACAGTAAGTATGGAAGTCAAACTGGTCATCTGTGATTTCTACAAAATGCTGTCACAATGGAACACAACATTATTTAGCAAGTATTAACAATAAGATAGTAACCTAGACTTTAAAAATAATGATTTAGCCTGTTTGACAAATACAGCCTAACTATTACAAACATGAACAAAACCCTCCAAAAATAAAGTCATGGTGAAAAGGACAGAAGGCATCTTATCCCAGAACCAAAAGAGACCAATTTCAGTCTCTTAAAAGTAACTGTGTTTGAGAATTATCAGTTTAACAGACAAAGGTTTTACAGTCATTGCATTCAAACATAATTGAGGAGTTTCTATGAATTGCTCTAGTTTTTTAATTAAAAACTATAATTTTAATTTTCACTAAATACTACGGCAATGAATTCCACACTTTAATCAGACACGATGTGAGCAAGTACCTTCTTTTGTTCAAGCTCTGCTTTCCACACCATCTAATGTCCCTTTGTTTTTGTTTGAGAAGCAGTGAAAAGTCATTCCCCTCTTGACCTTCTCCAAGTATTTATGATCTCTCATAACTTTATCCTAAACTCAGCTTTGCTTGTCAAAGCTCAGGATAGGAGAGTAAACACAACAAGCTAATTGCAGTCTCCTTTGGAAGTTACCCCACAGCAGGTGTTTTACTAGCACATTTTTAAGAAGGTGTGACACCCAGATGTAAACAGTGTGACAGATGTACATAATGGAAGAAAAGTACTACCTCTGGAGTTTTAATTTCTTATGTGTCCTTTTGACTGTTGCTCCATCAGCACAGAAGCTTTTGCAGCATTATCTCTAATGGTTTCAGGATTCCTGACCAGTAATAATTATTCTAAGAACTTTTACTACTTATGCATAGGCAGAGAATTTGTCACTGACTACACTGCTGAACATCTCATTTCATGAGCTGCTTAATCATTTAGTACTGAGACAGAGCAGGTGCTGTCCTTGCAGCATTCAGTCTGTTTCTGTGATCATTTATTGATGAAATAATGAAGACTCTATAGACATGCCTCAGTAATCTCCATGATAAACTCATTTTCTTGCAAAAGTTGATTATTTGCTCCTACTCTGTGTTCCCAGCCATGAATCAGATATTAAATCCATGAGATCAACTTCCCTACTTTTTCTAAGACAGTTTAGATCCTTTATGGTGTGAAGTATGAGATCAAAAGTGCTTCTAAAAACCAGAACACATTTTGTCAACTAGACTGCCCCCTTCACATAACTGGCCCTTCTAAAAGATTTAGAAGGTACTGCTTTTTCCTACAAAAGCTTTGCTGATGTTCAAGTCAACATATTTACTTATCTTATTGTTGAACTTTACTACACCTTCAATCAATCCAATCAATAAATTAAACATAGTGACTTAAATCCTTAGAAATACTTTTTGGGTGGCCTAAGTTATCACTTCATTTGCTGACCTCTTCTGGTACCCAAGAAAATTTACAGGACTAATTTTTCTTACACAAAAGAATCTTACACTAATTTATTTAAAGGATTTATGCACACAAAACACAGTCCTGGTAAATCACAAGCTGGTGTGGGTTGGAAGGGACCTTGAAAGTCATCTATTTCCAACCCTCTGCAATAGGCAGGGACACTTTCACTAGGCCAGGTTACTTTGATAATTTTACATCATGTTTTTCAAAGCAGAGAATATTCTGGAGCTGACTCCTTCTTGCAGAAGAGCAGCAGTGCTGAAATCTCCTAACACCTCTCTATTTGCAAAGAGGCACAGCTTCCTACTAAGTTCTGCTCTTTCAGCACTTCTTTTACATCCTCAGCTGTCTGGTTTTTTTTCTAGAGTTTAATGTGCTTTAAAAAAAACAAGCCCATACCTGCTTCTTTTTAAAGTTGTGCATCCAAATTTTGTTGTTTAGCTCACTATGGATATCTACATTTAATGTGCAAGTATTCTCCCTTTTTAATAAAATTTCTACTTTAAGAAGTCTTTATTTTTGCAATAGCTTCTTTTAAACTATAGTTGTTGGTTGTTTTTTTTTTTAAGAAGATAGTCAATATTTTTGGTAATTTTTTAAACATTTGTTGTGTACCTCTAAAACAGTGCCTTAATAGTAACTGACATCTGTCCTTTACTTTAAGGATGGGCTTGTCAGCTCATCCACTTATTTTTGGACTTAAAGTTCACATACTCTTAGTTTGTGCCTAAATACCCACTTCTTATGTACACTGCCAAAACTAAGATTATTTTGATAGCTTCTGCTCTTGTCTGGTTCTTTAAGGAACTTTATAAAATCTTTTCACAATATACATTTTACAACGGCACTTTTAGAAGGAAATGCAACTATACAAACTTGCCAATAACCAACATGAAATCTCTCCTAAAGCTACACAAAATGCACCCTTACTGTTCAAAAAAGTAACATATCAGCACAGTACACTTAAACCAGTGTTTTCCAACCTAAGAAGTTGAGTTGAATACGTACTCTCTCAATTTCATGGCATTTCTTAAGTGCTTCTCCAAATTTGTTCATTGCCTTGTAGGCTTGTGCACATTCTGTCTGAAACCACATGCACTGCATTTCATTAAGGTTCTCTACTGCAGAGGTTCCTTCCTAAAAGCAAAAACAGCATTACACACAAAATAAATCTCATTGGATCCATCAGCTGGTATTTATCTTGTCCTAATAAAAAGCACAAATAAAGAAAAGGAATGTTAAATCTCAGAACTGGAGTCCTAAAAGTTGGAAATACCACAGTTAGAATTGACTAGCTTTGTTGATTAATTAAACCAAATACAACAATCTTTGTTACACCTATCAGAAGAGTCCAGCCACTGTGACAGTTCCTCACCTTTAGTTTAGGAGAGACCTTCATTCAGTGTTTTTAATACTGGGTGCACACAAATAACACATTGTAGCATGGAAAAAATGGCAGAAAAGTCCTAGCCCATAAGAAGACACTAAAACCTGCAGGAAATCCTGAAGGATTTTTTTTTCTCCCTCAACTAAAACTTTCATCTGGATCTTCCAGAGAACTGATGATTGAGCTAAGCATCCTCACAGCAGCAGTAACAGATGATTATTTCTAATGCAATCAGTACTAGAGAAGAATAGCAAGGCAAAAGGAATACTGTTAACTTTGACACCTGGTTCAAAAAAAGGGATTAGAGCTGTCTTTCAAATCTGATATTTATATATACTTGCACAGATCCATAGGACTTAGCAATGAAAGAGAAAGGCAGTGTTCAAAACAGCCTGATTTAGGCAATAAGGAAAAAGTGTCAGTTCTATTTTCATTATGCTTAATCTAGGACTCCTCTAATTATTGTTTTTTAATTAAGAAGCCTGTATTTGAGCACGAGACACAAGATCAAATGGAGATAAATAATATTCTAAAGAGCAACATCACCAAATTATATTTTTCAAGTTCAGTTTTGGGTAACTGGCATGCTTTCTTTTCAACATCATCTTAGAGCTGGCTTAAGGCATTGAGGTGTCAATTGGTCAAATTAATTGACCAAATTTACCAATCAATCAAATTCATAGTGGGTTTGCATCAAAACTCCCACAAAAAGCTAGAGCATATATAAAACAGAACTTGCCCTTCCCTCATGTCTGCCTGCACACAGCCTGCATTTCACAAGATGCTTCAGATTTCCTTTATAGACACCACTCCCCCTTCTCTCTGTACATTCCAGGTTTCTCCTGCTCTTTAAGAGAGGAGAAGATGGGACAAACAAACAGAAGAGGCTTTACTTTTGCAGGTAGATCCCAACAGCTTGTTGCCAGTCTCCCACAGACAACACACAAATGACACTGCCAATATTACAAAACTCTCATTTGACAAATAGTCTGGAGAGACTTCACTGAGCTGCTTGGACTTGCAGTTATGAAAGAATAGTATCAAAGAAGTACATTTTAAAAAGTAACTAACCTGTGTGACCAAACTTATCAAATTTGGGTTACTGCAGTGACAAAAAGTGATGCATAAAATTATGCAATTTCCATAACACATTATTTTTCTTCCAGATAGCTGGTCATGTGTAAGAACATGGAAAAATAAAAGAGGTGTAACATGCAGCTTTCCTTCACTACTGATAAACAAGGACTTGGGGATGAAATATTGTTCACACAAGGAAGACACCTCACAAAGGCTCTCAAGCTGCTAGCGACACAAAAATTACGTTCTAAGAGACATCTGAATGCTCTAACTTACTACCATTAGAAAAAAGAGACATGGACAACTTCAACAGATCTTTCAAGTATCCTACAGAATAAACATTAAGCCCATTATTGTGCAAAAGTTGTTTCTCAGAAGTTCTCTCTAATAGGCATGCTGTATTTTTCCTACCTGGCAAAAGTAACCAAATCCAAAACTTTATGGAGAGTTTCACTTATTACTATGGAATCATGCTTATCCAAGATTAATTCAAACCTTGCTATGGACTACCATGACTAGAGCAAGCAACCATAGTTGCTCTAAAACAGATCTTAAACATGATAGTGAAGCTGAGTGCAAAGTTAAAACCAAAAAGTTATTCCACAAGGGATTAGGCCAACATTATTCCAAAGATCTCTAGTTAAATGCAACAAACCCGTGTAAACTTAGAACACATTTCTTCTGCTTCTTTAATGGAGTTTGCTTTTAACATATATTTTGCACATTTGGAGTTGATGAATCTGTCTGCTGTGTCCAAAGCCTGAGCCTCATCCATCCACCTTGCAGCTTCTTTAATATTTCCAGCATGCTATAAAGACAGAAATTTTAGTCAGATTCAGTAATTATAAAACATACATGTTTTATCAACTCACTGTTTGATATAAATAGGCTTTTTTAGACTTTTTAAAAACAAATAGCTTTCTTCAAAAGCAAAAAATTCTTTAAAGGAAAAAAAGCAGTTAAATACCCTTCCTCATTATGGAATTACTGGTCTTCTAGCACTGAATGTTTTTCCTGAAAATGCTTAAAGAACCAATTTGGATAATCCCATTCTGATACAATATCATAGTGCACTTGAGAAAGTTGTTAAGGAGCTAAAAAACTAGGGGGTAAGAACAGATGAAAGACTCAATCTAATTTATCAGTGTGATTTTTAAACTGAGAACTCACATTTTGCTGCACATTTCTCCTTTACTGAGTTAAAACCTACACAGTGGCTTTTTCATATCCAACAGAAAACCCCACCTCAAGATGCTAAACAATACCCTTACCTAGAAACTCACTACAATTCCTAACAAACTAATAACCTTTGGTCACTAAGAATAAAGCCAAACTTACCTTGTAGATTTTTGCCTTCACAAGGAAGAGCTCTATCAAAGTGGGAGTACTTTCTATAGCAGCATTTATATATTCTAGAGCCAGGGATGGCAGTCCAATTTTATCATAATGTTGAGCCAAATAATACTGGACCCAGAGTAAAGTGGTTGGAGGTTCTTCTTTACCATCATCTGGCAGCAGTAAAATGGAGAGAGGTTGTTTGTTCAGTTTATTACTAAAACAACATACCAGAAGTAGAATGCTATGAACACAGCCACTGATGTTAATTCTACCTCTCTATCAGACCTAGGAGAGCTTCCAAACAACTGGCTCCAGGTTTGGAACATGAGCTTTTGAAACCTCCAAGAACACAAAACCTAGTCCCCACCAAAAGCTCCAAGACTACACCTCTCCTTGAGGACTGTACTATCAGTATATATTGCCTTTTGTTTGACATTTCTGTAGTTATATTTGACACAGCTTTCAAACTTCAGTTTCCTGAACAGTGATAAACTCAAGTCCTGAAAATAGCCTACTTGAACTCAAAAGCTGCAAAGATATGACTAAACTTATGGATCCAGGAAAAAAATTTAGAGCAAGTGATTATATTTTGAATACAGAATTTCTATTTGACAGCTATGGTTCAGTTCTGTGTTAGAAGAAAAATAGAAAAAACCCCACATCATCTCTGTTTCTTCACTCCCTATTTCCCCACCTCTGAATGGACAGACAATGCTTACAGCCAGGCACCACTTCATGAAGCACAACAGTCTCAGCACTCACCATTTGGGTTAAATAACCTGCAGCTTCTTAGAGAGGTTTCATAACCTATCACGAGCTCTTCTATGATTGCCACCTACACATGCAAGACGAGACACAGAAAAAAGAATCCGTGGGCCAGAGAGTATTTTATTTCAACTTGAGTTACTTGGGGTTACCCAAACTAGTTATTTTGGTAAGAAAACTCTGCAATACCCTGAATTACATTACACTTGAGAATGTATTCAATCTCACTCTATTTTTAACAAATTAAGACCAAGCCTCCATTGGTGAACACTTACACAGCTTAAAATTCTAAATCTTAAATTTTCTACATTTACCAGCTTGGCAGATGCATGCCCAATGTATGTATTTCATTTTTCTCCCAGCTATACCAGGTCATCTAAAGCACTGTTGATGGAGTGAACATTGAAGAAAATGGTTTCCCTCATCTCTTCAACACATCACAGTTATGAGGCAGAACACCCATACACCAACAGCCATAAGACCTGGTTAGAACACTTACCTTCTCCTTGTCTTTATACAATGACCTCAAAGTATTGAAAACTGGTGGGCAACCTTTGCTGAAATTCATCCTTAAAAACTTGTCCAGACATTCCTTAAACTTTTCACCTTGAGAGGAAAAAGACCTGTTGATTTTGTTTTACCAGACATTACTCATCAATTGCAGATTGTTTATACTGTTAAATCAGAATCTAAGAAACACAAGTGTTGACCACTACCTGCTCAGCAAAAAATGCACTTACCAGACAAAAAGTTTAATGGTAATCTTCTTGGAACTAGTCCCCTGGGGTATTTAGTCCAGGCCTCTTCATAGATCTTTAGCCTTTCCATCATATTAGCTGGAAAAGAATTTTACAGTTTACTTTCCCCTTCCTTTCTGGCAAGAAGGAAAAGGGAGACAGGGAAAGTAATTTATACCTGACTAAAAAAAGAATCAGAATATATAGCAACCATAATATAATACATATAATGGCTATATCCTTCCTGAAGAATAGAATTTCCTCCTCATTCTTACTGAACTAATGAACTGAATGATTCCAAGGTACTCAGTATCTGTTAATTCCTCTTCCAGCACCAAAATACTAACAGCTTATTTCTCATCTTAAAAAGACCTGCCTTATTGCTGTCTAAAACCTTCAAAAAGACCATTCAGTTGTTTCAGCTACAACATAAGATAACAGACAATAATGGAAAAATTCAAAATTAAAACTGTCATCTAAGAAATAATTCTCTTCTTTCAACCACACTCAAAGACTATTGCATTTTTATGATTTTAGATAAGACACAGTAATAATGCAAGAAATAGTTCCAGTCTTTCTTAACAAACCCCAACATTATGACCATATGTACACACTATGACTAGACCAGAAAATTTAAATGGCGACTTTTTAAATAATAGTTTTACTATTTAAAGCAATACAAGCTTTTAATATCTACATGAATTTCAAATATGCAGAATAAAATTATTTACTACAAGATATCAAATCATTACCTGGCTTAAGTGCCTTTTCTAAGCCTTTGTAGTAAGCCCAGTTTTCAGGATTTCTTTCTTGCAGTCCCTTGTAGACTTCAACTGCTTCTTCAAGTTTGCCAAGCTGAAGCAGGAGTTCTCCTGTGTGAAAAACAGGAAGATTTAAATTAAGGTAGTAAGATACTAAAGCAGTGTAACATTTTTCACTCTACAGTAAAAGACTGGATAATCCTTAACTCCATACAGATTCAAATTTCTTAGAAGAAATAAGCACTACATATAGCATTACAAACTAGTTGACAAATATGCTTTTACTTTGACAATAGCTGCAATTCTAGTAAGATTTTACAATTTGGCCTGTAATTCCTGAAAGTTTACTTGAAAATTTAATGCAGAATGCTCGTGGTTTGGTTTTTTTTTCTCACTTATTGAAGTGACTGGTTACTGTAAGAGCAGTTTTCACTGCAGAAAGCAATTAAAAGCAGTACATGGTATTTGATGTATACAGCATCTTGAAAACCAAACAAACTGCAGAGCTGCAAGTAAGAGAATAGTTCTTCAGCCTGGTACTTCAGAAACTACCTTCAGTGTTTTTACTCAAGCCATTGATTTATGAATGAATTTTCAAGATTCTGCAAACAAGTTACATTTTAATGATACCTCAATACAAATTAAAATTTATGAAGTAAAGATTAGGTCTAACAATTGTATAAGCATCTTGCTAATGCTGGAACTGCAACAGGAGTCCATTTCCCATTTCACAGTGGAAAACTATTTTACAATAACTATTTTACAATAACTGAGTACATTTAGAAGCCATCCGCTGTGCCAAAGGTGATTCTTCCCTTTCAGCACGTGATATCTTTGTCAGGGCCACTATCAAAGTCTAACAGCACGGTCAGAGAGAACTTCAGGACATCATTTCAGGATCTCCTGTCTGAAACACCTGTTAGCTTAAAAGTTTCAGAACAGCATGTCTGTACTTCACTGATGTCTTACCAGCCTGGGACAAGAGCTTGACAGGGACAGAATAAGCTGAGAAACAAGCAGTCCTTTACAACAGCAAAATTAAATAAATTAAGCTAAAAAAATATATCTAAGTTCCAAAAGATGGGAAAAGCTGACAGTATGGGCATTCCATGGCATGTATGTGTTCATATGTATCTTCAGAAAGTGAGTGATTACCTTTAGTTTCTTCAACAGCCAGTTTATCACAGATCTGCTTCTCATAGGTACAAAGATGTTCCAAGGCTTCTTTATACAGCCCTGCTTCCCGAAGGACTTGATTTTGATAGAGCAGCAGTTCACTGTACTCATAGTCCACTTTGTCAGGTGATGTCTACACAGGAAAGCCAAACACAGGACATAGTTCAGCCTTCTAATTCTAAAATTTGGGATCAAATTCATTTGACTAAATGAAACTGCATAAAGTTTTCTCATCATGGAAGGAATGTTTTATTTTTGGCTGAAGCAGCACTCCATATACCAATTTCACATTCTCCACTTACCTGCTGTGTCTTCCTAAATTCCTCTAAAATTTTTGCTGCCATTTCATAGTCTTCCAGCAGATGGTAAGCAATGGCATAACCAATCCATGATGCTCGCTGTGCAGGTCGGAGCTGAAGCAACTGGTATCTTGTTTCCTGCAAAAAAGTAGCTGCTAATTTTCCTGACTTTACTCTGATACTTTGTAGAACCCATTAGGCAATATTCTGCCTTCAATATTCTAGTATTTAAGGAAGTTGCTGCAAAATAGTTTTGTGTATGCATTTTATTAATCAGAGAAAGAATAAACTTTGAACTATAATGGTGTTCACTGAATTAAAAAAAAAAACTTTCACAAAATAACATGTCCAACCAAATCCTGATGAGTCAGACTAATTCTGTTAATGTATGACACACATGCTTTTCCTGTCTAACCACTTATGAACAGAACATAATTAAGGATACCTGGTTTGAATTGCAGGAGCATTTACTGGTGTTTCAAATTAACCTTGAAAGTACATATGTATTTAAATAATTGGAAGTGTTCTTAGGCAACACAGGTCACGCAAACACATCCCTATTCTTTGGCAAGAGCATAATTACAGCTGGAAAAGACAACATATTTGCTTGGTATCATGCAATTTACATCTAAGGAAAATGTTATAACTTGTTTTGTTATAGACTCCTGAAAGGCATTTTCAAGTAACTTAAAGGAAAAAAGTTACTTCCTACTGAAAATGCCTAACCTGTCAGAAGTAGGGATTAACAAAGAAGTAAAACTAGTTACAGCTGTTTAAATAGAATCATGATCAATCAAAATATTTTGAAGTAGGAGAGGCTGGAATTTAAAGCAAAGGATAAAAAGCAACCAAAATACTACCTTAATTCTCAGTTTTGAGAGCAAATTCAGATTCTTCAGAAACCAGCATATGATTAGCCATGAACTACTTTCTAAGCATCCTAACATTTAATCCTTAATGGATTTAGTAACCATCAATGTAACCATCAGTGCTACTTGTACGTTTAGAGATTACAATATTTGTATTCATCTTTATCCAGAGGCCAAGAAAATAGAAATTTGCAAACACATTTTGCAAATGTGCATTTTGGCACCTACACTAAGTTTTAGCTATCTTGTCTCAGCAGGAGTGGAATCAAATTTCTAAATCACTAATATGAAAACATCAGTGATTAAGAACTGCCCTCACTCAGGAATAAGTTCTGAGGACCTGTGCTAGCAGATGGTTCCACACAACTCTGAGCTTGCTCCTGGGTATACTAATGTTACCCTAATTTGAAAAGGAAGTAATACATGAAGAGACCAACTAATGTGTTTTAAACAAGACAACTTTCGAGGTGCAAGGGAAACCTAAAAAGGTGAAAACCTGAGAACAAAATTGAGCTGTCAATCACTAATGCCCAAGCTGGCCAGGAACCAAAATATGTTTCATGCAGCACACTGTTCTGTTATTGCCAGAGAAAATGGTGGCCACTGATGTAAAGGTGGAGGGATATATAACATAACGTTACAAAAATATACAAACTCCTTTCCCTGAATAAGTCACATTCTGAACACACTGCCTGCCTCTTACCTACAAGAATCCTTTCAAGAAAAGAACAAGACTGGAGACTGTCTATAGCTGAGTTATACAGCATCAAAAAACCAAAAAAAACCAAAAAAAAAAACCAACCCCAGTAAGGCAAGTGATTCTACACTGAGATAAAAATGCATCATTTAATTTGCCATTAAATCTTTGTATTTCATAGAAATTGCTCAGTAGCACATCTGCTTTTACTTTCATGAAGTGAAAGAGTGGCATATAGTTTTAACCCTCTGGACTTACTATCTTTTTTGAAGTGTCATTAACCAATATATGTGTTGGTTAAATGTGTCACCTGCCACCTCTGCTGTGGTTCCCTAGATGCTAATTAAATGAACTATGCATACTTACCCTGTAACCTTCAAGATCCCTCATTTGAATCTGTAGCAGAGAAAGGTCTCTCAAGATTTGAAGATTGTCTTTGTCCCATTTCAGTGCATTTCTATAGCATTTGATAGCTTCATCATACTTCTTGTCTGACCTCTGGAGAAGGCCATAGACATGCCAACCTGGAAAACTCTATTAAGGCTTCCACTGAATTTGAGCAGGGACAAATCAGCTCCAACATGGCAGTGATAGAACAGCTGGCAACAAGCTCTCAAGCTGTTTTATAAATGGACATTATGATTCTTTCTGTCAGAACTTTGCCAGTTACATGCATACAATCTATATAATAGTAAAGGTTACTTTTCACACACTTGGGGGAGGAAATAAAGTAACAGGATCTCTGAAAACACTATTAGGCTTACCTGAACACAATTTTAGACAATTGAAATGCTCATACTTCCTGCACCCTAAGTATATGAGCAGCCTTGAACAATGTAATGCAACTACTCATGCTTCCAAAGCAAATCACATGCTTAAATGCCCACCATGAGTTCACAGTTGCAGATAAATGATAAAAATACACAATGCATGCCAGAATAATATATGAACTAACTGTGACTGCAAGGACTGCAAAGCATCTGCCCTTTGGGCAGTTAGACAAAATATTTATTGAAAATTCTGAACTTCCAGTTTGAAGTTTAAACTGGCTTTTATTGATACTTTATAAATCAAGTAGTTGCAGAAATCAACCCTTTCAATCCATCAGCAAAAGCCCTATTTCAAAAAAGGATACAGACATGACTCTTCAAGTCATTCCTTAGGCCTCTGCGCACAAGTTCATAAGCTTCCTCTTTCTTCCCTAGACAGTTCAATGTTAGTCCTTTCATGGCCAAGGTTTCTAAGACAGAAAAAAAAAAATTAAATAAGTATCAGTTATTCATTTTCATGGGTTTTAAGCAACATATAGCAACCCTAAACATAGAATAAATGCAAATTTAGATTCCGTTCACACTATCAAGATTTCACATTCTTTTCTCACGTGGAAAATTCTACTGTCAGATTACTCGAGTATATCATACACAGCAATAAACCTTTTATATTACTTCCATCAAAATATGATCCCGTCTGCTCTACAAGCATTTTGGAGATTTTTTTAAACTACTCAAGTATTTATTCACAACTCTGATATTTCTACACATCCACCCATACCAAAGCAGTTGCAAAAAACCCACAAAGCATTTCTGAACAGTGCAAAGAGACTTTCAACTCAGTATTACGAGCTGACTAAAAATACAGTGAAGGAATAAAAACCTTCTTCTTTTAAAATAGGACTATTCCTTCAGAAAAGTAGCAGCCCACAGAGCTGACAGAGTACTGAACAATATTCAGCCTCTTCCTTTTGTTTTTCACTTTTATGTGACTGAATATCAATTTCTCAGGAAAAGTGATTTAATTAATGGATACTTGTATTAGGAAACTTGCACCATGAATCTCAGACTTGAATGATAAAGAACAGGAAGCTATGACTGCTGGTAAGGTTAGTCTTTAAAGACAAATCTTACCAACAGTAAGTGCTTAATACGCATTCCTGAATGTTCTTATTGCTTTATAGGCAAAAAAGTTAGCAGTGAAGGGGTATAAAACATTCAAATAATTACTGTAAAGTACAGTGAGAAAGAGAGCACATGCCATTTGAAAACTTACCTCCATGTTCTGCAAACTTGGGATTGGAAAGGATCTGTTTACAGAACTTCAGCCCATTTCTATACTGCTTATGTTCATAACACCTCTGTTGAAGAACAAAATAAGTTTATTCAAAATATTTAGAGTGGAAGTATTTATGCATGCCTGAAATTAAGCATATGTACAGCTACAGATTTTAGAAAATGGAATAACATTTTAATGAACCCTGTTTTTTGAGCTTCCTGTGTTTAAAAATTCTTTCCATTGCCAGGAAAAAAAAAAAGTTAGCAACACCATGAGCTTAAATGTGTAAGTGAAGATACATAATCATACAGCAAATTCTCAGGTAAGACACTACAGGAAAATTAAGTGCCTAAGAGATTCAACTCTCCCTTAACATGAAAGCAAATCTTACGTTGTAACACTGGTAAGCATTGAAAACACTTTGGCCAACTATCCTGGACAGCAACCCCATGAGACAACCTCCAACAATCACACAAGCTGGAAACATATATAGATCATTGCAGCTTGGTTTAAAGTACCTCTGAAAGCAACCTTTTACCATCAGTTTGATTACACCATGTATCTCATATATCCAAACTTCCACAACTAGCATATAGTAACATTATCTTGCCATAGTGGAAATTTAAATGTTCTTCTACTGTTTTCTTAGTCCAAGTCTTTTGTCTCAGCCTCTTTCATTATGCAAGGTGACCACGATGCACAACAGCACACAGCGCCAACTTTTAAAACCAGTTTTAGTATTTTATTACTTCTTGTGCTCATATTTAAATATAAGGCAAAAGAAATAGCATTATAAACACCAATTCATACATTTTTAGGCCAGTTCAGCAAACGCTCGGAACCTCTTACATTTAATTTTGTTGTAATGAAATAAACATTTAGGAGCCCAGGAGTATGGGAGCACACATGGGATTGACCACCAAGCCAAATCCTATTAATCCTGTTATTAATTACAATCCTGTTATTAATTCATAACAGGACCTCACTGACTCTGGTGGACCCATTCTGGTGGCAGGATGGCTGATAGGGGTGTAAAAATTGGGTACAGCTGAGAGCTTTCAAGTCCTTCTAAGTAAGTTGTTGCTCAGGATTCCATCGTTCCTCACGCTCCTCCAAAGCAATTATCCAAGAGCATTCATAAGCACATATGGACAGCATGTGTCCTCAAAGCACTCTCAACAGAAGTATTTAGGAAAGGCAGACCCCAAGGGGTCTTCCCTTCAAGCAGAAGGTTCTAAAAATAAAACTTTAAAAAGTTACAAGAATGTTAGGGGAAATGCTTGAAAAAGAAAATGGCATATTTACAACTTCTGTGTTTTATGCTGCTCTTCAAAATGAAAGATGCTGTTTAGTGGTGAAAGGTCCTGTTTAGTTTTATTGCTCTTGCAAATACCAAGACTAAACTTCAAAGGTGTAAAAAAATGCTAAAACACCAAGTGCATCTACTATTTTCTAGTATTAAAGTCATACAGCTGAAATAATATGACTGAAGACCAAGATGCATCACAAACCACCTGTCTTGCTCCCTCTGCAATGTCACTGCCCTTAGGAGCAAGGGAATTGCTCTCATGGAACAGGAGGGAGAAGGAAGATTCCCAGAGAGAAAGCAAGATGTACTCAAAGAGAAACAGATCAATAAAAGAATTAGAATGGTTTCAGCTTGAACAGACCTTCAAAGACCACCTAGTTCCACCCACCCCACTCCCATGGGCAGAAACACCTTGCATGTGTTGTTTAAAGCCTCATCCAACCCTGACTCTGAACACTTCCAGAGACAACTCCCTTGTTCACCAAGGACAGGAAAAGTCAGCACTGCAAGCACATAGCTAAAGAACGTTTTAAGGGTTAGGTAGGAAGAAATCTGTACAGGCAACTATTTTTTTTTTTCTATTAAACTTGACTGGGTATTACACCTTCCAGTCATTATCAACTTTCAAGTAGCTAGCTGAGTCACTATAATCTGCCACTAGTCACAGCTGACAGACTTTTTTCTTTCTTTTTTTTTTTTTTCCTAATTGAAACCATCAGTCATAAAGGTTACCAGCCAAGCCTCCTCCCTGAAAAGTAGAGGCACCATTTGCCCCCACCCAGGTAGCTGTGAAAGCAGCAGAACCTGTCACAGAAGTGCTGCACACAGGAACTGAAGAACGTATCTGCAGTGTAACTAAGGCACTGTCACAAGCAGATGGGGCACTCTGGGGTTTTGCAGTCTGGCTTGGAATACACCCAGCTCAGATGCTGGCTATGAATGTGAAATCTTATCACTAAATGGTTCCATTTATTGTACTCTAACAACCACGCTCTCACCTTGAAGTTTAAGCAAAGGCATATATCCCAGATGGGATATATGCTAGAGACAGGAAATATTTGCACATAAAATTTTCTAGGATGATACAGAGCTTATAATGCAAGGTAGTTTGGAACACAGCAAACTCACTGAGAATTGCAACAGATTCTTCCTTTAGGCTTTGTGGAGGAAAGATTTACAAGTTCATATCCATTTACATCTACAGAAAGGTTCTCATAACCCAGAAACTACTTTGATAAGGCCAACAAATTATCAGGAAACAATCTGGATATACTTTTATCTCCACAATATAGCTCTGTATATTCCCCAGTAAAGCACCAAAGGTCTCCTTTGACAGGTTATTTCTAGATCAAGACAAGTTGGAATGATTTCCTGTATACCATTTCTCCAAGTCTTCTGGTTGATACTTTCAAGCTTACTTCATTCTGTTAATGCAAACATTTCAAACTGAGTTGTTTTATTAGTTTCCTTATTCTGTGTATGTGTTCTATGTAGACACTGTATGTTTTGACAATGGAAGGAAGGGAACAAATGAAATTTGAGGTAACATTTAGCTCTTCAGATGAGACTTTTCTCATAGTGGGCCCAACAGCTCCATTGAGATTCCCCTGCCTGAAGCTGTGCCCATACTTAACTCATTCTCCAGAGAGATTATGGGCTAACAAGCTTAAATTAAGGTGTGAATGAGACAGAAGGAAGTCAGGATAGAAGCATATGCAACCATGGCTGGTGCAAACCTCAGTGCACCTATAGTTTCAAGGAACAGACAATTCAAACAACAATCTCTTACTGAAAAGGAGACAGAAAATATATACACAGCCTGGGAAAGAAGATCCTTAAGCAATTCAGTAATTTCTGAGTAAGAGAAGGTAAAAGAACCAGCAATTTAAATTAAAAAAAAGTCACAGAAGCAGGAATGGTGACATGTCAACTATTCCTGGGATATAAAGACACAGGCTTTCTAGAGGAAACAGGAATTTTATTCATCTGGGTAGCTTGTTTCCTCCCAGATGAATAGCTTGTAGCAGTCATTTCCAGAGCTCCAACCCTTGCTTTAGGACAGATGTTCTGCAGAAGTAACATATTATTCTGTTTCAGAGATGGCAAGAAGTGCACAGTTGCCTGCACTAAGCTCAATTCCTGCACACATAAACTTCAAAGCCAGCAGTGCAAGCGTGCTTGTGATGCTTGACAGACAAGTGCTGCAGCTACAACTTGTGACATCATGCAATGAGAAAACATAAAAGCTAAACTTTAAAAGAGTAAGGTTAAGAAGACCAATGCTTCCAAAGAACAGAATCTGACTCTGCATCAGTACTGAATCTATTACACATTTCCTGCCCTTCAAAGTTTTTCATTAAATAAGTTACCAGATCTTTTAAGACATCTACCAAACTTATCTACACATGCTGTGGCCAGAATTACAACCTATTCCTAACACACCAAGATGCTTTTTATAACTCTTAACTAGTTTTCTATCCTTATAGCAAGGAAATAACATCTCCTTTAATACAATTCTATAAAGAATGACTAAGATGAGACAGGCAAAGTATGACTCCATCAAAATCATCAAGACTATGGGAGGTGCATCTGCATTGCTTCCCCCACCACCAAGTATTTATTCAATGGATCAGAACACACAGCAATTACTAGACAGACAGACATGAAAATTTTAAGGAACAGAGATTGTCCATATTTTCTACAATCCCAAGTCTGAGGTTGAAGGAAGGCTTGTATTCATTCTGGTGTTCTCTAAATTGTATTAAGGGATTTGTGCAGACAATCTCTGGCCAGCAGATGCCTTACACATGCACATGGCCCACTGTGTTAAATGCAAATAAATTCCTCCACATTTCTTCTTTGGTGGCTGCCATGAAGAAAGGTAAAAAGACTCCCACTATTTACAGCTTACCTACATCTAGCCACAGCTCTTGGCTACACAGAGTGTATTTCCCCCTTGCCACAGCTTTCCATTTTTGAATCTTCCCCCATCTACTCTCTAAACCTTGCTGTCAAGCCTACAGGTAGTGAACACTGACATGGATTCTTGAACCAGGTAACCACAAGGCTGTTATACAAGGGCCATGCAACTGATTACAGTAGCACTAAGAGCTGCTTACCAAAGCAGAAATTACTTTTATCCAAACTTAATTCAGCACTGTTTTCTTTATATGCAGTATAAACAAATGCATTGTCACAAGAACATTTTAGAAATTTTATATTTTTGAAATGCAGGCTCTCTAATTGTTTTTATTCTCATTATACTCTTTTAAAATCTAGTAATAATTTTTTTCTTTATACCTTATTAAGTTTTAAGCCTGTTTTGCCCTTAAAATGCTTCTTCCCAATCCTTACCTCAACTCATGAACTACTTTTTAATTTTTCTTTCCCCCACCTCTGCTCAACTATAGCAGAGGAGGATGAGTGAATGATTTTTCATGGGTGCACTGGCACTTGGCCAGCATCAAACCCATGACAGCTACCTATAAGCAAGCAGCATATTTTACCTCCCAAGTAATTCTTCTCTCTCAAACAGACATTTTAATGGTCAAATAAATGTGTTTCAAACTAAAGGATAATAGTCAAGGGCAGTATTTTGACATGCAGGTATGCCCCTCAGGATCAAATAAAGAGGACACAGTAGACTGGACTCTGCCATTTATACATTAAATACTTTCTACATATTCACACCCAGGAATGCAAATCCTCTTTTATCAGAAAGCAGTCTTCATATCCTGCAAGCATTTAGTAACTAAGGTAAATAATTTAATAGCTCTTCAGATTTCTATGTGCTATTTTAAGACTTTTATAATAACTACACTGCAGACTGAAGCGTGTTGTATATTCAGTAACATCAATAGTTAAGATCAGCTCAACAGCTCCAGCTCAGCACAGCACCAGGAGTTTCCATGAGCCTGACTAGAAGCTTCACAGTGAATCTACACTGCCACCAAATACAACTCAACCTACACAGAGAATCACCTCAATCACAACATAAAATAGAAAACCCCCTTTCAAGCAGCGACACTTGAGAAAATACATTGGCACAACCTAGCTGATTCAACAGTGTTTTAAAACTCATTTGCATCAGTAAAACAAAAGTCTCATAGGAGTCTATCCATCCAGGATTTTGCAGCTGATTAAACAAGTGAGAAGCAGACCCCAAAGTGTTTCATGAGTAAGATGAAGACAATCACAGAAGACTAACATAAAGGAGAAACCACCATTGCCTTCTCACCTGAAGCAAGCAAAACTAGAGGTTTTTCCTCATGAGTAATTATCAAAGACAAGAAGGTACCATCTACTCCCCAATCTCACAAGTAGGAGCACTGGGGCATTATTGACTTTCTTTTTATTCCTGCTTGAATCAGTACAACTGGTTATACAAAAGAGCAGTGTGAGAATAAAATCCATACAGCAGAACCAGGTGGGTGGGATGGGATCACATTACCAATTGCTATGCCCTTTGAATTGAACAGGAACCAAAAATAGTGTTCTATTCCCATTAAAGAGACAGAATTTTACAGAAACAGTACAAAGAATTTTTACCTGTTTTCTCTTCTAAGACTGTGTTTTAACCAGGTCACACTTTTCACTCCAATGTAACACCCCACATCTGCAATTTAACTGAAGTAAAATGAATGGAAACTACCTAATGCCCCCATACTTAAAAACAACCAATCCAAAGCAAACAAACAAAAAGCCCCACCAAAACCCCCACAGGAAATCACTTCTCACTCACAAGTATTGCTGTAAAAGCAAGCATCCTAATTTAGCCAATGCTGTGACAAACCAGCTGAAGAATATGATTTGCTTCACCAAATGACTGTCAAAATTGGGACTAAGCCCCAAAAGACTGCAGAGCTGCAAACTGAACTTCTCTGTAGTTCACTGTACTCAGCTCCTCTCCCTCAGCAAGTGACATAACCAGAGGAAACACATTGGAGACTATTCCCTATCATACACAAGAGTTACCAGGACAGCTGATCTACACATGGGCACAGCTAAAAGTTATACTTGTATCTGGCAAGCTCCAGGAGGAATGGGGAGTGAATGAACGAATGAATGAAGGGGCTGCTCAAACAAAACATTTCACAGACTTGACACTGCTGTCCTCTTCCCTAGGGTTTTGTGGCTTGAGCTGCACCATGGTGGACAAGGAGTTGGACCAGATGACCTTCAAAGGTCCCTTCTAACCCGAACTGTTCTATGATTCTACAACAAACCCTTTCAACTACGGCAGTGTGCACTTAGGGGACCCCACAGCTTCTCCCAGGGGCAGTCATGGATGTACACTTGGGACATCCTATGGCAACCCTGGTGACTACAATGCTGTAATGCCTCTGGCAGTGTGAAGCACTGGAATCCCTGGCCTTTGCATTACCTAAGGTGTGCACTTACATCACAGGATATGCACATCTGCCACTCTGATTCTATTTCTTCCAGCACAGTTCAGATGCAGCACTCACCAGACAGTAAATTCAGGTGTTGAGCAGCTCAAGGCTGTTTTCCAGCACACTTCCTCTCTCTACAAGTAGACGAGATCAGGTCACTAAGGTGCACTAATTCAAGCTAAATGTAGTAAAGAAGATTCTGAAAGCTAGAAGCATTAGGAGCTACTACTCACCATGAATTAGTGGGTCCTTTGAGCACTAACCATATCAAACAGCTCAGCAGCTCCAGGCAAAAGATATTCCACCACCCAATTCAATTTTATGAAAAACACAAGATGTATAAACCCAAGGACTGAAGGAAGCACACAATTCTTGCAGCTATGTTGATGCTGAAAAACTCTGGAACAAACTTTCATACTTGTCTGCTGTCAAACTGAAACCAACTATCTCCTTTTACTGCTCTGAAATGTTAATTAATTGAACTGCTCAGTGTAACAAACAGCTTCAGCAATGGTTGAAGGGATTCATAAATCCTCTTCTGCACAGCATGCCTTCCCTTTTGGAAGTCACTGATATCTTCCTAACTAGCAGTGCTTGGTAGCATACAACCAAGCAGAAAAAGTCAAAATTCAAATTAGCTAGGAAAAATGTAAGAAATATGTGTACCTTCTCATTTAATACTAAGGCAGAAAAAAACCCCAACACTATGCTATGTCTATGCTTTTGAATTGGTCTTTTTCCTATATTTAACAAAATTCAGCTGGAAACAGGCGCTGACAAATAGTTAACTACAGGTCTTATTGACTAGAAACCCTCACTTACTAAAGACAGGCATGCTGAAAAAAAAAAACAAACCCATTATTCAACATCAGTTCTGTTGGCCTGTACCTGCTTACATTAATCTCTTCTTGGGAGAATTACCATGAATTTGGCCCTGCCAACTAAAACACACTGACTTGTGTTCATGATCCTGGAACCCCTACAGTCAGGTTTCACCCCTCAACTCATCAAAAAACTGACTGTACTCACAAGAGATCCAATATACACAGGATATGTTTGGTTTTTAATGATCATCTGAAACAACTAAGTGTATCAATTCAAACTCTAAGATCTGGCAGAAAAATGCCTAAAGGAGCCTTGGTTGTTCTGGACTCAGACCTGAGTTAAAGTGTCCATGTACTCTGCAAAATAATCCAAGCTACATGGTGAGGCTACTGGCACTTTCTACCCATGTATTACACCCAGAATACTCCTCACCCTCAGCACTGAGGTATGCAAGGTGAGGTCTGCTAGCACTGAGCATTGAGAAATAGTTAAATGGGTCTATTAAGATAAGAAAGGTTGTTCAACATTACAAGGTTCGCTGAGTTGATTTTGTGGCATCACATAAGCAAACAGAAATCCCTGTAACAAGTCTCACTGGCCTCACTTTTAAGGGTGGCAATGAATAATTGTTAATTTTCTCTAAATTCCTTATCAGCAAAATCAGAAAATGTGTGATTCCTTAGGCCCACTCCCGTTGCACTGACACAGTGCCATTGCAGACAACAGATTTAAACCTAAGACATCCAGAAAAGTGCAGTCAACAAAATCTCATTAAGAAAACCTTTCAAAAACAGAAATAAACACGGCTTCATCAAATTCTAACCAAAATAAAGGGCAGTAGCATATAAATGGAATTAACTCCCTTGCCCAAATTAAAACCACTTTGGGTTCAATTAAGAGTATCTATAGCCACAACAATGTAAGTCTGGCTATAATCTTAAAACGGAGGATGTTTCTGGTAATGAGTCTTCTATTTTCACTAGTGAAACAGGCAAAATTATCCTGCTCCTCAGAAATTCACAGCAGTGAATCACGTTTCTACAATTTTGGACAGCCCCAGTGACAAAAAATGGCCTAATTTCGTGAACAGGCTTCAGTAACGTGTATTGCTCAAGTGAATCCTCAGTAGCATCAAAGTCTCAAACAGTAATTAATTTCTTAAGCAGCTTTGAGAAATAGTTGTGAAAAATAAGATCAGAAATTCTGCTTAAAGCAGCAAGTCTCTCTTGTACTTCCATTCCAATGTTTCTGCCAAGATATCATTTCTCTTCCTACTACTACTGACCAAGCAGGGTATTCCTCTTGGCAAAGAAAAATCCAGTGATTGACATCCCAACAGACAAGCTATTGGAAAACCCTTGTTAGTAATTTCATATTTCAACTGAAAGACAGCACATGGTAAAATTCCAGACTGCTGTACAGCCATGCAAATGCAACAAAGACTGCAAACAAACAAATTTACTTGGTTACTGATAAAAGTGGAATTCTGGAAATCAAGTCTTTAATCTTGAATTAAGATGATGTAGGAGGAGATTTCCAAGTCTGTCACCTCAGCAATCTTAAAGTCAGCACCTGAATCTCTACAGACAGAACATTCTTTTTAAAGGATTCATGCTGATGAAAGTATTAGTAAAGGAGAAGCACTGGTCTGTCTAGTTTCAAAGTGCAGGGCCAGGGAGCAGATTCTGGAATGAAGAAACAGGAAGATGGCCCAGCACGAGGGACTGGGCATATTTACAGCAGAGCCATTGAAGAGGTTGTTCAACAGGCTTTTTATCACCGGGAAGTTCCCATATCACTTGGCAAAACACTTGTCAAAGCCAGCACGGAAAGAAGACCACCAGCTCAGACACAATGCCCTCAAGCACTGCAGTGTTAAGGTGAAAATGACCAAGTGAAGGTGACATGTCCCAGTCCTGCAGCAGACACCCCCATTACTGCAATTCCCCACTGGAGCACGTGGGTTTTGGCCGTGTCCAGTCAAGCCTGCACAGCACCTCAGGAAGCTGACAGAGGTGAAAGATGAACAGTCTCCACACGCGAAAATGGCCATGGCTAATCCCCAGTCCTGAACAGGGAAACTCTGATCTTCACACAAGACAATTCACACCAGCTCAGACCAGGAAGGCATCTTCTTCCTTAGCACACTACTTCTACAGCACAAAATAAGAGCTGTGAGTCAGTGAAACTGTTTAAACAAGAACTGAACACACTTGCACAACTGCATTGCTTGTTTCCAACACAAAATACAACGATGTTTCACTTTTTAAATACTTTGACTTTTTTCTCTCTGCTCATTAAAGGCTAAGCTCACACACATGGTGAAAAATACTCACATCACCTTAGTCTGCCAGAACTCCAAGAACTTCATCCTGATATTTCAAGGGACTGAAAAACTCTTCCACAAAATATATGGCACCTCTAACAGCTTTGCATTTAATTTTTCTTCAGTACCTTTTCAATAAATATATTTAACTTCTACATTCAAAGAAAACTTAATTGAATATTTATCTTTGGGATTTGTGAAATAAAACTGAACATCCTTGATGAACTGTACCTGACTAGATACAGCAGATTAATAATGTGGCAAAATGCCAGGAATAGTCAAAGAATGTTGATCAGTTACATTTAATTAAAAATAAAGTAAAAATCAGTCATTCATACATCCTAAACTACTAGTTCTATAGCTGATAGTAAGGGGTGTGGGGAAGGAAATGGAGTCAACTACTTTTTCCATTACTTCATAGTGCATCCAGCCTTCTATGTACCAAAATGCCAACTTACCCATTACTACGCTGTGTTTACTATTCTACCCTTTCCCCTGCCTCCACCTGAATTCTTCTCCAGTAATTTCTCGACTGCCTAGAAACTATTTGTGCTCAAAAGAATCATAAGGACTCAATTATTTTAATGTTCAGATGTTGAGATTCACTTTTGCTCTAAACTCCTCAGAATCTCTGAGCAGTTGAACATCTACTTGTAGAGATAATTGCAAATAGTTAAAAGCATAAAAATTATATGGGCTAGAGACTTTTTTAAAATGAAAGTGCAAGTTTAAGGAGAACAGTGATTGCTAATCCTGTGGGTGTTTTTTTATTCAAGCTAATCATGCAGATCTCTTTCCTGCTGTACTACAGGAACTCTAAATTGTAAAATGTCTTTCAAATGGAAAAATGTTTCTATCAGAACCTCCACGTGCCTGTAAAATTACTAGAAGAGGTTAGTCTAGTTACACTGTGTTGGAACATGCAACGTGTACATGCTTCTGAACCCAGAATTTGTCAGGTAAGTGGAAATGCTGACTTGTGAGTAAACCCATGCACATGAGAAAGGTACTGACCATGCAGGATGCTTACTACTAAACAAATAAAAAAGCCAAACTCTAAAAGCTAATTATTGCTCTTTGCTATGCAAAGCTGGGCAGGTTGGTAATATTTGTGTTACAGGTATACATCTTAAAAAAAAAAAAAAAAAAAGAAATTAGGTCACAGGAATTGAAAACACACACAAAACAGAATGAAAAGACCCCAATTCATGCTTCACTTGCAAAAAATATGAGGCACTTATCCAGTTAGCTCCTGTATTTATTATCTCCATGAAAATCAGAATGGGAATGGGTTTATACTGCTATTAACAGCCTGTGTACCAGTAACTACATTTCTGTAGGGTACTGCATGCTTTCAATAACACTTGGGCCAGTTCCCAAAGCATCTGTTGAAGAAATCTCACCCAGGCATGCTGAACAGGACATGTGGCCTGGCTGGGCCAGGAAGCAGCATGGGTTTCCCCAGGACCACCTCACTGCTGGCAGGGGGCTCAGAGCTGCACAGGCAGACCTCAGCTCTTCCTACTGCTGTGCAGCCTCCCACAGGACACAAGAGGTGGCAGAGGATGAAGTGCTACAGTCTCCAGGAAAGACAGAGTAGAACATGAGAGGCTGCAGGATGAGAGAGTGTGAAGGCACAGGAGAAGAGAAATTATTTCTCTTAAGACTTTCTAAAAGATGTCTCACTAATTCAAGTCAAACACGTAACCAAAACTTCATAAAGTAGAGTAACTGTAACCAGGCAGACAAGGGGCTCACTAGCAAAATTTGCAGTGTGATGAAAATTAGCTTCGAGCCTTTCCTATTCACCATGTACTACAGATACCTCATCTCAAGGCAGTCTTAAATAGCAGACTACACATCTGCCTCACAGGCTCATCCCTGTGAGACACAGGAAAAGATCACAACTACACAACTGCTTTTAGCCTATCCAGATACCTCAAACTCCTCGATTTTTATTAAAGATTTTCAGTTTAAAAAGGGTGTACAGAAATCTGCTTGCACTGGGGCACACCTTTTCTAATCTGAATCAAGTTATGAATGCACAGGTGCTGAGCCAGCACTTTCTCCAAAGACACTCATTCCTCGTTTGCTCCTGCCCACCACACAAATACTCAGACACATCCAAGCAAAAAGGAAACATTAAAAAGAAAAAACAAAAAAAGGAAAGAAACAAAAACCCAACCAAACCCGCTCAGATTCAAACACAGACAAGCTCCTTGATTCAGTGTGCCCTGTAATCACACAAACCATCCCCGATGCAAAGGAGGATGGATCACTGAGCAGCAAGGCTAAATCCTTCACAGCCCTAACACATCAAAAACTACATACTCAGTACAAGGTCATATCAACTCAAAGCATGACTGAATCTTTCAAAGCAGAAATCAGATTTATAGCTCATCATATTTACTTTTTAACCCTAACTGAAACTGGGTGCCTCATGGTCACATGTCTGTTCACAGGGCTTTCTAGTTCTACATGCTCCATTTTCACAAAATGTTTTGGAAACATAAGTGACAGAAGTCTGGACACATCCCTCTCACTTATGTGGCAGAAATTTACAGAACCTTAAGACTGCTGTTGCTCCAACAGTACTCGTCTTACTTCTGATCTCTGGAATGACTCAAAATAGTAGTGTAAGTCTCTTTAAAAGACAAAATTCGGTTTTTAGACAAAGCTGACTTCTTCTGAGAGAAAACAACTCGGTCTAGATACAGAATCTTCTAAATAAATCCACTGAAGTCGCTCACTAACAAACTTAAGACATTTCCAATTCTACCCAAATCCTTAGAAGCACAATGTTCCTGTAACACCGCATGAAAGCTGAAAAAAGTTCCTCAAGATGTAGCTGAATTGGGCACACTTTGCTGGTATTTGGACTGTAGACCATCTTAACCCCATTCTGAAAACCAGGCTTATTGCCTAGATTCCACTGAACGTTCTCTCATCCATACGCCAGCCGCCACCCTGCAAAATCGATTGACAAATTTCCACGGGAGTTGGCTGCAAATTAAAACTTCGGGAAAGACTTCAAAACCTTCATCCTTTCTCCACTTCCTCCTTCGAAAACCATTTTCCCAACAAACACGGTTACAGTCTACTACAAAAAAAATGAGTTCTAAAAGAAAAGAAAGAAAGAAAAAAAAGAACAAAAAAACGAAGCGAAGACAGGGTGGGCGGCTCGGCAGGACGGCGGCTGCAAGGGCGAGCGATGAATGAAGCGGCCGCGGGGCATTTCCCGGAGCCCGGGGTGCCTCACCGCGGCCGGCGCCGGGACCCGGCGGGCGAGCGGGCAGAGCGGAGCCCCGGCGCTGCCCTGCTCGGGCGGGCCGGGCCGCGGGGCCCGGGCGGCGCTGGGCCCGGCTGCCCCGGCCCGGAGGAGCCGCGGCCGGGGCGGTGGCGCCGGGGCTCCGCTCCCCGCCGGCTCGGGCTGCGAGCTGGGGCCTCCTCCACCCGCTCCCCGCAGCCCAGCCCGGGCCTCCCGCCGCGCCACTCACCAGGATGCGCTTAAAGAGCGCGTTCTCCTTGGGCGGCAGGCTCACCGACGGCATCCTCCCGCCGCCGCCGAGGGGTTCCGACGAGGAGAGCGAGTGAGTGGGCGGGCGGGCTACGTCCCGTCCCGTCCCCGCCGCTCGGCCGCCGCCGTGAGCCTCCCCGCCGGAGTGCAGCCGCTCCCGCCGCCCGCGCCGCCGCGGGCCCAGCCCTTCCCGGCCCTTCCCGGTGCCTCCCGGC